>CM042078.1:48179816-50676816 GCA_023509865.1 Trypoxylus dichotomus
TTGGAATTATAAGATCCATCACTAGCAATACTGGATACCGATTTTATCAAACGGAGATCGTAATCGTCGGGGAATGTGAAAGGGCACACTTCATCTAGATGATTTAATACTTAAACTCATTAATAAACGTATTCAAAGGTGCTGCAAAGCGAGGCCTGCGGGAAGCAGGAAGCAGCAATAAAAAAAAACTGTCTACGGCGAAGTAGGAGAGGATAGACAATGAAGTGGGATGCTCCAACAAAGTCCAAAAATTTACATGAAGAAATTTGAGCATGATGCGAATATGCTGTATCTATATTTAAGCGCGGGGAGGTTCTTTTTAGATTTGGGATTGTTTTGTGCATGAGAGAACATGAGATTTACTGAGAATTAATGGTATTTCAAGAAAGGAATAGTACCGAGACATTTTATAATTTCTATTACAATTTCATCAGCGACAAGATTATTAGGGAAAAATACATATTTTTGTGTGACAATAATTCGAAATACACGGCAGTATTGTGGAGGCAATGTTTAAAAGTGCAATAAAGGAATAACGTCTTAATTATAATGACATAAACTATAGCATTGCCGCGATTTGAAGTTCATAGGGTTCTTATGGGACGATATCAATAGCGGAATGGGAAAGCAAGTTCTGACGTCAAGACATCTATGGGACAATGGACAAGGAAAACGAAAAAGTATTGGTCGCGAAGTAATGACGAAATTAATTGTCAGAATACAACATATTGTATGAGCGATATTAGTTCCCAAAGATGGTTATTTCGACGAGAAGAAAGTTTAATTTCTATTTTATAATAATCTCAAATTTCCATATTTTCTGTGTTTTTATTTTAGTTTTTATGTTGTCTGTCTTCAATCAGATTTGATATTCCTTTTGAAAATAATTCAACTCTCCAAACTTCTAGGCATTTATTAAAATCTAAGGTGTTGTTACGTTCTCCTGGTTTGAAGAACAGCGCCGCTGTAGCCTGCTCGTAAATTCCTAAATTACTTGACCAATACTTACTTATAGAGTATGTTCGCATATTTACTAAAGGAAAGGTTGTACAGTGAAACTCAATGCGCATGCGCAAAAAAATATATTTAAAAATAAAATGGTTACACGGTTTCCACTCTTGCCTATGTACATGTACGATGTACGTAAGATATATATATTTGCAATAATTGCAGTTATTCGAGCTCTCTTATACATGTAATGTACATTAGCATGTGTATATGTATTTTCATGGGTAGCAACATAAAGTAATGCCTCAGCATGTATGTTGCAAAGCTATGTCTTAATTCTGTTTAAAAGGTTAAACTCTTATATGCTTCCGCTGAAGCTTTGTTAGAGGCATGTACTAATGCCTCTATCTGTTTGCATGCACCACTACCTTTTTATAGGGGAGCCAACCCTATTTATTTCTTAAATTTACAAGCGCACCTCGGTGCTATGCTTATTTATATGTCCCTTTCCGGGAGCCTAATATACTTTCCTTGTTTTAAATTTGCCTAAGGGACTTGGCCCTGTATTATTGGCACGTATTTGTACTTGACCAAATACGTTTATTATTTTCACATTTATAGGGGAACCCACCCTATCTCTTAGAGCTTGAACGCCTGGTCGAGGGCGACAGTAGCGATAATAGCCGATCACAATGCAAAAGTAATGTCACAGCTACCCAGGCGTTCTCGTTTGAAATATTACGCTATGTGCAATCTTTAGCTCTCTGCTACTGCGCCCCAAAGAAGGGAAAAAGCCAGTAACCAGCAAATGTGCGAACTGCGCACCGATAAGTAAAACGGAGCGATGATGCCGACATTACATAAGAAAACTGGTCCGTGAAACTCGTCCGCTACGACGAGCAACTAAATGAAAATAATAATGCAAAGAAGATAAAATACATAGTAGTAAAAAATTTAAAAATATAAAAAACAATGTTAAGTCCTTAACAGGTGTAATTTAAAAAAAAAGCGATCAAAAGAAGCACAATACTAAGAGAAACATGTTTTGCAGGTATAACAGGTACTTATAATACAAAACAGCGAAAATATTGTTGTATATCTTTGGTTTAAACGAGACTATTTGCTTAATAATTTATTATAAATACAACTAATAAATAGCATTTCTATTTACAAATCTGTCTAGTCCGTCATTGTCTGTACGCGGAGTATGCTATATCTTGAGCATCAGCAGCGGCATCCATCGATCTAGCAGCGTAATGGCTGTATGCGTTATCCCAAGCGCCATGCGCGGATATTTGAGGTGCAGCATTATCAGCAGCCAGCTTTTTACATAGTTGGAAAACCGCCAGTCCAACAGAGACTACGAATGAGAAGAAAGACAACTGAAGTGCGTTCCAAGCCTTCAACCCAAGAACACCTAACGCTAAAGGAATTAGTGTCATGGCCTTGAGTAATATGAAAATCAGTATGGGAACGAAGATTTTCTTTAGTTTCGATTTACGTGCTGTAAACGAGATGGGTATATTAGTTGGCGAAATTTATTTTAGAAAAGGTAATTAAAGTATACCTTCAGGCTGTGAAGAGTCGGAGAAACTAAGTTTGAAGTTCATTTCGTCTAAATCCAAATTCTTCGCATCCAAAGTAACCGTAGATCCAAAAGGCAATTTAAATGAGGCGTCATGGGATTTGACGTATTCTTCGATTTTATCTTCCAAAGTAGCATCGCTGCGGCTGGTGATTTCATTCGAGCGATAGGAATTCCTATTTATTTCAACACTATCTGAAAGCTAACAATAACAATTATGTACGAGGACAAACACCTTTGTACATCACGTGCACTCACTTTATACGAATCCTTCTGGAAGATGTTATCCAAGAAAGTAATAGTCTTAAACTTTAAACACGCCAAAGCGTCGTTATTGTTACACATCGATCGCATCTCCTCGACCGTCGAATCGAAAGCCGTACCTTTCCAGAAGTATCTCGGCGAGGGTGTAGATGCCGCCATGCTAATCACGGCCAGCGCCGCGCATATTTTGAAGAACGCCATGTTCAATCAATGCCAGTTGATTACTGATAACCGGAACGGTTGTACCAACTATTTATTTGTTTGTAGTCGGAAGTGTGTATGAAAATCAGTCAGCGAACGCATTTCTGCAAACCTATTTGGTATTGTCGTCCGTGCGATGTATTTTCACACAGCTTGCATACTAATCGACAGTCGATTGTCCTTCAACGGTATGATTCGTACTTGACCATGATATTGATAGTATATTTAATTGTATTAAGGACAACGATGTTAGCATTCAGGTCATTGACTTACTGGCTGCTGGTATTTAGGTTCTTCTTGCTTTCCTTGAATTGTCTTTTGTTTTCTATGGACTAGATATTGCGGAACAAGAAGGAAATTGAAGTTGCTGATGCAAAATATCATACAAAACTGTAATATATAAAATTTGGTGGTTTCCAAATGGAAATAATTACAAAACCTATTTTTTCATCTGCGTAAGCATTTAAACTGATTAATCTTTCTAACTCAAACAAGTGTTCACTGAATACATTTTATTTTTCTTTCTTGTACATATACTGTCTGAGGCAGTATATTAATATGATATTAAAAGGGAAATTCGTAATCCTTATTCAAAACTTTCATCTGGTTTTCTTTCATATTTTCTTCTATACTTCAATATATATTTTTAATAAGATAGTTATCGCAAAATAATGGTAAAACAAATTCTAATTTTTCGAATGATGCAAAATCGTAAATATAAAGAAGACATTACAAAAGGAAAGCATAAACACAAATTAATAATAAAAGTAGAGTTTGCTTAGATATGCATGAAAATTGAAATAATTCTGATAAACGAAGCAATAATATACTAAGTTAAAAGATCTGATAAAAACACTACTCGAAGTGACTGGTGCCAAGATAATGAAGTCGCTTTCCTTTCCCAACAGAAATAAGAAATGGTTCTATGATATTATTATTATCCATCTAAGTTCAGAATTTAATTTTTGAATTATGGGGTTTATGTATTTTTTTATTTATTCGTAGTTGTTTTCATTAAAAGTTCTTATACTTCGACCATTTTGAAAGTTTTGCTTTTCGAAGCAGCCTCGCCTTTCATCTGTTCTCGCACTATTTTAATTGGATTCAGGATACATTGGTAAGTTGGTACCTGAAAACAATTTTGTTATCAACAATATGTTTGTGAAATTGCTTTTGGTTAAGACTAAGTAAATGTAGTAATTCTTGTATTGAATACAACATTTTTCGAAAGCAACTAGTCTTGAAATTGCAGCTTTCTTTCATATAACCTTTAAATATTGTGGATCAACAAAAGTGTACTATGTATACACTACATTCGCGGATAAACCAATTTTTTTTCTTTGTGTTTCCCTCGTCTAGCCACAACTTCGTTTGTGGGACCGTAGTCGTTCTGTGGTATAAAGATGAGCACATATAAAAAAGGACAAGGAGGGGAAGCTTAGAGCATTCCTCTGGGAAAATCTTCCTGGTCTGAGACATTCCGAGGTATTCCTTGGAAACGTTAATGAGCAAAGAGCAAAGACCATACCAGAACTAAATAGAAACAGCCTACGCGTCCTCACAGGTTTTCTTACAGAATACTGTTACCTTGACGAACACATGACAAGGACAGGTCGGAAACAGGGTAGGAACTTCAGAGACGTCATAGACATGAAAACATCACAGCTACTACAATTTATTAAAGTTCTTAGACTGGATGGTGAGCTATAAGTGCGGGCAAACACTAGCAGTTTACAGCTCATATAAGGGACCACAATAGATCAACAGGTCGCAGTGCAACACCGTCCTTAATTAATCTAAAAATCTTCCCTCGTCTAACCATGTTTTATTCAAATAACATATTAAGTGAGTTTCATTTCTATACTTTTTCACTGGTGGTTATATTCTTCTCCACCTAATAATATCATCTTCTTCCCCAGATTGAGTTACTCTTGTCGGAAGATTGTTTTTGAAAAAGAAGCCATGCACAGTCTGTGCCATACTATTCGCTCTTGATGCATTTATCAAAACCCTAAGACCTGAGGTGTCTGCTTGTTCGTTGTTTTAGGGGAACTGGTCTTCATATTGTTTAATTATGTAGCTTCTAGTTGATTTGGCAAGCTCTTTAATACATTATTTAAAGTAATATCTAAACCTTACTTAAAATATCTAAGGTGTTAGCTCGAATTGCCTTAATCTAGACTTATGGGCGGTGTTGGCAGCGTATAGATTTTATACATGTTTAAGGTATTTTCTTTGTAACAGTTCGGTAGATACCCTATTTGTTAGCGATTTCTGGACGATGGCACTAATGGTTTACTGACACCTGTTCGATTACCTATTCTTATTCTCTAAAAAAACAGGTTTCACTTGCTAATACAACGACACTCAATAAAAATAAAATGGAATTATAGTCGAACGATGACAAAACAAAATGCAGGTTACGAATAAATATGGAGAATGTTTGGACGTATTTTCTTTGTTGTTTCCTCTGTATTGGAACACTATGGAATAAGAGCATTTCAGCGAGATATTTGAACAGCTCCTTTTTAATCTAAGACGAAGTGTAGAAAATGATAGCCATTAAGACTAACTTGACTTGATAACTCATGCCTAATAATAGATACAATGTGATATGTAGAATACAAGAAATGTATATGAAGTATCAATTTAAACTTCATTTAATTTATTTACAGTGAATCTGTTACCCACACATACTATTGCATACTATTACATACATACTATTCCACTCATGTTATTGTAGAGTACGTAAAACAGTATTTAAATACAAATTATTTGTTTTTCTTAGAAGACTTGATCAACTTAAGACATCGATATACGGGTGTGTAGAAAATGGTTATAGCCAGACACAGAACCTAGTAGATGGTTAGGGGAATTTTGTGGAAGAAGAAACACTTCGTACTGTATTACAATAAAAGAATAGGATACCTGAAAAAATGCGAGCGGTTGTAAGAAAATAATGCTTACGTAAAATTCAAAAGTGCTTTAATACACAGGGTATATTTTTAATAAATTTAGAATAAGTAAGTTGATATCGACAGCTGGTATAATTAGAAGCTACAGACATGGTGAATGTTTTAGTTAGGTTAATAGTAATCCGCCATTCTTTTATACTTCTCAAATTCTTCATTATATTATATATTAATTTTCCCCTTAAATCTTTATTTTTACTTTATTATTTATATTAGTAAATACTAATAGTACCTCTGAATAGAAAATTACACGCTAAAGAATGATATCCCAAAAAGTTGAGAGAAAGTGTGGGCCAAAGAATGAAGAATAGGGAAATTAACAAATGAAAGCGGTTAGTAGGTATATACTGAAGGAAAGCCTATCACCAAACTTTGCATTCAAAAGAGTGTACACAATCTAATTAACTATTCAAAAGGGCTTCTTTATGTACTAAATATAAATGCATAATTAGTATCGCTCGGTACAATGAGATTCGATATAGTTTCGAAGGAACACTTAGATGTAGATACGTGTATTGTATAAGCATGTATATCCGGATTATTACGAGTATCTTTTTAGGTGATTCTATATAATCTAATATCTAATATAACTATGAAATATTATTTTATTAAAGCTGTCGCGATAATTCTCATTTACTACATTCGTTTCAAAGCTCTAATTTTGCAATTTTTATGATTATTGATCAAAAAATTGAAGCTTATAGTCAGAAAATTTTGTTTGAGTAATAGGCGCACAAGAGTAACTATGTTGTTGCAACCCCTTAAGAACCTGTCAAGCTCCAAATCTAAATAAAAATAGCTAAGTCACATTTACATTTGTTGCTTTACGAGCGACAGGTATCATATTTATATAAAGTAACTACTTTTCCCTCTAATTAAGCTGCAGTCGTATCCTTTTGTCATCATTAATATATGGAAATATAAAATACACAATTTGTGGCAATTGTACAATTGAAATTTAAGAATTCTTATAGTTTCTAGTATAAAATATTTTCATTACTTTTGCTACGGGTTTCCTGCACCCTTGATAAATTTTAATTTTCTCCGTTGTTTCGCATGTTAAGATTAAATTAGTTTCTGAAATGAAAAATTTATCAAAACCCGGCAGGCTCGAACCCACAGCTTTTGTTCGCTAGACATGCGCGCTTTCCACTTACGACACGGAAACAATATCTGAGCAGACACAATATTTATTAATTCCAAGTTTCGTAATCTATTAAATTAATATGCAACTTCCATTAGCTTTGAATGATAAATTTTATCGTTCGAAATAGCAATGATAAAGGTATTAAAAGTGATTCGTTAATGGTCTCGTTCGTTTATGACGTAAACGCCATTTAGTACACAACGTAACTTCATTCAGTACTCATATAGTTAGGAAACCTTAATCTTTTACAGCATTTGTAAAGTATTTCAAGTAGAAAATATCAGTATGTTTAATATACTACGTGCGGTGTTTTATTCCTCAATGAAATAATAAAAAAAAGGTGAAAACTCCAGCATCAGATTCATACAGCATCTGCCTAGTGAACAGCCCCGAATCCTATGGGATTTTGTTATTCATTATAAACAGCTATCTTAATCATGAGTGAAAAGTCCGCGAATTGTTTTTGTAAATATTACGAAGAAAGACTATTTAAACTAATCGGAGATACATGTGTATATTTTGGCTGAAATTTTGTAAGCTGTACAGCTATATATACAGTTAGATATGCTTCCCTTATCACTTCGGAAAAATAGATAGTGTACCTGGTTGAAGTTGCAAAATATTTTTGAAAGTATTTCTTAAAATTTGGGGATATTAGTCACCATTAAATATATTTAAAAGGTAAATTTTCAAAAGGATTTGTACTTTCTCAAACGATGTCTCGAAGCTTACTTCGTAATATTATGAGCTTAATTCAATTGTACTTACATACTAAATGTATACTTAGTATATATTTAAAATAACTGTACATTGCATTCGACAATAATTTATTAGCACTAGATAATAAATACACTCAACAATCAATTTTTCTAAAAGCAGTCTAATTTAGCCATCCTCTATAAGCTTGTTCTTGACCCGACCTTCCGTATCCAGTGTCCCACCCTGCTGCTGGTACAGCGTGTTCTACGTGATGTTCATAATGCTGCGGATAGTGGACAACTTCGTAGGTTGTAACCTAAAAAGATGATAGATAGTGAAGCGGCCCAAAATGTTTAGCAAATTATACCTTTGGCTTCGACAGTTTAAAAAGAAGCATAGCACCAGTGAGAACCATAGATAGAAGGCCTAGCGTCAAAGCTTTCCACGTTTTCAGCGCAATGAGAGCTAAGGCTAGAGGTACAAGAACGGCAGTCTTAAACTTTAGACCAAGCAGGAATGGGACTATAATTTTCTTCACTGCCTTTGATCTACCTAGAGTTAAGTACGTCGGTGTTATGCGTTTATTCTTTAAGTAAAGATGTAGGCACATACCTGTAGCTGCTAATGGCACAGTGACATCTTCAGGTTGGAAGGATCGTGGGATTAAATGTCCTAGGGGTCCTTCGGGCCTAAGAAATTCTGGAACTCTAGCGATTAGATCATGCGTTTGCAAGAATGTCTCAAATTTATCCAAAATATCTTCCGTTATACCGCGTTGTTCCTGAAACAGCACCCAATGAAATAAAATATTTCACAATTATAATAATTCAAACACCTCTCGTTCTTCAGGATTGTCCTTTTTAACAATGGCTAGATCATCCGTTATCCTTATAACAGGATCATTAGCTACATTTGTCATCCACGTCAAAGCTTTAGGCTTTACACAACCGACACTGAATCCTTTCAGACACGTATGGTACATATCTTGAATCACATCTAATGCTGTGTGTTGTCCGTTTACTACACAAAAAAGCAGGACTATCGATACGATACCTAACGTGGGACTAGCCATGGTGAGTTAATTAGAAGAACGAAAAGTATAATGATGTTTAAATGACAAGGTGCGGTTATATATTGAAATGTAGCGGAAATAGAAACCAAAAGAACTATCCGGGTTGTACGTGTACGGAATTGAATTGTACGGCGCTAAAGAGGAATTCGTTTTCATATAAAGTAAAACAATATTATATTAGACCTACATATGCCGATTTTCGCTTGCTTAGATTAACAATGAATTATAAATTGTTTGTAAAATGAACTGTAACTTGCAGATCTGTGCAATTAAGAAAATTGAACTAGGATGCTTTTACATAAAATATGAATGCTACTTTGTATCCAAAGTGTAAGAGCGATGTAATTAACCGTGTTTTAATAATTATATGCACTATTTTGCATTGGATCATTTATTTTTATTAAAGTCTGATATTCCTACATAAGAAAGTTCAAAGAATCAAAAAAAGCATATAAATTTTTAATTTTTTACTTCCAGTTTAATCGAGAGTGAAATTATAAACTGCATTTCTGAATTCGTTGTAAAATTATGGATGTAACAGAATACCATGTTCTTAAAAATTACCTTTGTAGCTTCATGTTTTTGTTTTGAAGGTGCGATATTTGAGCAATAAATTTCTGGAAGTCCATCCGAATAATCACTTTCTTTTCTTCCACGAGCCATTCATTCCATGCTTTCAAATATTTCTTTCTATATAACAATATAAGTTTTTGATGTATGCATTATTAATTTAATTCTGATGGAATATGTTGAAACTAATTGACGCTTTAGTTATCTTAATCTAACCTTGTAAAAGATTCTTTGGTAAAATACCAGAAATGGCTAAAAAGTTAAATGCATTCAGGCAAGGACTACCATTTCTTTCAGATCTTCTACATTTTCGTGTATACAGTATTTTGAGAGGAAGTTTTAGTTTGTCAGAACGCTTAGTTTACGAACAGAGTTTTTAAAACAACATATGTGCGTAAAAAAAGTATAAGAGTATTTATCAACTAAATTTTATAAGCAAATGAAATAGGTATACAATACTGAAACGTCTAAAAGTGCCGCTGCCAGGTCGAGAACATCTGTTACTAATATTGTCCACGTCTACAATAAGCCAAATAATAAAGAAATATAAACACATTAGAGGTAATTGAGAACAAAAATCCACCCACAATCACGTAACAGATGTAACGGTCAAAAACTTTGCAGATGCTCCCTTTAGAAAATATCTAAAGCAAATTTAGACCTGAAAATATGTGAGTACATATAGAATTTGTAGAATAGACCCTTTTCACAGAAAATATAATTAAACTCGCATTCGTATATAATTACCTGATTTATATATTTTTTTGGGAGTCAAAGAAATTTTGGTATTTATAAAAGTGCCTAACAAGTGAGGCTGTACAAACTACTGTTGTTAGAGATGTGGGCAGTTTGGTTACTGTCAATGTTCGAAATGATGACTATTTTAGTTTGTGTTAGTAATACAAGCAAACTAAAATAGTAAGTAATTACAGTCACTATTTTTACTATTGATAGCAACCGAGCCGCACGCATCTCCATCAGCATCTGTTTCTGCAGCCATACTAATAAGTAAAGAACATTTACTGAAAATCAATAATTTAGCATAAATTCTTGTTCTAATAGTTCCTATCCGTTTCGGATGTTGACTACCATGCATTCTATTTTAACTTTGTTTATTGCAGCTCAGAATAATTCAGTCGTATTCACACCGAACCACGTTCTGAGATTTTTAACCAAGAAATTCGTCTTCTACCAATACCACTTTCTCATTACTTTTCCCTGCAGAATATTCTGCAATAGATAAAATTTGTTCTCATTTGCCATTATGTGTCCTAAGTATTCTAGTTTCCGAATTTTCACTGTATTAACCACTTCTTTTTCTTGTCCGATTCTTCTCATAACTTCGATGTTTGTTATATATTGCGTTCACGGTATTTCTAGCATCCTGCGATATAACCACATCTCAAATGCATCCAATTTCCTTGTTGTGGCTTCAGTATGAGTCCATGCTTCTACCTCGTAAAACAAAACGGTGAATACATAACAGCGCAAGAGTCTTATCTTGGTCTTTAATGTTATATCATGGCTTATGAACAGATTTTTCGATTCTGCTATGTATTTCTTGTGAGTGGTCCCATTGTTCATTTACAGTGGTTTCGAGATAGGTAAAATTGCTCACTCATTCTATCCGTTTTTGATTTATTCTGGTGGTGTGGGTGTTTATGTCCATATGATACAATTGGCTGTAATGTTATTCTACCCATAAGTTTTTGTAATCCTTTCAAGCTGTCAGCGAAAGTAACCGTATGGTTTGCATAGCGGATATTATTCAATCTTTCTCCATTCAGAAGAATTCCAGGTTTTGTATGCGTTAAAGCTTCCCTGAATATATACTCTGAATATATATTAAACAGTTAGCATGAATAATAATTATAAATGGCGATAATAAATACTAATAGGTTCTCGTGTAGTATAAACCTACTGAAATAAATTAAACGCAATAATTAAAAATACAATTTTTTAATCCTCCGAGTCTAGAAGGAAAAATCACATCAACAGTTCATGTGCACTAGTCATTCACATACTGTGATAACAAGGCTTCCACTTGCGTTCTTTGAAAATATTTGTGAGTACGTTTATTTTTAGATTTTGATTACTTAGGGCTCCTACTTGTTGAAACATAATTGCCTTATTATTACATTATCACTTAATGCTAACAGCAAATTTGACAGACAAAATGGGAGATCATATGACTACGTATGAATAAGTAGGATTCAGATTGGTCAGTCAATCTATGACATGGGTAAACTTATTGGTCATTTGTATGACCGATTCCTAGGTTTCAAATTTGTCATTTCTGGACACGTTGAAATGATTTATCATAAACGTACTACGAGAGTGTTAGCGAATGCTGAGTGACTCCAAAGAATACTAAAATTCGATTAGAAATTAACATTTGGAAAAATATACAGGTCATTTTATTTAAAATAATATATACCTAATTCCAGCCTCACTTGAAGTGACTTTGCTTTGGTGCAATGCTTGGTAGAGGAGGCATAATCAATAATATGCATTTGCAAACTTTCAACTTCCTACTAAAATTTCATTCGCTTGTTTAACTTCAAGTTAACACACCTCACATTATTATTATTACATATACCAGTGCCCCACTATACAATCTGGTCGCCGGCGATATATTGAAATGTAGGATTTATGGCGTTAGAGTATGTAGAGAGTTACTTTAAAGATGTAGAATGAAAGCAAATGAGGATCTGTAATAATTAGTATGGTGTTCCCTTACATTACTAAAAATTCCAATAAATGCAAACGTTTATTTGGTAGTATGAGTGCTCCTTTTTCAAAAGCGAATTTAACAAATGCTGGTTCGTTTTCACGAAGGTGGCTTTAAGTAACTTCCAGAAAATATTTTGAAGCTCCAGATTTTACCGTAAAAGGTTACGGTAAATAGAATCGCTAGATTCGAAAGGGAAGCTGGTTTTAATGCAGTTGGATTGCTAGATTTAATATGCGAGGAAAAGTTAAATATATTGCTTACCGAACACATCTTAATATATCTGAAAATGTTGCGGAATGAATTGAAGACGCAGTAGCCACCATTTCAAAAGCTGAACTGTAAGCTACAGTTTTTAGTAACCATTGGAAACTAAACTAATGAACTTCGGACCACGGATATCACATTGAAACATATACAGTTGTTGATTTGCATTCTTATTCAACTAAATTAACATTAAGTTAAAGTCATTATCATCCTTGACACTTATTTGTCTATAACTCGACAACCAATAGTGATTTCGACATGCGATTTTCATCAAAACTTCTTTTATAACAGACCCTTTACAGTTTGGGAAGAAAAATTCTAGACCTCCATTTATTTTTTTTAGAAAATTTAAAATAAGAGTTATTATTGTAAAAAGCGTATTTATTGAAAGATGTTGAGCACCACTACCTATACAGTTTAAATCTGCATAAGGTTGTTTCACGAATAAGTCCTAATTCGTAACTTGTATGGAAAACACAACAATTTTAGTACAGTCGTACCGAGGCAGTTTTCCTCACCTTATACAGCAAGTACGGGCAACCTTTGACATATTGTGGGCCAAATTTTAATGTGTAAATACGTTTGCGGTCCGCGTTTAAAAGTAGTGCATTTTAAAGTAGTGTTCATAATTTTTACCGATAGATATCAGACATAAATAATACGACAATGTTATTATAATGCAATTTATTAAAATAAGAAAATGAAATGAAAAAAATAGGTACAACATTATAATTAAATCGTGAAATTTGGTAAGTAGTGTAATATTTTTTTTTAATTGTGTTTTTCAAAATGTCTGGCGGGCCAGATCAAATCTTACAGCGGGCAGGTTGTTGTCCACATATGTATAGAGGGTGGTATGGTGGAAAGGTTTTAATCAAAACAATGCAAAATTAACTTCACGCTTTACTGGAGTTCTGGAATTCAGAGCTTATTTTGGGATTTTTAATAGAAATTTTGATTTTTCTTGCTGATTGTAGTAACAACGCCCTCTTGCATCAAAGTTTGGAGCTTCACAATGTTTTTCAGGAGTTACTTGTGGCCAACTTTATAAAAGTAAGTAAGTAAGTTTTTTCAAGTACGATAATTCCTTTAGTAAATACAAGTAATAGCACATTAAAATATTAATAGTATAAAATGTTGTAGCTGATAAACTCCTGTCAAGTTTTCAGTTTCATGCAGTTTTTAAAACTATATTTCTTTGTTTTTACCTTTCAATTTTTATTCTGTGATAAATGCTGCAAAAATACTTTTCCTCTTGGTAATGCAGCTTTGTCTTAAAGTAGAAATTTCAGCAGTGACAGCAAACGGTAAGATACGTTATCCCACACTTATCAACAAGCTTTTATCAAAACTTATTTGCTCATTAATATTTTCAGTAGTATATTAATTTCATCACATTTAATTTTAAATTGAACACCCGCTTATAATAATGTAACTAAGGAAATTACAGATGCGTTATGCGTACACTTTCATTACTATTTTTATCTGAAAATGCAACATAGTCTTTGCTCATTTAGTCAAATACATAATGTATAAGTGTTAGGTGGTTTAAGCAGCGTATGACTATACACTTCCTATTTTGTACTCAAAGAACTACATATCTTATATGGTTGCCATTGAACTTAGGATATTCATCGTGTTGTTACAGATCCTGTTTGAAATTTTTTTGCTAGGTCAAGGTTGCTGCAATGTTGTACCGCATCCGTGGTGAAAATTTAGTTCCAATTTAATTATTCTAAAATTTAATTGGGATTCCTTCGCTAGCCTCACTTTTACTTTTCTTAGTTGTATGAATTAACACTTTGCATTTGATATTCAAATACAGGAAACTACACTTAGAGTGTGCAATGCGTTTCCAAGCTTGCAGAAGCACGTAAACATTTTTTGACAATTGCGTTTGCCAATACATAGAGTAACTCTAACAAGTGTACTTTTTGTCGCTAAAGAATCTTATTTCTGTTTATTAATAGATAAATCTAGGATAAGATAAAGTAAGACATAACTAAGAATTTGTATTTTCTTACTAATGTCCATCTGAACTGAGACAGTACTATGCAGTTAACGAAGTCAGCTTGCGTTCTGAATTGTGTATAATGCGTTGTGTGTCCGACAAATTGTTACGAATTACGTCTATGAACGCATAAAACGTTTTGGTGTAGTTTTGGCTCTAGGTCCGTACTGAAATGGTTTTAACGCTAATGGTATTAAAAAAAGTAAAGCAACATAGTACATACGTAGTTTGCATACGAAGAACGATTTTAAGAAGAGTACATATTTTGGCACTATATTTATTATTTGAGATCATTTTCTAACAATGGACTCCTTTTTATAACCATTGCCGCTGCTGCTACTGTTTATTATTTGAACTGGAATTTTTGTCAGAGGTCACCGTTGTCACTTGTTCCGATTATTAAAGCAAAGGTCCTCTATCGCTTATCAAGTGACTCAACCTTTGCAATATTGCTGAACACTTAAAAATATATGTCGTATACGGAAAGTTAGGTTAGGAAATTAAAATTAGAAATGAACACCAACATAAAAAATAGCAATCCTTTTAGCATTCTGGATTAAAGACAATGCAATTGTAAATTGAAATTAATTGGAATGTGTGGAATTTCCTACATGTTTCACGGGCGTATTGTAACATTACTGCAATTGTTACATAAAATTCGTGGTTTAATGTTAATTGTCTCATTACACCGACATATCAGTAATTGTATATTTTTAAGGATTGACTGAAACTAACCTCTGTTTCTTACTTAGGTTGATTTTATGCTGAATCATGCCTTTGATACAACAGTTATGGTTAACATAACACAAAAAATTAGTAAGCTACCGACTAGCCACTTCATTGTATTATAAGCAAAATTTATGCTTTACTCATGTAACATTTAGACAACACAGATAGTAATATTTATGTATATATATATATACAGCTGTGGCCATATGTATTCGCCACCCTTTTTTGACGACTATATAAGAAATAAAAGAAAATTGATGAAAATTGATGAAAATTGATATGCAGATATTGCTTAATATTTGGTAGCTCCTCCCTGGGCTTTTATCACCGCACGAATTCGTCGGGGCATACTGCTCACTAAGTTGTAGCACTGTTCGGGGGTGATTTTATTCCACTCTTCGAATGTTTTTGTTTTTAAGCATTGCTACATTTCGCTTTAAAATGTACCATAAATGCTCAATTGGCGATAAGTCCGGGGATTGTGCCGGCCATTCCAGGACCCGCACGTTATTTTCCTCGAACCAACGCATTATTTCGCGAGATTTATGGCACGGTGCATTATCTTGTTGGAAGTAATACTCTGGCTCATCATTATCGAATAATTTTAACGTACACGGTTCCAGAACTTCTTCCAACATGTCGATGTACGTCCGACTGTTCATTCGACCTCGCAGACGAACGGTTCTCCGACGCCTGTTGCACTCATGGAACCCCAAACCATTATGCTACCACCCCCAAACTTGACAGTCGGGGTGATACAGTCTGGATGGAAGGCCTCTCCTCGCCCGCGTCGCACGTATTGAGGCCCAGGTTTACCACAAAGCTACCAACAAAAACACGAATACTGTTACATTTTGGAACCCATTAAAAAGAATAAAAACACTGTAGATACCAGGAATTGAATACAGAATACCTCAAATACAATAATTATGTATTACTTACCTCAATATTTGACTCATCCGTTCACATAACATTGGCCCAATTGTCAATGGTCCAGTTGCGGTGACTTTTAGCCCACAGCAGTCTCGTTTTCTTTTGTTGCGGAGACAGCCGTGGTTTATGTCGAGCTTTGTATCCACCTAAATTTAATTCACAAAGGCGTCTTCTAACCGAGGAGAAATAGCAACATTATGTAGCCGGAAAAGCTCACTGGAAAGCTGTTTAGACCCTTTTTTTCCGGTTTCGCAAAGACATCCGCTCTAAGACTCGCTCATCTCTGCTAGTTGTCTTCCTTTTTCGACCAGTTTTCGGTTTGTTTGTCAAAGATCCACTCTCTTTGTATCGTTTTATCGTCATTCTAACTGTCGATCGCGCACATTTCACTTGTCGGGCAATAGCAGACACCGACAACCCTTGCTTTTCTAACACCACAATTTGTCCTCGCTCTACCTCCGTCAATTCGCGTGTTTTCGGCATTACTTTTTACTGTATACTATCGTATTACACAGACAAAATCACAGACACAATATCTTCACTGTAACTAGCTCAACCTTACTCTTACAACTTTTAAGAAAGACTGAAGAAATATTCATAAATTACAATTTTACGTCTATTTTCTAATTTACTCAGAATGGCCCACAATAAACCATTAAACCCTCATTACCAGGTACCTAGTTAAGTCCGTCATCGACCCTGCTTCTTAGAAATACAATAATATTCGTGTAACACGTTCAAAACGGGAGTGGCGAATACATATGGCCACAGCTGTATATATTTATGATGTGACGGATGTTTTTGCGATTACCGTATGTGGAATAATATTCCCGGGTTTCTGGCTGCGTGTGCTGTTAGTCCCGAAAGGGACCGTTTCGAATAGGTCGACGTTTCGACTAGGTCGACGAGATCTCACCCATCTTCTACTAGACGTTCTCGTTCGTCTAGCGATCGGAGATGAACTAAATTAGTGAGATCTCGTCGAAACGGTCTCGTTCAGGACCAGCAGCACACGCGGCCAGAAACGGGGGAACATTATTCCATATATATTATTTGGCAAATATGAATTGCTTTATTAGAAATCCAATAACTTTTTATTATCAACGCTAGTCACTTTTCGTGATTCATTGTATACATCCTTACCTTGTGATAATCGTTGACCCTGAGACTGAGGTCAAGGGGTTATCTGAACATTTCTCCTTGATACCTTATGCTAATAGCTTTACCATGTGTTTTGAATATCAGGTAAGCTGTTTTTCCTAAACCATTCATTAAGACTTTTAGTATTGCTTTCTAGTAGTAGTAGTAGTGTATGCTCGAAAGATTTAGGTCACAGAACAACTAACAAGTCATCTACAAATAGTACCATTAAAAGACCATTGGAACAGGCAAAGCATAAACATCCTCTCTTCGGCGGAAATAAACTTATTTCAGATACACATCTTTTCATTGCTTCTTTACATCTGGTAAAGTTATCCGATTCTAGAAATAGTCGGACAATACAGTAAAATCGACTACCCTCTTCCAACAGATATTATTGCTCAATATCAGTTGAGTTCTACTAAGGCAATGCAAACATTGGATTTAGCTTACGCAGGTGTCTGTTTCTGAAGAAGCAACCGTGAATAATTTGAAATTCATTAGTGATCAACGAAACCGGCAAGAAACTTGTAGATTCGACCTTTCAACGTTACATTGCTGGTTCACGTTTTTGGAACATCCAATGCACATTTCTCAACAAATGAAAGACGTAATCCGTACCTACACTTTTCAGCAAAAGTTAGTCTGAAGCTCGAAAAGTTATGGAATCGGAAACGTGGTTAAAGCTCTTTTGCAGAATTTAAATATGGAACCGAAAGTGAGTATTTTGTGAATTTTATTTAAGCTGCGTAGTAACTATAAACATTTTTGTTAGCTTTAAGAATGTCCTTATTGCTATTATTTACAAGCGTTCTCCTACGTTATGTTCTTAAAGAATTTGTAGTACTGCTCAGACTTATAAAATTAGTTTGACTCTGATTGTTATAAATATTTCTAATATAATATCTAATAAACACTATAAATTATAAAACTATATTTATTCATTAACTTATACTCGAAAATTAATCTCTATACGTACTATGTATACGTATTACCTTTGAAGTTATTGTGATTTTGAGCTGATATGTATCTATTCGCTCCGATGTGTGCTCGATCAGTCGTTTGTATATAAACATACATACAGTTACTCAATCTTGTGTTCGTATAACCCTAGTATACACAGAAAAAACAAAGAAACAATGTTTCTTATAAAAACGTTTATGGATTCTATACAGGAAATTAAGATTGCTCATGGTATGAATAGTAAATTGCTTATATAACGTAATGTTACTGTGAAAAATATTAAAATTAAAAGAAGAAGCAATTGATTAGTATCGTGTGTGATTTCCTTTGATTTTTAGTTAACTTTCTTTAATCTTCTCCTTAAATATGATATTTTCTAATTTAAGGTTTTAGTTCAGCCCAAAGATCCTTGATGGGGTTAATGTCCAGCCGATTGTGGGAGGAGGTAACTTTTAAGCAATTATATAGTACCAGGTGCGCAAGTATGAAATGCGGATTTTTCTTCTAAAAAAATATGTTAAACTCAAAAGAATGATAAAAAGTGCTTTATTCAAAGTATGCTCCATCATATTTCCCAGCCTTCGAACAATATGTACATCCCGGTAAAAGTCTTCTCCTTTTGCTGCGAACCATTTTTTCACATCTTCGCACGAACCAAAGCGCTGGGCGGCAAGTCCGTGGCCTATCGATGCGAACAAGTGGTAATTGGAAAGAACCTTTTTTCAAGCAGCGAACGGTTCAAATCGGTCAATTGTTGTTGGTAACGTTTAGTATTAACCGTTTCCCCAGATTTTAACAGCTCATAATAGACCATACATTTCTGGTCCAATCAAACACAAAGCGATTCGCTCTTGCGGTCGATGTGGATGGTGCGTCTGGGTCTACCCATAATATTTTGCACTTAGGATTTTCAAACTAAATACACTTTTCATCCCCTGTAACTACACGATACAGAAAGGATTTCCTTTTGTACCCAGTGAACAAAACGTTACATGTGCTTCGGCGCGTTTCCATTTGCCAACCGATGTGGTATTCATTTACCGGACTTCTGAATCTTTCCCATCTCTCGTAGCCGATTGGAAACAGCTTGCTGACTAACGTCCAATTGCTTGGCGAGTTGCTCTCGTGTTTGCGAATCATCTTCGTCCAGCAGTGCTTGCAATTCCACATCTTCGTATTTCTTTGACGATTTTCCACGTTCCTTGTCTGCAGCATCGAAGTCACCACTTTTAAAATACCGAAACCATCGTTGAGACGTATATTACGATGGAGCGTGTTCACCGTATGCTTCTCGAAGTAATCGGAATGATTCAGCGGCAGTTTTCTTCAAATGAAAATAAAAAATGAATACTATCCGCGAATGCCCTTTGTTAGGTATAAATTCTGACATATTGAGCACAACAACACAACATTATGCACACGCTTTTCCAATGTATCACTCGTACGCATTTGACACTTGTTGATGATACAACAAAATGGCGCAGTATCAAATCTTTATAGCACAGACTGCATTGGTGTTGCTCTGTTGTCTAAAATACACATTTCATACTTGTATACCTGGTAATTATAATCTTGTTGCTTCAGTTTTATTTGGGATCATTGTTTTGGTAAGATATAAATCTGTCCGCTATCCCCAAACAAAAATATTATTTTAAGATGTTATGTCCATGATCCCATCGATGAAATGCTAATTTCCCGTACTATTTGCGGAGAAACACCCCCATACCATAAAGGATACGCCAACATATTTTACCGAAGCCTGCAAATTTTTCTTGAGAAGACTTGCATTTAGTTTGCGCCATGCAATTTATCTACTATTTGACTGGAAGATATTAAATTTGCTTTAATTCGTGAATATCACGTTTTCCCAAAAGTCATAGGTGCTAGGTGCATGTTCTTCGGCAAACTTTAAACGCTTATGTCTATCTGCTTCACTAATAATACCCCGTCTTGCCAGTATCGCTATTAAACTTTACTGCTAATTTTGGCGTGAATATTTTCAGATTTAACCGTATTTAATTTAATATTTTTCGCTCATTATGTTCGATTTGTAGTCTGTTACGATCACTCGGTTTCTTTTGTATTCTGTTTTTATATTGTTTAATAATGCTATGCGCTATATGGTGATGGAAAACTATTAGTTTTCGTATGTATTCAGATGTTTCGTTACCCTTTCTCCCCATTTTAACAAAACCTATCTTAATTTGACAGCAAACTTCAGCGCAAAGAGTTCTGTGTACGATTAGGAATATTTAACTTTGGTTTTTCTATTTTTCTTTTAATTCTAATATTTTTATCACATTATGAAGACAATTATTGTTCATATTAGTAGTGATCTTAATTTCCTATATAGAATGTTAAAAACATTTTTATATTTTTATTTCTGTTTCTGTGGATAGTAAAGTTGTACAAATACGAGTTTGAGTAACTATATGTAGTAAAAACAGTCAGTTGAATTATGCCTGATTTCTTATCGCAACAAAAAATTCTATCTTTCCATTCTATACAGTGTATGCATTCAATTGCTTTCCGGGCAGGTCGATAATTTACGAAATTATCAATTGCCTTTTTTGTATATGGGTTTTAAGATTGTAATTACCTTATCTGCTTACAAAGACAATCAGTGGAAAGTGTGCATACTTTTCACTAACAAAACTGCTTTTAGTTCATTGGCGATTACGATTACTCAATTACTATATCGCACTTTCGCAGCATAATACTGGTTGTACGTAGTCGCAAACAATATCTATTGAGAAGGGGTAAGAAATATTTAACACTAAAGTGAATGTTTCAGGCGTATCAGAATAAATTGCTACCATAACGAGATATGTACTACACAGTTCTTTCTTTCTTAACACCTCTCATTAACAGTTATAGTAATTTAGCTTATAATAACTTTGAAGGCGTGACTAAGGAAGATCATTTACTTCGATAGCTTTATTTCCTTAACTACAAAAAATAAATAATGTACAAGTAAAATAAATTAGAAAATAAATTAAAATATAAATAATATTTCTACTAACACACGAACATAAAATCGTTCTAAACTAACACTCCGATGCCACGCATTTTATATAATATAAATGGAGGCAATCTGTATAACTAGATAAACTCAATCCGCTTTCAAACAGCAGTAAACACTTTGAGCAACTTCATCTACATCTATGACTATTATCTATGTACATCTTCTATGAAAGTGCATAAAGATTAAATTGCCTTGCTATTGTAATATCACTTATAAGATTTATGTAAGAAAGAAGACATAATAAGAGCTAGTGGATTTGATAAGTACTACATGTACAAACTGGAGCTTAAGACCTATATCAAGAAATGTTAAGAGGTAAGTTTTATGGGAAACACTAAATTAACGTCTTTCTTTACGCGTCTTTTTACTTTTCATAAATATTATTTTTACCTTCAAGTCGCATTTGCACGTTTCAGAAACCATGTCGTTCTATTTCGTGATTTATATCTTTGTGTCTGTTCACATAAGTTGAATAGGTACAATATATCATAAAGAATGCGGAAAGTATTTTACAACAGTACAATATACGCCACACGCGCTGTGGCCAACTAAAGATGAGAATTGGGAACTTCTACTATTAGTAAAGGCAAGCGTTTCTACGCTTCAGTGTTTATTACGCACGCCGGGTACAATCGAAGACAATCCCGCTGGTCTTGGCCGTCTCTGGCTGCTTGAACGTATCTGTAGAAGCGAATGACAGCTGCACTGGTGGATGTTGGTTTCTCAAGATCATCCCTAAAAAAATTAAAAGTTAATTTAGGTAGTGATTTAGCGGTACTAAAAACGTTGTGACTTGCATGTGAAGCAAAATTATGCTTTCGATGGGAAGAATCATTGTTTATAAACATATTTACTTTGTAATAGAAAATTGTGAAGTACGGCAGAAACTTAGGTTCTAAATGTTGTCATTTTCGACTGACAATCGCTTTTGTAGTCTTCGCTGAATAGTTAATAGATATCAGTTAACAAAGTATGTACATACATATCTTACTAAAGGCAGCATGAAATTTATCTAGGCAATTTATAATCTATAATAATAAGACAGAAATGTTTTAAAAAAATATGCGTGGTATCAGTTTACATAAGTATAGACTAAAATATTTGATATTAGGTTGAAAAAGATATGAAAGGTGAAAATGAATGGCTACAAATACATATTTTACCTCGCCCCTGATCTTGTTCTGTAATTGTTACCTATCTTTCAAAGATGGGGAATAAACGTATTGAATTTATCTAGATAATTTCCATATTAGAGGTTTGGTAGTTGAGGATTTTAACGCCCACAGTAAGAACTATAAAAAAAGGATGTTGGTACTATGTGACAAGTATATGCTATATATGAGCAAAATGACGAATCAATAATGTTTCCAAACAGGCCTCTGGCGAATCATAAACAGAGCTCGTTTTAAACTCGGTGTAGTTCGCGTTACATAATTATAGAAAACCTTATATTGTAGAGAATGTAATATGACTATTTAACAGCAATTAAAAATATCAAGAAGAGGGACAATTAATACGCCATCTAGATGACACGTGGTACCGTAATCATGATACTTTTTCTAATCGTTGGATGGATAGTTTGGGCAAGTTTCAATTGGACGTACTTATGTATTTCACGAGAAAAAAGAATAATTGTTCTTCACGATGGACCAGAGTAAGGACAGATCGGAAAACTATTACATCTGCTAAGAACATAAAATCAAGTTTAGATTGTCATGACTCCTTCATTATTTATAATGTGATTTTAAAGTACGTTGCCACTAAATTTACCAAAAGGCCACGCTATCGCGACATACGACGCTCCGTAACAATCATAGCAGCTTATCAAACTTGCCACTAAGAATAGTAGCAAGAAGAGTGTTAGAGAATTTTTGGAGCGAATAATTTATATTATGAAGACCATCGCACTGGAAATAATTACTGGAGGTAGGTAATGAACACCAAGAGTTAAATATGGATTGTCGGAAGATCATAAGGCGAACAAGTCAAACTCCTACATTTAATCAAAGTATTACAACAAATATTAAGAATTGCTGTAAAACGCGTAATTCGAAAAAGTGAAATTAGTTTTAGTTAGTGGGACACTCAGTCAACGCAAGTATCGCAGTAAACGCCACATCATGGGAATTATATATTCGGAACACAGTCTTTTGGGAACGAGTGGGATTCCATCGTCAACCGAATTACCGACTGAATTATAAAAGTTATAACGGCATGCAATATTTCCTACGCAGGCTGTAAACATTTCTGAATTACCTATTTTTACAATCTGTTGGGTGGTACCAAAATCGCCAAGGAGAAAAAGAAATGAATTCGTATCTTGTAAAAGCCACGTGTTTTAAGGTATGGAATTAAGGATATGTCTTTGCTAAACAAAGTTGTTTTTTTCGTGAATATATAACTTAGGGTCACAACGAAAGTGTCTTTTTTATTTTTCAAATCTATCAGTACCCTTCTTTCTTTGTCCCATTGTAATATGTTTTCTAATATGAAAAATATATTTTGTCAGCAGAAATTTTTATAAATTTCTTATTATCGCTGCCTGTTGGGATCAAGGCATCAGGAATTCCATCCTGATGCGTTGTTTATGTTGGACTTTACTCAAAATATAATCAATATAGAGAGCGGAAGAAATTGCATATCGCTATATCTTTGATGTATTTTAATTCGACTTTTAGTTAAGGGAAATCTAACGTTATATGTTAGGAAATCGGTTCCGAGCATTCTTTTGTTACAGATACACTATTGTACAAATCAGCCACAATGTATCTATTAGAATTAGTTTCTTTTCTATAGAAGTCTGTCTTTAGCTTATTGCTGTTATGTATGGCTAATGCTTCTAAAAATGAAAATTAGCTGCTTCACTCTCCTATTATAAACTTAGTAATAAATTTTGAATTGAGTTCTGAGAAGTTACTTAAAAATATAAACTTTTCTAGAGAATTAGACCCGCACAAAACGATATTCATGAAAAAGATTAAAGAGATACCCCCAATTACACATTCAAGTTTGATAGATTTATTACCGTAACAAAATGTGGATTTTTTTCATTCTCCATTTCAAGAAGAAACAGATGCATTTCCAGACCACCAAATAAATTGCAAAATGTAGATGATTAAGAAAAATTTTGAGCATGTGTAGGAAACGTTATACGCCATTCTAATTTTTGCAATTCAGTCAGTACCTCAGTTGACAGTGAGAACCCACGTGTTTTTCAAGCGCTGTGTTCCGAAAAGATAGTTAATATGTCTGGTGTAAAGTTTACTGTGATATCTGTCCCTTATGCAGTCAACGTGTAGAGCAAGAATTGAAAATTTTGAAATATAAAATGAGTTTTGTTTCTAATCTGCTTGAAATTAACCTCACCAAACCCAAAACAGCTCTAGATGTTGTGACATAGTTTAGGATCAACTTACATATTAGAAACACCTAGATGGTTATAAAAAGGCGAACTACCTTTACATCAAATAAAAATATCAATCCATAAGGATTATCTGCGCTTCATCTTAATTTTCTGTGCATACGTCAATCACGTGTTCTAAAAGATAGTATGGCACTACTTTTGAAAATATATCATCCTTCTATCGTTCTACTATTTGCAATTAATCTCACAACATTTGAGGTTTCCTGTACCCCTTCCATCCCCCTTCCCACCACCCTCTTTAAAATGAGTTTCAGCAGCTAAGAAAATTGGTATCTGTATACTTCAGTATGCTTTTTTCATACAAATCTGAGTTTAACACCAGGTAACTTTTCTTAGTTAGTGCATTGCGTTACTATTGCTGTGGGGGATAAAAGCGTGAAAGATATTGTAGGTTCTTGTCTTTTAGTTTCAGTGTAACTATTATACAGTATTTTTTATTTAAAGAAACATAGTCCTGGTATACAGCATATTTTTGATCACTCTATGTGTTTTCAAATAATCTTATGTTTTAAAGTTTATCAATGTTGATGATGTGTACATAATAGGGCACGAATAATTAATGACCTTTCATTGTACTAACAGATTTGCTTATAAATTCCTCTATGGAAGAAAAATCTTGAAGTATCATTCTTAATAAAAAGCACTAAGTTAATTATTTTCATTCCTAGAAAAGATATAAGAATATCCAGCTGTACAAAATTGGGGGGTCCTAGTTTGTACTGACAATGAATATACGCATTTGTGTATGAATAGTAGATATTACTTTCAAAACGTGACGAAGTACTCCGGTTAGTATTTACACTCATTGTAGAAAGTTGAAGTATAGGAGCATGTTCTAATGAGGCCAGGTAGACCATTTACTAAATAAATACTTTTAAACTAAGGATATTTACTTAGGAATATTGGTATATTCGTATCTGAAAAGTATCAACAGAAAAATATGCACTGCAATTTCGCCCATTTTCGCGTAGTTTTTGCTTTATTTAAGGAATTAAGTGCAAACCTGTCTTTGCATTTCCAATCTATATGTATTTCTAAACTATACGTGAGTAATCTTCGTCTCGCATAGTTTAGCGGAAAGTCCAACAATTATTACACCGCTGCATAGTGAAAGAATAGTTTCGGGCTATTTTGCCTTTCCCATAATTAATGTATGCGTGAATTCGAATCATCTAACGCGACATAATAGTAACATAAGAAACGAAAACAGGGTATATATAATCTTAGAAATGGTTCTACGTGTAATTAGCGAATAAGCCATTTCGGGATTAATTATTCTTCGAAAATATATCGAAGTAAGGCAGACGCATAAAAAGCGTCCTCTTAATCGCTAATACTTTCTCCGAGTAATAATAAATACACCGAAAATATACATCTATGACCCACAAGCCCGATTTTAGTGCAGTGAGAATGCAACGAATTAAGATTATTTGCGGGGTACGAAAGCGTCTCTTTCAAAACTTGAGATGTGTCAGAAATAATTAATGAAAATGTTATTTGAATTCAAAAGTTTCCATTAGTATGTAGGGTTCTTTCGTAAATGTTTTTTTTTTTCTATTTAAAAGTTTATTCTTAATATTTTCTTATTAGTATACTTTCACGAAAACACGTTTAACAACATTATAGAACAATAAATTTTTATTCTTACGTGAGATCTGAATAATCGAGGATGCCGTTTGATTTGATTGATGAGGCGTAGCCGAGTCATCTGCGTAGGATCTGGGATGATTAAAATCGCTTGTATTCAAGTTACATTCAAAGCTTTATCGTATTACCAAACAGGAAAATATGCCAATAACTTTATTACGATTATTGTTGATTTTTGAGAACAGATTTTTAGATTTACTAAACAACCAAAATATATGGGAGACAAAGGTAACAAAGAACTACTCGAGGTCTTAAATAACATCATAATAAAAAAAGAAATACCTAAGGAATGGAATATGTGAATGTAAGAAGAGAAGATATATGGCAGAGCCTGAAAAGGAGAGGACTAGAGAGAGGAATGATAGAGATGATTAAGCTGAATTCGAAGCACAAATTGATTTAAAGCAGGGATGCGTATTAAGCCCACTGTTGCTCTCTATAGTAATAGATGATACTATTAAAAAAAGCCAAACAAAGAGGGAAAAAATATGAAAGTAGAAAACTGTAAAATGAATGCAATTAACGTACAGGAACTAATGTTTGCCGATGATATGGTACTCGTAGTAGACTCAGGAGAGATATTATAGCAAAACTCGAAGACATACCAAGAAGAACTAAGAGAGATAAACATGATGAAAACAAACACGTTTAGTCTAAATATCAAGCCAATAGAAATAATCATGGTGAAGAGACAACTGGGATGGCTTGGACATATACACAGAATGGAGGAAGATCGAAAAACAAAGAGGATTTTTGAAGCCAAAACAGCAAAAACAGAATAGATAAACATCGAAACACCTGGAAAGAACAAATTTATAGAACATTAGAAAAAAAGAAGTATGGGATGGATTAAAGCCAAACAACTGGCTCAGAACAGGAATCTGTGGAAGACAAAAATAAGAGAATGGTAGTCCGACACCGCGAGGTATAAAGGACGTAGTATATAAAATGAACTTAATACACAAATTACTTCCGAAATTGGACCTTGTAATGACGAGATATATAGAAATGAAGTAACAGTAAGAGAAGAAAGAAATAAAAAGAAAAAGAATGAAAAAGTTGTGGGGGAGGGGAGAAATGAAATGGAAAGAAAGGTGAAGATAGTAAGGAAAGGGTGGCAGAAAAAAGGTCAGAAGGTCTTCGCCTCTAGCGCGGTTAAGATTCCACCTTCCTCTTTTGTTCTTTTTCTTTTTCCTTTTTCTCTCGTTCTCCCCTCCCCCTTTTTTCTGTCTCTCTTTCCTCACTCTTCTTCTTTTTATCTCTTTCTCTTTATATTTCTTTCTCCTCTTACTCTTATTTCATTTCTATATATCTCATCATGACACGGTCCAATTCCGGAAGTAGTTCGTTTATTACTAACTCTGGCCGTGGAAGCCTACGTATTCATATAAAATGAACTTAATAGATGATGATACGATAATGTAGTAGTATATAGTATAATTCTATCTTACTGTTATAATATATGTAACCTTTGCTTTTTTCGTGATTATTATTTGTCATTATTTTGTTCACTTGTCATGGATTTTACATTCAATGAATATGTCAATGCATAGTGTACGGCTTCTGTAATTGAAATGCTGACACGGCACGTGCTTCCCAAATCAGAGACATCATAGTTGAAACGTATTCCGAATGGATCTATGCCTTCGTGAAGCGGATTCGTTTAATGTAAGAAATGCTAGTATTGATCGACTAAGACAAAGATGTGCAATATAACTAGAAGAAGAAATTGAAGACGTAATACAAGAAGATCTCTTCGTTAGTACCCAGTAATAAAACTGTTCAATTGGTTCTGCAGGAAACATTTTCTGTCCGTATCAGCCGCTCAACGATAGCATATTTCGACTTAATCTTTCCAAAATGGTCTTAAACAAGATTCGAGGAAGTGATAATTTTTTAAAACTCATTTTTTGGAGCCATGGGTCTATGTTTACCAGAGATGACACATTTTATATGAGTGCGACCTGAAATGTTTCCGGAATCGGCAAGAGATGGCGTACGAAGAGAAGAAAATTTCAGACGTCTACTGTCAATAGTTTTTGTTTAAGAGTGTGTTTTTGTTATTTTCGACAATCAGCTTCTAGGTGAGCGAATTCAAATGTGATTGCACAACCACAAATGACGAACCACGCAGTGGA
Organism: Trypoxylus dichotomus; assembly: GCA_023509865.1. Lineage (NCBI taxonomy): Eukaryota > Metazoa > Arthropoda > Insecta > Coleoptera > Scarabaeidae > Trypoxylus > Trypoxylus dichotomus. Next base: position 48,208,283 of record CM042078.1, read on the forward strand.
TTCCCAAAATCTACTAAGAACGGTGAAATGGTCAATAAGATTACTGATGTTATGTTAGCCGATCGCCGATTAAAGCTGAAAGAGATAGTAGAGAAAACATGCATTTCATAAGAACGCGTTGAAGCAGTGGACTTTTCTGGACAAATCCGCTCCGAAGAAATCAGAAGCCGTTCTATCGGCCGGAAAGGTCATGGCGACCATTTTTTGGGATTCGCAAGGTGTGATCCTCATTGATTATCAGCAAAAGGGAAGGACGATCACAGGGAAATACTACAGCGATTTATCGACCCGATTCGATGCAGTATTGAAGGAGAAACAGCTTTGTTTGCAGTGGAAGAAAGTGCTTTTCCACCACTACAATGCACCGGATCATTCATCCCGTACCGTCGTGTCCATATTGAATGAGTTGCGCCACGAAGTAATCTCTCAGACCTATTCACCATCCCCAGCGACCTTTATCTATTCCCAAACCTGAAAAATCACCGAGAGCCTCAAATGAGGAGGTCATCGCCGCTACAGATGGCTATTTTGCAGACCTCGACTAGAGACTCGGTCCAGTCTCTAGTCGAGGTAAAAATAACCACCAATACCGTGTTTTCCTTGTCGATTCCGGACATATTCCAGGGCGTCCTCGTATACTCGCACATAAGTGGATACGAAACATCTGTCTCGTTGAGATGCGCGTGTCCCTTACAATCCTAGTGCTGGCTATTAATTGTCCCGTCATTGATTGGTATTTATTGTATTACATTATTGCAATTCTTGCACATTATTGTTTCGACTTTCGTAGCAAAATAGACAATTCAAATATCCTCACAATTAAAAATCAATTGATTTAAAGCGGGTAATACACAAAATAAATTGCGCGCATACAAGTACTAAAAGAGAAACTATTAATCACAATTGGACGCTAAAACTGCAAAGTAATACAGTATTCTTCGTCTGTTTGTAAAGCTATTAACGATGGATAGTTTAAGATCTCAACGGTGATGTGTAAAGACGTTAAGATACAACTGTGCTTGTATCTAATTTATTACAGTTATGGTTGGTGCAGTTTTGAAAATTAGAATTTTATACAGCACATGATGTGAACATTATGTAAAATGGCTTTTGCTTGGCGAGTACTGTCATCCATTTCAAATTATGAATGAACTTGTGAAGCATCCTGTATAGAGATCATTCCATGTATGTTAGTTTGCGCTAAAATGGATACAATCGTTAATGTCATTTTAAGTTCCTGAATAAATGGTGCAAATACAAGCAGCACGTTTTGCTGTAATTACGTAACCATTTACCAAAAACCACTTTGAAAAATAAGACATCTAACACTAGCAAATAATATTTTTTATACCGTCGTGATGCATCATCATCATATTGTTACCTCCTATGCGGATCTCAATTCAAACCGGCGATGTAGGTTAAATAAAACGGTTTATTTGTACATAGAAGTACATAAGAAACAATAAACTATTAAGAGCGATGACGAACTACTAACAAAAACGTTAAATGTCTATTTATATACACGAAATATTTACCTTCACCTTGTATTTATGTTCACCGCACTTGTATAAGTTTGGTGAGCCTACTAAGTTCTTATGGCGGGCCGTATTCACATACAATTGCTTGCAGTCGATATTTTCTCAAAATATTCGCCCGTTTTCAGAATTTTCTGGCGGTGTCTACTATTACGCTGTTCTTTGTAACTATCGTAGTAATATGATACAATTTACGGTCATATGGGGCATAGCAAACCATTTCACTTTATTTAACGTATGTGAGGTGTTAAGAAAAAAAAATGAATTCGGAAATACCTTATTACCTCGTGTTTTTTTTCTAATTTGAAGGAAGTTTGAAGATATGACAACAATTTGATATAGTGACATTGTTACACAAGATATTGGGCGGAATAAATCTTTATCTTTACCAAAGTTGTGAAATTGACATTTGTGCTAATAATAAGAGCTATAAATTAAGAAGAATTGGTATTTTCATCGTTTATTATTAGGACAAGATTAGATTGCTGAATAAGTCCCACACATAGGTTATTATAATCGATTCACACTATTAGAATTTTATTAAAACCGCTAACCCCATTAATGCGGCACCACCTGAAGCGATAACAAAACCACTGCCACTAAAATCAGAAGTTTGGTATACTAGTATTTTGAAAAACTTAATATTTAGTTAGTGTTTGTTACAGCTATATATGAAAAAGATGATTTCTGTCACAAACAAGCCTCTAGCACTGAACAAATGTTATGTTTATGATTGTCAAAGTACTTCCTTCAACATAATTTAAGCACGATTTACAATACTTGAATTCCATCATTTGAGATAATAACAATAAAAATATGTTATGTAACAAGGTATTAATTCCCATATGTCTTTTTAAGAAATCACTTTGAAATCCATTTGTCGTGGTACCGCTTATCCAGTCTCAAAAAGTCTTGTTGGAAGCGTTCATCGTGCTCATCACTAGGGACACCCATATTTTCAGGGAAAAAGTTCAAGTGAAAATCGAGCATTTTAAGTGATATATTGCAGCTAGCAGCGTGAAATGCTTGAATTGTATCCATTATTAAAGCTTTATATATTATTTTGTTTCATAAGAAACTGTTAAAAACTTCCACCATTGAGAGAAACGTTACTTTTTCTCGCGCTGTTAATTTGATTTCAATTGTTTTAAGGCTTACTTTTGTCGTACTTGTGGTGCAACAAAAATGCCTTTCTTTGTTCTTCTGTTATTTTTTGGAACATTTTCTACATGTACTCAAAACCGTCACTTTCGCGATCCTATTCTTAATAAAGTCTTTTAGTAGTAGGAGAGGTGATACTATGACACTCTCCTTTTTCACTAAAGACTGCGTCCCTGGCATAAAATCCTCTCGTAATGGCTACGCCTGCTTAATATAATAGTTTTTCCTATCATAACTGTTCAAAGAGTAAAAAAAAGTAGCAGTCCAAAGTGAATACAGAAACTTTGAAATTTGCTCAAATGTTCCAAGAACAATCTTCGTACTTCATCTTCTCTAACCAGCTTTTCTGGCTTTCATAAGTTTGTTTTGATATAAACCTCATAAACAATTGAGATACAATGGTAAATGCTTCCATTAGACAACAAAACTATTTTCAGGTTGGTTTTTGAAGCTTCTGTGAATAATTTCCACGAACGGGAGTCATGCCATATCATGAACGCTTCAAAATCTTCTAAATATCACTTCGGTAGATTAATTTAGTGCTCATGTTATGGAAATTAATAAATCAATAAAATACTGATATCTGTTGCGAAAAATACTAATTCGTGTTTCTTTCACTGGAGATTTTATTGCTGTCATCGCGGCACAAAAACCTCTGCTTGTCAGTATGGTTCAAATCCCGCATCAGATCATTTAATTCATACTGAGCAACTCGTGTATGATGTAGATAGGATGAAGAACTGAATGATGTTCATTTCGTGGTAAAGTATTTTGTGCTTATACTGTCGCAACATTATCGTATTTTCTTTTTCTGTGGCTCTTGAGTCTAACAGTCTTGTTAAGGCAAAAATATTAATCATTAACAAGGCTTTTCGTTCCCTCCACAACATAGGAAGGTGGAGAGGTAAAGATATATATATATATATATATATATATATATATATGATTTCGACGAAATCACGACCTCAAGAAGAAGACGTATGCGATTACATCGAAACGTCAGCACGTACATGGTTCTTCTAAGAACCAACGCCGAACGCGGGACAAAACCCGAGAGGATAACGAGATATCCTTTACCCGCGAAATCATACGCTACAACATATATATATATATAATTTATCAGTTGACTATGTGTAAAAAAATGTTGGAGGTTGTATTTATCTAGGCTCTAACAACAGTAAACCGTGGTTGTGATTCTTCGACTAGAAAACAAGTTGTCCGATTCATTGTGGATGACACCTGCTTAGAATGGGGTTTTAAGGGTTAAATAGGGTAAGCAGTATAAAACGGGAAATTCGCTTGCAAGTGTGAAAACTATGGATAAGGTAGGGTCTAAAAACGTTAGTGTACCTAACGCTTAGAAAAAAGATATCTATACTTATGCACATATAATATCCATTGCTTTATGCTAAAGATATACAAAATTGTAGTCAGTAGGTTAGAGCTTAGAGGGTAGTACGAAGGTAACATTTATCTATATAGGATTAGTTTACACAGAGGCTGAATAACAATCGCTACCGCCTTGTCCGTTACTTCTTTTTTCTGACCATGGGTAAATGCACTCCTGTATGCAGTGTATCTATCTCCCCTCTTAATTTTGGGTACAAATTTCTAAAGATATGCGTATTCTATATGCGCGGATATGATTTTTCTGGTGACGATCAATTGCTACGTGTTTTTCTCCACCTTATGTATTAAGTGATATAAAACATCGGTTAAACGTATACGCGATGTAATTAGATTTGTAGCTAATTACACCCCTTCAAGACTAAATAAATTGCTAAAAATATAGCATTGAGAAGGAAAATATATTTTCCAGAAATAAGGACCATTCCTTAAAAGTAAAACGTGTTGTAAGGGGTCATTTTACTTTAATATTTTTGAGAAATTAGCAACTATAAGTATATCAGAAGAATTCCTCTTTTTTATTGGTATCCCAAAAGAAGTACTATTTTCTTTGTAGAAAAGAGTCTAGGAGAGACGCCGCACCTTAACAAAACTACAAAAACGATTATAAGTGTACAATTCCTTTTCATTTTTTTTTAAATTATAATTGACCTAGATTTGATTGAAGCTTATAGAAGATGTTACTTTCAATCCAAATTGCCATCTATTAGACTACTTTAGCGCACATTACATACGGTTAAGTTCGTGTCTGTGAATTCTAGAATCTATAGAGACCCGATAGAAATAAATTTAGGTATCATAATATTCAAGCAACGCTCTCTACAGAAGTGTGACAAATTTCACATGCAGAAGACATCATTTTGCTCAAAGCAATCTCAAATCTTAAATAAAATAAAATACATAAAACATGTAAGCCTGCGAGCTTCACATAAGCCTATAAGTGTTTGTCATATCTATTCGATAATCAATAGTTTTCGCTTAGCAGATGTCTGTACAGTGTTAACATTTTGGTATTAATATAATTGAATTCGTAACTCACCTGCTTAATTCAGCAGACAACAAATTGCTATGAGGACTAAACTTCGGTGGATTCTTGTACATACTGCATATTAATCGTTCCCTGCAAGGTTCTTCCGTATAACCAATGTTAAGAAGAATTTGATCAATTTTCTCTAAGATCGGTGTGTAGAATGGATCAAACACAGGTTGCTGTGGGATTGTTGTGGTGGTTGTCGATGGCGTGGAAGACTGAAAATCTTCGTGGAAAGTTGCTTGATATATAGGCAGTGCTTGAACAAGGGATGGTTGTATTAAGGTTGGTTGAACTACGTGGGATGTTGATAATAGTCCGCCAGGTGGTGTCAGCGATTGCGATGGAATTATGTTGGCGCCGTGTATCAGGTTTGTAGTTGCTAGTTTGGAAGTTTGCTTTAGGGCAGCTTGTTGAAGTTTTAATTTTTCTTGAATTTTAAGCAGCTGTTTGATATTTTCTTGTATTCTCTTGTTATCTGTTTGCACTCGCTTTTGTTCTTCTTGTAGGCGAACTTTTAACTGCGAAAAATACATAAAATATTTACATTCATTAACATAACTAAAACTATTCCAAACCAAGGGAAGTATAGTAGGGTACTTTAAAAGGTAGCAGTTTTCTATAAAGGACTTCTAGCCCAAAAATTCAAAACGCAGTCGTAATTAAAACATTTCTTACACATTCGCTTATATTCGTTACCTTTATGAAGTGCATTTACATGCAAACAGTACATGAATCTAATATTACAGTCAAGAAATATACATATATTTGTTTATATGTACTATTAATCTGTTAAAATGATTATTACGAAAAGGAAGACAGAAATGGTACAAGCAATTTAGTTTCAGTAAATTGCAGTTCTTAACATTCAAAGTGCGTCTTTACTGAAAAAGCTTTTCAAAGCTTCTGTGCGTGCGATACTTTATAATATATGTAATATCCATTGCTCTTTATAACTAAAATACAAAAATACGAAAGGTTTCTATTGAAATTTCAGCAAATTTTATCAAGATAGTTGGTTTACTTACGAAGTTGAAGCACTTGATTATAATGCTACTCAAATCACATCCTTTATTTTATATGAATCCTGGGATTTCTGCAAATTATTTGTAGGATCATACAATATGAAACGTTTCGAAATTCTAGTGAAAATGCATAGATAACCTCAGTAATAATAACTAGGCTTAGTTAACTTTGTCCGTACTAGTAATTAGGAAAGTCGAATTTGGCTTTTTTTTGGTCATGGTTACAACCTAATTTCTGATTACTACTTCTGAATATTGGTGATTTTAAAATGTGTTTGCGATCGCAGTTTATTATTGCTGATCATTACTGTGTCTGGTACTACTTAGTAATTACAGTTTCATCGTGTCAATAATATTGTGAAAGCGGTTAACACTGTTTCGTGAAATTGGACTATTAGTTACTGTGGAGAAGTTAAAATGCGTTTTAAAATGAAAAATTAAAATCTATGTAATAAGTTCAAGTTTGAGTATTATAATATAAAGCACTTATTTGTAAAACGTAATGAAGAGGAAATAAAATAATAAAATAAACTATGCAATTTAAAGAAAAAAATCTTGATATAATCACTATTAAAAGAAAGGAGTTAGTGTTTGTACGGTAGCTAATTTATATTAGCATCAAGAAGGAGCAATTTATTCTTTTATCTCCAATTGCTTTGATTCTACATAAACTGCGTACCATAAAATTATTCTCACCCAAATATTCCACACTTCGCTTGCTTCCTTTCTTTTTACATGATTAATTTTTGAGAAAGTTCAGTGTATAAATTTCACTACTCCAATTTTGTTGCTGTAAGTTACAAGCAAACATATGATACGTTCAAAATAATATTTTTGTAACGTTACAAATAAATAAACAAGTTACTCCGATCTTGCATAATAAAAGATAGCATTACATTGCCGAAAACCAAAAAGTTGCGTTTTTAGTGAGATTGTGATTTTGCAATTTTTGTTTTTATTTTAGGTTACAACTGAACAGATCTTATTATTCAATTGTATTTTAATCAATAACTATATGTGGATTGGCTGTTTTACACCTGTTCTTATTGGTTATTGGTGGCAACGACTAGATAAATTGGTCATAATAATTTACTCTTCAAGAATTTTATCAATTTTCCGGGAATTTCACCTTTAGCCATCTACTCATCTTAAATTCTAAAATAATGCATATGTGCTTCAAATGTACTGCACCTACATCGACGATCACCTTCAAGTATGGAGTGGTAGACATATTGTTGTGTTACAAAGTCTTATTGATTTAAAGGTAACAACAACTGATTTATTAGTTAAATTAGGCATACATTTTCTAAACTGTATTTTTTGAAATTTTGTTAACTACAATTTAATTCATTTTAAGGTGAGTAATATATTGCTAAAATACCTTTGAAAGGTAGGTTTATCTATAACAGTGTGTACTTTCTACTGTATTGACTGCGTGACATGGCCGATCGTATTACTATTCAAACGTAATCAATTACACTTTCAAAGAAAACGACCGAAAGACTAACAAAATCTAATTGAATTTTTATTAATAATGTGTGCTCCCTCTACTAGTTTTGCATTCCCCCATTCTTAGTGGCATTGATTCCAGTAGGTGGTTATCTTGGAATATGGCGCTCCAAATAACCTGCAATTCATGGGGAATTCGCAGTTTTTACGGAGGAATCGCTGAACTTCTCAGTTTCCTCCCATAATGTCCCATACGTGTTCGATTGGTAAGAGGTCGGAAGTGGTTTCTTCGAAACGATTTAGAAAAGTTCTTAGTACGTGGAAATGGGCATTATTCTCCTGGATAAGTGGAATTTCGTGATGCTAGAGATATGGAAGAATGAATATGAGGTTACACCACTTCATGATGGCACCTTATATGAACACCAACTGAGATCTGTTTCTATGGGCTATGACTCTCATAACATCACACATGCCTGTACAACATCAAGACTCATTTCTGACCACCATTTCAATCTGGAACGTTGCTGTCGGCGTGGTTGATAGAATTGCAAACCGAGAGGCCTGATTCGGTGATAAACGGCTCGAAGAGCCACAGGACGACCTTTCTTACCTAACAATAGATCAGTAAATTTTCTAGCACCAGAGAATCGGTCTCTTAAAGGCATTAGATGAAGGTGGCGGCCTTACTCCTCATAGGTTTCCCATTGGCCGCTTTCCTGACCCACGCTGAACAAATGTATGACAAGAGGAAATGGTGAAAATCCAACCAAAACTCCAAAGAAATACACCTGGCATTAATGTCAAAAGAAACTGGAAGAAGTGTTAGATGTGCCATGACCACTTGATCTATCGCAACAATACTATACCAATTATTACCATTTCTGCCAAGTTTGGATAAAATATTTGCACCCCTACTTGCTATTGCAATTCACATATGTTGTAGCATACATTGTACTATATCCAGTTGATAGCAAATATTTGGCGTGAAGTTTTTGTACTTTCACATTTTTGGTTTCAGTGTAGTTTTAATTTGCCAGTTTCTACGCTTACTATATTTTCTAAAAAATAGCTGGCGGTACCAATATACAAATTTGCTGCTTTATTCTCAACAGAAAACGCAATACTAAAAAAAGAACTAGAAATCGGCTAAATTTGTTATTCATCTGTACTGTTACCAATGATTCGTATTCTATAAACTAAATGAATATCTGATTAAAAATTAGAAATTGAGTACCAATAACTGTTAATATAAAGAAATATTAAATTGGGTAATTTACATATATTTTAGATGAACATCTTGGCATTTGCTCGGAACTAAAATGAATATTTCATGTAGTCCGAATTTGGTGTTTCGATTTCGTTTAATAAATGCAATTAATTTATATTTTCGTGGTATCTCTTCTGATGGCTTTCGATACATTTAGTTCGACTTTCTAGTAACGAATTCGGGTCGAATACATTTCCTTAATTAATATAGCAACATATTTATGCAGTGGTTTTTCTGTCTTTTATCATATCTACATATGTTGAAATAATAGTTGTACTTCATTTGTTGTGTAAATTTGTATTACCCACTTCCATAACTCTTTACTTTTAGTTAAAAAGGAAACTTGCTTTTATTTTCATTATCAACACTAGCTTACATCGCCCTGTTTCATATTTCTATGAAAAACGTTTGAATATCTTCTAGCAATAATTTTCGGGGATAGAACTATTAAGCTTTAATCAGAGATTATACGAAATTAGGAAGTATTGATGTTGAAGGCTTAACGGTTATTTTGACCTACACATACATATATAACATAGGCGCGTATCCATATAGTAGGAATTAATTAGCGTAGCAAATAATATAATCTACATACAAATGCATCTAAAAGAAATTAGTCATAAATACCGGGATTTCTTTAATATTAACGAGAAGAACAAGTCCTGTGAAATTGCTAAGCGAGATATTAATAGCAAATGGGTATTGGCTTATGTGCACTCTTCTTTTTTCGGCAGTTTGATTTTCTTTGCCGAGTTTCTGTATACCTTTATGTATTTATAATTTCAACAAGGGGTAGGTAAGTGGTTCTCAAAGTTTGAACAATTATGTTCTCGTTTATTGGAAATCATTACTAAACTAGTTATTTATAGATGATTTCGTTTGAAAATCCTGTCAGTTTCATGTTATATTTGGTTCTGATGGTTTTGACGATCTAAATGGTAAGAATTAAAATATTATTCCGGCGGTATTATTTTATGTTTTTCTAATACGTAGTTGTTACAGCCTGCTACTTAACACATGGGCTGAAAAGTCCCGGGCCTAACACATAGATGACGCTAGTTTTATTGCAGTCACCTTTCTCTCAGTTAGTACTAACCTTCAAAAGACAGCTGTTAAAATTTCATGATATTCTATTCATTAGTTTGTGAGTTATTATGCTAACAGTCATGCTACTTTTGTTATTTTCAAAACAATGGATCAAAAACAATTTCGTGTTTTAATTTTACACTGCTCCTCGATGGGAAAAAATACCGTTCAAGCGAAGCAATGGCTTGAAAAGTGTTATGGGGACTCCGCTCCATCAGAAACAACAATAAAACGTTGGTTTGCTGACTTCAAACGTGGTCGTAGAGACACCGATGATGCAGAACGCAGTGGACGTCCAAATGAGGCGGTAACAGCAGAAAACATCTAAAAAATCCACAAAATCGTTTTGAATGATCGAAAAGTAAAGTTGCGTGAGTTAGCTGACATCGTAAAGATATCAAAAGAACGTATTGGCTTTATATTGCATGAGCATTTGACTATGAGAAAGCTCTGTTTAAAGTGGGTGCCGCGTTTGCTCACTGTTGACCAAAAACAAGAACGTGTTGATGATTCTCAGCAGCGTTTGGCCATGTTTAAACGTAACAAACCGGAATGTTTGCGTCGATATGTGAAAATGGATGAAACATGGATCCATCACTTCACTCCGGAATCAAAGCGATCGTCATCTGAGTGGGCGGCAACTGGTGAATCTCGTCTAAAGCGCCAGAAAGCACAACAATCGGCTGGAAAGGTTATGGCCTCGGTATTTTGTGATGTGCGTGGTGTAATATTCATCGACTATCTTGAGAAAAGAAATACCATCAACAGTGAATATTATATAGCGTTATTGGAGCGTTTGAAGGCCGAAATTGCAAAGAAACGACCGCATATGGCAAAGAAAAAAATTTTGTTTCATCAAGACAACGCACCGTGTCACAAGTCAATCAAAACAATGGCAAAACTACATGAATTGAACTTCGAATTGCGCCCACATCCACCGTATCCGCCAGATTTGGCTCCCAACGACTACTGGCTGTTCGCAGATCTCAAAAAAATGCTCGCCGGTAAGAAATTTCGCACGAATGAAGAGGTTATCGCTGAAACTGAGGCCTATTTTGAGGCAAAAGATAAATCGTTTTACAAAAGCGGCATTTAAATGTTAGAGCGGCGCTGGAATAATTGCGTTGCTCTTGATGGAGATTACGTTGATGAATAAAGCTAATATTGAACCAAAAAAACCGTGTTTTCTTTATTAGGCCCGAGACTTTTCAGCCCATGTGTTATATTAATGTCTCATCATGCAAACGCTGGATTAAACGTGTAATATCCTCACTCTACATATGCAATCATTGTTAAAAACCGTAACGTCTGGACGTGCGAATTATACTGGAGTACTGATTGCTACTTGTCACGCATTTACAGTTGCAGTGGGAGTGTACAAATGATATACTATTTTGGAATGTTTATTTTTATTATACAGGGTCACGCACGATAACCGTCTGTTAGACATATCTTTAAAAATAATAATGCTATCGTTCTGAAATATTTGTTGGCGATATGGATGAAGGTCTATCTTCCAAAAATATTTCCATTTAATGTGGACTTTCATTGCTTAGGAGAACGTCCTGCAAACAAAGCATGGAATTCTCGAACAACTCTTCGAAATGTGCGTCCAATGGTATACTATACTATCATAGTGCGTCAACATCAAAAAATTAGTTTTTTCTGAAAATTTTCGTAGATGCAGGGATTAATTTAAATCTTATTTTTTATTTGGTGTAACGACAGGTTACTCCAAAAGTCTACTTCAAATATGAACATATTTAACTACTTTCCCTTTTTAATAACAATCCATATGAATGGCAATTTCTGCTTATTTTACTCTAACAAATAATGGTTAAGTATATTTTATCTCCCTTATCGGAACTAACTCCTTTCCAAGTTATCTAAAAACATATGAATGAGTGATTTCGCAAAAGTTGGTCTTGATTTACAATGCGTTGCAAAGTATATCTCTAAGAAGTGGTTTATATATCTTGGATCCATATTATTGAGTATATAACTAATAAGCCTCGACAAAGTAGAGCAAGTTACAGTGCAGTTCGGAAAAGAACGCGGAGCGGTCGAGCGCCCGTATCAAGGCGAGTGTTCCGTAACGTTCACGTACTCGCGTCAGTCATGATCGTGACCTTCATGAGTGAGTATAGACGATGCAGACGCGGGAATGTTTACATATAAAATAATGATGAAAAATATATCATATAACGTGCTGAAACACTTAAAGTTTCCACGAAAGCATCAACTGGGTGACATCTATTACCACCAATTTCGTGCGTATCATCAGGCCAAGGCACTCCAGAAAACTACTACAGAATCAAAACAGATACAAAAAACATCAGCAACATCACGGCAGTAAAACCTAATGAAAACACTAATTTAAAATTGTATAAAGACGTACACAACAAATAAAAGTGCAAAAAAAGAGGGCGTAAGCTTTTTCAAATTTATTTACGAAGAAAAGTCATTAAATAAGTCACAAACTACTGTGGGAAAGCTGAAAATAGCAGCGACCTATTTCTCTATCTATTACTATGTGTCAGCACAATCCAGCATTATGATAATCAAGACACAGTTGCCGAAAAGAAAACGTCCAGTCCTACAGACGAGAAGGATATTGCTGTATCACGATAATGCTAGGCCGCATTCGGCCCAGTTGACCCCGGCGAGAATTGCAGAATTAGGGTGAAAACTTCTTGGAAATCGTACAGTCCTGATCTAGCTTCAAGCGACTATCATCTGTAACGGTGCTTAAGAAGAGGTACGCACGTGGTTCAGACGGCAACCCAAAACACTTTTATACAGCAGGCATTGGGAAATTGAAGGGATAAGCGTATTAATGTAGACGGAAACTTTGTTGAAAAATAAAACTTTTTGGCTAACTTTTAGATTTTTGTGACATACTTACTAACTTTTTCTCGTAGATTTAGAATCTTTTGTTTCAAAAAAGTACTACTTCGTGCTGGCTTGTTTCTTTTTGACATTTTAATTTGTTGTAGTGGTTCTTATACAATTTTAAATTGGTGTTTTTTAAAGTTAGGTTTACTGGCGTGATGTTGCTGTTTTGATTCTATAGTCCATTTCTGGAGTGTCGTGGCCTGATGATGCGCACGAAATCGGTAGCCATTGCTTAATTAAATTATCTAAGATACTGTGAGATTGGCCCAATCTTTCTTTTTTTTTTCTCTAACTCTTATTTACCTTTATTACTATTAAGAGCAAACAACAATAAGTAACAATGGGATGCAAATAAATTTTATTCTAAATTTGGAAGTGAGCAACCGCTGCTTTTACATTTTAAATTTTTTACGTAGTGAAACACACATTTGATCGGTTTCTTCGAATGTGATCGGAACGAAGGCATTTCCTATTTACAAAATCATTCATGAAAATACGGAAAACTACGTAATCTGTCCTACTATTCTTAATATGAGATCAACAAGGAACTGGTTTGTTAATGTAAAGAAACTTACCGTCGCTTCTTTCTCGGCTTTAACTATTATGTTTTCGATTTCGGTTGGCGTGAGCGGCCTGTTGCCTGTCGGTGGAAGTTTAGTGCCGCGCTTGTAGGAAGGCTGTCCTTGACCTCCAAAAGAACCACTGTACTCGTCCCCTAGTTTCTGCCTCTTGACGTCGTCTTTTCGGTGATAACTATACAAAAGTTTAGTTCGTTAGCGAGCTGCTTGATAGGAATGTAAATGCGATTCGAATTAAATGCATAGGAGACACATGAGTAGTGACCTACTTTCCTTCCCATTTTAATTCACTATTACGTCCTCTACACGCGTATTATTTGAACTTCCTCGTTCACTTATACCCATTAACAGTGCCAGGCAAGGAACTTTTAACAAAGTAAATATGTTGGAGAAACATTAAGTTTATTCTTTTAATTTACAAAATTTCCATTAGAAAGAAATTGATGTAAAAATACGTGATGGGAAATTTTAGGATCTGCTCGAATTATGCTAATATTTAACAGTAAGGCCTTCATCTATAATTTTAGATGTCGAATGAACTCTGATTAAACTAATTCAAATGCTTTAATATAATTTTGAAGAGTGCTGTTATTTGTACTTCTACCAGAAAAAAAGAGAACGCCGCAGTGCTGCTTCGAGTGATTCATTGCTCTATTCATAACATTCAGATGTGATTATGAGAGAAATAACTTTTGTTTTAATAACTATTTTTATCTACTTTTGTCTATTTTCAATGTCTTGTTTTGGCTATCGAATTATTCATATTTGAGTAATTTTGTTGAAAGCTTTAAAAGATTTATTCAATACAACACATCCTTAGACTATATTATCTTGAATTCTATTGGCAAATAATCATTTAAATTACTATTATAGCAATGCATTTGGAAATTAAGATAACGTACACAAATTAATAGCGCCGTGAAAACATCAAAGCAAACGAAGATATTACCATGCAAGAACATGTATGTCATTGGATTGCCAGCCTTGTTGACATGTTTAAACAAAATATTAGAACACAAACAGAATTCTGGCATTCGATACATATCGAGTCGATAACTGATAATTTAGAAGCAAATAAAATCTATGTACAAGATGTTAAGAGATGTGTAACAAAAACTATGGGGGGTGGGGTGGTATGCCGTAAAATATGTAAGAAAGTCTTAATGGACATGGGCGCACAATATATAGTTTGCAAGATATGAAAAATGTTTCCTTTACACCATTCTTTATTGTGTGCAAACAAAACGATGCCATTTACAAAAAAAAACAACAAAAGCAAATAGTCAAACGAGATGTTCCTCCTTCTTGCCTCTATTCTACAACAGCTACGACATCTGCCGCAAGGGTCTTCAAGTTCCTCTCACTAGTTCGGTGGCATCCTTGATCAATTTGTTGCCGTAGCTCCTCGAGATCAATTACAAGCGAAGTGCAAACTAAAATAAACATCCACAAAGGAAGATACGAGCAGGAGTTAAATCAGACGATCTTGTGGCTTACGACACAGATCCATTTCTTGCTAGCCACGTTCATCCAAAAGTTCAGAGGAAAGGTTTCTTAGCGACAATCAAAATATAAGCTGGAGCATTATCGTACCAGAACAACATTCGTTGTCTTTAGTTCAAGGGGATGTTGTCTAAAAGATCACCCATTGTGTTCTGCAGAAAGTTTAGGTAAAAACGCCTGTTAATTGGTTCGGTAAAACAACTTGGTCTAGTCTCCAAGATACGCAACCAAATATTCAATGAAAAATATACCTGATGTCTGGATTCTAAAATAGCATAGACTCTTCGTTGGTTTGGATTGCTGAAATTAAAAGTTCCATTTCAAATCCGGCTGACAATAGTGAAAACGATATTGGAAACAAGGTCTGGGTGCTCAGCATCAGTGTGTAGAAGTCAGTGGCAAAAAATCAACGCGAATGGTGATCATGTGGATTCAAGTTCTTCACAGATTGTACATGGTACGTGCAAAGACATTCTCCAAAAAAGACCACCAACTTCTGCCTCGGGTGATATTGACTGCAAACTTATCTTTGGACTTTGTTCTGCCCGAGTTAAAATTGCATGTATTATCTCTGAGGTGGACACTAACTTTTGTCTCCCGCATTTATTGGAACCTTTGGTGCAATCTTAAATACGAACTGAAGAGGTTTCGCGATAGAGATGAGTGTTGCCATAAAAACGTTACATTTCTTTAGCATTTACATGAGTACGGCCACGTGTAAACTGCATGTTGGCTATTTTAAAAGATAAGCAAAGAAATGCGCAAATGGCACAAAGAGGAATAATCCTCCGTAATTACGAAACCGTTCATTTCGGGATACGTGTTCGTTAAGACGTTTTCGCCACCTTACGTCAAAGTTTATGACACATTTTTATTGAGCGAAAAATTTACAGAATCCAAAATTGGTATGAGAGAAATGAGACATTCAGACCAAAATTTTATCAAACACACATATGTGTGTATATACATACAAAAGGTGATTTGGAACAGTAAGAACGGTAACTTGGTTGACAAGGAGAGTCGATGTGCCCTTGACACGCTGCGTTCCCAGTAAGTTATTAATTTGTGCGGTGTGGAGTGTTAATGTGACACCTGTGGAATATGAAATTGTTTATGTATTGAATTTTCGAATAGATTCTTTTTAAATGTATTTGATCTACTGAAATTAACAATTTCTTTAATTGGCTATTAATACTGGGACAAAATTTCATGACACCAGTACAGTAATGTACCTTTAGTAGAAAATAACAACAAAATAAGTGTAAACATATGACTTTGGTGTATATATTCTACCAAAACGGTTTTCAATCAATCTGGAACAAATTGCGTAGTGTCCTTCATTTATCCTCTCATGAGATTTTGCTCAGATTTCAAGCTATCTGGTCGGGTTCTTCTTACTGTCGTCAAGCAAAATGGTAACGCCCAATAATTCAGTTATTAAACGCTTCTTTCTCCATACATCTTTTGGTTGTACGGTACTTTGGGATGTCATCACTTATACATTTCATTAATTTTACACTCTCCGTCAGTTAATCCAATTGGTTTTCAATTAGCGACAGCAATACTTCACTTCACAGAATACAAACACTTTTGTACGTTAATTATGCGTTTTGTACAACAGTGATATAAATGAATATGATTATATCATTCAGTAATTGGTTATGTTCGTAAGTCTGTTAATGGAAATTTAAATTGAAACTGGCTACTATGTAATTATGTTTATAGACCGAGACATGTGAATGTTTCCATAGTTGCACGCAACGTGACGGACTACAATAGTAAATTTTTCATTTAGATAACAGACGTAATAAAATTTGATTTATTTCCTTTTGTTACAGCTGCCTATTCTCTTTAAAAATGATATATATGCATATAATACAATCAAGTAGATACGTTAGCTTCCATTGATGTGATTGAAGATATGCAGACGAAATTTCATTAAAATAACTCGGAACAAAGAAGGGAGTAAAAGATGAGACTAATTACTGCTTCTGCTTTAAAATACTTTCCAATTCGAAAATATTACTGGAATGTTTTCTGTTTTGCTAAATAAAATATCTGTACTAACCAAAGATTTTTCGTCTATTTTTTACTCTTTCATTCAAACTCTGTCTTTACGACTTTCATCCTTATATTAGCCAAGTGCATTCATTGAGGACACCTATGCGTATATCTGAATATGTTCCCCTTATTTTTCAAGCATTTAAATTAAAAACGAATATTCTTCATTGCTAACAGAAGGCAGGGTAAAGCAGAAAGGATGCAATAGTATGGCATGAAGTTCACACTAAGTAAGAATTGTTGTTGACTCGCTGTAAGTTCATACCAAAATAAGGAAAAAGGAAAGCAAACTGCACCAAATTCACAGTATCTCAAACAACTTAACCAGTCTCGTGCGCATTTGCGCATCATCAGGCCAAGACACTCCAGAAAAGAACTACAGAATCAAAACAGATGCAAAAAAGAATACCAGTAGCATCACCGCAGTAAAACAAACTTTTTTGGAAAAAACAAATTAAAATTTTAAGTAAATTTTTTGGGATACTGTCAGATTGGTCCTGTTTCTTTTCCTTTTCCCTTATTTTAATCAAGAGTTATTCATATATACTGGAGTATTTTTCGACAACCTTTTGAGGTAATGCTTCCTTCAACTTACAAAGGATATTCCTCCACCTAAACGTAAGTAATTCTTTAAAATACGGGATTTCAAGCATTCGCATGTCGCTGAAAAGAATGTAGAATTTAAATACGGAAAAGATAATTGCCAGCTCTTTAAATTTGTTATATGTATTTTGGAAATGAAATATAGGATATAAATATAACGTTCGCCCTCGTAGTGTCATTAAATATGCTCATCAGCTGGATTCGTTTTGTGAAACCCATATCTTCGTTTCTACTTACAAGAAAGTCGAAGAATTTCCTAAAGGATTTCAATAAACTAAATTCAAAACTTAAGATCTAAAGTCTAGCTTCCTCTAATAATTTTGGAAAATTATTTTCTAATTATTCCAATAACCAAATCATGTAGTTGTCGATTTCGACGAAGGCGCATCATTTGATACCAAGCGATAAATATATTGTCTTATTGTCATATTTTATGACCTTTATCGATCCTCTGGACTACGTACAGCAATGTTTTTTGTGAACAAAATTTGATTCAAGGATATTAAAAAAAATAATAATATTAAAAACATAATTCATTATGATCAATAGTTCTCTGGCCGTGGAAGCCTTCGTATTTATTTCATGCTATCATTCTTCTTCCCACCACCAATGTAATTGACGGATGCTGGTTTCGAATGCACGACACCTGAGTTGCCAAATTCAAGTGCTGGCTCTCTGACCACTGGACCACCGAGTCGTTAATTGCAAGGCAGTACAGTTAGGAGTTTAATACCCAACCTTCTGATACCAATTCTAAGTGGATAACACTTTCATAATTCTACCCTCGCTTCAAAGCTTTTGGGTTTAGCTATGGATTCCGCAGATTGTCTACGCGTTAACCACTGATATGACTTGTTTGGATTAGGATGGTAGATTCATTTCTAGTCAAACGTTACAATATGTCAATAGAATTGGAGACCCTGTGGATTGGGCAATAATTAATTGATGAGAAATTTCCCTACAGCTTGTAAACATGGCAGCATATTGTATACGAGCGAAGCGAGCGAGGCTTTACGACAAAGCCTGGTTGGTCCCAATTCTTTGGCAAAGAACCCCTTGATCAACGCCAAAGGTCTTCCGGGATGTAGTTCCTCTTTAATCCGTTTTGAGAAAACACTGATCTTCAATTTCTCAGAGAATACGAGCGTTTCTGCTTAATTTTGCGTAATAGTACAAAGTTGCTAAAATCTCTTTGTTTGTATTGGGACACAAGATGCATAATGTATCAACAAAATCTCAACAAAATCTCAACACAACTTAGCTATACCACTTGCAATAATAATGATAGGAGGAGGATTCACCAATAAGGAGAAGTATTTTACTTTTATTTTCGATAGTTTTACCGATCCAAAAAAGAAAAAAAAAATTCCTTCACCTCAACAGCTTAATATGGTTCGTTGGTCCTTTAGAGAATAAAAGAATGTTAATTATATTAATGGCTCATTGCCCGTATTGACCTGATTTATCACCTTATGCTGTTTATTTTCAAATACGAAAAATAAAATTGATGATGAGCCATTCTCTTCGCCTCAAGTGTTATAAAATCGGAATGCTGTTTTCCGAAGTGTCAGCTGTGTGCAAAAAATTGTTCGCAAATTAGTTCGCGCGTGTATAAAAGTATACCGATCTCAAAGGTAAATACTTTGAAGTACAATGAAGACGTTTACTAAATTCTATATGATTTTTCGAATCTAGCTTAGAAGCCTCCATGAAATAACACCAACAAAACAGATACATTTCACCCTAATATAAATAATCCCAAGTTTTATTTTAAAATAAAATAATTCAAAGAGATTAGTCACGTACTAATTTTAGATTTCTAGCGTATTTTCACTTTATAAATGAGTAGCATATACGTGATAGGTATGTACGAACTGTTATAAGTTACAGCATGGAATATAACATAATCCGAACGTAATTTCTCTTCATAACACATCTTGCGCTTTCGGAATCTATTAACGATACGCAAGTGACATAAACAATATTATAGTGATGACATAAATATATATATATGTACATATATCAGGATAAAAGTTTATTAAAAGATATTCAGGACTAAAGCAGATAGTATTATCAAAAGCACTTACTCATTTCCAGCCACTCCCGGTCCTTCAGAATAGTAATCAAATGTATGATCGTTGTAACCATGGCCAGGTGGAGGATGATCCAATTCGACAGTATGTACGTTTGGTAGGTGTGATAGATGATGAATGTGGGAAATATGGTGTTGGTGATGATGATACTTCGTTGGCGCATAATAAGGGCACAGCTTGAATATGTGGGATAAGGCCGGAAAGAGAAAGAGCAGCACTTTGAGAAGTAGCTTCTTTGCCGCGGCAGCTCCCACGAGCATCGGCATGAAGAACAGAAGCTTTACAGCGATTAACTTAATCACTAAAAGGATAGCCAGTAATGCAATTATCAGCTTGTTGCTAATGAACTTTTCTGAAAAAAGAAATGAAAAATATATTAGTGGTTGAAATAATATCTTTCAGTAACTGAATAATAGTAACACAGTTTGAGCTGGAATCCATTATGGTATATCACATTAAGTAGTGTATAGTGCACACCCATATAAATAACTATGGATGCTTAGATCGGTATGTAAGCAGATGGTTTCCATTTCCTATTATCCTATACGCGTATACGATGTTTTCTTATAATAATTTTCCTATTGCGAATTGTCAGAATTGATGATTATTCGTCCTACATATACCGCTACATACAATGGTCAAAATGATGAAAGAAATTTTTGGTACTTCTACAATTGCACAAGGATTGAAACAATTCTGTTATCTTTTGTTGTGTTTTTTATTTCTTCCTGTATTATCTTCTGCAGTTTCTCAAAACGGTTTACGAATGCGTTGTCTGTTGCCAAATTCTTGTAAGTAGGTTACTACATACGATATTATTGTTGTATTCATTTATAGTTTTTTTTTCATCTTTAAAGACGAATAGATTCTTTATTGTAAAGCATGAAGATTAATTATATGAAATCTGTAAGTTGACAGGCACAGCTGTAAATATTTGCTTCTATCTATGTGCTATCTCCGTTATACGAATCAATACAAAGAGTTTTAAGTGACATCATCAAATTACCGTTTGATCACGTTAAATCACTGTTGCTTTTGAATACTTTGTCCTATTTAATATTTTAAATTTACTTGCGCTGGTTGATGAAATAACGAGTTTCTATGTAATTACTGAATTGTGATTTGATGCTTCCATCAGATGGTTAATTCAATTATATGTAAAATAATTCAAGTGAGTATAAACGCCATTCACAGCAAGAACTTAAAATTTTTAAAACTTTTCCCAAATTAATAACATTTTTTTTTGCAACAAACTGAAGGAGCCGCAATGAGCAATAGCCTATCCTCTTTCATGGCTAACCTTCTTTTGGATAAATTTGAAAGTGGTCTGCGAATACTTTGGCTTATTTTCCACGGTTTTGGATTAGATACGTTGACGACATTTCTTGCACCTTTGATACAAGTAAATGCTCGATAACCGGATTTTTATAACAACTAAATTTAAAATTTCCATTTACTACATTTACCCATGAAATGGAAACCGATAATAGGATTCCATTCCTAGAAATGCTAGTTATAAGAAATAGGAATAAGCTAGAAATAGACCGACATAGAAAACCTACTAATAACTGTAGATTCATCTTGGGAGATTGTAATCATCCATGGGAACGCAATGTTTCGACAATTAATTCTTTGGTGCATCGTTTGCTTAATTTCCCTTTAACTAAAGACAGGTATCTAAATGAGCTCAATGAAATCATCAAAATTGCAAATTTTAACGGATTTTCCGAAGATGTTGTTTACAGTACTATTAGGAAGTGTAAGAATGGGACAAGAATTAAAAATGTAAGAACACTAGAAAGTGCTGGCAGTAGTAATAAGAAATATAAGATACCATTGTATCTATGTTACAAAAAAGGTCTTCACACAAAGTTTCAGTGTACCAGTTTATTTGCACAATTGCTAATTATATTAATATTATTTTTTCAAAATATATTGATACATTGTTTTGATTTTTTTTATAAACTCTTTCTGGTATTTCCTAGAATTAAACAAAAAATGCGCATGGACAACACTTCAGCAGGCTAGAGCTGACAAGAATGTACTCCCAATTCCCAGATGTAATGCTGTAAAACCTTTTCCAGTGAGGCAATCCTAAAAACGTAGTATTTCTATATATTACTTTTTACAACGTCATTCAAGGGTACCTCTTGGTCTGTATAACTCATTTCTTTCTAATTTTTTTTCCGATAGCGGAAGTACTGTTTGTTATTAAAATTCTAGGACACCTATGTATTATACGATACATACTTATAAAGAATGGTAATTTGTTGAGATAAAAGGGAAATATCTAGCGCAGTTCAATGGAAAAATCATTGTGTGCATAATATATGCTTGAAAACGTTACTTTAACCTGGCCGTCTGGTGCAACATTTTAAATAGTAGAAGATACATGTATGTAGGTAAGTGCGCACGCGAATTACATATTGTAATTAATAGAAACTTCACGCGGGATGATTTACGTGGGAAAATGAGATATTTCGTTTTATTATGCGTAAAATTTCATATTATCCAATGTTCTTAAGCATATCCTAAAATTTAATCAGTGAAACATAAGTGATCTCGAATTTTATGGAGGTCCGATTTACGGCAAATAGAAGAAATATTTATGGTGTCCAACATTTGCACAAATATCTAAAACAAAACTAATCCCGAATTTTTCAATCACCAAAACGTTATGAAACAAAGGTTAATAATGATTCTCTTCGCTAATAACTATTCGCATAGCGGAACTGAAATAGGTTTTAATAGAACGTTAATAACCTACTATTCATAAGTAAAACAATTACGAATTATTCTGGTAATTCACTACTGCCTATATCTTTTTTTATGAGATATATTAAACGTGACTTTCGTGCTGTCGCTACTGAAATAAAACCGCAGCTAATTCCTTTAGTAATAGTTATTGACTTAGTAATTGTTAATGCAATAATTGAAAGTATCTTTAGATGATTAAAGTAATAGATTATCTTTGTGGTTAGACTCTTTTATTTAGATAAATTCCCTTAAATGAAGGTGCTAGTTCTGGCAATGGAATATTGACCCGTTACTGGGTTAATACTAAATAAATTGAGAATACGTATAACACATGGGCTGAAAAGTCACGGGCCTAACAAGGAAAACACGGTTTTTTTGGTTCAAAATTAGGTTTATTCATCAACGTAATCTCCATCAAGAGCAACGCAATCATTCCAGCGCCGCCCTAACATTTCAATACCACTTTTGTAGAACGATTTATCTTTTGCCTTAAAATAGGCCTCAGTTTCAACGATAACCTCTTCATTCGTGAGAAATTTCTTACCGGCGAGCATTTTTTTGAGGCCAGTAGTCGCTGGGAGCCAAATCTGGCGAATACGGTGGATGTGGGAGCAATTCGAAGTTCAATTCATGTAGTTTTGCCATTGTTTTGATTGACTTGTGACACGGTGGGTTGTCTTGATGAAACAAATTTTTTATTCTTTGCCATATGCGGTCGTTTCTTTGCAATTTCGGCCTTCAAACGCTCCAATAACGCTATATAATATTCACTGTTGATGGTATTTCCTTTCTCAAGATAGTCGATGAATATTACACCACGCACATCCCAAAATACCGAGGCCATAATCTTTCCAGCCGAGTGTTGTGCTTTCGGGCGCTTTGGACGAGGTTCACCAGTTGCTGTCCACGCAGATGACGATCGCATTGATTCCGGAGTGAAGTGATGGATCCATGTTTCATCCAGTGTCACATATCGACGCAAAAATTCCGGTTTGTTCCATTTAAATATGGCCAAACACTGCTCAGAATCATCAACACGTTCTTGTTTTTGGTCAACAGTGAGCAAACGCGACACCCACTTTGAACAGAACTTTCTCATAGTCAAATGCTCATGCAATATAAAACCAATACGTTCTTTTGATATCTTTACGATGTCAGCTAACTCACGCAACTTCACTTTTCGATCATTCAAAACGATTTTGTGGATTTTTTTGATGTTTTCTGGTGTTACCGCCTCATTTGGACGTCCACTGCGTTCTGCATCATCGGTGTCTCTACGACCACGTTTGAAGTCAGCAAACCAACGTTTTATTGTTGTTTCTGATGGAACGGAGTCCTCATAGCAATTTTCAAGTCATTGCTTCGCTTGAACGGTATTTTTTTCCCATCAAGAAGCAATGTACAATTAAAACACGAAATTGTTTTTGATCCATTGTTTTGAAAATAACAAAAGTAGCGTGACTCTTAGCGCAATAACTCACAAACCAATGAATAGAATATCATGAAATTTTAACAGCTGTCTTTTGAAGGTCAGTAGTAACTGAGAGAAAGGTGACTGCAATAAAACTAGCGTCATCTATGTGTTAGGCCCGGCACTTTTAAGCCCATGTGTTAGGCCTAGCATTAAATGTAGTGGACCATTAGATACCTTCAAAGTTCATGAAATTAAGAAAACTCAAACAATTTTAACACTGCCCCTATTCAAGCTGTTTTCTCCAAATTATCGTGTATAGTTTTACATCGTTCAGCTGAATCTTCGATTAATTTTAACACTTCGCAGATTTTAACCAGTTGTATTCAAATTACACATTTGAAGTAAATCTTAAGGAAACTGTAAAACCACGGGAATAATAGGTTCTATGAAATCATTTTTAAGTAAAATGAATTGGAGAGGTAAGAAGAAATATGCTTAGGAAGATATTTGAATACAAAAAATTAAGAAAACAGCAAAAAATATAACGAAAAGCGAAAAAATAATTTTGTTAATAATTATTTGAGTTACATAAGAGAAG
Source organism: Trypoxylus dichotomus (assembly GCA_023509865.1). Lineage (NCBI taxonomy): Eukaryota > Metazoa > Arthropoda > Insecta > Coleoptera > Scarabaeidae > Trypoxylus > Trypoxylus dichotomus. The sequence goes on from CM042078.1 coordinate 48,232,748, forward strand.
AACATTTTTAAGATACAATACATTTACTTAAATTTGTTGATTTTACTATAGTTAGTGCACGTATGTTATGTTATCACATCTCGATGCATATACAAATAGAGAACTGTAAAGTTATTACACTCACAAAAATATAGTGCTCTCTTTTCGAATGTGTTTCTCTTGTTTTTAAATTCAGATTAAACCAAAAACAATTTACTTATCTATATATTTTAATACCCATATGGAAATCGTGCACGATATAGAATGATACTTAAGAATGACTGTACGCATTCTACGACCTAAAAATGTTGTTTATGATATTGGTTGCCATATATGTGTATGTGGTTAGATCTCCGATCTGTGTTCTGCCTTACGCTTGTTATCTAAGGTGAATGAGTAATGAAAAATTATTTATTTCATGTTTTTGTCCATTTCGATTATTATTAACCACATTTAGAACTACACACACATGTTCATTTAATTAGTAGTGAAAGAAGTTTATATGTATTTCCGCAAATATGTTTTACTGATCTCAAACTCTCATTTTGTAGAAAATTTGGAAATCAACAAACCTGCAATACAACATATTGGTTTCTGGTCTATAAATATGAATGTATTCTGTCTGTAATATAATATGCAACCTTATACTTTATTTCAAGAACTCATGTACATAGAAACAGTTTCCAAATACACAGTTTAAGAAACAATACGAAATTACATACTCAGAGTTAACTTAAACAATTTAGTGGAATTGAGAATGTTCATTTAATAGAAGTGATTTAAAGAACAACAGTTCTTATTTAACAAAACTTACTAACCTTATACTTGAATACACGATGAATACGAACACTATATTAGTTAACTCCTCTCGTATTATGATCATCTGTAATTTCGTTGTTGTTAAATTCTGTAGAATGTTTGTCAATATAATTTGAAGCTTTACATAACACATGGGCTGAAAAGTCCCGGGCCTAACAAAGAAAACACGGTTTTTTTTTGGTGCAAAATTAGCTTTATTCATCAACGTAATCTCCATCAAGAGCAACGCAATCATTCCAGCGCCGCTCTAACATTTCAAAACCACTTTTGTAGAACGATTTATCTTTTGCCTCAAAATAGGCCTCAGTTTCAGCGATAACCTCTTCATTCGTGCGAAATTTCTTACCGGCGAGCATTTTTTTGAGGTCTGCGAACAGCCAGTAGTCGCTGGGAGCCAAATCTGGCGAATACGGTGGATGTGGGAGCAATTCGAAGTTCAATTCATGTAGTATTGCCATTGTTTTGATTGACTTGTGACACGGTGGATTGTGTTGATGAAACAACATTTTTTTCTTTGCCATATGCTGTCGTTTCTTTGCAATTTCGGCCTTCAAACGCTCCAATAACGCTATATAATATTCACTGTTGACGGTATTTCCTCTCTCAAGATATTCGATGAATATTACACCACGCACATCCCAAAATACTGAGGCCATAGCCTTTCCAGCCGATTGTTGTGCTTTCGGGCGCTTTGGACGAGGTTCACCAGTTGCTGTCCACTCCGATGACGATCGTTTTGATTCCGGAGTGAAGTGATGGATCCATGTTTCATCCATTGTCACATATCGATGCAAAAATTCCGGCTTGTTACGTTTAAACATGGCCAAACACTGCTCAGAATCATCAACACGTTCTTGTTTTTGGTCAACAGTGAGCAAACGCGGTACCCACTTTGAACAGAGCTTTCGCATAGTCAAATGCTCATGCAATATAAAGCCAATAGGTTCTTTTGATATCTTTTCGATGTCAGCTAACTTTTCGATCATTCAAAACGATTTTGTGGATTTTTTTGATGTTTTCTGGTGTTACCGCCTCATTTCGACGTCCACAGCGTTCTGCATCATCGGTGTCTCTACGACCACGTTTGAAGTCAGCAAACCAACATTTTATTGTTGCTTCTGATGGAGCGGAGTCCCCATAACACTTTTCAAGCCATTGCCTCGCTTGAACGGTATTTTTTCCCATCAAGAAGAAGTGTAAAATTAAAACACGAAATTGTTTTTGATCAATTGTTTTGAAAATGACAAAAGTAGCGTGACTTTTAACACAATAACTCACAAACAAATGAATAGAATATCATGAAATTTTAACAGCTGTCGTTTGAAGGTTAGTACTAACTGAGAGAAAGGTGACTGCAATAAAACTAGCGTCATCTATGTGTTAGGCCCGGGACTTTTCAGCCCATGTGTTATATATGTGCCATACAGTATTAGAATTTTGTATAATTGAAATGTGTCATTTAATTTTAAGTTGAACAACAATCATAATATTATCATATTATTTTATTGTTTCTTCCCAAATTTAATTCCGACTAACAAAAACTACACTACAGTTGTGAAAAGCGTAACAGTGTATCTGTAGTAAAGTTAATTTTCACCAGGCATGCTGAAAAGGACTGTAGTGTAATTTTAGTGTTATATAGTACAATAGTAAGAAATTGTTACTATGAGCATTCGATAGTACTTTTAGTAGTGGAAACAATCCTAGAGAATTACGAATGCTGTGAAATTAGCTAAAATCTGCATTTTTTCCAGAAAGCTGATGTGAGAAAATGGACCGAATATTAAATTCTAACTTTAGTACTACAAACCAACTAGTATTAGATCAATGGGTGATTCAGAGGTTAGTTTGTAAAATTCTTCAATAGAAAGAGGTACATCTTCATAAGATTCAAATAATTCACGAATTGGTGGAAAATAAGCCAGATAAAAGAATGGATTTTCGAGATACCCTTCAATATACGATTAACAATAGTTCTACCAAACATCATTGCCTGATTTTGTTATGGTGATCTTAGCTGGATCAGCAAATATGTACAATTGCAGATATTGCTCAATTGATTTGTACCATAAGTTATTTCATACTCAATACCTTTTAACCCAATTTCTTTAACCTATGTTAACGTTCAGATACGCCTTATTATAACCAGTATGGTGGAATCATCTTTCATTTAAAGTATACTGTGTGAGCATCTTAGCAGAAAATACTACACTCTATCCGTAATATTTTCAACGAGAAAGAAGCAAATAATATCTGGTTGCAACAAGGATGCCGCCAAACTAATTTTTTTTTACTAATATATAAGAGTTGAGTTAGTTCGACAGTTGTTGTATTGAATACTTCCGTCGGACTATGGCTGAATTATCGAGTAGGCTCGTAAACCTTTTATAGTTCAAATTTTATAGAGAATACCACGTAATTTCTCATGCACGTATAGGTAATTGGATTTGTAATTGGGTTTAAACGTTATTAAATTCAATGCTGTGGTTGTGCTATCTTTACCGCTTACAAAAATCTACCCACTATTACATCTAAGCATAAAAAAATTGCCAATTGAAATTTGATTACTTATAGGTGATTTAAATAAGGATTTGTTCAGGCGGTTTCCGTGGTATAAATAGATACACACCGGTCTAGCAAACTGGAGTTGTAGGTTCAAATCCTACCGGAAACCGTGACGGTTTCATTCATTAAATATTTTACAAAAACCAAATCCAATCAGATTTAACGTCAGTAGCAACAAAAAAATTGAATTATCATCGAATAACTAACGGAAGTTATTCTAATAATTTCATCTACGCTGATAGGTTATAAAATTAGGGGAGAGGATTTACGAGGAAGCTCACAGACTTTCATTTATGAAAGTAGGTAAATTTGAGGAGAAGTTGGAGCATTGTTACGCTGCTCATCGTTGGGAGTTCTAAAAATTTGTTTTTGCTAACAGAATGGTTAAACGCTGGTTTTAACTTGAAATTGAGACATTTGGTAATTTATTTTATCTGAATGATTGCTTATAACATTAATAGAAAGCTAAACGAACTCCAAAAGCTTTATTGGAATTAATTGGGAAATTCGAAAGTGTAAAAAATACACAGCACGCTCATTCCAAACGAGAAGGTTGAATATTCCACAGCTACTTGTTTAAAAATATTTTGTCTTACGTGCTTTAGTAAAACAATTTATCTATTTCGCATTTAGGTATAGTATAACTTATTTTCAATTTGATGGCAAATAACACTAAAGATATACGTTTTTATAATAAGGTTACGCAAAATTAATACGCTTTGTGGCCTATATATTTGATTTATGCGATATATAATTACAATCATAAATTTTTGTTAATTAATTAACCAAGAGATAACAGTTGGCCAACGTAAACTTCGAGTATTACCTGTTTATAAGTATTAATTAGACCGAAGAACACAACATTGCATCCGTAGTGCATGGGATTTATTTTACATTGATTTTGTACGCAGGTGGATGTTATATGCAGGAATCCAAACTATACAGTAGTTCATTGTACAATGTTATAATGCGTGAAAATGTTTGCTAAGCACGGTTCTATCACTTTCGATGAGATTTATTATATATATATATATATATATATATATATATATATATATATCTTTCTGAGACAATGAGATCATCTCTAACATAGGCTAAAATATACCACAATAGATAATAAGATGCATATCACAAAATATATGACAAGACTTTTAAATACAAACAGGACAATACATTTTAAAACACAAAAATTCGTGAAACGTTGTGTAATGTTTTCTTTTCATTAATTTCATATAAATCAACCTTATTAATTTACTATGTTGTGGACAGTAATCTTGCACGCTTAATTTTATTGACCTGTATACTACGTATACCATCATTCACATTATACCCTCTCGATAACCTACAAATTATTCCGAAATTTCGTAGGACTGGTGAAAATACTCTTGAAAGTACCTTTAGTATACGAGAAAACATAAATAACTAAAATGGAAATCTGGCGTCAGCTATAATTGCTGCTCCAGAAATTGCCGGCGTAGTACATATATTATAATTGAGAGCTTCCGTTATAAAGTACTTTCTCTCTTTTCTTGGATATCGCCTTTGAGATAAAAGCGATGTACGACAATCTTGTGAGTTTATCTGCGGTAAAGCTTAAAGGCAGTATTGAGTTTGTAAGAGTTTACACAGTATTGAACCTAAAACAAGACGAAAACGACTGCATGAATTTTAAAGGAAACATCGAAATCATAGGTAAGATGTCCCGAAAGATGGGACTGTAATAACGCTAAGTGAATAGAGTCACTGATTATTTCTGATTATAATTACTAATATTCTGTATACTTGGAAACTAGGCTTACGTTTACTAACCAACCGGAGTGATCTAATAGAGAGCGAAGCGTTTCAGCGAGTCTCTGAGTAGTATTCTTTTTAGTTCATTGAAAAAAATTGAATTAGTAAAGATGTTCAGATATGTATTCACTGGTGGAATTACGCTGCTGGACTCAAAATGTACTCGTAGATTAGTAGCCAAACATAGTTGTTAGCACTTTTAAAAGCAAGTAGGTGTTAACGTTTGCGAAAGTGTTATTCGGTCGAGTAAAACAACCAATAAAAGAGCAAACCTGACCTCAGCCCCACTCGATAGTTACTTTTATCATTTACCAAATACGAGAAAAAGTCATTAAATAAAGCACAAACTGCTATAGGAAAGCTAAAAACTGCAGCGTGTTATTTCCCTATTTGTTATTTCGTGTCAGCACAATCCAGCTTTAGTGATACTCAAGTGCTCGAAGAGTATATCGTGGAAGAGCAGCGTGCTGTTGTGTGTTCTTCTTTTTGGGAAAAAGCACTTCCAGCAAGATATATCCATAAGGAAATGTCTCCTGTTTACGGTGAAAACTGTTTGTCGCGTAAAGCCGTGTATAGCTGGGTCGAGAAATTCTCCCAAGGTTGCTTGAAAGTTGTTGACTACCAACGAAGTAGCCGCCCCGTCCAGATTGCGACAGATGTAACACTACGACGAGTGGAAGAGATGTTTCGAACTGACAGGCGGGTAATAATAGAGAGCATAGCAATTGTAATAGGGTGTTCTTATGGTTTAGTCTATGAACTGATGCACGATAGTGTGAATTTTCGAAGAGCTTGCTCACGATGGGTACCTAAATAACTCACCGAGGAACACAGAAGGATTCGAATGGCCTTGTCCTTGCAACATCTCTCTCGGTATGCAGACGAAGGGAAGAACATGCTCAAGAGGATTGCTACTGGTGATGAGTCATGGGTGCACCACTAAGAACCCAAAACAAAGCGTGCATTAATGGAACGCAATGGAAGGATGCTTCTTCACCGTCAATAACGATATTCTAGGTTGTGTACTCAGCTGGTAAGTTTATGCTTATCGTGTTCTGGGATTCTGAAGGAGTGCTCCTAGCTCGTTTCCAGAATAGAAATGAGAACATGACTGCTGAATCATACTGAAGAGTTTTGTTGTTGCTCCGGGATGCAATTAAAACGTGGATGCCTACTGACTTGGGGGATATTGCCGCATCACGATAATGCCAGGTCACATTCGTCCCACTTGACCCAGGCGACAATTGCAGAATTAGTGTGCTTCTTGAACATCCGAGTTGCAATCGCGACCTAGACCTAAAGCACTGTCATTTGTTTGATCCACTCACATTTTGGTGGCAAACATTTCAAGGGTGACAACGATGATCAACAAAAGGTACGCACATTCATAAAGCGATGGGATAAGTATATTAATGTAGATGGGAATTTGTTTATTTTTGGCTAATTATTTCTCTAATTATTTATATAATACCTTTTTGTGGTCTACTTGCTGCCTTTCCATCGTAATATATAATTTAAATAAGAATTACAGCCGTTGCTTTTTAATGTGTTCGACTTTGGAGGTACCACATGCGATAACGGTCAAACGATTTTCGTTGGCACTTGCTTGGGAACATTTCAGAATTTCAAGTGGATGGCGCTAACATTTTTATAATATTATTGTATCACTAATTAATACTCTACTAACACATTTAGATTTTTATTAAGCCTCAAATCTATTCTTATTATTTTATTTAGTCCACCACCAACGGAACGGTTTATAAAAATAACACATATATACAATGCGATCAAAGTGATAATATGAATTTAACATCAATAGTCACAGCCGATTTTCTTCCGTTAGCTACTACACTAGCGTCCTCCTTTTTCCATAAATGTATAAAAATAACCGCATAAAGCATTATGTGACCGTTAAGATTAAACGCAACCATATTAAGCAGATTCTATTATGACATCATTCTTTTCTTAAATTAAGTCTGTCTCTCTATATATAGAATTATATTTTAACCACCTCTTTCTTACTTTAGCGTTTTGTCTTTTCAGTAAGAATCTAAATATTACCGTTTATATTACATGGTTGCTTAACTAAATATCTTTGGACCCTGAAAGAGATATACATATGTACGTACGTATGTACAAATGATATTATTAGTAGAAAAATGTCAATTGTTTTGATAAATCCCACTTCATAATATTGAAACAAATCGAGGAATTCATTGCTACAATAAAATACAAGTAAAGGACTGATGAAATTAATGTAAATACTCCTACCAATGCAGTTTAACGACTGGAGAAGTTTTGCTGCAGGTGATTAGTGGATCTTGGGACAAGTTTGGAAAACATCTCTTGTAATATCAATACTGAAGGTGAAGGAACCATGAAATAAATTTCGATTTACTAGTACATTATCAGTAGAGACCGGTTTATATGCTAAATACATATATTTTATTTTATTTATTATATATTACGTCTATTTGTAGATGTCTTAGACTGATTAAAGTTCATTAACGCTAATTAATAAAGGTTCTGTCCATATGCTTTAAAGTTGAAAGCTATAATTCGAAAAATATATTTTTCATTTTGAAAAATAGGCCGACTAAATAAAATTTCTCAATTAAAACTTCTGAGATATTTTGTCGCTAAAGGTTTTTAGTAAATCATGATTCACATTATTTTTGTTAACGCGAGAGATAAGATAAACAGTAAAGATATTTATAAACGTATTGGAACGAAACTTTCTTTAGAATAACGCTATACATATATCACATTATGCTGCAACAGTTTAACTCTAAAAATATATAGCGTAAATCACAGCATCAAAGGTATCATATAGGATGGCATCGTAGGTATTTGTAATAGAAACTGTATCCCATTAATTACCACAATATTTTAATATTGTGAATGCCTTCGCAATTGCCAAATTGATAAATCATTTTATCAGCGTTTCATGTTATTATGTTATCACTGCGCTAACTGAAATATTTACGTACGAATATATGTATTTCTAATATACGATATATAGAATTTGATATTACATTAGTGAAAAAAAAACTGATACAACTGCAGTCAGCTAATTAAAACGCAGTCATTCGTTATATAGATTCTAACGATAATGGTGTTTAGTTATCAATGTAACTGTTGAATAGGTTCGCTAGCTTTATATTTTCAATGTTAATCGTAAGCTTGTAAAAATCTGAGTATCTAAGTAACCACAGACAACCAAACACAACGTTTTCAGAGGAACGTATTTCAACAAATTAAAGATGTCAGCAATTGATTCGAATTAAATTTTAATACATGAGGATAATGACTACTACCGTATCCATAATTTTTCTTTTCAATTTGATTAAAAACCTAGATTTATTTCATTTCGAAATTTTTGAAAGCCGCATAAATACATATCTAACTATCTTAGAACATTTTAGACTTCCCCTGAGCAAGTAATATGCTGTCCATCTGTAGTGACAAATATGCTATTATGGGCGGTTAATAGGCTAGTGAACTAGATATCTTAATGTTTCCTTTAATAAGGATCTATGTATTCAAATCGTCGAAGAATTACGAAAGCTGAATTTTAAATTTGACCGCATAGAAATACCAGGTCTGCTACGGAACATAGTTGTCATTCAAGACAAGTATAAATTAAATAGTCCATGCATAAATTATAATGATCTATAGCTAATTTAACATAACGAAACCCCTTCATTCTTGATGATATATATTTAATAAAACCCTTAGTAACTGTTTTTTGATTATTTATACCCTTTAGTTAAAAAGTTGGTTTTCCGATTTTTTAAAGATCTTAAGTTTCTTTATTCACGGATGATAATAATAATAATAATAATATTTAATGCCCAACAGATACAAATATACAATTACAAGGCAATGTTAAATAATGTACACATGCAAATATAAGTAACATAAAATTAAAGTATGTCAAATTAGAAAACTTAGTAACTAGTTGCTTTAATTTAAATTAAAAAAAAGTAGTTTACCAGTGGTTAGGAAAAAGAAAGAACGGAAAAAGTATTCAACTAAGTGTAACGCACTCCATGGTCTACATACCGTCAAAAGGGACGGTAAAGTGCAGGTATGTATATCCAACTCGGCAAACTCCATAGAGTTGAAATTGCTACACAATCTGTGTATTGGGGACCTGATGGCGATGTTTGTTCTAGGTGCGAAACAGTAAAATGTATTTGTTTGCCTAGATCCTGAACGTGGTACAATGAAGTTGATTTTACTCAACAACTCAGGGACATCAAGACCATTATGAAGTAAAGTAAATAGGAATTTACACTCAGCCTGTTTTCGACGTAGTTCTAATGAATCAATATTAAATGCCTCTAGCACAGCACTGTGGCTAAATCCTTGTATCGGGTAAGTATTAAATTTTTTAAAGTACAAGAACTTCAAACACTTTCTCTGAATCTGCTCTAGAAGATGTATCTGATAGATGTACATAGGTGACCAGACCAAGGACGCATACTCCAGTCGAGACCGAACAAAAGCGAAATAAAGAGGAAGAATGGCTGTTATAGAAGCAAATGGTCGTGTAACACGTACAATGAATCCTAACATACTCAACGCTGATTTACAAATACTGGATATGTGCGCCATAAAGGTCAGTCTTGAGTCAAAGACGACGCCCAAGTCCCTCATAGAGGTCTCTCTAGGTAAAGAAGATCCAGCCAAGTGATAGGTATATATAATTGGAGTCGTCTTACGAGTGTAGGTGACAATTTTGCATTTGTTTACATTAACTGTTAGTTTGTTGTTGACACACCACGTGTGGAATATATCGAGTTGGCTTTGTAAACAACTGCAATCCTGAGAATTATTAATTGTTGAGTACAACTTCAAGTCATCTGCGTATAACAACTGTGGACAGTTCAGTTGATAACACAAATCATTTATATATATGAGGAACAGAAGTGGGCCCAAGTTACTCCCCTGAGGAACTCCAGAGCTCAGCGTGAAGTAATCAGACTCAAATCCCATGTATGTCACAAATTGCTTGGATGATATATTCTATATGAGATTTTGTAAATTTTGTTGTAATGGTATCCAACGAAAACATTGTTAACTATCAGCTTAAAGCAAATTATCTCTTCATTTTGCTACAGCAATTTTTACAGAATATTTTTCGATTGGAATACAGAATATACTTAAGTCCTTTACACAGGATGTCTTGTTTATAAGAGTTAACGATGTGTTACAACTGAAAAAAAATAAAGGTTGACTAAATTCTTATTGAATTTATCTCTCTGTATTCTGTTATTGCATGAAAATCGAAAATATCTTCTCGGCCAATGCATGCAGAGCATCCACCTGCAGAAAAATCTTTGAAAGGTAGTGGCAGACCCACAAGCATTAGATTGTCTGTACCAATAAGATACATTGAAAAGATATCTATAATTTTCCGCTATCGGTAACGTAAATACAAATTTTAATTTAATATACGTGTGCAAATCAAATAGCTCGGTGGTCCAGTATGTTGATTTGTGTGTCTGTCCGTGATAAAATAGTGGCAGTATATTTTTTAGCATGACCATGCTTTCGACTTCCGGAAAATAATTAATAAAGCTTTTACTCCTTACAGCGGAGGCATGAAGTATCAAATTCATGGCACTCGGTACCCAAATGAATTCCGATTAATGGGTAATACTACCAAATTATTAAAACAGTTGTTAAGTCCTTAAATTAGAAACGCAGTCACACTACCACTAATAAGTTGCAGACAACCTAGCGTAATCTGATTCGCAAGTATTGCAGTAAAGTCCACGCCGCACAAATTAATAATTTATTGGGAAAACAGTGTTGCATGAACTGACAATGAGTGTCCAACCGCACTTAAGATGCTGCGTTCCGAATAAACTATTAATTGATGTGGTGTGGATTTTACTGCGATACCTTTGAATTATACAACCACATAGACCTTGCAATCGTTTTAAGTAACCTGTATTAAACTTTAATGACAAACAGTGCAACATATTTTTAGTGAGAGATAGTAATAGTAAGTTGGAGGAGATTATATTATAAAAAGTAAATTATTATACACACAGCTAAGAGATGATTTTTTTAAGGAAATCCATCTCTCTTTCTTGTTGCAGGTTGACAAAACTTTGGTTTTTTGCTAATTTCCACTCAGATTGAAAACAATCCCACAAATGCTTTGCTAAACTTGGATTTCGCTGACATACTTTCAGTCTGGTGGTTATGGTATTCTTCATTTTCCTATTGTAAAAAGTTTTTGCTGAATTTCCAAGAATGTTTGTGGTTACTATTATGCTGAAAAATAAACTAATCCCTAACTAACTAAATTGGATGGAATCGTATCTTCCTTTAAAATTTCTTTTAATATTCCCTCGATTTTTATCAAATTTCTCACTCCATTCACAGGATAAGATATCCACACTGACACCGAACCTCCTCATTGTTTCAGAAATGGCACAACAGCTGATGGCAGCATTTTCTTTTTATGTATTCTTCCCTGTTTGTTACTAAAAACTTCGAATTTGGATTCGTCGCTCCAAAAACCATTTGCCTAATCTTCTCCAACCCAATACCTCTAATTCGAAGTCAAATTAAACTACTTTATCTTATTTTCTTTGCGAAGTCGTGGTTTTCTAGTAACGATGTGTAATTTTAGGCCAGTTGCATATAGTTGTCGCTTGCTCGTGGGTATTAGAGTAATATTTATACGACATCCATTAATATCCGCACAGACATCGAAATCGTCGATTTTGTTTGATAATTAGCACAGTATGATCATCTTCGGCAATGGTTGTTAGTCTAAGCTTTTCTAAGTTCGGGCGATCAAAATTTCTTCTTTTTTCACGATATCTTTCAATTGTCGAATGCACAACAACTTTTTTGCAACATTCACTTCTATCTTCATAATGTTTGCAGCCAGCTGGTCAATATTTAGCACTCTATTTTCATCTGCACTATATAAACAATGTAAGTTCAGGTCTTAGCGATAGCGTCTAAATTGCAATTGAACCAAAACACCACACAATTCAAGAAAATATAAAATTGTTTGAAAATATTTCTTAGGATTACATGCGGGCAGATCCGAATGTGCGATTGTTAAACTAAACTTAGTGGACGATTTTACTAACGTTTTTAATAATGCACACGTCTTCTTCTCCTTTACTTCAGGTTTTGACAACTTTATCTGTTACGATACCCATTTTTTATTTGGTCTGCCTGCACTTCCTAAACATCTAAATCTCTCTCTGTTTGGCAACCTCGCCACTTGCATCTGTTCTACGTGTTCTGTTTACTTACTTTTGTTTTCCTTTATTTCCTCAATAAGATTTTTAGTTTTGTTCTTATATCTCCATTTTTTATTCTATCAGATATTGTGCAATCTTTCACTCTTCTTAAAAATTTCATCTCTTGTGCCTGTATTGTGCTTTCTTGCCTTTTCATTTTTGTTCACGCTTAGGAGGGTTGGCACCTCTACCGTCTTGTAAAATGTTATTTGTGTATGCTTTAATTTAATAAGAATTTAGATGTTCAAATTAAAACGAAGAGAAGTTTATTTAAGCACGTGTTGTAAGATATAGTATTTGGTAGTTCAAACTTACAATTGAGTTAGCCAAATGGGTGGATATTTAAACTTGCATGATTATAGGCATACTGTTGTTTAAGTAATAAATATGGTATTATTCAATTTGGCAATATAAATTTCACCTTTCTTAACATTTCTTTTTTTGATACTTTCACTGTAAGAAATGTACGTAATCCAGTATTTGTTGCTATATGACAGTAAGGTTCTGTAACTTCACATGACGTTAGTTATAAAAACAGTTAATGTTATGTAACGTTGAAGATACTTCTCCTTTAGTATGGAGTGGTACTACAGACATGCACTGAATTAGGAATCAAATGTCATTAGTAGATAGTAGTAATAAATGACTGCCTTATATTTCGTTTAAAATTGTTATATAATTTCTAGTATAGACATTTAAATTCTTGTCTTGTAAGTAACCATTGAATTAAATAGCTTTTTAAAATTTTATAATATCAAAGTTTACGGGTGGTCCATGCAGTAGCTCTGTGTTAGGGAGATCATAGAACTGCAAAGGAATTTTTCAGTTCAACATTTATTAACGGATCGAAGAAGATGTCTTGGGATCACTAATCCTTGATGCCGATTTATGAAGAAACTAGGAGCCTTTGGTAGGTGTCCACTTGCGTGCAGAGGCACGTATAAAGTTTTCACAGATTTCGCAGTAAACTCCATTACACACAAATGAATAATTATTAGGGTTGCAGCGTTTAAGGAGCATGTGGACTCTCATTGTTAACCGTGTGGACCATGGGACTCCACATGCTCCCTGAAACGCGGCGTTCCGATTACTCCATTACACACAAATTAATAATTATTCGGAACGCCGCGTTTCAGGGAACATGTGGACTCCCGTGGTCCACACGGTTGACAATGAAACGCTGCGACCCTAATAATTATTCATTTGTATGAAGTGGAGTTTACTGCGATGCCTGTGAATTATACAACCACACGGTCCTCGCAATCGTTGCTATTATAAAGTTCTATTTGTAAAACTATTCTTTTATAACTAACTGTATAAAAACGTTATTTATTTTAAATAACATGAAGCTTTCAGGGCCGGAGTCTGAGTTTCTACTGGCTATACGTATTTCCAGGCTTGTAGGCTGTGGCTTTGATTATATGTCGACATTTCCCCAAATACTGTGGCTGGCATCTTCAAGATGACGTTAATTGCTCGTTGGTCGTCTCATCAATGGTACCATTAGTCCATTAGGCAGACGACCAGCGAACCGTAAACATCGCCTTGCAGATGCCGGCCCCAGCATTTGGCGAAACGTCGCCATATACCATATCAAGACCATGGCCTACAAGCTCGGAAATACGTACTGTCAATTATTTGTTTTGTTGTACCGTATGAAGTACAAATAGTTTTGTTCTTCTTCCCCTATTTTACCTTGCGATGTGGTCTCATTACCATCAATAGATTGTATATTATGTATGAGCCTCCATAACCGAGAAGTACATTTAAAATTTAAATTTTATGTTACTCTTGTGCTATTCGAATTATTAAAGCCGGGTCATAGTATGTTACAGTCAAACACAACTCGGGATGCAATGACAATCATTTACATAAAAACAATTGAATATACTTACTGATCTTTTTGAAGAATATCCTTCCCCGTCCAGGAAATGTATCTAACTTGATAATAGCTCCACCACCCTCAAATGTTCTTGGAGATACCTTCAAAAGTGCGCCATCAAAAAAGTATTCTGGTAACCTAACCACAATGTCATGTGTCATCATAAACTTCACTGCTTTATCGTGCAACGCTTCTGTAACCTCCTCAAGAGGGCTAGATCTTTCAAACGTGTCCTTAGCAGTGTCATTCTCTGACTGCTTTGATATGGATTCGTAGTCGATGTCATTCTTTTCCAGTGCTATATTGCTGGTTACTTGAATATTATCCGATTGACCAAGTAGGTTGTCTAAATAATTGTAAGCGGTTCGTTTAATACACGAAAACGAAGAATCTTGACATTTATGCAAGAGGTTATACCACAAAGAATTTCCTTCAGCTAGTTTTAAATACGACTCTGGAATCTTGTCACTTGCGGTGTCATTGTTTGGATTCGCATGCACTACACGTACTATTATACAACATAGGACCCCTACGCCCAGGCTCCACAAAGACATATTTCCGTGGAATTAAAAAATTCATTAAGCAGCACTACACTTTCAAATCGAGAGGTGTTTAGAATTAGAATATGCGTGGTACGTTATTTACTTTTTCTCTCTTTGGCGTCTTCTTTCCTTATTTCCGTCTCTTTTCGTTTCTCACCTTTAAAACTGGTACACGATAATCAGGGCATGCTCTGATGCGCTCTCTTCGATCACTACAACGTGAGTAGCGAGAAACAAGTCTGGTCATCCACTTATCAATTGCCGACATACTTTTCTCGTGTCCCCTCTATTGCGATTAAAATGCTTAGCGGTGTTTGAATTTCGTATACTAGCGGCGTTTGTTGACGTACAAAAGCATATGTTTTCCAAGATCAATGTCTGTGACCGTATGCGAAAGGATTGGCGGGTGTTTGTGCAACCCCGCACGTGGTTTACTGAAATAGCAATGTCTAGTTCAAGAGAAGCGCAATGATGTAAACTACAGACATTGGAGAAGAATATTAAATTAGTTCAGAATTTAATTCATAGAAAATTTAAACCCAATAGCTTTCTAATAACAAATGCTATCTCCTAAAATTACTAATTGATTTGGAAAATGTTTCTAATTATTTCGTAATAAGAAACGTTTTCTATGTTAGGTCAAGTTCAAGTATAAATATTTATATTAAATTTAAAGGAATTTAGAACAAAATGCTAATGACGACTGCTGTTTTTAATTCTTCTGTAGAACCGCATACGTATTTACCCTCATATGGGTTGTTTTTGGTTGAATCTGATTATTAGTTGCATTGGAGTCTAAGCATTGCTTGAAAAGCTGATATAGGATTCGTTAATAGACGTCTTCAATGTAATAGTTAAAATATCAGCATCTGTATAATTATTGGCCCACCAATATTGTTAATACCAATGCCAAGGAATTTATATGTACTTTAAATCTATTGACGTTCAATAAGTGTAAACGCTTGCTTTCCACAAACCAATAAGAATTTCTTTCGCGTAGGCCTGCGAACACTAATAAGAATAACAATGACAATCACAATATACAAAAGAATAACAATTATATGTGTATACATACAAAATTAAAATGATAACAATAATAACGAGAAAGAGAAAAAAATAATGGTAACGTGGGTATCATATGTTAGAAAATTACATAAATATATCTTACAACTAGTGCCCACAATCGCATATTTAATAATCTAATTCATAATAATTATTATTATCATGGCAGGTACCCCCAGAATATACTCCATCCAGTTTGAATGATATAAATTTTCGAAATCAACCGTGTACACGACTAGAAATCATTTAATTTATTTGGAAAGATCTCAATAAGATTTTGACTGCATTAATCCCTCCAGACACTTTTCTAAATTAGGTAGATTTAAACACATTAGTAGTTTTCTTAAATCGGTGTCTGCTTGTTTGCAAAATCATTCCAACTTCGTTTATTATTATGGTTATTGTGCTAGACATTATATGTGTACTCTATTTTTGGTATTGTAGAAGTGTCAGTAAGTGTCAATTCTGATCCCTTTTTTTTTGGAGTGTAAGGAGATAGCTAGAAGATTCTCACCAGAATTTCACTCCCTCTCAATTGGGCAAATGAACATCTGCCAGAAAATCTGTAGCAAATTATTATGTGGTGTGTACGAAATAAAATACTCACAGAAGCATTTCTTAAAAAAAATTAAAATCCTTGGAGTTTACTCCAAAGGAGTAACACTTTTGCACAGTTTCTTTCCATGTCCAGGTTTTAATGAAACTCTGTGGACCAATAGAATGTCTCCATATAACAATAAATAAGATCTTTTAGTCGTGTAATTGTTCGATTCGGGATTACAGAATCCTTCTAAAGCTTGTAACGTTTCAGTTTCTTAATATCTCGATAACTACAGTAAGTAGATAATAAACGAACTACTTCCGGAATTGGACAGTGTTATGATGAGATATATAAAAATGAAATAAGAGTAAGAGGAGAAAAAGAAGAAAAATGAAGGGGGAGAAGAGAGGGGGGAGGTGAAAAAGAAAAGAAAGGTGAAAAGAACAAGAGAAGGAAAGAGAGACAGAAAAAAGGGAGAAAGAGAAAGAAATGAAAAAAGAAAGAGAAAAAGAAGAGAAAGGTGGAATCTCGACGTTTCGCCTCCGTCATAGGCGGCTTCTTCAGGAGAAACAGAGACACCAACGTGGCACTGTAACACCACATGTACACTACGCTAGAGGTGATACCACTTTCGGAGGAGGTCACGGTAACTCGACGTGTTAACTACGCTAGAGGCGAAAACTTTCTGGTGAAGGTTTTCGCCTCTCGCTCTTCACCTTTTCTCTCTTTTTAGTCCCCTCCCCTTTTTCATTTCTCTTATTTTTCTCTTTTTTCTTTGTATTTCCTTCTCCTCTTACCATTATTTCATTTCTATATATTTCATCGTGACACGGTCCAATTCCGGAAGTAGCTCGTTTATTACTGACTCTGGCCGTGGAAGCCTACGTATTCAACTACAACAGATATTAATTTTTTTTCCTAACAAACCTCAAGAAATATTACTATAAAAGCTATAAAGGAAATGATTGTTGAAAAGAAGATAATGGGAATTGGGATATCCAACGCCAATAATTCTTTCATCTGCTTTTTAATGAGTAAAATAAAACTATTCGAGCTCAAGGGAAGCTTCAAAAGTGCAAAGTGTAATTGATTCTATAAGATGTAATACCTAAACCAATATAGGAAGCATAAGAATGAAATAAGAATAAGAAATGTTAAATAGGCCAGAAAGTATTTGTAATAAAACACTCTAAATTACCGTTTTATATAAAATACACGAAAGCACCCTAAGAAGTCTTTTCTAAAGTTGATAAAAAAACTGTCCTGCCGTCAAATGATGACCTCACCATCATTTCAGAAAACCTTAACCAAGCCAGTAATAGGAATTTTTACTATATCGTGTAAATATTGAGTCTACATTGAGCAAACAAAAGACCAATTAGAGTTAGGTGCAAAGTACATTATGCTCAACTTAAATTCACGAGATTTTACAAATTTAGTGTCACCCTTCATATGCTTAAAAAAATCAGTGTTTCTTATAAAGATGATTAAGAATGTAAACAGTAATATACAACTAAATTGTTGTGGAAGCATCAAAATTCGCAAGAACGAACATTGTAATGAATTCAGATTTAGGACCCCTGAACTCCAGCCTTTATCCTTTATTTAATCGCGCATGATCAAAGCCACTCTATCGTAATATTAAAGGTCGGTATATAGGGTAGTATTAGTTTAATTTTAGTACAGTTTTACGGTTAAAGGTGATAAGTTAGTTATCAAAACGTGTGTCCAACGCTAGTGAAATGCTTTGGTAAGGAAGATAATGAAGTGTTTCAGTTGAACGAATTCGAAAAACATTAAAGCTACTCGCCACTCACATGTATTATTTAAAGTTTGCAAAACATCACAATTTTCATGGAATTCAATTATCAAGATTGCTATGGCACCCATATAACTGGGCGTGTAGCAGGATATCGACCACGTTGGAAACATCATGTGTGTACTCAGTTTCCTTGAGTACGGGTAGTAATATTGACAATATGCCCTAATAAACGAACGGTACCCAGGACTTAATATTTGTAATCAGACAATTAGGAGAAAAACTAATAGGGATCTTAAAAAAAGCTTTTGATAGGGTAAGAAGAGGAGATGTATGGCAGAGCCTGGAAAGGAGAGGTTTGGAGAAAGGAATGATAGAGATGAAATGAGATTCATAAGAAGAATAGAAGGAATAACTAGAAGAGACAGAATCAGAAACAGGACAATCACTAATAGTATAAATATCACGCCAATAGAAATAATCATAGAAGAGACAACTGGGATGGCTTGGACATCTACACAGAATGGAAGAAGATCGAATCGCAAAGAGGATATTTGAAGCCAAAACAGAGGGCAAAAACAGAATAGGTAGACCCCGAAACACCTGGAAGGAGCAGGTGTATAGAACATTGGAAAAGAGAAGTATGGGATGGATTGAAGCCAAACAACTGGCTCAGAACAGGAACTTGTGGAAGATAAAAATAAGAAAATAAATAGTCCGACACCGCAAGGTACAAAGGATATAGGATTAAAAAAAAAAGAACTGTTTCCGGAATTGGGCCGTATCATGATAAGATATAAGATCTATAGTTGCGGTTCCATCAGTAGTAAACCTGCATCATGACGTCTACCTTCATATATTTGAAGACATTTTCTGCAGTTGCCGAGCATAATTATTATGTGATGGCTTTAGTAATTTTGTAATTTGACGAAGTATTTATTGAAAAGCAAATACCGCATGTGTGAATTGGTCTCGCACATAAATTTCACCAGCTCGTCGAATCCACTAACACCAAATAGAATGAATCATGCCAAATTTTATAAAATTTGTGTATATGGGACAAAACAAAATGTTTTAAGTATTCACTGTTTCTTTACAATGATTTCGATCAGATTGTGTTATTTACATTAGCAAACAACAATGTATTTTTCCAAATAATTCGAAAAAACTTATATAGTCTAGTTAGTAAAGTAAGAATAATAAAAGATAAAGACATTAAAGGGTCGATTAAATATCATTGATTCATTGTCAGATATCTAAATTATTTATGTACATTTTACAGTGACATATTTTGTACACACCCTATGCAACATAATTCGCATAGTAATACATTGATATTTATAAAGCAAAATTCCGACAATGTATTAAAAAATATAGCAGAGTTTACAACAGACCGTTACTCTTCTAACACCTTGCCCACTTAATTTCTTTTCTTGAAACTTCCAATAATTCAATAAAGGTGGAAATAAGTATTACACTTATCCTAAAAGTTTTAGTATAATTCAAATGTGATACATGTTACGTTCTCCTGGTTTGAAGAACAACGCCGCTGTAGCCTGCTCGTAATTTCCTAAATTACTTGACCAATACTTACTTGTAGAGTATGTTCGCTTATTTACTAAAGGAGAGGTTGTACAGTGAAACTCAATGCGCATGCGCAAAAAAAATATATTTAAAAATGAAATGGTTACACGGTTTCCACTCTTGCCTATGTACATGTACGATGTACGTAAGATATATATATTTGCAATAATTGCAGTTATTCGAGCTCTCTTATACATGTAATGTACATTAGCATTTGTATATGTATTTTCATTGGTAGCAACATAAAGTAATGCCTCAGCATGTACGTTGCAACGCTATGTCTTAATTCTGTTTAAAAGGTTAAACTCTTATATGCTTCCGCTGAAGCTTTGTCAGAGGCATGTACTAATGCCTCTATCTGTTTGCATGCACCACTACCTTTTTATTTTAGGGGAGCCAACCCTATTTATTTCTTAAATTTATAAGCGCACCTCGGTGCTATGCTTATTTATATGTCCCTTTCCGGGAGCCTAATATACTTTCCTTGTTTTAAATTTGCCTAAGGGACTTGGCCCTGTATTATTGGCATGTATTTGTACTTGACCAAATACGTTTGTTATATTCACATTTATAGGGGAACCCACCCTATCTCTTAGAGCTTGAACGCCTGGTCGAGGGCGACAGTAGCGATAATAGCCGATCTCAATACAAAAGTAAGGTCACAGCTACCCAGGCGTTCTCGTTTGAAATATTACGCTATGTGCAATCTTTAGCTCTGTACTACTGCGCCCCAAAGAAGGGAAAAATCCAGTAACCAGCAAATGTGCGAACTGTGCACCGACAAGTAAAACGGAGCGATGATGCCGACATTACATAAGAAAACTGGTCCGTGACACTCGTCCGCTACGACGAGCAACTAAATGAAAAATTTCTAAGTCCCGATACGACAAGGACCGAACAAACGTACAAAAGACAACGGGCGCTGCGGCCGCAACGACCGTCAGCAAGAAGCGGAGTGATCGTACTTGTAGAGGAGGTCTATACATGCGCGCCGACAATCTCACCAAAATAATTTCCGACACAAACTTAACTGAAGACTAAAAATATGTATAGACGACAATGGACACAGTAGCCTCGACGTACGATGATAGAAAATCGAGAATTTATACTTATTAAAAATCTATACATGTGGTCCGACGACGTTACCAAATGACTCCCGCCAGAAATAAATGTATAGACAACGTCCTCGACGATTCCCGCCAAAACTAGAAAAACTTAGAAATCTCTAATAATCTTACGACGACGTTACTGTACACGTTACGACGAGGCACGAAAGGTGACCGAGTGCACGATCGCTAATACCTCGACTGTCGCGCGAGACGACTGCCTATGCTTGTGTACCTTAAATTTCAAGAAAACTCCCATTACATATCCGACGACGTTGCAGTGAATGATTTCTAATTAGGCAGTTTTAGCTAGCGTAATGCGAATGGCTGACTTGCATACATATACAATGCGTAATGTACATACATATTAAAATAAAATTGGATATAAGAGAGCAAAATAAATAAATATAAGAATGAAAATAAATAAATATAAAAATGAAAATAAAATAATATTCTAAATGAAAATAATAATGCAAAGAAGATAAAATACATAATAGTAAAAAAAATTTAGAAAATACAAAAAACAATGTTAAGTCCTTAACATACCGGCCCCCTTGAAGGGACCATCTTCAACTTGCACTACGAAAAGTGTTTTTTAATGTCTTTAGTCTATTTTGGAGGGAAATTGGTGCAAAGGGTGAGAACAACAATCGCGCACTAGCACAACACTGCACATTTCAGTCTCTTTTTCGGTGTGGTGATTTGGAGAAGGCCGTCTTCTGTCGCTGCTAGAGAGAGGCAGCGCACACAGCTTTGCAGCGGGTCGCTGCATTATCCCACGGGGAGTTTGCACGCTGGCAGCGCGTACAATACCATCTTTGCCTGGAAACACTTCCAGTACTCGTCCCATTAACCAACTGCACGGGATGCTAGAGTCCTCACGTACAAGGACTAAGGTGCCGGAAGCGATACCCAATCCCTGATTTGCTTGCCATTTATTCCTTCGTTGAAGTTGGCTTAGGTACTCGTTCTGCCATCGTTTCCAAAAATGTTCACGTAGGGATTGGACATATTGCCATCTGGATAGGGTGTTTGGCTTTAGATGTGACAGATTTGGTTCAGGGATAGTTGCAGTAGGACCTCCAGTTAGGAAATGCGAGGGAGTTAAGAATGATAAATCGTTTGGATCATTAGAAATTGGCGTAATAGGTCGAGAGTTTAAAATACCTTCTATTTGTACAAGAAGGGTACTCAATTCTTCGTAATTTAATGATGCATTTCCGGTTATTTTAGTCGGGTGAATCTTAACAGATTTTAAGGCTTGATTAATTGTTTGAGGTCCAGTTAAGAGATCGTCTACATAAAAATCTCTTTGTCGTGTGGCCTGAATGTGTCGTTTAGAACTGTTCTCTTTTGCGGAGAATATATGTCGTTCTGGTATCGTTTCTATTTTACAAGACTTGTTGATATTGTTATTCAGCTTCGACATGGTACTGATATGGCACGCTGCTAAATTTGACGATCGTGACGTCGGTATTTTACCAGAAACAATCCAGCCTAATAAAGTTTTCTGCAAACAAGGCCCATTTGGAGTAGGATTTATTTGGCCAACACAAAGTAGTTTGTAGAATAATTCTACACCAATTAGCATGTCTATATCGGCGGAAGTATTAAACTGTGGGTCCGCAAGCTTAATATTATTAGGTATCTTAACGGTTCTTCGTGATACTGAAACAAGAGGCAAACGATCGGTAATCTTATTTAATACGAGGCAATTTAGCTTTGTTTGGAATCCAGTACATCTTGATTTAATGGATACGTCTACTGCTCGTGTAATCTGTGTTTTCGTAGGTGTGATGCCTGCTAATGCTACATTAGCGGGTGTTTGCCTAAAGCCAAGACTATCAGCCATTCGTTTAGTTATTAGATTGGATTGGGATCCGCAATCCAATAATACTCGACATCTTCGAGAGTGTCCTCTGCGATCCAGAATATTCACAACGGCTGTTGATAGCAATACGTGGCACTTAGTATTACAACTATGACTTGTAACAGAAGTGGAGCATTCCGGCTGTGGAGAGCCAGGTCGGCTGCGTTGAGCTTCATCGTTTCTTCCGCCAATGTGTAAGACGGAATGATGCCTCCTGCCACATATTCTACAGCTATAGTTTGACGGACACTTGTTATCTTTGTGCCTGGCTTTCAAGCAATTAAAACATAGCTGTTTCGATTTGGCCTCTTCGAAACGTTTCTTTGGTACTAGTGCGAGGAATTTCTCGCATTGGTGTATCATGTGTTTGCCTTTGCAAAATAAGCATGTAGCGACATATGTTTTATGTGTATTCGACAGTGGCTTTTTCGTTACCACATTGATGGTTGTTTTCTGAGAATGCGTGCCGGCTGATTTAGCGATAGCCTCTAGTGTTTGACATTTCTGCGTTAGAAAACTGACCATCTCCTTAAATGTCGGTATTTCTGTTGTCTGTATCCTTGTCTCCCAGTCTTTTAGCGTTTGTGCATCTAGTTTTTTGGCGACGATGACGATAAGTAGATCATCCCAATGTTCTGTGGGCCGTTTCAAAGCGGTTAAAGCCCTAGTATGCTTTAAAATGCCATCCAAGATTCGACGTAGCATGCTCACATTCTCTTTTGTCGCAGAAGGGAGATCAAGGATAGCGGTTATGTGCTTCTGCATAATAACTCGTTTATTGCAATATCTGTCTTGTAACATTTGCCAGGCGTTTTCGTAGTTATCTGCAGACGTCTCTAGCGAATGCAGGATATTCGCTGCTTCTCCTTTTAAACATGCTTTTAAATAGTGCAGCTTCTGTACCGCTGGTACATTACTGTTGCTGTGTATAAAGAGAGCTGAATATATCGTAAAACGGTAGCCAATCTTCGTAATTACCCGAAAATTTTGGCAAGTCTATTCTCGGCAGCTTTATTATATCGGGAGTGGAAACCTCAGTTTTCTGTCGATTCAAATTGCCGCTTACAGTTAGAGCTTTTCTAAAGCGAGTTTCAAAGTCGAAGTATTTCTCTTCAAATTCTTCGCGTTCGTCTGCGTCTATCTCATTTTCATCTAGTATTTCTATTCTGCCTTGAATTCTGTCGAATTCATCGTACAAGTAAGTAAACTTTTCATAGCGAACTTGTAATTGGTCAAGTTGTGTAGTAGCATCGTGTTTGTCTAAAAACTTGCCTGCTCTTGTGAGCGAGGTCTTAATTTGCCTTCTGTGTGCTTTCAACGAAGATAGATCGTCCATTTTGTTAGACGGGAAATTTAATTTCTATCGAGACAAGGCTAATATCCGGCTCGAAGGACCAATGTTACGTTCTCCTGGTTTGAAGAACAACGCCGCTGTAGCCTGCTCGTAATTTCCTAAATTACTTGACCAATACTTATTTGTAGAGTATGTTCGCTTATTTACTAAAGGAGAGGTTGTACAGTGAAACTCAATGCGCATGCGCAAAAAAAATATATTTGAGAATGAAATGGTTACACGGTTTCCACTCTTGCCTATGTACATGTACGATGTACGTAAGATATATATATTTGCAATAATTGCAGTTATTCGAGCTCTCTTATACATGTAATGTACATTAGCATTTGTATATGTATTTTCATTGGTAGCAACATAAAGTAATGCCTCAGCATGTACGTTGCAACGCTATGTCTTAATTCTGTTTAAAAGGTTAAACTCTTATATGCTTCCGCTGAAGCTTTGTCAGAGGCATGTACTAATGCCTCTATCTCTTGCATGCACCACTACCTTTTTATTTTAGGGGAGCCAACCCTATTTATTTCTTAAATTTATAAGCGCACCTCGGTGCTATGCTTATTTATATGTCCCTTTCCGGGAGCCTAATATACTTTCCTTGTTTTAAATTTGCCTAAGGGACTTGGCCCTGTATTATTGGCATGTATTTGTACTTGACCAAATACGTTTGTTATATTCACATTTATAGGGGAACCCACCCTATCTCTTAGAGCTTGAACGCCTGGTCGAGGGCGACAGTAGCGATAATAGCCGATCTCAATACAAAAGTAAGGTCACAGCTACCCAGGCGTTCTCGTTTGAAATATTACGCTATGTGCAATCTTTAGCTCTGTACTACTGCGCCCCAAAGAAGGGAAAAATCCAGTAACCAGCAAATGTGCGAACTGTGCACCGACAAGTAAAACGGAGCGATGATGCCGACATTACATAAGAAAACTGGTCCGTGACACTCGTCCGCTACGACGAGCAACTAAATGAAAAATTTCTAAGTCCCGATACGACAAGGACCGAACAAACGTACAAAAGACAACGGGCGCTGCGGCCGCAACGACCGTCAGCAAGAAGCGGAGTGATCGTACTTGTAGAGGAGGTCTATACATGCGCGCCGACAATCTCACCAAAATAATTTCCGACACAAACTTAACTGAAGACTAAAAATATGTATAGACGACAATGGACACAGTAGCCTCGACGTACGATGATAGAAAATCGAGAATTTATACTTATTAAAAATATCTTTTCATGTGGTCCGACGACGTTACCAATTGACTCCCGCCAGAAATAAATGTATAGACAACGTCCTCGACGATTCCCGCCAAAACTAGAAAAACTTAGAAATCTCTAATAATCTTACGACGACGTTACTGTACACGTTACGACGAGGCACGAAAGGTGACCGAGAGTGCACGATCGCTAATACCTCGACTGTCGCGCGGGAGACGACTGCCTATGCTTGTGTACCTTAAATTTCAAGAAAACTCCCATTACATATCCGACGACGTTGCAGTGAATGATTTCTAATTAGGCAGTTTTAGCTAGCGTAATGCGAATGGCTGACTTGCATACATATACAATGCGTAATGTACATACATATTAAAATAAAATTGGATATAAGAGAGCAAAATAAATAAATATAAGAATGAAAATAAATAAATATAAAAATGAAAATAAAATAATATTCTAAAATGAAAATAATAATGCAAAGAAGATAAAATACATAATAGTAAAAAATTTAGAAAATACAAAAACAATGTTAAGTCCTTAACATACCGGCCCCCTTGAAGGGACCATCTTCAACTTGCACTACGAAAAGTGTTTTTTAATGTCTTTAGTCTATTTTGGAGGGAAATTGGTGCACAGGGTGAGAACAACAATCGCGCACTAGCACAACACTGCACATTTCAGTCTCTTTTTCGGTGTGGTGATTTGGAGAAGGCCGTCTTCTGTCGCTGCTAGAGAGAGGCAGCGCACACAGCTTTGCAGCGGGTCGCTGCATTATCCCACGGGGAGTTTGCACGCTGGCAGCGCGTACAATACCATCTTTGCCTGGAAACACTTCCAGTACTCGTCCCATTAACCAACTGCACGGGATGCTAGAGTCCTCACGTACAAGGACTAAGGTGCCGGAAGCGATACCCAATCCCTGATTTGCTTGCCATTTATTCCTTCGTTGAAGTTGGCTTAGGTACTCGTTCTGCCATCGTTTCCAAAAATGTTCACGTAGGGATTGGACATATTGCCATCTGGATAGGGTGTTTGGCTTTAGATGTGACAGATTTGGTTCAGGGATAGTTGCAGTAGGACCTCCAGTTAGGAAATGCGAGGGAGTTGAGAATGATAAATCGTTTGGATCATTAGAAATTGGCGTAATAGGTCGAGAGTTTAAAATACCTTCTATTTGTACAAGAAGGGTACTCAATTCTTCGTAATTTAATGATGCATTTCCGGTTATTTTAGTCGGGTGAATCTTAACAGATTTTAAGGCTTGATTAATTGTTTGAGGTCCAGTTAAGAGATCGTCTACATAAAAATCTCTTTGTCGTGTGGCCTGAATGTGTCGTTTAGAACTGTTCTCTTTTGCGGAGAATATATGTCGTTCTGGTATCGTTTCTATTTTACAAGACTTGTTGATATTGTTATTCAGCTTCGACATGGTACTGATATGGCACGCTGCTAAATTTGACGATCGTGACGTCGGTATTTTACCAGAAACAATCCAGCCTAATAAAGTTTTCTGCAAACAAGGCCCATTTGGAGTAGGATTTATTTGGCCAACACAAAGTAGTTTGTAGAATAAATCTACACCAATTAGCATGTCTATATCAGCGGAAGTATTAAACTGCGGGTCCGCAAGCTTAATATTATTCGGTATCTTAACGTTTCTTCGTGATACTGAAACAAGAGGCAAACGATCGGTAATCTTATTTAATACGAGGCAATTTAGCTTTGTTTGGAATCCAGTACATCTTGATTTAATGGATACGTCTACTGCTCGTGTAATCTGTGTTTTCGTAGGTGTGATGCCTGCTAATGCTACATTAGCGGGTGTTTGCCTAAAGCCAAGACTATCAGCCATTCGTTTAGTTATTAGATTGGATTGGGATCCGCAATCCAATAATACTCGACATCTTCGAGAGTGTCCTCTGCGATCCAGAATATTCACAACGGCTGTTGATAGCAATACGTGGCACTTAGTATTACAACTATGACTTGTAACAGAAGTGGAGCATTCCGGCTGTGGAGAGCCAGGTCGGCTGCGTTGAGCTTCATCGTTTCTTCCGCCAATGTGTAAGACGGAATGATGCCTCCTGCCACATATTCTACAGCTATAGTTTGACGGACACTTGTTATCTTTGTGCCTGGCTTTCAAGCAATTAAAACATAGCTGTTTCGATTTGGCCTCTTCGAAACGTTTCTTTGGTACTAGTGCGAGGAATTTCTCGCATTGGTGTATCATGTGTTTGCCTTTGCAAAATAAGCATGTAGCGACATATGTTTTATGTGTATTCGACAGTGGCTTTTTCGTTACCACATTGATGGTTGTTTTCTGAGAATGCGTGCCGGCTGATTTAGCGATAGCCTCTAGTGTTTGACATTTCTGCGTTAGAAAACTGACCATCTCCTTAAATGTCGGTATTTCTGTTGTCTGTATCCTTGTCTCCCAGTCTTTTAGCGTTTGTGCATCTAGTTTTTTGGCGACGATGACGATAAGTAGATCATCCCAATGTTCTGTGGGCCGTTTCAAAGCGGTTAAAGCCCTAGTATGCTTTAAAATGCCATCCAAGATTCGACGTAGCATGCTCACATTCTCTTTTGTCGCAGAAGGGAGATCAAGGATAGCGGTTATGTGCTTCTGCATAATAACTCGTTTATTGCAATATCTGTCTTGTAACATTTGCCAGGCGTTTTCGTAGTTATCTGCAGACGTCTCTAGCGAATGCAGGATATTCGCTGCTTCTCCTTTTAAACATGCTTTTAAATAGTGCAGCTTCTGTACCGCTGGTACATTACTGTTGCTGTGTATAAGAGAGCTGAATATATCGTAAAACGGTAGCCAATCTTCGTAATTACCCGAAAATTTTGGCAAGTCTATTCTCGGCAGCTTTATTATATCGGGAGTGGAAACCTCAGTTTTCTGTCGATTCAAATTGCCGCTTACAGTTAGAGCTTTTCTAAAGCGAGTTTCAAAGTCGAAGTATTTCTCTTCAAATTCTTCGCGTTCGTCTGCGTCTATCTCATTTTCATCTAGTATTTCTATTCTGCCTTGAATTCTGTCGAATTCATCGTACAAGTAAGTAAACTTTTCATAGCGAACTTGTAATTGGTCAAGTTGTGTAGTAGCATCGTGTTTGTCTAAAAACTTGCCTGCTCTTGTGAGCGAGGTCTTAATTTGCCTTCTGTGTGCTTTCAACGAAGATAGATCGTCCATTTTGTTAGACGGGAAATTTAATTTCTATCGAGACAAGGCTAATATCCGGCTCGAAGGACCAATGTTACGTTCTCCTGGTTTGAAGAACAACGCCGCTGTAGCCTGCTCGTAATTTCCTAAATTACTTGACCAATACTTACTTGTAGAGTATGTTCGCTTATTTACTAAAGGAGAGGTTGTACAGTGAAACTCAATGCGCATGCGCAAAAAAAATATATTTGAAAATGAAATGGTTACACGGTTTCCACTCTTGCCTATGTACATGTACGATGTACGTAAGATATATATATTTGCAATAATTGCAGTTATTCGAGCTCTCTTATACATGTAATGTACATTAGCATTTGTATATGTATTTTCATTGGTAGCAACATAAAGTAATGCCTCAGCATGTACGTTGCAACGCTATGTCTTAATTCTGTTTAAAAGGTTAAACTCTTATATGCTACCGCTGAAGCTTTGTCAGAGGCATGTACTAATGCCTCTATCTCTTGCATGCACCACTACCTTTTTATTTTAGGGGAGCCAACCCTATTTATTTCTTAAATTTATAAGCGCACCTCGGTGCTATGCTTATTTATATGTCCCTTTCCGGGAGCCTAATATACTTTCCTTGTTTTAAATTTGCCTAAGGGACTTGGCCCTGTATTATTGGCATGTATTTGTACTTGACCAAATACGTTTGTTATATTCACATTTATAGGGGAACCCACCCTATCTCTTAGAGCTTGAACGCCTGGTCGAGGGCGACAGTAGCGATAATAGCCGATCTCAATACAAAAGTAAGGTCACAGCTACCCAGGCGTTCTCGTTTGAAATATTACGCTATGTGCAATCTTTAGCTCTGTACTACTGCGCCCCAAAGAAGGGAAAAATCCAGTAACCAGCAAATGTGCGAACTGTGCACCGACAAGTAAAACGGAGCGATGATGCCGACATTACATAAGAAAACTGGTCCGTGACACTCGTCCGCTACGACGAGCAACTAAATGAAAAATTTCTAAGTCCCGATACGACAAGGACCGAACAAACGTACAAAAGACAACGGGCGCTGCGGCCGCAACGACCGTCAGCAAGAAGCGGAGTGATCGTACTTGTAGAGGAGGTCTATACATGCGCGCCGACAATCTCACCAAAATAATTTCCGACACAAACTTAACTGAAGACTAAAAATATGTATAGACGACAATGGACACAGTAGCCTCGACGTACGATGATAGAAAATCGAGAATTTATACTTATTAAAAAATCTATACATGTGGTCCGACGACGTTACCAAATGACTCCCGCCAGAAATAAATGTATAGACAACGTCCTCGACGATTCCCGCCAAAACTAGAAAAACTTAGAAATCTCTAATAATCTTACGACGACGTTACTGTACACGTTACGACGAGGCACGAAAGGTGACCGAGAGTGCACGATCGCTAATACCTCGACTGTCGCGCGAGACGACTGCCTAGGCTTGTGTACCTTAAATTTCAAGAAAACTCCCATTACATATCCCACGACGTTGCAGTGAATGATTTCTAATTAGGCAGTTTTAGCTAGCGTAATGCGAATGGCTGACTTGCATACATATACAATGCGTAATGTACATACATATTAAAATAAAATTGGATATAAGAGAGCAAAATAAATAAATATAAGAATGAAAATAAATAAATATAAAAATGAAAATAAAATAATATTCTAAATGAAAATAATAATGCAAAGAAGATAAAATACATAATAGTAAAAAAAATTTAGAAAATACAAAAAACAATGTTAAGTCCTTAACAATACATTATACAGGTAACTCTCGGTATAATCGGAGATAGTAGACGGGTCAAAATATTCTACTTTTACTGACCTTAGTAAATTATTGACCTTACAATTTTCTTTAATACATGCTTGTTCAAATATTGATTGTTCCAATTCTCAGTGCAACGTGTTATATGCTTAGCGGAGTTCCTTAAGTTGTCTTTTCTATTTTTCAATGAAGCTAATACATACTATTAGATATGCCGTGTATATTCCTTGGTAATTGTAACTTAAATCAAACTCCAAAACGTAAAAATTTCCGGATAAAATTTTTGCAACAAACAAGAAAAGAAAATCAGATGTTAGCAGCTAAAATTCAACAATTTATTAAAATAATAGCAAAAAAATATTGATTTTACAGTATTAACTTTTCTATTATTTCAAAAGAAGGAACCTATGGCAATCTTTAGCTGATTAATAAATCTCCTTTTTTTATTTTATTTAGTCCAAATTGCGACGATGGCGGAGGACTTTGTACCTTATACGCCCCATTTTTATATAAATATCTGGTTGTGTATATAATTCTAAGTATGTCAAATCCATAACACACCTGCTCTTACTTTTACGTAGATGTGCTTCTTACAGGTTTCCTCCATTCCTAAACCAATGCTCCCTCATCTCTTGTTTTTTAACCAAGAGTCAGTAATAAACTCTTTCCGGAATTGGACCGCGTCATCATAAAGTATAAGAGGGAAAAATAAAAAAAATAAAATAAAAGGAAAATAAATAAATAAAAGGAAAATGTGAAAGAAAATGGAAAGACAGAAAAAGGAAAGAAAAAGAAAGAAGGCGGGATCTCTACGTTTCGCCTCCGTCTTCTTCAGGAGAAGAGCAGACGCTAGAGGCGAAAACCTTCTACAGTTTTTCACCTCTAGAGTGGTTAACACATCGAGTTATCGTGGCGCTTTGGTTCTCACTGCCTTTCTCCTGAAGATTCACGTTAACAATTCCGAAACACATTATCTTTACCGGTTAATTTAATTAATAATATGAGAATGTCTCAAACCAAAAGCAGCATCAGGACCGCTTTTATCTTTTGTTGTATCGAACTTGCGACAGTAAACGTATAGTTTTAAGTTTTTTTACGAAATAAAGAGTGGTTGCCTGGGCACTAAAACCCAGTACCCTTCGAACCGTCATATTTATAGCGTATACCTCGCGTATGCGCATGCATGCCGTGACGGAGTTTGACCATACTTGAACCTGTATAAGCCTATCAGACCGAGAATGTATGGTGCCCACCCCGGAGATGCTTAGAAAAATATTTTACAAAAAATCCACTGCCAGTAACAGGTTTGATAATTAGCCGTAATAGGATAACCTGAAGCTGATACATTTGTATCGTATTCTTGTAACCTGACAATGTTTATATATACATTGTTTTACCAATTTCTTTGCCTTCGCCGTGCTTGGCCCGACAGACTATTCTGGCAGCTAGTTTTTATTAGCAATTTTAGTAAATATGATCTCTCTGAAATGTATTCGTCATAACGCATATGGAGAACAGTTGTATAAATTTAGATAAATTGATGAACCTGAACGCTTGGATACCAGCACAAGACAGTTCGTTGAATGTATGTATGTATGTGTGTGCCTGTATTTAATGACTTTTATTTAAATTATTTCAGAACGCGACCCGAAAAAATTGATTCTCAAATTATTAATTTATAACTAACTGTCTACTCTCTTACCTTAATCTACTTTTGTCTAAGTTATTAATATGTATCTATGTATATATTTGCGTTCAAAATTCTAAGTCAACAATTATTTGCATGGCGGATTTTAATATTCGTGCGTGATATTTGCTATACATTGCGTTTTGTGAACTAAGAAACAGTTTTCTTTGTTTCGTTGAAGAATTTCTGGAGCATTTCATGTCATTTTCTGCTTACATGTTCTTAGCTTTTTTACCTTTATCTCGTTAGTACTTTCTGTTTGCATACTCCGCTTCCACAATCCAGACGAATACGACGCTAATAAGCACGAGATTGTCACAAAAGTAAACAAAGAACTTTCACTTTAATAATTGAAGTTGGGAGCTTCGTACAATATTTTTTATTAATAATCGTTTACAGTGGTTATTAAGAAATACAAGTACTTGACCAATAGCGTTACTAAAATGTGTAATCATAGTTAGTCACACCTATGCAAATGACGTGCTAAAATAATTTTATTTGGATTAGGGGGACAGGCTGCAACTATCTAAGTACATAGACACAGCTGCCAACCCTGAATTTTAATTAAGGATGGATAACAACTTGTAGGTTACTAACAACTACATTAACAAATACGTATTTTACGTCTGAATAAACAAATATTGCTTCTCTTACATTAGTTAAATGCAAATAAAGCATAACCGACGTGTTGAGAATATCAAATTATGCTCAATTTTAGAGAATATTTTTTTATTATTTTAGGTTTCAAAGCTCAAAAATAATCTTGACAATTTATCACTTCTGTTCCGGTACCATTAATAATATTGCATAAAGGTATTTTCTATAGAATTCGGTTGAGATTCGTTTATTAAGAGGAAAAAATGTACGGAAGATCGTACCTTATTGCTTTTTACATCGAACTTGCATGTTTCTCATGCTTTTGCTTTAGTAAAAAAGATTTTAAAATACTCTTCATATTCGATTATGAGATGTAGTTTAGCTCTAGAATACTTTACCTACAGAATATCGGCACTAACATAATAATGTTACGTTGTCCTGGTTTGAAGAACAGTGTGTACGTCGTCAATGCTAGGTTTAAATTCTTATATGCTTCCACAGACGCTTTGTTAAAGGCATGTACTAATGTCTCTATATGTATGCATGTACCACTACCTTTGTATAGGGGAGCTAACCCTATTTACTTTTTAATTTTATAAGCGCACCTCGGTGCTGTGCCTAATTATATATCCCTTTCCGGGAGCCTAATACTTTTCCTTGCTTTGAATTCGCCTACGGGACTTGGCCCTGTTTCATTGGCTTGCGTTTGTATTCCAACCAAACACATTCGTTTTTATACTTTTATAGGAACCCACCCTATTTCTTAGAGCCTGAACGCCTGGTTGAGAGCGACAGTAGCGATAATAGCCGATCTCAAGACAAAAGTAAGTAATGTCACAGCTACCCAGACGTTCTCGTAAGAAATAATACGCTATGTGCAATCTAGGTCTTTGCTACTATCCCCCGAAGAAGGCAAAAAGCCAGTAGTCAACAAATGTGCGAAGTGCGCACCGACAAGGAAAACGGAGCGATGAAGCCGACATAACGTATAGAAATAGGTCCGCGAAACTCGTCCACATCGACGAACAACTAAACGAAAAAATGTCTAAGTCATGTTACGATAGAGGATCGAACAAACGTACAGATGACAACGGGCGCTGCGGACACGACGATCGCCAACTAGAAGCGGAGTGATCGTACTTGTAGAAAATGTCTATACATCCGCGACGACGACATTACCAAAATGAATCCCGCCAACTCAACAGAAGACTAAAAGTATGCATAGACGGCAACAAACGCAGCAGCCTCGACGAACGATAATAGAAAGCCGAGAAATCGTACTTATTAAGGAAATCTATACATGTACTCCGACGACCTTACAAAAATTATTCCCGCCAAAACTCAACAGAAGACTAAATATATGTATAGCCGATAACAGACACAGTAGCCTCGAAAATATTACTCGTCTTTATTGCATAAATTAAGGGACAGTATTCGTGCAAAACGTCGTCGAAAATTGACAAAAGGTGTGCGATTATTGCACGACAATGCTTCGGTCAATACTACACCGTTTCAC
Organism: Trypoxylus dichotomus; assembly: GCA_023509865.1. NCBI lineage: Eukaryota > Metazoa > Arthropoda > Insecta > Coleoptera > Scarabaeidae > Trypoxylus > Trypoxylus dichotomus. The sequence continues at coordinate 48,266,900 of CM042078.1, forward strand.
AAGCTACCATCCGCGAATGTGGCTTTCCAGAATTGGAACATCCACTGTATAGTCCGGATATGGATCCTTGTTATTCTCATTTGCTTCCTAATTAACCGACCTTGGGGAACGTCGTTCTAAAGACGACAGTGAGTTGCGAACAGCTGTTATAGAATATTCGACACTTCAGATTATTTTTACAAGGGTATCGAGTTATGAATCGTTGTAATAAATGTATACAAGTTAGGGAAGATTACATTTAAAAGTAAAATTTTTTATATTGCTCCAAGTTTCTTTTTCTATATCAGGCCGAGAATTTACGACGCTTTCCTCGTATAAGCATTGACTGCTACATCAATAATGCAGAAAAAAAACTTCATAAGCCATCTTTTACGTCTCCCCTTGCACGTGTATGTCGGCACCATTTGGTCCACGATGTCGACACTACCCTTTGTATATAAGGCAAATCTAAATGCTGAAGCCGATTTAAATTATTTCAAATGAATTATAAGTAAATAAAATGTCTCCGAGTCATGCATCCTAGGGTTAGAGGTGAATATTCATTCGATTTTCTCTTCATGCACCGATGATTGTCAAATGCTGTGAAATTATTTCCTTTTAAATTAAAAGCGTATCGACATGTGAAGCATCTCCTATTATATCAATTAGCTAATAATAACGTTATACTGAACCGACAGCAATTTTAATTCACTTCGTCACACAATTGACGGACTTTAATTTGACGTATCTAATAGCATACAGCAATATAATACGCGTAATTAGAGTATTTTATACGTTAAAATAGTATCTGAAACAACTATGATAGAAAACGTTTAATATCACGCGACGACTATGGTCTTATTCATTTATTTAAATATCGATCCAGTATGTGTATTAGTAAAAACGGAATAATACTCCTGAAACTATAGTGAAAAGTTGACACTCCAATAAGAAATCGAATATTGTATCTTATTCTCTCTGACTATGCAAATATGGAAAATCTGAGATTGTTAATTAAACAGACCTACTTTCATGTAGTTCATCAACATTTAATGACCATTTGAACTTATAAATAGCCTCTCATTTTGGGAAAAAGTGGGACGTAAATCAGTTTTTCTTCTTTTCAAAATTTAATTCTTCGGTATAGTTTACTTTCTTGAAATATATAGTAAACAGTTCATGGAGGAATCTTAGTGGTGAAGAATATAGTAAATCTCGTCGAAATTTTGAGAAAGAAACAAGTAATTGTGTAATTATTCTATTAAATTTTTAATTTCATACATACATCGCTGTTTTCACCATACTCTATTTTTGTAGGTCGATAATTTCACTAATATTTTTGATGAAACACATTTAAATAACATTCATTAATATATTGCTATATATGTACATATATTATCAAGAAGATGTATGCATGTCTAATTTGAAATGTAATCATCTTGTATATTTACATATCTAATCTATACACAAAAATACGGATATAATGTGACACTGTTCAACTTTCTACAAGGTTTCCCTACGTCAATGCGCTTAACTAAATAACGTTGAAACTTAGAATTTAAAAGTTATGATGTTTAACTTTAAAAGGTGTTAAGCTTATAAAATAAAAGTAGTAAAACTGTAATTGTTCGAGTACGTATGTCTAGCCTTAAAAGAGTTATACCCACTTTTTCCAATTCTTCACACTAGAAAAACATCTTCCGTCAGCGTGAAGTAGGTCCCCTTTTCAGATAAAACTCAACAGCAATGTTTTTCACTGCAGATAAAATATTTAGTATATCAAATAGCTCCCCTCCAACCTACTGAGAAATTTTTGGCTAAATTGCTTCCCGTAGAGTATTAATGACAAGTTGAAGGTTTGCCCTTTTGCAGTGAAATTTCTCAACACCCTTCTTAAAACATATTTTTTCGAGTTTAATTAAATTTGTTAAGAACCAACAGCTTTTTCGATAGCAAAACTTTACAAGGAAAGGAAAATGGGAAAACGATGGCGTGAAAAAATGTAACCGACTACGAAGCGAAATATATTAGAAGTTTACGAATAATAGTTGCATGTTAAGTTTTTCATTATATAATACCCCATATAAGATGTCTAAGAACTGAAGAACAAAATGAATAGGCGTAAGTTGTATGTGGGCCAGCAAATTTAGTTATGCTACTAGAGTTAAGCCATAATATTAAAAACTGATAGCAAAACTCGCAAAGAATTATTATCGCATTTAAAAAAGGAGCTGAAGAGGGGAAATCTCAATAATCTAAATAAGGGCAAAATAGAAGCAGTGGTAATAAGGAAACCTGAAACAAAAAGTAGCACGACCATGCGATGTGGAAAACTGAAATATATAGAAACATAGAAATATCCGGTAGTTGTATTTGAATGAAAAGGGTAGGCTGAAGGAAGCGACTTAGTCAGAAGATAGCAGACACAGGAAACTATTGCCAAAAATCAGCTTTCTTAGCAAATGGAAATGACGAGACAGTGGAGACTAATAGAAAGAAGCAGACTAGCAAATACTAAAAAAGAAAGTTACGAGAGATAAACAAAGAAAAGAATCTCCAGAATGAGATTCCAAATTACTCCGGCAGAGACAACAATTGAGGAAGGGCAACAGAGATTACGGGAGGATAAAGGGGGACTGCTAAGTTAAAGGTCAAACTGATAGAAGTTGGGAAAGAACACAACTATTAAGGAAAACTAGGAGAGAAAAGTTGTGTTGTTGTATCAAATAAAGCAACTAACCAAAGATAGAGAGAAATGGGGATGGTATGTATGAAGAACAAGGCTATCTTACCCCGCGCATAAAGAATGGATAGAAAATAGAAAAAGAAATAAAAGAAGAAGAATAGTAAAGTAAATAGATTTAATGTGAGTAGTTTGGATATCTCTGGAACTACAGAAGCTGCTTAAAGTTTATTTGTCAACATTTTAGTAGCTGAATCTCGACCTCGAGATAAGGAATTATATTTCTAACCATTTTAGGTACTGTGTGAGCAATGCTTCTTTTGTTTCTATTAACTATATTTTTTATTTTAAATTACAAAACAATATAGTTTTAGTGTATAGTTGACTACTGTGTTCAACATCGTGATCTCTTCAAAATAACATTCCATTATAGATGTTCTTGATAGTGTCTTACCTACTTAAATTGACTAAAATCTATATATACAATGTACATCTTTCACCAGATATCAATATTGTTGTGTTTGAACAACTTACTGCACTAACAAATTATTTAACATCAATAACAAGAGTCAAGCATTGATTTAATATAATTTATTTTAACACTCAGAATATCCCAAATGTCACGCAATAAACAATTTAATGAGCTTCTCTGGCTTGCTGCAGGTTAATGGTATAGTAAATTGTGTTATATGTTTACTTGAGCTTGTTATTATTAATACAGATGACCGAACAATAAATATTTCTAGTACACTGTTGATTGACGAGGATGTCTATCACTCCGCTCTACAGCTTTGATGTTATACATATTTTTAGCATTAGTGATTACTTTTCTTACCGTTCTAGTCGAAATTGTGAAATATATAACTTTCTGAAGGTTAATTATGTATTTTTCAGCATTATTTCTTATCGATTGGACATTTATCTATAGCAACATAAATCAATGAAGCTTGTAAAGCTTTTGTCAAAAAATTATTACGTTTTCGATGCATTTGTCCTACTGCAACTGAATAAAGTAAATATCTATATATATATATATTTTTTGTTTACCCAAACTCGTATAAAAAATATGAAATTAACGGTAAAGGTTAAGATACAGAAAATATAAACGAAGTAATCAATTTTCTTCGAAACCAATTCTTCTGGTGTACCCAATTGTAGTCGACTTATTCTTCTTCCTCTGCAAATGTAAAGTATAACCTCACTCATTCACTATATAGTCCTACAACTGGTGCACTTTCTATTTTCTAAAGCGAACGTTAAGTTTTTAAAAAAGCTTCAAAGCTAAATAAGAATCAACAGGCTGGCGTTATTTAGGTGGACTTTTTAAGAGTTTCGGAACCTCGATGATCGATTAATATTTTACTAAAATTACAGGCTAGTGGATTCATTTCTCACTTAATATCTTCCTTTGAATCTTATGTAGTAGACAGGAAGTAATTCATTGTATAGAAATGGTATCAGTTTGCAGATAGATTTCTGTCTTAATTCTAGTATTATATAAGAGAGTTACGTTGGACCTTAGTTTTAGTTTTTATTATAGTTTTATGCAGTAAACTTTGATGTAATCTGGTTGCTGCTGTTAATGACTACAAACTCTATAGCGAGGAGAATACTGTAGCCGATTTCATAAACGTAACCGACAATAACTAAATATCTTATAGGCCTGGCCCCTCAATAACAACTTAATCTTTAATTGGATTATCTCCACTGTACTTATCAATTCCCGCAAAGTCAGAAATTATTTATCATTATCTCCAATGTCAACTCTATACCTCGTTCTAGCTCTTTTAAAGGCTTATGTGGGTGTTGTTTTTAAAAATTGGTGCAATAGCGGGTTTGCTTTTGTACGCTGTAAACTGGAATACGCTTCTCTTATCTGGTCGCAAACCTTTGAAGTAGATTACCTTTCTATTCTTTTGGTATATATCTTTCACAAGATATGCCACCCTCCTTTTAATCTTCAATATTGATTCCTTGCAATGTCTCATAGTAAAATTGCAGCGCCACGTTTCCTTGTACTACAATACCCCGCTTGTGGTCATAATAGTTTCTATTCCTCTTGAAATGCCAGGCATGGTGTCACATTTGCAACTAAATAGAATACGTTCAAATTATAATAAGATTTTGTAACTTAGAGAATTATTCACTTCTATCTGCATATGCTGTGTCTTTAGTTTTTAAGTACTTAATTGTATTTACATTTTTACCACTTCGTTCTATAAGACACATCCAATTGTCTGTCATGGTATTGGTTTAACTGTTGGGCAAACGTATTTAAATTTATAAAATAAGCATACAAACATAATTATTAATTAAACACCGTTCAATACAAGCAGAATCTCTAAAGATAAATTATAAAATTGTTTCTCGATTCGATTTCAGTAACCAAATTCCAATCCATATGTAGACGCTACTGCTGGACTTGACATTAATTCAGGTCCAATTATATGCATTAATAATTATCGGCGCCCTGGATTTCTTACAACGTTTAGTATTTAGATATAAGGGATATCAAGAAATAACTGTTTAAAAGAAAGCGACACTTAATCGGGCAGCCATTTAGACGTCAATTGTACTTTCAAACGCAATTAGTACCTAACCTAATTTTCTTGCGACATGGTTTATCCTATTTTTCATTTCAGTGCAAAAATAAACAATTAATATTAAACAGTGCTTATTATTATCAATAAGCGTCACAATTACGGTTACGCCAACACTCTGATCTACAAATCGAAGCTATAAAATTCGTTTCTTTTAAACTTTACTATGATTATTTAATAGCTGAGTTATCATCAAAATTATCAATAAAAATTTTAGAAATTTATGTTCCGAAAATTGATTAATTAAGTTAAAACAAACAACAAATGCTAACTTACTACTAAACTTTATTAAGACGAACCAAATTACACATAAAGAAAAGTACGTAGGTTTTACGTTGTTCGAAACATATCACAAACTCTTCTTTTTACACTTCGGCTTCTTTAGTACAGCCAAAGTAAATGCGATATTTTTAATCGACCACTTATAAAACACTTAAATAAAGGACGAATCGACGCAATTAAGATCACTTCTTTATTATCTTAAACGGCGCAAAGATGAATATTTACCGCTCAGAGTTTATCTCATATACAACTGCAACTTATAATTATCTTCGAAACAAATTGGTACTTATTTTTTATGCTTACGTTCCAAGCATGCCTTAACTGTACATATCATTGCATATAATCGTTGGCAAATAATTAAATTGAGATTCTCGATAAATAATTGTCAAATATTCGACATGTACCCGATTACACTTTTCTGGCTTCCTATCTGTAAATACATTCCTCTGCAACGGATTGACTTCAAGCATAATTTTGTATAGCTAAATGTTATTAGTAGCCAATTAAAATATTATAATTTTAGGATACCAAGTGCATATGTATGAAATGGGATTTTGGTGTAACTTACTTTCAATATAGAGATGTTTCAATTTATTTTTCTTTACTTTGGATTTATTTCAATTCTTGTGTACAATCTTGATTAAGTTGTTATGGGAAAGAAAATATCGTTGGACTTCCTCTCGTTTTATTAGCTTTCAGCACTGTAATACTTTTATTAAATAAATTTTGATTTCGATTGGATCGGCCGATACTTGGTGGAAATCCATATTGAACACGGGCGAAGAATATGTGACATGTTTCGCTATCACTGTAACTTCTTGAGATGTTCTATTACTACTAAACAACACATTATAAAACCTGAAATTTATAATGATTATGTGCCTACATACTGTAATTACGTAATGATCTAATTAGTCCTCTAAATTCAGATATTAACTTTCACAAACAAATTCACAATGCTCAATTGTTAAGATTTATTTGATCGTTTAGTAATATATCTGAATATTTAAGTTTATTTATCTCTAGAGTAAGTTTAATTTTAAACCTTTAGCTTCGCAATGTAAAGTTATTATTGTTTATTGAAAGTATGGTTACTCTGTAGTAAATGAAGCGTATAATTGGAATCTTTATTCTTATATGCTCGTGTATTTTATCAAAACTCCTACCCGTTTGGTCCCTATATGGGTTTGGGCAATCATTACAACTTAACTCCTGACCTTTCTCCCTTGTTTACTTTTGGTTTATTGCTTTTAATGAATTTTCCTAATCAATTATTGGTTTTATAGGTTCTCTTTAAATTTGATTTTGTTAGTACTTTGCTTATTTCTTTACTTATTACTCCTGTATAAGTTAATACTTTGTAGCTATCCGTTTTTTTTCCTTTACATTTGGATAAACCATTGTCAAAAATCTTCTACCGTAAGAAAATGTTATATTACTATAACTTTTTCTTTCTTCATGAGAGTATACATTGTGATTCGCAATTTCGATATCTTTACTTCCTTTTTTATTAAAAAAAGCAAACTTTTACATTTAAGAATCCAATAATACCTAACACAGTACTGCTGCTAAATACAGCTAGTCACGGTATTGGTAGAATCATTCATGGGAAAGGCAGTCTGAAGAGAGAAAAGACGCTAACGCTGCCATGTTTCTACCTGCCTAGGGTTATTAGCGTGGTATCAAGCGGTTTTCTCTACTCAACATACTAGAGTTCCGTCTCGGCTACCACCACGACGTCTAAACTGACAGTTTAAGTAATTATTGTTGACACTATCTAGTGCCATAAGATTAACGCACTCATCTACTGGTTGAAACACAGCAAAACAAGCGGATAGTTTCCCAGCCCTTCTCCTGAGCAGCTCATGGAATGTTAAACCAGAGTGCGATTACATATACATTGTTGGTGCGCACCCTCTCTGGTTTAGCAGTCCATGAGCTGCTCGATAGATGGATTGGGAAACTGTACCCTTGTTTCGCTGTGCTTGATAGCATACATGTTCTATTCTTGGTAAAGCTTAATATATACTTCATCAACTGATTAATACAAAATCACATACACGGCATAAATCCATGTTTTTGACACGGCACGGCTAGAATAGTTAAATCGATAAGCCAAATCTCCATGACACAAGTTCAGCCTAAGAGTGATCCTTTTTAAATATATTTATTACAGTTCATTTTAGATAATATTTTGGAGTTACGCAAATGGGGAGATACTTTAGTAACAGTTGCAATGAATTTCACTTAACGAAACAATACGATGCTGTTCACAATCGCAAAAAAAAACACAGGAAAGGTTAATAGGTTAATTTTTTCACATGTTGTTTTGTTTAGAAACCTGTGTCATTTCTATTTATGGTTGAATATTTTGCTTTAAACGAATCAACAGGGTTGCCTATCGTATCCGTGTCATACGTGTTTATTAATATTTGCATTGTTTACCTTGTTAACGTCTTCATGTCTTCACTATTGGCTTTCACATGTTATCAAATTTCCAAACGTATTGTATACCGTGTTATATATAATTCTGACAATTTTATGCGAATAAAAGTACACTTTCTTAAAAACTCATACTGACGCCACAATGTTTTGGACTTTTTTTTATTAATAATGACGATTTAGCCTGTCTGTGGTAATAGTGTGTTTTAATTAATTCTTTAAAGACTCGCAATGAAATGAATCAATATAATTGTCCAATATAATATATAGACAACTTATTGTTGAGAAATAGTTCATTATTTATCCCAAAAAAAAGTACGACGCAGAAATTTTAGAACGCTATTATTTACAAATCGAAAACATAGGAGAAGTGATTTTTGAATGAAATGCAATACCATAACAAGTCACTGGGTATACTATAAATTGCTTCATTCAAAGAAGTTGTGTTCACCGCTATTTTAACAAAGAGACCAGTTAGCTATGGTGAAGTGTATATGCATTTTTTTGATCAATACTTTATGAGGTTAGTGAGTAATATCACTTCCTGTAGAGTATCTGTAGTATAATGTACAACCAACCATATCCTCAAGTCAATTATATCCTCAAGAAAGAATGAGGCAGCAGTTTTTTTATGCAAATAACATAGTTGAAAGCTTTTATATCTCTCACTTCTGGTTAATTTGGCTCTTGGGTTGGTATATTTCGCACCGCTAGTGCCCAGACAACATTTCTCCGGTTTAAATGTACCATGTTGTGTTTTTGTTTCATTTTCTTAAAGTTAATTATGATATTAGTTCTGTGTCTATCTGAAAGCTAAATAAATGACAACAATACTGCGTAAAATTATGCATTTGCTTTCGTAACTTTCGTAATTTTCTTTCATATCCATGAGAAATATTAGAAAAATCGTTACATCTATGAAAAGTAACTAACCGGTGTAATTTCTGGCCTGGTGGAGTGATCGAGTCGTATTTGTTTGGAAATAATTTATTGTTGGTGGAGCTTGATATCGAAACATGATTACAAACGTTTTGTTCCATAAATTGAAAAGTATAGTTATCTAGAATATATGGTTAGAGCAGGACGGTACTACATGTCATACAGCCTCGGAGAGAATAGATGATATACGTCAATAGTTTGGTAATTGAATAATTTCTCCAGCAGGAAAGATTAATTAGCACCAGCAATTTTTTTTTGTTTGGCGTTATCTAAACCTAAAGGTTGTTGTTTGCAATCCAGAATCAATTGATGATCTTAAAATTGGAGCATCTTTTATTTCATCCAAGGGTTTATGGGTATTGTTATTTACCGCCTTCTAAGCTATCCTTACAAGAATATATACGCTGTTATGAGTTGCAACGTTGATAGCAGTACTATTATTATTACACATTAGAGTTTATTTCTATTCGAGATAATTCTAATAGATTTGAAAAAATTAAATGAAATATGTCGTAAAGAGGTTCATATTTCAACAATGACCAAGTCAGTAGAGAGATTAAAGAAAGGGATTTTTAGAGTTATTTTGAATAAAGAATCCAACATAGTTTCTTAATTTTAGGTAGAATTAGTTATTTTAAATTCATGTTTTTGCAACTGTTGTATATAAAAAGTGTAATCACTTTTTTCAATGTTATTTTCCATTTATGTGCCTCCCTTTGATACCGAAAAACGGATTCATTCCATTCAAATGGAGCCATAGAAATTTCGTTGAGTGTGTGTACCCGAAAAACTTTTAAATTCAATCTAATATTACGTATCTCTAAGCAAATCGTGCCTAAAATGTTTGTTACTTAAGTACTCAAAATTGATACTGCAATACTAAATTTATTTAAAAGTAGGTCGCTTCTTAATTATTGACTTTGATTTTCTGGTAAGAAGAAAACAAGCAAAAATGACTTGCAGTTGTTAAAAATGTAATATTGCAAAATGAAAAACCGAATTATTTAATGGGTCGTACCATTTGCATAGAGGTTGGTGGGCAAAGAACGTAATTAGGAGATGTTTAACTTTAATGATAAAATATGTTTCTTAAGAAATGTGCTTCTGAATTTTCTTGCTTGTTTGAACTGAGATGCATGTATTCATGTACTTCATGGAGTAGATCCAACTCCCAACACGTAGGCAGCCAGTTTCACTCAGACGATGTTTTTATAGGTGATTTAAAATACGTTACAGTTCTACCCTAGCATTGAAATCTCCTCTGAAAAATGGTCCTGCTGCGGATATTTTGAAATCAGTACTCAAAATAAGCACCTAGTACACAACACGGAAATTATTCGGTCGTCTTAAACTTGTATTTTATAAGACGAGAGAATATTTCTTCTATAAAAGGTTACTTCTTAATTAAAACAATTATGAAATACAAAAATTAAAAATACAAATATTGCAATGTTACTAATTTTTTTAAAAAGTGTTAAGTTATTATTGAAACGGGCCTGGAAACCTGTGCTTATGGGTATTGAAGGCTAGAGAATTTATTATAACAACGCCTCTAATGAGGCTAGAATACTTTGAGGGTTTTAATATACCTTAGTAGTAGTCTAGGCTCTTCGTAGTTTAATTCCGAAGGCATGACATGCTCCCTTTCGAAAAATTTGTATCGTGGGTGACTGATAGCAGAACATGCGTGCAATATATGTTTTGCCATTGGCCAAAGAATATGCTCAAGAGAGGAAGCGACATGCAATTAGAAAAAACACAAAGTTCGAAGCTAATTGGAATGAAAATATTTCAGGAAGTTGTTGTCAGTGTTAGTAGTAGTAGTACATTTTTGACACAAATCATGATTGCGTGTGTCTGTTACTGTAGTACAGAAGTAATTAGTTAATAATCTTTGTTAACTTAATGAACTAGGTGCGATTATTTTGTTATACGTTACAAAATCCTATCTAAAGGGCAAGCTTAGAAGCTAAAAGTGTTTATTAAAAATATGAAATGCAAGGGAATAGAAACAATTTTGAGTAGGTGTAAATCTTAACCTATACGCTCATTTATCATCAAAAAGTTTTATGCCTATAACATTTTTATATATATATATATATGAGAATATCATCAAGATTTGTTCGATACTGTTTTTAATTGTTTTCCGAAATTAAGCATCTTAAGATATTCATTCTTAGCTTTCGTCATGGGGTGACGAAAGGCACAGAAAACCTCAATCCTGCGCGCCAGCAATTCAACTAATTGTATTGCTGTGTGTAGTTATTATGTTCTCTATGTACGCATTGGTAACACTGGCCAACACAGATGTTGGTGCCTCAAATTTTTTAAGTATAATTAAGCAATTTTCGAGTTCCTAAACCAAAAATGTCGTCACATTTGTTCTATCAGATCTAATTTTCGAAATTCATTCTTTCGGTCCTATTTAGGAATAAATCGCCAAAATTAGATATAATGTTTTGTTATGTACGTAACTTTTTAAATATTATTTATTTGATAACTGTTAAATGAAACACAAACAAATGGGTAGGCGGTATTTATTTAACAGAAAAATATGCACATACAACTTTCATTCAGTAGTTAAAAATTTCCTTTAATAAGATTTCCTGCGTAAGGTTTACCGTAACAGTTTCGCTGAAGATTCCAGCAGTAATCGGCCAACATATAGGTATCCTCCATAATACTAATGTCTTTGTGAAATCTTTCCCCTGTTCCCCACTAATATCACCTGTGTTTTCCGGAAAACGATCGAAGTGGCTGTGAATGTAATGCTCATGTTATATCCGAGCGACAATTTGGGTATCCTAAATATTTAGTTAATTATTTTAATTTTGCTGTTTATACGTATGAGCAATAAATTTCACGGTGGCGTATCTCAAAAATTAAAGCTGCTAGGAAGAATAGCCAGTTATTGTTGGAACCAACACATCAGAAATACTCTAAATCGGTTCGTATTTTAGAGGCAATGTTAAAACGATTTTTTTTATAAACAACAGAAGGTGTTTAGAACACATAAAAAGAATGCCTAGAAAATAACACCAAGATAATAAAACGCTGTAAATACAACTTTCTCGTGGTATTAGTGAAATCAATGTACGAGAAAGACATGTGAAGAGCCATAAAACGCTAACACACGGACATGTTTCTGCCTTCCCGGCGTCATCAACGTGGTTTCGAGCAGTTTCGTGCTAAACACATGTAATTCTCTCGCTGCCTTCTGTCGCCATACTTAACCCTACGACAAAAGTGAATAGTCCTGGCGCTAACCAGTGCCAAAAAAAAAACACTTGTCCGCAAAGTCAGACACTTCTCTTGAGGAACACTTAAAATTGCTAGTCCCGAGAGGGCAGTTCGCACCAAGGGGCAGTACATAGGGAAACTGCAAATGTGAATGACTTCTCAAGCTTACCATGACCTGTTTTAAATAGGTCATGGTACATTCACTTGTATTGTAGGGTAAAGTATGGCGACAGAAGCAGCGAGAGAATTACACGTGTTTAGCATAAAACTGCTCGAAACCACGCTGATGACGCCGGGTAGGCAGAAACCTGTCCGTGTGTTAGCATTTTATGGCTCTTAGCATGTCTTTCTCGTGAATAGATTTTACGAATACCATGAGAAAGCTGTATTTACAGCATTTGCTTATCGTGAACAGAAAGTGTTGTATTCTATTGTCTTACGTAGGATTTCATTTTACCTAACTATGCATTTTTGGGCCTGATGTTTTTTAAGGGTATAATCACAATGACTATCAGCAAACTCCACACCACATATATTAATAACCTAATCGGAACGCAGTATTTGGGGAATCCGTGGATTCCCATCGTCAATCGAGTTACGTAATGAACTCAAAAATTACAGGCACATATAATACTTCCTACGCAGATTTTAAAAATTCTACTCTACTTTTTGGGTCGTTCTAACTATATCTCTATATCGGTGAAAGAGAAGAAGGGAAGACGATACCTATTTGTTAATTTGCAACAGGCACATAGTTACTGGTATACTTATGGAATCACTTCATTAATTTATAAGATTGATTCTGAAAAGCATAAAAGTATTAACTTTGATGATAGTGATATGATGACTTTGATTGTTGATGCGATAAACTAGAAGCCGCAACATATTCGCTTACCAAAACAGATATCTACTATAATAAAGTATGTTTTCTTCTATTTGTGTAAATCTATTCGCATAATAGGTTTCCTTAATACTTATATACTATTGTTCACAATCGTGTTGACCATCCCAAGAACTAACAAATGTAATGGTGCCTTTCAATAACGTCAAGTTAGATAAGAATGTTTTAAACCAGATATTACATTATAGAATCCTGTAAGATATTGCTATCGAAACCTGTTTTTGCATTACGTTTTGCTTGCATAAGTCTATATAAGTAGGTATCTGCTATTTATGCTGCAACGCATTACACTGCCATCTGTGGAAAGCATAGCATAGGTGGAAAGGATGTAGTGTATTACATCATAATACCAACAGAGGGTACTCAGTTACATTCATTTCTCTTCTTGCTTAATTATATATCATCTTTTTGTGCGTATTCTTTTTTCCTATGCATAATTAAGGACGTTTATGCTTTGCCCAATATGCACACTAACGTTGTATGTATTATATGGATTGCATGGCTTTTAATAGAGGTTCATATAAAAAATATCAAAATGGCTTGACTACTTGTAAGTCAAGGGAAACTAGAAGTAGCATTTTGAACCTCTATACGACATAATGTGTATATACGCTGCCGTATCATACGATAAGCTTTTTAAATGGAACTTTTATTGAATATAAAATTGGTACCCTTATCGAAGAAAAATATATTATGTCGCAGCATAGTTTCCACTATTTCTGCTATTTCTAACTTACTCTTTCTCATTTATAATGCTATGGATAATCGTTATATTGTGATCTAACAAAGATTTTTAACTGCACTAACCAGAACTATTACATACATTATAAAACATGAGTGTTAGCAATATCGCTAGGAAATGAGTCCATTTCCTGCTCAAACAATAAAGTTTAAAAGGTGCTGTGTAACGGATATTATTCTGAATTGATCTCGGTATCCCTCAAGGCTGTATCCTAAGGCCAGTTTTGTTTATAATTCATATGATCATCCAATTGATAAGTTTACAAACTCTTTCAATTACAATATTATTAATTATGTTTATGGTAGTAACATTTCGATAATTACTAAAATTAAGGGGGAGCTTTTCCCGAGATCAGGTTGTGTGTGGGAGATTTGTAATTTGGTGGAGAAAAATCGTCTTCAAGCTAGTAATAAAACTTCTTGCACTTTGTATCACAGTATAATGCTGTAGATACCTTGTCATAATGTCAAAATTAACCATGTTAGTTAATCAATTATTTACTAAGTCAAGATATTTCATTATGTTTATTTTCTTATATTTTCCAGTGTGATGTAATGTACTACAGTTTTACTTTTCATGCAGATAGAATATTTCTAGTGATTTCCACATGCATATTTCTTAGTAAGTATAGATTGTTATCATTTTATGACTTTTATATATTGCAGGTTGTTCGATTTATGCACTAATCCTTTTCTTTGGAAATAATATTACATAATTTCACTATTAAACTTTAAATTATTTATTACCTTTACGGGATCACAGTACCCTTCATCAAACTAACTTCTACTACGAGGATACACATATCTTAAAAGCAATTAGCATTATTCAGGTAATCCTTGCGCTAGTTAATTCTGAAAATTTTAAATAAAGATGATAATAATAAAGTCCTTTAGTTTCTCTTACTCCGTTCGCATGCGCTATCTATGCGAGTTTATAGATCATCTTCTCAAATTTCAGAAGGACATCGATAGAAGTGCTCAGGCTCAACGTTATTCGTCTGGATCTACAGTGTTCTCCTCGCGTATTTTAGGTATTAGGCAAACAGTATACACAACAGGTTTTATAAAATTTCGAGAGCTGTATCCTCTATTTTAATTAGAAGGTAGTGAAGTTAAGGAGCTCACAAGTGTGTTATGCTCCTTATAGGCTATTTGAGATAACGCCCTTTCGTTCTCCACGTTGCTCTGCGACTAAGCGCAGATATGACCACTAGATATTAATATTAGATAACAATTACCTTGTGTCATCATGCCAACAAAAATATTATCCAAATACTTTCAGAAATGGAGATGCTGACTCAGGATATGATTTTAGCCAATTGTGCGTGTATTAAAGTTTATATGATATGAACTTTATGTTAGAGAAGTTTATTCCCCTTCTTCTCCTCTAGATTAAGGAAATCTCTTCAAGAAAGGAAAATTTGAAATAATAAAGCCGAAAACGAATTTTGGGAGAGTTAAGCATTGAAAAAATTGTTACTAATGATCAAATAAGGAACTGTACTTAACATAATAATGCTGGCTAAAATACAGCTACTCATGGTATTGGTGAAATCATTCACAAGAAAGATAATGTGAGGAGACAAGAAGCGCTAACATGCGGACATGTTTCTGTCTATCTGGCGTCACCAGCGTGGTTTCGAGCGGTCCTTTGCTCAACACACTGCAATTCCCAATCTGTTACTATCACAATATCTAACCTTACATCTTAAGTGAATATTCTTGGCACTGTCTGATGCCAAGAGAATAAAGCAATCGTATGCCGATTCAGACACCTCTCCCAAGCAACACATGGATTGCTAAACTAGAGAGGCTGCGTACCAACAGGGCAACCAATACCATGACTAGCTGTATTTTGGCAGCATTATTATGTTAGGTATTGCTTTCTAGGCATTTCAGATGAGTTTTTTAATAAGGAACTGTATCTATCTGATTGCCTAGCCTCATAGTTAAATACTAATAACAATCAAAGGGAGCCCAATAATACGTCCTCCTTCAGAATAAAATAAAATTTAACTGCAAATGAAATGCATCCTCGTTGAAATGGTTTCTTTTGCGTTGTAAGCTAGTTTCTATTTCCTGAAAGCAAGAAAGACATCTGGATTTTGGTGTGATGACAAAAGTAGGAAAGTTATAATATTAAATTTAAAGACCGTAACAAATCTCTCTCATAAGTCATTTGGTGTGCTTTATTTAAATAACGATCAGTCATGTATAAATTAATAATTTATTTAACGGTAAATTAATTACAAACATAAATATTTAATAATAAATAATAACATCTAATAAGTGAATATCACTTATGGTTGATAGGCTGGTTGGTAACTTGATTGTAAACCAAGAGGAAGAGGCATATCGAAACTTCTTCCATACGACGAATGACCATGACCACCGTAATCTTCGTGTGAGGCTGAATGACTATTGGAGTGCGAGTATATCGGTTTCGCGACAATTTCGTAGGTGGTCTGTTTGGATCCTCCACCGGAAAGTGATTTAAGGCCGATGATCGCTGATAGCATAAGTGAAATTAAACCAGTCATCAGCGCTTTACCAGCCAAAGCTGCTAGTGCTCCTAGTGCTAACGCCATCAATGTACCCTTCATCATAGCACCAGCTGCTAAAATCAATCCTAAACCGCCTCCTCCTTTCTTTCCTCCTCCAAAGCCTCCGCCAGATTTACGTGCGCTTTCGATGCTATTGGGATCGAAGAGGTTGAGTTTGATGGCATGCGAATTCAAATATCCGGTAACTTTCTTCATAAGGAACGCGTCTAGTCTAGCATCTGGGTCGTTAGGGAATTCCCTGGCCAGTTCGGCAACGATTTCCGCTGTATTCGCTTTCGCACTAGAATTTCCTTCCCGAACAAGCGACACCCCCGGCAGTAACGCGAAATCATCCTCTTCGTTTAATTTTTCCACCCAATTAACGATATCCAATTTTAGACACGTAGCTGAATATGTGGTCGCACAGTCTTTGTTTAACGATTTTTTAAAGTCACCACGTTCACCTTTAACTGGTTCGTTCGATGATACGTATCCAATTAACAAGAAAGTAAACACTAACACTAAGTATCTGCTGTGGGAGACCATGTTGTTATGGTACTGATAAAACGACTGATGCTGTTAGGAAGTTTACTCCTATATTTATACTAAAAGGAGATTATTAAAAAAAAAGTGTGATACATTCATTTTTTTCAAATTATGTCCATCAGCAGGCACCGAATAGACTTAGTGGAGCAAGAAGTAATTGTGAGAGCAGCTGACCATTAAGTTGTTCCTAATTATAACGAGCATAGGGGCCATGTTCATTCTACGTTAATCTACTATCACCGTGCCGTTTTATTTTATTTTTCAATAACTGTTTCATTATTCGCACCTTAGGAATGCAATATTAGTATCTAGCGGAACTAGATCCATTCACTTTTAAAGCCGAGCAGACGCAAGCGGTGTTCTAAACTTCATTCCATCAAGAGCGGATAAATTTTCATAGCACGAAAGTAAGGCAAAACAATCGCTCTATATTATTGAGGTTGTAGTAGTCTAGCTGTTCCACATTTCTCTCCTGGATCCTCTTTTTTTCTTTTTAATTAGAAAAGCTACGTTACAAATTGCATTTAGAAAACTTATAATCGAGACAATTTGGGTCATAAATTCCGAGACAATAGTTAGAAGTAAATCTGTTGGAGTACACATCGTAGCATTTGCTTATTAATATTAATGTGCATGTACAGTTTGTATCCAGTAAGTTATTAAGTAATTTTAATGCAGTTGCACTTTTAAACCGGATTATTACAAACGTAAGTGATCTTAAGATTTTATATTACATAAAACGCCGCCTGTGTAGCATAAAATGACGCAATTGACGTGCTTATTGTTATTATATTGTTACCTTCACATTCATTTAAATTGTTTAAGTTATAAAATCGAAGGTGAAATGCGCTATTAAAAGAAAGCTTTTATTTTGTGTTTTTCATATGTATCTTTCACTAATCCCGCAGCACTAATCCTTCAATGTAAATTATATATATTATTTAAATTATACACAAATATATTTTAGTTATTAGATTTCTTTTAATTATATTTTGATTTCTTTGCTCATCTTTGCTTTAGAGGCGTACAATATAACATAAAAGATATACCTTGAGCAAAATAGAAACGAATAATGTAAAAGAGAATACTTATAGCATTTGTTTGTTTAATATAATACACTACCTAATGTATAAATAATTGAAATGCTTAATACTGTATATGTACATACGAGAAAATATAAATGAAAAAGTACATACCAAACAGTAAACTACACCGATGTATACGGTGTAAATATACCTTTACTTAGTATCTGGTCTGCTCCAGATGTTATTACTCGTTCTATATTCTGAAGCTTAACATATATTAGCTTTGAAACATTTTGACTTTTGTATTTTTGATTCAGTTCTTTTTTGTGAACTTACTCATACTCACGTTCTATGCGTGTATTTCTTATTATGATTATTATTAGTATTTAAGTCACTGAAAAAGTCCGAATTACATTTCCCTTTCTGTTAGTTCCATGTATCACTCCAAATATGCTAATCTTGTTTTGTATTATAGTCTGGTATTAATTATCTGAGAACTATACAATTTAAGATTAAATAATATATTAACTTATCTATTTTTCTATAACCTAAATACTCTCTGCAAATATAATTGTAAAACAAAGGAAATTCCATTCTTTTGTTTTCGTTTAGTTCGTTAATTAAACCTTCACACGTTCAATCTATTTTTAAACTTTATTCTTTTTAACAACAAGTGTGAATGTAAGATTTTATAAGATATTACCATGAGTTTGAGTTAATACATAAGTTATTTTCAAAGAAAATTTAAACAGCTAGGTACGTTAATACCAGTACCAACGTATTACTTAGATATAAACTATCTGTCTGCTTCTGCGAAAAACGACATCTTTCCTGCCGTGTAGAGATAATTAATTTTATATATATTATTTATATATTAATCATACTTTTAAACCCAATCTTCGTCGATATACCTTCTTTTTTACCCTTTTTTTCACAAATAAGAAAATAACAATAACGAGCAAGAAGAAACGCATGTCAGTTCTTACTTGAATAAAATCCTGATATCAATACTTTGGCATGCAGGATATTTCATTTCGTTTTTTGTGACTACATATAAAATGGGTACATTGACATATCCCGCGGCATTTTACGTAATAGGTGCGTGATACTCGTGAAACGCGTATAATTTTAATAAATCTGCATAAAATAGTGTTTATATTATGTCACAGAGCATAATTTCACCTTAATTTAAAGTAGACAAATATAGCAAAACGCACCATTAAAAATGTGTTCTAGAATAACGTATAATATAAAATAATGTATTAGAAAAGAAAAACGTTTATTAATTCTATCACTTGCAGTCACAATGGCTTCAATAAATAGTACAAATTGTCAATATATTAATTAGTGTGTTTATATTTGGGTACTAAGGAATCCAAGTATCATTAGTAACATTTATAAAGCACGTAACAGCAAATCAAAGTTACAGTTTAAATTAATTCAATTCTTATTTACATAACTTTGTGTGCTAGTTATCGTACATGTTTAGAGCACGCTAATACGGAATTTATTAAAGTCTGTTTAATCGTTTAAGCAAAAAAGAGTCTTATTTATTTATTTTGAGTATCGCTGCTCGCTGTAAACCAAAAACGTGTGGAGATACAGACGTAACAGACGTTTTTTTTAGACAAATGAATCTAAAGAAACAAACTAAATGTGAGAAAAGGATCGTGAAAATAATTAAAACCCATTTTTGAAACTACGAATTAAGGTCTTACGTATAATCAACCACTTTGGGAAGCGATATACAAACGCATATTATATATATAGATATACACTACCGCTCAAAATTGTTTAGGCACCCCTGTTTTCATTGATTATTCATATAGTATTATGTTTACCAAAAAAAACATTATAATAAAATGAAATACGTATTTAAAATGTAGTTCAGTAAGATAAACACCCATTATATCGCATAAGGTTTACTATCATTTACCTGCACTTGGTCGGATTACCATAAACTGTTTATGCGTTGCAATTACAATAACAATCCCTCTGAATTTACTGGGTGAATTTAGTCATCTGTTAGATTGTAGGTAATAATGTTTAAATTACCTTCATAGAAGATTATAGTGAAATCTGTAACCTATGGTCACTTGCAGTGTGGTATTTACTCTATTCACGTCGTAAGCGAAATATCGTGTGACAATTTTTTAAAATGCCTCCGCGAAGAGAAATTAGTACGGAAAAACGTGCTCTTATAATAGCTTACCATAAAAGTGGCATAAGTAATCGACAAATTGCCAAAAAAAATTAAAATACACCACGCTACGGTTGACTATAACGTAAAAATATATCGGGAAACTGGCAGTTTTCTTAATAAAAGACGGAGTGAAAGGAGAAAAGCGACAACATCTGCAGATGATCGCAGAATAGTGGTTACCAGCAAGTTAAATAGACGCAAAACAGCCCCGGAAATCAGAGCAGAATTAAATGTTGGTCGCAAGGAACTAGTCAGTGTTTCTACAGTCTAACGTCGCCTCCAGAAAGCCGGGCTCCATGGACGTATTGCGATGAAAAAGCCATTACTTCGCAAACAAAACAAGCAAAAGCGACTTAAATGGGCTCGTGAACACCAACACTGCACCATAGAAGAGTGGAACAACGTCCTATGGACGGACGATCTGTGGGTGAACGTGCCAGAGAAGAGTGTATTGCTGCTACCGTGAAGCATGGTGGAGGTTCTATCATCATTTGGGGCTGTTTTGCTGGCACTAGTGTAGGGGACATTGTGAAAATTGACGGTATATTAAAAAAAGAAGGCTACCGCGAAATATTGGAGAACCACGCAATACCTTCCGGAATTCGACTTTTGGGTCAAAATTTTATCTTCCAGCAAGATAGTGACCCAAAACATTCCTCTAAATTATATAAAGACTATTTACGCCATTTAGAAGAGGAAGGAACTCTCAAAATTATGGAATGGCCTCTCCAGAGCCCCGACTTGAATCCAATCGAGTTACTATGGGAAGAACTAGATCGGGAAGTACGGAAATCGGCTCCGACATCAGCTACTGACGTGTGGAACAAATTGCAATCGAGTTGGACCTCAATAACACAAGAAACTCTGGCAAAACTTATTGCGAGAATGCCTCGATTGTGTGCTGCAATTATTAAATCAAGAGGAGGTCACATAGATGAAAGCAAAATTTAAATTAAACGTTTTAATTTTCACATTTATTCAATATATTTTTATTCATGTACGTGTATCTGTACATAAAAAATAAATATTATTAACATTTTTGCTGAGTTTTTATACATTTTTGCTGTCAGTGAGACTGCCAAACACTTTCGAGCGGTAGTGTATATCATATGAACGAGATTAAATAATCTCAGGCCCCATATTTTTATTACATATTGCGGAATAATTTTTCTTATTTTCTGTACATATTTACAAATGAACAAAAACAGGATTTTTTGGCAGTTCTCTAGTCTTATATTATGTACTACTTTCTCGCAAATTAGGAAGGATTGAGACTATGTTCTTTAAAGTAAATACAAGACGATATATCTTACAACATCTTGAAAATTATGCTTTTCTAAGTCTATGTTCAAACAACCAGGCCTGCCACCTGTTTTTAAGATTTGTGAACAAATTTTTAAAGTAGTTAAATTACGAGGTGGTTCTTTACCTATCCCACTCCGACCGCTTCAGATTTATTGTGGTTCTGCTTTTATTAAATCAGCTATATCACCTTGGCTTTCTTCACTAGACCAGGGTCACCTTAGTTTGACTTTCCAGCCTCTTGAGGTAATTCATGCGGTCTTACACCAATTTTGACATCGCTTCTGGGAGTTCAGTGCTCTTATTACTGCTTGACTGTCTAAATAGATAGCAATAGATGGGTATTTGACTTCTTGCCTAACTAATTTTTTAATGTACCCCACCACCGCTGCTATTGCAGCTTGGAATACTCTGGTAGTTTGGTTTAAATTTAATGATTTAGATATTCTTGAGTTAGTCCCCCAAATTCCGCTTCCGACTTCAGTTTATGTTTTTAACCAGTATGCACCAAGTACTTTGATTATAGGAGCTTGGCCATTCCTTAGCTTGTAGCTTGTTAGCCTAGCCTCTCTTTGGATGTGCATATGTAGTGGTTCCAGGTTGAGGGCAACTTCCAGGGCGGCTGTAAGTGTGGTTTTCGTGGCATCCGTGACACACAGACATGCTCGTCATGCCTCCGCCTGCTGTATCTTCGACTACCATACTACCAAGCCATATGTTATCATTACCCTCATGTATAACCATAGCATCGTTTTTAGTCTCAATCCCCACATTTTTCCACGCAGCCTTCTACATCTGCTAATATTAATTTACTCTTATCACGACATATTTTAGTATCTTAAATACAATTGTAACTAAGCCATTACAAATTGCCGAAGTTATAATTTTCGAACATGAAACATGTTTGCAAAAGAATTCGATCAAAATATTATACAAATTTATGACTACTTACAATTAATAACAATGCTACTGGTGTATACATATGTGGGTGCATGTATTTCATCTTCTATCGCTGCTAATTTCTTCATCACTGTTTCTACTTTACAACCTTAACTGTGCTTTAATATTTTATGTCTGTATTGATTTGCACACGTTATACGATTTTCAACGCGTATCACATACAATGTTACGTGGAAGTTTAGCAATGTAATGTGAGTAAAATTATTCTTCCGCATATCTCTGATGTGTTTGACGACTACCGCCGTTTAGACGTTTTTTTCTTTTAATAATTTGAATCGTACCTTATGCCAAACGTTCGGTGAATATTTACTTGTCATATGGATACTTAAATAATTTGCTTACATATTTCTATTTGGAACTTAAGAACTCTTTATTTACAATTAAATTTTTCTTTTAAAATATATCAAAATAACACACAACAAATAAATAAATAAATAGGAAACACATTTGACATGTGTACACATAGATGGACTAAAGTTTGTAAAATTAAATAGCATTGAATTTGTGGATATATTTTGATTTGGCACAGAATTCCTTGAGGTAGGTACTGGTTTCTTGAACCATTATTTTTTAAATTCCTTTATTGTGTTCTATGGCGTCCTTGGTAATAGGAAAATTTTCAATGCCATTCTTATCCCACGGATGTGGGACCAACTCATAGCTAATTTTTGGCGGTGTGTGATGATGTTCAAAGTAAGTTTCCCTTCGTAAGTAAGAACTAAGCATGTATCCAACAGAAATCATAGCATAGCCAAAATATTCGGCTGCGGTAATGCCCGGAACCAGCACAGCGCTAGGAACAACGATGGCGGCTTTCAATTTGAGGATGGCAAATATGAGCGGAATAATGTATCTTCTCCATTTTAGCTTTCGTGCTCCTGTAACATTAAATTGAATACGCAACTGTACCAAAATCCTAGATGTTCCTATGCCTGCGCATAGAAAAAAACATCCATGCCTTTTAATACCGAGAATAACTGAAATTTCACTTTAGAAGATATCGTCTAAAACAAGAACGATGTAATTATGTAATAAAGTAGTGCAGTTTTAGATAGTAAGGTGTAATTTTATCAAACGTAATTTAACCATTTTGAATGGAATATATTATTATTGCATTTCCAGATATTCTTAATATTTCT
Organism: Trypoxylus dichotomus; assembly: GCA_023509865.1. NCBI lineage: Eukaryota > Metazoa > Arthropoda > Insecta > Coleoptera > Scarabaeidae > Trypoxylus > Trypoxylus dichotomus. The sequence continues at coordinate 48,290,425 of CM042078.1, forward strand.
AGCTAAGTTTACTTACAGTTATAAGCTGATATGTGTAATTTAAGAGGAAAGGCGTTAATTTCTCATAACTTCTCCCGTACATTTTAATGTAAAAGTAAAAATTTCTGGCGAAAGTTTCTTCAATAAACCCGAATTCCAAATATTCCAATTAATTGTCTCGAAACATGTGGTTTATATATCTTGCTGATAATGTTATCCTGGAGTGAATACTTATATCGTCCAAGGTGTTAAAATTGTGTTATATTACTACGAAGGTGAATCAAATGTGAATCGGATTTTTCTTTTTAACACCCTCTAGCTGAAGTGGGTGGCGTGACGTTTTTATATATGTATATTGGGGGGAGGGACATAAGGTTGAGTGGAGTAAAATGGTTCAGTGCACCCGAGCAAATGGGCTGTTAGTAGTATCATGTCCTGAGCAAGAGGTGCACATATCTATTGAGCAACGTAGTGTTAAATTTTTGGCACGGGAAGGTGTAAAACCTGTCGAAATTTTGCGTCGACTAACTGCATAGTTGCTTTCAAGGACTCAAGTCTACGACTGGTACAAACAATTTTCCGATGGCCGAGAGTTAATGGAAAACGACAGCCATGTACGCCGACCCCGGATGAGCAACAGTGAGGCGAATACTCGTGTGATCTGTGAGCTGATTGAAGGTGACTGTCACCTTATAATATGGGAAAGTGCTCCATATCTCACACGACAGTGTACAATAAATCATCTCAGACAAGGTGGTTTTCTTAACTCTTGACGTAGGATCAGAAAATAAACCGTCTTGCCGTGTGTGAAAGATATAGAACAAAGTAGGATGATTTGTTAAGGCATATTGTCACCTATGATGAAACGTGGGTGCATCATTACACCCCGTAGTCTAAGTAGGTTAGCATGGAGTGGCGAAAACCTGGAGAAGCAGCATCGCAGAAAGCGAAGACCCGTCTTTCTACTACTCGTTGATTTTCTCCACGAACGGCGTACAGTTAATGCTGAGTACTACTGTTAACTGCTTGACGAAGTGAGATTGGCCTATCGACGAAAAAGGCGAGACATGCTTACTCGAAGTGCGTTTCTGCTCCATGAGAATGCTCGGCCACACACAGCTGCACTGACCTAAGATAAGTTGGACAAGATTCTTTGAGAAACACTGGAATATCTGCTATGTAGTAATGATCTGCCACTGTGTAACTACCATATGTTTGGGCCACCCAAGGAGGAACTGGGAGGTCACCGCTTTGACGACGACGAAGGTGTGAAAATGTTCGTATGATCATATCCATTCTTTGATAACGGAATTAAAAAACTTCCGATAAGGTTGGAAAAATGTCTGAGTAGAAGAGGAGATTATATATATAGAAAAATAATGTGTATTCAATTTTTAAGGCTAAGGTCCGATTCATATCTGACTCTCCCTCGTATTATATTACTCGCGTTGTAGGTAACACACATTTATATAATTTTATATAATCTGATGGATTTAGATTCGTGGAGGAACATCTGTGCAAGTGGGAAGTCTAATTCAAAGGTCCAATTTTAAAATGTTGATTTTCGTACTTTTCCTGAAGTTATATCTTAATTATATATTCGAATATATTAAAACTCTATTACAAAACTCCAAAGCGGCATTGAAAAATATGAGGATGTCTATAAGAAACACGTGCCTTCCATCCAAACTGCGTACGCTTCTGTAAATTTTGAAAACCAAAATATTAAAATATCCTGTTTGTGATGGCTCTTCCCTACGTTAGTAGCAATGCAATTTTCAGATTCCTTGGATATATACCCATTTTTACATATATTACAGTTTTACAAATTCCAATACATTGCCATTTAAAAGCTTTCGAATGGAAAAATGTTTCTTTTTTGCATTAATTAACTTTATGGTTTGCGCGACGTATTACCTACATTTTGGTGTAATAAAGTGAAAGAAAATAAGAGACACGAAACTTTATTGTAAGTAAATAATAAATAATATATGTGGTGCTAGTTTGTGTGTATTTTGTACATGTTGAAAGATGTGGTAATGGGAGGTTTATGAAGTGGAAACAGTTTATATGGCAAATATTTAAAAATAGCTTAAACGTTACATAGTAACACTTCAAAATATTCGAACGTTATCCGTGCAGTGTAGCCATAGTTTGGTAACATCGTGACATATATATGTAAAGTTAGCCTTATTGAATAGTGTGATATCCGTGATCAAGCGGGAGAGTCTCAACGCCAGCTCGGTTCCACAGATGTGGTACCACTTCGTAACTGATTTTTTGCGGTACATGGTGGTGTTCAGTGTAAGATCCCCTTAGTAAAGCAGGAACGATTGTGAAGCCAAACACCAGAGAACTACTAGCTAATGCCGTAACCGCCGTGAAACCCAGAACAGTCAAGACGCTAGGAATGAGAAGAGCAGCTTTCAGTTTGAGGATTAACAGGAGCGGGAGAATATATCTTCTCCATTTTCGTTTACGCGCTTCTGTAATGAAAAATAGGAAAACAAGTATTAGGTTTAATGTAATTAATAGGTTAGACAGAGAAAATGGTATTGTCGAAATAGAAGGTGTTAAAATGTAGAACTTATCAAGTCTAAAAGGATATGAGTATGTATGTATTATCCTACACTTTTGCTAACTTCATAATTATTGGATTACTAATTTTTATTTATAAAAATATTTCTTAGGTCGCATTTACCCGAAATGTTGTGCGCTATCAGACAGAGCAGTTTTGTAATCGTAACTATGTAAGAATATACAGAGTGTTTTACTTTTCAAACTGAATTTTACTGTGTACCTGCATCGGAAAGAAAGCATTTGATTGTTGTCCTCTGTTGCCCTATCATTAAGTTATAACCTATTGGGTATAATAATAATAACAATAAATTATTATATATATTTGAAACACATAAATAATATTTATTTGTTTCAATTTCCGTTATATTAGAAACCAGCAATTGTGTAAGCTGGGTAAGCTCTTATAAGTTCGAGTTTAGAAATAAATGTCATTAAGAAATTCGATCACCCTAGTGCACGTTTATACTATTAGTTTAAAGGAAGTCTAACGTCGTTTTTACATTAAGAGGTGCTACATTTATATGAATTTAAACAGTATTAAGTGATGATAAGTACTGACGGTAAGGCGTTTGTTTTTACTTATTTCCTTTGTCACTCTACTTACTTTCTAAGCTCCTAATTCCACTTTGTAGGATGCGGAAATACATATATGCAACAGGAGAAATTATGTTTTACATTTTATAAGGAATTAATGAAACCAAGGAGAAGTTATCTTCCATTTTATTCATTGCTGTCAGAGCTCATACCTACTTTTTTAATTAATAAGAATAAAAAGTCTAAGTTTGCCTTCGAACCGACACTTTTCATTGCAAATACATTAGCTTTTTTTCTTAATAGTCGATTTTTATTCTTAGCAAGTTCCACTTCTATCCACTCGTAGAATAGGGTTAATTTTCTAGAAGTTGCAAGACCTTGATAATAAGTATGCACTTGATAAGCAATTTATTCAACTTGTTGACCAGAATACCTTTTCCTTTGCCTTTCAAATCTTTTCTTTGGATATTTAAACATGTCTGATTGATCAAACCACCGATCGAGACATTCAATTCTAAGTGGTAGCAGATGGTTAGGGTAGCATACTTTTTTAATATATTAACGACATAAGTTATCGAAAAAAAACCAACAGACGGTCATCGAAGAAGAAGTAAACATTTACTTTTGCTAATATATAGGTTAAACATATTTACAGAATATGGTCGTCTTAAGTGTTGTGAGAAAATACTTTCTATCAAAAGAAAGTGGTTTAGATTTGTCTGCACATGAAATAGCATGTTAAAATTGCTAAAAAGAGAAAGGTTAGATATTGGCTATTGAATGTACTCCGGAATTATATGATTTTGTAAAATATCCAGATTTTGTATAACATATAAAACTACAGTAAGACACAAATTGCTAGCAACAGATGTAAGTTTAAGCTATTTAGAACATCTAATAGTTGGATTTAAACTGACCAGAAATTTTTAATTAATTTGCTATCAAATTCATTAGTTAGAAATATATTTCTCTTTGGTAGGAAACTCTTTTCATTCCTTACATATTGAAGATATTTGCCTTTCAAGCAATTTATAACATAAACCAGGATGCAGAGTTTCAGTATCCCTACTGAATAGTTTTGTCAAATCCTGGTGTAATAGAACCTTTAAATATTAAAATGCTCAATGGAATCTAGTTCAGTGTGTTTTAATTATGCGCGCATCCTACTTGTTTGCTATACTGTATTCAATGAATGGTAAAATAGACCTAAAAAGATGAACATAATTTGTAACGCTCTGTGTAATCGGCTAATAAATACGCTAGCACTTGAAGAATTTTCTGCGTTGCTGCGTAAAATTAAATTACATTACGTTTATTCAAATATCTATATATCTATATATACTAAGCTAAGCCAGAAGACAGCCGGATGTTTTATGTGTTCAAGAAGTCTCTTAAGATTATAAATACGCGGCTGAGATATGTGAAATGCAACAAGTGCATGATCGAGCATCAGCGGTGGGGCATAAATACCTTAGCAGGAGAAACGTAGTCCCAATTAAGGTCACGGACAACCGGAAGTGGATAACTGTGTCAGTAAGTCATCGAGAAGAACGTGTCGCGAGTCGAGTTCTTCGAATAGGAGAATTTTGTTTTGAGTGGGGAGGCGCTGATGAACCTGTTGCGCTGAACTTGTTTTCTAGCCATTTGAAAGTTTATTTACTACTTGAAGGCACCGGCGTGTTGTGTTTACGCATGCGGTAGCTAACTTTCAACAGCTTCGAGTAGGAGAATTTACGTTTTGATTACAGATTAAACAATAATGATTCCAATCTACGTTGTTTTTATTAATCAAAATGTTATCCATCATACATCGAAAGCTCGGAATTGCCACGATTTTTAGTTATAAGTTCCATTCAACTGCTACCTGTAATTAGATCTCTCTTAGAAATAGTAAGAAAATAATTGAATAGATAGACATATGCATCCTCACAAATTAATAATTTTTATGCAATTCGTTAAATTAACGTATTATACGCACGGGTTAAAGCATTTAACTTAAGAATATGATGCATGTCTAGGAAATAAAATGGTGGCATTATTAACACATGGGCTGAAAAGTCCCGGGCCTAACAAAGAAAACACGTTTTTTTTGGTTCAAAATTAGCTCATCAACGTAATCTCCATCAAGCGCAACGCAATCATTCCAGCGCCGCTCTAACATTTCAATACCACTTTTGTAGAACGATTTATCTTTTGCCTCAAAATAGGCCGCAGTTTCAGCAATAACCTCTTCATTCGTGCGAAATTTCTTACCGGCGAGCATTTTTTCAGGTCTGCGAACAGCCTGTAGTCGCTGGGAGCCAAATCTGGCGAATACAGAGACTGTGGGAGCAATTCATGTAGTTTTGCCATTGTTTTGATTGACTTGTGACACGGTGCGTTGTCTTGATGAAACAAAATTTTTTTCTTTGCCATATGCGGTCGTTTATTTGCAATTTCGGCCTTCAAACGCTCCAATAACGCTATATAATATCCACTGTTGATGATATTTCGTTTCTCAAGATAGTCGATGAATATTACACCACGCACATCCCAAAATACCGAGGGCATAACCTTTCCAGCCGATTGTTGTGCTTTCGGGCGCTTTGGACGAGGTTCACCAGTTGCTGTCCACTCAGATGACGATCGTTTTGATTCCGGAGTGAAGTGATGGATCCATGTTTCATCCGTTGTCACATATCGACGCAAAAATTCTGGTTTGTTACGTTTAAACATGGCCAAACACTGCTCAGAATCATCAACACGTTCTTGTTTTTGGTCAACTGTGAGCAAACGCGGCACCCACTTTGAACAGAGCTTTCTCATAGGCAAATGCTCATGCAATATAAAGCCAATACGTTCTTTTGATATCTTTACGATGTCAGCTAACTCACGTAACTTCACTTTTCAATCATTCAAAACGATTTTGTGGATTTTTTTGATGTTTTCTGGTGTTACTGCCTCATTTGGACGTCCACTGCGTTCTGCAGCATCGGTGTCTCTACGACCACGTTCGAAGTCAGCAAACCAACGTTTTATTGTTGTTTCTGATGGAGCGGAGTCCCCATAACACTTTTCAAGCCATTGCTTCGCTTGAACGGTATTTTTTCCCATCAAGAAGCTATGTAAAACTAAAACACGAAATTGTTTTTGATCCATTGTTTTGAAAATAACAAAAGCAGCGTGATTCTTAGCACAATAACTCACAAACTAATGAATAGAATATCATAAAATTTTAACACCTGTCTTTTGAAGGTTAGTACTAACTGAGAGAAAGGTGACTGCAATAAAACTAGCGTCATCTATGTGTTAGGCCCGGGACTTTTCAGCCATGTGTTACATGATTTTAATCACGTTATCAGAATGATTTTGTAGTTAGTTTCCTTCTTCAAGGAACTTTAATGTGAATTTTTGTATTTTCATATGGAAAAAATTAGAAACATAATTCTTTTTGTTTTAGAGTGACTGTAAATCAATGGTAGGTAAAAGTAAAACTAACATTCCCATTAATACTTTATGATATCCTAACCCTATACCTTTCGTCTCGCAAACTGAATGGGAAGTATTGGTTTGTCCTTGAAAAAAGAAACAAAGGAAAAGGCAGTTTATAACATCATCATTCCGTTTACCACGTAATTTTTTAGCGGTCGTTGCAAATATACCTGAGAAAATCATTTATTTCATCTTACATGGTTCATTGTGCGAAGCTAAATAAATTTGAAAAATCTTGTTCTTGGTTGCTGAATTTTTTACGATAACAAAGCTTTAATACAAGTTAGACAAGAGAAAATTCATAAAGTGCATATTCTATAAGACTAACGGAAAAAATACCGAGAGAAATAGCGTTAGAAGTATTTGTGTCGTCTGATATCCGTCTTAAAAAGGAAATAAAACCTGTCGTACTCTCTAGCAGGATCAACGTATACGCTGTTTCATGAGGCGCTAAGTGAAGGTCGACACAATGTCTCGTTTACCTTTTTAGACGGATTTATCGATTTCTATTAAGTGCCATAAAATGAGCGTTTCCAATGTACAGAGAAACTCCGTGGTATTATAAATGTGTGATATGAAACGAATAGCTATTTTGCCTCTGTCAATAAAAAGCAATTTCGAAGGCCTCTATTGTTTTTCAATAATGAAGTAGATCCATGTACCGTTCGATTAAAACCTAATCTATTCACAGACACGATGAAACTAATATAATCAGTAGCTTACCTTTGTTATGTCAAACATTGCAACCAAATCATAAAGAAATTGCGTTTATTCTGCAAAACAGCTTTCATTTAACCTACATATGTACATGTGTAGGCTAAATATGCTTCCAATACTAATCGGTTATCTGTGCATTAAGAAGTTATTAGCATATTGTGGCGGAAAATCTCAGGCTCTTTAATTTTTTTAAATGGGTTTCTTGATTTAAAATTTTGATCAATTTGTTTTTAAATTAAGTGATAATGTTTTCTAATTAAAATAACCAAATGTAAAGTTGAAAAGATAAATATATTGACAATTACACAAATTTACCGCTTCTTTAGAAAAAAATATGTTTTTACAGAAAACCTAAGGTAATTCCTGTCGAGATAACCTTTAAATATTCTAATTAGTATGCGAAACAAAATGGGAGCAGTTGATACAAATAATTTTGATGAACTTAAGAAGATTCGACGTCTTTAATCTTTGAAATCGTACTCACTCGCACGTGATTTCTAGCCTTTAAGATGGACTGGTCTTCGGCTTCCAAAATATGTGCCTGGAACTTCCAGATTTTATTTGTAGTGTCAACTGGTACACTTTATGAATGGATATAAATGAAGATCTTTGTAAAATTATAGAGTTATGTGAGAAAATAACTGATTATTCTCAAGATGATAACATATGTGACTTTGACAAGATGTTTTTGCTTTGTTTTTTTATATCCATAGCAACGCATTTGTTTGCCTGTATGGTAGGCCACACAGTACACACATACTTGATATGAGTGAGATTATAGAGGTAAATGTTGCCAGTCGTGCCATCTTTTCGTCGTACGTGAAATTTTGAAGATTATAACTATAGTTTCGTAATAATGCATATTTATACCATGTGATTGAAATGTGTGACTACAGTATATTAAACGTCTTTTAAGAATTAAATTTGGAAATATTTATTTATATAGAAAATATGTTTACGAAAAGCGGTATATATAATAAACGATAGTAAAGTATACGTCTCCTCTGCAAGTGTTGTTGAAGGGACTTTTTTTTAAACACGAAAATTTGTGAATAATAAGTTAATAAAGTAAAACTTTAGAAAGAAACCTGAGCAGATTAAATATCTGTGCTAAAAATTCATAAACAGGGAGTACTAACGGTACTTTGCGTCCAACTTATAACATCAACCATAATAAAAAATAACGGCGTGCACCAAACATTGACCAGAAAATATCTGGAATAGGTAAGTTAGTAAAATTTAGAAAAATTCATTGATAATTAATAGACAATATTTCATATCATTACAATATATATATGTATATATATATATATATATATTGTAATATATTATTAGTTTACTAAATATATATATAGTATAGTAAACTGTATTATATGTAGAGTGTAGGTACCTATTCACATAGTTGATGAAAAAAACCATTACAGTTGCTTACAAAAGTATTCGGTGGTTATCCCATTATCGAATCGATCAAAATATTTCCAAACTATAAAGAAATAAAATACAACTAATCTGTATATTACATTTATTTATTAATACTCTTTATGTCTAAAAGAGTTTTAAATTGAAAGTAATAAAGAAAGCAAAATAAAAACTATAAAATACGCGCACAATAGCATCCGCTGGTTGTGTGATTACCCCAATAAAATACACGGAGAATCACCTGACTCGCCGGGACACTATTCATTAGTCATTCGGTTAGCGTTGCTGATGAAGATTCTTCTTCCATTTATAAGTGTATTACCAGAATAATTTGGCCAAAATTCGGAAAAGAAGTCTTGTGGAGAGGCAGCTTGTTACTTTCAGTTAAAAAGGATATTCAAAGAAAAATTGGAAGAGATATGTACATTTCGCGCAGTACTATACAAAATATCATGTATAAACTTACTGTTCACAATAGTCCAATTTATAGGCTGCGGACTGGACGTCCGATCATATTAACGTTGTGAGGAAAAAAGAAAACTTTTGCAGATTATCAAGAAAAATCCATTTTTGAGGAGACGAGATGTGTATGCAGATTTGCAAATAGTCACAGGAAAGTTACTCAGTGTAGAAACTATTTATCGAGTAATACGAAGCAGTGGGTATGGTGGACATATAGCTAGGAAGAAGCCCTGGGCTAGTAAAATTAATAGATAAAAAGTTAGAACTTGCTACCACTTACGTAAATCAGTCTGACGAATATTGGAATAAGGCTATATGAACCGACGGGGAATAATTTGAATTTTTTGACACCAAATACAGCGTTTGATAACGAAAATCTATAACCAACTGTACAGAGGTGGTTCAATTATGGTTGGAAGATTAGAGTTCATTGACGGCAAAATGAATAACATTCATTATATTGATATATTGAAGAGGAATTTAAAAGCCATTACAGAAAAATTAAGGCGTTCATTTTTAACAGGACAATGATAAACATGGCACTCGAAAAACTAGAAAAATGCCTTCTATATAGTGTAAGAAATCAATCAAATACTCCTCCTCAGTTGCCTGACGTTAATCCAGTTGAACATTTATAGATAGTATCAAAAACTAGTCAGCAAAAAAACAAATTTCTAATAAAGAAACTCTTAAATAACACTTTTTGGAAGAATGGGAAACGATGGGCCGTGATGTAACAACAAAATTAATTAAATTGATGCCAAAACAGGTTGAGAGCCATTATAAAGTCCGGTGGTTATTCCATTAAATATTAACTACCTATATAAAGAAATATATTTACTATTTTGATGTTTCTATATAGGTAGCCGAATATTCTTATGCACTCATCAGTAGGGACCGTATTATTATATTTAACACTAATTAATATTAATCAGTGTAATACATCTACATATAGACGTAAAATATATTAAATAAATAAAATATATGCTCTTTGCATATAATCCGGTCTCTACTCATCAGATTGTATACATATTTTTGTTATGTATTTTATTTTTGTTATTTTCAAATTAAATCTTTGTCAATCTTAAAAAATATAAATAAATGAGTAAAATAATTCACATTTGTTGTTTCTTATTCTTTAAGAATTACGAGATATTGTGTTTGTTAAAAAAAATAACAAGCCGGCCTGATGCTTTTGTGAGCAACTGTATATCATCATGAATCCCGCTTAATATTAAATGAATGTAACTAACTGTAATATGAATCGCATCGAGAAGAAATCTAGAGAATCGTAGATATAAATATTTTAAAATAAATTAGAGGAACTCCCAATGTTGCTTTGCATCCAACTAAACGTAACAAACGTTAACTAAAAGTATTAAAAAATTTGGAATAAATTGAATATGATCACGTATAAAAAGAAATTATCATTGTAGTATACAGTTATTCCTAAATTTAGTTGCAACTCATTTGATTAAATAATCAAATTCAATTGCCGTAGGGCAAATATATACTTGTGCGGAACGCTGATAAAAAGTCAAGTAATCTGGGTTATTTGTTATCTACTTTCGTATATTTGCATTTCAACGATGGGTTTTTTCTCGTACGAATCTGTTCGACGTGCATAGATTCATATACGTATATGAAAAAGATAATGTAAAAGGCATAGCTAACTGAAGAACGACACGAAAAATAACAGGTGATTTAGTTTTAAAAATGAATTCTTCATATTATTTGCGAATGTATTAATTGACGATCCAATACGGTGTCGGATAATCCAATGGAGTATTTAAAGATAACATAGAATAAATGCAAAAGACTGAATGGCTTGTACAGTAGTTCACTTCTTTCTAAAAAATTAATTATAGTATTGGACACCTGCTTACTTTTAATCACAGGTATCCTGTAAAATGGCGGTTTTGCTAGAGTAATATGAAAAATTATAATGCTAGGAATATATCTACCGTGAAAAGTCTAAATCAAACTATTCGTAGCGTTTGCCACCTGTCTAAGTGGGTCGTAGAATATGCTAGTTGAAAATAAAACTAATTAGTGACCAGAGGCAGAACGGTCGGCCCAGAAGTGATGATCCGGATTTAAGTATAAATATAAGTGATGACGGTGAGGAATATGTTTTCAGTAATAGCCTGCGTCCACTTTGGATGATACACTCACGGAGAAAACTCTAATTCGGGTATACAATTCGGCAAGAAAGAAAGTAAAAGTTTTACTAATTGTAAGGTAAATATTTCTACTGGATATATTCAGTTGTTCTCTATTTATACATAAATCATTTTGTTACATCAATTAAAGAATAAGTGCATTTCTTTCAATACGAGCAAAAATTACTAAAGGTTATGGTTGAAAGGCAAATACAATTTTCAGGAAATTTGAACTAATATTTAACACAAAACTGCAGTGGAATTCTGTAACTCCGACTCGACACTAGCCTAACTCGATGTCGACACCAATCGGAATTCTGTAACGGTGTCGAGTATTAAATCGGGAATTGTCGGTAATTTATGTTCAAAAGTGCTAAACTTTGTGATTTTTAGAATAAATGTAAGGGAATCAGCCGTCGAAAATGTCTTGACAGCTAATATTTGTAAAATAAGATTGCAGCGTTATTGTAACATATTCAACTATACGTTATTTATTTTGCCCATATTCGATAATTTATTATGTCAGTAGAACGAAAGAATAATTAGAAGTTAATTATGACTAGATGTCAACTCCTTAAAAATATTAATTCATGTATTTATTACGATTAAAGAGTAAATATTAATTAGTTGCTCCTAATTCAGGCGCCCCAACAAACTCTCAAAACATCTTTCTAATAGTGTTAAAAACCATTATTTATTTTGTCATGAACTTCCACTTATGTCATTTTAATCAAATTTTAAGGCTGTATTGTCATTTATTTACTGATTTTTTACAATATCCCAGTGCATTTAATATTTAATCCATTAATGAGCTGCGCCCGTAATTGAATCGTATTTAACGTTTGCATTGGGTGTTGAAATTCGTCAGTCTTTTATGTCATTCCATAAAATTAATGGAGATTTTCCAATGGCTATACGTCTTATTTTAAACGCCATCTAATATAATTTACACTGATTAAGGTTAATTAACGGTAATTAACTTTAATCAGTGTAATACATCTACATATAGACGTAAAATATAATAAATAAATTAAATTAAACTTTTGCACTTTGCATATTATTCGGTCTCCAGTAATGACTAATAACATCTTCTAAGTGACCTCCTACTGCTGTACTGCAGATTCCTATTTTCTTTCCAAAGTTTTAAATAACATTTTGGCTTAACTGCGGCTTAATTTTACAGTTACCATCAATAATGTTCTCTTTAAGATTATTAATTGATTCTGAATCGTTACTGTAAACTTTTTACTTTAAGTAACCCTAAAGAAAAAATGCAGAGCTGTTAAGTCTTCAACGATGTTTCCTCTATAAGCATTTAAGCTTACCAAAACGTCTCTTATTCAAGCGACTATATAAGAGGTTGCATCGTCCTGCTGATTATATCTGAAACCATCTCTATTTCTAAATGAGTACTACACGATCACTTCATTAACCAAGACCCCTTACCAGACGATTACTTTTTGTAGGCGCAGCTGTTTTTCAGCACTTCTTGCAGATTTTCTATTTTAATTAACACTTTGTTTTATGATCCATTTTATGAATTGACAACGCAGTCCAAAGTCAGTCATTATTTTTAGAATTATGTGTGTATAATGGGCTTTTGTCCAAAATTTTGAATAAGGTCGTTTTTGGAATATCTAAAATAATGCTGTTGATGCAGCTATTCATTATACTGGTTGGATCATTCACGGGAAAGACAATATGAGAAGAGAAGATTGCCTACCTGGCTCATTTCCGCTTGTTAGCGTTTTCTCTCCTCACATTGTGTTTCGTGAATGATCCCACCAATACCACAATGAATAGCTGCATTAGCAGTGTTATTTTGGATATTGTTATCTAAGTAAACTTTTTTCAATGTGGTTTCTGGAATGTTCATTTGCTGAGAACGACGAAAGAAGAAGTTTTTGGAAAATCAATCAACGCCTACACCTGTTTTCTTCTAAACGGCCACTATGTTGGTATGTTTTGCATTTTTCATCCTACCAGTTTTTTAGAACTTTGTGACAATCTTTTTTTATTAAAATTTAGTCAATCGTAATCCTTCCTTTAACTTAAATAAGCGACACCAGACGGGTTAGTGTTCGAGATATTTGAAGAAATGGAAATTAATTACCGGAATATTCAGAAGCTTGACATGCTGCGCTGTTTTCGCAGAGGTAATAATAATAAAGGATAGGCCGCAATTTTATACCAAGATTAATATATCCGCACAAAATGCAGTCCATCGTCAATACGTTTCAAAATTTATGATATTCATGTGTCGCTTTTCGAGGAGGAATACTACTCAAAATGAAGGTGATGATCAAGATGATATTGTAATTTGTTTATCTTGCAGCATCTACATAACGCCACTCAAATTGAAAATAACTTTTGATATTAAACATACTCTGTTCAATTTTATACCTTTTTATTTTTATTAAGGCGATTGTTTCTGCTTGTCATTTGTCTAGTACAAAAACAATATCCATTTTACAACCTTAATATCTTTTAGTTTGGTCATGTCACTATTAATTTCCACATGTTATAACATTCCTAATGCATTTACGTATAATATTTACAATACAATATATGTAAAACTTTTATATATATATCCCTAACGTGCTTCATTATTACTACCGTGTTATATCTGTTTTAACAAATATAACAACGCTGATATTAGTACCTTATATAACAAATATGCCCATATTAATATTAGGACCAGTTGATGTGCAATTGAGGTGACAGTGCAATATAACGTGTACTGACGTTTTCGTTTCACGTATTTATAATTTGTTTGCTCTTGTATAATTCCTATATAATGCAGTGCATATATAGAAAATAAAAAATTATTCTCCTTTGGGTACATAAATAGCTTTTGTTTTTATATGTTATGCATATGTTATGTTTTATATGGATACATAAGAGTATCATCCTCGTTAAGTTTAGTCTAGTCTGATAGAGTAATTCTGATTTAACCAGCATGCATTTTGTATTATAAAATTTCAAATGTACGGCTAATTGTGTTATGTATGAATCTAAATATAATTGAAAATCCTAACGTAATATCCACCTACTACTAATGCCAATGGTGGTTTAATATTAATATTGATATTATTCTAATATTCACCTCTTTAGAGATGCGTTAGTAATATTAAAGTAAATACCCGTATCTGCTTCATTTTAAGTAATATTAATTTTACGTCATTTAAAAGCCAATACAAGATATAAATAAAATTCGATATAAATGACAGCATATTTCATAAATTAGCAATAAATATATTTGTTTTATTCCTTAGTACTAATTTATTTTATTTTTAGTATTAAGAATCCCCAGAGAGTAGTGGTGATGTTTATTATTTATTGCACGTTAGGACACGTGTTTAATGTTTAAGGTGCATACCGTTTCGTTAAAATATTAGTTAAAAGAATAGTTGTAGTAAGAAAGAACTATGATGTATGAAATACATAAAATTCGTTTCTATAGAAGTTTATGAAAAGTAATATGTAGATTTTCGAAACTAATCATGGCAATAACAAATATCAGTCGCTGTTTATTCTTACGATCTTTAATTTCTTAGAGTCTACACTTGAACAGCCGATGTATGGTAAAACCAAAAGAAGAAAATATACCAATAATTGTGTAAGTAATCCTTCGAAAACGCGAATATTTTGTCAAAAAAAAGCGTCTTCAAGTTATATTGTAAAATTTAAATTCGAGTGGTACACTATAAAACAAAAGCATATTTACCAACTTCTCTAGCATCCGATTCAGGCATTCTCATCTTTAATTCGTGAGAGGACAGGTACCTCATTACTCTATCAATCAAATCTTCCTTCTTTCTTCCAACGCTTATCTCCTTAGTTTTTTCGAGTACAATGGTATCGTCTACGAGAGATATCTTCTTCTGAGAATCGAGCTTGTCCACAGCCGCAATTAAATTTTCTTCGATACACGTTAATTTATCGCCGCAGGATTCTAATTCTTCGCCCCATGTTATGGCAATTATCGTACATAATACTACTATCACACGCATTCTTACTTCTAAAATCAGGTACTTTGAGAATGACAATGCATTTAGAGCTATTGATTTTGTTTTGCCTTTATATTGACATATCTGACAGGAGGGGGCTTGTGTACTTTTAGAATATTCTTCACGTACATTGAAATTCTGTGTTAAACGTGGTGCTACTTACAATTATAGCATACATATGTAGCAACGTCTGATACGAATTCAGGGATTCCGGTCCGTTACCGACAGAACGCATACAGTTGTCCACAAAAGTATTCATACGTTGTGGAGTTGTTGATTGTGTTGGTACGCATTTTATTTTTCAGTTCAAGTTAATTTTACAAAGAGGTCAATAATTATTCTCGATATCGTAGCTTGAATATACATACATTCTTTTTTATGGAAAACTTGAATCTCTATATTCCCTGTATTGTCGCAGATATATTGCACGTAAATTTCTTACATTTACTGCAAATGGTATACTCATCTCTACATACGTAGAGGTTTTCCAACTTTTGCTAGTCTTTTAGTTAAAGTAACAATGAATGTGTATATTTCCTGTATATAGAGAAGCACTTGTGAACTTTCACCCTGAGAAATGTAGCGTAGTGGGTTACAATTGATATTAATTCCTAGATATGAAATTGATTTGTTTCTTATTTACGTTGCTATTAACATGTCTACTGAGAATTTTATCTTAGTCGCTTAAACAATTAACCAACAATTTTTTCATTGAAATTTAATGGGCTTCTATCATGAAGCAAATTTACTACCAATTTGCTGCTTCTCTGCTACTTATTTTATGTCCTTCTCTGGCATTTTAATTTCGGATAACTCTAACATTGATCAGTTATTTTCACGGTTTACTAATGTTTACAAATTGCTGCCCCCTAACTTGCTGTTAAATAATCTATAATATAATAAGCTATATCTACGAACTTCTATGTATTAGAGACTTTATTTGGCTTTATAAAGAATCTTTTTCAATATTTATTACTACGATGAATCATTGCCTCCTCTTTTTTTATACCTAAATAAAGTTAGCTTAGTGAAAAATTTGCATTTGGTGCTATTCTTCAACTTTTTTCTATACTCCACTGCAATAGCAACTTTCTGCGTTAATAAGCGGCAGCACCGCAGTCGTCAGCAGAATGGTCGACATTAATGTTCGTAATAGACAGTGCTCTGTGATTGAATTCTTGAAAGCAGAAATGTGTAAGGTGATGGAACAGAAGATGTCAGCACTGTTAGACAGTCCGCCACCATCAGATTTTCATCACTTCGGGCCGCTAAAAGAAGATCATCGTGGGATTCACTTTGAAGATAAGGAGGCCGTGAAGACGTCCGTGCGTCAATTGCTTAAGAAACAGGATCGTGCTTTTTACCAAACTGGGATACATGCCCTTATTGAAAGATGGCCCAAACCGTGGAAATGGACGTAAATTATATTGGAAAGTGACAAATTAATCATCAGTATGGTGGTTTCCAACCTATGTAATTGCATTTTAATTTCTTGGCAATTAAGAGAAGAAAAAATAGGAGCCGTCAGTTTTTGACTCACCCTTGTAACACAAGCACTTAAAATGTTTTGTGAAAAACAGCTACGTAATTCTATTAATATATTATATGGAATGCATAATATTCACAATTGTAAAGTCAATATCGATCTTTGAATTGACTGTATAAAGCAAACATTGTTACGTAGTAAGTTTTGTTTTTAATTTATTTTACTATAAAAAAAACAATATTTTACCAAGTCTAATATTTATAACCTTATCTTGTCGCCTAGTCGGTATAAATCATCTTAATGCAATTTTGCGATTTAGATCAAACATAGTACAGCATAAATTTTGATACGTGTTGTTACTCTAAAGTCTCTAATGTCGAACGTACGTACGAAGCAAAAAAAATGACCACTTACTAGCCGAATAAATAAGCTTGCACATGAATTACAACGGTACAAAAATTATCTGTTCAATTTTCAGTCGATCGTTGTTGTCCTAGAGCAGACGTGATTGTAAGAAACATATAACATATCTAATTTAGAAAAAGACCGAAATCAGAATTTCTGTATAACTTAATTTACATGTTGATATCGTTTTCTTTATTGAATCAAGGACCATTCTATCACTTCTCGAATAAAGCAATGCTTGTAACTGATGGTGCTGCAACTATGACCTATGTTGACCGTCTACTTAGGCAAGTGTGTGATTACACTGATAACTACGAGGTAGGTGTCATAAATTCTCGGCCTGACAGATTTATACAGGTTCTTGCGTGTTCAAACTCCGTCAAGACATGAATGCACATGCTCGAGATCTACGCTATAAATATGACGGTTCGAAGATTAGTAGTTTTTAGCAGCCAGCCAACCAACGTGAGTAGCGCATGAAAATGTCTGATGGAATGAAAATTGAGTACAGCGCGTTCATCAAATTTTTAACAAAAGAAGGACATACGCCTAGTCACATAAAACACCGTTTAGACGGCGTTTACGGTGATTCAGCTCCTTCATATTCCACTGTAAAAAAGTGGGCAAAATGTGTCCGTTTGTGGCAAGAATCCCTGGAAGATGCTGAACGGTCGGGTCGACCAAATTAAGTGATACCGATTATTGAAAATTTTATGCTAGAAGACCGCCGTTTGAATTCTCCATGACCATTTGGGTACGAATAAAATTAGTGCAAGATGGGTACTGCGACATCTTTGTGCTCTCCAACGCGAACGTTGAGTCGAATGCGCGCGGTCGTATGTGGAGACGACCCAAAAGCGATCTTGGATCCGATTATCACAGGGGATGCAACAATGGTTCTGCTTTACGATCCTATATCGAGAAGTAAGTCCATTGAATGGCGGTGACCTAATGAACCTCGTCCCAGAAAGGCGAAAGTCGTTCAATCATCGAAAAAGGTGATGGTCACATTATTGTGGCATTGTGGGGGCATATTGCTAATTGACTTTAAGGAGCGCAATACAACAGTTAACAGCACATATTATGTGTCCTTATTGCGTAAATTAAGGGACAGTATTCGTGCAAAACATCGTGGAAAATTGACAAAAAGGTGCGCGATTATTGCAATGCTCCCGTCCGTACTGCCGTCGTTTCACAAGCTGCCATCCGCGAATGTGACTTCCAACAATTGGAACATCCACCGCATAGCCCGGATATGAGTCCTTGTGGAACTTAGTAGACGTCGCGTTAAGGACGACAGTGAGTTGCAAGCAGCTGTTATAGAAAATCTTGACGGAAAAACTTTTTCCTATATCAGTCCAACAATTTATGGCGCCTACTTAGTAACATAACACATGGGCTGAAAAGTCCCGGGCCTAACAAAGAAAACACGTTTTTTTTTTGGTTCAAAATTAGCTCTATTCATCAACGTAATCTCCATCAAGAGCAACGCAATCATTCCAGCGCCGCTCTAACATTTCAATACCACTTTTGTAGAACGATTTATCTTTCGCCTCAAAATAGGCCTCAGTTTCAGCGATAACCTCCTCATTCGTGCGAGATTTTTTACCGGCGAGCATTTTTTGAGGTCTGCGAACAGCCAGTAGTCGCTGGGAGCCAAATCTGGCGAATACGGTGGACGTGGGAGCAATTGGAAGTTCAATTCATGTAGTTTTGCCATTGTTTTGATTGACTTGTGACACGGTGCGTTGTCTTGATGAAACAAAATTTTTTTCTTTGCCATATGCGGTCGTGTCTTTGCAATTTCGGCCTTCAAACGCTCCAATAACGCTATATAATATTCACTGTTTATGGTATTTCCTTTCTCAAGATAGTCGATGAATATTACACCACGCACATCCCAAAATACCGAGACCATAACCTTTCCAGCCGAGTGTTGTGCTTTCGGACGCTTTGGACGAGGTTCACCAGTTGCTGTCCACTCAGATGACGATTGTTTTGATTCCGGAGTGAAGTGATGGATCCATGTTTCATCCATTGTCACATATCGACGCAAAAATTCCGGTTTGTTACGTTTAAAAATGGCCAAACACTGTTCAGAATCATCAACACGTTCTTGTTTTTGGTCAACAATGAGCAAACGCGGCACCCACTTTGAACAGAGCTTTCTCATAGTCAAATGCTTATGCAATATAAAGCCAATATGTCCTTTTGATATCTTTACGATGTCAGCTAACTCACGCAACTTCACTTTTCGATCATTCAAAACGATTTTGTGGATTTTTTTGATGTTTTGTTGGTGTTACCGCCTCATTTGGACGTCCACTACGTTCTGCATCATCGGTGTCTCTACGACCACGTTTGAAGTCAGCAAACCAACGTTTTATTGTTGTTTCTGATGGAGCGGAGTCCCCATAACACTTTTCAAGCCATTGCTTCGCTTGAACGGTATTTTTTCCCATCAAGAAGTAGTGTAAAATTAAAACACGAAATTGTTTTTGATCAATTGTTTTGAAAATAACAAAAGTAGCGTGACTCTTAGCACAATAACTCACAAAGTAATGAATAGAATATCATGAAATTTTAACAGCTGTCTTTTGAAGGTTAGTACTAATTGAGAGAGAGGTGACTACAATAAAACTAGCGTCATCTATGTGTTTGGCCCGGGACTTTTCAGCCCATGTGTTACTACGCGTAAACTTCAAGGAATTCAAAAATGTTATCGAAGTATAAATAAATTACTGTCATCTGCAGAAGCAGTGTTTCTAAAATTTATAAATATTTGAGAATTTCATAAAAAGTTGTTCGGCATTCTAGCTCAATGGCGAAGCTGGTTAAGGAAGGTATTTTATTATTTCGGGCATTTCTACAAAATAATGTATGTAATGTTAAAGTCTGATCCTAAAACGACGAACGCCATAAACGAAAGTTAAGCAATATTTCAAGATCCTACAAATAATTATAAGGCGCTAGTGGAGGCAGAAATGTTGCAAAACACATCGTTGGTATTGTCGTGGCGTAGAATGATAACGTTTACAAAAGAGGTTTAGATTTTGCCAAATTAAAAATGTAGTGGTGTCTACATCGGTAGATTACTTTAATTATGTCAATATTACATCGCTCCATGTGTAGCGAAAGCTATAGCAAATGTTGTAGATACGTAACTGAGTTCAACATATGATGCTGTTTTAGGATGATAAATGTTTTAGAAATTGTAACGTATAACCAGGTGGTTATTATTGAATTCACGTATTCACGAATACGTGAATATAATTCCCAACTCTACTGATAACTAGAAGCTAAATAATAGATTTGTTTATCATATCGGAGAAATATTAAATACATACACTTGTACATACATTCATTTTTTTTATTTTTGTTCGATTTGTTTGTTTGTTATATTGTGTTTAATATATAACTTCTGATATATTTCAGATAGAGACATATGTAAGGCACAATCCACTTAATAAGGATACTATCTATTAATTTAATGAAGTGGAACTGCAAATAAAATTAAAAAGTATGAAATTTGTATGGAGAACATCTCCTTTGCACCTGTTGTGTAGTAATGCTTTGCCTAAAAACAGTTAGAAGTGTTTCAATTCGTCAATGTCTCCGTTTTATAAAGTTATTTATTGAATCGATACTGCATGCTATATTATTCTTAATTGCTTCTTAGAAGCTAACAGTAGATGAGAGAGTAATAGCATTCTTTCTCCTAGAACTGCATTTAAGTACGCTGTTGTGCACTTCGTGGTATTGCTTACGTGTAATAAATATTTTATGTTAAACCAGCAAGCAGTAAATGTTTTAAAATTATGAAGTTAAATACACTTATAGATCAATAAAGAAACACATTTTCTTCTTTTCTATTACATATATGACTTCTGAAAATTGGAATAAATGTTTTATTTAAGTTTCTTAGGCGATAAAGGTGTACACTTATACTACATAAATAAAAATAAATAAATTTCTACACTGTACAATAGTTTTTCTATATCTTATAGCTCCTGTCTAATGTCCACCCTTCAGGCCCATAACTGCCGCGAAGAGTGCAAAGAAGAAACCTGCCAGACCTGTGGCTCCAGTCAATAACACAAGACCACCTATGAGAACTGGTATTAAGGTGAAGAATTTCAATTTATACGCTAAAAGAAGTGGTAACAAAAACTTCCTAAAACGTCGTTTCACTTTAAATTTCCCTCTTTCTTCGCCAATATCGGACCGGAAACCTAAAATCAAATAAAGTTAAGAATTGATATCTTATTATACAAAATGGTACATTTATTTATAAGAAGTACTTGCAACGGCACGTTTGTTTTTTTAAAGAAATGGAAATACTTAATATAATTTCGGTTTTAGACGAATGCATTCAAATAAATTAAAAATCTTATTACTATTATCGTTCACAGGATTGTATAAATTTTCGCAATAATCTGTGCTTGGTATTTACAACATTTTAATGTAAAAAAAATTAAATGATTCAAACCGCGTTTAACTTTACGTTTAAAAATACTGGTCACACATTTAAAATAATTTATTTTATGTATTCAGAAGGAAGACGAAGTGGATAACGTTAATGCATTGCCAACCTCAAATATTCGTTACAAAAATGAAATGTACTAATTTCAATAAGTTGTGGTATTAAATTTGAAAACGTTAAATCTTTTCTATACACTACGACAATTTTATATGCCTACTTTGCGCAAGAGGATCCAGAATGCTAAAGAATGTAATATACCTTTTAACACTTTTGTATGTAACTCAAGTAAATACAAATATTCTAGTTGAAGATGCACTAGTTTCAGATCTATCTAACGTTTCTAATTTTTTAATGACATGATATAAGAATAAGACATAGCCAAAGAATGAATACGCTTTATATTTTCATTAATCTAGTAACAGTTTTTCTCTTTAGTTTTAGAAGAGAATCATTTGGTTTTGATGCTAACACATCAAAAGTGCTATATCGAAAAGATTGTAATAGAAGGATATTTCCGAAACATAATTGCTAATAAAGATGCAGCAACATGTATTTCTGAAATATCATAAAGATACTGTAGCACTACCATTCTTGTCCGCAACCAACTGTAAATTCCAATTTATCAACTGAACTACGTCCTACTTATTGTAATATTCTAGTTTACTGCAACACTTACTTGCATCTTGCCAAATCACTTCTCTATTTAATAGTGGAATGTCTCTTATTCTTTAATTATTTCAGAAAGATTCTTCGCGAGCTTTCTATTGAGTTAAGGCCAGGACTCTCAGACAAGGAATTGTGTTTATGTGATTTACTTTTACTTACTCTTTCTGATAATATCAGTAGTAAAAAATCTTCCATTTTGCAAAATATTTCTATTGGTATAGACTGTTAACCTGGTACTTACAGATTAAACGTAGTGCCCCCGTTTGATAAATATACTTATTTTTAAATCTGCTGCTTTATAGTCAACGAATTCTAGTCTCTCCATTATGAATTGATCGGAAAATTTTATCATCTGAGAAGACTGCTATACTCCAAAAACTTGCGTGTCTGTTTATAAATTTGTTACGAAACTTCATCCTTATTTGTCTTACCTGGAAAACGATGCTTCTCAGTTGCTATGTAATCTTTCAGACTAGGCTGTCTAATTCTTTTTCTAGGAGAACATAAATATCCTACAGAATTGGAAGAATTGTCTCGAAAGTTTTCGTAATTATAGAAAAAATCTAGCCTTATATACATCAGTAATATGTTATCTTCGTCATACGTAAATACCCCTCTCTGACTGATAACACCTAAGTCATCCAAATTTTGCCAGTACTACCATAGTTCCTGTTTGCGGCGCCACATTTTCTTTCTGCGCAAGTCTTTGGCTCATTAAACTCAGAAGTGGTTAGCCGTAATGATAATTGATATATTTTGTAATACAACATATTATATACTTTCTAACAGTAAATATCAAAGAAATTTTCTTGCTAAAGTATTCATCTTCATGAATTTATTTTACCCGTAAGCTGTGGTATCTGGGCAATTGTGTATAAAAGTACTTCATGTTAAAAAATTGTGAATAAATAGAAATATTGTATGGGTTTGATTACTAAATCCAAGAATTAGTTAACTTTACTGACTCCCTAAAAAAATTTAAACTATGTATTTTGGCTGGGTATGCCACTCTAAGATATGTCGATATGTCCAACACTATTTTTTTTTGATGGCAAAAAACCTGTACCCTATAAATTGTGAATACATTTTGCATTATTTTAAGAACTCTCTGGTGGAATAGTTATAAACTTTTCAATTACTTCAAAACCACGTATCTAAAAAGAAATACTTGTATTAACATATAATATTAATAATTAATTGCATTCTTCTTTCTTGCGGATATATTTGCTAAAAAGTAAACATTGATTCAAGTTTAAAAGAAATTTTTGTATCCTTAAGATGCTCTCCGTCGATAAAAGAAGTAATTACAAGCACAGCCTAGGGTATCAACTATGTTTTAACTTTCAATCATCTAATATCAAACATATTTAGATCAAGTGGAAGCAATTGGAATGGAAATTTCTATAAAAGTAGGTGTGCAGGCACAACCTCAACAATAAAGAAAAATTGGATCGGGAATTTTCAAGGGGATTTCAGAGACATGTACGTAGTTTTAAACACGACCAATCAAAACTTTTTGCTCTATTGTAAAAGAGCTTTGTTGCTATAATACCTTTGTTAAATCTTAATTTTTGTCCTTTCGATAGCATCGTACAACCGTTTCCAACATTTGTTAAATCTTTATACGTTAAATTGTAAATACATGTTGTGCAATTATTTATATAATCAGTATATATATGTACATGTAGTGTGTACAATAATATAAAAACATTTTAATGAGGATATCTAAGTAAATTCCTAAAACTACAATATTTATTTCTTATTTTGCCACTGAGACCGTACTGTTAAATTTGTTTTGCTTTGCGCTCCTACTATTAATATTCAAATGACGTGTTATAAATTTTATAACAAACCTTGTGTCATAGGTATTCTAGTTTCCAACGACCAAGAAGCCGATGATGTTGGAAAAACCCTCCATGATCCTTGCCACGTTGATATTTCTTCACCTCCCTCACAGTATTCCTCAAGTGATAACACGAATAACAGCATAGTGAAAAGAAGAATGTAATTGTTCATTATTATCTAGACGCACTTCGTTTATGTTTCGTCGTTAGAAATAAAACATTTTCTGTTTACAGCAATGAAGCAACCGGAAAACTAATATCGATACCAATACGTTGCCTTGATGATTGAGTGAATTAACGGGCAGTCGAGACGCCGTAGGTTGTCGGCCTCACTTCTTTTTCGCGCTTTGACCTGGGCTTATCCACATAACAGTAATGTTGAATATTATCTGTATTTCCGGTTGAGTTAATTTGATCCCCAGGTTGGAACGTATAATCTAACCAGTGACATGGACGTGCATGTATGACTATTTATGCTAATAGGATGTATAAAGCCAAACGCAACACTACACCGCTGACAATGCTTATCTAAGTCCTCTATCATGACGGAAGTATTGTATTTTGTACGGCTAGTTGACAAAGAAAATTGTTGTGATTGTAACATGTTATTATAACTGAACTTGGGCTCGTTATTCCTATATGTGGAAGGGTTAATCGTTTTTATTTTGTGTAAGCCGTAAGCATCATGCCTAGTAGATGCCCTGCAAGCTAAATGTTGTATATATTTCTAAGTTTTGAGTTACTAATTGGCTAAAGCTTTTTAAACAGTATTAACTTGATACCTTAGTGTTTAACTCATTTCTATATTCATTAAAAACCAGGCACAACAAAGGATATCTCGGTATTGAATACTAAGAATAACGAAAAGAACAGTTCCTTTATTATTATTTATTTTTGATGTGTATATTAAATGGATATTAATTTATAATTCGACAAGTGATTGCTTTGTTGGATAATTTTTTGATAAATAACTTTTAATTTTTGTTTTCAACACAATTAGACATTAAAACGTATTGTGTATATTTTATCTACACAAACAATTTGCATTCATTCTTTGATCTATTTTCATGTTTAAAGAAGATAGTAGCTTTGTTTGTAGAAACGATTTGTGATTAATTATGGATTGTTTCCGTTTTTTTTTCTATACGCGTGTGCTTAGATTAAAATTCGTATACTATTTTGTAGAAATACAATGTGTAAATACAATTCAGTAGAAGGATCATAGTATAAAGGATCTGTTGAGATACTTGTAATCTGTTTATTGCTGTTGTCATTTGTCGGATGATTGTTGTCGTCTACTAATATCTAATAGTAGTTGAAGTATACCGAAAATTTATCATTTTGCTAAAAATACTTCACTAAATAATTGGGAGGTTTTACTTAATATACGGCCGTACTTCAGCATACATACACCGTTTGATATTTATTGTAGTAATACGCATTGCGCCAAGCTGAAATCGGGAATTAATCTCCCAGTTGTTCTGATAGTTTGATAATTAGTTCTTATTGTATTGAATTATTTAGGATAATTTCCATTAGTTTTTCAATGACAGTTCAATTTCCATATTCCGATATTAAATTTAATTGGATTAGTTTTTTGTGAAATTTTTAACTAATAGAAATTTCGTGGTTTCCGGTAGGATTTGAACCTACATCTCCAGTTCGCTAGACCAATGTGTATCCATTTACACTACAGAGACCGACTGAACAAAAGGCTATTTAAATCGACATGTAAGTTGCTAAATTTCAAATCCTGTAGGTTAAAATCCTATCGAGAACAGTGAAATTTTTATTAGTTAGAATTTTTCCAAAAAAGATTAATCCAATTAATTTTTATATTTATATACGATGGCAGATCTTCATGCTAGTACATCTTATCCATTTCTAATGGTTGTTTGATTTATGTTTTTGATATTTAGTTAACTGAGATTTGTAGATCATATCTAAACAATATCAAGTTTGTATCTCAAAGTGTTGTTATGCTGTGACTAATTCTTGAATTGTGTGTCGTGATTATTCGTAAAAGTCGATGATATAGAACATATGTGGGCACTAACCGGCCCGCTGTAAGATTTGATCCGGCCCGCGAGACATTTTCAAGAACCCAATTAAAAAATAAATCACGATTTAATTATAATGTTACCTATTTCTTTCATTTCATTTTCTAATTTTAATAAATTGCATTATAATACAATTGTCGTATTACTTTATGTCTGATATCTATCGCTAAATTATGAACACGCGGCCCGCGAACGTATTTGTACACTAAAGGTTGGCCCACAACATATCAAAGGATACCCATACTTGATATAGAACAAAGGGCGGCAATGAAATACCTCAAGGAAAAGGACATGACACCAACTGAAATTCATAAAGACATTATAGCAACTATTGGTGAGTCTGGAGTTTCTTGAGGTACAGTCAAACGCTGGTGTCGAGACTTTAAATATGGAATAACATCTTGTGAAAACTAACAAGACAGTGGTCCTCCCATAACGGTAACAACAGACAAAAACGTTAAGAAGATACACGGTATCGTACTGCAAAACCGACGCATCAGGGATATTGCGGAAGATACTGGCTTATCATATCATGTGGTGCCCAACGTATTGTCTAAAGAATTAGAATATATATATGAACAAGATGAGTATAAAATGGATGCCCCGAATGTTAACCATTGATCAAAAAAGAAATCGGGTGTTGATTTGTAAGTGTCTTTTGGAAAGATACTAAGAAAACAAAGAGAAGTTTCTTAGTCAGTGTGTGCCCACGGATGTGTCATGGGGGCAACCACTAGGATCCAGAGACCAAAGTGAATAGTAGAGAGTGGAAACATCACTGTTCTCCTCCTTCACGCAAATTTAAGGTCGTGCCCTTTGCTGGAAAGGTTTTGCTATCTGCGTTCTGGGATGCTGAAGGAATCATCCTGACTGACTATCTGCAAAAGGAGCAGAGCATTATAGGAACCTACTACGCACAATTGATTACTAAATCGTGAAACGCTATTAAAGAGAAACACCGAGGAAAGTTAAGGCATGGGGTGATGTTCCATCAGTATAGTATATATCAGCCCATCATTTCGTATCGCTATGGCTGTTATACACCAACCAGGTTTTGAATCAGCCATATTCGCCGGATCTGGCCCCTAGTGATTACAGGCTGTTGCCCAAATTAAAAGAAACCTTACGTGGGGCAAAATTTGCTAGTAATTATGAAATGGTGCTAGCTGTAGGGAGGTGTTGAAATGTTGGAGCACCAATGGACCGAGTACATTGGTGTAGAGGGAGACTATGTCGAAAATTAAAAAGTATAATGCCCCTGTAGTTTTACTGTGAGGGGGTCACGGGTACAGCATAGAGATCCACCCTCGTATGCATGTATACCCTTTAGTTCGTAATTTTTAATATTTGTTAACTTTTTTCACGTTTTTATATTGTGCATTTATGTATATATTGTCTTCAACTGAATCTATTTCTATCTGTATATATGTATATGCTAACAAAAATGTGGTACCAGAAAAGAATTTGCCCAAAATACATTTTAAACTAATATAGGATTTTAGTTTAAGCTGTAGAAATTAGCTCAGCACTTTACGACAGCAAGACGAATAAAGTCTGTTTCAAGGTATAGTGCGGAATGCAAACTTTTAAAGTAACATGAGCAAAGCAGGTGATACGCAACAATACTTAAACTATAAAACATTCTTAACCTGGTACAGATACCTTCAAGCTACCTCAAATTTTGAGTGCACCGTCAAGGGTTAATAAATTACCCCAGTAAATGAGTAATTGCGCACTATAATTGAAACGGACTATATGTAGATCAGTAACAACGATCATATATCGAGACCCGTTACAGTACGATTGCCGATCAGCCGCCGCTTACTCGTCGACTGCGCCAGATTTGACGCATGCTCGGTCTGTGCCAATGCGGGATGTTCCGTACGTATTGAACGGACTATCTAGGCGGCCTTTTGCACAATAGGCGGTTTGTGAGTATTGTCTCCGGATATACATATAGTCTCATATATGCAAAACAAAGTCTACGGACAAATATTATACGCACATAGATGCGAAGCATAGTATGGGAAAGCATAGTTATAGCAAATAAATCATAATACGAAGGACAGAAGAATGACCTGGGTAGTCGGGAGTTGGGCCGTATTTACGATAGATGTTGTCTTCCACCTCCTAAACAAAAAGCTCCTAATACAAAGAAACATATACGTGTGTAAAGCATATAGCAAACAGTGTGGGAAACTGTATCACAATACTAAATAGAACGTAGATAATAAAATCTCGGACGGAAGCAAACATATGTAAATATATATATATATATATATATATATATAGACTGGTGGTAATGACAAATTGTTTTATTTTATTCTATATACACAAAATAAATTGTATTTCTTTTATAGCTCTTTTTCTATACATGCATTAAACAGACTCTGGCTTTTATTTATGAAACCTACCGAGCAGTTCACCGGCAATTAGTCTCGTAAACCAATTGGACGCTAACAGTGCATATACGCTGGATGATTTCTGTTAATTCCCTACCACTTTGCGAACAAAGCTATCAAATAGAAAACTCAGGTAGAAATAAAACAATAGTATTTTCATCATTTTTAGCGTTGAGCTTGATTAGGCTTTCCTATTGATGTCCTAATGACGGTTCAAACTATAATTCCCTACGTTCTTTTTTAATTCAAAAACGAGTAGGCTCTTTTCAAAAAATTACGGTTATTTCACAAAATAACTTTCACTTCCTTTCAAAAAAGAAAGAGACATTTCTTGCCACTGTTTTACATTTGCAAAATCAGTTTCCTTCTGTTTGGCAGCGTTTTCCGACAGCAGAGATCCATAAGGAAACTTCGTTGACTAAACTTCTGGGATTTGCTAGAAGCACAAATACATTCAACGAACTGTAATATTATATAGTCTGGTACAGTAAACATTACTGGTCGACGTAGAGAGATGCACCAATCTACCCAAGGTGTAATTATTGTGTAATTAGGTTTTAATGTGTTTAAAGTTTCACCTTAAAGCAATTCATTCTTCTTAAACAAAACGCATACCGAAAAGGCTGTTTAACGTACTATTACCATTTGTACCTAATACTAAACCCATTTTTCGAAAATGATCTATTTTATATATCAACTGGAATACCAGCTCAAAATTAAACGTTCTAGAACTAATATCTACTTGTTTAACAAATATTTAACCAGCAGGATAGTAAAAGATTAGAACACATTACACTACAAATTAGAGATTTAACTCAATTCTGTGTGGTTATAAGTTCAAATCTTTCAAAGAACATCCCGAGTTTTGTTTATGACTAATAGCTTTTGTAATATTCTACCAAAATTACGAGAAAATGAAGCAAACGATACCCAGACAAAATTATCCAAGTTCTAATTTTATCCAGACCATTTGATTGATATTCAGGAATTCAACTGTTTGCCGCTTCGAATAAACTTGTACACTTGTTAGCAGAAATCATCCAAGACGTCGTCGAGCTACATTCAGGGACGACAACCAACGCATGAAATTGCTTAGTAAGAGAAATATACGATTAAAGGCTCTTGAAATTACGGCGGAAATAAATCGTGTTAGAAACAGGAAGATATCCGTTAGCACAGTGAAACCTCCACGGCCATATTGCTACACGAAGACCGTTGGTACGTCGTGGGAATAAACAGAAACACCAGTGAACTAACACTCACAAAGACTGGACAATCGAGCAATGCGGAGACGTACTATGGACTGATAAGTTCAAATATGAAGTGATTGACCAACACCATAGAACATTTGTCAGGCGCTCAAAAGACGAGAAAATGCTTTCTAAGTGCATTACACCAACAGTAAAGAAATATGGTGGTTCCATTCTTATATGGAGTTGTTTTTCATTAAGTGCAACAGGGGTCCTTGTAAAAATTGATGGAATAAGGAGGAAGGAGAATTATCGCGAGATATTAGAGGAAGATGCTCTACCATTCGGATTGTGCTTAATAGGTAACAATTTTGAGTCGTTGTTGTGCAAAAATTATCTCGCTGATCTTAATCCGATAGAGCTCCTGTGGGACGAACTGGACAGACGAATTAGAAGAAAATATCCGAATCCCATTTCTAGATGATATTGTATTCTTCGACGGAGAAAACTAGTAGAAAGAATGCCACGAATTGTGGGAGTGGTTATTAAACCAATTGGTGAATTTTTCTATGAGAAGAAAGAACTCACTTTATGTTTTCTAATGTTTACTCTTTCTTTTTCTTTCGTGTAGACATGTGAAATAAGTCTTAGATGATTAGACAATTTCCTTATAATTGTTTTGTTTAAAGTTTTGAACCAAGCGTCAAATTTTACATGAAATAGGCAGTGTCCGTACTATTAGGAGCGGTAGTGTATACTCCAAGACTTAGTGATCTTTATAGAGGAAAGACTCTTTACATATTCAGTAGTTGTTGAGATGGAAAGTATATCAGATTTATATAGTACAAACAACGGATTTTCTTCTACTTTCACCTTCATTTGGCTTACGCAAACGATTTTGGATTCCAGGTGTATAGCTATGAATTAATTTACCATTTAAATTAAATTACAGAAACATCTATCACCATTTATGACATTCTTGAATAAATGCTTAATTTAGTTCAAAGAATCGTCCACAGTAATACACAATGTTTGGATAACTTTTTGACTTTCACTCTAGAATGAATGTTAATTTATTATATCAATGGTTGCAGCCAAATAATAAAGCAATTTTATTGCATATACCATATACATTACATAAAATAAATTAAATTTTTATAAATATGTAATAAATTATGTTCTACTGGCTATATATTAGCCAATATGTACCGGAAACATTACAGTACTTTCAGTGTGTTTGTACAGTAATTAAGCCTATGCAACTTATCTAGGACCAAAAAAACTGGTCAAATATTTGTACAGGTTGATGACTATGTTATACAACACATCGCTATTGAGGTGCATAAGCTTTATATGCTAATTGTTGGGCATTAGCGAAAGACCTCTTGTCCCATCCACCGCTGCTTTGCCATCCACCACCTCCGTGTCCTCCTCCAATCCAACCACCACTACCACCACCACCGCCAGAATTTCTAGCGGCAACCAGTTTCTTCAGAGCGATGATACCGGCTATCAGCAAAGCAATTTTTGCGGTGATTAATGCTTTACCGGCCAGAAGAAATAAACCTGCAATAGCTACTGGTATCATGGCAGCCATTTTCCCGGCAATGCCCATCATCATTCCGCCTAGCATTCCCTTCATTTTCTTTCCTCTTCCTGTAGGAATAAATTGAATATGATATCGTTGATATGTATATGGTAAACTAAAATTCCTTACCTTCTTGTAACCCGAAGTCGCCCATTGACACCTGCGGCATTGTAAATCGTAAGGTGCGGGAAGTGACGAAGGAAGTGACCTTATTGTATAGAAGATTATCCAGTGCGGCGTCTCTGGCGTCTAAGTCCTTCGGTAAAGCGTTTTCTAGCTGTTCATCCGTGACGGATGAGTCGTTTGCTGGTGCGTCATCGGATTTTATAATGACAAGGTCGTCCGAAAGGGCTAATTTATCCATCCGACTTAAACGGTTAAAAAACGTGAGCGCCTTTTTCTTCAGGCACGGTGAAAATCCCTCCGATTTGGAGCACTCCTCGTACACTCTAATAGCGACGCGTACTCCGGCGGCATCCCATGATTCGACGGCCAAGGTCGTCGTGATCGCTAATGCGAACGCACAAAACACAATAGGTAATTTCACAGCCATCGCACTACACTTACGTTAAAGAAACTGATACCGTCGGAAGCCATAATCTTCGTTATATACCTCTAAGATCATGGGGGATATATTGACCTTTCCCTCCAATGACCCGCTAAGATGTTCCCAAGACGAAGATGAAATCGCCCACACCCGTCTTCATTGACATATTTGCCGACTACCCCAGAAGCGCCATTGGTTGCGGACGACCTAGATAACGTCTTCTCAATACTTCATTGGCTAGGCGAACCGGTAATGCTCTACGCCGCTTCGGAACTTCTGCACGGGTATACCTTATCTGTGAAATCTTGCGACTAGGTATTGCCTAATTACTTCTCCTCGTCGTAACGTTTAATCGCACATATTTACAATACTAGAAAGGTAGTGAGTTTTGTTTGAAATTGTTTAAGTGACAACGCTTGAAATCGAAATCAATTCAGTTTTGGTCTATTTTGTGAATGTTCAGTAATCGATTGAAACTGCAAGTGCTTTCTCTCTGTATTACCGACTCTTTTTTCGTTGATTTTCAATTACATTTGCTCGATTTTAAATTAGTCTAATAATAGATAAATTGAGACTATTAGAAAGAACTAAGTAGTTTCAGAAAATACAGAATTAATTGGAGAAAGTAATTGTTTGTTAATATCTGAAGTACGGTATTAAGGAAAATGCTCTTGGCATGTTAATGTTTTCTAAATTCCTTCATGATTTACACTAATCATGCTTGTCATATCTATAATATTAAAGAATGACTTCGATTAAGTTACCATATAAGATGTAGCCGCACTTGTGACAATAATTCAAAAGTAATTGTAACCATTTCTATTTGCCTACTCTGTGAAATTGTCCGGTGTCCTGTTGAAAGTTTTATTACTTCTCTATGTAGCATATCGCTGTTAAGTGTTATAAAAGTTTGTGTTAGACATATGTTGTATGTGTGTATTACATGACCTGTATTTATTTATATTTGCTATTGAATTCCACATTTTATTGCCCTCTCCGTTCATTTTTCTAGAAATCACGGCGAAATCGTACTTTGAAATGAACCATCTTAAATGAATCATCTGAAATGATCTACTATTAGTTTACTTGAAGAAGGAGATATGTTGTTATTGGTAATGATAGAAACTTCGCGAATTTGCATTGTGATCTTAAATTTACTACTGGTTTAGCATTCTTTTCCTTTCAGGGTTAGAAGTATTGGTCCATATTTTGCGAGATAATGGAGATACATTTTTCGAAAACGCCGACGGTTCGAAAGCATTAGATTAAAACCGTCGATATCTTTTAACGTCGACGATAAATGGGCAAAATAAAAACAACGACGGGTAACAATATTTTTCTTTATTTTAAATCGGAAAGCATCCAATAAGATATTATAAAACCTAGATAAACAAATCAACGGTGTAAAAAAATAATCCTATCACTAAATGATTTAAAAACTGGATATCTAGCCTACTCCTTAGCTAATGAAAAGAAAAGTATCGAGATGTTGTATAGTACATGACAGATAGGAAGTATTGCAGACGTAAAGTATTTGCAAAAATTGAGTTTGAATTTATTACTGACTTACAATTAACTAAGCTCTCAGGCACTATATTTTCTGTTTTATGAATACAAAATCTTATATTTTCACAATATTAAGCAGAATACAGTGTATTCTCAGAAGTTCGGGAAATGCGTATTCAAGAACCATCTAATAACGCCTGAAATGATAAAATATATGGGAGACAAAAGTAACAAACAACTACTTGACCTCTTATACAGCATCATAATAAAAAAGTACCTAGGGAATATAATATCGGAATAATTATGCTTATGTACAGAAAAGGAGACACTAAAGAACGCTCGAATTACAGAGGAATAATCTTAACAAGCATCCCATGAAAAGTATTGACAAGAATACTAGAAAAAAGATACCGAGAGAAACTGGAAACAACACTAGAAGATACTCAACATGGATTTTGAAAAGAAAGAAGCACCTAAGACTGAATATTTGCAATAAGACAATTAGGAGAGAAACTACAAGGAAAAGGAAAGAAAATACATATATGTTTTATAGATCTTAAAAAAGCTTTTTATAGGGTAAGAAGAGAAGATGTATGGAAGAGTCTAGAGAGGAGGGGGCTAGAGAGGAGAATGATAGAGATGATTAGGGCACTGTATAAAAATAAGAAGAATTAAGTCAGTACCTCCAATGCAGAATCAGCTGAATTCGAAATACAAATTGGATTAAAGCAGGGACGCATACTAAGCCCATTGTTATTCTCTATATTTATAGATGATGCTATTAAAAAGTTGGAACAAGTTAAAAGTTACAATTACTTAGGAACAATCATTGAAGACAACGGTAGAATAGAGGAAGAAATAAATGACAGAATATGGCAATCCACAAAATTTTCCAATATATTAAGAAATACATTTTTATATAAAAAAGATATACCAAAACAAATAAAGAGAGAAGTGTATAAAAGAGTGACCAGACCAATACTGACATATGGCAGCGAGTTTTGAACAACCACGAATAGAACTAAAAGCAAAGTCACAGCCGTGGAAATGAGATTCCTAAGAAGAATAGAAGAAGTAACAAGGAGAGACAAAATCAGAAACACGACAATGACTAATAGTCTAAATATGAAGCCAATAGAAATAATCATAGAGGAAAGACAACTGGGATGGCTTGGACATATACACAGAATGGAAGAAGATCGTATAACAAAGATGATTTTTCAAGCCGAAACAGAGGGCAAAAACAGAATGGGTAGACCCCGAAATATCTGGAAAGGACAAATCAATGGATTGAAGCCAAACAACTGGCTCAGATAAGGAAACTATGGAAGACAAAAATAAGAGAATGGTAGTCGGACACCGCATTGCACAAAGGACGTAGGATTAAAAAAGAAGCAATCACCACTATGTCATTCATCAAACCATTATGAAATCGATTACAATCAATTAGCTTCATTTCTAATAAAATTTACGTTATTGTCTATCAAGTTCAAAATGATGGAAGTCTTCTTGTGTCGGTATGGCCAAAAAACTACTCTGTATTGGCTTTATATACCAAAAGAAGAGGTGTTCTAGAAGACCGGTGAAAAAGTGGCAAATTTTTATTATAACGTTTTATTTAAAATCTCAAACAATTTACAATCAAGTATGAATAAAAGGTTTGTTTATTGTTTAACGATAATAGGAAATGACTAACTTATTATAATTTATGTGAAAATGTTTAGTTTTTTTTAAGCCAAATACGGTAATTATTATATTTTGCTAAAATAACAATCATTTTTCAAAGTGCAGTGAGAAGAAATCGTAAGCAGACCAGAACCTCACTACAGGTAGCAAAACATAAATTTCGACAGCCTTTGGAAACTTGAGAAACGGAAATGTACTTTAGGAATCTAGATGAATAAAAAAGTTACATACGTCGAATATACAAAAATGTATTTGCCGGTATGAAAAGCCACATATCAGTTTCTCAACATTATTCTTGATGAAAAGATGACGGGCGGTATATTGTCAACTTATTCCAAATTTTCCAGCAACTACATGGTATGCGCAGAAAGTCTAACAACTAGGCACGTAATAAAAGGAAATTAATAGTGGTTGTTTTTCTAAGAGACAATAATGTTGCAGTAATGATTTGAAAGCTAAATAAACATATTTTATATAAAGTTTTGATTATCGTCATTGAATTGTAATGTTCAGGTGCCTTTCACGTGATATTCACCGATTTAATTTTCGACGGAACTCATATGACGTAGTCTGGACCATTGAAGTAACAAAATGGCCGATCATCGCGTAGAATAGCAAATCTACGCAATTTTAAATTGTATGTGCAAGTAAAGGCTAGGTTCTTACCAAACCTATTTCCCTAAATTTAAGAATCCATATTTATCTAGCACCTTCAGTTATTTTACTCCTAAAATATTTAATACAATTTCCTCCTGAAATTTATTATCATACGGCTTCGACAATTATGTGTCTATTTACTGAGATGAAATGTCACGCATTTGTTTGCTAGTGATAATCTCAGTAGAGGTTCGTCGGTATTGAAGTGTCGAAAGTTCTAAGTTAGTATAATTTTTAAACTAGACTACTTCGTCTAAATATTAATTCCCAAAACTTGCTATAGAAATAAAATCATCGTTATACCCATACTGATTCATCTTCATTACTTGACATATAGAGGCAACCTACTTCTCATAGGTATATACTACTTTTTAATTAGAAAACGTAAATTAAAGAACGTGAAAACGTAAATTTCCGAGCTGATATACATTGTACGTGTCCGTACAATGCCTATGAGTAAAGAAGATGAGTAGAAACCGGATGTCTCGTGTAACCACCGTGTGCTTCTCGTTGTTCACCATTCATTTGTTCAAATTTCACACTCTTTGTCGAGCCTACTTCTCTACTTAGAATTGAATAACGTTAGCATTTAACACCAAGAAATTCGGAAAAGGTAGTAAGTTTAACATAATAATATATCTATCCACAGAATATAAGCCGATGAGAAGATTTTCTACTAGCTAAATAATTTAGTTCATGGTTCTCAAGCACATGTACAAGTGCTATACGCACGTTTTAAGATAATTATGTTTTATTTGGGAGATAAACAAGTTTCAGGCATTCGTAATATACGCAATTTATTCATAGGAGCGGGATATAGTTTGTATTTTCTATTTTTTTTCTTTTGTACTAATGATGTATGTTAATAATTTAGTTGAATTGCCTTATTTACACTGAACAGCCATTTTTGCATCTAGTAGAACTGAATAAGTTACGAATAGACAAAAAGTACTTAATAGTTGTTAGTTCATAGTTTAAACAATTTCTTATTAATTAAGAATGGAGTTTTTGAGATGACACCAAGAACAATTTCATTGAAAGTAAAGCGTTCTACACAAAAGTGGGAAAGATAAACTTGACATCTGTGTACATGACACAGACTTATGCTAGACTAACAAAGAAAGGTTCCTGGGTGTCAAATTCAGATCTTAATGAAACTAGGTAGGTAAGTAGAGT
Source organism: Trypoxylus dichotomus (assembly GCA_023509865.1). Taxonomy (NCBI): domain Eukaryota; kingdom Metazoa; phylum Arthropoda; class Insecta; order Coleoptera; family Scarabaeidae; genus Trypoxylus; species Trypoxylus dichotomus. Next base: position 48,327,455 of record CM042078.1, read on the forward strand.
ATTTTGAGACTTCACTCCGAGAGGATAAGCACTCCTTCGAAAAATCATAAATCTTCAATTTTCTTGATTTAATAGCTGAACGGAAAAAAACGCACAAAAATTTAAATGTAAATGCTCTACAAATGTGTCGAAAGATCTTTCAGAGCACGTGAATACGGTATATACAGAGTGTTGGATTTAAGTGCTACCCTCTTATGTTAGCTGATTATAGTGATATGGAAAAGAAATTAACACAAGTTGTTGGTCTTCAGTATCCTTTATTGATTTTAAAGCATTTCGATTATACAGGCTATTCCAAAGGTGTACAACAAGTCATATCTTACTTAAAGCAAAACCATTTATATATTCATCATTAATCAGTAAAATTGCCCTATTGTTCATAATTCTTACAAATGTAAACACAGGACTACACGTGATAACAGATTATTGGTATTAATAATCATGAATAAAGTATTTATTGTAGGGCGTATTTAAAAGGGATAATTCGTGGGATGTTCGAATGGTCCAAGTCGATTCCCTATATAACCGTACTTGTACTAGGCATATGCAAACAAATTGATACATTTAAAGGATGAAAATTTATTATGTATTAATGATTGCAATTTTATAACATTATTTCGGAAATGAAGATTAACATAATAATTTGAGATAAGAACCAGATCAGAGAATCGTCGTATAAATCCTTTCCACATTCGAAACCCACAAGCGTCCGATGGTTGAAACATATCTGTTGATTTCTTTGGTATTGTCAGTATTTGAACGTCTTTGTTAAAGTATAGGACTCTTTGCCTCAGTGGTAATAAGTAAGTATTAAGAAACCAATTGTTAAATTGTTAAAAGTGGTTAGTTTACCTAAAGATGAGGTTTGAATAACGTTTGCAGATCAAAATAGGGTTTATTCCACTTGGAGCCCAAACTTGCCACTAGGTTATTTTAGTACTATCAGTAGTGGAGACATAAGCTTACCAGATGCAGATATTGGAAGAATAGTATAAATGTAAGTTGTTGCTTGTACAGACTGAATAGCAACTTCAACCTTCTTCGTACCCGTACATTGGTGGGGTTTAAAATTACTATTGCTAACATAAAACATACGTCTTTACTATCAGGAACAAAAAAAAAAAACAAGGAAATAAATAGCTGTTATATCATGCACAATATGTGTTAAATTAGCAAACTTTACAAACGTAATGACTTATTCTCGAGTAACTTAAAACAAGTAATGATTTACAGCAATGTTTCAAAATATTAAAAGAAACACATTCTTCGATGAGATAATTATGCCCATGATATATGGAATTGTTCTTTTTTTGTTTTAATAGCGTATATATTGATACAGTAGGATATGTTATATTCGCAATATGAAGTAGTTAATAATATAATCTTAATACTAACAGTACTGAATGAATATCTAGCCATGTCAAGAGCACCTAAAACTTTCACATAGATGTCACTGTTACATGAATTATTATCTTCATTTATATGTTTGACTGACACATGCCTCTGTAAATAGTAATTCTAACCATACCACTGCCATATAAATAAACAGAAAATAAGTAGAGCAATGCATTAAATAAAGAAAGCATTTCTTTACAGCAGCGCGTTGAATCTTATAAAAAAAGTTTAACCCACAGAAGCTTTCTTTTGTAATTCCTCAAGTTAAATTAAATATATATTTGTAAATAGCAATTCACAAACGTATAACCTGATAGAACTTTATTGTATGCTCAGTAAATAATTGTTAAAATTAAATCAACCTTTAATAAATAAATACTTTCTCTACTCGTTTTATAATATAATAAATGTTTGTCAATTTAGCCTTTTCTTTTTTCTTACAAACTTTTCGAGTATCTATTTTCTAAATGCGTCCTTAAAGCCATTAATTAGTTTAGCAAGTTTTTATCATAACACGTTTAATAATCGATGTTGTAGATTTCCTTCGTGCATCCAATTCGTAAATCATGTCGGGATAGTGTTGTGTTTATGAGTAGAATACGAAGAATGTAGAACAGGTAATTGACATAAACCTATATTTCTGCAAACTACAAATGTAATAATTTAAGTAAAATAGAGGCTTTATACATACATCACGTTTTTATAAAGTTGTGAAAGTTACGTTAGGTATGTCAAAGACATAACTATCATGATAGGCGAACATTTTTATTCCTACCGCGTTTTATTTGTTAGATTCATTAGAAGATTATCCAACAAGAGAATAAATACTTCGAAGTGTCAATATATGATTTCTAAGAAAGTTGGTAGAAATGTCTACTGGATGCATGTCATGATTCCTATAACTTGTAAATTTGAGAAGGAAAAAATTAATCTTTGTAGATGATTAATCTACGCCATCTTATAGTCAGAACTAATTTCTTTCCCGGCAGAGAAATGTTTTAAGGTAACCTTCGAAGTTAGAACGGTTTTCAGTTTTTAGTACATGAAAGGGCACCATACAATGTGGAATTTCAGTTGATACATTTAAAATACAAAAGAGAGCCCTAGATTTCGCGTGCAGTGTATGCAGTCGAGCCAAAATCCGATCATTATTTGAACCATTGTGTGTCGTAAGATTTTAGCGGTTTATTTATTAGTATTATACAAGTATGGTTTACAAAAGCGCAAATAGCTTTATTACCCTCAAATAGAAGGCTTTGCAGGAAATCGACAAATTGCATGAATCTTTCATTTTAGAATATATTACTCTCTTATATCTGAGACTTACCTTTAAACAAATTTAAGCCAATACTAGAGGAAATTCTAATATATAATGAATTAGGTTTTAGGTTTCAAATTTAAGAAGTACCTCTCTGATGGTAACATTACCAGATATGTGTGTACACAGCTTTTAGTCCATCCAAAAATTGAGGAAAATTATTAAACAGGATGTCCTCTTATGAAGGTTGGTTTGATAAACAGTAGTATCATGCTGTAGCGGGAATAAGTGGTTTTGAAATCTTATGAATCGATTCTTAACAATAATGCCTATACGAGGGCGGATCCTCATGCCCCACCCCTCGCCTACTTCTAATTGGTGGTTTGATTAGTATTTCTAATATTTAGTTAACTGACATTCGTAGATCATATCTACATAATCAAGTTTGTATCTCAAAATGTGCTGTGGCTAATTCTTGAATTGTGTGTCGTAATTGTTTATAAAAATGGATCCTGTAGAACAAAGAGCTATAACAAAATACCTTCAGAAAATGGGCATGACGCCAACTCAAATTCATAAAGACATTATGGCAACCATTGGTGAGTTTGCAGTTTCTTACGATATAATCAAACGCTGATGTCGAGATTTTAAATGGGGAAGAACGTCCTGTGAAAACCAACATGCCGGTGGTCCTCCCGTAACAAGAGACAAAAATATTAATAAGGTACATGATATCGTACTGCAAGACTGACGAGTACGCATTAGGGATATTGTGGAAGATACTGGCTTATCATTTCATGTGGTGCACAACATAGTCACTAAATAATTAGATATGAAAAAGATGAGTGCAAGATGGGTGGCCAAAATATTGACCATTGATCAGAAAAGAAATCTGGTGTTGATTTGTAAGCGTCTTTTGGAAAGGTAAAGCAACCAAAGAGGACTTTCTTAGTCGGTATGTGACCATGGATGAATCACAGGTGCACCACTATGATTCTCAGACCAAAGTGCAAAGTAGAAAGAGGAAACATCAAATTTAAGATCGTGCTATCTGCTGGAGAGGTTTTGCTATCTGTGTTGGGATGCTCAAGTAATCACCCTAATAGACTATTTGCAAAGCATTACAGAGGCCTACTACGCACAATTGAGTTTTAAATTGCGAGACGCTATTAAAGAGAAACGCCGAGGAAAGTTGGGGCACGGTGTGCTATTCCATCAGGATAATGCTCCCAGCCATACATATGATTTTGCTGCGGCTGCTATACATCAAGCAGGCTTTGAATTAGTGGACCACCCGCCATATTCGCCGAGTCTGGCCCCTAGTGATTACAGGCTGTTCCCCAAATTGAAAGAATTCTTACGTAGGACAAAATTTTCCAACACAGGGCTGCGATTATCCAAAGTTTCATAGACGGGCGAAGGAAAATTAAAAAATCTACCTTAACAAAATTATGTAGCATACGCTATTTTCTTTATCTCGCTAGTTAACTAGTTACTTAGCTTAAGCCGCAGTGAAGAATTAATTAAAATAAGAATTTGATGCAGACTATTTTCACTACCTTTTTAAAATCATTAGTTCATTCGAAAGCAATAGTGACATTATTTTCCAGGTACTTGAGTATATACATATAAATAGTGTGCTAATTTATACTTGCACAAAAGTAAGCAACTTGAAGAACGTGAGATTAAAATATCTTGAAATCAACTTGAACTCATAGCGTTTCCGATACCGGATATATTAGAAAGTTTAAACCAAACATGACGCTTTAAAACGCTCTTATCGCTGCAGACAACACGTAGAAATGTACCAAATACGTGTGTTCTATTAATGCTGCACCGAGACAAAGTAATTTCACTTAATGCAATGCAAGGTTATACGCAACGCCTTCATTGTTAAGCCAATCATGCTATATCACATCAAATACCAATATTACGTGATTACGCGAAACCTACAAAATGCACTGTCCGTAACAAATAAGAAGATGCAATTAAATGCATTTGTGTCGATAAAAATAAATCTTATAAAATTAACCAGATTTGCACTCTGATTATATGCATTTAAGATTTCTCGAAAAGTTATTGTGCGTGCAGCAATTTATTATGCAGAGGAATACATATATTCTACACGCTCTAAAAATGTCTGTGTGGCAAAACGAATAAAGGCATCTGCCACCATTCAATAATATTTAGTAATTTCCTTACCATTACTCTGCGAACAATGATCAAAGTGATAGCAATATTTTTTCTAATTACCTGCCGAAGTATCGGTGCCGACTTGAACGTTGGCTTAAAATTTGTCGAAAAGATTTACGATGAGTGCCAGAATAGTGAGTATCTACTGAAGTGCTTTAAAATTCAAGCTCTAAAAGTCACCAATAGGGCTCTGAATTTCAACAAGATAAAATTGATAGATGGTGTAAATTTAGTGCGACGCGAAAACAATAATGTCACCAATTCATTTTGGTATCCTATCTGGAATCATGTTAACTTCGATCAATTCGACTCGAAACACATCGATACACTTTTACATCAATCCTTGAATGCTTTCGTCTCGTCGAGGAGGCTCGATATTCAAGTGCCAACCATGGTCGAGGAAGGTAGAAAGAAAAACAGAAAAGTTAGTTTCGGACCATTGCTCGCTGCAATTGCTATAAAAGGTGGGTTTATGGCCTTAGCCTATAAGAGCATTATTGCGACAGCTGGAGTAGCCTTGTTAGTTGGAAAAATGGCATTGCTACTATGTGCTATCATGAGTTTGAAGAAGCTTGTTAGCGAGAGAGGGGAGAAGGGAACGACTCTTGAAATTGTTAAGCACCCTTCGCATTCTGTAAGTCATACGCATTCCACTTCGTACGAAGACGATCATTACCATAGATCTATCGCTTCTGGAGAAGACTTGTCAACGCCTGAGAAAATGGCATATACTTATGAACCCCACGAACCAGATGAATAAGCATGGTTTACAGGGTAGGTAGTTTATACTTAATATATTTGTAAATATTAATAAACATGTAATTTATTGACTTGTATTTTTAAGAGATACTTATTGTAAATTTCAAAATAAAGCTACAAATAGACTTTTTGCTCGATTTTAAATAAAACATAATTCAAGCAAAAGAAACTGAGTCATCAGATGATACAATTTACTACGAGATGATTACTTGAGAAATATTACGCTTTTATTAATGTAACGTAAGGCATAGTGCGCAGAAAATCTGTTTTATGAAGCTTCAGATAAATAATACTATGAACAGCATATCTTCGGTCTTCTTTGAAAATATTATCCAAACACTGCGCTACCTTTAATTAATAAGGCTATTTTCCCAATGACTCCGTATGAAACAACAATAAATATATTTTCTAAAAATAAAATGATTTTTTTACGCTATATCGTAATACACTAGGGTGACAGAATAAAATAGACACCTACTAATAAAAAAAAAGATTATATTCTCGTTATATATACAAAATATTTTAAATTAGACCAATATCTTGTCGATCCACCTTTACGTGCGTGAAGTGCTGCGAGTCGTCGTGGCATAGAATCTATTAAATGATTAATGTTGTCTTCTGAAATATTTAACAGCTGCCACGAGTTCTTCCTTATTGCTGGGTTTTCGGGGTCGTTTCGCCATATTTGTCTGGATTATGTGCCAAACATTCTCTATCGGATTCATGTCTGGTGATTGGCCTGGCCATGGTAAAATCCGAATCCCCCGTTCCTCTTTCCATGTAGTTGTTGTTCTTGCTTTGTGGCAGGATGCTCCATCCTCCATCAAAGTGGCGTCTTCTTTAGATAAAATGGCGTTGTCGAATATCGATAGTAGTCCTGTTAATATTTGGATATATTTTGCCGCATTTATATATTCCGTCGCAGATTACTAATTGCGATCTTCCACCATACCATATCGCACCCCACACAATGATGTTCACACCGCCCTATTTCACCGTCTGATGCAAAAATTTGTCGTCCAGTTGCTGTGACGAACGTCTCCATACCCACGTACGACCACTATCACTGAATTGGCAGTATCTGCTTTCGCCTGAAAAAATTACAGACCGCCAAAACTCTTCGGGCTTCGTTCACATTTCGATTGCCCAAGCCATTCGGCGCCGTTTATGAAACGCCGTAAGCAGAGGATTCTTCTTTGCCACCCTTTTATACATCCCCACACTGTGGAGGTGTCCAGGAACGGTGCGCTGACTTTCCTGTGAAGTTGCTGCAAGCTCAGCTGCACTTTTTCGCGGTTCTCTTAACACTTCGCGCACAAGCACCCTTTTACTTCTTTCAGAAGGTCCGGCACGACCTGGTCTCGGCTCCATTGTTGATTTTTCCTTGCGTTTAAATTGTGTAATCACACGGTTAACTGTGGGGACAACGGAATATTTAAAAATTTACTTATTTCACGTTGTGAAGCGCCGCGTTCACTCTGGCCAACGATGCGACCCCGGGTGAAGTCGCTAATATCACCCGAACTTTGTAAACGAGGCATAGTTGTAACGATACTAAACTAAGACGAATTCCTTCCGATAGATCTACCCTTACCCTAATGACAAGAGAAAGTTCTTAATTCGTTCTTAGAATTTAGCTGTTTACATATTTATACCGCTTTACCTGGGGTCTATTTTATTCTATCACCCTAGTGTATATAGTAAAAAGGTAAAAATATGGTAGATAAGTTGTCAAATTTTACAAAATTAATTCTGGAAAGGCAGACTTAATAGTTTTTATTCCTTTTTCACATTTTATTAAGTATGTCGGCACAGATAGATTTAAAATACTTAAGTTATGTATCATTGTAGTTATTGAAAATTTGTTGGTGAAAGAGTTAACTCATTGTTCAAGACTGAGGATTTTAGCATCTACGACACCCCATGTTGACAACTTTTTCTGAAAGGAATTGATTAAAATGGGACTACTTTAATTAATGTAATGAAATTAATACTACCATCAAAATTGCTTCGCTAGTATATTTTTCTAGTCTTTTACTAGCTAATGACAGTCGAAAAGATTGTAGTGTTCCTATTGCAATATGGACAACAGAATTCTTTCGAGAGCCTATCGTCTCGTTTGTATATGCGTGACTAGAGCTTTTATTATCTAGACTGCCATCCGTAAGTTTAGAAGCAGAATGAAACTTCTTTAGAATAATACAATTGGTAGGCATATCGTGAAATCGTTAATCCCTATTACAAATTATTGTATGCGACTACAAAATTGTTAGATATAATCTATAAACTTCAAACATTTAGGTACAAATTGCACCCGAGTACGTGTTATTGCCCTATTCCAAGAATACGACTATTGTTTGACGGGAATGGCGTAGGATACCTGCAGTAACTTCGATAATTGTTTAGTGCATGTGGTAAATGTATTAATTCTTTGTGTCTTATCGCGTTCCTGTGCGAAATTAGGTTTTTGAAACCAGTTCGCAATTGTAATAATTTGGTAAAGTACTGAGAGTAAAAATGCAAACACGCAGACAGTTGACTGCAGAACAACATAGTAATATTTGTACTCTTCGCGACGAAGGGTATACCGAGAGAGAAATTGTTTTAAGGTTAGGGATTTCACCGAAAGGTGTGCATTACAAGGTAGCCAGTAGAAGAGAGGCAGGACAAAGTCTTGATAAAAGACGGCCGGGTAACCTACGTCTAGCAAATGCTTCTGTTAGCTCTTATAAGGGGATGCATCGGTCGCAAAAACAAACCGTTTTTAAAACACGTGTATAAACAGATTAACATGGGCAAGAGAGCATGCAAATTGTTCACTGAGTGATTGAAGCGCGATCTTATGGGCCGACGAGTCCAAATCTCAGTTATTTGGTACGAAACGGAGAGTTTTTGTTCGTCAAACGCTGAGGTAGCGGTGTTGGTTTTGGATTGTCTTGCTGAAACAACTACGGGTGATTTAATGAAAGTTAGGTGCAGAATGCGGAAAGAAGAGCATCTTCATATGTTGCAAAATCATATTGTTCCGTGTGGAAGCAATCTTGTTGTTGAGCCGTTTATGTTCTAGCAAGACAATGACCCCAAACATACGGTTCGAATCTGTAACAATTTCTACCGCATCGACTATAAGACTGAACTAAACCTTTTCCTTTTTTTTATAGATCCATGTGATTGAATTTTGAGTGGTTCAAACACCTCTGCTTTTACGTGTATGCCAAAATTTAAAGTACACCCTTAACAGTATGCAGATGATATAGTCCCCTTTTTACTTAAATGGAAAAGCTACCTTTTTGCGTCAAACCTGATATGACACGATCACTGTTTCGTTGACTCATAGTCCTGCGTAAGGGTGTAAGTTATAAGTTACATAATAATTACAGTTATCAAATGCATCTGAAGTTTTATTGGAATCTGGGAAGAAATAATAAAAAATCTTGTGTTCGCGAATACGCTAACTTATATCATGCTCTTGATACGTATATTTACGAAGGACTTTTAAAAATCTAGGAAGATTTAGTACAGAGATTCCAGCTCTTATGCAGATGTCATCAAGCAAGATGTATGATATAGGCGCTGTAGGCAATGCATTATTGAGAACTACGCGAAAAATATGTGAAATAAGTAAAAGAACCTCCTGTTACCTGTGTCAGCGACACGGTATGATATCTTGAAGCAAATGAAAAGGCAGGCACGATTAGTGGTTAAGAGTTAAACGTATCGAACTCATTGAGTTTGTAATTTGTTAAAAGTCATTGTAAATATCTCGAATTGACAACGGTTTACAACAAAACAAGACAAAATCTTGTTTCTAATATTTATGTACCTAAATCACTTTGAGCATCTTCAATTTTCTAATATTATACAATATATTTAAGGTATTAATTCCATTGCACGTAATAAAGAGCAACGCAACTGAGTAATAACGTAAAATTTACAGAAAACGTAAATTTTTAACATATGCCAGCAATACAGCAGCACTTACAGGAATTCATTGAGAAACTCTTTGTAATATTATCTTAATACACATATATCAGGAAATATAAATAATACTACTCCTATTACATTGAATTAATGGTACTGCGCACTTTGTTGTGCATATCCATTGTAAGCTATTTTTTGGGGATCTTCTTCGTATACCATACTTCTATGCCAACCGCCATATCCATGCGAGTAACCATCACTTCCGCCGGGGGCGTAAACAACGTGCGCAGATTCTTTACCACCTCCATTATTAGACGTTTTCTTAAAACTTGAAACAAGTGTTACCGTCAGAGCAATTTTTGCTAACAGTAAAGCGGCTCCAGCCGCAAGGGCAATTTTTCCCATAAACAACTGCGTCAGTACTCCTGCCATTGCAACTCCAATTAGGATCAGCATTCCGCCACCTCCTCCTTTCTTTCCGCCTCCTCCTCCTCCGCCACCGCCGAAAATACCACCACCTTTTTTCCTCGCTGAAATAAGATATGTATACATTGACGTCATTGGTATTGGAGCAATGCAAAAATTCTTGGGCATTAAACTTTTTCGTTCTGTAGTAGGTCGAAATTTAGTGATAGGGTAAATAGTATGAATTTAGTTATGAAAGTGTTATTTTCGGGATTAAGGCTTTACATGTTCCTGATTAGTGGCGTATAAGTCTCACTCATAACTAGCTTAACAACATTATAAGAGCATTTTGTATACTACTTGTGCATAGGATGATGTACTGTAATGCACAATATTTTTCACAGTAATTTACATACTACTGATTTCTAAAAATAATTAAGGTGTAATTATTTTTTCTACTTCCAGCTGTATGTAATTTTAAATATAGTTTCTGGGGATGGTGTAAGGTAATTCATACAGAATTTATTGCACTGTATCATGCTTCATTCCGGAAAACCAGGGTGTAGATGGGAAAAACATCAGATTAATAGTTAACCTATACTGAAATCAATCTGCTTGAGACCGGAATGATACAACAGAAGAAACAAATATACCACTAGGTGTAAACAAGGTTGGATTCTCTCTCCATTACTATTTAAGACATACTCAGAGCACATATTGAGGTTAGCTTTAGAACACACAGAATCTGGAATCCTTCTGAATGGAGGAAAATAGAATAATGTCCGCTATGCAGACGATACGGTTATTTTCGCCGACAGTTTGGAAGGATTACAACAGCTTATGGGTAGAATAGCATATCACAGGCAATTATATGGTTTGGACATAAACACCAAAAAAGACAAAATTAATGCTCGTTAGCAAAGAAAATATTGACAGTTCAAGCTATAGTAACATGTCAAATAGGGCAGATATCGTGAAATACAAATTAGTCTTAAAGTATACTACAGTCCCTGTCCATTTTATTGGGACCACCTTATAAATTTAAGCTTTTGTGTGTTTCCAACGCGATAATTTACAAATACAAGTATAAGATTCATAAATAGGGTTTACAATACCTATCTAAATACGTTCCCTAAATATCTTTCTAAGAAAATGAGGAAATGCCACGTGATGATTTCTTGCCTATTATTATTTCACTCATGAATCATTCTGTAGTATATAGAAGATGGGTAGAAATAAGATTGAAATACGCAGTAATTCGTAGAATATTATTTGGATCGGTTACTATTGTAGACGTTTTTTTCTGTGTTTACGTGTTGTTATTGCAAAGAAAGAAGAAGTATCCCCACAAACAGTGTAGCGAATCGCCGTTTTAACGAAAGAACAGATACCCATTAGAAGTACCGGAAGAGCGCTTTGCGGCAAGAAAAGGATCACTATTAATCGAGATGATCGACGTATCCTGCAACTAGCAACTGAAAACCGAGGTTTATCCACCAAAGACATAGGAAATGTAATGTCTTAATAAGGAATGCAAATATCCACGCGTACAGTACATAGACGCGAGCAAGTTATGAATGGGGAAATCAACATTACACAATTGAAGATTGGCAAAAGGTAAGACAAAATAACTTAAATGAGAAAGTATTTTTTTTTATTTGATCAATGACGTTTCAGTATGCCAAAAGGAATAAGAGGAATTATAAAAGCCAAAGGGGGCATTGCAAAATATTAGTTATATAGTTGTGACGGTGTCTATAAACAGTTCTGAATAAACTTATGTTTGTAAAATAGGTTTTTTTATTATATATTTTAGCAAAATCGTTATTTAGCAAGTGGCCCTAATAAATTGGACAGGGACTGTACATTAGGCTATTGAATAAATCTATCAAAATACAATTGAAATGTACATATAATACAGGATTTTTAAGATACTAGTATTAATATTTCTATGTATTTCTATACTTTGTATTGTTGTCCACATATATATGGACATTAGTATACATGTTTTAATCCTTAAGGAGCTATACAGACCTTCAACAGCATCGCCAATTCTAACTTGTATTAATCTGGACATGAAAAACTCTTCGATTTTGTTACGAATAGCCTCAGTCAAGATTAAACTCCTCTGCGAAGTTTCAAATGGCACAACTTCTTTCATATGTTGCGGTAGGTAATCCTTGTTTCTGGTAATATAGATACTGTTAAATAAATTAATTGGTTCTTCGCTATAGATAGTTTGGTTTAAGATATCTAACGTTCTTTCTTTAACACAAATAATAGAACTATTAGTGTAAAAGCAGTCTCTAATATTACTAATATATTGTGGCAAGTTTTGCGCGTGCACTTCAACCGCCACCGATAAAAATATCACGAAAAGGTAATTAGATGTATGCATGATGCAACTGGCTAAATAAACTTCTCATTATTTTGAAGAAACATTTTATATATGCCTACATACTTCGATGCGTGTCGTTAGTTTTACTACTAGCTGAAATTGTTCTTCACGAATTCTCGACAAAATTATAATGCGGCTCGTATACGGATCTCTACTAATTACACCAAAATGTAAAAAACGCGATCGTTATCTCTGTATAAATTATTAGATTGAAGGTACTGTTTATTTATTTAGTATAACAAAGCAACTAGAGCCTAAAATTAGGTTGTGTCCAAAAAAATATTAATCGAACAGGTTCTGCTTTGTAAATTATGAATTACTAATACTTATGTTATTGGTGTTTTACAAAGAAGTGGGCAGAAGGCGAAAGTGAATTTTGCCGTAAACTGTGATTTATTAATTATTATTATAAAATGTATGTATCCTCTAAAACTATCGGTCTAGTATTTATTACTTAATTTTATTAAAACTACAAAGTTAGCTAAGATTAAAATGCTGGAAACCTAAAAACGTAATTTTCAAGGTTGCGACAAAATATTTAGATTTCGTGATCTAGTATTATAATTGCTAGATTATCTATAGGATATTGTTTAATTCTTTATATATTGATTTCGTCAGATATGTGCGTTATCATTGATAACATTCTCTTTGAGAAAATTACTGCCACGAGAATATGGTATTTGCAACAACAATATGCTTGCATAGTTTTACTTGCCAATAAAAATTATTTTCGCGAGGAATTGTTAACTAGGTAAGAATGCCGGTCATGCAAAAGTTACGAGAATATCAATTTTAAAAGCCGATCGCAATGGTTACAATGTCAACGTTTTTAAACTAGACGATATTCAAACTATCATTCTATTTATAAGCACATTTATTTATTTGAAGTTTTTAAATTATCAGTAACGTAAAATGCGCAATTATACTATTTATCCGCATTAACTGCAAGGTTTTTTAATGTAAGTATCCATATTCCTGTAAGTCTAACAGACATTTGGACAACGTTAATTTTATTTTCAACGAACGATTCCAGACGCGTACAGGTTACAATTTGAAATAATTGAATAAATGAAAATAGATGTACATATATACCTACACCCGGCTATGGCAAAACAAGAAGATTTCATGAAAATCAGATGGGTGTTCCCCTCAATTTCTTTGTCTTCTGAAGAGAAAGTATTTCCATTACATTCGGAACGTTCAGCAGATCCGTCGCCATAGTTGCACTGATTCCAGCAGAACCCCCTATAGCTCGTGCCAGAAAAAGTGCACATGGTGCGCACTAAGTGCATTTTTATCGTTAAGACGAACATGCGTCACGAAAATACTGCCAACTTAAATATTAAGTCGAATACATAAACTGTAATCAATACGTTCCAGTGTGTCCCAGTGCATATTTTTTGCAATGAGGCGAAAGCGCTATAAGTTTGGAAAAACGGCGGCAAATTTGAAAACTAAGGATTCTACTTATTATTATTTTTTATATTCTTAATTTGCAATTTTGATGACACTAAGGTGTCGTCAGTTACTAGTAGAAAATTAGCCTGCGTCTGTAACAACTGGTCAAATGACGCTAGCAATGCAAATTAATATGCATAGAAGGTATATTTTAGTCCATTACTTTCTTTAAAAAAAGGATTGAGGAAAATTGCTACAATCAATTCAGATCTTCCCCTATCAATGTTTATTTTCAAAGTTGGGGGTATCTCAAGAGCTTCTTGCTTATATCTAAACTTTGTTTTAAAGTACCTTAAGACGTTCAAGATGTTTCACTAGAAAAATTATATATCACGAAAATGTGACACTCAGTTATTTTCCTATTTTTACCACTTAAATCCAAATAAGAAGATAGTGTGTACAAACATATATTTCCTCATAGACTCGTTGCTTTCACCTCCTGGAATTTGAAAATTGGGTAAAGGAATATCAATAATAATAAGATTTAAATCAGCTTCTTTATTTGTAATATGTTTTATAGACAAATACTTCCTACTAGTGAAGCTGTACTAGTGAAGTACTACTAGTAGGTAGTAGTAAAAGTGGTAACCAGGAAATGTAAGATATAAAAAACGTATAAAAGTATGCAATGTTCTGTACGCTTAAACCACATCTTCCATGGAACACACAAAATTCACGACTTCTTAAAGATTCAACTCTCAAGTTTTCTTCTTGTATTCATCTTCACTCCACGCAAAATTCCTTCCTGTCTCTTTGTCTTCTCTGGTGAATACTTCATCAACCGGAATGCTCCCGTGAAGTCTCACTTGATCACCGAAAATCCTCTTACTCCTCAAATATACTTCCGGATTGTCTTCGTTTTTATACCTGAAATATTTAAGGTGCAATTTATAAGAATGTAGAGAAAAAGTCACTGCGTATGAACGATTTCTTGCAGACATTTTTGTTTCAATGAATATCCCATTGGCTATAATACTGATCGTATAGGATCGTAATTAAACAAGGTTATCAGAAACACTATTACTATTTCATATCAAGTGTGAATTACAAAGAGAAAAAGCAATAGGTATATAAACTTTCATAGTTACGTACAAATTTTTTTGTTAGCTATAGGATATCCAAAATTACCTTAATCTTTAAAAACATGCCATGTTAAACACTACTAATATTTGCAAGAAACCTCTTATCACTTTAAAGACATACTTGAAATCGTAGTGACCTCCAAATGCTGGATTCAGTGTTGGTTGATAGTAATTTCCGGAGCAGGAATTGCCATAATTATTGAATACTAAGTTACTTAGGGCATACGCAATGGTTCCAATAAGTGCTACTTTGCTTACAATAGCTACTTTGCTAATAAATAGTGCTATTATACCAAATATAATTGGAACCAGGCTTGCAATATTAAACTTGAAGCCTAGTAGTAATGGTACCAGGTATTGTCGAGCAAGCAAACGGCCTGAAATGAAGAGCATATATTATGTGATCGAGATGATGATGAATGAGGTAACACCCGATACACAAAGTTATTAGAGCGAATATCTACCCGAAGCTAGTCTCGAATATTTTCATAAACATATCTAAGGTAAATATCTGTTACACCTGCGTAGGTATTTCATCTTTTAAGGTGACAAATATTTATATAATTATATCATCAGAGAGTAATGCACGATCAAACAAGCGTATTCAGGTGCGGTACAACTTTCCTAAACTCTGAATATAAGCAATACGTGTATTACTCATACATGTAATACAAGCACGTGACCTACATTATCAGTTTGCTCTAGCGGTGAACCCTTGAACCTGCACGTGTTAAACTACGTCCGTGGACACCGCCACCGGTTTCACGGCCGGACCCTGAACTAGTAAGCGGTCTGTAGGTTGACGGTCAATGTAACTTTCTCCTTGGCACAGGTTTTTTCCTTGTCTGAATAAAGGTGGTCAAGGTTTAACTATTATACATATGGTCATTACTCTGAACGATGATCTGCTATACAAACAAATTTGAAAATGTACGATTGATACTCCAGATAGAAGATATCTGCCGTAAAAATTATTAACGACTGATACTCGTTAATATTTGTAGGCCGTAAAAAGCGAAAGTTCTACATTTTAGAGTATAATAAACAGAACACCATGGTTTACAATTAGAGGAACAAAATATATTCTTAAGTAGTTGAACTTTTAGCGATATTCTAGCGTAGTGTGGATATTTCTTTTATAGTAAAGTAATGAGTTACAGTTATAATAATATAAACATATAACAACGGTATGTAAAAGCCCACTTCGATTTTTGATTGAAGATATTTGAAGTAAATCCGTGCCATTGCATAATTACAAACGTATCATAGTTTAATTTGATAATTTTTTTCTCTTAAAAATTTTATGCAATCTCCATTCTTTTTGACAAACCAATGTTACAGCAGCCATTAAGCTCCATATAATCAACTTAAAACAAAAAAAATCCTGAATTGCTTTCTACTATCTATTTACATTTGCTCTTATTTAGTTGGAGATAACCTTTTTTGCTTACGATGTGAAATAGGACCAATAAATTCCTATAAAGCATTCGGCACGACATTAGGTTTGTAATAAATACTACATATGCTTTAATCCATTTTTCTGTAGCGTAACAACTTGTAAGGTTCTTCTTAATGAGAGTCTTTGTCAGTGGCTACAATTTTTAAGAAACTGTGAAAACAAATTAAATTAACAAGCGAAATTAGTGGGCTTCTTCCATTCTGTATAGTAAACATAAGGCAAAATATGTGGCTGCCTGTAGAACTCTGCGCCGTTTGTGGTCCAAAACTGCAACGGAATAATCAAAATTTCTACGAACATATAGACTGTAAGATTGTATTGGATTCCCATTTAAATCATATGTAGTCACTTTTAATACGCACAAGTTACCCTTGCTAAATTTTACAGTTTTCAAAAACCTAGTTCACTTCTACAAAACACAAAGTGCGCATGAGGCGTTATCCAAAAGTTCCAGGAACTATAACGAATAAAAGAAATTATTTTCAATCAAAAATTTAATTGTCTTCTTCAAAATAGTCCCCGTTTGCATCAAAACAGTTGCCAACATTTCTGGCACGAATGGAATTCCTCTTGAAGTTCCTCTATGATGTTGAATTAACATCCACTTCAGCTTGGTCTTAATTTTCGGAAACAGAAAAGACTCGCATGCCAGCGAGTATGTAAAACTTCCTAACTGAGATCGCAATTCGGGCGGGTGCATTGTCATGGTGCACAAAACAGTCATTCTTTCTCCTTTGGTAGCCTCAAAAGACCAAGATAGTAGAGACCGTTCACCGTCATATCTAATAGAATGTATTCCTTGTATACAATCCCACGCATTTTGAAAAATATTACCAACGGTGACCACACAATGTTGCGAACCTGACTGTTTTTTTGACGGTGAAACTAGTGCAGATTTGCAGTATTCTAATTTTGGGGATTAATTTGACACCAACTCTTTTCATATTGAATTCTACAGACACAATGCGACAATTTAACCCACATCCTGCATCGCTTGTCATCTGTTCTGACGGAAGAACTTTGGTGATGTCTTGTGGAGTGATGCCAATTGATGGCCTACCCGGACGGTAGTCGTCTTTAACAGTATCATGGTCCTCTTTAAAGCGTTTGAACTAATCAAAAGTTGTTGATTTGTTTCTTCACCAAAAGCTTGAACCAACATTTTATAGGCTTCAATAACTATTTGGGTCTGTTTAGCATTAAATTTCCTTAGCCTCTTTGTTCTTCGACCAGCGGCAAGTAGAAGGTCGTACAACGTTCGAAACACCACATTGAACTGCGTGTATCGCCGGAATGACGCCGACAAACAAAGGACGAGTATTATATTATTATACTTATTATGATCCGTTGACATAATTTATTGAAGTTGCATTAACTGTTAGAAAGCATCTTGTATGTATATAATTTTAATAATGCATGTGTTTTCATGCATATATTTTTACTTTGAATCCAGTTTATGACCATATTAAATTTTATGAAATAATTAAAAATTTGGGAACACCAGTACACTTGTCTAAATCTAACGCTATCACTGCACTTTCGATATCATACCACTCCACACCTACTTGAGGAAGCTCCATGTTCGTTCATTTTTCTGGCTGAAGCGGTAGGAGCTTTTAAATAACGTAACCTTGGGTCTCACACTCCCCAGTGTTGCCTATGATAATAACTATATATGAAGTTTACCAAGATGTTGTAAAGATTGGGAAGAACGAAGTTCCTATCAGGTCTGATGTTCGTTCATAGGAAAAGCGAAGGTAATTGAATAACGTAGTAGCTAGGAAATCCTTCCAGAAGCGTAAATTATTTGCGTACTAACTACAAATAACAGAGGGTACAATGTAGTTAATTATTCTAAGCTAGTGTATTATTCATGAATTACATACTTTTCCTGTTTTGAATTACATAATTTGTTAGTAATTATTTCTGGTTAAATACTGAACTAAAATTAGGAAAACTTTTAGAAAAAAAGGAAAACATCAATACTAGCTGCAGCAATAGTTACGTTTAAAGCGCTCTGCTGTATTGCTTATTACTAGAGACCGGATTATATGCAAAGTGTAAAAATTTAACGCTAATTAACTTAATCAGTGTAATACATCTACAAATAGACGTAAAATATATAAATAGATTAAACGAAATTTTTGCACTTTGCATATAATCTGGTCTCTACTTATTACTTTGTTGGGTTAACTGAAATGATGTGTCACAATATCCAAAATAAAATCTTATAATTTTAAGAACTGTGAAGGTTTTACGTATAAAGTCTACGTAAATATAAATAATGATATACATGAATGCAACAATTATTTTGAAAATAATAGCAAGCGCCTGGTGCAGGAAATACAATATGATTATTAAAAACAAGTAATTGAGTTGCAACTACACGACCGTTAAATCCGATATTGTAACTTCAAATTATGTTCCACATTTATTAACAAGTTAGACAATTAAAATTATATTTGATATTTATTAACACATGTTATATAAATTTTAGAGGATGATTGTTATTGATTTACATTACCATACTAGGTACGCTACGCCTTGAACAGAAACCTATATGTATCATTACTGACAAATATCTCAAACAATTTATTCATATAATTTAAAAAAGTTACTTTCTCCACTACGATATTATGATCATATTTCGTAGTAATTACGTTGCAATTTTTTAAAAATTTCCTGTAAAATTACTCAGTACTCAGTCACAGTTATCTTCTTATCGCCATATTGTTTCAGTTTAATATTGAATTTTAGTTTCTCTTTGCTTCAAAAGTTTACTTTTACTGTTGCTAAAACATAAGTAAACAGTAGAAAAGTAAAACATTGCATTCATTGATGTGCTCTGCGATTTTTTTACTTTTACTTTGTATATGTTAATTCGTAAAGTAAAGGTAAAATTGAAAAGTGTTAATACACTTAAGCGTATACTAATTATGTGAAGTTATTCTCGTATATGACAATATTTATTTAACTAATTGTAAATTTAGACTTTGACAACATTGACTATTTCAAGTATGGGAGGCGAAATAATATTAAAGGTATCTTACTTATAGATTTGAAAAGTAAGCGTCATCTATAAGCTCAAGGTTGTAGTTGCGTACCTGTGCCAACTTCCTTCAAATGCTGCTGGTTAATGCTTTCACGGTGTTCGTCTAAGGCAAAATCTAATACGCCGCCTGTGCTGAAAGATGGCGCCAGCCGCATTGATAGTCCGGGATATACGTAGCTCATATCCCACAATAAATTTCGCTTTGAAAATATTTGCTCAACGGAATCGATGATGGACCTATAAATCATTAGATTAGAGAAAATTAGATCATATAATCACGTAGCAATGTTGATTGAAGTATCCAATCTAGTTATTATATCCGGTCTCATATCGTGTTGCGTTAGTTACATGAATGATTTGAATTGTAAAGCACGCCGAATTTTGGTTATCTTATTTTCACATGTTCTATTGAGTTAAATTTGCAATTAATAGGTGTATCATTTGTACAATTAATTGAATGGGCAACCAAAATAAAATAAAGATATGTGTATATTGTTAGTACGAATTGTCAATTTATACTAATGAAAACCGCAGGGTGCACCATATAGCAAACGATGTTGTCTAACAAAAGCTAACCTGAAATTGCAGAGCAAAAGAAGAGAAGAAAGAAGAAAATAAAATCCGCAAAATTAAGTGATAGAGTCAAACGTTGGTATAACTATAGCAAGATTATGATTAATAATGTCTATAGGCATGTTTTACATTCCAAACGTCGCTGTTATATATCTTACGCATTCTGAACAAGAATGTTACATCTACAAAATTTTGAACTAGTTTTGCAGTAAGACGTACACACATAGCAAAAAAATATTTTTCTATAAAATCTAAATTCATTAAAATTGATTTTTCTCGATAAGTCTGTGGGATAGCTTACAGAAAACTCACATAGAGCCCTTACAAAGTTATTGGAGTTACTATCCAAGACGCTTTAATAAATAAGCAGCTTCCGGTATAACCAGTAGCAAATTAATGACAGCACATAAAAGCACCTGAATACAAAATTTTGGAAGGTTTCAGTTACAGCACCTTCTAGAATTCGGCTGCTTAGTGCAATCGACACCACATTGCAAACAGGATTTACAAAAATTACATAAAATAGCGTTAGTATCACTTGCAATCAATATAAGGTAATGTAAAGTTACAGAACTATATTGAAATATAACAATAGTGAGTTTTACTATACTTTTTTATACAATTACTTAAATACCTACCTGTTAGTAATTACATT
This sequence comes from Trypoxylus dichotomus, assembly GCA_023509865.1. NCBI lineage: Eukaryota > Metazoa > Arthropoda > Insecta > Coleoptera > Scarabaeidae > Trypoxylus > Trypoxylus dichotomus. The sequence continues at coordinate 48,348,063 of CM042078.1, forward strand.
TAACGCGCTATATTGCACTCTGTATTATATAAGTATACAGGGGAAGTATGTGCCTATGTACATACGTACTTATAGGTTGCCTTACTAATAAACGAAATTATAAGAGAGTGTCATAGTGAATTAACGATTGCAAGGACTATGTGGTTGTACAATTCACAGGTATAGCAGTAGTCTTCCCAAAATAAATAATATTAATAATTAAAGAACAAATTGTGACTGCTTTGTGATGTGAAAATATGTAATTTCAATATTTTAAAAAGTCACATTGATTTAGACGATTTACTGCATGGCATGAAACTGTGCCAAAGACTTAATGCTAGCAGACAAAATCAAAAGGGAAATAATAAAGTAGAAAAAAATGAGAACAAGGAAAGAGGCTGTAATATTAGTATTAAAGAGCATCATAATTCAGTAGGGTATAAAAAAAGGACCCAAATACGAAAATTGAGAATGAAAGTGCTGTAATTGCCATTTAGCTCGTGACTGCACAAAACCACCCAGAGCGATATTATGTTTTATAATGTGGATCGGAGAGTCATAGAGAATAACACTAGATATGAATTAGCAAGAATGAAGTAAACATTGCAAAAATTTAGTTGGGGGAAACAGAAGTTCTATAATAAAAATTGGGAGAGTAGTGGCTTTGCACGTTTAACAAACAAAGATGCCAACTTACCTAAAATAGATAAGATAACAACTCTATACGGCATCAATAACCTGGCTAATATCGTGTTCGAAGAAGAAGTAGAGTGTAGTCTTAAAATCGATAATGACAAAGATAAAGTCAAAATAAATTGGTGATTTGGAGATGATAGTTGGAACAATATGGTTAGATTTACCACAAACTGCTATCATACAAAATTGAGGAATTGTATATTGGTAACATTAATGAAGACATAATTTTCAAGATAGATATAGACTCGTCAGACATTAATTAAAAATGTATAGCAATTAGTGATTTAGTTGTGCAGAAACAATCTGTGTACTATATACCATTTTCCGATGTTCAGGTAAGCATATCATTAGAGAATTACAGCAACGAAGATGTTCATATCAAGAAACAATTAACGATAGCTAAAGTCACCTAACCATGGTAGAGATGGAAATTATTGATATTGAAGGTTATGAACAAATTAAGAAAGAGGTGTTAGACGTAGATCTCGATAAAAACATAGACAATCAACTTACGTAGAAAACTGCAGAATATAGCTATTGGTTTGCAAGAAGCATATCGAAGGACGAAGAAACTGAAATTCTAGAAATTAAAATATAGGAGGAGGGAAATAACTCTGTAATAACCCTCTAACAATACAAGAAACTGTAGGAAAATGAAAAAAGGAAGGCTTAGTGACAGAGACGAGATCAGTTTTAGCAAACCATCATCATACTCACTTCCGAACACTGAAGAGTATCTAGAAGCACTACAAGATTGTGCAATTTGTATAACATTACTATTGCAATTACCATTAGGTGAAAAATCGTGACTACCTTTCCTTGCCCCAAGCAGAAGCATTTGGACTTTTTATTTTTTCATATTATGCTAAAAGTATTAGGACCTTCACATATAAAAGTTGTGTTATTTTATTCTGATGACATTTTAATATCTGAGCGATATTGAAAAGACCTTGTATGTAGATTTAAAATTGTTTTGTAGGCTTTAAGATATGCAAAATTAATAATAAAACCAAGGAAAGTGTTCATCTTTTAGGACACGAATTATCATACGAAAGCGTTAGATCATGTAGCAATAAAATTGAAGCAATCAAACAGTATGCTAATAATAGCAGAGCAGGAATAATCTTTTAATACGGTGAAAACTATATTATCAGAACTAGGTTTGGATTTTTGTTGGGTAAATTACAGAAATCAATACTAATATTTGTGGTATTCGTTCAGCAGTCATAGTGTTACCGTCAGATTCCTAAAACGGATAGTGTTTATGTCATCAGTAGAAAAACTCCAGACGTTGAACGGGTGTATCTATCAGGCAAGTTAGAGTTATAGAGAATAGCGTGGCTTCTGAAGGGGCGTACAGTATTCCTAGTAAGTATTAAATTTGCAATAACGACCAACTGGTACACTAATTTATTTAAGTGCAAATAAAATAAAGAACCTTCAAATTGGTCGGTGCTATAATTCTTTATCCGAATATGACTTTTCTATGAAACATAGATCGGGAAAAAATTAGATACGTCGATACGTTGATTGGTATTTCGGTTGAACAACTAAGGGTAGTATTAAAGACAATAAATAAAGAAATAATGTATGTGATTACAATAGAAAAGGAAGCAGTTATACTTCAAAAATCCGACACTAAAGTTAAAGAAAAACTGAACACTTGCAAAGAGGACAAAATACTGACAGTGACTTTAAATGAGTCGTGTATTATACAAACATGTAAACGGTAAGTCATGATTTGCAACGGCGAGAAGACGCTTGTGTATTAAATATTATTATTTCATGGAACATGGAGATGTAGACGGAAGTCTAAGTCAAATGTAAAACTATTATTATTTTCCGAAAATGAAGACTTATGTCAAATATATCAGAAACCAGGCGAACTTATTCCCATCCTTCCTGGAAAACGATGTTTTGAGATTTTGCATATGGACCATCTATGGCCACGCATAACCAGTAGGAATGGAAACAATATACCTTGCAATGATTGATAATTAACAAGATTAGAAATCGTGAAAGACGCGGAAACTACAACCACTTTACAGAAATTGAACCAGTTTATCAATAGTATTGGGCAGTAGGAAAGATTATTACTGATATAGAGGCGTCAGTTACATCGTAACAATTTGAAAACTTTTAGTCAGTATGGCGTGCACTATATTTTAAATGATGCGCAATACTTCGTGGGAAATGGACAGGTTGAGAAAATAGGGAGAATACTTCTATAATACAAATGTTAGTAGCAAAATATGAAGCAAATTGGGATAAGCATTGCAATACAGGACCTAAATACATCAACAAATAAGATTTCGGGGAGAACAGCTTTTGAATTATTATATGGCTATATTTTACGTATGGGAGATAAACAGTTAAGGAACCTAACCATATAAAATGGAACATATACCCCACCAACAGATCCACGCAAGCAAGTTTCAAAAAGTATCCTAAAAGCCAAAGGTATTTCAAAAACCAGTGTGATTATAATCGTTTTAAAGAGGTTAAGCATAACCCGAGAGGTATCGTATCTGTTGAAAGCACGCCAGAGATTACAGGCCAGTCAATAAAATTGCAATGGGATTATAGCGGACCATCAACTGTGGCAAAAGTGTATCCCGAAGATACGTGTGGTGTTGTAGAAGTAATTGAAAACTAGATTGACGATATACAATAACGGCTAACGTAACACACATGAAAAGTTTGAAAACAAATGGGTGACGAGGAAAATCAATACACAGAAACGAGATAGAGAGTGAAGGAGAAACAAAACAGCGAGAACATCGTGGTACCCAATGGGTCCGAAGAAAAAGCACGTAGATATGGATAAATCCAATCCAGTAATATCCAGAATAGAGAAAATTAGTTAAATATTTACAGACTATAAGATCTGAAATTCTTCGTTTGTTTTTTTAATTCATTTATTGTTATTTTCTGTTTAATAATTAGCTTTCTTTTCTTAGTTCCTTTTATGTATTTGTTGAGGTCGGGAAAAGGCGAGTACTTTTGAACGTGCTCTTGTATTGCATTAAAATTATGAACGCATTAGCAGTTAAGCCGCATACCGGTTATGTCGTACGCTACCGCAAAAGCACTCCTTTCTGCAGCTTTAGTAACTAAACGATATAGGGTGAAGGCGAGGTATGAAAGAGTATATTTGTGTACAATAAATTACAATGGATGTGAACAAACTTAGTATATTGTTTCAGAGAGCGCTTTATCTGAGTAGTAGAAGGACCAAGCTGTGAGAAGTGATATTAACCAGGTTTCACAGGTTTCGTCTCAAAATCACAGTGAAACTATTAAGTATGGGGGGAAAATAAATAAATGAAGTGAAAATTTTCCTTAATAGTTTTTGTTATAAAAAATAAATTAGGGTTAGGACATTTTATTTCACATCTTATTCCTTCTACATCATTTAGTTCTGGAGTTAGATATTTCTGAAAAATACAAAGAAAAGGTAATTGTAAAACTTTACCTTTCTTAAAAAACTTGCTTATAGCCTATACTGTTGCTTTCATAACATAACTGTATATAACAGCTACTCTTTGTAATTAGATGTTTGATTAAACAAATAATTTACCTTTTTTATGCTACTCAAGTTGATATAAACTGAGCGTGGGTTTACATATTAGCAACAAGCTAGCGAACAATTATCAATATAATGAACTTTAATATAGTGTAAACGATACTGCCTAGAACGCAAATAGTTGAACTCGGTGGTATCATTGCAGTCTCAACGGGGAGATAAGCTAAATTGATTATTATCACGCTATCTGGTTTATGCATAGGGACGGTTTGTGAACTTTACAGGTGCATATTAGATACATGAAGTAAGTTAATTAATATTATGCTTCCCTTTTCAACTTCTTAAATCCTAAGTAGCATATCGGATAAATAGATAAGTAATTATTTAATAAAACGTAGAATTCATGAAAATAAATAAAGCATGTGTATGATATGGTGATAGAAAACTTCAAATTAATAGACAAATGAGTAATGGGACACTAAAAGCGGATATGTAACATAAGTACGTTACACATTTACAAATCCATATAGAACGTACAATACATAAGTTTATAAACTTATCATATGAAATTCGAGGTAAAAGAATGGGATGGAGCAAAACATACAAGACAATTCCGAATCGTAGTTGCAATTATATAGCAGTGTTTCAACTATTTTGCGATAAAGCTGTTTCATAAATTTTATTATTCTTTGTTTATCATTTGTGAGTTATTCTTGTTTATTTTGAAAGTTACAACCATATTGGGTGTATGTGTTAATATAGTTTACGCTCGGTATAATGTTCATCGAAACAATGTAAGGTCGCTCTTTTTGAAGTAATACAATGTTCTCCTTCAATTTTCTCTTACGTAACTGCTACATGACTTTTATGTACAAGGAATTTTTGTGCTTTGCAAAGTAAGGTATTTCATTGATAATTGAATTTAGTTCCTGTTTCCAACGTCAAATTGAATTATATTAGGTCTTCGTGATTGCGAGTTGACATTTGGCGACATAAATGGGGACTTAAATAGCGATTTGTTCACACGGTTCCGTTGTGTAATGGCTTAACAAACCGATCCAGCGAACGGGAGCTGTAGGTTTAAATCCTACCGAGGCTGAAGAACTAATTTAATTGAATTTAACTTTGGGAATCACAAGGAAATTCAATTATCATTAAAAAAACCAACGGAAATTATTCTAAATGATTTTTGTAAGTGTTTCATGTTTGCCCCACGTATTATTCTTGAATGCTAAGTGGTTCATAGTTTTCGTGGATGAATACTGCTTCAAAAACTTAGATCTCAAGTATCGCACTATGCCTACAGGAATCATTGCACAGCAATTCCAAGATACATCGAAGGTATGATTTCTGAAGCTTGAAAATCTTCAGCGAGTAAGGGTTTTTCTCTAAAAAGTACGAAAAACTAATGTTACTTATTACCTTAAAAGTAATAGTATGATTAGAGCAGTCCATGTATCTAAAATGAATTACAAAATGAAATGAATTGGGAAAAGGCGACTAGTATTGAAAGCCCAAAATAATTGGTCTTTTGTACCAGAATAGTGGAAGGTCTCTGGGAGCACTTCAAGAAAGAAATTCGTAAGCACCTCTAAAGACTATCTATTTAAAGTTAAATGATTTGAAGGGGCCGGATGAAATGTTTCTAAAATAAAATTCATTTTCATCTCAAGGATAATTGCAACGCTAAACTGTATTTCACAAAATTTTGTTTTTATGAACAGTAGTGTCAATAAAATGCAGTCTAATACTAGCTTTCTTAATATTATGCAAACATACAGGTTTGTACAACGTTTTTATACAATATAATTCGGAAATCAGAACTTGTAATTAACATTCACGTCAAACTTGCTTGCACTAAATTTAAGACGCATAATAAATAAATAATAATACTAATATTTTGATTTTAGTACTTGCCGAAAAAGTTAAAAAATATATTTATTGCTTAGGTTGCTCTTTCAGCAGCATTAAACTCAAGTAAATTAAAATCCAATTGTTTAAATACCATTGGGGGTAGAAAATATGAAATATTCAAGTCAAACATTATCAATACGTTATTCTGCTCCATATAACACTGCACACCAAGTCCACCATAAATATAAGTTGAGATGTCACAAAAGTTTATGATTGATTAAAATGCATTTTCAGGAGTGCTTTAAAATATTGACTTCTTGAAATTCTATTGATTAAATGTTATGCGAAAAAGACTATAACACATAGGCTGAAAAGTCCCGGGCCTAACAAAGAAAACACGGTTTCTTTGGTTCAAAATTAGCTTTATTCATCAACGTAATCTCCATCAAGAGCAAAGCAATCATTCCAGCGCCGCTCTGACATTTCAATACCACTTTTGTAGAACGATTTATCTTTTGCCTCAAAATAAGCCTCAGTTTCAGCGATAACCTCTTCATTCGTGTGAATTTTCTTACCGGCGAGCATTTTGTTGAGGTCTGCGAACAGCTAGTAGTCGCTGGGAGCCAAATCTGGCGAATACGGTGGATGTGGGAGCAATTCGAAGTTCAATTCATGTAGTTTTGCCATTGTTTTGATTGACTTGTGACACGGTGCGTTGTCTTGATGAAACAACATTTTTTTCTTTGCCATATGCGGTCGTTTCTTTGCAATTTCGGCCTTCAAACGCTCCAATAATACTATATAATATTCACTGTTGATGGTATTTCCTTTCTCAAGATAGTCGATGAATATTACACCACGCACATCCCAAAATACCGAGGCTATAACCTTTCCAGCCGATTGTTGTGCTTTCGGGCGCTTTGGACGAAGTTCACCAGTTGCTGTCCACTCAGATGACGTTCGTTTTGATTCCGGAGTGAAGTGATGGATCCATGTTTCATCCATTGTCACATATCTACGCAAAAATTCCGGTTTGTTACGTTTGAACATGGCCAAACACTGCTCAGAATCATCAACACGTCCCTGTTTTTGGTCAACAGTGAGCAAAACGCGGCACCCACTTTGAACAGAGCTTTCTCATAGTCAAATGCTCATGGAATATAAAGCCAATACGTTCTTTTGATATCTTTACGATGTCAGATAACTCACGCAACTTCACTTTTCGATCATTCAAAACGATTTTGTGGATTTCTTTGATGTTTTCTCGTGTTACCGCCTCATTTGGACGTCCACTGCGTTCTGCATCGTCGGTGTCTCTACGACCATGTTTGAAGTCAGCAAACCAACGTTTTATTGTTGTTTCTGATGAAGCGGAGTCCCCATAACACTTTTCAAGCCATTGCTTCGCTTGAACGGCATTTCTTCCCATCAAGAAGCGGTGTAAAATTAAAACACGAAATTGTTTCTGATCCATTGTTTTGAAAATAACAAAAGTATCGTGACTCTTAGCACAATAACTCAGAAACTAATGAATAGAATATCATGAAATTTTAACAGCTGTCTTTTGCAGGTTAGTACTAACTGAGAGAAAGGTGACTGCAATAAAACTAGCGTCATCTATGTGTTAGGCCCGGGATTTTTCAGCCCATGTGTTATATTGATTCAATGGGCAATTGATTAAATTTATAGCCCAAAACAACTTCACTAAATTATTGATTAACTATAGCTTCTGCACTCAAACAGAAAATCTATCACAAGCGTGTATATATTATTTAGACATGATTTATTGCTTCCATCCTTACAATTTCTATGTTAATGGCAAACAAAAGAAGATCTTTACAACACATCCAAAAAATTCTTAGAAAACAATACCCAAAAAATAATGCTGCTAGCATGGCTACTCATGGCATTGGTGAAATCATTCACGAGAAAGACAATGTGAAGGGAGAAAACGCTAAAACAATTGCCACATTGTTTTTCCCGCGAATGATCCCATCAATACCATGAGTGGCTGTATTTCTGTTTGGTCATTGTTTTCTAGAAATTTTTTGGTGTGTTTTTAATACATCATGGTAACCCCGAGGGATTACTTACATGTGCAATTATCCAATGCGCTTTCGGTGCGCGTTCTCTGTAGTTTAGCAGTCCATGAACTGCTCGGGGTAGGATTGGGAAACTGTACCCACTTGTATTGCTGGACGGCAAGCAGGTGCATAAGCTTGGCACTAGATGGCGCTAAGAAATGCACACTTTGCTATTGTTTAGAAGAACGGTGATATAAGCCGAGAGAGAATTTAAATTTGAGATAGAGAAAGACGATTGAAACCTCGCTGATGATGCCGGATAAGTAGAAACATATCTACGTGTTAGCGTTTTCTCTCCTCACATTATCTTTCCGTATGATCTCAGCAATACCATGAGTAGCTGTATTACCAGCATTATTTTCTTGGGTAACATTTTAACCGTTTATATTTTACAAGAGTCGATCAGTTAGTAGAGAGAATGACACAAAATTGTTGTGCTACGACTGTTTCACTATTTCTCCATGAAGTCTGCACTTTATCATATCGTTTGTCATAAACATTTTACTAATTTTTCTATACCTTCATGTCTGGTTACAGCCAGATTATTGAATCTATCAGCAGCTGCCCTCTTCAATCCGTCATCGTTTGCAAAGTTACTGCCGCTTAAAGAATGTCCCAGTTTAGGACAGAGATGACAACTACTAGGCGTTAGGTCAAGACCATACGGCAGATGTTGAAAAGTTTCCCAATTGAATCATTAGAGTAAACTATGTGTGAAGGTAATTGAGTTTGGATCTGTAACCATGATTTAGAGTCTATCTAGTAATTATCATATCTTTCCCAGACTATAGGATTTTTGTGGGTAGTACACACTTTTCATTTAAAAGGAACCTCTTGATTAGTAATTATTATGAGCGGCAACTAGATATGAAACAGATATAGAAAAAAAAGTGTAATGTATAATAAAGGTTAAGTTTGAACTTGAGCGAAGACTATGTGAAGCGATGTAAGTATACAACAAATTTTGTTCCATTATCCAAACTAATAAATGCCGGCGAAATTCCTTACTTTTTGAGTGACCCTCGTATTACAATTGTCGATTATCCCAAAAACTCGATTCGGAGTTGAAGTTATCTTCTTAACTGAGTTTTTGTTCTTATAGTGACCGAAGTATCGTTTTCCTAAACAACTTCTGATATTCGACATTTGATTCTAACAAATTGAAATATATTCTACACCATTAACTTGAGTGTTTTTTATATTCTTTATATTTGTCTGTCGAAATCTACTAGTAATATAGATACTATTTCTCTGGAATATATGTAATACCTTATACAAGCAGGCATGGCTATATTAGCTTGTTATTTATCTAAAATAAAGTAATTGGCCACACCTTGAGTGAAATATAAAGATGTAAAATACTATCCTTTGTAGATAGAAATTAGACTTACCTTAAATTTCCTGGATCACTCGCCACAAAATTATAAGATTCTCGATACTGTTGTTCATCTCTATAAAGTTTTACGCCATCTGCGATATTGAATTCTGGATGATTTTCGAATATTTGTAATTCCGTTATAGCGCCGACACCTAAACAATAACCCAAACTTCCCGAGGGCTTCGCAATTAAGCACTCTTTGAAAGACACTTCGCCCGAATCTTCTGCGAGTCCGAGATATAGTAGGTTTGCAAGCCATAATAGCACAACAGGAACAGAACTAGAGAACAACATCTTCGTTAATAAGTTTCCTTTACTCCCACACAATTTCTTTTATACAGTACAAATGATATGTTTGAGTGATTTTTGCGACCTCCGGTGAAAGTTCTCGCCCCATTGTAATTAGAGTCATTTCTGCTGAATTTTCTCATCCTTGTTCGAGAAAACGAGAGTTGATTTTTACTTTTTTCGCTTGAAATACTGCCGCCGGATGTTTGATCCTATACGGGTTGAGAAATTAATTTTTATTTGTACGTTCTTTTATCATTGCCTGGAGAGCGTAAAATACAAATGAGCTATTGAAATAAACTACTTTACAATGAGTTCCGAAAATCCAGTAAATTTTCAAATTAGTTATTAGCTTCGTTCGTGGAGGTAACACAGATAAAACTCCAAGCGAGTTCGGTAATTATGCGATGCTCATGTGCACTTCCATGTAAGTAAAACTTCGAAAGGTCAAAATTTAATGTGGATAGCGTTACGAACTAATACCACAAGTTAAATGCTTTAACACATTAAAATTCTGTTTATACCTACAGTTAGTTCGTAATAGTTCTCAAGTAATTGAAATACTGTGCTATCACAAAGTTTCTAGGACCATGGCGGCATTAAAATACGAAATATATCCCTGGACGTAAGCTATATTACCACACTCGTAACACAAACTTAGCTATTGAAAATTATTTTGCAAGCGTCATCGTGACCAATAAATATGCTATTTGATTTAAAGGTACAATAAAACAAGTTCAGCTGGTATTCAAGATTTTAATAATGAAAGAAGACAAAATTAAAGCAAGTGTTGAAACTATTATCCATTATTTTCAATTCCCAAGTTTATACGCCTTCTCATGCTGTTAAAGACATTTTGTAGTATTGCGAGCGTAACACATAACACATGGGCCGAAAAGTCCCGGGCCTAACAAAGAAAACACGTTTTTTTTTGGTTCAAAATTAACTTTATTCATCAACGTAATCTCCATCAAGAGCAATGCAATCATTCCAGCGCCGCTCTAACATTTCAATACCGCTCTTGTAGAACGATTTACCTTTTGCCTCAAAATAGGCCTCAGTTTCAGCGATAATCTCTTCATTCGTGCGAAATTTCTTACCGGCGAGCATTTTTTTGAGGTCTGCTAACAGCCAGTAGTCGCTGGGAGCCAAATCTGGCGAATACGTTGGATGTGGGAGCAATTCGAAGTTGAATTCATGTAGTTTTGCGATTGTTTTGATTGACTTGTGACACAGTGCGTTGTCTTAATGAAACAACATTTTTTTCTTTGCCATATGCGGTCGTTTCTTTGCAATTTCGGCCTTCAAACGCTCCAATAACGCTATATAATATACACTGTTGATGGTATTTCCTTTCTCAAGATAGTCGATGAATATTACACCACGCACATCCCAAAATACCGAGGCTATAACCTTTCCAGCCGATTGTTGTGCTTTCGGGCGCTTTGGACGAGGTTCACCAGTTGCTGTCCACTCAGATGACGATCGTTTTGATTCCGGAGTGAAGTGATGGATCCATGTTTCATCCATTGTCACATATCGACGCAAAAATTGTTACGTTTAAACATGGCCAAACACTGCTCAGAATCATCACCACGTTCTTGTTTTTGGTCAACAGTGAGCAAACGCGGTACCCACTTTGAACAAAGCTTTCTCATAGTCAAATGCTCATGCAATATAAAGCCAATACGTTCTTTTGATACCTTTATGATGTCAGCTAACTCACGCAACTTCACTTTTCGATCATTCAAAATAATTTTGTGAATTTTTTTGATGTTTTCTGGTGTTACCGCCTCATTTGGACGTCCACTGCGTTCTGCATCATCGTTGTCTCTACGACCACGTTTGAAGTCAGCAAACCAACGTTTTATTGTTGTTTCTGAAGGAGTGGAGTCCCCATAACAATGTTCGAGCCATTGCTTCGCTTGAACGGTATTTTTTTCCCATCAAGAAGCAGTGTAAAATTAAAACACGAAATTGTTTTTGATCCATTGTTTTGAAAATAACAAAAGTAGCGTGACTCTTAGCACAATAACTCACAAACTAATGAATAGAATATCATGAAATTTTAACAGCTGTCTTTTGAAGGTTAGTACTAACTGAGAGAAAGGTGACTGCAATCAAACTAGCGTCATCTATGTGTTGGGCCCGGGACTTTTCAGCCCATGTGTTACTTCAATAATTCATTGCTGCATAACTTGCAAATTGGCAACAGTAGTTTTAAATATTCTACTCTTTAGACGAGGGAACACGAAAAACCACATAATTGTCAAATAAGTTGATGGTGGTGAAAATTTAATTTCAGTTTATAAGTTCATAACCCGATCGTTAAGAAACTCACGAAGATATTAATATTTTCTTGTGTTGTGTATGCCATCGCAACATCTTGCTGGAAGTAACCATATTGTAATTCATCTGCATGCAGTTGCTCAATAAATTCATTCAAAATACATCTGTACCTCTCGTAAGTACTTGTAAAATTAAGAAGAATTCTGGCGCGAAAAACTGCTAGCCAAACACCAAGTTTCGCAGTATGCAAAAACGATCCAATAAAAATATTAGGATTTTCACTACTCCACATCCGAGTATTTTGGGAATGGACGTTTCCTGAAAGATGAAACCACGTTTTATAAGAAAAAATGCCAAAGTTTGCAGGTCATCATCTTTCATTTAATTATTTACAAACCACTGGGAATAAGCAAGACGTCTAGGGTAGTCTAACGGAAAAATAGCCTGTGTAAGTGTTTCTTTAGAACTCTCTGGCATGTTCCGTAGGAATGTCCAAACTCTTGAGAAATATATTTCAAAGGTTCATCTATAACCTTTTCTGAACAAACACTTGTTCTGCCAGTACGTAATTTATGGCCCACAGAACCAGTCTCACAAAATACACCAACACTCTGGGAAGTGCTCTCTTTAAAGTCATTCGAATATGCACACCGGCTGTACACCCAAATTCTATCTATTCACACTCCAATTCGAGAATAGGTATCAATTATGTATGTACGTTTTTGCACTGTATTGGAAACCATATTTGATTTTATTCAAATTCGCTGTTCAAACTCGCTTTCAAACTTGTTGCAACTGCTTGTTCGCAAACTCGATATTCAAACTTACTTTCAACTTTCAGTATTGATGACAGTCAATGTTACTGTCAAAATAATTTTGAAGCTGTTAAGTTGAAATACCTGGCTTAAATTTAGACATATATTCTCTATTTCAATACCATCTGCGTTCTTGAAACTTTATATCGCGGTAATATTCAGTAAATATACTGTGGCTAAATCGATGATTATGTCATGGTGTTACAACTGGAGTAACTTTTGTACCAATTCCTAGATTTCTATACGAAAATTCTTGCTTAAAAATAAGTCAATTTGTTCTAAGTACTTATTCCCTTGCAATATTTTTTGTCTTTTTTAATTACATACTTTTCTATCTAGATGTTTGCTTACATAAATATTAAACAATTGCTTTTGATTACTAAATTTTGGACTACTTGTTTTCCTCTGGTATTTTTCTGCCTTACCATTATCGATTTGTCTGGTAGATTTTGAATAGTCAGGCACTTTCACGGGTTTCTGGGTGCTGAAAAACTGTAGTGCAGTAAATCTTCGTTCCTTTTATGTCATACAAGTATATACACCTATATCTCTATCAACCACACTAACTTCCGGTAGTTCTTGCGAGTGTAACTCTTTTGCGCAGAAGCACAAGATGTTGTGTTGGTCGTAGAAGTTATAAGCACTTTTGTGTTGACTTATCTGCAGCTGAAGTTCGCACGATCAAAACTGAAAAGAGTTTATCTTGATTCTGTCAAAAATACGGCGAACTGAGTAGCAATATAAATGCTGCTATTTTGAGAGTGAAGTGATACTTAAGGACGTGAGAAACCTTATCGAGTTAACCTTTGACGAAGTAATTCGTAAAATAAGTAAGAGAGATGATCCCAAATAAAATATAATAATTTTTAATTACTCTATATAGGAATCGTACAGTAGTACAGAACGAAGTGATCGTGATTATTAGTTGAATAATATGAGACCCTTCAATTTATTTCTAAAGTAATAAAATGATTCTATTCAGAATATCTTAGTTTCCGTCTATAATACACGATTGGTTTAATAGAAAATTTGGAAAAACTCGGGCAAATTCGTCTATATCTTCGTCAATGTTTAAACGTAGATATGAACTTACATATATGTGGGTATATTTGGTGATTGTTAAATTTGCTAATTAATGTGAAGATTAACTACAATTTTTAAGAGGAAAGATAATAACATTATTATTCCAAATATCGACAAGTTATTACGAGTTGTAATATATCCTGAAATTCTGGTTTAAATACTACGTTGAATATATATGTACTGGCTGTTTTTACTTTCAAACTGCGAAGAAGTTATGCCACATAAAGAAATTGTAAAAGCTTTTTCAAAGATCTCGGAAATGATAAATTAAATCAAATCTTTTTTCACTATTGAATTTGTCTCGAAATATCAAGTTACATCATTTTTGCGTATCGTGTGGGTTTACATACACCAATTAATGAAAATTCTATATTTTCTAATAAAAATCTCAAGCTATTATATTCACATATTTGATTTAAAATATAACATTTTTTCTTTTAAAAGGAAATGAAAATTTTGAGAACTTTAAGTCTTCCTGGATATTCGTAAGTCACACAATTGGAAATATGATGATCAGAAATAACACCAAAATACTTCCACAGCCGCCTTTTGATGTTGGATAACAGCCTATACTCTAATCAGAGATTGTTTCTCTTTGTGAAAAGTTTTATTTTCAGCTAGATTGAACAAATAAGTTTATGTAATTCAGTTATTTCCAAGCCGTTTACACATCTACCGTTTAGTATATTGTAGGCCTGGTCGTTAGGCTATACTGCAAACTTACCCGATGACCTGGAAGAAAGTTATAACAACGGAAGCCGTATTTACGTGAATTTAGATCGTAATAGATGTTCTCAAACAAATTATTTACTAACTGTAATGAGCTGCTTCGTAACGTGCACGTGAGTTGAACATGCCTCCCATTTTTAATATAATTTTTGAAACCTTTGACGAATAATAATTGATATAAGATGATACCAAATAACATTTCTTAAATAATTTTAAAATGCTAATATAGTAAATGCAGATATAAACGTTTTAAAGGCAAGCAGAGGAAGTTCCAACCAGAATCACAGGAACTTTAAATAAAGAAAATGAAAGGCAGTAATATTTAAAATGGGAATATCATTCCAATATGTATTATCACCATCACAAGTTTTGAATCAAAAATTAATAAAATAATACAAACCCCTTTATATGTATAATAACGACACGATCTCAGCTTCGCCGATTAACTGCCCTAATTATAGGCGCAATACGTAATAAAAACTAAAAGTAACCGTGGCGCATTGGCTTTGGATGTCGATTCCGAAGATCTCATTTCGTTTGAAAGATGGCATACTGGTCATTCATATCTTAATATACTGAAAGAATTTGGATTTCTCCTGGCATTCGTTAATGGTGATAATGCTGTATTCAAGATAATAACTATATTCATACTTCGCAAGACGTTGGCAAGTAGTTTCAAGAACTTCCTGAACTTGAACTACTCGATTGATAGACGAAATTTCCGATTTTCAATTTGATTGAAAATTTGTGGAGTCATATGGCGCGTAATTGGGAAAAGTATAAGGAAATTGTTGTCAACAAAACCTTGTATCCTTTGTATATCACTGAATATTGTGGACGTTCGTTTGTTTCTTTAGATTAGCTTTTGTTTGCGTATTCGGACCCTATTACAATAATTCTTTGACGGTTTTGTTTTATATTTTAGTTACCTAAGCAATTCTTAAAACTTTGATCGCACTAAATAAAACAATTTATATATTTTTTATTACTTTAGGATACTAGGTACTAGTAAATAGTTATTTGAAATTTATACGTTTACTGCTTTGTAACAGAAAGTATATTTACATTTATGTTCATATATAATCAAGCAACACGTTTCTAACATGCACCTTACTTAACAAATTATATGAACTCTGTGGACTTATTGTATTATTGATGTAAGATAATATACATATATACATATATATGATTATAAAAATAGATTTTCCAACTGTTGAGAAGTACGTTATATAGGACTTGGAATTTCCATTAGAGCATTTTCCTTTGTTGGTGTTAGTCACTCATAATTACTAATCTTTCTTTATATTCTCATTCTAAGATAATAATGTGATAATGGAAGATAATTGCACATGTATATATGCACAACAACGCTTAGCAATTATGATGTTGATTTAATGTTACAACCTGTATACAGTCTCCTGAACTAGAGGTAACACGTTTTCCCAGAAAAGGTGGAGATCGTGGGTTTATATTCTGCCGAGACTGCTGCTCCTTCAGAAATTTAAAGATGTTGGAAAAATGCAAGAAAATCGTAATTTATCATTACAAACAACCAACGAAAGTTTCATATTGATATATATATATATATATATAATATGAAACATTCGTATACTCCTCAAAAGATATGCATCCATGTTTATTAGTTTCTATACTGTATGTAGGTATTAGACAAATTTAGTAGATAAAAGGAACATAAAATGTTGTTTGGAATCGACAGAAAATTTTTGGTTTCAGATTGGTACGTACTTTAATATCTATACATACAATTACAGAATTACAATTACAAAGTATAAAATAATTTTGTTTTAATAAATATATCCAATAACATTAGCACTAATGGACTACGCTATACACAATAATGTAAGATGGTACAACAATAAGCTTCTTTGTTTTTTTTTAAAGTTGACACATAAATATTAAATATTAACGACACACATGCAGGATTAGTAGAATGTCTGGAGACGATGCTATAGTGTTCAATTCATAAGTAATTGAAATAATGGCAGATGGCCATGTAACACATAAACGATTATTTTAATTTTTGGTATACTACTTTTACTCCCTCTATTTCTGTTGTGTGGTGTATGGTCTTTTTACTGGGAGTAGTAACACATTGTGTGTATCATGTGTGCATGCTTTGAACCAGGAAGCCTGCACAACATATACAAAATCCTACTAACAAAATAATTTTTGTTCTGCTATGTTTCATTTAAAAATTGAGGTAATACAATTCCTCCTACGCATTGTAATAATCTACATTGATCTTTATTTATCTTAACTTTTCTCATAATAATTAATAGCAAAATTTCCTTTATCCTATGGCTAATTTATAAACTTCGACGCCAACGCAACGGCATAAATACGTAAGCACATATTTTATTTGTCTACTGAAAAATAAATGAATGAGAATGAGTAGTTATTCTAGTCAGTTTTACTTTAACTAATTTATTAATAATTAATGTATTTCTACAAAAGAGAAACTTTTCCAAAACCTAAAAAATTTCGGGTCACATATAAAAAAGCATTTAGATATTGCACCTGCTTCCGTTAAGAATAAAAAATATCTGCCTGAGCAGCCTTCGTCTAGTTTGTGTGAATATCCTAAGCCCATGTTAAATCATTAAGTATGTCTTGCAATTTTATTAAAACATTTGAGTCGCTGCTACCGTCACATATTTTCGTATGCATACATTTAACAGTTATGTATAGTGTCGGCAAAGTGGGGCAAGTTACAGTGCAGTTCGGAAAACAACGTGAAGGGGCCAAGCGGCAGTATCAAGGCGAGTGTTCGGTAACATTTACGTACTCGCATCATTTATGATCAATTTAAAGTGATCCTTGTGATAACTTAATGGATCTTTCGATGAATCTTCTCAAATTTGTCTCGGTATGAGAAAATCTGAATTCTTGTCAATAACATCTACAAATTTTCGTATTACACTCTTTTCGCCTTCCGCCGTAGACATGTGTGAGTGAACATCATCCACAATTTGAACAGAATCCTCAAACGACATCGAATAATTTTGTAATTTTTCAATTCCCTCTGCTAGTCCATAGTAGTTCTTGCGAATATTTTCTAAATCACATTTTACCTGACTATCTTGAAAGATTTTCTGATTTTTCTTGATAGCTTTGGCGTGTCCTGGATCGAATTGTAAAACTTCTTTACATCATCAAAATGTTCGCAGTAGTAAAAAGCAGCTCTTAACCATGTTCTCCAACGCGTAGTAATCGGCTTTGGTAGTTCTGGCACTTTGAGACACAGTTCGTGAAGTCTTTTTGTACCTTTTGGGAACTTCTGAAATACTACCTTCGTATGAGCTATTAAAGTATTTGCTCGTGGATAACATTTAAGAATCAAACAAGGTCTAGAGAATGGATTTTACATGTTACATGTAATAGATTCCCACTCTCTTCTCTAAGAGATCGGCTTGAGCAAAGTATGTTAGCGGCACCGTCACTCGCAAACATTAAAACGTGAGTTGTTGAAACTTGAAATTTGTTGAATGCCCTCAACACCACTTTTAAAACTTCATCGCTAGCACATTTTGCAACTCTTTTGGAAGCAAGTAAGATAGAGGATGACGATTTAAACTCTTCCACTGTAAGTACCATCACATTCACCACACAATGTTTTTGCCGATCAGTGGTTTCGTTCACACGTAACCACAATTTTTTATCTTTCAGTTCTGCTTTAATTCTTCTCTCAAGATAGTCACGAACAGATGGCATAAACTTAACGATATCCGACTTGGTGATGTATAATCCGAATACTTGCTCCAAAATGAGATAAATGCTTGTTGGTCTAGTAAAGTGAACAATACAATACATAGAATAAAACAAACACATATACGAAATATTAAGTGTTCGCTGTATCGTTTACCATGGATTGCAGAACAGTACTTTATACTTTTTAGTTGGCGTTCACATTTAATTTAATTCTATCGCCTCGTAGTCTAATTCTGGCATACTTGCTATTACATCTTCGTACCTAAATGCGACATCTTCTAAGTATGTGTGTACTGACAAGCACTCACATCGACCAGTCGAATAATACTGAACAAACGTGCTTCGATACCGGTCTCGATTCTCCGTGCCGCGCGCTTCACCCCTCTACGTTGTTCTCCGCACGGCACTGAAACTTGCCCCTCCTTGTAGAGACTAGGCATGTATAGTATGTATATATATATATACCTTTTCATCATATACCATTAATTAAAAATTAAAAGAAGTATGAACTGAACGTAGAGAATTGTTTAAACAATATATAATTGATTTGGATGATTGAGATTTTAGTGTAGACATTATCGATTCTATATACGTGTTATTTCCTGAGCAAAATATGAACTAAAAATATTATCGACCTAATAAGTACGAGGTTAAACATGCTTAACAAAAATTTACGCTATTTAAGATAAACTAACTTAAGACAAATTACTTCTGGAAGAGCTGAGCATTCCTCGAAGCGAGGAATTAAACCAGTTCCTGCCCTTCATGCTGGCCCAATGATCTATCGTGAATGTGCTCTTCGGTATAGTGCGGGTGAGCAACCACTTCGTAGGTAGAAGAACGATGTTTACTCTCAAGTAGTTTCCTTAATCCAATGACAGATGCTATCGTTAACGCTATTTTAGCGACGACTAAGGCCTTAAAAGCCACCAGACCTATTAATTTAAGGACTATCGCTCCAATCATTGCCGCTTTTAGTTGAAGCAAAAGAAGTAGAGACATTCCTTTTCTGTTTCCTTTTTTTCTAGCTAAAAAAAGATTCGTTATTACGTAAATAAGGCATGTTGTGTAGTAATTTTGCTGTAGTGTAATAGAATACAATATTTTGGATATTTTTTGGTTACACTGGAAACAATTAAACACGTTTCATTGTAGAAGTCAAAAACAGGAAGAATATTATGAGTGGGTTATGGAGCGTTTGTGGAAAAGAATCGTTCGAGTGAGACCCGAGTATTGAGCGACGGGAAGTTGGTTTTTGTTGCAATGTTGGACAAGTCCAAGAAGCTGAGACGAAGATTAGTGAGGCGATTCCGAGAAATGAAAATCTATGCTATTATTTGATGAACGTGTCAAAAGACATGTATTTTGAATAAAAATAAATAATTTTGGCGAAATGAGTTGATATTTGCTTTTTATTTGAAAAGTTCCGTTATTTTTACGACTCATATAATCGACTAACACTTTATTTGAAAAGGAACTGATCTATTCCAAGTAAATTTTGATTTCAAATTATATTTTCATTTGCATGTTCTATAACGTTGAAATTTAAATTTGCTTATTGTGAATAAGGAAAGCAACACAAAATTGCAGAATATAATACATTTTCCAACACTACTTGCACCTTTTGATTTTTTAAGGCCAGTTGTATTAGTAAAATAGACCAAGAACAGTTCCAATAGTCATAAACGGGCTCAGCAGTTCAAATATTCAGTCTAAATATATAAATGAAAAAGTTTACATAAATCATTTGCAAAATAAAAGCAATTTAAATTTGGTATCTGATTTACAAACTAAAGACAACAAGATACTGATATATGTTTATTAACACTTTTAGAGCATTTTAATTTTAATTGGTTTGAAATCATGGAATATACATGAATTAAAATTGCTTAGCTATGTATATGCAATAATGTCAAAACCGCAGTAAGTCGCACAACAGATGTTTACACGACCGCACAACGTTTTGCGATATCCTTACAAATTTTTCCCAATTGCCCTTCCATATTCTATCCATGCACGTTACACGCTGCTTTTTTAGCTTTATGTTAGGGTGTCGAATGTTTCACACTTCGCGCGCTTGATATTCGTATTACTACCCGCAATATGTCCAACATGTTATACGTTATTGTAATGCAATGCTCAACTGTAGAGAAAGTGTCGTACCTTCATTGTCGAAAGATCTTTTCCACTCCTTCATAGAGTTCGTTGGTATCTTAAATTCAAATATATGGGAGGTAAAGTAATCGTAAATTCTTTCGGCCAGGATATTGTCCAGCATCTCTTCCCTGGCCCGGGGTTCGTCCGGAAGTGTGATAGAGCTAAAACGCCTTCCTGCTTTACTACTTTCGATCTGTTTGACAGTAAACATACTTCCAACCTCTATGTCTGCGGGCAACTGATCGATGTAGGTTAGAACTCGCTCCTAAAATTTCAGAAACATAGAAAGGCAAAAGTTTCATCAGCAACGAAAAAGAGAGTTGAAAAGGTGGTATCCCACAAATAGAACTCTACCAAAGTTAGCAATGACATAGATTTGCGCTATGTAAGAGGGTTGGTCGAAATAAGTATATTATATTACATTTATATTACACCATTTCTATTACGGTTCGCCAATAGTTTCAAAATAGAAGCAAATGGATAATCCTACAGCTCCTAATGTACGAAGGCGCCCTGAAATGTTTCCGGAATCGACAAGAAAAACACGGTATTGGTGTGGTTTTTTATTTTTGTTTCTCGATGTAGTCTCCTCGAAGATCAATAAACTTTTTTAAACGGTGCTCCAGTTCCTTCAAGCAGCCGGAAAAGGTCGAGATCGAGGTCTGCAAAATAGCCATCTGTAGCGGCGATGACCTCCTCATTTGAAGCAAATCTCTTTCTTCCCAGTGATTCTTCAGGTTTGAGATTAGGGAAAAATCGCTGGGGGCTAGATATGGTGAATATTGAGGATGAGAGACTAATTCGTAGCTCAACACATTCAATTTGGACACGATGATGTGGGATTAATGACTCGGTGCATTGTCGTGGTGGAAACGCACTTCTTCTTCCTCTGGAAACACGTCCGTTTCTCCTTCAATACTGCATCTAAACGGCTCAGTAAATCGCTGTAGTATTGGCCCCTGATCGTTCTTCCCTTCTGCAGATAGTCGATGAGGATCACACCTTGGGAATCCAAAAAAATGCTCGCCATAACCTTTCCGACCTATGGAACGGTCTTCCTTCGTCTCCGGTATGTAGTGGTGGATCCCAGTTTCATCCACGGTTACGAAACGCATGAAGAAATTTCTTGGATTGGGTTGGCTCCTCGCCACACATTCTTCCGAAGCGGTTACCCGATTTCGGTTTTGCTCCGGTGTTAGCAAACGCGGTACCCATCGCGCCGAAATCTTTTTCATACTCAAAATTTAGTGTTTTCGGATATGGCCAACGCATTCTTATAAGATTCCTGCTGTTTCTGCTATCTCTTTCAGCTTCCATCGTCGATCAGCTAACATAACATCATGAATCTTGTCGACCATTTCATCGTTGGTAGCGGTTGTTCGGCGTCCACTGCATGGTTCGTCACTTGTGCTTGTGCAGCCACGTTTGAACTCGCTCACCTGATCGTTTTCTTAGCCCTCCAGAAGTCTTTTATCACTGTACGAAATTTGATTTTATCCATTTTTGCGAAACCGCCTGACTTGCTACACAAAACACATTCTTAAACAATAACTATTGACGTCTGAAATTTTGACATTTGTCATAAGAAAAGTTCCGCTTGCCGACCGATGAATCAACTTCTACCTTCGTGCGCCATCTCTTGTCGATTCTGGAAACATTTCAGGTCGCCTACTATAAAAATGTGAATGCAAAACTAAATATGCACCGATCATGCATATCATGCAAGACTAACAAAGATAAAACACCAAAGTAACAACGATATTTGGCGTACTGCACAATACTAATTATTAAAATATAGGTATACCCTGTAAAATCAGAACTTAAGTAATTTTTGTATTCTAGATGAAAACAGCCCTTAAGCAATTTGGAAGCCAGATGTACACATCTTAGGGTTTAGATGGAATATATTTGATTTGTTTTGACTAGTAGGAAAGTGACCTCCTGCTATTTTAAAACATAATGTTTTAAATACATGTCCTATTTTAACGTATCTTCAAAAAGAGTACTCCAAAATCCACAACTTCAAATCGATGTTCTTTTAGTGAGGGTAATCGTAATGGCACATCTGCATAAAAATATGCTGAGCAAATGAGTTCAATCTGAAGGACATTCCAAGAATTCATAAGTTTACGCCTATTACTAGCAGTTACATTTGTACTATTGGCATACAAAGTGACAACAGCGGAAATACATGCATGGAACAAAGTTAGCAAGTCAACTCTATGAATGAACCATGCAAGAGAAAAACTATTGGGAAATATTTAGATGCAAGAGCAAAAGTAATTATTTCTAAAACAAAAAAAATAATATATGCATGTTTAAATTGAAAGTAACACATGTACATAGGTACACAATATATATTCTAAACTCATGCGTCTGCATAAATTTTATTAGTATTCATTTAGAGTGGCTAACAACCTGGTTTTACACATGTCAAATTTATGAATTTGATGAATGCATGAATACAAATCGTATGCTACATGCCATAAAGACGCATCTAGACATTCGTGCTAGCGTATGGTAACTATTTAAAGGCAATGTGTATGCTTTTCACTTTTTAATGCGCGTTTGATGGTATGTGCGTATACAAACTTGCGTATGGGTATATGGGCATGAGTTTAACATAATAGTAGTGCCTACGACCTGATCAACGAATTGAAATATGACATTGCATAAAGTATATGTAATTGATACAGAATTATTGGTAAGTTTTCACCCGACAACAAGAGAATTAACAAAACCTAATCAGATGTACCCGATATCTTAAGTAGAACGTAGACGTATCCCATCTTCAAATCTGATGCGAGCTTTTCCAGATTCGCAGGCTGCTATGGAAATTTTGATTATTACAAAAGTATGTAACTTTGAATTTACTGAAGTTGCCATATTTAATTCTGGTAAATAACAAAAGAAAGAGCTTCAATTATGAACAAAACGTATTATGTTATATCGGAAAACGATAACTTAATGATTATGTATAGCTCCAATTTTTTCTAGAATTCGAACACAAATTACATATTATTATGAAAAACTTCTTTGCGCTTGATTTAATTATTTTTTATGCTCAAAGAGCATCTTCAAGTTAAATTTATAAGTAGGTGTCTATCTCATTTTTTGTCTCCTTAAATAGTTCACTTTTCGTAATTACGATGACGTAACGTACGTGAGCTAAAGCTTTATAATCCATCCTCATAATTTGTCCGCATATATTATATATATATATTATATAATATTTACTAAATATTGCATGGATAACGATTGCTTTTTACGAGGGCTATTTTTCTAACATCCGTTCGTCCCTCTAAACAGTTACGTGAGCGGTGGAAGACGGGAATGCCTATAAGGTGACTGCGCATCTTCGTCACTACAGTATTTGCCACTTGCAACGTCATTTTCAGCTAAGTTTCAAGCACGTAAACATGGCTGCTACCATTGATTATCCCGCCAAATGCCACTTGCGTCGTGTAATTCGATTCCTTCAAGCAAAAGGGAACAGCGCAGGTGAAATTCATCGAAGAACAAGCCTAGTATACGGCGAAAACTTACACGGCCGATGGTGTTGGTGTAGATGGTGTAGGAAGTTTGAAGAAGGCTGAGCTGACACGATGAAGGAGGACAAGGACGCAAGGCTGTCGCCTCAAAAGACATTGTTCAACGACTTGACAAAATGATTCGAGAAAAACGGACTCCATCTCTTTCGTGAACTGAAAAAGTGACTAGGAGGGCAGAGCTTCCAGAGTACAAAGCCGCTTTAGAATAACGTCACGGACCATCTCAACTCACTGACGGCAACATTCTATACAGAGGGGATTGGAAGGATAGTCAATAGATATGGCAGATGTATCAATCTTTACGGTGATTATATAAAAAAGTGACCATATTTGTACATAAGTTGTCGTCGTATATTAGCGTTATTGATTTGTTTATTCAATTTATTTATACTCTTTTCTCTTGTTATAAACAAATGTATTAACCATTGTTATGTAAGATACATTTTATGTTTATTACAAATACATGCAATAGAAACTGAAAATTCACTAAGTAGGATATATTGGACTTAGATTCTTCTTACAGATACCTTGGAAAGGTTGGTCAGTGATTCAGCAGATAAACTAATAGATTAAAACCCCAATCAAGTCACAATTAGAAGGACTGATTATTTTTAACAGAGTTGGCAAAAAGCTAAAAACCTGTAAGTAGTTAAATCTGAGAACTGATTACCACAAACGCATTCACTGGACATTTCAAAGCGTTCATATAATTGTCGATATAGTAACAGTTATTGACTTTACCGTTGGAATAAACCAATTTTTCATTGAATATTTTTAATTTTGCTTTACTGTAAATTGTTTTGGGCTTAGGTTATTTAGTTCATTTTCCTTTCTTATTTGCTTACACGAGAGATGTATTTTACATTCATTTATTATTTATCGCAACACAAGTAAATACGTACTAAGGACATAGGATTAAAAAAAAGAAAGTAAATATGCAAATTTAAAAAAATTAGCTGCAGGGATGTATGACCCAGGAAATTAGGAAGAACTGATCAATAAAATACCTCAAATAACGGCCACTGTTGATAAGCGGATGCTGGATAATATAAAACAGGTGATTGCGCGAATTAGTAAATGCGCCGTTGCTGACGGAAAGCATTTTGAACATATGTTACGTCGATAAAGAAAATACTAATTTCTAAATCATTTCTTATCATTTTTAATTAAAATAGCTTCGAAAATCATTTAAACGGTTCCAAAAATGATCTACATTTATTATTAAAATATTATTAAAATACTCCGTAAATGACAGTCGGTAACGCGGTTGACAATGGGAGCCCACGTGCTCTCGAAACGCTGCGTTCCGCATAATTAATTAATTTGTGTGAGTGGAGTTTACTGCTATACCCGTGAATACTCCGTAAAGGTAATTGACAGTGTTGTCAAATTTGTTTTCCTTTCGTTTTGGTTGGTAAGCGTAAACTAAGCTTTGAGAATAAATTTTGTTTGTATGATTTTTATTCAGTAAGCTGCTGTTCATACTCTCAGACAAACCAAGGATTCACTTTTTAAAAAGGAAATCAAATTCATATATTTTGAATCTTCGTGTGTGACGCATATGAGTGGCATCTGTTTTTTTTTGTTCTGCCTTGCGTGTGTTATTTGCAGCTTTATAGTCTTATATTTCCCGTTGTGCAAGTAGATCTTTATAGAACTGTTAATATTTTATGAACAATTAGTTATTGGTTGTAACAGAAATATCTACCTTCTCTAAGACTTTTAGCCAGTGTAAGCGACGCGTACTCTAATAATTTAATTAATTAGTTTGCGAAACAAAAATGATACAAATAATTTTAAAGAACTTAAGAATATTCGACGTCTTTAATTTTTGAAATCGTACTCACTCGCACGTGATTTCTCGCCTTTAAGATGGACTGGTCTTCGGCTTTCAAAATATGTGCCCGGAACTTCCAGATTTTATTTGTAGTCTCAGCTGATACACTTTATGGTTGGATATAAACGAAAATCTTTGTAAATTAATGAGTTATTTGAGAAAATATCTAATTATTCTCAGGAGAGACGATGACAATATGATAACAGGGACAAGAAAATATCTGGAATAGGTAAACCAGTCGTCTCTGTTTGGTACTCGCCGTTATTTTTTATTATGGTTGATGTTAGAAGTTGGAGGCAAGGTACCGGTAGTACTTCCTCTTTATGAATTTTAAGCACAGATATTCAATCTGTACAGGTTTCTTTCTAAAGTTTTACAGATATCTATTTTAATTACGTGTCTTCCCTGAAACACATATATTTTCTATTGAAAGTAGATATTTTTGTCAATTGAAATGTAAGCCTTAGCTTTGGCAACTAAAGTAGTACATGTACGTAACTGTCTATATATAATTTCCTTGAGAATGCCCACTCTATATTTACTGCACCAACTATTGCATTATTGGAAAATTAGTTAGCTTATTCTCTTCATACACACATTACATTCTCCACTACTTACAGAATACTACTGCACTCATAGGCATTAAAGGTTTTAAACACAAAAACGTATCTCCGGTTTTTGGTTAAATTAACGTTTCTGCATAGCTTTCACAGATTGTTCTCACTTCACAGTTAACTACATTACCTTCAAGATACTTTTCTGTACAATTTAATTTTTCTTGTCTACTATTTCTGAAAAGCAACTGCTTTGTTTTTTATAATCCATTATTATCTAATGATAATGTTATAGGTAGTCGTGCTTAGTACACCTTCCTGTAATACGTTTTTGCTAGCCTTTCGTATTTGTTAGTGCAACAATATTTAAACATATATAGGATGGTTTACAACATTGGTGGTGTTGTTAGTTATATACTATACTTATACGAGTAAATAGTTCCGATTCGATAGATACAGGTTATTGTATATCTCTTCATAATTTCACATGTTTCTCAATTGTTCCAATGTTTTACTGTACAGTACCGATATTCGTTTCCTAGCAATCAGGATTTTATTCAAATATTTTAGTAAACCTCTGATAATGTACTTGTCAACCATATACTTTCATTTCTGCTTTGTTCATTGTTCGTATTTGTGTTTACTTCCTTAACTAATTTTGTACACAATCGTGCTTTGCATCTTAATTCATGTAAATAGTTATATTGACTATTTTCATGTGATGTATCAGTTATATGAATTCATTGATGTGTAACTTACATAAATACTGATGTATTTTTTCAAATTAAGTCAGTAGAATAAATCTTCGAAGACCCACAACAAGGTATTAGTGGGTCAAACAATTGGTAGGTACCCCAGCGCTTGTTTACATGCTCCTAGTTTTTGTGTGTCAATCCTTATTTAAAATAGCTGCACCCCTAACTATTAAACAAAAATTAAGAGAAAGATGTACAATGTAAAGCTAATAAAATCGCTGCGTTTCATTTCTTCTACGATCAATATTTTCTTTACTAACAAGGCGGCACGATTGAACTTGTACTATAAGTAATTTTACTTTAGAGGTTAGTTTTAAAAAACACCTCCAAAAAATAAAGGTGATGAGGAGGGTGTCTAACAAAGAATTGCCACAGATGTTTAATTTTCGTTCCCTACTGTAATTTACCTCCTCGCTCTAGAAGAAATCTCATTGACGTCGAAAGCTCTAGCTTGAGTAGTGATCTGAAATTAGTTGTGCGAATATTTTGAAGAACCCATATATGATACTGATAAAATATGTATTGAGACAATGTCCTCTTTAGCTTACAAAGAGATAGTGAAATCCAAATAAGTTTACTTAAACTTAAACATTTGACAATCATAACGACATTTAGATTCTATTGAAACACATTTCTTAGTATTGGATGTCATATCTTTCGCAGCAAGTATCGTTTAAAAATAAAAACTGCAAAAAATCTTGAGTAGGTATAATTGTGCTACAGTTTAACAAATAGTTTACATAGAACCTAAATAAAACAGAGGGAAGAATTCAATTTAGTTAACTGTAAAGGTACAGCTGTGAACATTATTTGTAAATCCATATGTCAAAGAACATTACTTCGTTGTGCATGTCTTATATTTTTAACATAACGCGGAACAGTAACCTTGGTTTATTTCCATGAACATCGCGAAAGGGCTTTTTCTTTCACACCAGACAGAACAAATCTTTCAAGCGAAAAACCTTTTGTTCTTAGAACTTGAGCAAATCAAATTATCGAACACAGCGCTGCTTTAAATTTAACGTCGATTTGCTTTATAATGTGTACAGTATATATTTTTTGTGGGGTGACATTTGAAAATTTGAAAAAAATATCTGGAAATGAAAATATATTGATTGTAGTACTTAAACCAAGCAAGGAGTGTAAATTATAACAGATGTGACGTTAAAATTAGTTTCTATGAAATTTCGTATATGCTTGTAGAATTATTACATGAATAAAAGTAGTTACTTTTAATATATTTCGTTAAAATTTAAAGTGTCCATTATATTATGAGCGGTGGTGTAAGTATTTAACAAGAACGCCAAGCAACTGACGTAATATGTTTGAGAGGAGTGTTATGGACAACACTGAAATTTAGACCTCCTTAAAAAAAATACGTGGGAAAAATCCTGCGTAGAACTCTCAAAGTTATTCTACTTATGTAACAAAGTGGTATGTTAAATCTTGTACTGCAACGAACCCTTGTGGAAAACCAATGTTTCTGATTCCCACACGTTAATTTCTTCAAATCTTCAGATCGCTCAAAAATAGTTGCAAACAGGGAGATGAAATCTGACCGAAGCTTAACATAAAAGATTATGTACAATTTAAGAACGCAATAATATACAGCATGTACCACTTAAAATAAGCAAATTCGTACGAAGACGACAGGAATATGAAAATATTTTAGCTAAATTGACCCCAGTGATCATAATAGTAATAGTGGCTTTCTAGACATCGACAGATGCAACCTTTAGTGGAACACTCTACGAAAGTATTACTACGCTTTTGTCAATGCAAAATATCAAAATATTAGCAAGTGCGTCATTTATCGTAGGTTTAAACTACCAAACGGCAACCTAATAAGCAGGATTATCAAGCTCTTTATCTACGTGGACAGGATTCTATGGTTCTTTATATAATTAGACACCCACCTTAAAGCATATCGAAAACGTTTTCGAGCCACATTCATCCAAAAATTGCACAGCATCTTTTAAGAAATAATCTTCGTCCTCACCACCGCAGACAGCAGTAACCAACAGCAAAACGATTAACAATTGCATTATAATGTTGTCCACACACTTTGGCTGCAAGTACTGGTACAGCTTCCTATACGCGTCCCGGTTTTATCAACTAGGTATCGCCAATAGCGGATCTAAATCGCTTGAAAAAAATCACGCTGGCCGATAAATGTTGGTTTAAAGAGCATCCACATATGTACACTACACGCATGTACTAGTTTTTAATGGTCATTTGGTACCAATTTACTTGGAGCGGACACAAACATGCAGGTGCATCTGCAACTGGTGTATACCGTCTGACGGCAAGTTATCTTCGGGCGTTCGTTTAATTATCGACTATGGCACCTAAGGATTTATGTACTTATTTAATATATCTATTTTATAATTCCGAACTTGCTTCTTATAATCATATTTACATACCTAACGCTCAAAATATTTTCAAAGTTATTAAAGTGCGATAATCAATTCATATTATTTCAAAAATTTGTTCATGGCATCTACAAGCAGAAGAGAGTTATACATTAAGAAGAATACAAAAGAATTTTGAACTAAATTATTAGACTTTCAATAAACAATTGCTTGAAAAATTGTTTATTCTTGTTAAGTTTTGTGTTATTGTTAACTTTTTCCGTTGAAATTATGTCTTAAAATAATTGAAGTAACTTAATTTTACCCTAACAAGAGAAAAACTTAGCTCTTCTTTATAACTATACCACATTTACATCCAAGCAAGTACAAGATAAGCCATCTGTCTGCAGTAGAGAAGTCTCACCAATTATTAATTGAAAAGGAGTAAACGTTATTCTATAAACGCATTTTAATTTCTGCTGACGCAAATTTTTTACTTACCGTAAGGAACTGGCGAGGATAAGCCTATTAAGGATAAAATTATTTACCTTGAGGATTATAATTCCACCACCTTTTTTGTATGTTAGAGGGAAGGTCATTAAATAAGTCACAAACTACTATGGGAAAGCTGTAGATAGCAGTGAGCTATTTCCCTATTTGTCACTAGATGTCAGGACAATGGGCAATAAGACTTTCTGTAAAAGATACTAGGAAATGTCTATGTACTGTGAAATGTTTTTGTCGCATAAATCCCTGTATAACTTGGTTGACAAATTCTTTTAAGGGCGCTCGAAAATTGTTGACGATCAGCGAAAGGGCCGCTCCGTTCATATTGCGGCAGATGCAAGCCTTCGACGGGAGGAAGATATGATTCGAACTGACAGGCAGGTAACAATGGACAGCATAGTAACTGTAATAGGGTACCCTCATGGTTCAGTCTACTAGCTGATGCACAATCGTTTAAATTCTCGAAAAGTTCGCTCACAGTGGGTACCTAGACAACTGACCAAGAAACACAGAAGGATTCGAATGGGCTTGTCTTTGTAACACCTCCTCGGTACGCACAGGACGGGGAGGACATGCATAACAATGTTGTTACTGGTGATGACTCATGGGTGCACCACTACCAATCCGAAACAAAACGTGCTTCAATGCAATGGGAACATTCATCTTCACCGTCAACAAAGAAATTCAAGGTTGCGTCCTCAGGTGGTAAGCTTATCTTTACCATGTTCTGGGTTTTGAAGGAGTGCTTGTAACCTATTTCCAGAATAGGAATGAGAACTATAGTTTGAGTTTTGTTGTTACTTTGGGATGTCATTCGACGAAAACGTCCAGGCCTACTGACGAGAGGAATAATCCCAGGGCGAATTCGGCCGACTTGGCCCAGACGAGAATTGCAGAATTAGGGAGGGAACATCTTGAACAACCAGTTTACAGTCTCGAGCTAGCCTCAGGCGTCTATGATCTGTTTGATCCACTCAAAAAGCATCTTAGCGGCGAATATTTCGAAGGTGGTAACAATGGTCAACAAGAGATACACACGTCGTCCATGCGACAACCCTACCACTTTTATGCAACAGGTATTGGGACATCGATAAAGCGATAGGATAAGTGTATTAATGTGGATGAAGGCTTTATTGTAAAATAAAACTTGGTTTTGATTAACTATTTCTCTAATTTATTTTAATCTATTTTTATAATAGTGACCTACTTATTAACTTTCCCTCGTAGTATTAACAAGGGGTGTTGTTCTAATTTCTGCTGGCGCAAAATTTTTACTTACTGTAAGGGATTGGCAAGGATAAGTCCACTAAGGATAGATGTATCTACTTCAAGGATTATAATTCCACCACATCTTCTCAGTATATAGTACTAGCTGTTATTAAACTGTTCTTCCGTAGGTTTGGGGTTTTCTACGATTTTCCTCACTCCATGCTCTCGGTCTCAGTCTAGGAGTGGCTCAAGTGTCTGGTACAAAAAAATATAAAATGGCAAAAACTAAATGCGTGCTCGGGAAGAGAATGTGAATAATTTTCATGGCTCTATGGGGACAAAGCACACATGTAATTATCAACCAATTTGTTCTGGAGGTGATCTTGAACAGAAGCGAATGTGGGTGTATTGGCACGCAAAGGTCTCCATCGTTTCCAAGAAGCTTATATTTTCCTCCCTATGTAGTCAGAATAACAGCGAGCATTTTTGGAACTGTTAAGAAATGCATTAAAAAAATGCAAAAATGCGAAATACTGCATTGCTCTAGAGACTTTGTTAAAGTGAAATGGTACAGAAACCGATACAATCTAATTTCTTGAAAATTTGTAGCCTGGACTTAACAGTCTGTATTTTCCCAAAGGTAGAAAAAGACAACAATGGTGAACTTATGACAGATCTTTTTCGGTGGTGAGCGGCCTAACGAAGTTATAAGCTATTTTAGCTTGTCATAACCGCAGAAGCCTTGAGATACATGAAAGTGTATGTAAAATGTTCCATGGCCCTGTTATTACACCCCCTTAATTATTATTATGAAACGCCGGGGGCATACCGAATTCACCCAAAAAATAGCCCGATACTGTACTTGATGGACACTGGTTTCGATCGCACGACTGATATACTAAATTCACGTGATGGTCCTCTTACCACTGGACCACCGAGCTGTTGAAGACCGTTTTATGGAAAAACCAGAAAAATACTTTTACAATGTAAAAGGTCTATCCGGTCCTAAATTAAACGTTAAGAAGCACCAGAAGGAGTCCAATTATCTATTCTTTCTCACAGTAAAATCAAATTATAGAAAATTTCTAGAGAAGTTTTACAAAAATCTCATTACAGTATATTAAGGTGATTCTATCTTGTACTTCACTGTATTTATGATATCGTCAAACGACTTCGTGATAGGTGTTCTTGTAGAAATCATGATTTCTATATGATCTAACTTTTTGTTTTGCAATCTATTTTGCTTCCCTCTCTCTTCTGAGCTTCTTCTCTTTCAACCCTTTCTCGTATCTCCAGTTCGATTACTATTAAATTCCATGCTTTTCCTTAACACTTTTAAGATTATTTATTGTACTCTTCCTTTTATATAGGGACTTTTTTCTCTTCTTTTTATAATTCGTGTCTTAATTTAATTTACTACTACTTCATTTATCCACCGATACTCTTCGTTCCTTTCATTTCCTTTTGTAGCTTTGGAGAAAGATTAAATTCATGACAATATATCAATACAGTAAGAACAAAGAGACAAGGATTAATGAGTAAATCTTCCAAATTATCATAAAAAAATTATTTTAGTGCTAATCGAAATTCGAATTTTATCTCTGCCATATAAAAAAATAATTTACTTATTCACTTACTACTAAATATAGGAATTTCAGTGTGAACTACAGTATATCGTTAATTTTCCTGCAATGTTCCCTGTAAGGAATATACTTCGCATAACGAAAAGTACTGTTTCAAACTGCGTAACCCAAAACAATTTATTATATAAATGGTATCATTCTTAACTGTAACAGAGGTAAATAACTTGTACATGTACTTACTAATGGTTTCAGATCAAATCCAATTTTGTTATAGCTCTATATTACTTAGACCCTTCCACACAAGCTGTTTTCAATTTTATGTTTCATCGAGTTTAATAATCATCAAGTAAAAGAAGCTATATTACTGCTGAACGACTATTTAAAGGATGCCAATAACGTTTTAGGTAATGTGTTGCGTAAAATGTTACGTTATTAAATTCTCGGAAAGCAATGCAATAACCTTTTCAAATAGGGCGAACTGAGTCGAAAGAAGTCGATATAATTCACTGGAAACACTCTCTTTGCTGTCATCTATATGTATACATGTTTCATCTCAAATTAAGATAGACAATCAATATGAATGGGATGATGAAGAAGATTTAAACGTCAAATAATTTAAATACAGATTAAACAACAAGGCATTAACTATTTTAGACTTTAAAGCAATGTAGATGAAAGGCTATTTCTTAAAAATATCTTCTATTTAAGCAAGTACGCCATGAAATTGAAAGTATTTTTAAAAATAGATTTTTATGCATGATATTTTCCGTTAGCATTTGGAAGTACATATATCTTTATTTCTAAGAATACATATAGCAGGCTCAGAATGTTAGGAAATCTCATGTGGTTGGTCCAAGGAATTTTATTCGTGGAGATGAACAGATAACTGATTACTAGAGACCGGATTATATGCATAGTGCAAAAACTTAATTTAATTTATTTATTATATTTTACGTCTATTTGTAGAAGTCTTACACTAATTAAAGTTAATTAAAGCTAATTAACGGTAATCAGTGTAATACATCTACATATAGACATAAAATATAATAAATGAATAAAATAAAATATATGCACATTGCATATAATCCGGTTTCTACTGATGCACACCAGTTACTCTTCTTCCTAAGAAACTATATTTGACACTATCTGGGTAAATTAAAGGTTCAGTTCAAACTGTTGTACGTAAATTGTTGTATTGTGTAGTTTAGCGAACGCAAATGCAAGTATGTGCAACTATAATTTACAATTCGGACAACTACTTTACTGAATATATAAAATACTGTTCGGGTTTGGAGATCACAAATTTTTTATTTTATTTTATTTTTTGAATAAATTTTGTTTGTAAACATGTATAACATTATTATTATTTTAAAAATACATCTGACCTTCTGTGTATATAAGAAAATCATAACTTTGTCTGTTTTCCGGTATTCTATAAATCTTTCATTTTCGTCTCAGTATTAAGTTCAACTATTTTTTCATTTTTAAATTGTGTTTGTAGGTTTCCGCCAAATTTTTGCAGCTTCCTAACGCTGCGAGACTGCTGTCATGAATGATCCATATAGCCACTGTGAAACTAAGGTATCGGTAGAAGTGGTATCGCATGTACTCGACAAATGTGCCCATTTAAATTCATTTCCATCTGTCCGTCGAAAATTTATGACTGTCGTCCCGGTTTACCACGCACGTTCGTACGACGCAAATTCTAGACCACTTAAGACAGAATTACAAATTGCTAAATTAATTAATGCAAATATTGGATAGATATAAAACTTTATTACACTGTGAAGTGAAATGAATTACTTACTCTGAATATCAAATAAAAGCCAAATAATTTTCTATGTCAATTTAGAGTTGTTCTACTTTGTGGCAATGTACACTCTGTGGAAATATTAAAGCCTCACCTAAAAACGTTTTAGGAAACACTTTTACAAAATCTAAAAATATAACTGTAATTGTGAGATCTGCTGTAATTGTGAGGACCCCGGGGTGTGGGCTCACCTAGGTGGGTCCTCACTCTGGGTTAGGTGTAGGGGCGGAGGAAACATTTATAATAATAATAATAATAACGATAATAAAAATAATTTATTAATTTTTTGAAGCACTTGAGGACAGGATTGACTAGATAACAATCATACTCAAAGTATGCGTCGCAAGTGTAGGACATCTTACCTAGAGGAAAGCTTCCAATATTGTTTTTAAAAACCGCAACATCTCTAACAAAATTTTAATTCTGTAGGTAATGCATATTATATACACCAAGATAAGAAAACGCTGTAAAGTACAGCTTTCTCATGGTATTAGTGAAATCAACTCACGAGAAAGACATGTGAGACATGAATCACTAACTCACGGAAATGTTTCTGCCTTCCCAGCGTCATCAGCGTGGTTTCAAGCAGTTTTATGCTAACACATGTAATTCTCTCGCTGCTTCTATCACCATACTTAACTCTACGATACAAATGAATATTACTGGCGCTAACTAGTGCCAAAAGAAAGAAACATTTGCCTCAAAGTCAGACAGGGAAAAGAAGCGGGTACAGTTTCCCACCCTTCTCTCGTGCAATTCGTGGATTGCTCTCTCCCGAGAGGGCGTTTTTGCACCCAGAGCAGTGCATAGGGAAACTGCACATGTGAATGATTTCTGAAGGCTTACCATGACGTATTACACATCTAAAAGAATGCCTAGAAAATAACGCTGTAAGTACCATGAGAAAGCTGTACTTACAGCGTTTTCTTATCTTGGTGTTATTTTCTACGCATTCTTTTAGATACATATTATATACTCTTAATTTCATGCAATTAGGTGATTGGTGATGTGTTCGAGGAACAAAATAATCCTGATTACTTTCTACATAATCAGTATGTCGGAAAAACAACCACACCTTTTAAATTTGCCAAATGTTACTAACGCCATCCGTTGAAACAATATATAATTTAAAAGTTGTATATCTCATTACAAAACGAGAGCGGGAACATTAAAATCAATCAAACGATAGTTAAGTTATAGTACTTAAAGCGACAGTACTTTTTATCGGTTCGTTACAAACATATGAACAACGAGCTAATATTAAATTTTGTTTCAAGCACGGTATAAGTTTTACAGAAACATTTTAATTACTGAAAAAAGTTTATGGTGGTGACTGTTTATCTCGTACGCGTTTGTTCGAGTGGTATAAGCGATTCCAGGATGGTCGTGATGCTTTCGAAGACGACCAAGACCAAATCGTCCAAGAAACAAAAATTACGAGAATCTGGTCAAAAAAGTGCGTGAAATTATCGCATACGATGCGAATTCAACTCCGAGATAAATATCAGAGGGATTAAATACGACCAAAAACATCATTCACGAAATTTTGACGAAATATTTGGACAAACGGAAAGTCTGTACTCGATTTGTTCCTCATGCCTTAACTGGGGTCCAAAAATTGCTCGCATTGAATATTGCAAGGATTTTATCAAAAAGATCGCGGCCAGTCGAAATCGTACATTCCTGGAATCGATTGTAAGTGTGATGGGACTTGTACGATCCCCAAATAAAATGCCGAAGTGCTATGTGGAAGTGCCCAGGCTTTTCAAAATCGGCAAAATTACGTTTCCAGAGATCACGAGAGAAGACAATGTTGATTTGTCTTTTACGACTCTAAAGGTATTTACGTCGAGAATTCGTTCCACGGGGTCACACTGGCAAATATTATGTGGAGGTTATGGAGCGTTTGTGGGAAGAAAATTGTTGGAGTAAGACCCGAATATCGAGTGCCGGAGGGTTGGTTTCCTTCGCGAAATAGAAACTGACCAAATAAAGAACGTTCTACAACAATGTTGGACAAGTCCAAGAAGCCGTGACGAGGATCTCTGAGGGCAATTCCCAGAAATTACTTAAAAAAATCAATGCATCATTGGTTGAAAATGCTCAGAGCTGTATTGACGCAGAAGGGATGTATTTTCAAGAAAACTAAAATAATATTGGGAAAATAACTGCTTGTTTCGTTCTATTTGGAAAGTTTCGTTATTTTTCCGACGTGCAGTTTACATAAATGATTCTAAACTACATAAAGGAGTTAGAGTTAAGATGCATATCATTACGTAATGATTTTAATCATTTCTATTGTCTACTTCTGCTTACGTTCATTACATTAAGGACAGTAGTTTAGCACGATATTCATATATGCCAATCTGCGATATCCTTTAGGCAAAAAGGGCATTGGCTCACGGGAGCTCTGTTTCCGAATATATCTGCAGTTCAAGCTGTTTTTGAGAAATAAAACCAAAAATGTTGAACTTCTGGAATAGATATTTAGGTTGATAGATAGGTGTCACTATATACATTGATAGCACCAGCAAGACAAGAGCTGTTAAGAAAAATCCAGGTTATGGTAATCTACGGAAATTTGAATTTTTATACATGCAAATGTCAATTTGTGTAAAAAGATATTTCCATTTACAAGTAATGGTAACATTGCTTGAAATTTCATTAAAATGTCGTGTTAACTAATAAAAATTAGTCCGGTAATAATCTTATAATAATAAATTCTGATGAGATAATCTACTGTCGAAAAAATTACACAACCCTGTTCATGTGCCGTTCATCCTTTGGTGATGTATAAAAAGAAAATGCAGAATTAATAGAAATACTTTTGGAAGCAAGTATTGTATTCATCTTCTTCTTTAGAGTATCTCTGTATGTTTTCACCAGTATTTCGCTCTTAATTCAATGCTTTATTACAGTTACCACAAGACACAAGAAAACTGTAAAGTTTTTCTTCTCAAAATTTTAGCAAAAGTTTACGGAAGTAAAAATAATGTCTTGAGAAAGCTAAGCTGTTCACTGTATGTTTGATATCACGCCAAGTGTGATGACAACAGATAAAACGAGTAATAAAATTGTTACAAAAACGAAGACTCCTTTGCATTTATAAAAATGATATGTAGATGTCTGTGTGGTCCGAAGAAAAATACATGAACTATCAAATTGAAATTAGTAACAATATTTAAAACTCAAATTTTCTACGGTTATATAAATTAACGACAGTAATAACACAAATAAATAGAAAATAACGAAACCACCTTTCTTCAAGAATTTTACGTACCTTCTGGTAATATTACTGCTAATGTTGCTTTATAGTATGGGACTATTTATAATTTAATTAGCTTTCTCTATAATTCAGATGATAAATAACATTTTTTTAAAAAGATCACAAAAAGATGTTACGTGCTGTAAAATAACAAAACCTTGAAAGGAATTCAGGTTGTAGGCTACTGCGAGACACGTAAACAATGCCACGCCACAGCTAAAGCAATGACAAATTAATTTTGGAATGCAACATATTCGCGGCAGTATCAAAATCTTCTCAATTGTCATTCGTTATCATATGCATAATATAAATGTACATAAAAATCTTATCTAACACACACTGAAATTGTCTTATCCTACATTTCTACGAGCAAAAATGTAAATAGAATTACTCTACGAGGCTGTAATTATTCTATAAACAATATCAATTCAAGTCCGTAAAACTCAGAAAATACATCTCGAATTTATTTTCAAACATGCTAAGCATTTGCAAATAGGTCCTGCTGAGTCGTTCTGATCGTTCTACTATTTATACTTGAGCTAGCTCACTAAGAGAACTGCATTGAGTTATTATAACTTTAGTAGCTTATTTTATGTACACATGTACGGTCCCATCGCTGCTATACATAATAGTAATAATAAAGTAACGAGGCGGAAGAAACTGCCTCGTGCACAAGAAACCTTCTCCGTATTTTTCTTAGATTATGTAACGCTGCTTTTAGGTTATCTTGCGATGAAGACAACTGTTAAAGCTATTTGTATTGAGATTTTTCCGACACAGATTGTTGATGACTGTAATGTTTATGACCTAGTTAAGATCACCAGGGTAATGCAAAAGAGACAGAATTTTTCCATGTTTATGAGCAGCCACCGTAAAATATAATATAACCGAACAACAACTAACATTGTGGCTATGATTTATTAAAGTAAACAGCTGTAACACATTTCAGACAATATAAAATACACTTTTCGTTTGGTCGCATTTATTTTTACTATTTATTAAAAATATTTTTCTCGCATACATGCGTAAATATTCCTCGTGGCATACAATCCTTCATTGTTAAGTTTTTTTTAACAATCTTCGGGTAATTTATTACCAGGTTTCGTTATATTGTTACAAATGACAGTGAATTAAACATTGCCCAAAACTTTAAGTCCATTATTTATTCACGCTTTTTCACAGAACAAAAACGGAAGCGGACTTGTTAGCAAATATAACTAATCCTTCCGCTAATTTAATTGGTGTACACATTAGTCTCGTTTTGTGTCCAGGATAAAGTAGGTCTTACTGACCCGTTACTAATGAAATCTCAAAGACACTAATTACCGTCTAGAAATTTTAAGGCCGTGACGGGAGTTTGATGTACCATAAACTGACTCTGAACCGTTTCTACTAATTCAATTGCTGCAAAATTCTTTGGTTTAATAATAAATAATTCAAATGATAATCTGCGTTTACAATGAAATATTCCACAGTTGTACAGTTGTTAGAGCGAAATACTAATAATAAGCCTTATATTAGGTTAATGCAGTAAGAAATAGAAATTTCCACTTATGAAGAATTCTTATGATCTAATCTATTATTGAATACTCGCTCTGACACGCATATCCTATTCTTTTAAATACTTCTGCTCTTTTCTCTGTGGCAAATGTACCAATGTTTATTGCAATATATATAAAATCAATACTCCGATCTCCAATTGATGTAAATGTTGCCTAACTTATAAGAAAAACATCTAAATTCAAAATGGCACTTTTTGAAATTGGTTATTGTGTAAATCATAAAACCACCATTACTTTTTTAGATTCCAGGTCAAGCAATGCTTTCCTATTGTTACGATGTCGACTTTTATCGCGCAATTTTTTGAATCTCCGTATTATCCACCACATTCTTACGTAATTCTGGGTTCATAGCTGTCTACTTTCTGGTGCCCAAAGAAAAATAAATACACGTGCTATATGCATAACTTTTGAATGCAAATATGTAACTCATTTATTTATTGATTGCAATTTGACTATTAATATACAGTATATAATAAATAGTTCCAAATAGTCTTTGCTGACTATGTGTGGAGTTTGCGATTCCAAAACAGCGAAAACAAATTACTGAATCTATAAAAGAACTCGCGAATAGTATGGCATCAATCTGTTGTCAGTAATAACACACGCTGTTCTTTCAAGAATTAGAAAAGATATTATGTCTGCTGAGATATTGCGTTATATCTACAGACATTGCAACATCTAGGTATAAAAAGTGATTTGAACTCGCATTCAGCCCCATGGTCTACTTGGTCGGCACATTCCACCTGTATCCAAGAGATCGTGGGTTTAAATCATACCGACACTGATATTTCTTCAGAAATTTAAAACGTTGGTAAGATTCAAGAAAATTGTAATTTTATTACATGTATATACATATAAGCTCATATGTCCATATATGAAAAGCATTTAAAAAATAAAACAATTTTATTTTAAGGAAGCAAACATTAGGAATGTTTATTTTCTTGAAATGAAATTGTTTAATATAATAAACTTTATTTGTTTCATATGCGATCAGATTCATAATCAGTATACAATTTCTATAGCAACAGCTTCCTCGTTATTGCTATCTTTCTCTTAATCTTATTATTTCTCTCAAATTCATCATGTTCTTCGTTCGAGGCTTAAATAAATTTATAAAGTATTAAACGGTGCTATACGGTGTACAATGTCAGGATATAACATCGACCCGCATTACTATTACAAAACAAAAACGAAGGGGAAAAAAGAGCGGAATTTTAAAATCAACAGGTTAAAATATGAATTTGAGTAATTATATGTTCAGATACTGTTAATTTCTTCTCTTTCATCAGCTGAATTACTAAATCTTCATCTTGTTTCTTATTCTAACTTAGAAATTATAGGTCTTAGTTGAGTCTATGAGCACGTACATAGGTCTAAAAAGGTAGAAAATTGTATCGTTGTACAATACAAGATATTGTAATTAATTGGGTATTTACAAATTGCCATCTAATATTTTTTGATAACCGTTTAAACCTTGCCTTAAGTGTTTTCTTTTAGAACTAGGTGAAGAGAATGGATAATATTTGAGAATAGCGTTGACTTCCAAAGGCTTCCTTCTAAAAAAGATACGTAAAATATAATTTTGAGGTAGAAATAACCTTTGCTTTAGTAACAATTATTTACTTTTTACACAGATCAGGATCAGTGGAAACACTGAAAATTACGTAAAGAATGCATCACTTTAAGTAATTTTAATGAAATATAAGGACAATTTTCTCTTCTTACAAAGAAATAGTGTAGAAATTAAGAATAATTTATGTGATGGAAAATTACATCATGTGCTAACTTTAAAAAGAATATTACAGTTGTTGCATTATTTGAGACCGAACTGTATATTTAAGAAAAGTTTTGAATTGTAGAGATCAATTTTCTTTTGCACTGTTAGTGATGGAGGCGCTATCAAAGACTTACCTGTCTTGCCCTTATATGTGTTAAATTATCAATTTATTAATTTTGTCGATCATCTTGTTTATTGCAAAATGTGCAACGTACACCTTTGTTGTGCTTGTAATAAAGGTTGTAAGACAATCAATATTTCCCTATATGATATGGAGAAGATAGTGTGAAATTTGGAAAACGCAGAAACAAAAGAACAAAAAAGAAAAAAAAAATAAATAAAAACCAGACGTATAAAACCCGCCAATATAAAGACTTCCAAATACTAAATTGCTGAAGATTTGATTTCTGT
Organism: Trypoxylus dichotomus; assembly: GCA_023509865.1. Taxonomy (NCBI): domain Eukaryota; kingdom Metazoa; phylum Arthropoda; class Insecta; order Coleoptera; family Scarabaeidae; genus Trypoxylus; species Trypoxylus dichotomus. Next base: position 48,389,842 of record CM042078.1, read on the forward strand.
TTACTACTGCGTTCTTTTTCCAAAGTTCGCAGAGAAAAAGACTTGCCTAAGACAAATACAAAAATAATAATCTTGTGGTTAACTCAAAGAATTAAAGTGATTTCTAGTGAAATTTGCTAATTTCTCTTTAACAAATTAAATACTTCATTTCGAACAAGCGTATATACTGTAATGGTATGTATTTTTAAGTTTTAAATCATTTAAAATATCAATCTTTTTCTAAATTTTTCTTATACTGCTATATTTCATATTTTCTCGTCAGTGTATTGTTCACGCCCTATTTGTGTTGCTGTTGTTAGAGACAAAGTATTGTTAGGACACCCTCTTCTTTAAATTAGTTGCAATATTTATTCCGTTTTCTTTCTGTGTACTAAGTATTACAGATCTCTACTTTAGTTGTCCATTATTGACATATAATTCACAATTTTTGAAGTTAAAAAAGAGTTCCTTAAACACTACGTGCAGTGGAGATATAAACTCCATCATCGTTTTGTGATTAATTATAATTTCTTCCAAATTTATTTCTAAAAGGCGTATAATGTACTGTACTCACACATTTTTATCATATTACTAAAATAAGTATCGTCCCGAAATAAAACACATTATCTTCAAAATTTCTCGTACGTCGAATGAATATCACGCCTGGTAGCGCTTACTTGTAAACAATTTCATTCCATCAAGAGTGTGTGGCCTATTATACAGGTAAATAAATTGAATATGGTGGGTGAATCCCCGGAAACGACCTGATATAAAATAACGATGTATCAAAGTCACAGATGTCGGAGTGGTTTCTTCAAAGAAAAATTCGTTATTATTATAGTTTTTGAAATTCTTCAAAGGTATTTGAAGTTAAGAGTATCCCAGCTGATATTTTCACAATAATTTTGAAGTTCCGGATACATTGGTGGAAGCCGAAGACCGGGACATCTAGAATACAGTGCAGTACGTGTGAGTATGAGTACGATTACAAAATTAAGGACTTCAAATGATCTTTTGTTCTCATTTTGTATTTCGTTAATAATCTACGGATTTAGGTAGACATGGATTCATTTAGGTATTTGTTAGAAAAGAAATTTTGTTAAAAAGTGCTATATATACATTTTGGTTTGTCAATATATATATTTAGAATCTCAGTTATTTAATATTATTTATATTTGAATTTAAAAGAAACAAAAAATTTAAATAAAAGAACCTATTTTGCAAATTAAGAGCCTGAGATTTTCCACCATAGTACACATGAAACAGTTACGCAGTAATATGCAGAATAACGTAAATTCCTTTCTGACGAATTTAAACATAATAAGATATGAGTCTAAATTTATACAGACAGTTTCTTAAACAACATCGCATTTCAAAAGTTTCTAAGTTATTAAAATATCGTTATCTACAATCCTACTTCTATAATGAAAATGACCGTCATTTTTCTTTCAACCTCAAATTTGATGAAAGCTGTAGTCAACTTCAATGATACTTGAGAGATTTAGTTTATATGAAAAGTTAAAAATAAATAATTTAACAATATTACAAAAACCTATCTCCAGGTATCGGTCAATTTCACTGCCACCTTGAATACATAAATGATACCTTCCATTCTTAAAGTGTGTTAGTTAAACGCCACTTTTGGTAAGAAACGGATAGGGACACATGGAGGACCTTTAACAAGACTTACGTGAGATCCCCAGACTTAATGATGTTTGGCTTTTGCTCCTAGAAAGGTTTACGTAACTGGTTTAGAAAGTAAAGAAATTCTTATGCAAAATATTGTCAACTCTTATGGTGAAATGCATTCTAATTGTATACTGAACGCGATGCATAAAACATGTTAATCGTATATCCAACAAGGTTGCGATTAAGTTGAAGAATACATACAAATATGTTTTGTAATGTTGTTAAATTATCTACGTGTATCTACTTCCCTAAACAGTGAATATACATATCAGTTATTTCAACTTTAAATTACCTTTCCTTTAAGTTTTTCGAGTAAATGTTAGAGTAAACCCATTCTGTAAAGCCAACGAAATTAGAAAAAATATATAAAGATACGCATCACCTTAAAGTAAAGAAGAATTACCACTGATATTAAATTTAAAGAAATTAATAGAAGACCCCACTTATAGTCTTTGTAAATTCAGTTCATTTGGTTCATAGTTTATAAAGATTATTTAATATAGAGAATTACGGGTTGCTGCGTTTTTAGAAAACCGCTCGTAATTTCAATATAAGAAAGACATGCTACATCACCATAGAATGCACGCTGTTAAATTTATCAGAATGATTTTACTATAATAATACATTTTGTTTTGAAAAGATAAGAAATAGGAATGAACTAATAGCAAGGTAAACGTTCAACCGAATCATATACTGTAAAAAGCTATAGTAATTTTACTATCATCACCCCGTAGTATTATTGACACCAACATGTCAAACCTGCAATGATAAGTAATGTAAATTTTACTTTACTAGTTTTCTGAGGGATTTTTAACATTTAATAGAATATTCAGGCAAAACTACCATGGTTTTTAGTCTATATTTAAGATTGAACAAAACTAGAAATACTTCCCGGGAAAATCGGCATAGTATTCCTCGAAAACTTTAAATATTTATTGACAACCTGTAATATTACTAACGATATAATACCTAATTTAAAATGTAATATTACCTTCACAGCAAAAGATTAAATTAATAGTATTAATATTAATATGCCTATAAATCATTTGAGTACGGAATATAAGTGCGAGTAGTATATTTTGAAATGCTGTTGATTTTATGTTTATTACGTTCTTAGTTTTATGGTAGAAGCTCGATTGCTCAGGCGCCGAAAACGTATTATAATTATATATATACCATTGTTTATTTATATGCCCAAAGTAAAGCAATATTTCATCCAATTAACAATTATAACCGAATTTCAATTGTTAGTTGCCGCTGCCACTAGGGCAAATTAAATAAAAGTTATTGTCACACAAATAAGGAACTAAGAAGAAGGAAAAGAAGTTTAATTATATATTATAAAGCAAGAGAGAAAAAATACCTTAAAATTACATGTATTGAGATAATTTTATATGTAATTTGTAGTAAACAGAATATTCGTACGTCAGACGTAGTCGTGATTGGATTGATTAGTTTTGAGTACTTATTGGCGTGGTAATGTTGTGTATGAGGTAACGAATTTTTATTGGGCAACATCAATCATGTGAACAGGAAAGCTGTTAAATTGCGTAGGTAGTGGATGATGATGTGAACTTATACTGTAGTGATGTAGTTTCGAAAACAAATAAGTAATATATAATTGTATTGTTTGTTTGTGGTAACTCAGTTTTAGCTGTAAATAGGACGCACACACGCATGGTACATCAAACAAAACCCAAAGCTTCTCCACTCCATAAAATAAATGTTATCTAGAGTATGGAAATGGGTGATAAATGACGAAACAACATGCATATATGAAAAATAATTAAAACAAGGGAATAGTTTGAAACGTTCAATGAATGCCTTTAATGTGTAACACGCAATTTTAGATCTGTTCGAAATAATTTGCATATTTCGATACATTTCTGGTTATAAAAAAGAAAAACGTTAAACAAAATCAAATACGATCCTTTTCCAAAAAATATCAGTTACTAAAAGCATTACATGCATCACAAGGAATTATACAGGGTAGCGCAGGGGAACGGGAAATTTTGAACGTTACAGTTGTCAGCACTGTAGAGCCGGCAGTTGTTCGTAACGTCGCACAATTGTTGTGAACGCATTGCCATTTAGTAATCATGGATCGTTGGATTGGTGCGGAACGTGCAGTAGCTGTGAGAGCGTTTTATAAAAATGGTGATACTGCGACTGCCGCGCAGAGAATATTTCGACAGCATTACCAGCTTGGACGTCATGGACGTGTCCCATCTGCGCATGCAATTACAACGTGGGTACGTAATTTTGAAAAAAACAGGATCTATCTTGAAAAAGAAAGCTCCAGATGGTATCCGAACGGTACGTACCCCAGAGAACATTGAGGCTGCTAGAGCTGCAATCGAGAGAAGTTCTCGCCGCTCCGTTCGACAGCATGCATCTACGCTAGGAATTAAGCGACGAAGCTTACAAAGAATACTGCACGAATTACATTCCCATCCCTATAAGTTGCAGATTGTGCAACAATTACATGAACGAGACCCAGCGTCACGTATGGAGTTTAGTAGGCAGATATTGGCTAAAATTAACGAGGACGCGAATTTCGTTGGTAACATATGGATATCAGACGAAGCCCATTTCCACCTGAACGGTTTCGTAAACAAACAGAATTTTCGTTATTGGGCCTAGGACAATCCTTGTGAGTTACACCAGCGACACTACATAGTGACAAGGTCATAATATGGTGTGCTGTATCATGTCATGGTGTTATCGGCCCTTATTTTTTTGCACGTGAGGATGGTAGTGCAGCGACAGTAACATCCGCTCGATATGTTGAAATACTTCAAACATTCTTTACACCGAGACTGTACGAGCTTAATCTTAACATGGAAAACATGTGGTTTCAGCAGGACGGAGCCACGTCACACACTGCTCGACATTCGATGGCAGCAGTTCGTCAATTGTTTGGAAGACCTGCGAGATCCCCTGATCTTAGTGTGTGCGACTTCTTCCTGTGGGGGTATCTTAAAGGCAAGGTGTACCGCACACAACCTGCAACAATCCATGAACTGAAGGAGAACATTCAACAAGAAATCACTGCCATTCCCCAAGATTTACTACACCGCGCATTCCTGAGTTTTCATAACAGGCTGTTAGAGTGTGAACGCCGAATGGAAGGACGTCTTTCCGATGTCATCATTAAAAAGTAAAGAGACACTTTTGGACATTTTGATTGTAAAAAAATAAATGGCATGCTGCATACATGCACTTTCGTTAATAAATTACTAGTTTTATGAATTTATTCGTGGAAATTACGTTATTTCAAAATTTCCCGTTCCCCTGCGCCACCCTGTATTTGCAAGTGTTATAAGTGATAAATATTGGAAAATCTATTTATAACGAGTGTGATGACACTTCGCTGTATACATATGTAATCATTGTACCTACGTTTACAGCTGAAGAAGTAGAAATTATAGTTACTGCCTACATTTGGAGAATGTTTGTTTTTTTAAATACCATAGTTATATCTAAATATTTCGAGTTTATCTACCTTAGTATTGATGACAGATAGTGAAATAACAGTATTGGTATTTTAATAAATAAAACATCAGTATTCCTTATTTACTAGATACTAGTGTAGGATAGCTATTATGTATTTGGTGTACATCTTGACTATCCACCAGTGTGAATGTTGAAAGATTCCCAAGCTTTCCTTTTTTTGTAGTTATATAAGTATCTTTGTCAATTTTAATAAAACTTTTTTTATAGCAGCATAAAAACTTCATTCAAATGTATCCCAATTAGTACTTGAAAGGTACAGTACTGACGTACCTTTATTGGATTTGGGTGAATCATAGGTACCAGACGAAATTTGTAAGCCATGTCCTAATACAAATAGTTCAAATTTCTTTACCTGTACTATTTCTGTAGCTGATGAAAATAGTCTTAGAAATTCTTTCTTCCCTTTATTATCCTTAGGAATTTATGTTTGACAGTAAAGATTTAAGTAGTCGAACTACATGCTTATTTAATGTTCCTGCTTATTTAATGTTCCTTCTGAAATTTGCATACTCATTAAGTTTACGCGTGTAAATTAAATGCTCATTAAACTTACACCTGAAAATTACTCACTCATTAAATTTACGTCTTAAAATTACATATCCATTTTATTTTTACCCATGGAAATTACATACACATATTATAATATATATATATATATATATATATATATATATATATATATATATTATATACATATATATTATAATATATATATATATATATATATTATAATATGTGTATGTAATTTCCATGGGTAAAAAAATGGATATGTAATTTTGGGACGTAAATTTAATGAGTGAGTAATTTTCAGGTGTAAGTTTAATGAGCATTTAATTTACACGCGTAAACTTAATGAGCATGGAAATTTCAGAAGGAACATTAAATAAGCAGGAACATTAAGTAAGTATGTAGTTCGACTACTTAAATCTTAGCAAATTTATTATAATATTATATATATATATATATATATATATATATATATATATATATATATATATATATATATATATATATATATATAATATTATAGTAAATTTGCTGAGCACCATTAATTTTGCATGACAAATCGTTGGTGACAAAGTTACCATTGATTTTACATGTAATTTCGCTACATTAATTAATTAATAGATTACGCTGCGACACTATAATCCTTAAAGAGGAAACGTTACTCCTAGTCAAAATAGTACGATCATGCTTAAATTGAGATTTCTCAATTTGCAAAGCTACATACTAGTGGTGTGTTGTTCCTGTGTAACAATAAATTGTACTAATGACCTATATCATTCTCATAGAACTTATTATTGTTTCTTTATAAAATTAGTTATAGATGAGTACTAAGTTTCGATTTCCCTATATCATGATTAGTTTTATAAACCTTAAGCATTACCCAACTACGTAATTTAGATCAATATTGCAAACCGTAACGAATGCATAAATCGCACTATTACGGATAACAACTGGATCGTGATGAGTGAAACTGTTACATAGGTACTTACTGCGGTTTTAATAAGCACGTATTACATATTATTACTTCAATGACCCGTTACAGATGCTATTCGAAGCGTGATATGTGATGATTAGCTGTTGTGCTCGCATTATCATTATACAGTCATATTGGTAAGAGAAATTTTAGCGTGTAACCTTATTTGCTTACAATTAAACCACGGCTATTATTTCTTATATTTTTATTGCAGGACTTAACCTAATTAATATTTATGATTATTTAAATTAAATAACTTATAGTTTATAAATAAATTATTGTCAGACTTGAAAATTATCGTTGTTTCGGTGCGTATGCACTGTAAGCTATATTTTGAGCGTCTTCTTTATTGTACGACCTCGCGTAACCCGAACCATGCCCTCCGAGGTATACGTCGTGGCCAGTTTCATGATGCGGAGTATTTCCTGACAACAGCTTCTTAAGCCCAATAATAGCTGCTAACACCAAAGCGAGTTTGCTGACGATGAGGGCTTTACCAGCAAGCAATGCTAGCGCACCAAGAGCTAATGGTATCAGAGTTCCTCCAAGAATTAATGGGATCAAAAGCAATCCGCTCATCTTCTTTTTTTTGCCCCGACTTTCTTCTGTGAGGGATCTTTGGAGTTCTGACGCCGTTGGTAATTTTACCTAATAAAATAGAAGGATAGTTAATAAATTAGCTTGTAATTGAGAGGTCATAATTGCTTACTTGTAGCGTGTGGGTTTCGAAGAAGTTTGCAACTTTATCAACAATTAAATTGTTGAGAGTGACTTCCCTTTCGCTAAGGGCTCGCGGTAATGACGCTTCTATTTCTGCTTCGGTCTTTATTTCTTCCTTGGGGACTTCCCCATTTTTAACGAAGTTGACACCATCTATGATCGGTACATCGGCGTAATTTCTAGCGACTCGGTCTATAGTTGTGAGTAGCTTCAGCTTTAAACATGATGACAGGTCGGTAGCGGCACATTCTTGATACACTTTATATATATACCGTAAGTCACCCATATACGAAGCGGATTCCTCTGAACGGGGCGTCTCGTCTGGTATGGCATTCTGACTCGTAGCGGTACTACGGGCATAAGAAACGGTCACAAAGATAGCGAACAACACGCACTTAGAAAACATCTTGTCAGGTAGGTAACTGATACAGATTCACTTGCACTACTATCTTTATATACGATGGTCCCACCTAAGGAATTCAAGGATCAGATGCGTCTATCCCCGCTCTGCAGCGGTCAGTTTAAAGAATTGTGTGCGTGTGTATGCGTTTGTGTGTATAGACCCCCCACCCTATTGATATCGCCACGACAATAATGACCGAAACTTACTGAAAAACCAGATCGAATTTCTATGGTACAAAACTTAAAAAGCGCATGTTCGTCGACAGCAGCACGAGATGCAGGATATCTCGTTGCACTTGAACAATTAACCAATTAACATGAAGATACATATTCGAACGTATGCATGAGCGCAAGTAGACCAAATCTTCTTAAATCTCTTTTTACATCGCGTCGGAAGTAAGCACGTAGCGACGTATCCTATACGCATTGATATTTAATAAGTGGACCAGATCCGACATCGCTGTAAATGCCCTCGTACAAGGCCGAGCGGTGAAACCGACCAAACTCTTGATTAAATTATCCGGAGACCGCCCTAAAACGTGTCCACCTTCTTACGCGCTTTACGCAATAACTTTCTTCGTGTAAGATTAGAATGAGTGTCCACCGCTTTCCACTTTAACAATGATCAAAAAAAAAAATGGAATTTACACACGATTATATACATAAGAAAATAAAGCGATGGTCGGGAATAGCTAACAAAGAGAGTATACATTTTTTCGGTTTTCATTTCAACTAACAGAATTTATAGAAATGTGACCCAAATACTGTAGCATATAAGTGCGTATAAGAAATACCACCTGTTTTGTCAGATGTTAAACAACCAATGAACAACGTACCATTGTTTGTTGTATGTCACCTACATAAAATATATAAAGTTTACGTTCTTGTCGGCGAGAACTTGCTGCTTGAGAAACTATACTCACCTTTTAATAAATTTAAAGTATCACATTACATACAACAACATTAATAACTGACAGTTATTCAATGCAGGAACTTTGTCAAACTTGAGCAATCATGAACGAAAAATTTGAGCTTCAGTTACCGTTTCCACCTACGTATTCAAATAAAAGTGAAGCTTCATAGACTTTCAATAATTTCCAAAATGTGACTTTGCTACTTTCACATTAACAATAAAAGTTCTATTACAGCTAAAGATTGAAGCTATATATATGCATCTAAAGCAGTCAATTATTAAGATATAATCGAAATAATGAATGAAAAGTTATGTTAAAGAGGGTATGCAATTTTATATACAGAAATGGCAAAAAATAAAGCTGAAAAAATTACAACATATTTAAAGATAAAAAATACCACTGAATTTAATTCTCTCTAAATAAAGTCTCTCTAAAATCACCTAACTTCATCAATTTAGGTGATTTTAAAACTAGCGTTACATTACTTTTTATAAATAAATGAAAACCCAGTAAACGTACCGAGCTTCTTTGTACGTGATTGTGCTCCTGTTCTGTCCTATCCACTGTCAACTATATTCCACCTAGCGATAAGCACGTCAACTTTTCCAAAGGTTTGGAAAATTAGCAGAATTACCCCCGTATTTAAGAAAGGAAACCGATCTAACATTGCTGATTATAGGCCTATAAGTATACTGCCCAATTTCGCTAAGGTATTTGAACATTTGCTTTACAAAGAAATATCTGCCTGCATAACTCCTTTCATATCTGAGCATCAGCACGGTTTTGTTGCAGGTAGGTCGACGATCACTAATTTAGCATGCATTGGCCAATATCTTGGTGAAGCGCTTGATAAGCGAAAGCAGGTGGATGTTATTTACATAGATATTTCTAAAGCTTTCGACTGCATTAACCACGAGATGCTACTACAAAAATGGACAAATTTGGTTTTGGTGTGGGTTTCTGACGTTGATTGAGTCTTACCTTACTGGAAGGGAGTGTTATGTCTGCTACAAAGGTTATTTCTCTACGCCGTTTTCTCCAACATCAGGTGTTCCTCAAGGTTCAAATCTTGGACCACTCAATTTTTATATAAATGATTTACTATCTCTGTTTACGTGTCACGTCTTAGCATACGCAGATGACGTAAAGATATTTAATACTGTTGGTAGCATTTTCGATTGTAAACATTTACAAGACAATCTTCTTCGCATTAATACTTGGAGTAAGGTCAATTATCTCCTCTGAACATCAACAAGTGTACTGTGGTTTCCTACAATAACACTCACACTACTTTATACTATAACTACCAAATTAATGATGCAGCCATACCACGCAATATCAAAACTTTGATCTTGGTGTTTTGTTTGATAATCGACTGTCATTTACGGAGCATATTTCGTCCATGTGTTCATCTGCTTCCAAAACTCTCGGTTTTGTCATGCGTTCTTGCAGGCATTTCTCAGATTTAGGTGTAATGAAACGTTTATATTATGCCTACGTTCGTTCTAAGCTTGAATACGCCTCCATTGTTTGGTATCCCCGTTATTTACACCAAGAGCTTATGATCGAACGGGTTCAAAAGAAATTTCTAAAATATCTCTCCTTTCGAATGGACAACGTGTATCCTGCAAGAGGTATCGAGTATTATAGCTTACTTGTTGAGCATGGTTTTCTATCTCTTGCTGACCGCCGCGAGCGTAACAGTGTGGAGTTTCTTTGCAGGATCCTGAAAAATACTGTCGACTCGCCAGCCCTTCTGGCGCAAATAAACTTTACCGTACCTACTCATCATACTCGCTACTTTAATACATTTCAAGTACCTAGAGCTAATACCAACATTTTGCTTAAGGCACCTCTCAGTCACATGGTGAGGAACGCAAACAAACGGGATCTAGAGCCATTTTTGTGAGTCTTTCTTTTTTTTTTTGTTTCATTATTATTGTATTATTATTGTAGGCAACACGATTTGAATTATTTTATTTTATTTTATATATGAATTGTATTGTAATTTGTCCTGTAATTGGCCCCTGGGCTGTTGGGCAATAAAGGATTATTATTATTATTATTATTATTATAAAACGTTCATATATTTTATTGAAACTTTCAGGAAATATGTAGGGTAAGGTAGGAGAAATTGGATGGGTAAAATTAATATTTTGGTAAAAAAAAAGTAAGGATAAAAATTATCTTAGAGTATCGGCTGGTAATAACGTTTTCAAAATTTAAAGATAAAATTGTTTCTTGGAAGGCATTTTTTGAAACAAAATATATTTAATAGGCAATTCTCACAATTTACTTTTGTAGGCACAAATGAGGAGTATTGAATGAAAAGAAAAGTTCCTTTAAGTTAACAAAATTTTATTTACTATTACGGAACAGCTGAAAATAAACACTTATTCTTAAACATGGGCGAAGAAGTAAAACTCAATTTTCCAAATATTTCCTATATATTTAACACAGTATTAATATGACATGTTTCGGTATCACTGATCTGATGAAGCTACAGTGAGTTTTGCTTCTTTGCCCATGTTCAATATGGATTTCCAAGTATCCACCAAGTATGGGTCGATTCAATCGAAATTTATATAATAGGCAACTCTTGTGATTTTGAAGATGTGGACGTTACAAAGTAAAATAACATAGACTAATCACTCTTATTCTTTACACAGCTAGAAAGCTAAACATAAAATGAAAACCTATTTGGACCAATTTAAACCATTTTTCCAGGTTTTAAAACTTCCATATTATTAAGACTATTTTTGCCATAGCGCCCACAATTTTTGCACTTTTTGGCAAGTCCTCACCGGTTAAACCCAGGTATCGCTTGCTAACACTGACAGGGGTATTGGCCGTTGTTAAAATCGGATATTTTAACAACGGACAAATACGTCATCTTTGCTGGGGCATACAAAATAATTGGGGCCTTTGGGTTCCGTGTATTTTAGTATTAAAATCTTGTTCTTTTCCGGATAAGGCGTCAACCTTCTATCAAAATGGATTCGTGATTTTGTTTTCTCTGTAGTACTCCTGAACAATGTTTAAAATTCCTCCGCGTGTAAGTGGATTATGAACTGAAGATAGCAGTATTACGTTGTCTGCAAATCTTTTTTGTGTTACTTGGAAGAAAAGTACTTTTATCACCTCCAACACGAGTATTAGGGGTCTTTCATTTTATTCTGTTTCAAATAACTCTGGTATATTAAATTGTCTTGAGACAGCATAAATACTTGTTCCAGTGCTTACTGCTTCCACAGCAAGGATTAAAACGTCTGTAGAATATTTAGGATTGGTTTTCTTAACATACTTTCGTGGCATGTCGATCTGAGATAAAATATAAAACATAATTTAATTTCCATCCATTTCCCCGATTCGGTGCATTCAATTTTCCCCGACGGTGAAATTGTGCGGTGTTTTAACCTCTACATTATTTCCTAAGGAAATAAATATTAAGGAACACTTTATTGACAGACCCTTTATATGAGATTTGCATATCACTAGAGTAAGTTAACACAATTAACTTCGTTATATACTTACCGTTTTCACAAAAAGACTGCCACTCTTTAAACCTAGCAAGCCACATTATTACACGTATAAACTTAATATGATCCTTAAAAATAACTGCAAATCTAAACATCAAAGTTAAAAAGGTCGGGATATCTATTATCGATAGTAGATACAAAAACAAATAACATTTACAAAAAAACTGTTCCAACATAATACGTGTTTCCACACAAGGAATACTTTTTAAGTTAACAGTCCAAATACTCCATACACCCATTTCCCTCACCTTACCCTATTTCATTCGTGTTAAAAAAACACGTCGAAAATTTCAACAAGATAAGGCTATAATAATTCATTCATCGATCCTCCTCGTTTCCTTAGCGAATTCATAATATTCGGCGATATTCTAAAAGTCTAAAATCATTTATGAAAGAACATCTATGTTTTTGGGGTTGTAAACTATTCATTCTCTGTCCTACCATATCCCACACGTGTTCTATTGGTTCTTTTGGTGAACGGGAACGCTCTGGTATTAACTTGGCAATCTCCGCTGTCTCGCTGTTGAAAGTTGAAATTGCCAGTTGTTAACGAAATTGTAGTAACAATGGATCAACAACACTACTGAGGTAACGAGTCATATTTTATGTTCCTTGAATTACTACTAGAGAAGATTTATTTCTATGGCAAATAACTTGCCACGCCATCCACACCTTAAGTAAAAGCCGTATGTCGCTGTACATATAACTCTCCTTTGTGTTAATAATTACAAAATTACGATTTTCTTACATTTTACCAACGTATTTAAATTTTTGAAAAAGGCATCAGTTTAGGTAGGATTTGAACCCACGATCTTCTGTTACCGATGGAACATCCTGACCAACTAGACCACCGGATTAATATTCGTTCAAACTAATGATTAGTTTAACAACGGATGTATGTATATTTACATGCATCCATCATTGAGGCGTATGGTTTCACGGTCGGTGTGTGAAGTAATATTTCTGGCTTTATGACCACGTATGTTGTTGATGCAACTAAAAATCGTTGTCTATTAAGCGCAATCCGTATGGTAAAGCATTTTCTTGTAATACTTCGCGATAATTTTCCTTCCTCATTATTCCATCAATTTTCACAAGATCTCCTGTTCCACTTAATGAAAGACAACCCCGTACAAGAATGGAACCACCACCTCTTTTTTTTAGTCGGTGTAATGCACTCAGGAAGGATTTCCTTGTCTTTTGAGCGCCTGACAAATATTCTGTGGTTTTGACTAATCCCTTCATATTTGGAACCATCAATCCATAGTACGTTTCACCATTGTTCTATTGTCCAATCTTTGTGAGTGTTGGTCCACTGGAGATGTTCTGTTTACTCCCACAATGTAGCAATGGTTTTAGCGCAGCAATACGCCAAGGAGGTTTGTTTTCGTTAAACGACATTCCACTGTGCTAACGGATATTTTCCTGTTTCTAGCCCGATTTATTTCCGCTGTCATTTCACCAGCCGTTAGTCGTCTATTTTTCTTACTAAGCAATTTTATGCGTTCATTGTCGTATCTGATTTTGCTCGAGTATGCCCTGGACGATTTTTGCTAGCAAGTGTAGCAGTTTGTTCGAAGCGGCGTCAGGCATTTTAACACAAAGAAATAACAATGTCGAGCTGCACTTAATGATATCTAATGATAAACTAAATTCACTATTAATGTAATTTATGCCTACTTTATGGGGTATATACCATGTATGCAGGATCTGAAAAATTCGGGTTTCATTTATAGTACCATAAAATTTATGCTCGTATATTACTTAAAATATCTATGCTTGGTATTGTTTGTACTGTACCTAAGTAGTAATATTCCAGTTTCGTTATTTATGAATTTAGGTCTTTAATTAGTAAATTGTGTACATGCTTATAGAATTATTATATGAATAAAAGTACTTCTTTTTAAAATATTTTGTTAACATTTAAAGTGCCCGTTCTATTATGAGCGGTGGTGTACAAATATGTACATTTATTTAAAAGAGAATTTTATTGTGCTTATATTCTCCATGGACTTGTTGAATATATTCTTTACTTCCAGCATGCGTGTAGTTAGGAAAACGTAATAACTTATTCTACTGTGAAAAACTGTGTACGTTGTACAATATTTTTACCTATAACGAGTGACTTAATAACAAAGATATTTAGTACATACATATATTTATCGTAGACCTAAATATTGTCGCAACAAGACGTATCTCGCTATATTGCTAAAAGAAATGTTATACACAGTATTAATCATCGCTCCACGGTAAACATTTAAAGGAACTGTGGAAACAATGGAATAAGACTAAGTCGCGTGTGTGAGTGTCTACAGTGACTTGATCGTTTTCATTGGAATGCCAAAAGAACTTGAGCGGCGACCGGACATTGCACTTGTATGTGTTCGGACCCTGGATTATACTTTCACCAATGCATGAGAAAGTAATGTAAGATACAACACCATTGTAAGAAGATTTCATTAATAAATACGCCGGCGTACTACAAACGATTTCTTTACCGGATCACGGATGTGGCGAGTAGATAATCGCAAAAGCGATATATGCTTCACTCCATATTCCGACTGTTAAAACCAATGTCTCTTTGAAAGTGTCACTAAGCAGATGTTCGAGTAATTACCTTCAATTCTGGCTTGATCATTCTTTAAGATTTTCGTTAAATGATAATTACCGCTACTGTTTATCATATTTTAATATTCTCTACGTATAAAAATTGAGCTCATATTCAGTCCTGCAGTCTAGTTAGTCAGGACGTTCCGTCGGTAACGGAGACGACGTGGATTCAAATCCTATTGAAACTGATATTTTTCAAAAATTTAAAAAGACGTTGGTAATTTGTAAGAAAAAATTTAATTTTCCCATAATCATAATTTTAGCATATATATACATACACACATATATCTTACTCTTTTGCGGACGAATGATCAAGGTATGCTTTCTCGGGTTTTGGTCTCGTGTGAGTTTTGTCCTGATAAGGATTGTTTTCTCCACATTTGAACGAGATCACACATGTCATCTTCTGGGTCTGGTCTATTACCAGTCGATTTCCAGCTTAAACGAGCGACAAACCAGCTCAAGAAGATGACAAATGCGATCTCGTTGAAAGAAATGATCCTTATTAGGACAAAAGTCACACGCGGCCAAAATCGCGAGTAACCATACAGTCATATATATATATATATATATATATATATATATATATATATATATATATATGTATATATATAAGCCTATTCCAAATTCGTTGAGTATTGTCCTACTCTTGCACTTGTTATAGGAGGTAGGGTGTTTGGAAACAGTCTGAACAATTAAAGAACATGTTTTGATGCTTTTCAGGGTCTGTTGAGTTATATTGAAAAGAAGTGGGAAATTACGTGATTTTAATCTTTGACTATCGAAAATTAATTACACGTGATTGTGAGTTCTTCTTGTACACAATGCAATTGGAATTATAGAAACTAAGCAAAGAGAAGAAATAGATTAAAGATTTTCGCGATTTGGTAACCATTGTTAATATAATGAGACAGTTCATTTAAGATTGAAAGAAATAGACGCAGTAAAGAAAATTGGCGCTCTTGCCCACCAAAATTACAGTTGAATTTCTTCAGGAAGTCCACACTACTTAAGAATGAATCTTAACTAGGGATCTCCATTTATTTTTATGTGCGAATCAAATCAGTACTTTGTAGTCAAGCTAAAATATATACTTCGTTCAACGCGACATATAGAAGAAATTTCGCAACCTGAAATAACCTGAAATAGAAAAACATAACCTTAATGGTTTTGAATTCATGCTAAACATATACTTATTACATTAATTAAGTTATTGAAAGTTTTTGAATGTTTTGATTATATCTTTTAATAGAAAACAAGAACGTGACAATATTAATCTAGTAAATATTGTGCCATAATGATTGGTATTGAAATTTTTATATTTATTATTCAACACCAAATCCGTTAATGCAAAAAAGTATTTGGTTTTTGCCAAAGAATCTCTTGTAGCCATTAGATTTGACTCTGTAGGTTGCTAGGGTTACTTCTTACCTCAGCACCGGCTACAGTGGCGGAAACCCAAGGATGGTCCTCATCGCAGCTGCCGGCATCCAGGCCATGGAAAGCACTAGTAGCTGTAATATGCCTTATTTGTATAAGAAGTTAAGTATAAACTATGTGTATTATGGGTTTGCTAACTTATTCAATTTAGTTAATGTTTTTCTGAGTTATGTGGTGTTTACTACATTGAAAACATTAACGGCAATGTTTGGCTCATTTTAAGAATAACTAACTAAAGGTATAAAAAAAAATGGAAACACTACAAAACTAATAAGATACAGATGTGGATGTTAGAACAATAAAACCTATAATATTAAGAAATAAGGAGCAACGATAATATCTTGATATCTATAAAACAATCGATAACGTATATATTAACAGCACCTGCGGTACTATGTGTGTAACTGCATTTACTGTCTATTCGCTCTAATTAAAATAAATAGCTTTTAATTCGCTAACAGTATAGTCCATTTGAATAATTTTCTCGACACCTAGGACATACTCGCTACTATAATATATTTCAAGTACCTAGAGCTAATACCAACATTTTGCTTAAGGCACCTCTCAGTCACATGGTGAGGAACGCAAACAAACGGGATCTGGAGCCATTTTTGTGAGTCTTTCTTTTTTTTTGTTTCATTATTATATACATTTTCAGCATGTTATTATTGTAGGCAACACGATTTTAATTATTTTATTTTAAATAAGAATTGTATTGTAATTTGTCCTGTAATTGGCCCTTGGGCTGTTGGGCAATAAAGGATTATTATTATTATTATTATTATTATATGTGTTGCATAACCAGGCTCCTATTATATCAGACTATATTTCTGATTCATTTTTCAGGTTAGGACGCTCTAAAATTCTACGAAAATGTCAAGGCAGCACTACAGCCTATAGAAATTAATTATACAAATATATTATTTACTGTTGGAGATAGTCTTAAATCTATCAGATCTTCAGATAATTTGTGCAGTTTCATTTAAAGAAATGTAATGAAACCCTTCGTTATTTATCGATTTGGTTGATTATTGGCAACAGTAATGTCCGAAACAATATCATTAAAGAGTTTATGGATGATAGAAAAGAATCGATCTTTAACTTTGTTAAAAAATATTACCATTTCTTCCAGTCTTACTTTCTCTTGTTTGCTTTCTAAACTAATCGAAATCGGAATATTGTCTAATCATTACCCAAATATCTACATATGCAAATATAGGCGTACGTAATTCTCATTGCAACATACAGAAGCATTTTAAGAGAATTAAGAGGACAAAATAAACTGCATTTGTTTGATACATTTTGATTTTGTAATTGTTTTTGTAGTCATCGTAACAATATCGTACAATAAACGGCATTCTTTTTTAGCCTACTTACTAATACAATAGTAAAAATAATATTACTACTACAACAATAATATCTAGTTACTGACGTGCCACGAAGGATCCTCGTATCCCAGCCCTCATGTACTTCTAATTGGTTATTTGATTAATGTTTTTAATATTTAGGTAACTGACATTTGTAGATCATATCTACATAATATCAAGTTTGTATCTCAAAGTGTTGTTGTGCTGTGGCTAATTCTTGAATTTTGTGTCGTGATTGTTCATAAAAATGGATCCTGTAGAACAAGGAGCCGTAATAAAATACCTCCGGGAAAAGGACATGCTGACTGAAATTCATAAAGACATTATGGCAACTATATAGTCATATAATATATCGTTGTTTGGAAAAGTACTAAGAATGTGAGCTATGTGACTATGTGACCATGGATGAGTCACTATGATCCCGACAGTGAAGTGCCACTATGATCCCACAATAGAGAGTGGAAACATCACGGTTCTCCTCCTCCACGCAAATTTAAGCTCGTGACTTCTGCTGGAAAGTTTTTGCTATCTGTGTTCTGCGACGTTCATGGAATCATCCTGACTGATTACTGGCAAAAGGTTCAGCGCATTACAGGGGCCTACTACTACATACAATTGATTTCTAAATTGCGAGCTGCTATTGAAGAGAAACGCCGAGGAAAGTTAAGGCACGGTGTGCTGTTCCATCTGGATAATGCTCTCAGCCATACATCTGGTATTGCTATGTAAGCAGGCTTTGAATTATTGGAGCACTCTCCATATTCGCCGGATCTGGCCTCTAGTGATTACAGGCCCCGCAAATTAAAAGAAATTTTTGGGTCAGGAGTATAACATAGAGATACACCCTCATATGTAATATAACTATTCTAGAAAGTGATCTTTCCTCTTACATGTAATAAAGTACAGTAATCAATTTTATATAGAAATAAAAACTATATATATATATATATAGTTATAAATGAATAAATTCTTTAATTAAATAAAATTGTAGGTAAGAGGTAATAAATAGAAGGCGAACAATCAAAATTCCTAGATGATGTAGTGTGTTGCATTCCCTCTCAAGCAATATATCCTTCACTTCTCTTTAAAAGTGTTGAAAGAAACTCACTTGTAAACTTCTGATCGGGGTTATACGACTTAGCTAATCAGTTATCAATAACATGATGAAAGCCTGCTAAACGGTGATACTGGACACATGATATAATCTTGCGAAGGTATTGCATAGGTGTGGCTGGTACAGTTTATTGAAAATATATGTCACTTTGAAAATAACGAACACTGATGGTATTGAAAGTATTTTTTCTTTAGTGAGATAGTTTTTGCAGGTATTTCTATACTTTAGGTTATAGAACAACGTAGAGCTAATAACAGCTATTTTGGTCAGCTCATCTATGTGATGATGCCATATCAGGTTCATATCTATTATAATGCCCAAGAAATTTACCGCCGAAACTTGACCTTTATTGATATGGAGAAGAGAAGTTGTGCTTTCTTTTCATATTTATCTTCGATATCAGTAATGATTGTCTCGAATTTATCTCGCAGACAATTTAGATCATAGTTTTGTCTGCAGAAATGTATACTCTCGCAGCACCTATATCGGCTGGAAAATCATTCTCATATATAATACAACATACGAACAAGAATAAAACCTTGTCATGGAGCTCGACACTACTATCCAGAGGTAAAGGATAGTAAACCATTCCATTCTCCAGCTGCATCCTATTAGTGAGGCACGATACTAGTAAATTAGAATACTGTGACTAACTGAGCAACAGTTTTTATGAGGTCTTTGTAAATGCGCTTCACCATCATTAGTATACTAGTTGTTGTCGAACCACCGTTTTTATTAGCGTACTAATTTGGAAGAAGTCAATATTTTTAGTTTGCTAAACATCTTCTTTGCTCTTTCTGAGAGTTAATAGGACAGCAAAGGAAGGGTAAGACACTATACTGTTGAAGTGTTTTATGATAATATTATGTTAAGCGCAAGGTTCACGTTGATTTCTGTACTTAGCCTGAACTATTTAAAATTATAAGTTGAAGATGAACATGTGGTGCAGGTGCATTAACAACAAATTTGGAGAAAATATTTCCAATGTGAAAACAAAAACATAAAGGAAAGAAAATTCTTCGGAGGAAGTAATACTTCAGAAAAACGAAGTCAGTACCGTTTTAATATAAAACGAATAATTTACTCAATTTCAGATAATAACAAAAAATAAAGTAAAGAAATTTTTATTGCAAATGGTTAATACATGTATTTGGTTGATGTATCAGTTCATAGTGCTTGTGGTTTCTACAAGTGTGCCTTGGAGAATATTGTTAGGCATATGGCAAAGATATTTGATCATTTTTTTGAACATCACACTGTGGTTTCATTGAATAGCATTTGTGCTTTTAAATTTGTGTCGATTGAGGAGAAAAAATTATTGGAGAAAGTGAAACGTGAAGACAGTTTTCTTCATTTAAAGAGGGCTTTGACATCAATGCTATTCCTCCGTTCCTCCAAGATGATCATCGGACTCTAACAAAGATCGTCTGGATGTTTTACTACATGATAATCCACGCCAATCAACTCGGGAATCGGTCAATATGATGGATTACGTCCAATCGGGCATGGTACAATATTTCCATGCCAAAAACTGAGTGGTGTGGGTGCCACACATTTCAGGAGAAAATCTCAAAAAATGGCTGGTCAACATTTATGTCCCTCTGCTAGCTCGTCATTGTTTAACTTGTCAACAACATCGACGTACATTGTGAAAGAATGGCTAAGTCCTGAACCAAAAAGGCAACTTCCCGATTAAAGTATAATGCTCATTCCCGTAAGCCGATGTTGTGTATATGGTGGAGCAATTGGGTATCGTGAAAAGCATCATTATGTTTAAGGGGGTTGAAATCCAATTGGTCGATCCTATGTTTTGACCACTTATTAAAGGTTTTGATAAGAATTTGTGAGTTCTATTATAAAATTTAAAAAAATAGCCTCAAACTGGAGAACTAGTTATTACAATATGTAGTTCTTTGCTCCTTTAGAAAAGAACAAAAAGAATAATCGATAATAAACTGACACCAATGCAAATTATACAGCATCTCTTCTACACTACCATTGTATTAATTTCTTTTAGAACGTATTTCCTTAATTCTTTATTTAGTTGAACAAAATTTGCCTGTAGAACAACATTAATTAACAGACAATATACTATATACGTAATAGTGCTGTAATAAATTTTACTGATATGAAAGCACATTGAAATCCGCAAGAACGAATATATAGTGTCCAGTGTGCTCGACAACTACAATTCGGCAAAAATGTTTTCGGTGAATTTTTATATTTTAAAGTATTTAGCCCAACTTGGCTTTTCATCGAAAACTGGTTCAGACGACAAAAGTTGTATTAGATCTCGATTACTTTGAGACAAAAATGTTACTAAAATAAAATATTAATGTTTGATGTCACAAACTTGACAGCATTAATTGACACAGTGTGCAAATACTACAGGAACCAAAATAGTTGAAATAATTGATAGCACTATTCTAGTATATTTTTTATTTTGTGGTTTATGTAGGTTAGAATGGCACGTATCTAACATTGAAAGTTAATTATTTACAGGTTATCTGTGGCGTTCCAGTATTTTTTGTCTTGGATATTATTGAAGTTTGTTAGTTTTCAACCATTTTCATAGAACAATGGTCGAAGGAGTAAAACTCAGCATTAACTTATATATAATATAATATTCTGTTCAAAAATTCACATGGAACTATAGAAATTTCGATGAGTGTACATAATAGTTATAGTTCTAATATTCATTGTAGCTTTTTGGATAATTACCTCATTGATTGATATATTGATATTGAATAAAGGATTCTCGGGTTCATTCAGTTCGGCAGGAGAAGATATCGATTTATGATGCTTAATTGATTTCACACATACACCAAGTTTCATTCAAATCGGTTTTGTCTTCCTTTATAAGTCGTCGCGATATGCCTAAATGCTAGATGTGTTGCCTCTGTTCACTAATGTTATTTACCTTTCACTGAACTAATCAAATATTAAGTACAGCTGCTGATATAGGTTTCAATATTACGAAAAGTTATGTAGATTATGTACCTAATATGCAAATGGATGTTTCGTTTTCTACGCTAGAATGTGAATGTGATGCATATTATTTAAAAGCTAATTTAATCAATGTCTCGTCGGTGTGCATATATGAATCTGATATTGCACCTGTTATATCTGCATATCCACGAACAAATAGCGTTTTTCTCTCCCGCTGAACATTGTTCTCCTTTATGTAACCTTGACACTGGAGTTTTCGAATACGTACATACATACCACCGTCGGAGAGACACGGCTATGCCGAAAAGTAGGACGAAGAAATTTACCTTGAACCTGTAAAGAAGTCTCACTCATACTGGGTGGGACGTTACAAGCAGCTTGTCTGGCTCTACGGGTATTCATTAATGGGTCACACTCCTCTTGCTTTCTATGCCTCGGGCGGTGTCGGTCAATGGTATCTGAAGCCGGGAAGAATCAGAGAGTTCAAGAAACCCTATGAGAAAACTCATATCCGTATTTCACTCGTGCTTCGAGAGTACATACCGCCGCATGCTTACCCGAGAAGTAGGATAATGCTCTTATTTGTAATGAACGCCTCATTTGACCCACTTGGTGTCGACTTATTGGCTTAATGGTCGGCATTAAAGTAAAACGGAGTTTAAACTCTGAGTTTATTATTTATATAATTGTTTGATACTATTACAAATTCAACTATAAAAATTATAATAACTTAAGTATAATACAACTAGAAAAAACTAGTAAAAATGGTATTTGTAGTCTTTACAATCACGCTTACATTTTATTTGTTCTTTTCCTCTTTAAACAAAGACTATATTTTATATTAGAGATAATAAATATATATAAATACATCAGGGATCGGTTAGAGATATCTATAGAATCGACACAATAAACCGATTAATTCAAAATTAGCAGGTACACAGCTAGACTAGCCCATTTCATTATTGTTGATTAACCGTATTGGGTATTTGCCCTCTATACGCGATCTGTTGGGCGTCTAAGGATCTTTGCCAACCGCCATGCCCTGAAGATCCTCCATAACCTCCGCCAACGTCGCCACCATATCCACCACCAGATCCACCGTAGACTGTCTCATGCGAAGCTACGTGACTACTTGAATGTTGTGGGTGTGCAACTACTTCATACGTAACATGTTTTCCTGAACCACCGAAAAGCTTCTTGAGACCAATAATAGCCGAGAGGACCAGAGCTATTTTTCCAACTAGCAAAGCCTTTCCGGCAAGCAAAGCAATAGCTGCCAAGGCAAGTTTTCCCAAAATCGCCATCTTAAGGGCTGCAGCAGCCAATAACGGTCCTAGAATCCTTTGGGCCTTCTTCTTTTTGCCTCTACCTTCCTCGACTGAGGTTTCTTCATCGCCAAAGCCATCTAGAGCTTCTCCGAAAGAACGCGCTGTCGAAGTAAAGGCGTTAACTATCTCGCTTCCTTTCAAGTCGATTTTAATCGTGTGTGTTTCCAGAAATCGTTGCACTCGGTACCATAGGAGCGATTCAATATTTTCGTCGCCGGTAATAGCACGGGGTGCACCTTCTGGTTCACCATCCGCCGTTTTGACTATTTGGACCCCATCGGTGACGGTAATCGTATCTTTGTTGCCTAACATCTTATCCACGAAGGAGAATAATTTATATTTAACGCATGATATGGAATCCTTTCTCAGGCAGTCGGCGTAAATGCTATCCAAGAGATCGTTTTCGGTTTGGATGGAATTACGTGAACCGCGTGCTTCCTCCTTGGCGGGAAGGGCGTATACGGAAGACACTACGATAAACACTAACCCGATCACTTTGAATGGGGAAACCATGATTATTGCTTTGCTGTCTCTGATCGATGTATGATATTGCAAAGAGATGCGCCGTGGATATATACGACGCTCTCCCTTCTACTATTCTCACCTGGTCTTAGTACAATTTGGGTCCAGAGACTATAATAACGGCCGCGGGGCTACATCTTGGACCGCTTTCTCACACAGTGCGCTCACGGTAACCTCATTTTGCAGAGGGAGAAGAAGACATGTGCGATATGCAACTACGTACACACACGTACGTACGTACAAACGCCGGTTACATTCTACAGCTATTTTCTAGATATTGGCATATCGTTACACCTGGTCAAGTTCGAGGATAGAAATTAACACTCGCTGTTCTGTATCGCCACCCACACATAGATATTCGCATAGTATATACGTGTAGAACACACATACATACTTCGAGGGACATTCCGCCGGAAACGTCAAGAAACGGAAGTACCCCATACGGGTTACGCGGAAGGTCATATGTGAGAGTGCGAATGAGAATTGATGCGAATTACCGACCTACTTTAGTGAAAAGGCGCAACATGGTATTATACGGTTCGGGGCAGAGAAAAGATCAGACGGTGCGAAAACAAGAAGCCTCGCTTTTACCAATACAGAGTTATTGTTCTTTTTACTATACTTAAGTATGCACATACATATAAACATGCGTTTCTTTACAATATTATCGCATTATCAGTTTCGTCTACAAGAATACACCAAGGATACACGTCTACGAGAAGACATTGCGAAATTATTGTCTAATGAAAATTATTTGGGATGAAAGTAAAATTAATACAAAGTTCGTAAATTATAATCTCAAGATAATAAAAAAAATAATTCTTAGCGGTATATGGAAAGGTATATTTTTGTGCATTTATTAAATTTTATTTGAAATTGAAAAACTACAATCTAAGTACTTAATTAACTTACTTTTTCGTTCTTGTAATTTATCGCTCGTTATAACTTAAAATGTGTTTAGTGCTTCACTTTTGTCTACAACAATAATTTTATCGTCTGCATAACGATTCTTGCTAAAAATATAACCTTTGTAACTAATCCATTGAAGAATAAATTGGAATTCTTAACGGTACAACCTAGTGATCTAGATGTATTAATTGAAATCTCAAGTAGTTTAAACGTCGTTGTCTTATTGTTTGTGTATGCTTCTCACAGCAGTAGGCTAGCGAATCATTGTTAGAAAGAAGTGAGTCATTACAAAAATTCTTTAATTAAGTTACTGCGTTCTTAGCTATTATTGTACCTGTTCAGATATGTGGAACAGCGTGCAAACAATACCTTCTTTTATTATTTTTTTATTAATTAGTAGTGGTGATATTGGTTCATTCATGAATCACAATTTCTTATTCATAATATAAAATTCTGGTATTTGTTTACTTATGTCATGGATATCTTAAATGATTAAAAAAATAACTAAAGTTAAATCTGGTTTTATTTCATAATGCATTTATTTGTTATATGTACAAAATTAAGAAAAATAAATTACAATAAATAAGGTGTAACAACAGTAGTGAATATCTTCACTTCTTATTTGGTATTTCTTTTTAGATTAAGAAGATTCTTTCGCCTGCGTGTGCCCTCTGTAGGCAATTTGTTGTGCATCAATGGATCTCTGCCATCCACCGTGTCCATAGCTGCCTCCGACGTCTCCTCCGAATCCTGCACCAGATCCTCCATATCCGGTATCATGCGAAACAATGTGGCTCGAACTGTGATGCGGATGCGCTACGACTTCATGGGTGACATGGTTGCCTCCTCCGCCAGAACCTAAGAGCTTTCTCAATCCAACTACAGCTGATAGAACCAAAGCTATCTTAGCGAGGACAAGGGCTTTCACGGCAATGAAAGCAATTACGCCGAGCGCCAGCTTTCCTAAAATCGCCATTTTGAGACCGGCTAGCGCCATTAAAGGTCCTAACACTTTCTTTACTTTCTTTTTCTTGCCGCGTCCTTCCTCGATGGCATTTTCCTCTTCCTCATCTTCGAGGGCGTCACTTATCGAGCGGGCCGCGGAATTGACGGTGTCGACGATTTCGCTTCCTTTTAAATCGATTTTGAATGTACGAGTTTCCAAGAATCGCTGAACTTTGCCGAAGATCAGTGATTCGATTGTTTCGTCACTCTTGATCGATCTCGACACATCTTTCGCGTCACTTTCGCCTGTTTTCACTAGCTGAACGCCATCGGCGACGGCAATCGTGTCCTTTTGTCCGACCAACTTGTCAACGAAATTAAATACTTTGTATTTTACACAAGCCAGCGAGTCTTTTCGCAAACAATCAGCGTACACACTATCCAATAGGTCATCTTCGGACTGTAATACGTTACGCGCACTGCGAAGATCCTCCTTGGCCGGTACGCAATGGACAGCGGCCACTAGGCACAGTAATCCCACTACTACTTTAAAAGAAACCATGATCGCTTTACAAGCTAATCGATGTGCGATGATACCGAGATTCGACACCAATATATATGTAACGCAGTTCCCCTACTTTTTCGTTTGTCAACAAATTTGGGTACAGAAAAGCTATAATGATGAACTTTGTATGTAAAATTCATCACTAAACGCTGATGTCATTCCTGCTTGTTAAAAAGAGAACTACTTTAATTCTTAAGCATCCACCGCAGAATTTACAAATCGTATCGTGCGTGATTAACAAATACATGATAATTACACCCTAACAAATTAAATATAACGCTGATATAATTTCTTTTTTATTGTGAGAGTTTTCGAAGATTTAAAAATCTCTCCTAATTAATTCAACGAAGTGTGCGTGTCCCAGTTTGATCATAGCGAAAATAACCTCCTTAAAGAAATAGTTTCGATTATAGGGTCGATAGGGTCTTTTGTTAATTATTTACAAGAAGAAAATTATTTATATTATTGGCTTGGTATTGAGAAAATTGTGTAAGAATAAGAGAATAATTGAAAATATTAAGACAATTTGTTTGGACAGACGATGGCATAGATGTACATATGTAGGACATCTAATCTACATACGTACAAATTTATACCATTGTAGTGAAAAGAATGTAAATATGTGTTACAAGAGGTATTAGAAAATTCCTCAAATACATTTGATGCACAATTTATCGATGTAAGTATGTCATGATATAGACAGAAATTTGAATGATTCAATTTTATGAATATGCTGTAATACTTAGGGTATCGCATACCTATGTGAATATATGCAAACTTGACGGGCTCCTTAGTACGTTAGCATATTTAACAAGTAGTAAAAGTATATTTCTCAAAGAATGTAAGTTGTATCAAATTACTGAAGATCTTAAATATGTTTGTAAATAATTATTTCACATCATACAATTGCCGCAAGATTTCACTAACGATGCTTCCAACGTAATTGCTTTTCTAAAAAAAATCTTACGTGTATTTCAACCGTATTACATCGACAGACTCTCTAGTCTATTTTGGTTATTTTATGATTTCGCTGCATCACTTTTACTATTACCTGCTACACTTATTAGAGAGTGTTACGGTTTAATATTCCCATATTCATTAAATTCCATTCATAAAAATAAGACATCGAATTTTGCTCTCGCCACTTTCAACGGAGGATAGCGGTACAAAAAACTTGCTCGGTAATAATGTAATTAGAGGTAGACGAACGCTATGAAAATAAAGTTAAGTATTTAATAAATGGAAATTTTAAAGTATGTAACTGTTCATATGTATAGACATCGTTCTATCGGTACAATATAATATATAATATACTGATTAAGGCCTTAGAATTTAAATACGATTTTTAAATATTAATTAATCGAGATAAAACCAAAGGAGATGGTATCTACATTTTAAACTTCTACGTCACTTTCTTTTGTAAACTTTGATGAACAGTGTATGGCACGAAATGAGTTCTTTATAATTAATGACCTAACCTATGTTTAACATAGGAACTAGACTAATGCGCTTGAAGCAATTTTATTTTTTAATATAATCATCCAACAGTGTTATTTTCTGAATCAATAACGAAATTCTTTTGCGCCATTGGAAAACAGAAAATTTAATCAAATGAAGCAGTACCATGCTGAAATAAAAAGCAGTATTTAAATCTCTTTCGCTTGCTGCGCTCACTATTAAAGACTTCTAAAATATTAGCATTATATAACCTGCCATAATACATAGTCAACAAGAAAATGATTTAGAAATTCTAAAAATTGTCCTTATGTTCTTTTGAGTAGAGGAAGTCCGAAATGTTAAACCCTTTCGAATTTGACATGTTTGACTCTTAAATCTAAGTTTTATCTACCATCACGCACCATAATTATAGCGCCACCACAATTATAAGATTAATAAATCTGAAAAGTGCTTAAGAAAAATGCTATGGTTAACAAAACTATATATTTCTCTGCGACATAAGTTAAAACTCCTTGAAATAGGGAGGAGGTGTTCAAAGAAAAAATATGAACAAGGTGGAAGACTAAAAGCTTGATCGTCGCTTATATGAGGAAAACAAAGCTATAAGTCCATTTTGATCATTTAATTCTATTTTAGGAACACACCTATTTCAACAACCACTTATGGACGTCTTATTTACCACATCATTCTCTTTAATGGTGGTTCTTTTTGTGAATCCACTGCCTTCTAAAGTAAAATTTGCTACGTTGGAAAAGAGTGGGACGTCAGACAAATTTTATCGTGAAGTGTTAAGTTTTAACCAACTATAGGGCTCTTATCGCGTTCTCCACTTTTTATTATTGTTTAACGTTTAGTAACTACGTTTGAAGTTTGGGAATCGTGTATTTCTTCAAGATTAAGAGGTCTTTTCTCAATGGCGGAAGTTAATAGTAATAACTCTTTAAATGCTTCAAAATTTCAATGTGAAAATGCCACAGGGTTATATAATACGACATTACGCATAAAATTTGAACGAGGATCAAAAGAGAACCACTCTTTCTGTGAAAGATATTGGATGATTTTACTGGAAAAAATATTTTACGCATTCCTTCATGTACCTTCTGGAACATGAAGAGTAACAAGATATAGTGGCTGTACATTATAACACAATAATTAGAAGAATGCGAACTGATACCATGTGAGATGCGTCTCTGTATAAATACGTTACTATTTTGTTTTAAGTACTGTTGGTTAAAAAAGACAGCTGCCCTTTGTGTGTGTAATAATTAATTCAGCTTCCTTTTTCATTAGTTTTGCCAATACTTTAGAAGTCAATTGGTTGAGTTTTATAAGTACTTTATCTAACTAACGAACATTGAAATTCCAAGGACGTGCTTTTCAATACGAATATTAATAATTTGCATGCAACGTAACAAATAAGTGATACAAATCAGAAGTTAACCTCAAATTTTTATTTTGATGCAAAATTCTGGAGCTTAGTTAAAATTTAACACAATCAATAAAATTCGGCTAAAATTATTTAAATCTTTCATAAATTTTTTCTCTGTTGCGCAAACTTTATGGCGACCACTGTATAGTTCATGACCCATTTTAGAGCAACAGTTCCACATTTATATTGTTCAATTTTTTACAGTCACAATTCACTTTTCCACATAAATAAATATGTAATAAAAGGTATATTAATTATGTAGTCACTTTTCACATTATTCCAATTTTCATTTAGAAAGTAGCATTATTTAGAATGCTAATTAAAGAAAAATAAAGCTAAAAAGCTGTCGAAGGTATTACGATTTTACGCAAACATTGATTTCTCTTTATTATCGTTTAGCTTTGATACACCCGACGAAATATCTTCACGACATGTAGAGAAAGTTTTCAAAAAAGTTTCTTTTAACTGCATAAAATATCCATTATCTGGTACAAGTTCTACTAGTGCCGTATACAAACTATACAGCCGCTTAATTATTTTAATTATAAATCGTACATTATGTGGAAAATTATTCGCTTCAATGACAAAAGCATATACCGAAACAGACACACGATATAGTGGAAGTTTCTGTGTCAAGGTTGAAAGTATAAGTTCAAATAAGGTATATAAACATTGGGTGTATTTTAAGATGCTCTATAATTTCTAAAGTTCTCTACAAACAGTAAGAGCATTTTCATGCTAATTGTAAAACATACACAGCACAAAATACACAGCATTTATTTTGGTAAGTAATATATGCATCTATGTACATACACAGTCGTATACATACGTATGTAGGTGCATATTTGGGAAACTTTATTTTAATTCACATTTTTCGTATGATGTGGAACACGATTATAAATTACGGAGGTATTTGTTCAATCAACTACCTAAAATTGGTGATTTTTAAGTAAAAATAAGTTTAAATAAGAGCTATGGTATTGAAGCAGGTACAGGGTACTGCGATAGCAAAAGGTTCTTTTAGTATTGGTAATAAAAAAATTCATCATGGTGAAATTTACAGTTGGAAACTCTTCAAGAGTATACAAGGTGAATCCAAAAAGTTGATGATAAATGTTAGTAAGTGTTTAGGTTTTAGTGTAGAAACAACAGTCAATTAGTATTATCTAGATCTCAATTTATCAGGAGAGCTCACCAAAAATGGTTTTTAAGGTATTCCGACGAAATAGTTGCAATTCGTTTTCTGTCTTAGATGATAGTGTTAGAAATATTTTCAATAATAAAAGGGAACATCTGAGAAATGCTCGTTGGTTTTGTCAAGTACAGGTAATTTTAAATATACACTCTAAAAAAATGGTAATTTTATTTGGAAAAAGAAGAATTTTTTCTTGAAAATGGGAGATAAAAGAAGTAATTGTGTGTGCGCATACTGCGATATTATGTTCAGCCGTGTCATGGACGTCGTCCGCAACATTGCACTAAGTGTTAGCGAAATTAAAAGGTAAATAACTGAAATTGTCAATTGTAAAATTTCCAAACGTGACATTGATCTTATTTAGATTAGTATGTTGTTGAACACAGAACCATTAAAATTGTTAGAACTCGAGGAATAATTTCTTGTATTTGAGCAAACTTTCACGAGTTACTTGAATGGGTTTGTTTAATATTAGGTAAAAGTAAGATTAATGTTGAATATTGCGTATTGTTGGTGTATTTTGATCTTCTATGATTTACCAGTTTCTTAAAATATATTTAATGTACATGACATGATAACAATATAAGGTTGCTTATATACACAGCATTAAGACAGCTTATACTAGAATTGGTATTCGTGATCTGTCAATTTTAAAATCGGTTTTTTTTTTTAGATGAAGGTTACTCAAATTTGTATAAGTATTTTTAGTATTCTCTTCCTTCTTAGAGAAAAGGCGTGAGGTACTGTGAATCACGCAAACTTTATTAAGTAATAACATTTTATTGAGTTGTTATGAAGCTGGAGAAGATAAATGCGCTGCAGTAGAGAAAATAATAAATGATGAAATAAACTTTGCTATTTTCTAGGTAGTGGGTTTCCTCAACGTTTTCTTATAAAAACATATCCTGCTAGTAGTACAAGTTATTTGTTCACTTCACATTTATCAATGACTAGACCTTGTAGGTAATACGATTATTTTATTTTGAACTTAGGTCAGGTGTGAAACAAAAAGTTTCGTATGAGAAAGAAAAACTATACGTTTTATACACAATTTAATAACTCATATATTTGCTGTTATGATAGTTATGTCTAAATAAATTAACGCCTTTCTCAAAATTTAATACTTATAAATGTTTTAAATTCATACATGGGTACAACTTAAATACACTCCTTCAATATTATTTAAAATTTTAGTAGTATTTTGAAGTTTTCGTTTTGTGAATTATTTTTAATTTTATGATTAGATATAAATTGTACTGTAAAATGGAAAGCTGGAAATCCAATACTGGTATAGTAATTGATGGATTTTAATTTTGAATTTAAAAAGCATTATAATAATTCCGGATTATTCTATGTTAGTATTCTAAATTCGGTTTGCACCTAACAGTAAAAATAACAAAGAAAATATCTACAAAATGGGTCTCATTTCCAACAATTTCTCTTATGCGATTTTCCCTCCCTTACAAAAGATAACTCAGAAAATTGTATACAGAAGAAGATTTCGCCGGTGTGTCGCAATTAATATTATTTTTTCTGTACATATTTCAGTTGCAGTTTTTAATGATTAATTAAGTATAATAGAACAAGTAATTTAACCCGTAGATTTTATCTTTTGGAGGTTTCTCTGGTTGTTGAAAATATCTATAGCTCTCGAATTTATGCAAATGAACTTTTCACGTTAAACAGAAAAAGTCAACGTAAAATAATATAAAGATAAAAATTTTACCTGCGTGAGTAAAATTCCTGTCCTGTTTTAGTGTGACAAAATTCCATCAAAACGATATAAGAATTGTCCTAAAAACCTTTTACAGTGCAGATAATCTTATATAAGATGGCCTCCGACTTTGTATTACGAATCAGATATGCACTAATGTACATATTCTATTAAACTAAGCATAACTTTGATATTTAATCCTTCACGTAAAACTTTATAAAGTTTATTTAAAGAAGAAAAAGCATTCGTACAAGTATTCGTATTTCGAAAGGTGTATGCAAATTAAAACATATTTCTCATTCAAACATCCTTTGAAGAGAATATATATTTGCTACACTTTTCGTGCATCGGTATAGAGTAATATCGATTATACATCTTTTATAATAGTAATGACAGTAACAATAATAATTCAAAAAATATTATTAATAGAGACTGGATTATTAATAATAATAAAATAATATTTTATTGCTTTATTCTGATCAGAGTAACATAGCTTTATATCATAGTAGTAACTATATTAAGTCATGTAATAATAGTATAAAATTAAATGTTAAAGAACTCTTCTATACTGTATGTGTGCGATAAGCTGCTACCACAAAATTTTAAGGGGGTACAACAGACAGACGGATAAGTAAGTCACAGCACATCAACGTTGATTCCGTCATGCTATATTTGCAGGCAAAATGAGAAAGAACTAACTTTCTTGCAAATTAGATCTACATATACAGTTTTTCAACTTACACTATCGACAATGAGTCCCAAAATACGGGAGAATTCATTTCTTTGGTTTGCAGAAGCATGACGTGGGTTTTATTATATGTAAGATCCAAACTATTGCAAGCTAATCACTGTTCAATACATACGTGTTTTCGTAAACCAATTATTTGACGCTGAAATTTTTAGAAACTATCCTGTAAAATAAGCAAGACATTGATACCTTAATATTTCTTTTACTACTTCTTTCATATGGGTTTCACATTTTTTTATCACCTTGAATAGTTTATTTTTACGTCATTTTACGAAATTATCAGTGGTACCATAAAATTTAATCCGCATAATTGATTTTGCTTCCTTTCGGCAACCATATAACAGTATTTGTCTCAAAGTCTGTGATATGATAATGTTAGTTTGTGGTTTAATGGTAATAATCGCATATTTATTACATTTACTATCCAGAAACTTATTAAAACAGGTTACTGATGAAATACGATATATAAAAGTCTAATCAAATTCATGGAGGGAAAGTGATCTTTGAAGGATGAAAAGCAAATATTTCTAGCAAGTTCTGATTGTATTACCAAATCACTGTAATACATATGTGATAACTAAAACTAATTTCCTCTAAGATTTAATATATCTGGATACAAAAGACTAATCCAATACAAACTAGCAACTGGTGAACCTCATTCAAAGCGCCCGGAAGCACAACAACCGGCTGGAAAGGTTATGGCCTCCGTATTTTGGGATATGCGTGGTGTAATATTCATCGACTATCCTGAGAAAGGAAATACCATCAACAGTGAATATTATATAGCGTTATTGGAGCGTTTGAAGGCCGAAATTGCAAAGAAACGGCCGCATATGGCAAAGAAAAAAATGTTGTTTCATCAAGACAACGCACCGTGTCACAAGTCAATCAAAACAATGGCAAAACTACATGAATTGCACTTCGAATTTCTCCCACATCCACCGTATTCGCCAGATTTGGCTCCCAGCGACTACTGGTTGTTCGCAGACCTCAAAAAATGCTCGCCGGTAAAAAATCTCGCACGAATGAGGAGGTTATCGCTGAGACTGAGGCCTATTTTGAGACAAAAGATAAATCGTTCTACAAAAGTGGTATTGAAATGTTAGAGCGGCGCTGGAATGATTGCGTTGCTCTTGATGGAGATTACGTTGATGAATAAAGCTAATTTTGAACCAAAAAAAACGTGTTTTCTTTGTTAGGCCCGGGACTTTTCTGCCCATGTGTTATATGGAGCTTTTTAGTAAGCGGCGTTGAAAAAATTGTATTTTGAAATGGTTTCTGCCTGTTGAACCCTATTAAGCCTTTGAACAGTTAACCATGAGTGCAATAAATAAACCTCGGCTGAGATCGTTTTGACAATAAATAACAGAAAACCCGAAAAAGTTTTCAAAATTCATTACAGCGGATTGATCCAGCCCAATCGCCTTGAATATTCAAAACAAAAGAAATAACTTAAACAACTTTGTTTTCTGCAAGTACATATCAACACCATATCAAAACGTACAAATCTTTTAAAGGAATGTTTATGTTAAAAAATAAAATAGTTCAAACGTCCTAGTTGTTTCTTTCTGTTACGTATCCACTAAGGCACCTCTTTTTATACAGTTACTTTCGGTAACGTAAAATAATTCATCACGACGTTGGAATTTGTAGGTCATCGTGAAGAGACAACAGTGGGATGACCCGAAAAACAAAATTTAATAAGTAGTATCTTATTAAGCAGATCGGTAGCTAGACGGACGGCGTATCGAAGTATCTAGCAATTTTCCTTTTTTGTCTTCTAATGTATTTGCTACAAAAGAAAATAAGTTGCTTAGGTAAGTACGATCTTGAGCGATCAACGTCTAAGCTTTCACTTTTCGTCCAGCAGGTATATCAGACTATGATTAAATTGCAATTTTGGCGCAACAAAAAATCTTGAGTGCTGTAGTAAAAGTAATTGTAATATATTACGTTATATGTAGTTTGCTTCTTTTGCTCTCGTTGGTTTTCGTTCGTGACGCGATGTTGTAATGGCATTGACTTTGGCCTTCGTATATACATAGCTAAAGCTTTATGCGTTAATTAATTAACAGAGTTTGGCACAAATACATAAATGCAACAATAGCATTTACACCGTCCAATTTTTTTTATCTATGAACAATTGCAGAAAATGCAATGGGTGATAGAAATGATTGAAAGCAAGTTAAAACGTTTTCCTATAAATTTCCGTGTTGAGAAGATATTTATTAACGTATGACCACACGCCAAGCGCACTAGCGAAAGTAAAATAGATTAAGCAAGAATTTTGGTCTTAATCAGCAATATACGCTTCCCAACTACTGTTAATTCTTCACTTTCACACTTCTGCAATTTAGAACGCTTTTTTGAAAAGGATTTTGAAGATGTAGACTGCTGTAAGTGTTTCAATTTTGTTACTCGTAACGTAATAACCGTTTAAGCAACTCAAGGTAAACTGCAGAATAAAAGGTGGTAGTCCTAAAACGGTATTTAATAAGCATTAATGTAATATTATTGTGGGAGTTCTACACAGTTGGTCTGATAGTTCCACCTAAGGAGTTCTGGCTTAGCGGAAAGGAATTCACGTCAAATGAAGAGATAATTGGCGAAACAGAGGTGTATTTTGCGCGAATTCGATAAATCCTATTATCTAAATGATTTAAAAAAGTTGGGATATCGCTAGAGTAACAGTATATATCTGCAAGGAAATTATGTTACCAAATAAATTTACCAAATGCAAAGCAATTTACCATATCATCCTCATACGTCTGCGGTACTAATAATTAGTTAGAGTTGAGAAATAATGAAATTAAAGAAGAATATGTACTGCACACATTTTTCTTTGCGATTTTAGCCACACACATCGGTTGCATGGGACAATCGACCATTCACCAGTGAAAGTTCAGAATTCAAATCAAAGCCAGATGTTAGTGATAAATACATATATTTTCCAGCGTCGTTTTTAAATGTTACGTTTCTATAGTGCTTGGTACATAATGAGTACAGTACAAAATAAAAAATATGTTTACTTCTGCAAATGTCAATATAAAGACTCATTTCGGAGGAGGAATGAGAATTCACAGGTATAGCAGTAAACTCCACTCACACAAATTAATTAATTATCCGGAACGCAGCGTTTCGAGAGCACGTGGGCTCCCATTGTCAACCGTGTTACCGACTGACAGCCGGTAACACGGTACCTGTGAATTGTACATCCACACAGTCCTTGCAATCGTCATTTGAGGAATGAGAAACTGCTAATATTATATATGGGCAGAAATTAATTTTGCTTTCAATAAGAGTACTGCGACAGAATTAATTATGGTACCTGTTACGGTAAAATGATAAAACTTTTATGTAATGAATAGTGTTAGTCAACCCCGTTATATTTGTTCTATGCAGAATATAAATAAAGCATGGAAGTATACGCATAAGAAACTTTTAACTCTTATATTATTTCAACAACTGGATATAATTTTGGTTATTTGGGGCCCAATTATTGATACTATCGTGGTAGTAATGGCAATTACTATTGATTGTGTAAATCCAATTACCAAACAAAGGTTATCTGAACTCGCTCTTGTTACCTGTGCGTTAATGCTATTGTTCAAGCTCTTAACGTTCCCTCTTTTGACAGTTTGTGTAATTAGATGTTACGTGGTAGTTTCCTAGGTAATGTGAATATTGTAGGGCATTTAAATACGAGCTTAAATGTTCTTGAATGGTTTAGCATACATTTATTTTATACACCTACGTGTAAAATGAGCTAAATTGGAATTCCAGGAACGTAAATATGGATTAGTATATTTGCAGGGTATTAATAGTAGCTAGCTCGTCGGGTAGTTATCCTCTTCGCCGATCTGAAATCGCAAATATAGCGTTAGTATATATTGAAATTATTTATTCTATATTACTGTAGTTATAAAAAAATATTTGTGGACTATATAACTACTACTTTATATTATTAGATTCGGTAAAGTGAATAACTAGCGAAACTTCTTAAAATTGGCGTTCTTGAAAGTTACCTTTGAAAACGCATTGAGCCACATGTTTTTACCACCAAAGATATAGGCATTGACACAAATAACATATGCATGCTTAATATGAGGCCTAAAATTTATTATTTATGAAAATGGGACAAAATTTCTTGTTTATTATGAATTATTCCCACACTATCAATCTTTGTAGCTTTCGTTGAAGCTCAAACGCTTATTATAACGTTTTACAAGTCTTTCTATACCTTTTTCTTATTCATTTGCCGCTAGTTTACTAAATTAACCCCTAAAACAACGTCTTTCGATTATTTAAAACGTCTCTTGGTCTGAGGAAGATATGATAATTACTTAAGTTAAGTCTATACGTCCACATCAAATTGCATTCACGCATATATTGCTTGGGAAGCTTTTCAGCAAAGGTTGTATGGTCCTGACTTACAACGGAAGAGAGGCAGTGTACCTCACCGATTTAAATGAAAGTTACTACATCAGTCTATAAATCCACCAAGTTTCATTTAAAACGCTAAGATGCACTTAACTGTGTTCCCTTGTTAGTGTCAGCGGCAATTCTTCAAACTAAAAGACTCAACTCAACAACCTCACGATAACAGAACACAAAAGAGTTATAGAAAAATTGATAAAGCATTACGGCAGAATATTTGAATTTGAATAGTGGAAAAATCGAACTAAATGTGCAAAAAAACTTTATTTTATTCTGTCAGCATCTGTCAATTAATGTTTTGTTACTTTAACTATATTTTGAAGGTAATTCAGCCTTAGTATGCCTTTATTGGACAAAATACAAGATATATTATCTAGAAACTGGAAAATATTACAATCTCTAATGCTTGCATTCGATAATAATTGCATGTAACGTAGGAGAATTATACCAAGAGGTGTTCATTGTTACTTTTACGAGTAGGCTAAACAGTAACCTTTTAATTGAAAAATAAAATGTACTATAATCCACAAGTGCCATTTTATAAAGCTGTGTTTAAAACAAAAAAAATATCATACATCAATTTGTGATGTATGTTTGTCACGTAACTTGTAGAGGATAATACAGAACGCAGCTTGTGTGTGGGATCGCTGCTAACGCATATTAATAAATCTATATATCATATTGGACATTGCTAGCATAGATAGCATAGCGTAAAAACGAAATAAACTTTTACATTGTAATGATTTCTATTTCTAACCTAGATAATTCGAGTTAATGATATTTTTTCTGTTAATAAACTTTTCGCCAGCGGAGTGATGGTATTTGTTGTATGTATTACACACTGCATTTTCTTTACAAATGTAGGTATCGAGGTCTCATCTGTTACTTATAAAAGCAGCTAACGAGTCTGTTCTGCCAGAGACGCTTAGGTCCTCTCGAAGAACCATATTCACTAGGTACAAGCTGTAAATACATAAATCGCAGATATACTTACTGTTAGCACTTCTACTAGAAAATATTATTTAAACTCAATAAATTCATTGTTACTAAAATTGGACCGTTTGAAATGGCTATAATCTCAACAAACAGTGCTACATCGAGAAAAGTAGCAATTTATTGTAAAATTTTAATCTAACTGAAGTTCCAGATATCTCTTTAATATGAAAAAATGATTTAAATCTGATCTTAAGACTTCTTCGTAAGGAATTTATGATGTAGTTTGAGTGACCTAATGCACTGGTTCTATTTCAGACGAATCACTTTCATCTGTTCCTTAGTTACTTATACCGCCACCAGATCTCCCTTCTTCTCCGATAGTTTGCCTTTCCAGCTCATTGATGGAGTGATTTTACGTTGAGAAGTGCTACATTCTCGAATATAAATCCCTCTCTACTCGATCGAACGTATACGCCCAACAAACCTGCTGGCCGTCACCTTCGAGCGCTGTTTCTTCTTTCCTCATTCCACAAATCAAGTCTGCGGAAAGGAGGTCAGTGTATTTCTAGGATATTCGACGAACTTGATCTTGAGCAGCTTTCTTTCTTGGTCGACTTGGTTGACTAACAAGAACAACAACACGAATTAACAACATCTTGCATACGCTCGATAGGAATTCAGACGCGTTAAGTAGGCTAATATTGAATTTGTTTTCCAACGGCGTTCGTGCTTCTGTTTATTGATGGAATTACATTTTTTTTTTAATTAATAATACATTTTATCACATATAGCAATAATATAACTTTTATAAACTTTGCAATATAATTTTAGGTTTTAACGATTCTCATGCAATAGAAACTATATTATCTACATACTAATGTAAACTTACTGCGGAACACAATACAGAAAGAATACCAGTTTAAATATTAAACTTATTCGGAATTACATACTAGGAGACTTAGAATTATGCATATTGTTTCTCTATTGCTACAGGACGTTGGTAAAATATGATACAACTAAAGTACGTACGGTATGTATTGAAATATATGGTACAATATGGGTGAATGCAGTTATTGCGAGGTCTTTAAGAGAAGATGAAATATATTTTACAAAAAGAGTTTACTGAGCAAACGAAAATAATACATACTTAAATATATGAATAAATAAATAAATAATTTGTATTCCACAGCCTAACTTGATTTATAATCTGACCATGCATGGTAAGCAATATCGGCGGCCCTTTTCCTTCTATGTTCGTATCCACCACCGTAACCGTGACTAGGACTTGCATGTATGACTGTGTGGCCGCTATCTCCGCTGTCCGAAGAAACCAATTTCTTAAGTCCTACGATCATGGAGAGCATCAGCGCCATAGCTGATACCATTAGTGCTTTCATGGCTAATAGGCCGACACCTCCAAGACCTAATGCTGCCATCATTTTACCCATCATAAGGCCCATAAGAGCGACTGCTCCGAGACCACCATCCCCTTTCTTTCCACCTCCGCCTCCTAATCCGCCACCGCCCTTTCTAGGTGTACCTATAGGAAGAACAGAAGAAGAATTTTTAACTAAACTGCTTTCTGAAATTTGCTTTTCTTAAAGATCTAAGTTACTTTTTAAATTGCGTTAATAACATAATAAAACGATAACATTTTCCATCACCATTTTTCATATTCTGGAAAAATAGCTGAAAAACGAAGTACCTATTGTATTGCCTATTTAATTGTATATAGCTGGAACTAATGCTGAAACAACACTTTTATTCTGTTTTATACGTATTTAGTATAAATTTATTAAAATTTCAAATGTAAGACAACAAAAAGAACGAAGCTATATTTTATTATAAAAAAAACATATTGTTACCCAGAAGTATATATCATAGCATTAAAAAAATAGATATATGTTATACTGCAACTCATTGTTAATAACCGGCTTTACGCTGGACTACTACTACATCGTCAAGTGGTGTAAGGGCAATCCATAGTGCATGTTATTAAGTGCATTTCACGTAAGAGAAGTTTTCGAAATGAAGGAGCTAAATTAGTTTTACGTTTCTTAGCAGATTGCCGTAGTTTGGTTACTCAAAGGAGCATTCTTAAATGTTTGTTTCAATTGACAGCAAGCAAGTTTCAGTAAATTGCAATGCATAGGGCTTACAGCAAAAATGATAGCATATGGGAGTTGATAATTATTACTATTATTTACTATTATTTCATAAATATGTTGCCACTATGGAAAAAAGTCATCTTTTCGATGCAATCCATTGAAATTCTACATCTTTTCCCTGATGCCATTATAAAATATTTTATATCCTTTCAGATTTCGTTAATGCCAATCGTGTAGTTATATAGATCAAAAGTAGTCAACTTAAAATCCTCCTACGGCTACATTAGAGAAAACAATAGTAATGGGCCATGTAGATTAGGGAAATGATGTCTGTGGCTCTCAAAAGCGTAATCTAATAGAGATAGAATGTCTTTTAAAATGCACTTAATTTTGCAATTTTTTTTCTCTCAAAAACTAAAAAGTATGTGGGTTGTTCTTGAAGTGTTGTAGGGCAAGTGACGATCGTTTAGGTAACAATTTAGCCATTTGTGATAAACCCCTTGACACAAATAATAAAAATATAGGAAGTAGTACACAAAACTATTTACAATTAGTTTGTTTATATGTAATACCGTGGTGATACAAAAATAATTTGTGCTAAATCTGATAATGGTTTAAGAAATCCGTGAGTACAATTGTAAATAAGTATTTCAAAGAATCAATCAGCAATCATCTAAATTAATCTCTAGCAGAGCGGCTTATTCAAAATATTACTAACATTTTGGCTATTTCTTTTCTTCAGTAGTCTCAATATAAGCGCGTTGATGAAGATATTTACTCCATAAAACGGGATAAAGTCCCTCATTGCATGATAAGAGTATATATATATACATATATATATATATATATATACACTGGAATTAATGTTGAAATACTTTTGCTCTGTTTTATCCTTTCATATATAATTGTGGCAACCGTGGTCTTCAATGCTATTAAATAAATGTTGTTTTTAAAGTAAATTGCACATTATTTAGACCATTGGTCGATATCTATGTAATTAAATCTTCAAAAATCTTTACTTTAGCATTTGCGACATACAAACTTCGACGTCATCCATATTTATTGAAAAATTGAATTCTAGAGAAAATACTTGCAAATATTTAACTGAAGTAAAATTAAATAATTTGAATTATGGATGATGTTATTTTAATAATTTGTGTTAGAAGTTTAATATATTTATTCTAAAATTAGATAGAGTATAACAATTAAGATTTGGAGGATAGCTCAATGGGAGTATGTGTAGATTGCGTCATTACTATAACAGAACTAATTTTATTGATTGTTTAGGTATTAATAAAAACAAATGGCTGTTAACTTCTTCACTGTTGTGATTACGTTGAAAAATATCCTTTATAGCGGAAATTCGTCCAAAGGTAATCTTCGTGCTACTAATTTTTGGAGACTGATATGCATTACTCAATGCAAATTTATACAGAAATGAATGAACGTTATATATAGGAAATATTAGGTCAGTGTTAAATAACGTAATAGATTTTGATACGAAAGAAAATTCTGTGGTGTATCCAGTATCAGATAAAAAGATGGGATAGCTAGAAATTAGCACAGCAAGCATTATCGTCAAAAAATGTCCATCAGTATGGAAACTTTTGATTCCATTACCCATACTCCTGGTTGTCAACAAGCTGCTATCCACGGACTTTCTCAACTGCTTACAATTAGTAAGTAGAAGAATCCGTGTGCGGCTTTATGACTACACAACTGGGTAAGTCATCAACGTTCAGAATTTCCGAGACGAGAAATTGTCGATACTCTCTTTCACCAATGAAAATAAAGGTGGTTGAATTTTTAATTACCAAGACGTAACGCTCTCAGATTTTATAGAACCTAATGCTGATCTGCAGGTAGGTAGGACGCCTTAAACTATTTGCATTTCAGTGTCGAATTAAATTCCTCGAAGATATCCTAAGAGATCTGTAAAACAATGCTCGTCCTCATGTTAGTCCAAATGGTTTATCGTCTAATTGCTCAAATTCTTCGGGAATCCAACTGTTCGGAAAAGTTTCAATTTGACGAATCACTCATTGCCCATTATAAAAAAACGTCACGTTTATCAAAAAATTCGAATAGATGGCCAGGTAGTACTTAAAAAGAAATTATCCAGTTATGTATACGCTAAAATACCTGCCTCTGCTTATGTCGACTATGCCTGTGGAAATTAGTGATATCATAGTAATGGATGGATATTTCTATTTGTTTCAACCAAATCGACTATTGCCTTAAAATTTTATGTAATGTGTGCTTTCTATTTTACTTTATGTGAACCATAGCATCATTTTTTTAAATTTTAAGAGCAAATTTGCATTCTTTAAAACTGGGAATAAATCTGGTATCAAAAGAAAAAAATTCAATTGTGTGTTTAATATTTTAAAGAACTAAAATGTTTCCAAACATAGACTCCAATAACATGTGTTTATAAAACAAACGGCAGGTTTTAATATTGTGAATATACAGCAATGTAAGGTATTTAACTCCCCACATGTATACTTTTGGATCATGTAGCTCAATATCCAAAGCCCTACAATCGTAAAATGAAAAAGAAAATATTTTCATAAAAGAAGAGGGCTTAGATGCAGGTAGATAACATAAGTGACCTACGATGTCAAAAATAATATAGTAAAAACTATTTTAAACAGTAAAGTTGTGGTACGACTCTGTAAAAAAGGGCAACAAATATATCCAGAAGCAGTTTATACATCGCTCAAGTGGGGACGACCTTTATTTCGACCTTCTATTATGGAGAAGGTTCTTTCTTAGGTGGAACATCACAATCCATAAGTTAATATAAGAAAATACGTTAAACGGAAATATAACAGCTACTCCTAGTAGTGAAACTACAATTAGTTAAAGACCACGTAGACAATACGTATAATGTGGGTTTTACCAATTAAATTTGTTTAATTAAGCCTACTAATTAGATACTCTGTACATGTTTTGTTTTATTAATCTTGACTTCAAGCGACTAACTGTAATAGGTTCCACATACAAAGAAAAGGCATTCACATCAATTAGCTGAGAAATTATTTGTGTGGGTATTTAAACCATTCATTAGATGTACACAGAGAATTTATTTCATCTTGTAACATAGAATCAACGAATAAAAGAACGGACGTTGAATGTATTCTTTTGACCAACAAGAGCAACTTTTCAATGTTCTACTACTACATGATTAATATATTTGGGTTATAGGATGCTTAATCATAGTGTTTTAACAGCAAAC
Organism: Trypoxylus dichotomus; assembly: GCA_023509865.1. NCBI lineage: Eukaryota > Metazoa > Arthropoda > Insecta > Coleoptera > Scarabaeidae > Trypoxylus > Trypoxylus dichotomus. The sequence goes on from CM042078.1 coordinate 48,433,093, forward strand.
TTTTCAAACGGCGATGGATTCGCTAAAAGTAAAGTCTTAACTCCTTAATTTTTTCCAAATGTTAAGATCATTATATCTAATTTAGAGCTAAAGCATTATTTATAAACGGATTACATTTAGTTGGCTGCATGATCTAAAAGATAACAAGCTTTACTATAGATTACCGATATTCTCGTGAAACAGTATGTTATGCTCAGGGGTTATTTATGCATATAATACCACCAGGATAAGCTGCCATATTTCTAGAAAATTCGAAAAAGAATCATTACCTCTCTTACGTGACCGCAGTAACAAGAATGTTTAAATTATATAGCTGAAATTTGCTAGTGATTGTATACATATCATTCTAAAAATGGTAAGACATAATTTGTTAAAACCGGACCAAAAGAAATTATTACTCTTGCTGTAAAAGGACAAAGTTTGACGACTCGGACTGGAAATAAACCATATTAAGTGTAGTTCTGCCACAATTAGTGGGTTCCTAAAAATATTTAATTGACAGTGTCACAAATAAGAGGCGCAGTAATAGAATAGAATGCAATGATCAGGTTTTATAACAGATGTGTCTCAAAGATTGTGTTTTAACTTCAACAAAATTAGCCAGAGGCCTAAGGGAAGCAAAAGGAATTATTACAAGCCTTTCAACTGATTTGAGATCAAAGCACGGCAGCCATGTAAAAAACTCATGCTAAACAAAAGAAAAAATGAGTCGCGTATTTTTAAATGGACTTGTGAACATCAAAACTGAATTGCTGAACGATGGAATAATGTAATTTTCTTCATACTGAAAGCAGATGTGAACATTACATTCCAACTTTTGCTCGCTTGAGCTGGAGAAGGGCTGGACCAACAACCGTTTACAAAAATTAACATATTGTGTCAATTAACCAACGAAATCGCCGATTTACAGCACTTGGAATATCTGCATCTGCAGATCTATTAGTGTCTGCTAATAGAAGTCATAAAAATATTGTATCAGTATCTATAATTAAGCAACCACCCTATTCAGCGTACCTATAGAACCCTCCGGTTCCAGAAAACCATAAATTCGTAAATAAAACAAAGGAAAACGATGTAATTGAGCTTTGAAATATGGAAATTAAATTGGAAAGATTGGATAAATGTTTCTTGTAGTGACGAATCCAAGTTCGAAGTTTTCTGGTAATTAGAAGAGGATAGTAACATTAAAATTGCAGCACGACCACCACAACTGGTGAACCGCGGTCCCCTAGAAATTGTCTAGGGTCGTTCTGCGTGGATTAAAATTAACGTCGAAGCTTTAAAAAAAATCAACGAAAAGAATGCCCAATTTGTGCGAAACTAAAATCACCATTTAGCTGTGTGTGTATAATAACATGTATTAACATTGCCATTAAGAAGAACACATGTTTCTCTCATTAAAAATGTGTCTTTCTAATTACGGTGTAATACAAACTTCCCAAGGTGGTCTTAAATTTATGGCCAGCAATGTACATTCACTGAGTATAAGTACCGTGGTTTCATTACCAATGGGATTAATAAATGTCAAAATAATATATTTTTATTATCAAACTATTGAACCTTACATTATTTAAAGCAGCGCTTTACATTTTACTCTTTTTACTTTGGTGTAAAACGTGCTTAATGGTGGAATTCTAGTTAATGTAAGAACGTCTGGTAAAGCAAGACAATCAGGATTGGGTAATTTTAGAACAAAATTATTTTCTGCAAATACAATATGTTCTTTAAGGTATGGGAATTCTTAGCAGGGCACTTCATTGGTCAGATAATTCGATATCTTTGAACTCCTGTATTTAAAGTATAAACATCTAACGCTTAAGTAGAGATTATTAATTCTCTGAATAGTTTAGAAGAAGGGTTTTCACATAAGAGTTATTCAGAGACAAATCCACTATATATATATATAGCAGAATATTTTACTCAAATATATTTCCGGATTTTTAAATGCCTCCCTTCAGGCTTTGTTAACCTTCTTCAACATTCAGTTGAACAGTTGTTTGAATCAGTTTCCATTTTTATTATTCATTAATGATTTATCTAGGGTAGTTAGTAATTCTTGTCTATCACATGTTGATTTATTGGCCAACAAATAAAAGTTTTCTCTGTTGATACTTGTCTTTAGCTGATATAGGTACGCTAACGCCAAATATGAAACCCATTGCTCCATGTCACGTCACGTTCCTTTTCTACAGTATTTCTTGTTTGCCGAAATTGGGTTTTATGAAGAAATATGTTAAAATTCTAGATTTGCAAGGAGACTGTTTCAAGTACATATCTCAAAACTTTCCACGACTAAGTTACGAAAAAATTGCAGCTGGGGTATCTAATGAACCTCAAATTTTATTAACTCTAAGACGAAGCTGAGAAGGGAGCCTGGACTTCATTCACTATGGTCGCGAACATTTTTTTTTGAAACAAAGAGCTTTATTTTTTTCGTAGTTATCTTGATAGGTTTCACGAAAATTTGGGTGCTATAAGCGATTAAAAAGGCGAGAGATTTCATCAAGATTTAAAAACCATGGAAGCTTGGTAGTAAGGAAGGTGGAATCCTCATATGATGACCGAGTACTGTTGGAGTGTTCAAAGTGACTGCTAAACTAAAAAACACAGCAGAAAATGCAGCAAACGATCATTTATTCTCTGGTTGTTGTTTGGGAATTTACAGTACTCTTGTAATTTTTTAATGATTATTAAATCAAATACGTGACTAATATTGTATTCAAACAAATAAATGAATTATTAAAATTCTATATTTTGTTTGTATATTATCAGTTCTTAAATAAAAACATAGCCGCATTAGTAATTCTTCAAAAAGCATGGTATGGCATAGAGTTAGATTTTGACGTGGTGCGCGAAAACTAATATAATTTTCGTATTCAGCACACTCAAATTAGCAAAAAGAAAAGTTTCATATAGAAATCAGCGTAAATGGGGTTGCACAGTGTTGTAATAATTATTACAAAGCAATATAAAAAATAATGATTCCCTTCTTTTCAAAGACGATCTAGATAATTTGTTTTCGTGGTACAGAAATAACAAATTTTAACTAATGCTGAAAGAAACTGACTTGTAGGTTTGTTTAGTGAATACACGATATGTTCTTGTCTTAAACATCTTTTATAGATATTGGCACGACATTCTATTCTGAATTTTACTTCACAAAGTATATGCGACATTGTATGGAACTTAGAAATTTAGGTTTTATATGTGAGGCAAAGTGGCCAGGACATTAACAAATACAATTTAGAAGAAAACAATGTATATATAATTATTGTTGCGATGGTGGAGTTCACGTCTCCACTGCGCACGTAGTTTAAGACACTCTTTTTTCTAATTCCAAATAATTTTATTATTCAACAAAAATTCAAAATGAAATAATAGAGGGAGTCCTACATAGAATATCTGCGAGGAAAAAATTATAAAATTAGTAAATTTTTGGAGTTCAAAATGAGGTATCATACAATATGTTGCGGTTAGATTTGATTATTCTTCAAACATTGTCCGCGCTTGGTATGCATGAGAAGTAGTACTGATGTCTTATCCATTCTAACGAGTTAATAATTCACATTGTTATATTTTTATTCTACTGATTATTTGGTTCTTTCAATCAAGTAATTTGTTGGCCTATTTTAGTTAGAAACGAATAGAAATTAAATTTTAAAACTAATGCTATTTTCGCCCATAATTAAACATTAAACACAAGTCATTCCAATAATCGCTTCTTGAATTTTAAATAATACATTTTGATACGATATTTGAATTTACATCGTTTGTAGTGGAGTCTTCGTTAGTTCTTATCAACCAAGCAAGTTTTGACATCACGAATTTATCACGTAATTTTTACACCCCACCTATTGGATGAGCAAAGTGTAGACAGATAATTTTACTGCATAGTATGTTTGTTCAAACAAATTAGAATCTGTTTCACCTCTTCAATATCTAAATATAAGAAAACATATAAGTAAGAAAATACTTCATTGAAACTTTTATAGAAATGAATTTATTTATTGTTACTTTTTCAACAAGTAAGAATCTTTCCTTAACAAATATACACACCAGGTCAAGTCAGATAATAGTCGAACATTTTGAATTACGTGGTAATGTGGAAATTTAGTGACGTGCGATTGGCAATGGTGTTCGTGGCTATTATCGCGATGTATAATTCTCGGGAACAACGAGATGCAACAATGCAAAATTTAGTCCAAATCTGAAGAAACCTTTACAGAGATGTTTTACTTATGAAGTAAACCCACGGAGATGATGCTATGAGCCGTACGCATTTTTGTGAATGGCTTACATAATTCAAAAGTGGTCGTCAATCAAGTGAAGATGATCCTCAACCAGGAAGGCTTTGGACTTCAACAGACGCCCACGGTTCAGGAAATCAATGATCTCTAGTATTAAAACCATTATTTGCAGAACATACAGAAAAGGTTAGCATCTTAATAGGCTTGTGCAATTTTGGCAAAAGAGAATAATCATCGAGCTGCAACAAAGTTTGTTCCACATCTGATGACTGAACAGCAGAAAGAAGATCGTGTAGACATTCAACTTTTTGCACAAGACGACGACGAATCGTTCATGCAAAAGATCACAACGGCAGACGAAGGCTGAATTTACGACCACGATATTGACGTAAAACTTCAGTCCTCACAGTGGATGGGCGAAGCATTCCAATGCTTAAAAAGGCACGTCAGTCTTGATCGCATGTTCACTTTTTCTTTCGATTTTAATGAAATTGTGCGTTTTAAATTTTCGCCTCAAGATTAAATGGCCTACCGTGATTTCTGTAAAGACGCTCTAAAACGGCTACAAGAGAAAATTCCCAAAGCAGAATTCTGGCGATTTCTTCATTATGATCATGTGTCCTTCCACTTCGTTTTGTTACTTTGTCAGTTTTTTCTTTTTTAATTAGGTGACTGTCCTCCCTCAGTCTACGTACTCACCAGACCTGATACCCTGCGATTTTTTCTTATTCCCGAAATTAAAGTAGGTACCGTTTTGAGACCAATGATGACAATAAAATAAATTCGTCAGACATTCAACGACATCTTAAAACAAGACCTCCAGGATTGCCCTGTGCCTATGTGACTAAAGGGAGGGGGGGGGGGGTACCTTACGGAAGATAAGGACTAATAATCTCTCAGATTGACAATAAAAGTTAAAAAAAGACCGATTGATTATTTTTTAGATAAACCTCTTGTATTGTTGAAAACTAACAAAATTTGGATCACCAAGACACTTCACATATTTGGCGTTAAAAATCATTGAAAATAGTAAAAATGTTGAATACCGATTATTTTAAGAATGTGTATGGAACCTTAAAGAAAATTGTTATAGGTTCCATTTAAAAAAGTAAACCAATATTATTCGTACACCGCGAAAACTCAATTTCAGTTTTGAAATTTTGCGTTGCCCAAGATTTCCCTCTGAATAATGTTTATATGAGAGCTTTTCTATAAATCGTTAGGTAAGGAAGTTATCTTCCAGCTATGCAGTAGATGGATACACTATATAAGCAATGTTTACGACGTAACTTATAACCCTGATAAATTATTTGAAGTCCTTGTTATATGACAGTATACTGAATACTGCAAATTTATAAATAGAATGAAATAATATTCTGACATTAGGCAAAGATAGTATTTGCTCCAGATATAGAAGCTGTGATTTGAAGCCCATTCTCGTTTTTTAACGTAACTGACAAGTTCAGGTAGTAATACAAATTTTTATAAAAAAATACACTTGTTACAATTCTTCCATTTCATAAAATGTGCTTCTGTACGTATCAAAGGTTCACGTAGTAGCACGAAAATTTTTCTTTTATATTATCCCTTAATTGATTAATTGTAGCATCATCAAACATCAACAACAGATATAAAAGATAGCTTTTAAATTAGCTTTTGTTTGTAAATTGGACTGAACTAGACCATAAATTGGTGTCAGCTTCTGAAATCTGAGACTCCTTACATGACTCTTTATGAAATTTGATGACTATTTTCATTGGAAAGCAGAAAGCTTTTTATATTAAAATCCGTTAATAATAAAACTAGCGATGAACTTAATGCCCTGCGCATTTTTATTAAAACTAGTTAAAGGTAGCGATCCTTATACCCTTTTTAGTTTGTTTACACTTACCGATTTCATTCGATTCAAATCCATCCATAGCATTTTTCAACGCTCTTCCGAAGCCTTCTTGTGGCATAAGTTCCGGCAGTTTAATCCTGATCTCGTGCGACTTCAAATAGTTTTCCAATAAGTCGATGACGCTGCTATCGCCCATATGAGCCCTCGCATCATTTGCGTTCGGCGTGCTAATCAAGTGAACTCCCTCGCTAATCTTGAGGTCATCCGCTTGATTGTTCAGGTATTGCTTCACCACCTTCGTCAGAATCTGCAATCCATGCGTACTGTAATCGACGCCTTCTGCCGCGCCGAGCGTCGAGGTCACGACGGCGAGGATGTAACTGAGCGCGAGAAGTCGATGAACGACGCACATGTTACAGAGAAACAGACGGATGGTACACGAGTGTCGCTCTAATTCTAACTACGCAGCTTATATATCAAATCTGGTAATGAAAAGACTATCGCTAGATATCATTATCATAGATTAATGGAGCAAATCTTAGTTTAAAAAATAACATTCGAAAATAAAAAGACTGCAGCCGGCGCGGGGCGATGAAAAACGGCCAACAGAATTGGATCTCGAGCTGCCCGCGGAAACGCCGTCGACCCAATTGCCGCGGATGCTTTTCTAAAATGTAAGCGGCAAAAGTGCCATTCTCGTACACCACAAGTGACGGTAAAACCGAATATCTTCGAGAGTTGCTCTTTTTTCTTCCATCATTCTGCCGTCCTCCTCTATCTATATTATTAAACTAGAACAAGTCACGGTCAGCAGAAAGAGGACTCATTTGATAATGGGCACCGTTTGCAACAAGTGTTCCTAATAATTAAGTTGAGAACCGCCTTTCGATGTTCACCTGGTACAGATTCACTTACGCTACGTATTTTTAGTAATTACAGTGAACGGAAAATTCAGTGGGGCGATTGCTTTTCTTTAAAACTGGACGCTCTAATATATAACCAATTAGTTTCATATCGGTCGTTAACAGATTTAGAGCTCCGCTCGTTAAAGAACATGCTGCGTTCTTAAGTATGCCATAATCGAAATTGTAATCTAGCTACGCTGTTAATTCAATAGTAATATATTTGTCTTACTAGACAATATCTATCAATTAACTTTCCTTTATTATTTCTGTTTATATCATAAAAATATTTTGCAATCTGCTTCAAATCACGTACAGTCGGGTCCGCTTATAACGATGACGCTCGTGCCAAGAAAAAAAATGTCCGTTATATACGAACACTCGCTGTAAGCGATTTTGACCAAGGCCATGGCCATATTTTTATTTAACATAATATGTACATATGAATTGTATTCAAAATTCAATTCAAAATAATATGTATAAATATACAATTTTTTAATGTGAAATACATATATATTAATAAACTTCACACATGCATATGTAATGTTCATTTAAAGTTGTCGGTGATTCTTTCTTGTTACACTTTTCTTCAATAAAGTGATAATATAGAATGCTTGTTCATATACCGGCAAAATTAACGGCAAACATAATATCCGGCCTCGACACTATGGCAATAAACAACTTCCAACAGCCTCTATGTATGGTACATTTGCATTTGCTATTATATCATTTTCGTCTGCCTGAAGTGACACATGTGGATCTGCTGGTATCATTAGTGAATTAGCATCGTCTAAGTTAAATCGCTGTACTACTTGTTTGATGTAGTTAGATTGATGAATAAATTTATAATCCAGCATAACAACCAACATCAGTTGTTGCAATTTTAAATTGTTTGTTTAACTTGGACAGTAGCTGGTTCCTTAGTTTTTCATTATTTGACATCAACAAGCCATCAACAACATAAAGAATTAACATCATAAAACAATTCTTTACATTATATATGTACAAGCAGTTATCCGGTTGAGTTTGGGTATATCAGAGTTGTGTTTTACAAGAAAAAGCTAGTGTTTTATTGTGTACCTCAGAAAGTTATTTAATTACAAACGCTATATAGAAAGTATATATTTTAGACTCATTGGCAAAAGGTAATGATTCTGATTTCTTTCTGAAGAGCACTCGCACTAAAAAGATAAAGTTGTATAGCTAGAAGAGGTGATTCTATAATAACAAGAAAGCTATTGCTCTCCAAGGCCAGTTGGTTTGATTTATTACTCATATTCATGGCATTCACCACTCTCAAAAGCTTTTTCAAAATAGTACAACTTGCTTGTTGAAGATATTCGCACAATACTAACATTTATTTTTAACCTTACTGGCAATGTTTTGTGTTATTTCTTTGTGCTACAGCATGAATTGCCTTTACGAAACTATTTTTCAAGTATCTACTTGACCAACGTGCCTTAAGGTAATTTATTTTTTGCTCGCAGTTCTCTATCATTCAAATATACTTTTAAAACAAATATGACAACGTCATTGTTATTTTTTATGTTTTTAGAAAAAAAGACACATTAAAGCAAACAGCCGCTGTTACAGCAAGAAGTAATGCAGTCTTTCTTAAAGAGTGGAAGAATATTCAGTTCATTAATGCTGAATAGCTATCTTCGGGAAAGTAAAAATACCTGATAACTTAAAATATCAAGCTGACCGCTGTGTTTCTTATTTTGAACACTAATTTGCATTTTGGGTATCAAATTGCAAAGTACATTCTTGTGCCTAACTTCAATTTAATTTTTCATACATGCGTCCATTACTGCTTGCAATAAAAACTATATAATATTAGGTATTATTGATCACTCACTCCTTATTGTTACTACAATTGGTCTCTCGCTAAGTCAGCACATAGTTACTAGAATTGTTGTTTGTACTTGTATAGTATATATAGTCCGACGTCTTAGCAGGCTGTCTACTGCCGTCTTCAGAACCGCCCGAATAAGGGCTGTTGCTTCCTAGAGCAGTCATGCTTTGATGCCCCTGAAGACGGCAGTAGATAGACTGCCGAAACGTCGGACTATACAAGTTCAACGAACGGTGGAAATATTCCAAACAACAACTCTAGTTATTATGAGAATCCATCGTCAACAATATCACGTCAACAGCTCATAGTTGAGATAGCTCAGGCAAACTTATCTGATAATTAGATGTAGTTGAATAGTTATTTCGTCTTATGGTAGGGGGAGTTGCAAACCAGCTGTAGGCATTGCCTACTTATTTCTAGGCAATGGGCCTACGATTATTTACCTTTTAAGATATTCGATTTTATTTATTGTACGAAGTCGATGTATCAAACATGCTCAATAGATTGTTACTCCCATTTATTACTCGAATAAAGCCAATCTATTATTTACATTTCACACACTTCAAAATGCAGAATTATGGACAACCAATTGTTATACATAAAACGCAAATCAGATACCACAATTTCAGACATAAATTTCCCCATACAAAATCTATGAGTAAATTAGAGCAATGGGCGAAAGTTTCCCTTATAGAATTGAATACCGATAACTAGCACTTTATATTACGTACTGCATGTATAAAACTAGTCCGGAAAGGTATCCGACGATTACTTCGCTGCAATTTACATATACCTGCGAATTATGTTTTCATTACCAAGAATACTGTATTGAATATTATATACTGACTTCCCTAGTCGGTATATAGTAATAATAGTAATAATAGTAATATCGCTAAAACTTTTGCTATTATCGTTCCCATGCACATAATGTGTTTATAGGTACGTATTTCCTTATCATTTCTTATGTAGGTGTTTCTTGAGAATTGCAACTATTGGCATCTAAGGAATGTAAGTTTAATAGATTTGAGAATTTGAGTTAATCGCATTCAACCCAATTCGTTATTATCTCTCGCCTTGATATATTCTGATGTATCTTTTGGCTATATTCTAAATCATATGTGGGCAACAACCGGCCCGCTGTAAGATTTGATCCGGCCCCTCGACACATTTTGAAAACCCCAATTGAAAAAAAATATTACACTACTTACTCATACTCACTCCAAAAGAGGAAGATCGAGTGATAAATTGCATTATAACAACATTGTCCAAGTTTGGCCCACAACATATCAAAGGTTGCCCATACTTGTTCTAAATCAATACCAACCATGCCTCGTTAAGCCTGTGTGAAATTCTTGCTTCCATAAAACTTCTTTAAAGTCGTTGAAGATTTAGGACGACAAAATACTCCGGAACGGAAAATTAAATAATAGATTGGATTCAACTAAATAAAGATAATATTGATTTCATTTATCAAAGCAACAGTAAGCAATATAATATAGTTCTGATGAAAATTCAAATATTTCCGGTTTGATGTCACCGGAAACGCGTAGGTTAATTCGAGCTATTAAATAAGATGAAACATCTGCAACTAGAGAAACCGTATAAAATTGCATATAAGAACAAGCGAGAGCTGAGGATTTGAAATATGCCTAACTAAAACTATCACATATTACATTTTGGCTTTGAATATTCGAGAACCACCTTAGTGTCCCATTATTCAAATTCTGAATATTTGCGCTATTAAAGATTAGTATCTTTTAGGTCTCGGTAACGCACTTGAAATGGTTGATGTAGTATATTTAAAATGTTCAATATCCAAGATTTAGTATTTGTTTTTTGAAAGCTGTGCGAAAATGGACCTATTACATGCTTGTAATATTTTTAGCAGCCAAGTGGTCGAGCTACCATGGTGGTAAATAGTCAATAAGTAAATGATTATATTCCGAAATACTTGTCCTTCTTTGAGATATTACCCACGGTCGCTGTACACCTGCAATTGTGGTATAGAGCACTTGGTAATTCAACTGCTAGTCGGTCATTCTTACGAATATTTATAAATCTCTAAAAACTTCAGTAACTTGAAGGAGTTGGTCGGAGGGACCACTTGTACACTTGACTGCTGGTGTCAATATACATACCAGATTCGAACTCCAGTGAATATCTTAAGGCAGATAACGAGGGCAGGCGTAATAGGTAGGGTAATGTCTCGCAGCTTTTGCTTTAGTAATAGTGCTTTATCTCTAAATTCTTATGTTTGAATCTTCCTAGTTTCATTGACGGATTCATTATGAAACTCAAAGGACACTGTTTTCGCGCAATAGTCGTAGAATGCTGAAACAATCATTTCTTATGACTTATCAGTTACTCTTGTTGAAATATTTATTATTGAATTTCGTGTTTATGTTTCTCCTCTCCCTTCCATTGCAGAAATTATGGAGTGCAATGAAAGGGATATATGAAATGGTGTATACATAAAGGCCGTAAAAGCGTTGTATACAGAGAACCAGGCGGTTATCAGGATAGGAAGGCAGTCCTCTGAGACTTTCTGACAAACAAAAGGTCTGGAGCATGGCTCCCACCTCTCTCCATCCATATTTAGAAGTTATCTCTGAAGCATTTTAAAACATTGAAAAACAAAATGCAGCCCCAGGGATATATGGATAGAAGGCATTCACTTGTGTACGATTCTCTTCACAGATGATCAGGCAGTTTTGGCGAAACACCAACAAGGCATGACCTACTTGATAAACTTATAGAAGATTACACAAAATGGTGTTTAGAGATAAACATACAAAAGGCATAATACATGACTATAGGAGGCACAGAACAAGGCTTCACAACGCAAAGCGGAATAATAAAAAGTGTTGGACGGTACGAGTACCTAGGGTTTAAGATGAGTGAGGAGGAAAGGGATAATAAGGATATACTAAAGAAGATAGGAAGAGGAAAAAAGATTATTATTATTATTGAACTCCTCCTGGTTTGAAGGACTTGTATTTTTCTTTGTAACACGTTGTTAATAAAACGAGTAAATACAATATATATACTATATTTACAGTTAGTTACAAAGTACACTTAATACATAGAATAACTAGTTAATTCGCTTAATGACGAATTGAAACTCTATTCACTTCTAAATATTATATATAAAATTATATCTGGATTTGGTGGAGATACACGTGACACTCTGCTGTTACTGTATGTATAAAGCTATGACTTGATTGTTTCTATAACTATGACTTCCTTTATAGGTACACGTATACTGTTATACTGTTATATCTGTTTCTTAATATTGTGTCTAACACTACATATATCTTTCTTTGATGCAGCTACACGTTGTACTCGATTCAAATTGTGTTGCGTTTGGTTTAAATAAGCCTTGGTTTGTCTTATCGGTAATTGCAGAACTACCTGAGTGCCCTTGCAATATTGAACATTCTAGATAATTACCGGTAATATCATAATCGTATTTAGAAACCCCAGCAATAATACTCTAAATGAGAATGAGGGATTTGCTGATGAATACTAAGATAAAATAAATAGGAACATTGCAGGGATTTGTACTTATTCTAAAATTTAAACATACTTAATGGTACTAATCCTACGAATAATGAATGACAACAGACTATTTGTCTACAATAATACTAAACAGATTAGATATACATGAATGTGGAATGCGATTAAATAGGAATAGAATAATCGTTCTGTTTTGCCTGAATAACGGGTTATAGAGGAGGACATAGAGACTCCTCTCAACCGAGATGATGTACTGGAGAATACGCTCGAGTTTAACTTTACTTGAAATGTAAGAGATGAGATCGTGAGAAAAAGAATGGAGGTAAAGAGTACGATAATGGATAATACAATAGAAAACAGTTGAAATTGTATGGGCATTTGCACCGAATGAGTGAAGAAAGGATACCACTAAAGATTTAGAACACGGAGAAATAAGCGGGGAAGGCCGCCAAAGAAAGTAGATTATAAACACATGTACCAAAATGGAGAATAGCGGACTTGGCGAGAGAGACTGGAGTGGTAAGAGACTATGGCGTCTGGGATTCGACAAGCAACATTAGCTTACTAAACTGGCTAAATAAATAATGTCCGTCTTGCTTGAATCTATATCGATGTCACCAATTGCTAAACCTTGGAAGAGATATCCTCTACACCGCGAGTCTCCTGTTTTATTTCGGTTTATTTCATTTAAATTATATTCTAACCAACTCATTAACTTATATTATCTTTAAAAAGTATTAACTTAGTGCGTTTATAAGCACTGTAAACAATAAGTAAAAGTTTTTACATCCTCTGGGGAACTTTAATACTGTCTCGGTTTTATTTTCTTACTTTTAAATCACATTTCACGCACACTCAATTTATTACTACTGCAATTATTATTTGTCGGTTTCAATCCTTATTTAAGCCTTCGGAATTTCGATAAAATTTGTAAGAAAATGTAGGCGGTTTCTTGAATCAAGAAATTCGCGAATAAATGCTAATTTCCGCAATTTTGTATTTAGTTACAAATAGTAATTAACACATTTTGTAAAAGCAGACAAAATGGTGATTGTCGAGAAATGTTTAATAATATATTATAGGTAGGAGCTTGACACATTTTACTCATGCAGAACAAAGGTGGTTAGCGAAATTGCTTTTCTCAGCATTGGCCAATAATTGAAAGTGTTCTACTTTTTAGTCTACGTATTATAGTGTTCGCTGGGCAAGTATACGGACGTATACTGCAATTCGAAATAAAGCTTTTGCTGATATAAAATTTAACTTTCTCCATAATTTTGAAAAAGACGCCGTTTATAAAGTACTTATTATACAGCATCAGAAAATAGTTCATAATTAATTTATGTTAATTATTCTTATGTGCATATATCTCCTTGGTATTAAGATATTCTCGTGTAAGTGAAAATTGATGTCAAGTAGACACGTAATTTACTCGTCGCTGGAAATGAGTCTACACTTTCGCAGAACTATAAAATCTGCCGGATACGGATATTGGCAGCTCTACTTATTTTAAGTCAATGTATTTATTACCCGTACATCCGGCTTCTCGTTTGTTTCAGACCTAATAGCGATAAATTTAATCCATGCTTTCTTTAACGGATGCTTGTTTTATTTCTACTTTATTAAATGAAATTAATAAGCTTCGCACTTTCACGCAATGTGCTCTCAGATCTAAAATATATTAGTATACAGCACAAATATCGTATATGGATCTATAGTAATATGCGAATAGTAGTAGGACTATATATTAATAACGTTGTTGTTTGTATGATATCTCTCACCACATTAAACTCCATTTTTTAAATCTTTTACCGTTTATAACATAATAAGTAGCAAGCGTAACAGGTCTTGACGCAAGTACTTCCACTTTACTAGCAAAGCGTTATTTTAACAAATTCCCATTAAGGAGAACAACACGTTGCGTTATCCCGTTACTTAAAATACTATGCGTTGCAATTGTTAGCAAAGAAGTGTGTTAAAAAAGACGCAATATCTTTTGTTGTATATTTGGAAAAGTAGTATTCAAAACTCTAAAGCGAAATTTAATTTCGCTTCCTAAAAATGCTTGGAACTACATAGTTGGGAGATAATGTGAGGGACGAAGACAAAACTTGATTCATTATATTTCCTCTACTTGGTTATGAGCTGTGGTATCTAGAGTATCGTGCGAACTAAACCATTCAACGCACTGTTAGCGCTTTATCTTGTAAACGTGCAAAACATAAACAGTAAATCAAGAAATCATCTAAATTTGGTGCTTCAAGCAGATTTCCTACAATAGCGGAATATTTCAGTGACATATTCTAACACTTGCAGCCGTACACAATGATTCCAATCATATAGCAGATATTAAACATCAGTCTAAAGGATAGCAAAGCGCGCCAATTGAAATATAGAAAAATAATTGCTTAATAGTGTATAAGGCTTTCCTTTCAGCTTGCTGTTCATGTAGACCCATACGTTTGCGATTTGTTTCATCCTATAATTGTGATGTCTATCCTAGCACACTGCTTTTCCTGCTTTTTAATCCGTCTGTAAATGACTTCGAAATTTAGGATAGCTATCTTCTTGTAGTATCTATTTCATTGTGGAATCACTAGATCAAGATCTGCTAGACTTTAGTGAATACTTTATATAACTTTCTGATATTTTCTGCACATTCAGGTTTCTGAAAAGCAAGTCTAATGATTTAAAATCCTCAATGTCTAAGCAAATTCAAGAATGATTTCCGTTTAGGCATGTTTAGCGGACCTTTGTAACATTGTAGATGTAGGGCGGAACCCCAAAATGAAGATTCATTCACAAAAAATACGTTTCCTCCATCACTTTTGATATTTTCGGATGTTCATACAAATTGTCGATGAACGTGATACTCTGAGAGCAAAGGGTTTAATTTTGTATTTCGCTACTTTACTTTATATTTGTTCTGTAGCAGCTTTTACTTAAACTCGATGTGGCGTTAAATTCAAACTTTGAGTAACAGTTATGATTTTATTATTATTTTGAGATGTCTGAAAGCTGTCGTATGTATTCTGGGGCAATATTTCTTTCAAATATTTTAAAAAAGTGTAAGTACCGGGGTTATATATACTTATATATATAGGAAATATAATTCTCGGGTATTTATCTACGTAGATAGCCGATGCTTAGAGAAACCTGAAATAGCTCAGCTGAAAACCAGCTATCTACACGGATCAACACCTGGGAGAATTATATCTCACAGCTCCTCTGCGAAAAACGAAAATATGTACATACCAGGGAAAGTAAGTAGGCCACAAAAAACTATTATAAAAATAATTAGAGAAATAGTTAGCCAAAAACAAGTTTTATTCGACAAAGTCAACAACTGACGAGACCGCCGGTCTCCCCAATCACCAAATGTAACCACCGTGGATTATGTCATGTTTGGCTGTTTAAAAAATAACCTTCCTTCTTAGCATATCCATGCCTTGGATGAATTACCACATATAATTATGGAAGTTGTAAATGACATTAGACTAGAGGTATTACGTAATGTGCTCAACAGTCTGAAACGATGGGTGAATTCGGGTTTAAATTTACACGGGTAGCATTTTGAACAAATGTTGTAAGGTTAAAGCATTTGAATAGTAAATATATGTATTTTTGTAATAATTTTTAATTGACTAGACTAATCGGAAATTAAGCTAGAGTGCAATTTAAAATATCAAAATTAGGAAACAATTTCATTGCAACTATCTTTCAATAAATAGGCATATATCAGTAAAATTGGATTCTTATGTTAAGCCTGTGATATATAGTGTTTACAGCTTAAGAATTTCTTTATTTAATTATTCCTAGCAATAAAACGCGATCATATTACATCTTGATAAATATTATGCAATAGTTTCTTGCAAACTAGATTAGAAAAAGCGAAAATGAGTGGAGTTCACATAAAGACGCAACGCTTATATGTACTCTGCTTCGATATAGGCAACATAAGCTTGACCAGTCGAAAAAATTGACAACTTCGTTTAATCAATCAAAGTCTTTCAGTGAAAGACTTATATCTAAAAAGCAAGAATCAAATGAAATTTCTAATTTAATAGTGGGTGTTTTTTGTAATAGGTGTAAGAAATATTTTATTTTGAAATTGTACCATTAAACATGACGTTATATTCCTTAAACTATATTATGATCAAGAAATTGAGTCTTTGCTCTTCAGAATTTTTCCAACTATTTGCTGTGGTATAAGTTTGAAGCAGTAGTGAGCTGATTCAGCTAAATAATCATGATCGATAATTTCTATGCGATTGCAAATTCTCAAAGTCCATGACGCAGAAAAAATATTTCAATAGTCAGAGTTCAACCAATAGACAAATTCAAATTCTGAAATGGTTTGGGTTGTGTGTGACATGACAAAACCAGTTTTCTGAAAAGCAATAATAATGTTTGAATAAATAAATATCTATCTGATTAAGGTAACAAATATATTAAGTACATCAATGCAATCCTTGCTCACACAGAAGCAATATACCATTTTGTTTTCTCTTACACTCGCTCTGGTTTACATTTTATACGAACAAGTGTAAAATTAATTGTAATATTACCATTTCGCGTACAGTGCCTATTTCCGCACGACACGCAATTGTCAGGGTCGATTACCAACCGTAAAACATAAAAGCTCAGATACGTTAATCAACGCGATTATTTTTTATTATGTACTGGATAAGTGTAGCCGTTCTAAGCGCGTTGTCTGTAACAGTAAACGGTAATTGGCTTCAGAATATAGCCGAAACAGGTCTGAATTTTGGCAACGGAATTAGTTTCCATGTGGATGAAATACAAAACCAAAATTTGTCGCTACTCGAGCGACATTCGTTGCATATGGATCTCGCCGGAATTGCAATTAGCGTTTCTAAGGTACCCGGCCAGAATAAAGTAGAAATTGATATTTACAGTACTACTGGCGAAGAAGGTAGACGGCGTAATTTCAAATAGTGTACTGTACAATATTCTAACTCAACAATTTACAGGCAGAGGCAAGAAAATGGGAGAGATGATAGTGCCCATTTTTATTGGTTTTAAAGTAATGGCTGTAGGTGCTTTGATGTTTGCCGCGGTAGGAAGTTTGGTGCTTCAGTCATTAGCTGCTGCAAAATTATCATTGCTGGTTTCATCTATTCTTGCGATCAGTAAACTTTTTGGGAAGCAAACACAAAAGCATGGCTACCATCACCCACATATTAGATACCAACAGTTGCCTCCACTGCACACAACGACATATGATTTCCCTATTCATTCAGGTATGTCTATCATTTACACATATTTGTGACTAAAACTAGGAAGTAAACAAATTATTTCTGCCATGAACCAATCTACTCCTTAGCAGTTTACCACTGACATCTATTAATCTGTTATGTTTATTTAAATTAAATTATATTTTCAGTATGTACAATTAGATAAAGCTCAAGCAGATTGCTATTAGTTCAGTGAACTAATTAAGAATGGACGCTATAGTTTAGCGTATATACTAACAATGTAAAATTACAAACATCTTCAACTAAATTTGAAGGTTCAATTATAACTTTGAATCAAAAAATTTTCTTTTGCAATTAGATTAAAATCGCGCCCGCTTTGCACACATTTTTGTTGCACCTGTAGACGCAAGTAATGTCAGCAGCTGCATCAAACTGCTTATCTGTTCCGGACTCCTTGCTGGGATTAACCTATTATCTTATCTTTTGAAATATTCTAATAATTTTATATCTACTCTTTGAATCCGTTGTTTTCCTTTCTAAACAAAAACTTTCTATACTCAGTCTGTATATAAAAAGGGAATTCAAATAATTTAGATAAAGTTTTGATGTAATCCAGTGTTGTGATTACTTATGGATCCAACCAGAGATTTTGATTGTATTAACCATGATTACACAAATTGGAAGGTATCTTTTGACGTGAAATTGTTGAGGTTTCGGTAGCGTATCTACTGCCATCATCACGAAAAAATGTATCGGAAACAACAACTGCATATAGGCACTAGGATAATTTTTAAAGATTGATTCTCTTCTTATTTGAGGGGAAGAGTGCAGAAGATGTAATGTGATGGTAACTGTTCTGGAAGGTTGAGCATCGATGTCTGTGTTTCCCAAGGCTTTGTCCTGACACTACCTTTATTTGGTATCTATATTAATGATACCTTTATAACTGTTGCAGTGTTATACTAGAGTTATACTGATTATATTACTGTTTTCATAAACGTCAAATGGCGCTAAGCTTTGCAGAGCGTTACATCTTCTGTACGAAGGGATTATTATTAGGATAGTATTATCTTTCAGTTAATAATGACAAAATTATTTTGTTTTAGAATGCTAGATCGAATATTATGTATGAATGTTTTGAGCTTTCATAATATTTCTACTGTTAACCCTGTTAAGGTTTTAGTTGTAGTAATTGATAACACCAGAAGTTGTTTGCTTTATTCATAGGCATTACAACAGCTTTAGTAAAAAAATGTTAAACATAATTCTAATACTAGAGTTGACTAGAATATAGTAAGTTGTGCTATAGTTGTTTACAAGATAATATCACCCTTTACCAAATTTGCCAAAATCTTCTTATTTGGTAATTTGCCGAGATTATACCTTTAATAGAACTATGGAAGTACTTGATGTAAATTAACTCTTATAATATTAATGAATTTATAAATTTTGGTAGACTCTTGCCCATATACTCCTGCACGTTATAATTTGCTCAGGGCCTTGATGCACATAACATGCCTTCCATGAGTCCTGCTATTATTATTATCAGTTTAATAAATTCCCTATTTTTTTTTACTGAAGTTATTATAACAAATTATGTGTTGCCATTATAATGCTATGCCACTCCTTTGATATAACCTTTTTTGGAGGAAGAATATTTCATTTGATAATTATTATGTATCCCGTATGCACAAATACCATTACTGGTATGATGAGAGGTGCACTAGTTTTTTTTTTAATTCCATTTGCTACTGAATGGTTTAGTTATATTCAGCGAAAGTATCTTTTTGTTTATTATTTTGAACCCAAATACGTAGATAATACAATCAACACTAGAAGTTACAATAGACATACATTTCTTTGTACTTGTCGCACGTAATTAGCAGTGGGAGCCAATACGAACTTTTCCTGTCAAAATATGATTTGGAATAGCAGAATTAGTTAGAAGTGGTTACTTTCATTTCGGACATTTTTCCTCCGGACTATCTAACAATGAACTTGATCTACTTTTCTACGCTTTAATGGACTCGGCTTAAATACGTGAATTTCGTTCAAAAAATATCAACTGAGTTGGATAATCGATTATTATTAGACAGTATAGCACTTAAATTTCTTCAATATAAGAACCTCAAAACAGAAGCTTCTTCAATTTTTGGCTGTTCGGCTCCGCTCCTATTCCTTAAAATTGGTTTGCTTATTGCCTTTGATGGATCTTTATTGGCTAAGCTAAAATGAACACTCATTTGTACATGTTCCTTTGCCTGTTCTGTGATAGAGACAGTTAGAGATGAATGTTTAATTACAAGGCGAACAGGTCCTCGGATATCTTTAAGACAAACGAATGAACCTTAACAAAAAGACATGCAGCCAAATACGTTAATACATGTTTCTATAGTACCAAATTTGTAATCCAAACGTTTGGACGTAATTCACCACAAGTATGCATCCCAACTTAGTTTTTGTTAGGGTGTTGCCATATGGCACTTTATTTTTCATTACCTTCCAAACAACTGAAACGATCTTAGAAAGGCCTTACAACAATCTACTTTCGCAACTGATTGGTGTAATACAGAATACACACTTCGAGATGTTTTGTATCGTGAACAGACCTTACCCTTAATGAATTTGATTGCCATTCCGATCGCGGTAATTTGTTTTCAATTTTAAGTTTGCAATCACGCTAAGGCTAAAGCATACAGCAATGCCCACTCTCTTTTAACTGCAACTTACATCACGAAACTACAAGTACCGCCACACGATTTATAACTGTGTTGATGCATGTTTGAAGGTATGTAGTGAACATTCGTTAATAATTTGCCGGCTATATGAAATGAATGTTGTTAAGTAAGGATTACTGTTGGTGAGAAAAGGTTAGGTACATAGTCGTTGAAATTCTGGATGGTTTCTAGAAATGTTAATTAACATCTAATATATAGCTATAATAAAAAAACAAATTCTGTGTGTCGTGGTACTAACAGTGATATGTCAAGCAATAATCGAGAGGTTTCATTTTTGCAGATATACAAATGAAGGATAATAACTTTTAGAAACTTTAAATTGATGTTGTTATCAGAATTTGATAGATTTCATTCGGTCCAAAGTAACTCGCCATGGTACTATTTTTAAAACAACGTTTTTTTAGCACCTTGTGCAAAAAGTAAAACTAAATTTATTTTGCAAATTTGTATACTGCTTAAAGCCCCTTCCAAAAAGTGTTGTACATACATTTTTAGATTGTAGGGAAGATGAAGTATGAGTGCGCTACCACTGAGATTGATACACTATTGTGAATAACGAAAACACTTGCTTACAATTTTTAATGAATTCAGAAATATTTTATCTAACTATCTACAGGCAGCTTTCGAAGCATGTGGGAGACAACAAGCATCTTATAGCTTATGTTGCAATGAGATTTAGTACTCTGAAATTTACTGTCTGCAAATGTAAATGTAAATAAATTTGTTAGCAAATACTTTATTACGCTGCAAAAGTTGGTACGAAGGTAATAACATGCATGCTGCCAGCAAATAATAGTGAACACTGTTAACGAGTGTGAACCTGCCTTAACGTGTTTACTGCCCTTTAAATATCCTTTTCCTTTCGGTCAATATGACTGAAAAGCATGGGTTATATAATATATCAAATCATCGAAAAGAGTAAGCATTTTTAGTTACTTTAAACATTAGTACTAGCAATGATAACAAGGACCTGTGGTAGGATATTTTCAAAATTCGTGGGTTTCCATTGTGATTCGTTCGGTCACTTTAATACATGAATTTCCTAATAAGCAGTTTGCGTCGTACATTATGACCTCGTTCTAGTTGCGATGAAGCTCCTTTAAGTAAGAAAAATGAGAAATTTCCTTTTTTTTATGTTACTTGTCGTCAAACTACTACACACAAATTAATTTATGCCTAATGCATGATTTCGCCCTAGCGGTTCCTCATTTTCATTTGTACTATTATTGTTTAGTTGAGATACATAAAAGCAAGTTGCAATCTTAATTACTGCTAACAACACTAAATCGATATTCTGTCAATATGCCTATAATATGTTCATAGATCTTACAGATGAAAATTTGAGGGACGAATGGAATTATTTCGTTTCTCCACATGTAATGCAATGACTATTATTATGTATATATTCCCTTCACGGAAACCATAAATGGGTTATTATTTGGGGATTACTTAATGATAGACACCATGGAATAAACAATAACAAATATCTTACTGAAACGGATACGTATTTTTAAATTACGTCTTTATACCAAACAGAAATGCAAATGCTTAAATCATTTAGGGGAACAGACTTCTTGATGTATAGTTACTATTTAAATTCAGTTCCAGGAATTCCGGACTACAGCGCCTCCATACCTGCCGTTGGTTTCGATGGATATGCAAACTATCCATCTCCTGTGCATGAAATTGCAGATTCAAGAACGCAGGCGGAGATCGTGGGTGCATCGGAGGTTAACGAAAGTAAACAGCAAGTAATTAGCTTGCAAGAGCAACCGGTTGCTTTCCATAAAAGACAGTATACGAAGCGAATACTTGATGACGCTTCTTACAAGAATAGAGTGACTGAGAAATACGAATAAATAGCAGAATAGTTTTAATTAGCTATAGATTCTATGCATGTATGTACGTACGTTAAGTTTAAACTTATTTAAATAGTTATTTATTTAACAGTTAAGTGTCTAAAACCTACTTAAACTAGCTACAGAACTATTATATTTGACACAAAATGTAACTGTACCATTCTTGACAAATTAGTATTGTCGTCATTAAAGTTCTACGAAATTAATTACAGTGAAACTTCTCAACTCGAACACATCAACCAAAATACCTTCCTAATTGATATAGTTTTCACGAACCGCGAAATTTCATATTATTTCGCCACTAGGTATTCAGAATGCTTCTTCGTCTTATAAATTGAACGTTATGGTGTGACTAAGAAACAAATTTACTTCCTGATTTCGAATTGTTTGTGTATATGAAACAAGATATAGGTTTCCGTCACAAATGCAATTTGAAACTAGCACGAATACCGTTATTTCTGCTGAATTAAGATTGATTCCGTTTCTCTAAATTACAACTACATACCCTTACAGTGTAAACAGCTGCGTAAATAATTCTTAAAGCATGTACGTTTTAATCTTACATCTATTTCCCTAGCTCACCAATATTTACGTATTCGTATGTAGAATAATTTGGTTTAACTACAGTGTAAATTTGCCTTTATGTATTTCGAATATCTTGAGTTACTGTGTACATATATTTATAAGCTTTTAATTGCTTATTAGCTTTGAATATTGTGCTATGTATATTTTCTGCAGGCGTCGTCTGATATTCCGCATATGCAACTCTAATTTTGTCTTTAACTAATTTACTCAAACGTTTAAATTAAATGTGCTAAATGTCCACATTTGTTCCACCTACGAAGGTAATAATTTTTTATTTGAAGAGGCTTGATTATTTCGTAATTACACCAAGGCGGATATCTTCGAGAAGCGTGTTTGCATAAAGGTATAGGTCGACGGATGGCAATGCCTAAGCAACCATAAAAAGGTGATACTGCTTCGCTAACACAATTAAGATTCTCCAAAAGAAGTCCAGCCGATAGCACCTCTATCACTATACAAGATACGGAAGTTTTGCTTTGCGAGAATTAAATTGCAAGTTTGTGTGTTTGAAACTATTTAGTGATAGGTTTAGAACATAGCCTAAATGTAATGTTGAGGGTGGGATGATGAAAATCTTCAGCAACCAATGAGTCTAAATCATTTTCTACATGGGCATCGCAGCTTAAGTTAGTGAATAGCAAATCCAATAGTTTCCCATTATGATTTACAATGTCATCATGCTAATGCAAATTCAATAAATTCATAAAAGACAATAAAGATGCATATTTACGATCAGAGCTGTTTCTTAAGACAAAATCAGGGCAGTTCAAGTAACCAGTTGTAGCTAAGTGTTTATCCATTAAATCAAGATCTAGAGTATCTAAAAACAACTGAAAATCATCTCATGACACATCAAAAGGTACATACACATTAGAAGGTACGCCGTAACTTGGCTTATACTAATCCTACATATAACGGTATCAATTAATGAAATTACAGTTAATCATTATAAATTAGTAACTCCTTCTTCTCCCTCTTCTCCTTCCTTTCTTTCTTCTCCTTTTTCTCCTTCTTCTCCTTCTTCTCCTTCTTCTCCTTCTTCTCCTTCTTCTCCTTCTTCTCCTTCTTCTCGTTCTTCTCGTTCTTCTCCTTCTTCTCCTTCTTCCCCTTCTTCCCCTTCTTCTCCTTCTTCTCCTTCTTCTCATTCTTCTCATTCTTCTCCTTCTTCTCCTTCTTCTCCTTCTTCTCCTTCTTCTCCTTCTTCTCCTTCTTCTCCTTCTTCTCCTTCTTCTCCTTCTTCTCCTTCTTCTCCTTCTTCTCCTTCTTCTCCTTCTTCTCCTTCTTCTCCTTCTTCTCCTTCTTCTCCTTCTTCTCCTTCTTCTCCTTCTTCTCCTTCTTCTCCTTCTTCTCCTTCTTCTCCTTCTTCTCCTTCTTCTCCTTCTTCTCCTTCTTCTCCTTCTTCTCCTTCTTCTTCTCCTTCTTCTTCTCCTTCTCCTTCTTCTCCTTCTTCTCCTTCTTCTCCTTCTTCTCCTTCTTCTCCTTCTTCTCCTTTTTCTCCTTTTTCTCCTTTTTTCTCTCTCTCTTCTCTCTCTCCTCTCTCGTTTTCTTCTCATTCTTACTTTTCCTCTTCTCCCTCTCCTCCTTCTCCTTCCTTGTCTTCCTCTCCTACCTGGCGCATCTGTTACTTGATAATTATTTCAGTTGCGACAAATCTTTGGTGGGTATATTTGCAATGTTGTCCATTTGATTTTGAAAATACCTAGTTACAAAGTTAGAATGGTAAAATGGTAAAAAATAGGCCGCCAAATAAGTTGGCCTCTGACTAGTTTAATGGAGTATGCATCAATTAGTAAAGTACGTCGGTTCTGAAAAATAATAAAGTCCTTAGAAATACCTTAGAAGTATTTAAAATTTTCTTGGGAATGTGCGTCATAAAGTCCTTTATTAACTCACAATTATCAAAATACTCAATAGAAAAAATTCTTCATGTACAATATGTTAACCACACATTTCTTATATACTAGTTCTAGCAACAAGAGAGTCATTAGAGTTAGTGGGCTATCTATGTAATACTTTGCTGGGATTTTTATAATAAAATTAGCCAAAATTTTCTGAAAACAGTTTTTTTAATGATAAACATCATTTCTCTTTTACTTTGAATTGTTTCTGAACATGTTCAAAAAGGCTGGCCACAAACTAGGTTCTTATAGTAACTTCAGTGCTGTCAACAAGTTTTCGGTATGGTAACCATTACGTTGTAGTAGACCTAATTAGCGCTCTGGTGTAGTTAGCTCTAACCAAAAAGCTAAAATATTCTGAGGCTTTGAAACTAATTGCTCGATATTTTATATTGAGAATATCATACACCTTCGTCTTAAGCTTGCTGTAGCTGTTTACTCTAATCTTTAGGTAATATAGATTATTTACCATTTACAGGTATCGCGGTAAATTCAACACCAGACAACGCAATAAATTATTCGGAACACAGCATTTCGAGAGCACATGGACTATCACTGTCAACCCAGCTAACCGACTGAATTGTAAAAATAAAAATATATCAGCATTGCGCACTTGCGTCTGCTAGATTTATTACCATAATCTCTTATTACACATACGCTTTCTTTTCGTTTTCTCCTTTCTTATAAGATGCAACATGCCCGGAGTTCTTAATACGTTGTGAAAACTTGTAATTATCAGTCGTTGCATCGTATATTTTTAATAGGTTGTAAAAGCAACTGATTAAGATCTCGTTAAACTTACGTAGGCAATATTGCATGCTGGTATATTTTTATTTTTATAATTCGGTCAGTAACTCAATTGACAATGAAGGTCCATGTGATTTTGAAATGCCGCGTTCCGAATAAATTATTAATTTGAGTGGTGTGAAGTTTACCGCGATACCTGTGAATTATAGAACCTTACAATTCTTGCAATCATTGAGATTATTTACCACCAAAATTTTGAAACTCCATGAAATCGTCGCTCAGAACGAACTACCCCTTTTTCTAAACTATCTAAGTTACCACAACGAACTGGCTTTTTAAAGTATTGCTATGAATATCAATTTGAAGTTCAATGTCCGGTTATTTGAAATGTGTCCGCTCATATCTTCTCGAAAACGTATCAACCAATCAAATAGAAACAACAATTTAAACTTTGTTTTTCCTCACACCACATTTGCAGCAAGTTCTTAACTTGCATTCTGTAACCAGAGCTAAGCCAATACTACCACGCTTATATATATGTATATAGTTATTAGGGGTTCTTCGTTAAGTAAATTAGTTTTATCCCTATAATAGTAAAGTAATAGGATTACTGGCTACAATTTTACAAGAAGCTTTTATATAGTTTGACAATAAGAATTAGTTAAAGGAGCTTCTAAACAAATATCTTAGAATTATTTTATTTCCAACAGCTAGTGTATTTACATAAAATTAACACTTTAATAAATAAAAGCGCACAATAAATATTAATAACAACTGCCAATATGGCAGTCCTTGCAAGTTACAACTAAATTATGATACAAATTTATGTCTTGTACATACATTTACTATTGAGACGGTACGTGCGCTCTATACGCCAGTTTATGACCATCTAAATTCCTAGACCATCCGTCGTGCGAATCGTGCTCCCCTGCACTGCCGTAAGAATGCTCGTGGTGAACTTCATGGTGTGGATGCGCAACTACATCGTAAACTACGTGTTTTTCTTTCGAGAATAGCTTCTTTACCCCCAGTATGACCGCTAATACGAGAGCCAACTGAAAATTGAAAAATGATAACTTTCTTAGAACAGAAAATGTGACACGATTTCTGATTAAAAACTTATTTATAGAACTAATTATTAGTAGTTAGAAACTGGTGTTTAATGTGCATGTGTGTTAATGCAAAGTTAATTAACGCTAATTAACTTTAATCAGTGTAATATATCTACATATAGACGTAAAATATAATAAATAAATAAAATATATGCACTTTGCATATAATCCGGTCTCAAGTAATTACATTTGTGGAAAGATATAGGCAATAATTAAGAACATACTGGATTAAAAGAAAAAATATGTTGTTATAGTGTTATTTCCTACTCCTAACTGAAGGTGCGAGAAAATAATCGCCATCTGTATTGCTTGAGTCTGTAGTGGTGGCATTTACAATAAAATTTCAATGTTTCAAATTATTTTCTGTAATAATATGCAGCAAAATGCTCTAAATACAATTAGTAAGAAAGTCCACATAGAACATTTTACAACACAACAATTCGTGCCTTCACATTCCCCAACAGCTTTCGCCGGTTACAGGTGGTATCGGTCGGCCATGGCCTTTTATTACGCCTGCGCCTGTGATGGATCTTAAGATATTCGTGCGTTCTCAGCATTCGCCATTGAACGGAGAAAAGCACAGAAAACCTCAGCCTGAGAAACAACAGACCCGGGATTCAAACCCGGACCCTGATATCCAAGCATGCAAGGTACTAAGTCACGAGCTCCGTGGCAGTAAGTATTCGTGCCAAAACTCCTTAAAGTTGCCATGCCGTGCAGGTCCTTGCTTAGAGTACCCAAATATTAGAACTTCTGAGAATCTTTAATAATTTTAAAAATACCTATAACTACTTGGAATTTAAGAAATATTGTCTAAAATATAACCTCTATTGATTATGACGTTTTACGCATAAGCCATGCTTCCCTAAAATTTAAAAAGCGGTTACAACAGCACTGTAATGTAGACACGTAAGCTACTCTTCTACGTGGTCACCGTTCAAATTTAGGCACTTGCCGTACCGTTTTATCAGATTTTCTGTGCCTTCTACATACTCGCTTGCCGCCAAGTTGTTGAACCACTAAATAACGGCTTCTTTAAGTTTATCATCACTTCAATTTGGGCAATAGGTGAAAATCACTTGGGGTTAAGTCCAGACTGTTGCTGATGTTAAAAAATTTCCCACCAAAACCGTCGAAGCAAGTCCTGCCGCTGCATGCGGCTGCGGCTTAACATCCCGCTCCGTTTGTTTTGAGTAGCGCGTCGACGTCGTTGAAGCGTCTGATAGTAGGCCGCTGCATTTATGGTCTCACCTCTAGGCATGTAGTCGATCAGCAGGACACCCTTGCGATCTTTCTGGTGCTCAAAATTTATTATGCGTTATTCATTGCATTGATTGGCGCTTTGTTTCTGGTGTGAAATGTGATATCCAAGTCTCATCACCAGTGACAATGTGATTCAAACCTTCATCACCTTGTCATAACGACTCAGAAATGTCAATGCAGCTGCCATTCGTCTCGTTTTGTGTTTTGTGTCTGACAAAACTCGAGGAACCTAGCTGGCACACACTTTATTATAACCCAGATCTGCACTAACAATTCCACACAGTTCCTAAAATATCTGCAAAGAATAAGTGCAGTTCATTAATTGTGAAACGCCTATTTTCTTGGATTTTTGTTTCAACCTTAGATTTGAGTCCTCCAGTCACCACTAAGGGCCGACTCGAACGATCGTCATCGTGAACATTCTTCTGTCCGCCATTAAATATGATACACCGCTTTTGAACTAACGCTTTGTTCGGCACATTACCGTAAACCTCAGTTATCTGTCTATAAATTTGGATGGGTTGGACTTTTCGCGCGTTTGGAAAGCGGCCGCCAAATGGAGTTGCAAGGTCAGTGATGGTGATGGGGGTACGCGGTTATGTGTGCAAACAAAACGTGCTCTAGTTTCCGAATGGCCCTCGTCTATGTGCAATACCACAGATATTAATATCGTATAATTTTCAAAGTACCAGTAGCATTCGTTAAACACTGCTATGAGATACACATTTAATTTAATATACCTTTGTTTTACATTATAAAGTTGATTTAACATTTAAAAATAAATACAATTAATTGATATGTAATGAAAATTATATTTGAATTTTAACCGTAGTCTAATCTAAAGGCTAGTGTTTCATATCCTAAATTTCAATAAATAGATACACAATTTGCGTATATTGGGAATTTCCATTAGAACTTTAAAAATTAATCATTGTTGGTTTCTGTAAAACCGAAATAGTCCGGGTAATTTATTAACTAATGCAATCGAAGTTAAGTGAAGCGGTGTTAATTTATCAAAGTAAGGGGATAATAAATTACTAGTTAGATAGCAACGCGTCACTGTTAGTAATTATTCACTTATTTCTTCGATATTCTATCGTACGGGTGTTTGTAGTGGGTATCTCTTTACTCGTCCTTTAAACATACATTTTTCAAATTATATCTGAAAGCAGCATTTGAATGAAAGAAAAACATTTAGCAATACTATAAATGCAAGGGCAGCCTGAGCCAGAAATTACAACAGTATCGTTACGTTGCATATATTTTAAATATACACTTAGAGGGGAATAAACAAAGCACTAACGTGATAACGTAAAAGCTTTCAGCGTATGCTGCGGAAAAAGGTACTGTAGAAAGCTTACTTTATGCTTATAGAGTTTTACTAAGCGTTTAAGTTGTCGTAATTTAATTAAATATGAACATACAGGATTATACCTCTCAAGCTGGCGTTATTATCTTAGGGTAGTAGTAGTATTTAGTCTAAAATAAATAGTTAAAACTCTCTGATAGAAGTTAACAGTGTTTGCATTTAAAAGTATAAAATTCTAGTATAAATTAAAGCTACTGGAACGTATACATAAACAGATGCGATTCATGGTGTAATGTAAAAAAATATTTGACATCACAAGGTGGGTTTTGGTAGGCAAATTGAACATTAAAAGCAGATGTTTTGCTGAACACTTGCTTCGTCGTGGTCAATCACTAGTAAAAATGTCGCTTTCTGCGTGACACCAATTGGATTTAGATATAAATATACAACGAAAAGTGAGAGATATAATGAAACAAATGGATAGGAAAATAGAGTAGAACATCAAGTTTTATATTATTTTTCAACGTATTTCTTCCTACTTCAACACACACTTCAGCACAGGCCAAAAATATTTATGTGTCATTGTTGTAATGATCTTTCTTAAGATCCTTAAAATATTGCGCTGTTGTTGCAAAGCTCTTCATCGAACTGAAATTTGTTTCCTACAAACGAAGTCGTTTTCTTTTAATTTATATAGTGACACAATTTTAGTACATTAATAATAATTCAACATATCCTTCGTTACTCACTATGTTATTCACTATTCTTTTCACCTTTAACTACTTTCAATCACGTTAGCCACTGTTCTGGATCTCTATTAGTCATTATTAGAAGAAGCTTATAATGCACCAACACTATGTGTACATAGATTTATTATATACTAGCAGGTTGCGCAGTATACAAATGTTTAGAAACAAAATCCAATGATCCCTGAAAGATGTTAGTTTTAAAAATGTGTGATTAGTTACTGCAGATATAGGGGAAAACTCTAATTTGAAGATACTAGATGGATGAAATTCATCACCTAATTAAATATTTAGAATTAACATTTTCATTGCATATGCATACAAAGCGTAAATGCATATATCCTCATAAATGTCATTTAGAGCAAATCATCAGCAGTGCGAAAGGAAGCTGAAGGTATTGTAAAATATAAATTGAGCTGGACAGAAATTTCGGTCATTATTAGGAAAGAAGAAGAACTTGGGAACAATTTCAGAAAGGAAGCACGGAAAAATGTGGAAGTAAGAAGAAGATGATTATTTTAGGACTCGAATTGTCGTGCCTTAACGAAAACAGCAGCGTCAAACAAATTTAGAATGTGCGACAAGTTTAAAATCGAAAGGAGGCGATCAAAGCTTTACTGATCAAACATCAAATTCTGAGATAAGTTATAAGGAACAGTACTATTACATCTTCTATTTTCTTACAAAAGGAATCGCTATCACAATACCAGTACTTGCATGTTTACTATTTTGTAGGGGAAGTATCTTGGTGTCTGAATTAATGTGTGGATATTATGTTTTTCTCATTGTTTTGCTTAATGTGAATAGTTTATCCTTTTTTTCCTTATTTCGCTAACACTAGTCGTTAAATTAAAATTGTTTGATATACTGTTGCCATTCTACGGGCCAACGTTAGAATGGGTATTGGTAATTTAAAACAGCAACATTAACTTCTTCTTATGTAGATCTAGATACGACACTGCAAAATCTAATGCTACTTATGACATAAGATATAAATGTCTGAAATGGTGATGTAATTAGCTGGTGTAGTAAAATGGCGGTCTCAAATCTTATTTTTGACATTGACTGCGATACTCCTAAAGTTTCCTTTAGCAAATTCTTTAAGGTATATCGAGACTGAGGAAATAGAGAAGAAAGAAACCCGAGAACTCACATCTGATATGCAAATATTTTTTAATTATAAACTGAATGCCGGTAAATAGTAACTGAGGTATGTAGATATATGTAATATTCAATGCAAAAGAAGAAAACTACGCGGAATGAATACTTGAAAATTAGGGGAATCCTAACGGTACTTGGCGTCCAATAACAACAACAGAATATAATAGGAACGTGAATCAAACAATATCAGGTAGAATATTTAAAAAGTTTGTACAATTTTAGAAAAAGGTAGTTGAATTCCAGACGAGGCGGATTATATCATTACAATACGTTCTACTGTGATTTACGCGATATCTTCCACACACTCAACGCAGTTAATCTAAATATACATACATTAATATATGAAGTGCAAATGTATCAAAACTAAAACATAAATTAGACATACAACACACTGAGATTTTCTCATACAGCCGCTCTCATTACACAGTCTCACACCTCCGAAAACCCTCTCGAAAATAATACATTCAACATACAATCGCACGTAACAAATTTCTTTTCGTACCTTGCTTACAAGCAGAGCTTTCCCAACTAGAAGCGCAAGTGCTTTGAAAGCGAGAGCTTTGAGTAAACCTATCTTCAAAGCGGCCGCCGCAATGAGGACTCCTAGACCATTATCCTTCTTTTTTCTAGCGTCGCCGTTTGTCACTTTCACAGGCCTCAAAGACACACCAATGTTGAGTGCGCCATCTATGCTATTGTTCCCCGAGATTACCACTTCGGCATCGTCCGTTACCTGGATATAAATCAATTTTTTTTTAAATTAGTAGAATTTAAATTATCTATGTTGTACAACACAGATTAATCAAAGCAAAACGTGCATCCAAAATAAGTTATTTCGGTGTGGCACTTATATTAATGTTAACGACAATATCAATAAAAGTTTGGAAAAGTGTAATTTTATACGTAACCTGCTTTATAATCGCGAAAGTAAGACACCTTTGTTATATACAGCGCCGCCAAACTATATAATGTCTTGCTCATCCGGTTAGTCCAGATGATTACGTTTCATGATTAATATCTCTATAACAACTACTAAAAATTAGAGGGGAAATGTTTTTGTATGTTTGACGAATTTTAATAAAAAACTTCACAACAACATTCTTTTCATCAAATAAACTCTCTTTTGCGCGAGGAACAGTTTTCACAATCCGAGGTATCCACTCAAACAATTTTTCAAAGACTCTATTTGGCATATTAGTCCATTCCTCTTATAAAATGTTCCACAGCCCTACGCAGGTAGGTCATATTTTTCGGGCGCTTCTATCCAATTTATCCCATAACACCTCGATGGGGTTAAGATCGGAGCTTGGCGGCTGCCACATTATTAGTTCTGAAGTGCCATTATCTTGTTCTTCATTTAAGAAATTTTTACATATCACTGCTGAGTGTCTGGGGACGTTGTCCTGCATGAATACAAAATTATCGCCGATTAGACGTTGCCCCGATGGTATTGCATTTTCGGAATAACCCCCTTTTCACAAAATACCTTCGATTCGCTTCAAGTCTTTTATACCGACTTGACTCATCACTCTATAGCACCTTTTCTAATCATCCACTGTCCAACTTCCATGTGTTACTGCCCACTGTAGCCGCTTTTGTCTGTTTCGCCGTCGATGTAGGGGCTTTTTTGTTGCAATGCGACCGGGAAGGTTTGCAGCTTTTAATCTTCTTTTCACTGTAGTAACAGAAATTTTCCCTACATGGTCGCGTCTCATTTCGATGGCGACTTTTGGTGTTGTCCGTCTCCTATCTCGCTTGCTCAGAAATTTTATACGCTCATCGTCGGCGTGAGTTGTTATTCTCTTAGGACCTGATCGTATCCGATCCCTTAAACTGCCCATGCGTTGATGTCTCCGAATGATATCACTAACAGTTGACTTATTAACATGTATTTTTTTGGAAATTTGATCCAGTGAATAACCTTCTTGATGAAAAGCAATAATTACAGGGCCGTTTTCTAAACTTGTCGGTTTTCCTCTTGGCATTTTGATAACTTTAATCAGGTTCACACAAAAAGATACCCTCTTTACATTAGCGCATGCACAAGCAGGTTTACTTGGAAACTAAAGCATTTATCAATACACAATACATTTTCGGGTAGCCTGCTCCCACCCTATAGAGTATTGTAAATTTATTACCTGCAATATTGTCCAAAACATAATCAAAACATATCTGTGGCGATGAGGATTATTTTGAAAATGACTATATTGCGTCACAAAATGTAACAGGTTTTTAATCGGTATTCCTGGAATCGTCGATGAAAATTGCTTTAAGCAAGTATATTTAATTATGCATTTTAATGAAGTAAATACTTAGTTGATCGAAGATGTATTATATACTATGATATTTCCGTATTAATTTTATTGTTAGGATCATTTGGGAATTTTACGTGGATATTTACATGAAAGACGCTTCAAAATATTTCGTTGCCAGATACAACGTATAACATTTCGCTTTCAACCCACGTTTGTTTAACGAAACTTAGTTTCTAAGCTTTTGTAATGAAAATCAAATTTAATTTCACAAGGGATGAGTGGATATCGGAGTATAGGCACTAACACTATATGTTTTCTCTAATTTAATTGGCTTCGTAGCGTACTACTAAATTAGCGATAGCAAACAAACTACCCTAGATGGGGTGTATACTTCACACCCTTCAAGGTATTATGCTATAATAATTTGAAATTGGCAATACACCTTCCACTTTGAAAATTATGGATTTCTCTCATTTTTACAGTGTATACATACAGTACCGGCCTACCACTGAGTAGTCTAGGCAGAGACTTAGGCTGGCATAACTTACTGGACGGTAAAGAAATATAAACCATACTTTAAGAAAAACTGTAAGAGATGAAAATGATGTTTGCTAATTGTAAATTATGGAATTTAGACGAAAAGGGAGATGCTTCTTTGTGGTGCTGAAAATAATTCTATTTCAGTCCCTAAAAATAACTTTGATCAGATATTTTCTTCATTACTGCACATTTCTCCAACTTCGTTCAAAAGGATACCCATAATTGTACCAAATGTCGGATGTTGGGTTTTTGTATGATATTCAGACAGTAAGTTAAAAGAGCTAAAATAAGTACAGAAGTGGGCATTATATTAATGCTCAGAAGTACGGTCGATAAACCAGCAGTAAGATAATATGTCTTTGAATATAGCAACCTAAAGAGATAAAGATTCAACACTTGTCAGAAATAGTGAGTGTTTTTCTTGCGAACGCGATGTACTTCTCGAGTTGGTATAGCAAGAAAGCTACAAAATATTTAATATATACAATTCAGGCACTTAAAGACCTTGTAGCTGTAACAAACTTTGGTAATACTTTGGTATTGGTTCATACAAAAACAAAAACAGAAAGAGCTTGTCGCAGACTCTAACAGAGCAATTATAGAGTATGTTTTTGCACAATTATGAACTTTTCTGGTATACTTAAGTCGTTTTTCGTTGAATGTGCTTAATGTTGCTTTAAATCAAGTATGGGCAACCTTTGACATATTGCGGCCCAAACTTTCGTCTGCAAATACGTTCGCGGGCCGCGTTTAAACCCCATATCACTCGATCTTCTTCATTTGGAGTGATTATGAGTAGGTAGTGTAATATATTTTTTTAATTGGGGTTTTCAAAATGTCTCGGTGGCCGGATCAAATCTTACAGCATGACGGACCCGACTCCCGCGCCGGTGGTTGCCCATATATGCTTTAAATTGTGTTCAACTTATCTCACTTAGCATTCTTATCAAATTTTTGTTGAGACTTTGTAAATTTTTTTATTTTAAGAAGGAAATTTCAACGAAGCTGCGAAGGTATACGTGTTTCTCTAATCTGATACGACATACTATAGTATGAGCGCCAGTAGATAGAATAATGAAGTTTGGAAATATTCATATAAGTTGCTGTAATTCAGGTCAATCGTAAGGCATTAGATCTTAATTTAGAGATATTTAAATGGAATCCGAAAGCTTGGCATTCCTGTGGTGTTAGAATTGCTTGTGGTGTTGAATTTTGAAAGACGGTGGATTATATTCATTTCATAGAGAACAACATTTGTAGGATACTAAGTAGTAACTTACAAGCAACTTCTGTAAATGACCTTTGATGATCAATATATAAAATCCAAGGTTCCTAGATACCTTCTTTGAACGAATTGGTGTTTTCGATATCCCTAGCTATGTTTTCTTGGAAGTGAATGAAAAGAAATAATAAATTTAAAAACTTATTGCGTCATTTATGCTACTAGGAAAGTTGAACGCAGAAAATTATTAAAATTTTTTGTTTTAGACATGGACACCTTCACATTGTGGTGCATTAGTGAGATAATAGTTCAGTACCTATTTTCCACAAAGGTGGACACGCTGTTTACGGAAAGTATTTTGATTTATCAGCCGGAGTTCTGTTCTATGAGGATTGTTTATTTAACCCAAAAGAAGAATGCAACAAGTAGTAACTATCGTTAAAAAGGCAATGCTAGGGACTGTAACAGACGCGTATATTGTGTCGGATAATACACATATACTTAAAATACTAATTTCTGTAAACTTTTCTGCCACTTAAATACATTCTTCACTTATTAATGGTTTTTAGGAAACACGTTTAGGGGAGTTGTAATTCCACAGGTGACTTATTTTTAGTATCCCCAAATTTATTTTTCTTTGTTTTTGCTTGTGAGAGAAAACTAGGTTTAGAAGACAATTGTTTTTGAGACTTTTTGTCTAGAAAGCATATGAGACGTTATTTGGGAATTCTAACACTCTGAATGTCATCCATATAAGTGTAGTTGTTTCATTTCTAGGAATATAGATTAGTAGAGCGTGAAAATCAGACTAAGTAATTGAAAGCTCTTTATATAACTGCAGTCAGTAAAATCAGCAATTAAATGTGTTTATCAATTATTTTAGTTTGTGCATGTAATATCGTCGAACTAGTGATCAATATGTAAATGTTACAGAAATGCGTAAAACACTGTGCATACTAAACAGAACTAGTAAAGCAACCACTGATTCAGTCGCTTGTCAATGTCAGAGTTTTAGATTCGAACCCCAAATTTGTGGGCTTAGAGTTGGCCTTTCCTCGCGGTCTTTCCTATGTTGTTATTATCGTTATCCTTTTCCACTTTAAGATTAATAGGTATTTGGATCTACTCATCTTTGCTGCGTAAGCTTTTGCGGATTGGCTTACATAACCGAGTTTTGATTGTACCCAGTGAAGTGTATTTCGTTCAATCCAAGTAATGGTTTCCAATGAATTCTAGGATCATTAGTCGCTACATATTTAACACATTGGCTGAAAAGTCCCGGGCCTAACAAAGAAAACACGGTTTTTTTGGTTCAAAATTAGCTTTCTTCAACAATGTAATCTCCATCAAGAGCAACGCAATCATTCCAGCGCCGCTCTAACATTTCAATACCACTTTTGTAGAACGATTTATCTTTTGCCTCAAAATAGGCCTCAGTTTCAGCGATAACCTCTTTATTCGTGCAAAATTTCTTACCGGCGTGCATTTTTTTGAGGTCTGCGAACAGCCAGTAGTCGCTGGGAGCCAAGTCTGGCGAATACGGTGGATGTGGGAGCAATTTGAAGTACAATTCATGTAGTTTTGCCATCGTTTTGATTTACTTGTGACACGATGCGTTGTCTTGATGAAACAAAATTTTTTTCTTTGCCATATGCGGTCGTTTCTTTGCAATTTCGGCCTTCAAACGCTCCAATAACGCTATATAATATTCACTGTTGATGGTATTTCCTTTCTCAAGATAGTCGATGAATATTACACCACGCACATCCCAAAATACCGAGGCCATAATCTTTCCAGCCGTTTCGGGCGCTTTGGACGAGGTTCACCAGTTGCTGTCCACTCAGATGACGATCGTTTTGATTCCGGAGTGAAGTGATGGATCCATGTTTCATCCAGTGTCACATATCGACGCAAAAATTCCGGTTTGTTACGTTTAAACATGGCCAAACACTGCTCAGAATCATCAACACGTTCTTGTTTTTGGTCAACAGTGAGCAAACGCGGCACCCACTTTGAACCGAGCTTTCTCATAGTCAAATGCTCATGCAATATAAAGTCAATACGTTCTTTTGATATCTTTACGATGTCAGCTAACTTACGCAACTTCACTTTTCGATCATTCAAAACGATTTTGTGGATATTTTTGATGTTTTCTGGTATTACCGTTTCATTTGGACGTCCACTGCGTTCTGCATCATCGGTGTCTCTACGACCACGTTTGAAGTCAGCAAACCAACGCTTTATTGTTGTTTCTGATGGAGTGGAGTCCCCATAACACTTTTGAAGCCATTGCTTCGCTTGAACGGTATTTTTTTCCACCAAGAAGCAGTGTAAAATTAAAACGCGAAATTGTTTTTGATCCATTGTTTTGAAAATAACAAAAGTAGCGTGACTCTTAGCACAATAACTCCCAAACTAATGAATAGAATATCATGAAATTTTAGCAGCTGTCTTTTGAAAGTTAGTACTAACTGGTAACTGCAATAAAACTAGCGTCATCTATGTGTTAGGCCAGGGATTTTTCAACCCATGTGTTAGATGCTAAAATACTTCATATGCTATTAAGTTTATATAATTATTTTGATGAAAGAAAGTACTTCTTCTTCCTATTGGTCTTATACATAATTCAAAATGTGCAAATTCTTTTCATATATTTATAGTTTGTACCCATTGATGATAGACGATATTGACATTAAAATTCTGCCTTAAAATTCTCACTTTCTCCTTTTATATTTAGGGAGAAAACTAGAAGGTGAGACAATAACACATCTCAGATGTGCATTTATGATGTATGTAAATTTTGATAAAACATTCGGAAAACGCGGAGAACAAATGCTTGAAGTTCTAGAGGAAAACAATAAAATTGTGTACGACGAAGTGGCGCAGTAAAACCATGATACACAGTACATATCGCCTTTGTTAAGAAAGCTTCTTTACATAAATCAATAATTCATTTTTATTTACTTTCAGCGTACGACCTCGACGAAGGTTCTGTTTATTTACTTTTTATGAAAAAGTCCACGGATATTTTATTTTTCAAGAGTTGACTTAAGCGCGCTTTTTACGAAAACATATGTACGTTTGAATTGCAGAAGCAAATGGAAAACGAATGGAGTTGAAGAAAACATGTTTAACGATGATATTGAAAATAAAATGTTATGGAAAGTTTCTTATCAAAAACGAAAATAAGTATCTATACATAAAAAATGCAAGGTGTCAAATCGGATTACTCCACAATATTCCAAAGTACATATATGTATCTCCCATTCTAAATGTAATATGTGTGTAATGTATGTATCTACTTTGAAAACATTGAGACAGCTGAAATTAGTTTGTTCTGCTATTGCAATTTTATTATTATTAGAATTCACATTGCATCAAGCACTTTAAGACAGGTTATACCACAGGTTATGCATTGAAAATTTTGAAAACCTGGCAGTATACTAAAGCTGACGAACTAAAATATTTTAACCTAATCTGACCCTTCCGCTTATACTGGAAATAGCTGTCGACTTTCTTGTTTTAAGTAGAATACTTGCATATCATTACATTTTTGAATTTGTAATTCAATTTGGAGGTATGTTAGATAAAACAACTATATTGTTATCGAAGTATTCGGATATTTTGAAAAATTTTGACAAAAGAACGTGGAGGATGTTACTTGGAAAATG
This sequence comes from Trypoxylus dichotomus, assembly GCA_023509865.1. Classification (NCBI taxonomy): domain Eukaryota; kingdom Metazoa; phylum Arthropoda; class Insecta; order Coleoptera; family Scarabaeidae; genus Trypoxylus; species Trypoxylus dichotomus. The sequence continues at coordinate 48,471,778 of CM042078.1, forward strand.
GAAATTCTGAACTACTGACCGTACAAGATAAGATCAGCAACCGAATGAATACTTTGAAAGCATTATCCGATCAAATGGGTACTTAGGAAAATCTGCATTGTACCACAATTTCATTATAAGGAAAGTATCCACCCATGCACATAAGTATAGTGCAAAAATGTAACATATAGTTTTTTAAAATATATGTTATACAAATTTGGTATATCTGAGTTCCTCATTCGCATTAAAAGACGAACCAGTATCGACGAAATCTTACCTAGTTTTCAAATATAAGCAACCTCGGCACATTTAATTTATACAAGTGAAGCTTATTTTAATTTTTGTTTATTATTGATGTAGAATGTAATAAAGTTGTATTAAGATGCTACTGGTGAAGAAGTTTTTCGGAGTTGCGGAAACAATCGGCAATTCAAGGGTACAACTTTGAGTATCTGTTGAAATAAATGTAACATTTCTACCGTTTACTTTTTTTGTGATTTAAACATGATTTCTATATTTACGTGTGATACCTTCACCGCTACTGACAAATCGGAACCCGTCAGCAAACACCGTTTAATGAAGAATACAGAATTTAAACGCTCCAGGTCGACGAAGGCAAAAATCCGAAAACATAGGTGATAGAATTAATATAGAATACACGACAGTAGTAAGCAGACGTCAAAAATCAAAATTTCTGATAGAAAGCCTAATGTAAATTATACATTCGAGAAATGCAATGTGCAATTAAGTTGCATCAGTTTGGTTTAAGACTCAGCCCATTACCGCTCTTCATAGGGGTGGCGAAAGCTGGGTAAGTTTACACTAGCATCATTGTATCTTTGATACTATCTATCCGAGCTAAACTGTGCTAAGATGCACTTACACTGTATAGAGTTAAATTGTATATTTTATTAGTATTGTGTAGTTTAGAACTTTAGAAATCTTGATAATACTGTGTATTCATCCAAGTAATATATTAGATATATACAAAATTATATTTATGCTAGTTTGAAAAGGACTATGAAAATTAAAATGTTGAAATGTAGTAATTGAGTTTAAAACTATTGATAAATGTTTTTTCTGTTTGGAAATAATAAAAGTATAAGAAATATTTCGAAAGGTATTATTAGTATTACAAAATGGCGTTGCTTTAAATTACTAATGGTCTGTAATATGTTGTAACGTTCTAGCATTTTTCAAAATTGACATAAAATTACGGACAGTCACCAAAATTATTTCATACGTAATAATTACTTGAGACTTTAAGTTTTTGCATTTTTTTCAGGTATGCTTTTACTTGGTGTTACCGTTACGTGTGTCACAAAAACTTATTTGCATATGAAAAGACCTTCGTCTGGTTTAAGAGAAAGAAGAAACTGATATCCTCGTTTTACTCTCAAATTACTTTCAAGACGCATCATGGGCGCAGGCCCAATAATAAATCATGACCAGCTAATGGTCCTGTAATTGACAAAAGCTCTTGGGGAAAGCGAAGGGATAAATTATTATTATTGTTAGTCAAATAATTTTGTTTCAAATACTAGATTTTTCAATTAACTATAAACGGTTGTAACTCCATACGTATCGCATATCCACATTTCTAGAATTTCAGGTAGCCCTACAGGAAACTGTGGATCATTCTCTTGAAGCGTGGATTTCTTGCCGGTACTAAATTTTTTATAATTTCGGGATAATGGTTATAACCTCATGATTGATAAGGGTGAGCGCATTACGTCCTTCCTTCTGAATAACTTACATCCTTGTATTTCCAGGCACACTTTTCAGCTACTAGAGAAAGCATGGTCTTGTGTGGATGCAAATTGAGATTCCTTTTAAAGATGCGTCTAATTGATTCGCGATCATTTTCCAAATAAAACAAGATGAGTAAAAATTCTTGACTTATGTTGAGGACATTTCAACTATTATTGAAGTATTGGAAAAGATACTATGTTGCTGCAACATGCCATTTTCTATCAAAGTATCGCCTGTAAATACATGTTGCTGGCTACTGTCTATTTCAAAAACATTCGTGCATCAGTGCACAAGTGTGTGCCTAGCATAACCTTCTTAGCAAATTTACTCCAAATTAGTCTGCAATTTCAACTATTCTCCTTTTATACCATAAATGCGGCATTCACTCTGGAAAATCTGTGTAAACTAAAATTACATACATAATCGGAACATACTATTGCTGTTCAAAATTTACTGTCTACATGCAGGCATATATATTATCAAGTAACACATTTAGTAGATCTTAAATATAAGACATCATTTTGCATGGACATTTAATAGCAACAAATATAGATACCGTCTCTTCACACCAGAAAAACAATCATGTGATGTGTAATGGTGCTTATATAGTTTTCATTTTTTATGATGCAGTTAACGCACGATGTTCTTGTAAAAACATTCAACAAGATATAGATGTATCAAACAAAATTTGTGTCGAAGCAGAACAGAATCGTTTCTATGTTCTTTTTTTCTGTTAACATACTTTGCTCCTTCATTATCATAAGCCAACCATTCATAGATTGGATCGATAGATGGAGTTTTCAGAACTTAATGGAAACATTTTTTCCAGAACGGATTTCAACAGGTGGGTTAACCAACTAAGATATAAAAGAAACCAGAGGTAGCTCATAATCTTTAGTGTTATAATTTCTAAAATTGGTATTTATTTGCAATGCACAATTTTATCCTTGAACAATCTACAAAAGGAGCTGAGTATAAACCGCAATATGGCCTGAATACGAATAAAATAACATGTTAATGAATGTGTAAATTTGCCTAGCAACGATCATAAGCGTCCTATATTGAACTGATCGTGGATGATCGATGGTGGTCTTTTAACATATTAGTTCAGTGATTTTCAATTTCCTCGGTTTCCCTCTCGGATTACTACAATGATACAGTGCGTACGTCAAGCAGCAGCTCATAAATATGCAACTCAATTATACAGGATTGAAGAATAAATAGCGAGTGCAACGCTGGAAAAATATACACATACGCTTTAAAGAGAGATTTATTTACTAATTGATAATTTCGCTTAGTTTTGCTTTGAAATGAGGCGAACATTACCAGTTTATATCGCCCTGGAACGTTTTGTAAATAATTTCCTGATATACTCTTCGATAAAACGCAAACGTGGACTAGAAATGGGAAGATTCCTTAAACTTCTATTTTTAACTTAAATAAATGAACGAAACGCGTATGCGCTGTGATTGACAAATCTATTATATGTTCGCTTTCCTAAAGTATTGTTTCGGCATAGAGTACGTATTGAAAAGTTTATAGAATATAGTAATTTAATTACGTTGGGTAATTGTAAGGAAATTATAATTTTATCATTACCAATGCCAATGGTGGTTTAGTATTGATATTAATATTAGTATTAATATGGATATCAGTTTAACTGTTACGCACTTGCCGAATTAATAATATAGTGTCCGTGAGATATTACAATATACACTAGGGTGACAGAATAAAATAGACACCAGGTAAAGCGGTATAAATATAAACAAAGTATAAACAGCTAAATTCTAAGAACGAATTAAGAACCTTCTCTTGTCATTAGGGTAGGGGTAGATGTATCGGAAGGAATTCGTCATAGTTTAGTATCGTTACAACTTTGCCTCGCTTACAAGGTTCGACTGATATTAGCGACTTCACCCGGGGTGTCGCATCGTTGTCCAGAGTGAACGCGGCGCTTCGCAACGTGAAATAAGTAAATTTTTAAATATTCCGTTGTCCACAGTTTACCATGTGATTACACAATTTAAGCACAAGGAAAAAACAACAGTGGAGCCGAGACCAGGTCGTGCCGGACCTTCTGAAAGAAGTAAAAGGCTGCTTGTGCGCTAAGTGTTAGGAGAACCGCGAAAAAGTACAGCTGAGCTTGCGGCAACTTCACAGAAAAGTCAGCGCACCGTTCTGCGATACCTCCACATTGTGGGGATGTATAAAAGGGTGGCAAAGAAAAAGCCTCTCCATACGGCGTTTCAAAAACGGCGCTGAATGGCTTGGGCAATCGAAATGCGAACGAAGCCCGAAGAGTTTTGGCGGTCTGTCATTTTTTCAGACGAAAGCAGATACTGCCAATTCAGTGATAGTGGTCGTACGTGGGTATGGAGACGTTCGTCACAGCAACTGGACGACAAATTTTTACATCAGACGGTGAAATACGGCGGTGTGTGAACATCATGGTGTGGGGCGCGATATGGTATGGTGGAAGACCGCAATTAATCTGCGACGGAAATATAAATGCGGCAAAATATATCCAAATATTAACAGAAGGACTACTACAGATATTCGACAACGCCATTTTACCATGGCCAGGCCAATCACCAGACATGAATCCGATAGAGAATGTTTGGCACATAATCCAGGCAAATATGGCGAAACGACCCCGAAAACTCAGCAATAAGGAAGAACTCGTGGCAGCTGTTACAGAAGAGTGGTTAAATATTCCAGAAGACACCATTAATCATTTAATAGATTCTATGCCACGACGACTCGTAGCACTTCACGCAAGTAAAGGTGGATCGACAAAATATTAGTCTAATTTAAAAATTTTAAAATATTTTGTATATATAATGAGAATAGAATTTTTTTTAATTAGTTAGGTGTCTATTTTCTTCTGTCACCCTAGTGTATCTACTGGCATCGTGACATATAGTCGGAATTTAAAACGACTTGAACTCAATGGTCTTGTAGGGCAAGTGTTAGCACATTATGTCGGACGTACAGATGTTGGGTTCGAGTCCCGTCCGAGATCGATATTTTTTCAGTAGTTTAATTACGTTGGATAATTGCAAGGAAATTGTAATTTTATCAAATTAGATATTACTAAAACACGATGTCGCCTATCTAAAGACAATAACAGGTACACATATTTCCTTTTATTTACTCAATATGCAGCTTGGAGTATTGAGAGGTTAGAGATGATCTCGTTTATGAACTTCTTGCCAAAAAGAAAGAACTGTAGACTTTGTATGCGCTAATGATTTAATGAATGAATGAAAGGAACTACGCAAAAGAAGAAAATGAAGTTACACGTTTAACAAAATATTTCGTCTAGTACACGGAAATTACTTTAATACTTCACATTTTCTCATAAGATATAAAGCTAGAAAGTGAGAGAAACCACTAAAAAAGGTGAAAGGAAAACGCTTGGATTGAAATACATCTAGGAAAAGTTGTAAAATATTTTGGACATCTAGAAATACTTTTTAGGGATAGCTACCCAATACAATTTACTGAATAAACAAACATTTCCGTAGTGTCGTTGTAAATTTTGCTCTGAAATAGATCGCATCCCAAACCATTCTACGTAAAATAACAACTTCAAGAGGGGAGAATACGTATGTACGAATAAATTACGTTTAGAAAAGTTCAATGTGTTTTGCTGCCTTAGTCTCATATATTGTAGAGAGAGAGATTGTATTATTCGTTTGCATTCTGTATCATGATGATAATACAGTGTATTGCTAAGCCTGATATTGTTCCAAGTTGTAATGGCACTAAAGGCACCTACTCACTACTAAATATTGTTGCTATTAATTCAATGATAATTTACTATTAATTACTATAGCCTAAATACAACGAGTGAAAAAGACTTCGTCTAGTATACAGAATATCTCCTATCTACTTTTACATATGTACATGTGTTTATTCGAAAACTAGTGAAGATAACAGTTGCAGCAGAATCCGCTGAAACCGAAATTATAATAATAATATGAAAATAATAATTGTGTATGAATAAAATTCTTGAAATGCGTTGCAAAATCATTTATCGTAAAAAACAACTGTCTAGTTAATAATGTTTCTAATTTTGATTTAAGCTTGAAAAATAGGATTACCACACAACTTTTGCACCAAGTGGGTCTATAGCGGTAATAATTTTAAATCATGCTCCCATAAATAGCTCGTCGTTACTTTTTGCAGACAATATGGATTCTTGTATATAAATTAATGACAAGATAAATATATTGTTTTCTAAATACTGATTTGCACGAGTCTCTAGTTTTAAACTATTAATGACTGTGGTCTAATAGCCTGACATATCAGTACATATTCAATTACGGTTTCAATTTTAGCACTATATATCTCTCTTTTCTTATTTAACTGTTAATTTTGTATGTCTATAGCAGTCTTACAATTTTTATTTTTTGGGAATGGTCTATGGTATCAGTAAGTAGTGTACTTATAGGCATTTTATAACAAAGAGTAGTATAAGTAATCTTTACACGACTTGACTAATTATTGCTCAGTACATAGGGAACAATGTCGATACATCCAGATCGTTTATGGATGCATCTAAATGATTCAAGATTCGAAGAATAATACTGTACATGTGGACTCTAACGAGTCTATTGACCAGGAAACTAATCGCGGACATTTTTTGTTGTTCGCAATGGTGCGAATCAGCCGTGATGAATCTGTTGGAACTCATTTCTTTTCTGTAGATTTACGCTAAGGAAGAGCAGATACGAAAAAGAATTAAAATATATCAAAAATGTAGAGAGGTATAATGGTTTCTCTTCTACGGATGTTGACCGTTTCTTAAGGAAGGTCCAATGCAAACAACAAATCAGAAATTCCACGACTTTGACATCAACAAGCACCGGTAATACGAAATTTACTCTGCCTTTTCACCCAACAGTAAAAGGGTTAAGTAAAATTCTCCGACAACTAGATATGAACGTGTCTTTTGCATCAAAAAACAACTTAAAGAACCTCTTAGGCAATCCCAAAGATAAACTGGAGATGATGAAAAGGTCTGGAATTTACCAAATCGCATGCAATGATTTTGATAAAGTTTATATTGGACAAACAAAGAGGAATATCGAAACGAGGTTCAAAGAACATATTAGACACTATCATTTCGACAAACCAGAATTATCAAGCGTAGAAGAGCATATGGTAAGATCCGGACATAAAATTGATTTAAAAAGTCTTACACTACATAAAAACGTAAACTCGTGTAGAGAATTAGACGCGTACGAAGCGATATTTATGAAAAAGAACGGAAACTTATTGACCAGATAACCACCCTCAATTGCACACTTGAGCCTGATTGATTTATTACCATAGGCTCTGTTAAAGATACGGTTCGCTTTCGTTCCATCCTTTCCCGAAAATAAACACATACCAGATATTAGACCACCTAGTAGATTGTAAATAGTCATATGTTTTAGAAATTTTAGAGCCTGCGTAGAAAATAATTTGCATGTGTGATAGAGTTTTTTACATTCAGTCGGTAACACGGTTGACAATGAGAGTCCACGTGCTCTTGAAGCGCTGCGTTCCGCATAATTAAAAATTTGTGTGAGTGATTTATGAAGGATCTTTGGGCGCTTTTAAAGTAATTATACTTGATATTGGGTGAATCTCATTGATATTAATTTTTGTGTGTCAATTGCGTTGGTCCGGAAATAAAAATCAATTTTGGGGTGTCTAAAAACGAGACGTTTTGTAAGGTTTTCGGGTGCTTCTAAGGTAACTATGATTAATTTCAGCTGATTTTTAGCCATTTTGGTGTGCCCAATTTCTGGTGGTCTATAGATATTTGGATAGTTTTGGGATGTATAAAAATTAGTGATTTATGAAAGGTTTTAGCTCTTTTTTAGTTGTTTCATGTCCTCTTTTGATCATATTTCACTGATTTTGTGTGTACCAAATGACTTGGTTCTGAAGTATTTTTCTAATAAACTAGATATTGTTCTTCAAACTTTAGTAGGAGGAGAGCGTATGCTTTATGATTCAGTGAATAATGAGGTGGTTTTTCTAGAAACCGATTTACTATTAAAAATAGCATCACTCGTAGTAACATAACTCGTGAATTAGCAATAACAAATACTGAAATTGGGACCGTCGTGTCCACGAAAATATATAAGTTATTAATTAAATGTGAAATACAGAAATTGCGATAGATATTCTTAGAAATAACTTAAAACAAACCTAAATTTTAACCTTACCTTCCACTTTAACGATCTTGTTTGAATGTATCTCAGTACTTTTTCCGCGAAAAGCTGAGATATTTGGTCTTCATCCGATGCGTTTTCGTCCAGACTTCTTGAAATTTCATTTGAAACAAACGCGGGTGATTTAGTTTTCGTGATTTCGAAATCTCCAATATCAATATGACTTTTTCCCAACAGACGATTAAAATAATTTATCGCTTTTAATATCGCACAGGAACTGATATCTTCTTTTATACATTTGATATTCAATTTCTCTGTTAAGATATCTTCTATATCATCGTAGTTTACAGGTCGCACCTAGTGTTTAAATATGTGATTATTATTAACTACTTATTCTAGTGAACCATGTAAAAGAAACAGCAAGCAGTAATGTAAACCGTATAGCAACTTCTTACCAAATTTTCTATGTGATTCTTATCATCTTCCGTTACAGGTCCTGCATTTGTTGAATACACTATCACTAAAAGACACAACGCCAATGTCATCATTATATTTGACATTGTAGCGCTGGTGCACTGTATACGTTGATATATACTGCGATTGCTTTATTTGCAATAAAGCTCTAACATGACCGAAGTTCACAAATAAAGTGAAGCACCATGTGGAAGTGGTAAGACTTTATATCTACGGTACAGAGATATACTTATGTACGTATATATGTGCTTTTGCAATGTATGTCGCATAGACCAGTTCATGTGCAAGAATTAGGGTTAACAAATGAAACGCTGGATGTTGATCTTGAGGTGGTGATGTAGGCTATAATTCTCACATTATCGTCTTTTCCTATCTGTGTGGAATTTAAATTAGACTAAACGATCGTAATTTCTCATCTCTCATTTACAAAATAAAATATACAACAGGAATTAAACAAAGAAATGTATACGAAGACGTACATAAATTCTTGTCGTATTAATTGCGGTAGAACTTCATTTAAACATTTTAAATTCTAACTAGATATAGAAGTTACGGACAGTGCCTTTCTACGAGACAGAAAAATCAAACCAACTTTGGAAGATAATGTATTAGAATAACATTTATACAAAGTTTTGTTACTGAACTTTATCATTTTCTTAACAATATGATTCCATATACAGTGGAACCATCTATATGAGTTTACTTTGAGAAAGCACAAAATAACGATAACTAACTGAAAACAACAATCGCGCTAAAACTTTACGCACACCTGTTAAGTGATAATTTCTAAGAACATCGTATAAGTAATGGCAAAATAACACGATAGGACAGATTTCAGTAAATGCTGTTTTGTCTCAGCTAAAGCTATATCTTACTATTCAAACAGTTAATTTTATTAGTAAAAATTAATCTGGAATGTATATTTTTTTCATATCGCTCTATTCTTAAAGCCATTAAAAATGCTGTTTCTCAAAATGTCTCAAAACCATCTGCAAAATATACAGTATTATTGTCCCACAATGTTGACTGATGTTTCTTGTAATTCATTTAAACCTTAATGCTACTTCTTCTCTAATTCCATTAATTTAGACGCAATTCTATTTTATGAAAATGGTTCTTCCGGGCTATTTAGCCGTGGTCCATTGGAATTTCTTCCGGACGTTTCGTTTACAGCTGCGGTAAACATCTTCAGCGGCGAGGTCGAAGTATTCGCTTCGGTGACAGCGTCGAATGATTCGTAGTCTGCCGTGCAGCCGTTATATGTCCTGCGCTGGTCAGTTCTGCTAGCGGTACGTGTGACTGGCGCGTTCCGTAGAACGGGGTAGCAAATCTTGTTGATTGCAAGATTCTCTTCCTTTCTGTTAAAATTACCGGGGTGTTTGTAAATTTCTATTGCCTCTCTTTGTAACCGTGTGTGGTAGTGTGAAACTGTTGACAAAACCTCGGTATTGGCAAAATTAATGTTATGATCCCCATACTGAAGAGCGTGTTCGGCCACCACGGATTTGTCTGTTTGGCCTAAACGACAGTTGCGCCTGTGCTCTTTTAGCCTGGTGTTAATGCTGCGTTTCGTAGTGCCGATGTATACTATTCCACAGGAATGGGGAATCCTGTATACACCGGTCGATGGGGTCTTTCACCGAGAAATTTACATTCTTTGGCAATTCTATTGGATAACAATGTAATTTTTGCAAAGCAGCTAATAGTACCTTTTATGCATAGTATTTGAGAATTTACAGTAATGTTTCAGGTAGTCTCCTTGCCCAATACCCTTTGAATAATAATTCTAGTACGTTATAATAAGCACGATTTAGAAATAATTGTTTAACTTGTAATCGAAAAATATTGGTATGCATTTCATTATATGACTGTGTAACTTATACAATCTAATTGCGCAATAATAGCAAGATTTATTAAGGTATTTTAACTCTGTGGTAAGAAATATTCAGGTACAGACAAAATCAGCCACGTAGAAGCAATTCGTAGATTTAACAGAGGTTTGGAATGGGCTGAGCAAAATAATGCTGACATCGAGAATATTGAGTTCCTAGAAAAATCACATGGGCATGCTACTATACTTTCAAACAACGTTTCTGACACGCAAAATCTGATTATTTTCCAAGAAAAGAATAAGTACACTTGTTTACTTTATTTGTTCAATTTTTAAATAAAGTATGTTTTAGGTATGTGTATTACGCATTTAAGTTTGTTCTAATGCCACCTTTTTGTTTGCGATTGACTTTATTCAATAACATGAATACAGCCGTCTATAATTAATTCACGATATCGAGACTGAATTGTATAATTTTGGTTCTTAAAATGAAAATGTCGACGAAGCTGGAAAAATATGTGTCCATCATCGAGACAATCAAGCTACGCTCTTCAATACAGCGAACTATGCATATGCATCCAAGTCATTCTACTCACTAAATCACGTTGAGCTAAAAATTTTAGTTTAATTACCATATTGAAATTTGTAAGTGGACGTCCGAGCAGCAATGTTCGCTACTTTGTCAATAACTTGAGACTCCTGGAAAATAACCAAGTGCATGCGTTTCTCAAAAGGAATTGCAACATCTCTTGCAAGTATATTAGGAACGCAGAAGTAATTGTCGTGAACTGAATTATGAGTAGAAAGGTCAACTGAACAAATTTAAGATTCCTAGATGGGGTTTCGTGTATAGATGAAGCACCGAACATAAAAATTAGGGGGTACGAAAATCCGCAAATCTTTCACTTTCTCAATATGTGGGCAGGAATGTTCGCTAATAGACTTGTTGTACCACATTTATGCTACTCGGGAGATTGAAGGTGGAGAGCTATTTAAAACTTTAAAATTCTCATGAGCGTTTTGATGATGTTCGTGTTCGGTGTGATATGGAAGTTTAGAAAGATAATGCGCTCTCCCATAATAGGATGTTGGTGAGTCGTTGAATCAATTGTCGTAATGCACAGAGACGAATAGACCGCGAAGGAGCAGCGCCATGTCTTTTTCTGAAGGCGCTCAAACGTGGCATTAATCGATTTTTTCCTAATGGAATACCTAAGAAAGAGAGAAAGAAAGCCAACTAAGAAATAATAAGCCGTAACTATTGACGATCAAATTTTAAATAATAAAGACCGTTGTGCGAACAACTATAACATTTTTATTACAATAAACCTTTTCTTGTTTTAAAATTCATTATTCAATATTTTAAGGATGGCTATAGTTGAAAGTATGATTTACCTGTTCAACACTACTACTGAAATAGTTTTTACAGATGATTGGCAAATAGTAACATTATTAGTTATTATGTTAAAAAAAAAACGACTCTTTGTATGTTTCAATTTACTGGTTTCACGTTGATCTAAAGCGATTATTACAATTGTCTTATTTCGGTTGAACTCAGATTCCATTTTATATTTTACTTAACTTATTTATTTTCAATGTCTTACAGCTTCCTGATAAGGTCTTTGTAGTTCCTTTTATTAACCTGCATGCAATGCCCAAAGTCTCGGTGCTTACCCTCAAATAAACTGTTCGTGTTTGCTCTTCCATTTGCAGAAACAATGCCGACCTTTGGCTACTCTTAGCGCTAATTTCTTCTTTAATTTCGACTTCCCCTAGAGTACTCATTCAAGGAACACCTCTACGTTTGGGAAAACGTTAGGTATATTACTTTTGTATAGAGTAAGGTAATTTTGCTTTCTCGGTCTGCAGATAGTTTCTTTGACAGTTGTTTTATTCAACGTAACACCTACGATTACTTCTCGTTCTTATTTCTTTTCCTATGTCCAGGACCTTTTGCAATACTGCTTGGTAATATCGCTTTTTTTCAAATTAACTTCGTTGGATTCTCTTAATACTAAAACAATTCGTTTTGTTTTATTTTAGACCCACTTCTATTTCTTTGTATTCCCTTTTAAAGTTCGTTAATAAATTTCCGCGTTGCAATACGTAGTATTCTTTTCAATTATCTCTTACGTATTTTATATCACTTATAATGTAGGTTTCCAATAAAAGTCGTTATTACATAAGATTATTTGAAGTTAAACTATAGGAATGCGATAACTTATTAGTGAAACAAATATGTGAGTGAAAAACATACACTACCGTCCATAAGTTTAGAAGGAAGGTGAAATTCCCTTAAAATAATACAACTGCCAGGCATGTCATGAAATCGTCAAAAATTCCTGTTGTATGCAAATATAAAATTGTTGTACGTAATCCGTAAAGTCCGAACATATACATAAGTACAAATTTCACCCGAATACATTTTAATGCTCTTTTCCTACGACTATTGTTTCACGAGAGTAGGGTAGTACCTGTCTTATCGCCTTCCTCTGCGGTGTTAGTTTTTTAAAATCAGTGCGCAATTGTAACAATTTGGTAAAGTATTGTGCGTAAAAATGCCAAAACGTACAGTTAACTGTAGAACAACGTAGTAATATTTGTACTCTTCGCGATGAAGAGATATCGAGAGAGATATTACTCTACGGTTAGAGATTTTACGGAAAGGTGTGCATTACAAATTGGCCCGGAGCAGAGAGACTGAACAAAATCTTGATAAAGGACGAAGTGGGCGGCCACCGGTGACTTTTGGAGCTGAAGATAGATTTATAGTAACGACTTCGAAACGAGATCGGCGTTAACAACACCGGATATCACAACGCGCGTTAATACACAACGACGACGAAATGTTTCTGTTCGGCCGCAAAAAACGTTTTTAAAGCGCGTGCATAAACAGAAACGATTAACATTGGCAAGAGAGCATGTAAACTGGTCATTGGATGATTGAAACGTAGTCTTAATGACAGACTAGTTCAAATTTCAGCTATTTGGTACGCAACTGTGAGCTTTTGTTCGTCGACAACTAGCGGCAAGAGCTAGTGAGGCCTGCTCGATGCTATCCGTCAAACGAGGAGGTGGTAGTGTTATGGTTTGTGGTTGTTTTTGTTGGAATAACTACAGGAGCTTTTTGATATTTTGCTAAATCATACTATTCTACTTGGAAGCCGTCTTGTTGGTAAGCCGTTTGCGTTCCAGCAAGATAGTGACCCCCAACATACCGCTCGAACCTGTAAAAACTTTTTAGAGGAGAGAGCAGCAAAAAATGAAATAAAATTAATGGTGTGGCCACCTCAAAGTCCGAATTAATGCCCCGTAGATCTCTTATGGGATGAGCTTGATCGAAGGACTAACGACAACTTCAGAATATCCAACAGCTATGGGAATATTTACAGAACGCATGGCAACAAACTGACGCGGACTCTGTCAAAGATTGCTTCGAAAAATGCTTGAAATTTGGGTAGCGGTTATCAAAACCAAAGGAAATCCTGTCGACGAAAATAAACTTACAAGCTAAATAATGCATAAATATTATTATTATCTTTTTTGTAAAATCCGTTGTTGCTTCCCAACTTTTGGACGGTCGTGTATATGCATTTGTAAAGCAACGGGATTTGGTGACTTTATTCAGTTCAAATGTTCAATATATTTCATCTTGTTCTTCAATATCATCACACAATCGATCTTCCTTTCATATTGTGTTCTTGTAGTAAACGTATGCATGTTTATGAAGGAAACTTCTTTACTTTCTAGAAGACCCTGATGTTATTATCACATGAAATTATAACTTTCTTATGAGGCAAACACAATTTACTTTTTTCCAAATATTTATAAACTATCAGATAATAATCAAGTAGCATTATAATTTGTGCCTTATTATTTGCGCATAGATTATTCAAATACGCTTCCCCTATGGTAAGATTTGAAAATAATTCAAGATATGGCAGTAGATAATTTAATAAAGAAGTACAGCTGTGCTCATTGGAATCGCTTTGTGGCGAAGATAGAATTAAGTTTGGGGCAGGAATTCGAGTGAATAATATTACGAAAATTCAATTTCTTCAGAGAGTAGACGTCGAATTAGCGGCATATAAAAAAAAGATTCTACTGTATGGATTGACGTTTGCGCATTTACTGTCTATTCAGGCCATAATAAGACGGGGTGTTGTAGATATCATTACCATTGTTCCTATTTCCGGAATAATAAATAGAAATAAATATTTGTAATTGAAAATGGTTTTATTGCTTTTCAAAATATTTTTCTCGATAATCAATATAGTTTTGCATACGTTTGAACCAATTTTCATAGCACTTTTCCCATTCCAATCGGAGTATCTCCAAAACATGCATTTTGAGCGCATCAACCGCTCCTTCTATCATCAACAATCGTTCACAACGTAATTTATTCTTCACGGACGGAAATAAAAAGAAATTATTGGGTGCCAAATCAGAACTGTATGGCAGATGTTTTGACTGGTTAAATATTCAGTTGTTTGAGTCGTTCTTGCTTGTTTTTTTCTTACGTCTTCAAAGACTTCTCGCAAACAAATGGTTGTCTACCATACAGAATTAACCGTTCTGCGATTCTGTAATGGCACTGCAGTCACATGCCCGTTTATCCCAAATAAAAATAAACAGGCGGTCATTTGCTTCGAGGTGCTTCTGGCGCGAATAACTTTTGTTGGATTTGGATCATCTTGGAAGCCCCATATAAGGTTGCTGTTTGCTTTCGGGTTCGTAGATCCAAGATTCGTTACCTGTGTAAATATTATACACGATTTTTGACGCACCACAACTGTATTTTTTGAGCATTTCTTTGCACCAATCGACACGAGCTTTTCTTTGAGCGATTGTCAAATTATTCGGTATTCAACGCGCACAATTTTTTTCACAGCTAAATGTTCGTGTAAAATCTTGTGTCAATCTCACGGTACATCACATGACGATTTTGCTTTCTCATTTCGCGCAAAGCATCGATGTTTTCTAACACAGTAATTGAATTTGGTTGACTTTCTTTAAATTCGTTCCTGAGTGAATAACGGCCACGATTGAAATCACTAAACCAGTTACATACAGTAGTTTTAGATGGTGCTTTATCGCCAAAAGGCAAAATGAGTTGATCTGTTATATCTCAATAACAGATCAACTCATTTTGCGACGTCGAAGGTCGTAGTAAATCATCACATGAAAATTCTCATGAGATAATTCCATTTTTTGACTAAGATGAAATTTTGAAGTCACTAAGCAATACAAATGGCATCCGCATGGCAAAACGTTCTGCGTATGTATGCAATCAAATTATCTGAAATCTTACGATGTATATATATATATATGTCAGATGACGCCTACCAACACCATTGTTGCCAATTCCAGACACATAAATAGCAACCCTCGTAAAAATTTGCAATCATGAAGTTTTTCGCTAAAAGTATGCCATATGTATCTCTAGTTCATAATTTTATGATGAAGGGATGTTTTATGATAAAGGTAAATTTTGATGATAATTATGAAGGTGTAAATAACTTTAATACATCAGAATACAATTTAAATTGGTAAAAATGTTCAAATACGTTTGCATATGACATAACGGCATGAAATAAGAAATTCAAATGTATTGTTGTTTACAACTGTTAACAACGCCACAGCATTAACGTGTATATTTCATTTTATCTCCATAAATACTTGTGAGATGTATAATTTGTCAAAAATGGTATAATTTACCAATAAATTTATAAAAGACAACGGCAGCCAAGATAAGTATCAGATTTGTATTTAAGATAGTTTAGACAAACATTATAAAGTCAAATATTTGGTTTTATCTATGATGTAATCTATGAAAGAATGTTGTAATCGGAAGTTATAACAGATGCTAGATGATAATTACTAACTTTTTACTCACACAACTGGTCTTCAACACTTGGCCTACTCTACAAAAAGTAAAACGTACAAATACATGAAATAGTGTCAAAAATGTTAAATGGATGTATTAATTTATTTTTGTACTACTTTCACGTAATACGATAAGATATAGTCGTTTAAACGTTTTGCTGTGACGTAGTAAAATTTATAGACGAAGTTATTCTTAATCAAACAGATATGTAAATCAAATAAGTTAATGCAGCAATTCTTGCAGCACAGATTATACATTCTGTAAGTTAATCGATGCATTGGCAAATGTTTGCGCTGTGCTACTTTATATATAGTTGAGAGCAAGCCGCTATTCCAGTAATTTTCATTATCGGTATTTAGTTTTTTTCAAATATAACAAAACATTAAATCATCGATAGATACACCGGTCAGACCTACTTAAACAATAAAAGACAAGTACGTATACCGCATGTAAGTTTTCTCTCTTCTCTCGCACTTCATTTCAAGAGCGACTTATGGAAACTGGACCAGACAAGATATGCATGTACTTTTTTCCTTTAAGTAACATCGCGAAAGCTACGTTATATTTTTTAAATTTTATGCATAATAGAAAGTGGAATATTGGGCCGTGCGACATCGTTAGTTATATTACTTTTAATTAGATGTCCTCTAAAACTAATAGAATTCATAATCTGGCATTATATGCTAATTAGTCCATACATTTACTGGAGCAATAAAGCTGTTATCTCTCCACATCAACTGTAGTACTTTGAATGTTTTAATGTGACTAATGTAACTATATAATAATATGCATAATCATTTCATTACTTTTGAAATATTTGAGAAGTATAATCTTGTTTACACAAATTAGGATAGCTGCAATTATTATTACTATATAGTACATATTACCACATATTGACTAAGGCGTATAACTTTTCGTATATAACAATAATAATATTTATTAAGCAAATATATTAACAACAATAAAGAGAAAAAATCTATATTTATATATCTATATTTAAATTGATAAAGGAGTGTCCAAAAGGGGTAATGTCAGATTGGGTACATAAAGTGTTATTAATATTACCCGCATCTAGATAAAACAAATCTAATCACATAGCAGCTAACATAAATATATTTTATTACAAGGCGATCCCTAGCGATCGACACCAAACCGAACCCAACGCCACACAGAATCTATTGCTTTTCATAAACGTACAATGTACAAGGTATAAGCAGAACTTAATCTTACAATCAATTCTTCTTCAAACTTAATTTAGTGTAAGATTACCATATAGTTATAACATATCAAGCTCAAATATCAAGCTGAAAATAATCTAATTAGATGCAACAATCAGTCCACAACCATGCAAAACCATTCCACACCCATACACATAGTAATCGTAAAATTAATATTTTTAAACCCAACTCGCTAAGTAACCGACGTAACACATGGGGTGAAAAGTCCCGGACCTAACAAAGAAAACACGGTTTTTTTGGTTCAAAATTAGCTTTATTCATCAACGTAATCTCCATCAAGACCAACGCAATCATTCCAGCGCCGTTCTAACACTTCAATACCACTTTTGTAGAACGATTTATCTTTTGCCTCGAAATAGGCCTCAGTTTCAGCGATAACCTCTTCATTCGTGCGAAATTTCTTACCGGCGAGCATTTTTTTGAGGTCTGCGAACAGCCAGTAATCGCTGGGAGCCAAATCTAGCGAATACAATGGATGTGGGAGCAATTCGAAGTTCAATTCATGTAGTTTTGCCATTGTTTTGATTGACTTGTGACACGGTGCGTTGTCTTGATGAAACAAAATTTTTTTCTTTGCCATATGCGGTCGTTTCTTTGCAATTTCGCCCTTCAAACGCTTCAATAACGCTATATAATATTCACTGTTGATGGTATTTCCTTTCTCAAGATAGTCGATGAATATTACACCATGCACATCCCAAAATACCGAGGCCATAACCTTTCCAGCCGATTATTGTGCTTTCGGGCGCTTTGGACGATTTTCACCAGTTGCTGTCCACTCAGATGACGATCGTTTTGATTCCGGAGTGAAGTGATGGATCCATGTTTCATCCATTGTCACATATCGACGCAAAAATTCCGGTTTGTTACGTTTAAACATGGTCAAACACTGCTCAGAATCATCAACACGTTCTTGTTTTTGGTCAACAGTGAGCAAACGCGGCACCCACTTTGAACAGAGCCTTCTCATAGTCAAATGCTCATGCAATATAAAGCCAGTACGTTCTTTTGATATCTTTACGATGTCAGCTAACTCACGCAACTTCACTTTTTGATCATTCAAAACGATTCTGTGAATTTTTTTGATGTGTTCTGGTGTTACCGCCTCATTTGGACGTCCACTGCGTTCTGCATCATCGGTGTATCTACGACCACGTTTGAAGTCAGCAAACCAACGTTTTATTGTTGTTTCTGATGGAGCGGAGTCCCCATAACACTTTTCAAGCCATTGCTTCGCTTGAACGGTAGTTTTTAAAATTAAAACACGAAATTGTTTTTGATCCATTGTTTTGAAAATAACAAAAGTAGCGTGACTCTTAGCACAATAACTCGCAAACTAATGAATAGAATATCATGAAATTTTAACGGCTGTCTTTTGAAGGTTAGTACTAACTGAGAGAAAGGTGGCTGCAATAAAACTAGCGTCATCTGTGTGTTAGGCCCGGGACTTTTCAGCCCATGTGTTACATAAGGCAATAAGGCTTAAAAGCAAAAGGATGCAGTCTAGCAGCGTAATAGGGAAAGAAGTTAGTTGTACAACTTGATAGGAAAAGCAGTTTAAAAAACTCGATTCTATGTGAAGAAATACTAATGGTATGCCAATATCTAACATTAATGCTATGGATGTTGGTACGATAATAAATAAATAGCAATAAACATAAAAATATGATCGAGTCTATAGAATTTATTGGGGCAACGCAGATTCCAGAGATTGAATTTGTAGCTGATTGTTGCAAGTGTTTAGTGGATAAGTTTACAGGGGGAACTTCCTACTTCACAGAAACTCTAAAATGTATGGTACATGTTTAAAATACTCTTACCAACTTCCTCTCCAAGTAATGTAAAATCATCTAAATATACTGATTTTGTAACACAGTTTGAGTATACCGCATCCAATTGAAATTAAACAAGATAAGTGGAATTGGAACTATCGAATAACTGCCTGTAAATACATCTCTAAGGATTTTTTGTTAAAAAGAGAGATGAATTAATTTTCTCAAAGTATTAAGAGCTAGCTGCTTTCACATTAGAAAAACAAATAAATTATATTTAATTTCAATGGAAGTAATGTTATCTTGCTAAACAGTTGACTCTAAATACAAGAAAAAATCATTTAGGATTTAAATCAAACGCAATGTCAATTATTAGTGTGTGTATGAAAATTATCAACCTACAACACTTACATCAAATTTACCGAGTGATTTTTATTTATGTAATCAGTCAAAGAATCGATATTTATTATAATAAAATGGCAAATTCCTAAGAAGCAGAAGGTATTCTCTCTCTCTCTCTCTCTCTCTCATGCGTAATAACTGACGTTTCGATAACACCTTCATCTTCTTCCAAGTTTAATACATTGTTACGTCCACAATTTCATTCCGTATTATTTTGCTTTGCAAAAATTTTTTAGTCAAGTGCATGTGTCACACGCTCTCTTGTTTGTTAGCTTTGATACGATTTGAGTTTTACCCTGGTAGTAACTCAACGGATCGAGTTGTTGCTTGCATAATTTTATTTTGTATTATTCTTTTCGACAACACTGTATACTGGATTCCGAGCGATACGAATCGTATATTACTTTTTGTCAAACAAGAAACTTTTCGGGTCCAGTGCATGTGTCACGTGCTCTGTTGCTCGTTGATATCCTTAAGAAGCAGTGTAGTAGTGAAGAATCTGAGTTTAATCCTTCCCTTAAAATTTGGGGATTACACCACTAGCTGTTGTGTAGAATTGATGTTTTGTTGAGCTACTGCTGGTGTATCATCCAATTCTACACAACAGCTGGTGGTTTAATCCGAAAATTTTAAGGATAGAATTAAACTGAAATTCTTCACCACTATACTGCTTTTTAATCGTATCGAAACCGACGAGCAAGAGAGCGTGCGACACATGCATTCGATCCAAAAAAATCTTGCCAAGCAAAAGTAATACGCGACTCGTATAGCTTCGAATTAAGTACACAGCGTTGTCGAAAAGAATAATACAAAATCAAATTGTGCACGTAACAACATTTTCGTAAGTAAACGTTGTACTATAAAATTTAAAACGTCCACCATCATTTCTTATAAAATTAAAAATGTAAAGTTTTAAATCTAAAATGCTAAAAAGGTTTCCTAATTTCTCCTTCCCGTTTGGAAGTTTTCACTACCCTTTCTTCGATTTTTTTTCACAATATTTACATCGCTATTTAGTTTATCATTTAGTAGTTTTAATTTTCATTCCATAATCTGTGAGTATGTTATTCCAAACGTTTGTGTTGAAGAGTCCTTTCATTTCCGATTATCAGTGCCACGTCATCTGCAAATATACATTCTATAATTTCTATCTTTTCTAAGTTGTGATGTCCTACATAAAACATTCCTGTTCTCCTCCTTATTTCTCTGATGATTTCATCCATAAATATTATAAATACTAGAGGGTTAAGTCCACCTCCTTGACTTCATGTTTTTGCTAGTTACACAGTTTGCTGTTTTTTCGTATAGACTTTTCACAGCTGGTATTAATTTGTAATTTGCTTGCGCCAACATTCCCATATTTTATATCTGGGTACCCTCTCAAATGCTTTCTCCATGTCCAAAAATGCCAGGAATAGAACAAGAAGGAGACCAAAAGGACGTTGAAATAAAGAAATAGTCCAAATTTTAAATAAGAAAGGAAAAACTTAGGATGAAGCTAAGAAAATTACAAAGAACAGATAGGACTCTCGAAAATTTGTGAAATGCCAGGAAACAAATTTAAATTTGAAAGCCCCAGAACTTTCAAAATTTATAGCTATGAAATAAAAAATATTTACGAAAATGTAGTATTTTTGACTTTATGTTGCAAAAAATATTTTTAATTGATAACAAATTTCAGTTTAGTAACCTAAGGGGATCTTAACCGATTCTTGTTGTTAAGTTATTTTCACAAAAATATTCTTGTTATTAAAGATTTTTTCATATTCAGGTTATATGACAATCAAATAGTCAAATAGTAAATACGCCTCTTTGAACAAAAAGAACTTTGTTCTCAACTTTAGCGTTCTCTTTAGTTTGAGTTCTCTTTCCATCAAATAGCTTGAAATCAAAATGAACTTACTTCCAAAGAGAAACAACAAAGCAAGCAGAGATTGTATTAGTTATATTTGAAATATTCCATTAGATACCAGTAGGTGAATGTAGTTTCAATAAGATTGCACATACTTCAGCGAGAAGTGTCGCTACAATACCTAATATATCCAACCTTTTTTGTATCTGGATCGGAAGCTACTAAATTATCCTGACCTCTGCCCTTACAGAGATTTAACATCTTGTACGTTTTTTTTTGTTGAATTATATAAAACTTATTATAACAAATGGGCTGAAAAGTTCAGGGTATAACACATAGATGGCGCTAGTTTTATTGCAGTCACCTTTCTCTCAGTTAGTACTAACCCTCAAAAGACAGCTGTTAAAATTTCATGATATTCTATTCATTAGTTTGTGAGTTATTGTGCTAAGAGTCACGCTACTTTTGTTATTTTCAAAACAATGGATCAAAAACAATTTCGTGTTTTAATTTTACACTGCTTCTTGATGGGAAAAAATACCGTTCAACCGAAGCAATGGCTTGAAAAGTGTTATGGGGACTCCGCTCCATCAGAAACAACAATAAAACGTTGGTTTGCTGACTTCAAACGTGGTCGTACAGACACCGATGATGCAGAACGCAGTGGATGTCCAAATGAGGCGGTAACACCAGAAAACATCAAAAAAATCCACAAAATCGTTTTGAATGATCGAAAAGTAAAGATGCGTGAGTTAGCTGACATCGTAAAGATACCAAAAGAACGTATTGGCTTTATATTGCATGAGCATTTGACTATGAGAAAGCTCTGTTCAAAGTGGGTGCCGCGTTTGCTCACTGTTGACCAAAAACAAGAACGTGTTGATGATTCTGACCAGTGTTTGGCCATGTTTAAACGTAACAAACATGAATTTTTGCGTCGATATGTGACAATGGATGAAACATGGATCCATCACTTCACTCCGGAATCGAAACGATCGTCATCTGAGTGGACAGCAACTGGTGAACCTCGTCCAAAGCACCCGAAAGCACAACAATCGACTGGAAAGGATATGGCCTCGGTATTTTGGGATGTGCGTGGTGTAATATTCATCGACTATCTTGAGCAAGGAAATACCATTAACAGTGAATATTATATAGCGTTATTGGAGCGTTTGAAGACCGAAATTGCAAAAAAACGACCGCATATGGCAAAGAAAAAAAATGTTGTTTCATCAAGACAACGCACCGTGTCACAAGTCAATCAAAACAATGGCAAAACTACATGAATTGAACTTCGAATTGCTCCCACATCCACCGTATTCGCCAGATTTAGCTCCCAGTAACTACTGGCTGTTCACAGACCTCAAAAAAATGCTCGCCGGTAAGAAATTTCGCACGAATGAAGAGGTTATCGCTGAAACTGAGGCCTATTTTGAGGCAAAAGATAAATCGTTCTACAAAAGTGGTATTGAAATGTTAGAGCGGCGCTGGAATGATTGCGTTGCTCTCGATGGAGATTACGTTGATGAGTAAAGCTAATTTTGAACCAAAAAAACCGTGTTTTCTTTGTTAGACCCGGGACTTTTCAGCCCATGTGTTATAAGCACAAATGCAGACACAGATAATACAATGGAATTGGAGAATGTATTCCTCAAGCGTTACCTATAAAACTATTGAGATATGTTTGGAGGGGAATGTGTGTAAGGTGCAAGCTATGAAATTTTTTTATTTCGATTTTTCAATACAGTATTTAATTTGTAGGAGTGTAGGTCCGCCATGCTCAAATTGAATTGTTACTGTTAGTATTTAATTAAGTATTGTTATTTTTTTCTAAGCACATTTGGGCTTCTTAAAATACACAAAAGACATCTCGAAAAAATTACTACTACAAGATTTTACTTATTATTTTGAGTGTTTTGGATATAAACAACTGTCATCATAAACGATTTTCTAATTGGAGTAAAAAGTACATTTTTCAACTTTTAATAGATCTAAAGATCACCTGACCCATCAATGCCCCGGGCACTGAATTTGGGAACCCGCGATATAGATGTTGATAAGTATGAGTTCGTGCCGCTAAACCAGTTACACCACCACTACTTACCCAATCGCGTAAATAACCGAATTTATTATCTTCTTTCACCACGCTATTGTGCATACATAATTTTTACATCTAGCGTGTTATAACGGATAATTCTGTAATGGCGGATGTAATGTTGATGTAATTTTACATCACCTGTCATGTAATAATTATAAAACTATTTAAGTATCACTAAGAATAATCTTTAGATAATAACTCATGTCACAGTCTTTCTGGTAATACCATTCTTTAAAAGATGTAAAATGTGAAAAGTTTGCTAATACAAGAAACGACGGCAATTAGTAACTTTAATTGAAGATTTACAAGTGCTTGAACAATCTTTATTACCTTCATTAGTAACGTCCGAGAAAACCACCTAGTAGCTTCAGTCAAAGCTAAGTAATATTAATTTCCACTAATAACAGTAGCGTTGTATTGTGAATTATCTATTGTATGAGAAACCAACAAATTTCCTCTGAAGTTATTTTCTGCGATTAAGAGTTGCTTTATTTACAACTCTTAATTTATACTAATATAAAATTAAACACCTGCCATATACTTTATTCAATTATCTGAAATTACTTCAATATAATGTTAATTTACCAGAAAATTGTAGATGTAAAAATGTAATACAGAAAATCTGTGCTTGCACCGGTTGCACCTGTTTTACCTGAAAGAAATTATATCTACCTTCCTAAATCAAATTTAGTTGCATATTTTAATGGAAAACAGAATGTCGCTGTTAATATTTGCTGCTGCTGCTGCTTCTGTCTGTATTAGTAATAGGAATTTTTTAATAACCCCCTTCATGTTTCGTATTGAGTGGCAGTTGCAGAATATGTACTTCCAAACAATACAAAATATGAAGCTGAGTAAAGCTGAGCACATATGTGAAACACCCCGAATGTTTCTTTACATTTGGACGGAAGTCTGCACTCACCTTTTAATATTCATAAAATATTTTCCAGCTAGGAAGTTTTATGAAAAGTACTGAATAGGAACCTGTCGAGTATGTAGCTGCGCCCGAGTATTGATAAAAATAGAATAAAAACAGAACGTAAAAGCAAATGACGCAACAAGAATTTTGATTTTCGAACAGAGCAGTGCTATGAAAAGATTGGGATACTCTTATATGATGCATGTTTATTTGCCATGTTATTTTTCTGCAGTTAATGTACAAAGATAAATAAAATGATTAAACCTTTGTGTTTCTAGTAATTTCACCAAGAAATCTCCTTTGAAATAGTTTGTGCCAGGAAATTTTCCCTGAAACAAGATCTCCGTTGTATGTTGTAGCATGATCTCTTAATAGCTAACAGGACATGTACGGTTGAAAGCGTCAGTATATTATAATTTTGCTTTAATGTTTTAAGGGGTGTGGTTTATTGTATCAAGTAGTTTCAAGTTACAATGAACAATTTGTAATTCTCAAGGAAATTTAGTTTTCATTTAACACATGGGCTGAAAAGTCCCGGGCCTAACAAAGAAAACACGTTTTTCTGGTTCAAAATTAGCTTTATTCATCAATGTAATCTCCATCAAGAGCAACGCAATCATTCCAGCGCCGCTCTAACATTTCAATACCACTTTTGTAGAACGATTTATCTTTTGCCTCAAAATAGGCCTCAGTTTCAGCGATAACTTCTTCATTCGTGCGAAATTTCTTACAGGCGAGCATTTTTTTGAGGTCTGCGAACAGCCAGTAGTCGCTAGGAGCCAAATCTGGCGAATACGGTGGATGTGGAAGCAATTCGAAGTTCAAGTCATGTAGTTTTGCCATTGTTTTGATTGACTTGTGACACGGTCCGTTGTCTTGATGAAACAACATTTTTTTCTTTGCCATATGCGGCCGTTTCTTTGCAATTTCGGCCTTCAAACGCTCCAATAACGCTATATAATATTCACTGTTGATGGTATTTCCTTTCTCAAGATAGTCGATGAATATTACACCACGCACATCCCAAAATACCGAGGCCATAACCTTTCCAGCCGGTTGTTGTGCTTTCGGGCGCTTTGAATGAGGTTCACCAGTTGCTGTCGACACAGATGACGATCGTTTTGATTCCGGAGTGAAGTGATGGATCGATGTTTCATCCGTTGTCACATATCGATGCAAAAATTCCGGTTTGTTACGTTTAAACATGGCCAAACACTGCTCAGAATCATCAACACGTTCTTGTTTTTGGTCAACAGTGAGCAAACGCGGCACCCACTTTGAACAGAGCCTTCTCATAGCCAAATGCTCATGCAGTATAAAGCCAATACGTTCTTTTGATATCTTTACGATGTCAGCTAACTCACGCAACTTCACTTTTCGATCATTCAAAACGATTTTGTGGATTTTTTTTATGTTTTCTGGTGTTACCGCCTCATTTGGACGTCCACTGCGTTCTGCATCATCGGTGTCTCTACGACCACGTTAGAAGTCAGCAAACCAACGTTTTATTGTTGTTTTTGACGGAGCGTGACAACGTGACTACGAGCGGAGTCCCCATAACACTTTTCAAGCCACTGCTTCGCTTGAACTGTGTTTTTTTCCATCAAGAAGCAGTGTAAAATTAAAACACGAAATTGTTTTTGATCCATTGTTTTGAAAATAACAAAAGTAGTGTGACTCTTAGCACAATAACTCACAAACTAATGAATAGAATATCATGAAATTTTAACAGCTGTCTTTTGAAGGTTAGTACTAACTGAGAGAAAGGTGACTGCAATAAAACTAGCGTCATCGATGTGTTAGGTACGGGACTTTCCAGCCCATGTGTTATATGTAACGAATTGTTTATGATTTTTTTGTACAGTATCAAGGTTTTCCGTGCTTTCAATAACGTGGTTTCGTCCAATGATCTGATCTGCAGTCTAATATGAGAACCGATGGCGAAGGTTTTGAATGTGCATGGATTAGAAGACATTTTTCATGATAAACCTAAGAAAGGTGACGTTTTCTAAACTGTATATAATAATGCAAGTGGAATGTAAATACCATTTGGCAAATTAAGTGACAACAATATACCGCTAGTGGGAATTCGTAATACAAGCAACTATTTGGTGTCGTTTACTAAGTCATTCGGTCCCAAAAACATTATCGCTTCCAATACCATGAACGTATTTCTATGTTTATTTTCTGGTGATGTGCTACTTCACATCTCAGAACAAACTAATGTATACGTCTAATAAAAATATTTGTAGGAGTAAACACACTTACGAGAGTAACCTGTTACCTACTCTCAAAGGTGATTGAAGAGAGGATATGTTGATTGCTGCGTATCTAAGAAAGATACCACAAAGAAATTTATTTTGTCAGAGCATTTTTAGGTTAAACAGATAGCTAACAACAATGCATCTTTGTTATCTTTTGATTATTGTCATTTGGTGCCATTTTCTGACATAACTGTCAATTACATTAACCTTTGCTAAGAATAGAGTCATTAAAGTCAAGCGATGGATATTTTGCCGAGTTTAGTTTCTATGTCTAGGTTTTCCAATAATTACCTAACCTACACAAAGTCTGATAAAACTATGCTTACAAATATTAAGCCTTCAGTCACTTAAAATCTTGGGTTACATGGTCTTTATTTGAAATTAATCACTCTGTACTCACATAAAGTGAATGGATGAAAATCGGCTCCATCTTCCGTCTAATTTCCATGGTCTCTAAATAACAGCCTCTGGAAAGAAATGGAACATCAGTTAGTAAACGACTGCAGTCAAAATATATGTAGGTCGTATCGACAAAGCCCACGTGCTCAATTTTTTTTTGATGAAAATGATCGTAAAAGTAATAGGTGATAGTTAAGAAACTTTTGGCATTGTTACAAAGCTGTGTAATGATGAATATGTCCAAGAGAAAGTATTAGAATTTCTGTGGGTAAAGTACTGTGTCCAAGGTTCAAGAAACCAATGGACATGATCTATCAAGTAACAAATTTAAATGTTAAGCACCAAATGAAGTAGGACGTGACAATTTTTTTAAATGACTTTAATGTATTACCATAAGCTACTAAGTCTATTAATAACGTCGCGATCTACTAGGACTCCAGCACCGTTACTAACGAACACCGTTCGTATTATGCAGGACCTACGTAGTCACATGCCTAAATTTTCTAGAGAAAGCGAATCAACCACAAAACAGGTATATGATGAGTATGAGATAAAAATTGCACATCAAATAACGAGAATGCTGTGATCAGTAAATTCGTTGACCACCACCTCTCATACCATTTTAAAACTATATTCTGCCAAGCGGTTGATTCTATCTTGTCATAAGAAACGTATATATATACACGTATAACTCAAAATCATATTTCTACTAAATTATATTTTGTACTTTAAGGCAGTAGATTTACTTACTACAGGGCGTTATAATTATAAAAGTTTAAAAATGAATCCGTTTTCGAATTACGAGGTACAATTTTACTCCTATAGGATTTCAAGTTTACATACGTTGGCATGTATGTATAATCAATTACCCTTACGTCACATATTTATTTACATATAAATTAGAATTAAATGCGATCCTTGAAGTTTACTCTGAGTGCGGGTTGCTAATAACCTTTAATATAAATGGACACAAGCCTCTATGATGATTCAACTTCAACGAATTCTCCCAAACTATGATGTTACAAAATTAGAGTAACGACACGTATAAATTATATTCCAGACATATACCAGCCATCAGCATCGATCGTATAGTAAAGTAGAAATGTACGGACGCCATTTTCGCCCATTTTCCTTTTTCTTTTTAAAATTACGAAAGTCACAAACGATTGCTTCATAAAAGTTCTGAAAGTTATAGTGACTTCCAGTCAATATAGTAGTCCGTGTTAGGGTAAACTTTATACATTTATACATTTACTGCTCTACTGGAAACGTACTAGTATATAGCAAACAATTGATGCAATTGCTTGGTTTGGCATGGCTCCAATGAGAAGCGTAAGTAGCAAAAATAAAGTGAAACGGTATTGATTTGCATCTAATGCAACATCTAGATGAAGAAAAAGTAAAAGTAAGTACAGGAAGGCTTAGAATTGACTTATCGATACGTATTGTTCTGGATATCTTAAGAATTTGAATCATCTAAATAACTATTTAAAGAATGAATTTATAATTTATTTAAATTTTCATTTATATCAACGATTGAATCTGTCTTTTTAGTACTCTTGTATGCTGATGATATCATTATAAGTGAATCTATACTAATAATGTTACAATTAGTTTTAAGAAGGTGAATTGTTTCTATCATTAAAGTTGAAAAGAGAAACAAACTTTAATTTAAATTAAGTGTTAAAAGGATTTTACTTGCTGTTATTTGTTATAGTTTAGATGATTTTTTAAATAGCTAATACATCATAATTCTATTGAATAGCTGTAGACAAAGGGTCCTGGGTTTGAATCCGGGGCTATTGTTTCTCATGGTTGAGGTTTTCTGTGGTTTCCCTCTAATTAACGAAAGCTGTTAAATTAAATTCCGTAAGACACCAACATATTGCCTTTCAAAAATATAACGCAAGTGAGCCGCAATTTTGAAACTTCAGAATTGCACAGTTAAAGGATAACATGTTTTTTATGACATCCCTCAATGTCCCGTCCCTCAGCATTATCATGTCTAGCAATGTTCCTTAACCATGAAGTTAATAGCTTCCTAAGCATTGTAGTGCAATATAGAGCATCTTAGTTAATCGAATTTATAATAAATCCGATGCTGACCTTTTCGTTAATATTAAGCATACTACAAATACAGTACCATGGAATAAATCGTGTACAAACGCGGCACCATCAAAGAGCGAAAAGTCTTTAAAAATATTCGCGGTATGTAAAAGGTAATGCAAGTCATAACTGAACAGTACCCAACACATTTTACAATAACATACTTTTCAAGAGTAAGTTTTAGTACGCCATCCAGCGTCTTCCTGCCGGAAAACCCTGCGGTAAACATCCTTCACTTGTTGTTAACACAATTAAGATGGAGTTATCAATAAATGAGAGGTTATATGTCAAGTTTTAAGTGGTCGTTATTTTATTCGGGTTTGTCGAAAGCTTGGTACTATAAATATTAAATTATTTACATCAGAAATGTTTGTGTATTAGCATATTTACTGTGTTGTAAAAGCATACAATGTCGTACAAAGGCTTTCTGTCTTTCTGCTTCGTGCATTTGAACACTAAAGATCGACTTAAGCTGTTGTATCGTATTCGGCAGGTCATGACTATAAAGTCACTCATGGAAGCTGGTTAAATAGAAACACAAAATTTTTGTGAATTATTTTTATTGTGTAAATTGTGAAGATAGAAATTTTATGTTATGTTGACTATGATATGCTATAAAATATATTGTTTTGAATTATACTTTATATTCTATTACTTCTATATTTTTATATAAATGAAAAAATATTATGTGCAGTTATTTCATGATTGCAGTTTGTTCATCTTCTAATCATATTTGGATAGTCTTGTCAATTATGTTTTTGCAACTTAAGAAGTGACAATTGAAAAATCTTAAATATTCAAACTTTGCAATGATTATACCGATATTCTATTTTAACTTGAAAATGCAATGTTTAAAACCTTCAACACTCTCGTCTCGCGTTACCTTTCTCTACTCTTTCTTAGGAATGTTGACATTTAAGAATTTAGTATCATTTTCTATCTTCACAGGAAAGAACTCCCACTTTTTTCCACATGATTTTAGGTCCGACTCATCATCGATCTGTTAGAAAACTATACCGCTTTGTTCGGCTTTTGAACTTTCACTCAATCTTTTCCACTTAACTTCATTTGTCAAAAATGTTACATGAGACAAATAACACAACTTACAAGAAGAAGCATTGTCGAACGAAACTTACTTACAAAACTTAATAATGTATGTGTTTTGTATTTCTTCCTCTTCCCACACATTAGAACTTCTATGCAGGTTCTCTTATTTATATAGGAATCGTGAACTATCCCTATACACGCCGCTCTTTGATTGTACTCTGAGCATATCAAAAATGTGTATTTTCTTAAGGCAGCAACTTGCATATTCAATATGTTTCTTTGTTAGTTTAATAAACTTTTTCCGTTTATATTCACTACACATTTCCACGAATATATACTTTCATATGAGTACACAATATGTATTGGTATGCATTTATACCCAACAGTGCTATATAAAACGTGATACATATTTCACATTTCAATATCGTTGGGCAGGTTGCTTCTACACTCTAGAGAGTCACAACTTCCTAAAATGAAGTTGAAAACAGATAGGACTTATACATTTTTAATACCACTTTTACTACTTTAATCATATAAAGAAATTCTTGATACATACTCAAAAGAAATTCACAATTATAAGCAGGAACGTAGTACATATGTAAGATAAATATGAACTTAGGCAAACTGTAATGTATTAAATAAATTTACAATGTTTTTAATATCTGAAATTACCGCAGAAGTAATGCGTTGTTTCATGCTGTTACTTAACATACCATCGGATATGGAAAGCAATTCGTGAAAGTATATATCCAAAATCAAGTCTGTTATGCGATAGACTCCATAAAAACATTGCGCAATAGATATTTTCTCCAAAACTATTCTATACCTTAAAAGAAATTCAGTTTGACAGATTTCTATAAGCATAAAATAGTCACTCGTTGCGGATGCTTCGATACTCGCCTTTAAGAGTAATAAGTAGAAACCGGATTATATGCAAAGTGCACATTTTTTATTTTGTTTATTTATTATATTTTACGTCAAAGTTAATTAGCGTTAATTAACTTTAATCAGTGTGTTTGTCTTCAAAATGCTACACATTCGCTCACAATTTTAAATTTTGAACTGAATGCGTACAGACGGATGTAGTTACTTGTATACAATTACTACATTTCTGTATGTAACATATATACTGTACTTGTACATTTGTGTATACAGTTTTTGTGGGTGATTTTAAACATATACTGTACACATATCAGAAATAATATTTCTGCCATTTTTACTAAGTGCTGTTAAATCATATTTAGATACAAAATTATAATATATATTCATATTATAATATATATAAATATGATGTAACGGAACTTAGTAAAAATCCGTCGTACTAGAGGTTTTACATATATATATATATATATATATATATATATACGACGGATTTGCTAAACTAGGAAAAATTAAATAGTTCACCTGGAAGGTGATTCTTATCTTAAGAATGGCTACTAGATTTATTTTACAAAAATTATAAGCTCGTGTTATAATACTTCTGGTTAAAGGTACACTCTCAATTGTGCAGTTCCACCCCAATGAGAATTACCGGTGAACCTCGGAGCATAAGTACAGAATTAATGTAGTCCATTTAAGGAAATTCTCTCTTGGTAGGTTTATAAACTCTTGGAGACTGTGGTAAACGTCCCACGTCTTACATGAAATATTTGCTATCTTAAGCAATACTGTTATATCACATTATTTCATTATAGGCCTAATAACCCACGTTACTCCGGTTACAAGGATGCCGCGAGGTACTTAGCCGTGTAGAAGCAGCAGCTCTCAAGTAGATAATTTGATTAGATTCCTTCTAGGGAAGCTTCTTAACGTACATATGTATGTAATATTGTAGGAAAAATGGATTTCGAAGCAAACAATATTTTGAACATGCTTTGTAAGATATATATATATTCTATTTAATAACAGTAGCATATAAAAATTAGCACGAAGCCTATTACACACTTTGTGTGGAAAGTATATAGTTACAGATACAAATAATTTTTTTTTATTAAAATGTGTACATTATTGAACGAAAGAAATTTTATTTTCCCTTAGAAGGTATTTAGATGTATTTAAGAGATTTACTTGCAGAAGGTAGAAGACGTCTCTATAGGATACTGTCGACACTAGATATTGCTGAGAAAATCGGAATATACGTATATGTATATATATATATTTATTTGAAGTTATACTATTTTTGGATTCCGTACATAAGACAAGAAAGAAATACCAATGCTAAAATCTACTACCGCGGAACATGAACTTTGTTGGAAAAAAAATTATCTCGCTTACCAATATCGAAATTGCTGCCAAAGATAACAGTGGCCGTCGAAAATTGTTAAAGATATATCTCTTAAAAACTTCTGCGTCTTATTCAATAATGGAATCCAGCATTCTGTTTCCTCCGATCTATCTTGAACTGCGTTAAAGTGGATTATAATTCAGTCGATTTTAGTAAATATATTTCTGACACCAATTGAGTCACAATTATTAGAAGTGATAATTGTTACCAATTACAGCAATGATAATGGTTATAGAGAAGTATCGGACTCATATAATTATTTATCAATGCTTACATCTTATTTGTAAGGAAGTGGATGCTCAATCTACAACCTTATTTGAGTGCCTAAAGTCTGATGAAGCATATAATAGCAAATTGAAGTCCGAACAGGAGTTAATATACATTTAATTTTTATTAATCAGACTAAGAAAAATGTAAACGAACATGTGGAAATATATACTTGATAGATAGGTTTGCTAATCATAGACAGAGAAATATTTCTGGTTTATATACTATTTCATTATTTCATTCTTGCACTTACATCTTAAGAATATGCGAATGCAAATTTGATTTTACAGAATGCGTAAAGTTCACTATTACAGATTCCAGTACACTTTATCTAAAGTTATGAATAGTCTCGGCAAAGTAGGGTAAGTTACAGTGCAGTGCGGAGAACAACGTGGAGGGGCCGCACGGCCGTTATTAAGGCGAGTGTGACCTTCATGAGTGAGCATAGGTGATGCGGACGCAGGAATGTTTACACATAAACTAATGATCTAAAATATTATATAACGTGCTGAAACAATTACTGTTTTAAGAAGTTTCCGCGAAATCATAACCTGGGTGTCTATTAAATATTAGAGTCATTAGATATATTTCCACACTTGTTTCAGTGAAATGAGTACCGGCGTGCGGAATAACTATTTTTTAAATATGAAAGCGACTATTCCACATCGAGCGATGTTATACTTGCAAATTTGAAGTAATATTTGTGACAAGTTAATGAATTTTTCGACGAAACTTCTCAAATTTACATTAGTATGTAGGTGTGAGTTAACGTCATCCACAATTTGAGCAGAATCCACAAATGACATCGAGTCATTTTGTAATTTTTCAAAAACCTCCTCTAGTCCATAGTAATTCTTGCGAATATTTTCTAATCGCATTTTACCTGACTATCTTGAAACCTTTTCTGGCTTTTCTTGACAGCTTTGGCGTCCTTCGGATCGAATTGTAAAACGACTTTCTTTACATTATCAAAATATTCGCAGTAGTAAAACGCAGCCTTTAACCACGTTCCCCAACGCTTAGTAATCCGCTGTGGTGGTTCAGGAACTTTGGGATACAG
This sequence comes from Trypoxylus dichotomus, assembly GCA_023509865.1. Lineage (NCBI taxonomy): Eukaryota > Metazoa > Arthropoda > Insecta > Coleoptera > Scarabaeidae > Trypoxylus > Trypoxylus dichotomus. Next base: position 48,505,579 of record CM042078.1, read on the forward strand.
CTCGTGCAATCTTTTTGTACGTTTTGGGGACTTTAGAAATATTGCCTTCGTATGACATATTAAAGCATTAATTCGTGGATAACATTTACGAATCTATTGCGCCACAATGTTTAAAGCATGGACTTTACATGTTACACGTAACAGATTGCCACTCTCTTCTTTAAGAGATCGGACTAAGGAAAACATGTTAGCGGCAGTGTCACCCTCAAACATTAGCAATTGGGTTGTTGAAACTTGAAATTTGTTTAATGCCCTCAACACCACTTTTAAAATTTTATCGCTAGTTCAATATTATTAATTAAACAGAAATAAGGCGATATATTTACCTGAATTGAGTTGATTCTGCTTGTTTTGGTATATAACTACTTGCATAAGTAACCAAGTTCGTTTTGAGTTCTAAATTGTTAGTAATTTCTAAAGACTATATTTTTATACCCGATTCAGTTTATACTGATTTTTCTGTATATTCGACCTGTTAGATCATCATAAGCTAAGTTCTTACGGTGTCGGCAGAAATTTCCTAAAATTAATTCAATCACATCTTAACAAAATGAACTTAAATTACTTTAATGGCTTTAAATCTCGAACTTTTTATTTCACCTTTGGGGTCCCTCAAGGAGCGAACCTTAAGTCGCTCGTCCTTAATATATACGTCTATGATCTTCCAAAGTCTATTGCCGTTCATCAGCCTATGCTGACGATATTAAGATCTACCACCCTGTTAATTCCTTCGCTGATCTTGGACTTTCTACAGCGTAAACTGGACAAGATGCATACTTGGGTATCTGCAGAATAACCTGAAATTAAATGTATTTAAATCTTTCTTCTCAGTATCGCATTAAGAATATTAGTATTGCTCGCTAGTGTTCTATTAAAGATTTAAGTATGATATGTGATGAATACTTTACCTTCTCCAGTCATGCCTCAGATTTAACGACAGCTGGCTTTAAAGATCCTTTTCTTCGCTACGTGGTGTTGAAGATTGAATACGCATCAATTGCTTGGTGTCCTTTCTATAACATCCAAATGAATCTTCTTGATGGAATTTAGCGGAAAATTTTTAAAGTATCTCTCGAATAAGAACGATGGGCGTTACTCTATGCGAGATATGTATATCTGATTAGGAGCTAATTCAGAGGAATAATTTTGTTAAGCTTATTGAAAGAAGACGTTGCATCAGTGCTAGATTTATGCAAAACTTTATCACAGAAAGAATTGTCTCACCTTATTTGTTGTCTGAAGTTAATATCCTTGCACCACGACTAGATCGCACCACCTGCCTCGCACCTCTACAGCTCGAACGAACATATACATTTTGGTGAGCGCTTTCCGTACGTTCGGCAAGAAACTTTAAAAACTTCAACTTAGATTTACCTTAATTTTTCATATTTATTATTTGCTTTATATTACTGGTATTTCTGTTTTATTTCTGGTATTTACTTAAGTTACTGATTTGTTTTCCTTTTTTCGTATTGTTGATGCATTACATGTATTATCTTTTATTATTTTGTCAATTTTTTCAAGTTTATCTTTTGGGCATTTAATAAATATTTGGTATTATTATTTATTTCCAATTCTGTACGACCGGATATACATATTTTCAGCCTCCATATGTTTGTTGCACATTTTACATTATTTATAGTTTTTATAGGGGGATGGTATGATAACCATATGCATTGAAAATTCCACTTACTTTCCTATTGCATAAGCGGTTAATTTTCCTATTGAAATCACTTTTCAAACATGCATCAACTTTAATATTGTCTGTGATTGAATGAAAGGTTATTAAATACTTCCATACAATACAGATTATTGAACTTTCCCTGTAAAGGGGTGTTTTCATTATTTATATCTAAATTCGTATTATAGTGTTGCACGTATTCCTTTTATGTTTTGTATATCATGAAATATGTTTGTTGCGTGGCAGAAAACGATAAATGGTTAGATCAAGAATAAGCTTCCTTATACTTCCCTTGAGACTTTTTTCGCGATCTGTGGCCTCGACTGAATTTCAGCGCATAAGCGCGTAAAGGGACTGTTTATCGAACTAATGGAGAAACTGTGTACGGTATCTACGCTATTAAGGAAAGTTATCCATCAAATACATACTTTCTACAACAGAAACAATATTACACAGAAATATAAAACTAATTAGAATAAACCCTCCGTGAGAAAAATGGAGATGAAAGCTAAGCGTAGAAGAAAGCAAACTTGATCGTTCTCTGGATTATTACTTACTTAGATAATTCCTTTTATATCCATGAATCGTATACCACTTTTGCACCGCATATGGTGAAGTTGTAAGCTAATACCAACGGAATAGTGCCACCAATAAATCCTACGGAGGATGTGGCTGTAGTGAAAAATATATCAATAATGGTTTTATTCGTAGTAATAAAGTATCTTCCAATTTCACATTACTTTTTAAATGTACAGCTAATTATACAACAGAACAACTCGCATTTACTACTAAAAAAATATTCCAGATTTAGTGAAAGTTATACGGAAGAAAATTTCGTACAGAACATGGAAAAGAAAATTGGCCACGACATACAACCTTTGAAAAGATTATTGCAAGGTTACAAAGTTAAGCAGACTGATACTGCAAAGAATAGCAGCTATAAGCGGTAGTGTTACGTTACTGAAAATAGATTTAATTGAAGAATTAGCAATACTCCAAGAGGAGCAAAATATACGAGTTAGTGGATTTGGTTTTATCACGATGTACCATTCCTAAAAAGTTCAATTAAAGGAAAAGGTGCTATTGAATGGCTATTTAGATCTTCAGATTTGTCCTTAATCTACTAGTGCCTACGCACGCCAATAAAGAGTAATTTCCGCTTAAGCAAGAACATCCCAAAGATTCGTAAACAATGTAAGAATAAATGAAATAAAATCTTCTAAATGAGAACTGTTTATAAAATTATAATTTAACTTCATGTAATAATATTCCATGTTTATGCTTGAGTACATCTGTTTTACTCTAAATTTGTCGTTACATTCTTCATAATATTTTGTTTGGTTCGTGTTTGTTTATGTTTTGTTTCTGTTGACAGCAATGTCATGTTAGGACTCCCTCTAATTTCATTTTAACTCCATCAGTTATATCATATTATTACATATATCTATATCTTTCTTAAAACATAAAATTTATGTTAAAATATTTCAACATGTTTCTAAGATGAGGGGCGTCCTACTGTTACACGCATATACTGTGAAATATTTATTATACGAAAAATATTATTTACCTAGAAACATGCATAATATTCTACATTTTCATAAACATACATCGAAAGGATGGTACAAGAATGTTTGCTGTGTAGCGTAATTGCCAGGCAAACAAATTTAGTACACATTGGATAGAAGAGCGCGCGGCAAGAGCGAGTACTTCAAATAACGATATCGTTAAATTGAAAATGTTCTCTGTTTTAAGAAATTAATTTAGAGAGATATAATTATAAAAAAAGTGCAACTTATTTTTGGGCTTCAAAGGAAGTACTAGGAAGTATTTTACCACCTACGTATATAAAACATCTTATTAACTGTTTGGTTCAGTGCAGATGAAAGCTGAAAACTAGTACGTGTGTGAGTACTATACACATGCAAAACCTTAATCAAAACTCATCAAGATTCCCAGTATTATATGTATATATATTAATAAAAAATTCATTTAACTGGTCTGGGATTACGTTGGGAAATTATTTTCTTTCAACTAATTTTCATTTTCGTAAAAAGCGACATACCTATATATTCCCAAGTTTTCCACAATTCCAGAATTCTACATACGGTGACCGTGAAAACATCCGTTACAACATGTATATATACTACTGTTCATAAGTCAGATCACACCTAATGTATGTATTCTATTAGAATTGGAACAAGTTTTAAAATATTTAGGAAAATTCATTCCAGTCTTCTTAAAATGGCATTTTGGATCCCGTGTTCATAGTATATATTCATAACAATAGGACTTATTTACAAAATCCGTTTGAACATAGCAACAACAGAGCAATATATTCCCGTATTAAATTTTATGATGGCGATAAAGCAATAATGCGTTAATAGTAGGTAACTGTACTTTCAGTATGCATCCAGTATATTGCCGAGATACTGGAAACCTGTTAGAAAGACCTTATTTCATATTGTTAGTTTATTTGATCGAAAACGTGTCAACGCCAGCCAGTAAATGTATTAATAATACAACGGAAACAAATACAACCCGGTCTGACGGGTGCTATTCCAGTAAGGAAATCACGATTAAGTTCCATACACAAACGGAAAAGACTAAATTAGGCAAAAGCTACTGCATACTGGAGTGCAATTGATTGGAAAAATGAAGAAAACGTTGTACGTTGGTTCGTCGCCGTCCTGGAGGAAAAAATGTTAGACGAGTGTATTTCAAAAACGGTGAAATATGGAGGAGCAAACATCATGGTATGGGGTTGCTTTGGAGGCGGAAAGATTGGAAAATTAATTAAAACAGATGAAATTTTGAAATATTTATTTATATAAGAAATATGTTTACGAAAAGCGACATATATAATAAAGGATAGTAAAGTTTACGTCTCCTCTGTAAGTGTTCTTGAAGAGACTCTTTTTTTTTAACAAGAAAAATTGTGAATAATTACTCATTAAAGAATACCCAAAGTAGATCTCTGTAAAACTTTTGAGAGAAACTTGTACAGATTGAATATCTGTGTATAAAATTTCATAAAGAGGCTGACCGCACTTCGCCTCCAACTTCTAACATCAAAAAAAATAAAGAATAACGGCGTGCACCAAACAGTGACGAGAAAATATCTGAAATAGATGAACTAGTAAAATTTTAGAAGAAATTCATTGGTAAATAATGGACAACAATTCATATAATTACAATACATATATACATATTGATGTTATTATAAAGGAATGGAAAAAGGAATACGCTTAGAGCACCATCCTAAATTCTGTCTTATATACTGACGGCTTAGTACTCCTAACAGAAACAGAGGATAATCTACAGAAAGGAATATATTGTACATTACAAGAACTCTGCTAAAACTATGAAATGAAAATATCGGCAAAAAACCCAAATCATGGCTTCCCTGGGTAAATATCCAATCAGGACAGAATAGTCATAAACGGAACAGGTGAAACACTTTAAGTGTTTAGGCTGCGATATATCTTATAATCGAAACAAAGGAATAGAGGAAAACTGAATAAATTCACTCATATCTGTGGAACAATCAGCAAAACGTTAGACAACAAGACAAGCAAGGATACACAAATACAATTTTACAACACGATAGCAGTGTCAACCCTCTTATATGCTAGTCCAACATGGACCACAACTAAAAAGCAAGAAAGCGGGATACAGGCACAAGAGATGAAATTTTTAAGAAGAGTGAAAGATTGCACAAGATCTGATAGAATAAGAAATGTAGATATAAGAGCAGAACTCAACATCTTGAACATAAATAAGAGACTAAAGAAGAACAAGAATAACTGGAAGGAACACGTATGTTAGAACGGATGCAAGTGATAAGGTTGCCAGCTAGAGCGAGATTTTATAGAAGTTTAGAAAGAACGGTGTAGGCAGAAATTGTGGGTATCGTAGGAGGCAAAGTGGTTAAAACTTGAAGTGAAGAAGACGAAGAATAAGTTTTCTTTCTTGTTTATATCTTTTAATTTAATTTAATATTCTGTTCCTATTTTTATTTAATTTTAAGTTTATAGCTGGTTTATTTCTATTCATGTTGTGTATTATTGCTACATATTTTCTATAACTGGGTGTATACCAGTTGAAACTAAATCTGTATTATTATTTTTTCTTTATTACAAAAAAATATATCTTAATACCTTTAAATCAACGAACATACTTAATAGACTAATCCCCTGAGATTTTCCACCTCATTTCTTATAGAATCGAATTATGTTTGCTTAGAAGTGATTACGTTTCATACCGTATCCTTTTAAGTTTAATCTTTAATAATAATAATAATAATAATAATAATAATCCCTTATTGCCCAACAGCCCAAGGGCCAATCACAGGACAAATTACAATACAATTCTTATTTAAAATAAAATAAAATAATTCAAATCGTGTTGCCTACAATAATAACATGCTGAAAATGTATATAATAATGAAACAAACAAAAAAAAAAAAAAGAAAGACTCACTAAAATGGCTCTAGATCCCGTTTGTTTGCGTTCCTCACCATGTGACTGAGAGGTGCCTTAAGCAAAATGTTGGTATTAGCTCTAGGTACTTGAAATGTATGAAAGTAGCGAGTATGATGAGTAGGTACGGTAAAGTTTATTTGCGCTAGAAGGGCTGGCGAGTCGACAGTATTTTTCAGGATCCTGCAAAGAAACTCCACACTGTTACGCTCGCGGCGGTCAGCAAGAGATAGAAAACCATGCTCAACAAGTAAGCTATAATACTCGATACCTCTTGCAGGATACACGTTGTCCATTCGAAAGGAGAGATATTTTAGAAATTTCTTTTGAACGCGTTCGATCATATGCTCTTGGTGTAAATAACGGGGATACCAAACAATGGAGGCGTATTCAAGCTTAGAACGAACGTAGGCATAATATAAACGTTTCATTACACCTAAGTCTGAGAAATGCCTGCAAGAACGCATGACAAAACCGAGAGTTTTGGAAGCAGATGAACACATGGACGAAATATGTTCCGTAAATGACAGTCTATTATCAAACAAAACACCAAGATCCAAAGTTTTGATATTGCGTGGTATGGCTGCATCATTAATTTGGTAGTTATAGTATAAAGTAGTGTCAGTGTTATTATAGGAAACCACAGTACACTTGTTGATGTTCAGAGGGAGATAATTGACCTTGCTCCAAGTATTAATGCGAAGGAAGATTGTCTTGAAAATGTTTACAATCGAAAATGCTACCAACAGTATTAAATATCTTTACGTCATCTGCGTATGCTAAGACGTGACACGTAAACAGAGATAGTAAATCATTTATATAAAAATTGAAGAGAAGTGGTCCCAGATTTGAACCTTGAGGAACACCTGATGTTGGAGAAAACGGCGTAGAGGAATAACCATTGTAGCAGACATAACACTTCCTTCCAGTAAGGTAAGACTCAATCAACGTCAGGAAACCCACACCAAAACCAAATTTGTCCATTTTTTGTAGTAGCATCTCGTGGTTAATGCAGTCGAAAGCTTTAGAAAAATCTACGTAAATAACATCCACCTGCTTTCGCTTATCAAGCGCTTCACCAAGATATTGGCCAATGCATGCTAAATTAGTGATCGTCGACCTACCTGCAACAAAACCGTGCTGATGCTCAGATATGAAAGGAGTTATGCAGGCAGATATTTCTTTATAAAGCAAATGTTCAAATACCTTAGCGAAATTGGGCAGTATACTTATAGGCCTATAATCAGCAATGTTAGATCGGTTTCCTTTCTTAAATACGGGAGTAATTCTGCTAATTTTCCAAACCTTTGGAAAAGTTGACGTGCTTATCCCTAGGTGAAATATAGTTGACAGTGGATAGGACAGAAGAGGAGCACAATCACGTACAAAGAAGCTCGGTATTCCATCATCTCCAATCTTTTCTCAATCTAAAATTAGTAATTCGTAATTTGTAATGTTCTAGGTATCGTTTCTGTTAAATAAATTCCAAGTACTACGAGTGTTCTGTTTATACCTAGAAGAAATTATTATAATGTTGCTGTAATCAAATAAAAAGAGAAGGAAGACTTGATTTCTTATTAAATATATCTCCTATGGTGATAATGAAATCCTACAAATTACACGAAATATGAATCGGCCTTATTTTTATCACTTATTAACCTTAACTTCTTTAGAATTAATTTAATAGAAATGCATAGCATAACAAACAGAGAATTGAAAATAAAGTATTGGCAGACAATATAGATACTACTTTAAAATTTAAGTGAAATTTCATTACTATCAACGTTTCCATTTCTCCTATCCCATACATATCAGAAGCAATTTAATCAATTTAAGTTGTTTACTTGCTACTTCTTTTAAAAAATTACTGCTACATTGCAAGCTTATATAGCTGGTTTCCAGATTAATTTACTAGAGGGATTCCCGAACACGTATATGACGGTCATTTATCTTAACATTACTGGTAGGTGAAAATAAAATTTAATAGTCCGAAGTTATATAACTAAAGTTTATAAGCTCTGTTAGTGTAAATGAAAAGTTATTTTCGTATAACTCGTTGAAGTTTAGGAGCCAAATGTCCAAACAGTGACAGACCTTCTGAAATAAACGTCAAAAAATTGCAACAAAGAGATTGAGAGAGTATCAGATGTTGATGATGTTCTTAGTCTATTCTTTGAACAGAGAACAGTTTCATCGGTTAGCTATATCGAACTGCTACCAGTAAGAAAGTCTATCGACAATAAAAGGGTTCCAGTAAATCATCAGCTTCCACATTCCATATCGTTGTATACTGACATTATTGTACAAGTAATTGAGGTTTCTTTTGCGTGAGAGGGTCATAGCATTACATTTAACTTCATTCATAGGTAATTATCAAGACACCAAGAATGCAATTTATCAATATTAGCTTGCAGTAGAAAGAATCAGTTGCACTTTCAATGTTAGAAAAAAGTTTTAGATCGTCTGCGAACATTAATTTATTGCCGTTTAGATTAGTGCAAATATCATTATCAAAAATCAGGAATATAAGGGGACCCAAACTGCTTTCCTGTACGATACCGGATAAATCACATATTGTAGCCTGTGTAGCAAATATGACGAGAAAAGAGGGACGAGACCGGGTGAAAATCCATTAATAGTGAGTTTCTGTAACAGTAACTGATGATCAACACGATCGAATGCCTTAGTAAACTCGGTATAAATAGTGTCAACTTGTTTGTTGTCATCCAAACAGTCTGATATGAACTGTGCAATTTGTGTAAGATTGGTAACCGTGGACCGTTTATTTACAAAACCATGCTGATCCTTAGATAAAACACAGATAAATTGTAGATAAATATAACTATAAAGAAGCATTTCATAAGCTTTGTCAAAATTGTTTATTGCAAAGATCTGACGTGCTTAGAGATAGATTAAAGAGGTAATGCAAAGATGTTGCAAAAATGTTGGCACAGTCCCTGATCAGAAAACTAGGAATACCATCATCATCCACTGTGTTCTTGCTATTCAACTTCATAAGTGTTTTAACAACTTCTATTGTGGTGAAAGATCCAATATCAATTAGCAAACTGTTGGTGGAAGCTATAGATGGAATTGGTCGGCCAGAAGATGGGACATGCATCGATTGGAAGAAATTTTTAAAAGTATTGGTGTTGAAAAAATATCTCTCTTCGCTTCTCATGTTACTAGGTATTCCGTCACTGGGTTTCTTCAAGGAAACAAATGTCCAAAATAAAAAGGGGTTGAATTTTAACTGATTTTGAGCATGAAGCGTGCAATTATTATACAATATGGAATAATTAGGTTCTACAATTACGCGCAACTCATGGTACTTATCGAGATCATCTAGATGTTTAAATTTCCTATACTTTACACGGTATTTAGGTTTCATATTGATGTCTTTAATATGTTTTCTAGTAAATCATACGGGATATCGCCACCTACCAAGTGTTTTCAAAGGCATGAATTGATTCATAAACTTACATATCCTATTGTAGAAGTTATTGCATGTCAAATTAACATCCGTATGCACGTATAAAAACGACAAGTCAGTATGTAACAAGACATCGCACAATTCCACATAGTCGGCGCGTTTGAAATTATAAATCTTATTATTACTTGGAGACAAAGAAGAACTGCGACTAGAGGCACAAACGCACGTCATATTCACAGCAGATGATGAGCATCGACGTTCGTAAATGGCAAAGTATCTAAAGCAACTTCTAAGTTGTCTATATTTGTTAACACCAAATGAAGCAAACACCCTAGCGAGTTTACCACGGAATTTACCTGACATAACTTTAGAGAATCGATGAAATTTTCAATAACTATGGATTTGCCATCGCAGATATAAGGATTGTTAAAGCGAGGTACGCTAAAATTACCAATGATCAATATTTTGTAGTTGTGAGATTCATTCAGTAATTCTAGCAAATCTAATAATATAGATCAGATTTCCTGAAAAAGGTTTCAGATAAAGAGGTCAAAGCTTCCTTTGCCCTGATTCCAAGAGACGTTTTCTTCTGGACACGTCTAAAAAGTGTGTAAATTAATATCCCAAAAGTTTGAATTTGAAATGCGATAGCGAACAACCTTTGCAGGAAACCTACATCATTTGCCGCAGCCTTTCTCCTGTCTACCATTTTTAATGCGGTATAGCAATTTTATAATGTTTTTTCGTCCTACTAGAGTAAATACCTGCCTTACAATTAATGTAAGACCACCCTATCAATTAAATAAATGCAATGCTTTATGTGTACCCCCTACACGTTTACAGCAGCATATGCACATATGTATGTGTAAATGTGTAAATTAAAAAAAAATAATTTAATTGTTCTTTTTCCTGAAAAATAGAAACTGTAATATTGATACAAAATGCACTAATGTAAGAAGTTTGAATTCTACATTTCTGTTTTAGAGTACATTTTTCACAAAATTGATTTTGAATAACTAACTGCAGGAGCCCATAAATAAATAAATAAATTTTAGTACCGACACACTCTGAACAACTGACGCAGCGTATTTATCAAATTAATCTACTATTTGCGCTCTTATATAGAGAACATTCTTTATCTCCCAGTTGGAATGAAATGTATCTCCCAGTTCTCGATTTCTAATATACCGGATGTAGACATACACGTGGATTCTCTTTACGTGGTTAACTGATCCATAGAAGAAACTTTCTTTCGAGAGCTAGACGCTAATGTAGAATAAGAATGCAACAATATAGGCTTTTAATTCAAGGTGATCTAGTGAAAAGAATTTAGGTCACGGGCTGCACCCCTAGTACACGGTCAAGGCCACACACATGGACTAAGGTGACCTCAGGTGTGCCACATTTTCTCTAGCGTCCTCATTGGTTTACCAAAATCTTCTTTTATATATATGCATGTAACATAATCGTTTAATTTATATTTGCGTTGCCATCACATGAAATTACACTTGTTAACATCTACTTCGTGTGCGGTAGAACACAGAATTACTTCAGTTCTTTCTTAAAGTTCTTACTAATTCTTATTAAAAAAATTGGTGAAATGTATTTCTTGTTTTGTTAAAAATAAGACAGAGATATTGTAATTGTATTTTAAAGAACTTTTTCTATTTGTTCAGTGCGTTTGTTTGATAAAATCAAGTTCGCAAGATAAGCATTTAAACGGAATGAATTCGGCTCACCTAAATTTAATCAATTCAATAATTGGCGTACTATGAATTAATGTCAAGGAAACTGAGCACATGGACAAGTTCATAATACACGCGCTCTAATTTAAAAGGAAATCTTAAAGTAGTGATTTTAGTAGCATGGTATATAGTACTGTAAATAGTTCGCTACTTTAGTAAATAATTCCCGAAGAGCTTTTAGATAATAAACAACAATATTCTGCTTTATTGCTGTGTTACCTTACACAGAGAATCTCTTATTAGTATGCAGAGAGGAAATAGATAATGCTAAAAGTATTAAATTTCATAAGTGAAATTGTATATGGTTATTATAAGGTTAAAAGGTGTTTATAATTACGACATAAGTAATAATTAGTCTACTGCTATTGTTTTATACATTAGGGCCAGAGCAAGTTTAAAAAAATCCTTTGTTCCATTCATGAAATATGCAGAACCACTAAAAATTCTATGGAGTTTATAAGCATTTACAGGAAAGAGAAATAAGCATGAAGATTATGCATGGAAAAAGAGTAACTTTGTGCATATTTTGGTGGTAGGATACAATTGCATAAACAACGAAACAATATCGCACCAGCCTTCCAAATGAAATTGAAACAATAACTGGACGTTTTGCTTAATAACATTTAGACGAGTAAAGCAATGTGGAATAATGTAAACGTTGGTTTTATATCATCACTCATCATTGTTCATGTCACTACCTTTTAATACGTACCGATCAGATCGGGTCATTTTTTGTTAATCCAGCGATTATTACAATTCACATTTATTATTTTTATTCACTCGTAGAGGCTATACCTTATCTCGTACAATTATATCCACTTACAAAAAAACGACTGTACAAAATATGCGGCATGAAGATCGTATCACAACGTCCCATGTACTCAAAGCACAGTGAAATAAATATAATATATTGATACTTATCTTCGAAATCGGTATACATGTCGCCGGATGATTAGTAATCTGGAATATTGTATTGATACCTGTGGTTCATTGATTTCATCGTACTTATTTTAACTGTTGGAGCCATCTAAGTTTTACTTATGAAAACAATATGTGGTTATGTTTGTATTTGTATTATACTCGGCTAAAGGCACAGAATACACCATAAACATACTATATATATGTGTACGTTGTAAGTATATCCAGTCAAGATTTTCATGTACAACGTTTCGAATAATAAAAATAATAAAAACTAGAGTAATTTGGTTCAGAATTGTTCCCTCTGGTAAATATGCTTACACCAACTTTATTACAGACATTTAAGTGATAGCTAGCGGTGCTAATTACTCCGTTGAAATTTGTGTTAAGATAAGCTACGGTTTAGTTGTGTTCGTAGATTGCCAACTGTTAGCACATTATTGCACCTGCTTGCAATTTCGACGAAGCAAATAATTTTTCATTTTTATTTTCATGTGTTTCTAATAGCGCGATGTGATAAAAATATAAGCATTACTTCTGTTAAGTTTAACTGTCTTGTATGCCTCTACTTTCCAATCCCATCTTGACTACCACATACTTATCACCCTCCACTCATTACCGGCGTTTTCTATCGCAAGGGACATGTTTAGGTCTGTTGCTTGAAGGTCATTACTTTATTTGCGTTTTTGTTTTCCTTACTTCGAGCTCCACTTCAACGAAGAATAAACAATTACAGTTTTCATTAAACAGTAACGAAAATCAACCGTAATATGCGAAGTAACGAGACAATTGCCTATGAGCAAAGACATTTTATTCAATGGTAATGAAATTTACACTTTTCACCGTAAATTTCGCTAACATTCAGGTACTTACCCAATCGCAAGCTTTCTAATTTCTAATTTCAGTAGCAAACAAGAATTTCTGACATTGCTAATGGAGCCAAAAGTGCTTACTTACCTCCTTCGTTGTATCCGAACCTGGTTCCGCGTAAAAGCTCTCAATGTGCTTAATAAATGAATATCGGATAACACAGAGACAGAATCTTGAAGTGGATGTAGCGATCTCTCCGAACCCAAATTTTCAATGATCTCTCACGATGTCTGGGAAATTATCTCAAATAATACGATAATTCAGTTTGTCGTGAACGATCGAATACACAGTTCCAACACTAATATTACACACATCAGGAATTGTCGCGATTTTATACATCTGCCATCATGAATAGTTTATACGATTTTGCAGAGCGTTAGTCGAGACTTCGTAGTATTGGTGATACTTGTTCTATGCGATTTAAGCTGTTCGATACATTTCTGCATGTTTCTGCGGCGTAAACACTTTTCACCTTACTGTTTCAATATTCTCAATTAAATCTCAAGTGGGTTTACAGCTTCGGGTAACAAAAACTTTATCAGCGAGCATTGCCTTCCTAACGTATTTCTTTCGAAAGGGACTGACATTTTGAAATGAATAAAGGAGGTTGAGTTTGTTTTTATCTCCTTCGAACAGTTGATCGTAGGTTTCATCTAATACTATTTTACACTCTCCAATGTTTTGAAGAGATTCCTCTGATAGGAGGTTCTTAATTTTCTTTCGAGTACATTATAGATACAGCATTCCTTTAGCTATACACATTAGTGCGATTTTATGTTATAACCAACTTTAAATGCTATTTGTAAATATTTTACGAAATATTGCTGTAACTGAATTCGACAAATACTTTGTAATACAGGGGAATATTGTTTTCCTTAACCAGTCTTTCATTTTTAAGATAGACACTCTATTTTCATCGACTTACTGATATCTGCACAGAACATGCGTTTCAGTTTCTTTCCGGTATTTGTTTTCTCTTGCGATGTACTATCCACTCCTGCTTTCATTAGGTTTTCGAGGCAAGGCACTAGCTTCTAAAGAAGAGACACCTGCTAAGCGCGGAGTAGATAACAAATATAGCTAGACATTTTATTTAAGAAACTTTGAACAAAACCATTTCTGACGTTCCTTAGATTAAACGCAACGTGCATTGAAATAAAACACGAGTAGTTTATATTACGAGTACATATTGACGTGTAAAGTAATAAAGTAAGAACGTACACACAAACTTTTATGAACTGCTCAGAGTGATATCTGTTAATGATTCTATAATTGCAACAACATTATTTTTACCTCTAGCGATCAAATGCTTATTTTGGATTTAATACAAAGAAAGGGAAGCAATTTGAAATAATGCATAAATTAAACAAGACACTTCCGGCGAAATGTTCATTAATTGTTATTCGGGAAACCAACATACACGGAAAAAATTCATAAAATTTAATGTACGAATAAAATATTTAACGTTTCATTTTACTTTAATATGTATTTAGGAAGAATGATCCAAAAGTGTAGTTGTAAAGTGCTAGGTTTATAGTACTTATTATTATTATGATAAAGCGCAGTCATTGTGTCTGAAGTAATTTACTACTCAGTTCGCCACACTACAGAGACTACTTTAGATATTTCAATAACAAAATAAAAATAAAAATATCAAAATTCAGTTAAATAAGTACCCGTTTGCATGTTAGAGAAATTTCGTTTACATATATATGCACAGTCTGCGACAAAAGTATAGGACACTACATTTATTAAAGAAATTTAATTGTTTTGTTAAGCATGTCAAGTTTGAATATTTTTCTATATATGATAAACAAATTTCACTATCTCTATCACTAATTGGGACAATAATACGCGATATAAGGATAATTTGGGGTTATTGACGAAATAAATGTGCGTCAAAAGTATAAGACATGATTTAATTAGACTTTATAAACACGTAAAAGAACAATTTACTTATTTATAAATAATTTCTAATAGTGAGTTGCACCACCTCGCTTCTCTACAACTTTTACAATTTGAATACGGTGGACCGCAACACAAAGTCCCGGCATGTAATCTGTTCAGATTCTGATGATATTTAATCGACCATAAGATTTATATGATTAACGCTATTCATTATTACACCTGATGTCAGATTTTCCGTTATACCCTATACCTGCCCATATAATAATACTACCACCACCCACCTGCCTACACTAGAACTACTCAGAGCTACTTCCTTCTTTATGAGATCATGGTAGCATTTACGCCAATCTAAGCGCGTGGTTGCAAATGCTAATCTGGTTTCTTTAAGCTGTTACTTTCAGCAGACATTGAACATTTCGTAGATTGGTGTTTGCACCTGCTGCTTGCGCTATTTGTCGAGCAGTCATTGCTGAGTTTGATGCAAACCTTAAAGTTGTACAACGTTTACGTTGTGTTATCACTTTGGGTCTTTTAGATTTGCGTACTTTTCTGTAATTTTCGCCTTTGTTTAAAGAAGTATGAGCTACAAGACGGGTTCTGCCCAAATTTGCTGCTATCTTTGCAACTGACCATTTATTGTTGCGCTAAGTACTAATTAAGCCCACTTCAGTGTTAGTCAATTGTTGTCCACATGAAACCTTGATATGTAGAAAGCAGATTACTAACATTTAATACACCATGTAAAGACTACTTATAGAATAGTTTCCTTATTTGCACTATACCCGTTGAGGACAAAACTACACCTGACATGGCCTACACTTTTGTCACACTTGGGTGTGTGGTTTTTCCTGAATATTTTGGCTCATCACTACTTTCGCAATGCCAGTACCAGAAACTACTACGATCAACTCCAGACGTCCGCAACGCGGGCTGCCTATTTGAATTTTACGATGTAATTCTTATTTTCCTTAAAATTTATGGGTGGCCTATACTATTGTCGTGAACTGTATGTATATACTGTTCCCCTTTAGCCTCCTTACTTGCGATCTAGAATCCATAAGCGGCGCTACTTTCCTGTGATATATCAAATTGTAGGAAATTTTGTTCTGCCTACATCATGTGCCCTACAAATGATCATCATTAAGAATTTTTTGTTGAAGGAGTACTACGAAACTACGAAATTTTACAGTTATTTATCATGGATAAACAGCAAACAATAACAACAAGCCGCTACATGTTGATATAAATTCAGTGTGATTTCTTTCCTGCATATTATATGGGTCTTAATGCACGACAATGACCTCAACTACACTGGTCGACGAGCGAAGAACTGGTTGATGCAATATAGGATTGAGGTCCTGGAGTGGTTGGTGCAGTCCCCAGACCTTAATCCTATCGAAAATTTACGGACTGATCTTAGAGGAGCCGTCTACAATATAAATCCTAAGATACAGTAATAATTACGGGAAATTGTACAAACCGCTGGGCATTCAATATTTCCAGAACGCTGCCAATATTTGGTCCACAGCATGCCTCGATGTTGCATAGTAGCAAAATAAATATATTAAATGTATTACATTTCATTTTATGTAGTACATAGGTTCTTTATTTTAACGTTTTCTTTACAATTGTTGTAGCAATTATTATTTTGTCTGCGTCACCTACAATTGTTTTTGAAAGTGACGATATTACAAAACATTGCAAACGCTGCAAATAGCATAATACATTTACTTACTACTATATACCTGAAGACAGTAAAATGTCTACAAATTGTCTAGCCGTTGATTTTACATGAATTTGCTAACACTGTTATTATTTTGTCTGGTACTGTAGATGAGTTCACACGAAATTAAGAGGATATGTTGTTATAGTTTAAAAAGGATACTGTTTTTTATAAAACAGTATTTCATGCTTGATTTAAAGCAATGCTCTTGCAATATTTCTGGGCGCTAGAATATTGTTTCGAAGAACTTTACCGCTATATTTTCTGCATTAGTTTGCATAAAATAAAAGACGATGCGTAGGAAAAAGGTGCATATTATAATGTCACTCGTGCTGCAAGTATTTTAGAAATGGTCTACTATTTTTGCACAAGCTTTCTAACCGGAGCTATGCACATTGACAAAGACGATTCTGTAGTACAAAGGTTCTCGTCGTCACCGGAAATTTCGCAAAATAGAAACCGTACCTTTATACCGAACCTAGCCCGCAGCAGGCAGTTTTCTCTTTATAAAGAGGTGTTTCGTCAATAGCGGCATACAGCATACAGATACAGTGAAATTGCCGTAATGCTTCAATATTACTTCCTTTGAAAACGTTAATCTAAAAGAAAATCCCAGAAGGGGCGAAGTCGAGCCAAATTAACAATTGCACATTTTTATAATAAGAATAGAATAAACTACATTAGAGTAATATCTATTTACATATATACATATAGACAAAGTAAGTAACAACTAAAAGCATCCGTGATTCCATCCTCCCCGGCCGTCTTTCCTAGTTTTAGTTTACTAACTGCTTCTCTGACTTCTTCAATGCTTATTGGTGTGATGTGTTCTTTGTCGTTTTTGCTTTTTCTCTTATATATCTATCTCGTTTTCCTCAGTTAGTATTTCCTTATCATCTTTCATTTTTCAATCTTGGTGTCTTCTTGCGTCTCAATTATTTTATTGTGCCGTAGAATAATTTTTGGTTTTCTCTATAGTTATCTCTCAGTTTTAATCCAAACTCTATCCAAGAATTTCGTTTGCCCTCTTCACACTCTCTTTAGCTTCTTTTCTTGCCATGTTGTACATTTTATAATATTCCTCTTTTCTGCTATGCATGTATGTATCTGTTTATTTTCCTTACCTCTAACTTTAAGTTGTATTTCTGCTGTTCACCACCTGCTTCTTTTTGTGTATGTACTTGCTATTTTTGTTATTCCACAGCTATCATCTGCAACCTTTAACTTTATGGATATATTGTGCAAATATAGTACTGACCTTTAAGAATCCTGTCGATTCTTGAACAGCAACTTCTACTCCCTAGAGGTAGGAAAGAAAATATTGGGCATATTTTGTTATGTATTTTTTAAAATTAATAGATATTTACGCTAGCAAGGCCTCTAATACAGTATACGCCGAAAAAGCGTTTAAAAGCTTTTAACTTTGTTTCGGAATATTTAACAGCTTGATATTTGTTAAATCATTGGGCAGTTAAATTAATTCCACATATTGGTGAGATTTAATGCACTCGCAGGTACATACAAACGATTGTTAATCCTTATACTGAAGTTGTGAATTAAAACATTACATGCGCGTGGATGTATTTACAGAAGTCGCTATAGTAAGCTCTCTCTCTACGGCATAAAAACACAGAATGATAATCCCCATAGCAAGATTCTGTGTTGCTTTGAGTGGAGGTAATAAGATTATTTTGGAGTGATCGTGATTTAGAAGCTTTGCCCCTTTGTTCACGACAGTACTACCTTGCTTCCTGTATTTTAAATAATATATAAATGATATAGTCTTTATTTCAAGATAATTAAAGCAATACTTAGCTATACTAAAAAAGAGATAATATATATAATATAATAATAATAATATAATATATAATAATAAATATATGCATATGCTATCAACTTAAAAAACTTGATAGTTAAATACAACTTAGTGTATCAGGAATATGCGAAAAATTAATATCAATAATTGTACGAACCTTATGGAAACTAGTACATATTGAGTTAGGACGAGCACAATAAAAAATTGTAGTTGTAGCAACTACGTTCTGATTATTTGGGAATATCAACCATATTATTTATTAAATTGAATAGGATTCCCATGTTGGTCCATTTACATCGCGAAGATGCGAAGTGAAATTGTTTAAAAGTGTACTGTGATCTAGACCTTTTCTAAGGTACTCATTGAAGACTAACCGAAGAGGAACCTACTCTACATCTTTCCAAATCTAAAAGAAAGCCTAGAAATAACACCAAGATAAGAAAAAGCTGTAAATACAGCTTTCCGTGGTATTAGTGAAATCAATTCACGTATTTAAATACGTCATGGTAAGCCTTCAGAAATCATTCACTTGCACTCACTGCCTTTGGTGCAAAGACGCCCTCTCGGTAGAGCAATCCACGAATTGCACGAGAGAAGGGTGGGAAACTGTACCCGCTTCATTTCGCTGTGTCTGACTTTACGGACAAATGTTCCTTTCTTTTGGCACTAGTTAGCGCCAGGAATATTCATTTGTATCGTGGAGGTAGGTATGGTGATAGAAGCAGCGAGAGAATTACATGTGTTAGCATAAAACTGCTCGACACCACACTGATGACGCCGGGAAGGCAGAAACATGTCCGTGTGTTAGCGTTTTGTGTCTCACATGTCTTTCTCGTGAATCAATTTCACTAATACCATGAAAAAGCAGTATTTACAGCGTTTTCGTATCTTGATGGTTCCAGATGATGATATAAAAGGGTGATCAATCTATGGCAGCGTGCTCGAACTTAGAACGCGCAAACGAGAGGTACGGTGTACGATACCATCATTACATCTAAAAAAGTGGTAGAGTTTAGTAAAACAGTGGTCACTTTTGTGCAGAATTTTGTGCTGGTGACGATCTCATAAAAATATGAATTGTGAATGATGCGAGATATACCCCAGCCAAACATTCAATATGTATAATTAACCCATCCACTCGAACTGCTGATTTCGAGCAGCGCTGACGGATAGCAAAAATCTCTCCCGTTTTCAAGAAAAATGATTGATAAACCACATGCCCATTTCAATACACAACAACAGCTGTAATAATCGCTATGTAGTGGAATTACCAAGAGTACGGTAACTAGAGCTTTTTCATCATTTCAAAAGAAAGCCAGATACATGCAAATCTATATAAACTAATAAAGAGGGCTTTACTCCATAATGACTACTACTTCGACGTTCATACGTGTAATTTGTCACTGACATAATAAATTCTGTCTAGCTAATTCATTTTTTCTATTCAAAAATAGTTTTTCTAATCAATTTTTATAGAAACCTGTAAGGACGTGAATTATTATGACCAGTAAAATATGTTTTACCCTTACTCTTGAGCAGACTATGTCCAAATAGTCAAATATGCTAGTTACTAAATTATAACTGAATGTATCCGGACTCGAGTAAATTTTCGGAGATTGTAGCACTTTAGTTTATGCTATCGACCACAGATACCTATGTAAGTAGTTAATAAATATATCGAATTTGAATTGTATAGGTAATTCCAAATAAAAGACATCGTTGCTTCAGAATTGAACCTCGTGTCTGTTAGAATTTTCAGAAGCTTTCACGAAATTGGTAACTACTAAAAGGGATTTTAACTCGAAAAATAAATGTAATGAATAGGGGCCCAAATTCCTATTTAATGGAACAACTGAACAAAGTTGAAAATATTTTTAAAATCGTTATTAATAATGCCACAGGCCAATACGTCAAAACTATATTTCCCTAGTTTTCAGAAACATGCGTTGCAGGCGGTCGCCATGATTAACCTTATACTTATATAAACGCACATACATACGTACATTTATCGTAAAAACATATCACAATTTATTTTATCATAAATAATGTACACAATAAATTTACAACAGATAAATATATACAATACTTGTTAATATAAAATATAACTTACGTCTCTTATCACAAACTAGAAGCTTACGAGTCTGGCAGAATAGATTTTTGAGATGGCCGTCCATCTTCAGCGTCAATTTTGCCGTCTTTATTTCTATAATGCAAATAACCAGAATAGGCTATCTCTTGTGCCTGATCTCGATCTCTAAACGCAAACTGTCTTGAGGGTTCACCGTAGTAATTTTCACTGTATTCGTGAGCATATCCAGAATCTTCTTTGTAATGAGGGCTATATCCGATACCAGCTGGCGTATAATGTGGCGATTGATAAGTGTTTCCAAATGGATTGGAGAGATTCGGTTTGCAAAGTTTAAAGAAACCAATAAGTCCCGGTATGATAATTGCAAAGAATCCTAGGAGATTCTTAAAGGATGATAGCCCTAATATAAGTGGCAAGAAGAGTAACAACTTCAACTTGAAAAGTTTTAATATGATGAGTAACGGTATAAATAGCTTCTTCAATTTCTTACGGTCTGAAAAAAGAAAATAACGCTGAATTATTTGCAAAATTAATACCAATTCTATCACTTAATGTGTTTCTTTTTCGGTAGAGACAATAAGGAATGAGGCATGCTTACATGTATTGAAAATAGGAAAGTATCTGAGTATATGCATGTCCATATGTATAACATCCCCACTAATGCGTGGATGAAAGATAACTCTGCTCAAAGCAACGTTATTAAATCATTGAGGATGTTGCACATCTGCTTTTGTCTTTTTTCTCTTACTATGCCATAGTATATTTTTTCTGATTCATAAAAATACCTCACCTTATAATACCAAAGAAACAAACAAAACGTTAATAGTTTATTAACTAAAACTAGTAGACTGACTTTAGTAAAAACCGGCAAGTAGTTCAAACTTGAAGGCCTTTATTAGAATCAATATGAATTGAGCATTATCCTACAGATCAAAACGCTCATTGACAAAGCAACATGTAGAAACGTATTTTACAACTAGCAACTATCCCGTATACAAGAGCATGTTACTTGGTTAGATTGAAATGTAAGGTAATTGTACTATGATACTAACAAAAATCCCTAATATTTTGAAAAGCTTTAGCGAAGCTCAATAAAAATGATATGGCTTTATAGTTCCCAGTATCAATTCGGCCATATTACGTTCATACATTGTGTGCTTGTTCTCTTACGTTTCGATTGAAATGGAAATAAACAAATTCCGTTATTGATTAATAGAGTAGACGCTGCGAATTTTCGGTCAGTAGCGTGTGCCTCAAAAAAGTGGATCTGACGAATATGGTTACATGAGCAAATATTTAACCGATCTCATCCACTTTATGCGCCTGCATACTGAAAACGCTGCTAAAAAGGTTAAGTGTTTACTACCTGGTAAACCCCTTGCTCGTTCCCCCAGCGTGCGCTATAGGCCCAAAGTTCGCAGCGGCGATACTATTGTTTGAGTTTCGAGGTTTCACAAATATAAACCTAGCATCGTGTAAGAGAAAATTGAGTTTGACGTAATTGTTGGCAATTTTTATTGTGAAATGTCTGCCATAATATTATTTATTTACAGGGAGACTCCACTACTGTTAAGTGCTTTGGGGAAACTGTTATTAAAGTTATAGTATGTACACTGAAATCTCTTAAACCATCACGTTTAATCTTACTACGTTTGTAAACCGTTCTTTTAAAGAAGAGTGCGGTAACTTCTTACACATTACGTGTAAACTAGATGCATTACATCTCGTGGATGAAGAAATTCGAAGGTGTTAATCGAGCGTAAATACAATCATCACAAAAGCGATGTGTATCAAATCCTCTAAACGTACTCGCGAGGTTTACAAATAGTGCTCCGACATTCCTGAGCCAGCATAATCGGGTCTTACTCAATGGAGAATGTGATTAAGGTAGTATTTTATTTTCAACAGTTCCGCAAAATAAAGTCTCTAGTGTTACATTTTGTTAAGAAAGTTAAGAAAGTCAGGTGCTTAAGTTGAGGTGAATTTAGAAACTATTCACAATAATTATAAAGAGGGAGTTGAGTTAATTGGTATTTCTTGTTTTATTTTGTTTGAATTATTACGACACTACAAAGGCGACGTCTTTGGTACAGCTAAGAAATGTGTAGCTCTACCGATAAATAAAAATCTGCAGCGTATTTTCGACGTCATTTGCGTGTTAGGAGTGAAACTATAATCATTTACTGAAATGTGATAAGACGGGACGCCTATGGTTGATGTCACTTTTCGGATGTATTCCTGATTCTTCGTATTATGCAAGACGTTGAGGAAGTTCTTGCAAAAGAATAGGTATTTAAAACATAATACAAATTTAGTGAAATAACCTGCGCTGACAAAATTTTGAAAATTGGTTATCAATGATTAAATCAATGGAAGCAGGTGTATTAGTGATAGAGGAAATAAAATCTATTCATAAATAAAAATTGTTGCTGCAAGAATTTCCAAAAGCACTTTTTTTGAAAAATATAGTCTTATTTGGAGAAATGCTTAAATTCTTCTAAAATCTAAACGATGTTCTTGTTTTAACAGGGCTAAACTAAAACAGAATTATAAATGAGGAAAAGTAAATAACAAGTCTATTTATTTTATTAAGTACTGAAAACCCTTTCCTTACGTAAACGAACAACTAATGTATAGAGAAAGTTTCGGTGAACATTTGAAATTGTTTTAAGTTAAATATTTCCCATTAGACAATTAAATTTAGCTAGAAAGCAACGAATTGAAGATAATTTAATCAGTAGAGGAATATATAACCACAATTTGGAGGTAACTACCTATCCAGTCAGATAAAGTGTATACTGCAGCATTATGAAGGTATTCGTACCTTTTTCACGAATATTTAATCCAGACGACGTGTTGTTCTTACTGTGTAACCATTAATAATGTTAAATCACTGTCGCGGTGTGAGCTTGAATTAAAACATTAACATATTCTTTTGAAACGATATTTACATATACGAAAATTATGATGTATATTGGTATTTTCAGTATAGTTAATAGATGAAGATAGAAAACAAAAATCAAGCGAAACAAAAAGGATTTTAACTTCCTGTTTCCTTTCCATTACTAATATTGGAAGAAGAATTTAAAGAAACGACATTTAAAAGCCGGTTCTTGTAGTTAACTGCGAAATTTATTTATTTGGAATTGGAACAACGTATTGACCAAAAGTTGCAACAAAGGGTTCATCAACCAGAATAACCTCTAGGATTTTATAAAACGATTCAAACGCTTATTGTGAAAAATTTAGACATTCTCTTATTCTTTAAAACATTGCTGCATTATTACTTGTCGATAGTTTTGTAAGATTAACATAGAACTAAGAACGAAGAAGTATGGGTCGTCAAAAAGGAAAACGATTAAATACCTTCTCGATAGTTGCATATAAAAGCGGTTTAAGACAGCGCATGCTATGATGCAATGCACCTACTCTTAGATTTCACATTTAGATTCTACATCACTGTAACTAATTACTGTATTATGTATGTTGATAAAATATACGTGAATTGTGCGTGGATATATTGTTGTATTAAAGAGATATAAACAAGTACGCAATAGAAAGGGATTGTTGATAGACGATAGATTAGAAGCAGAGTTTAAATTAATTTTGGTATTTGGTAATTGGACCTATTTTATTTAACTAATGCAGCTTTAATTCGATAAATACTTACTGAATAATGAGTCTTTCTTATCTTCTATTACATCGATTTCATCAGATACTTCATCGAGAAATGTTGGCAAATATCTACCTTGTTCTGTCACATCATTTCTAAATTCTACCTCGATGGCTGTTGATTTTAGGAAACGTTCTACCTAAAATATGCAAAATCAATAATATAGACACTTAATAAATAAATCTAACCAGAATCGAATAGTGACGAATGCAGCTATACCACTATAGAAACGTAGAAACAAAATGACATTTACACAATTATTACACTTTACTTATTGGTGAATTTGAAGTAATTCACCTTTATTTTAGCAACCAATAGTTTCTGGTTTTAACATATAAGCTAGATAACGACATATAAATTTAAATAAAGCCATTTTATCCACGGAAAGTGCTGGCTTCTGCAGTCCAATGCCAGCAATTAAATACCGTAAAAGCCGAACAATAAATTGCTACGATTATAGAGACATTATATTTTCTTTTCTTCCAAAGAAAGCTATTCTGATGCAAAAAACATTACATCAAAGGAGGTTACTCATGTATTCATCAATTAGTCATTAAAATATTGGCATATTCATGCGATAACCATTTAATTTACTTTAATAATATGTAGCATACACATTTTATAGTATAATGTGTATGCTGAATTCATCAAGTAGTCTGTAATTGTCTTAACACAATTTGAATTACGACCTACATGACAACAGTGGATCTCCATCCTGTACCTCTGACCCTCTTACAGCAAAATTATAGTGCCATTAAAGCACTTGGTCTATCGGTGCTCCGATTGTACGACCTATGCAAACTACTTCTACCGCTTGCATCACATCATAGTTACTGGAAAATTTTGCCCCATGTAAGATTTCTTTTAATTTGTAATCACTAGGAGCCAGATCCGATGAATATGGCAGGTGCTCCACTAATTCAAAGCCTGCTTGGTGTATAGCAGCCATAGCAATACCAGATGTATGGCTGGGAGCATTACCCTGATAGAACGGTACACCGTGCCTTTACTTTGTAGCTACTACCATTTCTCTCTTTTGCAGACTTTGAAACTTTATTTAGATCAAATTTACCGATTGTTTTAGAGAGCCTATTTAGTATTTACGGTACCTAACTACGAAAATTGGCAACAATAATGAACAATTGAATTAATGTAAGCGTAATTAATCCATCTGTAAGTGTATAACTTTCAAAACTTGAACAACAACTGAGAGTTTTATTTCAGCTTGCATATACTCCACTCTACTGGCAAAAAGCTACCTCTAACATGTATACACACAACATAATATACACTCACCTTACGCATTGCAAACTTTACGAGCTGATCCCATTCTGGTTCGTCTGAACGTGGAGTTTGCGAGTATTCAAAGGGTTCGTGAACTAGTTGCCTTAGCTGCGCTTCTGGCATTCGAACGATCCTCGCATTGTCGTTAATATGATAGCGTGGCTGCAAATATAGAAAACACATTATTGAAGGATCCTGCATATATTTAATCATCGTAAACTTAAGAAGCAGCTCTAGGCCTCGGCATATGCATAATCCTTGGAATTAATAATTGAAACCAGCCTCCCGGTATAAGCGGATATTAAGTAATTTAAACAGAACCTTTGTAAAGTTTGAGAAAGTTTTTAGGTGAGTAACTTTTTGTTCCGACAAAGTAATATAATAGAGCGTATTATGTTTTGATACCTTAATTTTTATAAATAAAGTAAAGCTAAAAGAGTAATATCTAACAGAAGAACATTTTTGCCACACACTATGTAATTCTGTGAAAAGACATGCAATATGTGGATAACACATGGGCTGAAAAGTCCCCGGCCTAACAAAGGAAACACGGTTTTTTTGGTTCAAAATTAGCTTTCTTCAACAACATAATCTCCATCAAGAGCAACGCAATCATTCCAGCGCCGTTCTAACATTTCAATACCACTTTTGTTGAACGATTTATCTTTTCCCTCAAAATAGGCCCCAGTTTCGGCAATAACCTCTTCATTCGCGCGAAATTTCTTACCGGCGAACATTTTTTTGAGGTCTGCGAACAGCCAGTAGTCGTTGGGAGCCAAGTCTGGTGAATACGGCGGATGTGGGAGCAATTCGAAGTTCAATTCATGTACTTTTGCCATTGGTTTGATTGACTTGTGACACGGTGCGTTGTCTTGATGAAACAAAATTTTTTTCTTTGCCATATGCGGTCGTTTCTTTGCAATTTAGGCCATCAAACGCTCCAATAAAGCTATATAATATTAACAGTTGATGGTATTTACTTTCTCAAGATAGTCGATGAATAATACACCACGCACATCCCAAAATACCGAGGCCATAACCTTTCCAGCCGGTTGTTGTGCTTTCGGGCGCTTTGGACGACGTTCACCAGTTGCTGTCCACTCAGATGACGATCGTTTTGATTCCGGAGTGAAGTGATGGATCCATGTTTCATCCGTTGTCACATATCGACGCAAAAATTCCGGTTTGTTACGTTTAAACATGGCCAAACACTGCTCAGAATCATCAACACGTTCTTATTTTTGGTCAACAGTGAGCAAACGAACAGAGCTTTCTCATAGTCAAATGCTCATGCAATATAAAGCCAAGACGTTCTTTTAATATCTTTACGATGTCAGCTAACTCATGCAACTTCACTTTTCGATCATTGAAAACGATTTTGTGGATTTTTTTGATGTTTTCTGGTGTTATCGCCTCATTTGGACGTCCATTGCGTTCTGCATCGTCGGTGTCTCTACGACCACGTTTGAAGTCTGGAAACCAACGTTTTATTGTTGTTTCTGATGGAGCGGAGTCCCCATAACACTTTTCAAGCCATTGTTTCGCTTGAACGGTATTTTTTTCCCATCAAGAAGCAATGCAAAATTAAAACACGAAATTGTTTTTGATCCATTGTTTTGAAAATAACAAAAGTAGCCTGACTCTTAGCTCAAAAACTCACAAACTATTGTATAGAATATCATGAAATTTTAACAGCTGTTTTTTGAAGGTTAGTACTAATTGAGAGAAAGGTAACTGCAATAAAACTAGCGTCATCTATGTCTTAGGCCCGGGGCTTTTCAGCCCATGTGTTAATGGACAACATGCCATTTTTCATGCAAGGATAAACACCAAAGTGTAGGAATTGTTCAAAGACTTTGGTAAAATTCGACAGAATAAATATAAGGGGATAGTTGGATATATCAGCAGGATCACCGGCATCAACTGCAGGCACAGTGCGAACAATCTTTCATTTATTCGAGAACAGCGAAGTTTTTAAGGCTGAAGAGAAAATTTTAGACAAAGGCTTCAGTAATGCATACTTACAATCTTTAATGAAAAATGAGGGAGTTTGATCATAACCAGAACTGCGAGTATTTTTGAGTTTATTTGTGGAATGCTGGACAAAGTTGTCAGAAAACTCAGTAATACTAATACAGAAGTTAGTGTTACATGTGTCTTGAAATTGATGGCAGATGATGGATCGATGAAGACAGTACTAAAATATTCTGAATATACATTAATAATTTGCTCTGGGCTACTGAAGGTGACATTGTTAAGAATCATATTACTCGGAATGCGACTCGGACAAAGAACCAGAAGTTAGCTGGATTATCAAAAATGTCATGTAGCACATTGTCGAGTTAGTTTTAAGAACCCCTTGTTGACTGACTTCTAATAAGACGGCGAGGTTCTCCAAACTACTGTAGAGAATCAATATCCTTGTCGTCTGTACTGCCGTAGGAAGTAATATTTCAGTTTTGTGTGTATCAATTAGGATAAGTTTGATTGCGAAGCAAAAATACGGGGACGTAAATATTAACCAACGAATACGGTGCTGAATAAAATAAGTCACATACAGGATTGACATTAGAACAGTTTTCAAGGAAGGACCAATTTATTTTGGCAGTTTTAACTCTGGGCCGAAATCATGCACTCAAGCTTCATTAATCATTACTTATTGCCAGATCTGCCCTCACGATAATATGTCTGCTACAGTTTTGAGTAAATTCTACTATTTTTCTTAATAAATCCATTTTGCGAAAATGCTTTACAACAGTTCCCCTTCTAACTTTGTTAATTTTCAAATGAACCGGTGGCGGTACTTTTCGGGCGGGTTCGACGTACTCCTGACTCACCATTTCCCGTTGTGAAAATAATTAATGGTGCTTTACATTTTACGGCGAGGGGATATAGTAACTGGGCCATGGAACACTTTACACACAGATTTCTACACCTTAAGGCTCCTATGGTTATTACAAGCTTATAACCCCGCGGGTCGCTCAACGCCAATAAAAATCCTAAACATTGCTTCAAATTAAAATTAACAAATTGTTCCAAGACCTACTATTTTTCCTTATTGAGTAAGAGAATCGGTTGAAGCTCATGTGGATAATATATTATAGCGAACTACCTTTCTACAAGCAAGCAATTGGAAATTCAGGAGAACAAACAAAGAAAGAGTATGACTAATTGCGTACACAATTTGTGTCAAACTGACAGAAAATATCTTCCTTCTCACATCTGATAAAAGAATAACGTTGCTCCGACTATTCTTAATTCCTCCAATTTGACTATGTCATTCATTTCAATTTTAAAATTCCACTTAAAGCAATCAATCAACGCAGAAAATTCTCGTATCTTTCATATATGGGTGAAGGTGATGTATGCACTTACCTTATCGAAAAACTGAATGAAAGACGACAAGGCGTGGGATTTAAAGCATTCGGCAAGGTCTCCATTTAAACATCCCGCATTCGTTTTCGCAAGATACGGGTCGGTTTCTGGACCGGTGCCTAGCCCTATCCAGTCGAGTAATCCCCTTCCTAATATATCAAAAAAGGAATCCATTAGACATTTAATCAATCTTAGTAATTTTTCTTTTCTGTAAAGTTGTCCATTCATTTATTTTTTTTGACATCTTAATCTATTATTTCGTTTAATTAAGTTGTAAAGACAGGTACGCAAGAAGGCAATAGGTACATTCTTCTGCATTAACTACTATGTTATTGCAACCGTTCTAAAATACAAGAGGAGAATCAACTTTAATTCTACTCTTATATAGTATAATATGGGATATTTGTCTCAAGTATTTGTAAAGACCAACAAAAAGTGTCAAAGAGAGAGAACTACCCCTTGTCAAAACACCACTCGCATACATAGTACCGCTCCAAGAGAGCAATACATCGAAGGTGGCGTAATTTAATATCCAGTGGTAATTCAGTGACCTTTTTTTCTGTAGGCTTCTATATTCATAGACATACGTATTTACAAACTTGCGTATTTGCATATAAACAGCTGCCAAGTCGTTATGATTTATATTTGACATAAAATGCCTCAAGATTATATGAACTGAAGTAATTGCACATTCTCCAATGACTAAAGGCAGAAAAGTTATTGCGGTAATCTGCGCTGAGTTTAGTATATCGCGGAAGATTGTCTAAGATCAAATACAGTAGAATCATTCCTCAGACAGATAAGACTACTGACCTCAATCTAACAGATATTGCGGAGGTTTCTTGGTGGAAGGGAACGACAAAAAACAGATGTTCGGCCTCAAAACCGAGATGAGCTTTGGCATATAGCCAAGCTTGAAATAAATTAAGGAAATTACAATATGAGGGACCTAGTCTGATTAATAATGCCATGCAGCAAGGTATTGATGATAATTTATAAAATGTTGCTAGATGGCTGACCTTTGGTTCTCAGACTTTTTGCCGCATAGAAAGTTTCTGATTCTTCTTCAGTGTTATAAATTTTCTAATTATAAATTTTCTAAACAGCAGAGAACCCATGACTCGAAAAGTAACCAGCAACGATGGCTTTGAAAGTCTGAAGGCTATTGTTACTACATTAAGAAAAGTGTAAACAACATTAATTTTCCGGTACTTATACTCCTTGAGGGGAAAAAGTGTTACATTTTGAAGACATTGGGTTTCAAATTTAGAATGGAAAGTTTAAATATGATCTTTCATCTGAGCATTAATAAAACTAGCGATGCAATAACATTTTTAACCATACAGAGAATTAAGTAGGCAAATGAATGCACACGTTCACGGTTCTACTTGAAATTTAGTACCGCCAGTACTCTAACGTAATGTACTGAGGTTAATATTAAGTCGTAAGAGGTCTTTGTCGGTGATCTCAAAATCTAAAGGATATACTTTAAGGGGTTCTTTTAAAATGGTCAAGTAGAGTTATTAAACCTTTATAGGATTATTGTTACAGGATTTGTAGAGTTTCCTTTAAGGATCAATATTAGACCTGTTAGACTTTTAGTAAAAGACATTATCTATCAAAAATAGAACAATCCTTTATTATCAGAGAGCTTTTATTGCAACACAAGCCGTATGGTCAAACAATAACCTCTATTAAATCTTTCCGAAAATACTTGTCTGTATTTTATAGAAACGTACTGAAGCGAGTAAAATACCAATACCGTTTTTTCCCTATCGATCTAATAACAATGCGACCATATGTACACAAATGTATGCATGTATGTGTATACACATATGTATATTAATCGATTGAATGGTAGGGACGTAGACCAAACAAGCAAATGTCAAATAAAGAAACATGACCGCAGAGGATATCAAATAACATTGTAGAAGAGTAAGATATCAAAAACCCACCGAGGCAAATTTCTTAATGTTTCTTTCTAAACACATTCTAATTTATGTCTCTAGGAACGATTTCAGTGTGATAATATTTGATTACCATATCAATTTTATTGGCGTCTAATTTGTTCTCATTTTACTTATTTTTAAGTAAAAAAACTTCTAACAATAGCATAAGTTTACTTAAAAAGTAGTACCTATTTAACACTACGTTGAGCAGAAACAAAGGGAACAATTACTAGTACCGAACGGAACGTAATTAAAAGTTATAAATGTTAAAGCTTCACTTCCAAGCCAAATCCGTTTGTTAGAATTTAGTTCCATTTCAGATTTCCGAACTTCTAATTTAACTATGAATGCCATTGGCGTAAAATACTCCACTTTTATTTCAGTGTGTTCGTTTACGTAATGTATTGAGATAAAAACAGAAGTTATGCACATTTAAGAAGCTTTTTCCTACAAATCTAAGCTTGAAAAGAAATTTTCAATTATTTAAGACCTGTTCTCTGTTGGAACGCAAAGATAGCGGGAGCC
The DNA here is from genome assembly GCA_023509865.1 of Trypoxylus dichotomus. NCBI lineage: Eukaryota > Metazoa > Arthropoda > Insecta > Coleoptera > Scarabaeidae > Trypoxylus > Trypoxylus dichotomus. The sequence goes on from CM042078.1 coordinate 48,537,046, forward strand.
AATGTTCGTTTAAATGCCAGCATGTAAACTTATAACTATAGATACGAATATTTGTATAATTAATACGTACGTGGCTTGATCTTATGCTATTGTTTAAACCTAAGCTGAATGAGCTATCAAACACTCTCTTTAGCTGTGTAAAACTCAAGTAAATAACCCTCGCTTTTACGAATATTTAAGTACCCATTCTATAATGTAATTTTCGGCAATATGTGGCCTTTATGCAAGATAAAAGGGGTACTATGTTACCCTTGCACGTTTACTGGTTATATCATGTGATGTTGTGTGGCAAGATATATTGCATGACATTTTAAACATTCATGCCTCCTCTTAAAGTCGTGGTTCGTAAAAAGAACTTTATTTGCATATTACCAAATCCCATATAGTAACAGAATGAACATAAAATACACGGAATGAGTTAGGCGCTTACGTGATAAATACGAGCCCTGTTAAAGTTAATTAGGGAAAAATATGCAACCCGAGGGGATAGTACTGCACAGACTATTTTTGTCTGTACTCAGCACATCGATGTAAATTCAAAATCTCTGTAGAAAAGTACGCTCGAAAGCACTTGATCGCAAATATGTAATGGTCATAATGATATATAATCGAAAATTCAAATGCTTTGTATCCTTCTTTAAACGTTTGTATGAACGAATAAGACGTAATCGAAGCTGGTATCTCATGTAACCTTTAAGGTGTCACAAATATATAAAATTCATTAAAATACTTTATAAAGAAAAAAGAATTATAATTAATAATTAAATACATGCACCTCTTGAAATTAAGTTTCGTGAATTATTTTGTTCAAGTTTTTAGGCTCTTCATAAATATTTCCATAACATTTTGTTCAAAGCAAAAAGCCCCATAGTACCCCGAAACCACCTAGCTCTAAAAGTGTTCTAAATTCTTCCAATTTCAAATCTACCTTCTATTAATTAATTTATGAAGTGTTATAGCTTTTCTATGCCTAGCAATTTAGTAATTTGTTAACGTTTCAATGACAAAGTAATATACATTTCGAATTTACAAAATTTGGAAAATGGAAATATATACGAAGTTTTCTTTTAGAATGTAGAAATGTAGAAATGTACAATAAGCCTCATTGGCTAATGAATGAACAGAAGAATTGAAGGAACTAATATGGCGAAAGCCTAAACGGTTTCCATTACAAATCATGTGGTATAAACATAATCATGTAATTGTTTTCGACTACATCTTTTGCTTTTCTAATTATCGATTTACCGCAGCACTTATCTTGTTTGACAGATACAGATCAAAGAAGTCAGGTAGGTAGTCATTGTATTACGTTTGATTCCCTAATAATTTGACTGCATTTATTACAATCAAGTTTGAAAGTTGATCCATACCTTTGCATGTTGAATTTATATTGTCGCAATTACTAATACATTAGACTGAAAGTAAAGATTTAGAACAGATTTTTCTTTTGTGAATTAAAAAAAAACATTGTAAAAATTATATTTAATATTATTACTTTGTAGAATTAGTGTAAAGCAAGTAACAGAAACTTACCTTGTCCATTTTCTTGTTGATGTACAAAATTATTTTGTCCAAACGACTGCAGCGCCACCAGTGATACGGCCGTCGATAAGAACAACCACTTGGCTATCTCTAACATTATCCCAAGATATTCAAAGAGGCGGCAATTATATTTTCGAATACACTCGACAGGAACTCGATAGAATTGTTAAGTGTATCTCTACTTCGATTCTCTTCGGTCGGTTAGGTAGGTCACTTAACTGTAAAGAACTTACGTAGCGTGTACGTGCATCGGTAAGATGATTTTAAAATGTACACGTTCGTTGTATACAAACGTTGATGTTCACAGTTGGTAAGCTTTGTATGGAATGCGTTTTCGGCTCTAGTTGAGGAGTTTTATATGATATTGAAAGGTATCGTAATCCCTCTGGATATTCCAGGATTGAGTAACGTATTGTCGGTTTAACGATCAGAGAAAGTGATTTCGTTGTAACCGGACTTAGAGCAAAACGAAGATTGCAAGGAAAGTACGCTCAGTTCCTCAAGTTCATTGTCTCCTTCATATATTACGTTCTTTCCTGCGGTAAATTACGAGCGTAAAGGTCAATACTCGGTTTTGACATTGGTTAGTTCACGCTTACTTTCATATATGCACGTCTATGAAATTCGTGTACCGAACAAAGGCTAAGTTGTATTTATTTACGGTGTATACGTCTTTCTTGGTAGTTGTCAGAAGTAAAGCATTTCATTGATTATTTTTTGACAACGAATTAATTGAAGTCATTTTCAATTAACTAAAAATATAACGAAACTTCTGAGTAATGAAAAGAAATACATCCTACTGAAAAATATTGAGCTTCAGTGTCGGATGTACACAATAAATAGTTATAAAATAAATTGTCAATGAAACAAAAGTAAGAAATATAATGAAAAGTATTTAGAGTTGTTGTTTGAGCTATTTCCATCGTTTGCGGAATTTTTATATTCAGACTTTTCGGTAGTGTATTGTCCTCATCATCAGAATAGTCCCGAGAAGGGCTGCCTCTTACTAGATTCATCATTAAATCTACGATTTGTCTGACTATGTGTCTTCCCTATTTGTTTTAGTGAATTCGTCTGATTGACCAATTTGAAATTTTGGTTAATATAGTGGAAAAGTATATCGAAGAATTTCCTGGTTTATTTTATAATGCCAGTAAAATTATGTGTAAAGTTTACAATAAATTGTTGGTGTACTTGGAGGAATGCGACTGTAGAAAGTATGTAAATAGTATAACACATACGAATAAAAAAGTGGCGTGCCACCAAGGAAACAGTTTCTGTTCGATTTACAGTTCATGCTTCTGGCTTGTTGTTTGCAACTTCATATACTTAATAAATAATCATTTTCACACTTCTGGGAATAAATATATACTCAAGTGGAAACTACCATCTCGGACAGCGTTATATAACTAGCTATCATCTGTACGTGAAGAAATCGAAAAGATGGTCAAATTTGAAGTGGAAGATACACAGCTATGGTTATGTGTTGACGAAACTACAATTCAAAAAGAAACATTCTAATATGTTATAGCACTTGCACTATAGTATCTTCGATATTATTAGCTAGCAAAAGATTAGGAAAGTATACTGATGAAGCGACTACGATAGCAGTGCTGCAACTGCTGATGTCGCTTTGACAATAGGATCTGCAAGTGGTTCTCTTGTGGACGACTTGTACATGTGATGTGTAAAATGCATGCTTTACAACTTGTGGCATAAATCACACGAGAATGTTTTTCGTAGATCAATGTATGAACATATGAAAAAGTGTTTCTCAAGTATCTCTAACGAACAGTATTCTCAAACCATCAGAGCCATTTCTTGCACGTTAGGTTGTGTTTCTACAATTTAATCCTAAAGCCAGATGAGATTTCAAGGTATTTCCGTTGAAAGAAATTTAAAAACTATTTACGATATTATTATTTGACGAAGAATTATTTGACGTAATAGAAAAATTGGAAAATATTGGGTTGCCGTTATTGAAATCACTACAAATAGTGGACAAAGTAAATACACTACTGTACAGTATAGTCAACACAAAAAACAGCGCAGTAATGGAAAAGTTCAATCGTATTATAGAAAAGGGATTCCGATTTTACAAAGTCACAATAAATTTAATGGTATGGTTATATCGGTAGATGTAACATAGATCTTCCGGAAGATATTTTTTCGTTATGGCGAAAAATGCTTTTACGATTTCATTCTCTTTCTTACGTCAAATTAATTAATTAGCGGATTCCGGAAGTGCGAAGGCGTAAGTATAAATAATTATAGGAACAAGTATTTATTCAGGTCAGTCTACGAAGGAGCACCATTTTCCTGTTTTCCAGAAAACGGCACTGCTACGGCTTCAAAATAAAAACATCATTAAAACTATTTCTGTTTTCATTGAGAACGAACCAGTAATAGTCCCTAATTAAATTGCAACAAATAACGGCATCTAGGTTTACTTTATTAGAATTGTATATGTATTGGATTCTTATTTACTCTTCTTACTGAGATTATAAATACATCGAATTGAATAGTAGTAAATGTAGTAAACATTGCGCTGATATTATGTTATATATATGTTGGAAATTATCACCGTATTACTTACAATTACATTTAATTGATTCCGTTATAACCTTTAACAAAAATCTGCTGAAAATTTTAAAGGATTATGTTTAGTACAATGAATGGTTTAATTAAAAGAAAGACTCCAATAAATACAATAGGGCGCTAATAACAAGACACATCTGGAATATTTGATACAATCATTTAAGTCACAATACGATATAACAATTGCACATTATACTATACATATACGATAAATAGTGGACATCTTACAACATGTGGAAATATACAGCGACGTGAAAATATCAAAATGGATGACGTTAAAGTTAAAAAAAGGCATTGGACTGATAACCCTGTCGGTACGTAGAAACAAAAACGATGTCTTAAATAGAAACATTCAACATTTTTTTGCGACACTAGAGATCAATTATAGAAATACTTGTTTAATAACCCAAGGATCATTCAGAGACATCGTAGCATAGCTGTTGCGAAGAGGATCTTTTACAATTAAGAATAATAAAGAACAAAATTGGAATGGTAGAAAAGCAAAAACATACACAATTAACAAGCCTAAGTAGATGAAAAACTGTATAAAAAAGTTAATAAAAACCACACTAATACCGTCTTTTTCTTGTCGATTCCAGAAATATCGTCCTCGTATAATTAATACAAAAAGTTTTTCCCAACACTTTTTAAAATTGTCACTTCAATGAACTAAAACTAGAGACCACACTGAACTTCGATAAACCTTTCTTCAGATTTATTTGTCATGTTGGTTAAATAAAATTTTTGGTTAGGCTGAATTTTATATTTTTTTGAGGACCTATATTTCCTATATTTTTTTTAATTCAATTAAGACCACTTTATCGTTTCAACAACTTAAGTTTCAATTTTTTGAATTTTGTTGTGTAATGTATATTTTGAAGAGTTTCTTAATCGAATTTAAAATTTAACATGTACAATTCCTTTTAGAAATCTTTATTTAACAAAACCCTTATTTATACTTAAGCTTAAGATACTCTTATATTAGGCTAATTAAGGATAATTTGTTTCCATAATTCGCTGATTAACACATGGGCTGAAAAGTCCCGGGCCTAACAAAGAAAACACGGTTTTTTTGGTTCAAAATTAGCTTTATTCATGAACGTAATCTCCATCAAGAGCAACGCAATCATTCCAGCGCCGCTCTAACATTTCAATACCACTTTTGCCTCAAAATAGGCCTCAGTTTCAGCGATAATTTCTTCATTCGTGCGAAATTTCTTACCGGCGAGCATTTTTTTGAGGTCTGCGAACAGCCAGTAGTCGCTGGGAGCCAAATCTAGCGAATGCGGTGGATGAGGGAGCAATTCGAAGTTCAATGCATGTAGTTTTGCCATTGTTTTGATTGACTTGTGACACGGTGCGTCGTCTTGATGAAACAATTTTTTTTCTTTGCCATATGCGGTCCTTTCTTTGCAATTTCGGCCTTCAAACGCTCCAATAACGCTTTATAATATTCACTGTTGATGGTATTTCCTTTCTCAAGATAGTCGATGAATATTACACCACGCACATCCCAAAATACCGAAGCCATAACCTTTCCAGCCGATTGTTGTGCTTTCGGGCGCTTTGGACGAGGTTCTCCAGTTGCTGTCCACTCAGATGACGATCGTTTTGATTCCGGAGTGAAGTGATGGATCCATGTTTCATCCATTGTCACATATCGACGCAAAAATTCCGGTTTGTTACGTTTAAACATGGCCAAACACTGCTCAGAATCATCAACACGTTCTTGTTTTTGGTCAACAGTGAGCAAACGCGGCACCCACTTTGAACAGAGCTTTCTCATAGTCAAATGCTCACGCAATATAAAGCCAATACGTTCTTTTGATATCTTTACGATGACAGCTAACTCACGCACCTTCACTTTTCGATCATTCAAAACGATGTTGTGGATTTTTTTGATGTTTTCTGGTGTTACCGCCTCATTTGGACGTCCACTGCGTTCTGCATCATCGGTGTCTCTACGACCACGTTTGAAGTCAGCAAACCAACGTTTTATTGTTGTTTCTGATGGAGCGGAGTCCCCATAACACTTTCAAGCCATTGCTTCGCTTGAACGGTATTTTTTCCCATCAAGAAGCAGTGTAAAATTAGAACACGAAATTGTTTTTGATCCATTGTTTTGAAAATAACAAAAGTAGCGTGACTCTTAGCACAATAACTCACAAACGAATGAATAAAATATCATAAAATTTTAACAGCTGTCTTTTGCAGGTTAGTACTAACTGAGAGAAAGGTGACTGCAATAAAACTAGCGTCATCTATGTGTTAGGCCCGGGACTTTTCAGCCCATGTGTTATTCTCTAAATTCTTATGGCTAGACTTCACAAACAAATTCAAGAAAGGTGAATTATTCAAGTTTATTTGATCATTAACTAGTACATCCGAATATTTAAGTTTATTTATCTATAGGGATTCGAGTAAGTTTAATTTTAGACCTTTACTTTCGCAATGTAAAATTCCGAAATTATGGTTTTTTTTTCCAGTAAATGGCGAGCGTAATTGGAATCTTTATTTTTATGTACACAGCTCATGAAGTACTCATATATCCTTTTTTCAAAACTCCTACCTGTTTGGCCGATAAACGTTTTTGGGCAATCAAAACAAGTTAGTTTATAAATTCCCGATTTTTTTCCTTTGATTATTTTTGATTTATTGTTTTTTTTATTTATTATTTCTAATGAATTATTGGTTTTGTAGGTTATTGCTAAATTAGATTTGGTTAATAGTTTGCCTATTCTTCACTAATTCTTCCTATATAGCTTAATACCCTGTAACTAATCCCTTTTTCCTTTATATTTGGATACACTTTTCCAATTGTTTTTCTATAGTTTCTTTTCTTTAATATTCGATCTACTAATTTGTCATTATCTATTTTTCTTAGCACGTATTCCAATGCCAAGTTGAATAATGCTGTCGAGAGTGAGTCTTCTTGTCCTACTCCTTTATTTATTTGCAGAGATTAATTAATCTTATTTTGGAGTATGGACCAATTTCTAATAGACTATTTTCCTTTTCATTTTATTCTCGTATAGCTGGAGAAATAGAAATTCGTCACAGGCTATTTTATTATCAAGAATCCTCTAATAGAACATGAAAATCAACAGTAGTAAGGAACACAAAAAGAATTTGTAGGAGACTTATTCTACTCCAAAACGTGCTACTTTCATATTCCTATTCTGATACAATAAATCTACTTTTGAATTACCAAACTTATTAAGTTTCTTCTTCGGTTTGATACTAAGTAACAAGTAACAAAGTTCTAGTGCCTGCAAAGTTTAAAGAATGTCTGCGATGTTGAAGCACAAACTTTATTTGGTGATATGCCAAAAAATCAGGAATATGCATTATTGTAAAATGTCTTCAACTGCAATAATTAGTATTCGATTTTTTCTGCTGTTATTTGTTTTTGGTCAAACATTTTGACACGTTCATACATGTTTTCTTAATTTTGTATTTTTTCTAATACATGCTTTTTTTATAATACAGTTATTTTGTTAATAGCCAAAATAAATCAACAGAGTTCATAAAATCTGGATCATTTTCAAGTAAAATAGTTTTTGCGTTTAAAATCAGTGTTACACAAAACAAAACAAACAATTTGTGACATACTTCCTTATCGACCTGTTCTTTTCATTTTAAATTGGTTTAATTAGGTATTAAGCCTAATACAACTTCAATCTACATTGAATCTTTGTCTTCCCGGAAAGTTACTAGAAGATGTATCAATTTTTACGATTGTTTTTTTTAAATTCAATGCTTGGACTCATTAAAACGTTCACTAGTGAATTATAGGAAGTAGGCATTTATTGCACCATTTTTTTTAGCTTGAACAATCCAAACTATTACAGGATGTGTGAATTAAGGGACCAAAAGCTTAATCTTGTTTAGAAAAAATCAAACAACAAGCAGTAGATCTCAAGATACGCAACAAGAAAAATCGTTTCTTCTACTTTCATTACCTTTACATTAAATTTAACTATCCTTGTTTCATCCTATAGAATTGATTAACCTAACATTTCTATTTAACTTATACGACCATAGCTCTCGAGTTTTGCTTTGTTTTTATAGTATAATCAACTTTAGAAATGTGATGCGGAAGATTTTAATGCTTATTAGGTAGGTATGGAGAAAGTTGTAAATCCGGGTGAAGTTCATTTCACTCGGGTAAAACCTTCAATCTGACTCATGCGTTATACAACATACGCTTAAGATGCTTATAGTAACGAATTATACAACGATTAACGAATTATGCTAAATTGCGACACTCGGTTAGAAAATAGCACGTGAGCTTTCTTATTATTGTATTGTTTACATACCATATGCGCGAAAATATTATTTAACCATTAAAATCAGCACCAAAATGTGCGCAGCATCTTGAATATTTAAGTTTAATTCAATTGAGAATTCGGAAGTAAAAAATATGATTGTTTTATATGTTTCACAAAATATTCATTCATGCCAATACTAAATTATTAAGGAACGCAAGTGAAAAGTAATTTGCATTAATGGCTATTTAGAACGAGGAAATATATATAATATAAAACGGATAATTAAGCAGAATTTAGAATTCTACTTAAACTTAATAATGGACGTTAATAACTTCAAATGTTTGTTTTATAGAGTCCTGGCATCTTGGTAAATGTTAAAATAGGAATCTCACTCTAATTAACTATGGCAATAACCTGATTTCCTTTCTAAGAAACTCATCCTTTGTTCGTCTGCAAATGCAGCAGCAATGTCTTGTAGTTAGGATTCGGATGCGAAGGCACTAAACTTTTACTAGAATTTTACCATTGCAGTGCCGCCATCAAAATGTCATCGCAACGTCACTATTCTTGTGAAGTTTATGCTAATAATCGAAAGCTATAAACCTGAAACGGCCAAGACCGTATAAGTTAAATTTCTCTTCGCTGAAAAATATGACATCCTTCTATTCATGATCTCATACCATACAATATTACGTCATATTCTTATTAATTAAATTAATAAGACTTGGATATTAATATTGTGTCTGTACAGACACTACGATATACCTATAAACATTACTACATCAAGGTATTAAAAACGGCTTTTTCTCGTAGACGCCGTTTGTTACGGCGCTTGTCCTGAAAACAAGTGATTTGGGTTCATATTCTACCGGAAGCCATTAAAATTTTTTACTAAATTTTAACGTTGGAAATTACAAGGAACGGTTTTCATATTAATCCATATAAACTTGTGCAAATTTTGCCTTGTTTGTTTGTGTTTCTCTTGGAAAGGTGGTTTAGGTTTTTTTTTGTTCTGCAGTTATTCTACCAGAAAAGGCTACCCGATGGCCATTGTTTTCGTCTCAGTTTTTGACTATATCCTTAAGCACTATCTTTACTGTAACGGAAAGTGTAAGAGTGACTTAGTTTTAAGAACTGTTGATTAAGTGATGAATTCGTCCTACTCTCTTAGTTGTAGCTTGATTTGGGACGCCTGCCTCTTTGCAATAAATTATTTTAGGCTTTTCTTTTTAAATTAGTAATTTACCTGTATGTATATTTAGCAACTGATGTGTACATGTTATTGAGAACAATTCCCTGATTCCTCGGTTTAGTTCCCCAGTTTATTGAAATTTCGCTGGTGTTTATCATTGTTTTCATTAAAGGTACTTCCCCCCTTATCAGTAGCGATATTGACACGGTAATACTTCAACTTTTTTATTATATCCGAAATGTAATTCTAAGTAATTCCACTTTAACCCTTGACAAATCTTTATAAGGAGCCACAAAGTTATATGGAATCATACAAATTCCGTTGAGTGTAGAGGTAGAAATTGTGAATTATATGTTATCGAAAAATTGATTCACTCATCATCATTAAGAGCTACTAAATATTAGTTTGGTGTCCCACAGTCTTATCCACTCCTAATTACGGTTTGCAAAGGGGGTACCAAACCACTGTAGTGCCACATGTTGTATGGATAAAAACATTTATTATGTGCGTAAGAGATATCAGTCTACAACGTGTTTGAAATCTAGATAATTTGAAATAAATTTTCGAACAGTGGTCACCATCCAATAATATTTACCAATCATATCTTCACAAATATTTGCTACTAAAATACGGTAACGTCACACGAACTAAAATAATGTTTGAAGAAAACTTAAGAACGCCGCCATTATCACGGTTTGGAACTCTACCATATAATGTCTCAAGTTAAAGTTAGGGATTTAGTTATCCTGGGTTTAAGCTCACTAATTTCATTGAACTTTTAAAACAGTGTGTCTACTAAAATAGGGTCAGCCCACCTTTAAAATAATATTCTGTATATATGCCACTCGTTTTTGAGTACTATTTGTGATCATACATTGAAATTATTTAACTTCTGATATCTAGTATGTATGTATATACTTGAAGTTCACCATATAAAAAGCTTTGTCTAGGGAAAATAGTCACAATTTTTGATACGTTTTCCTTGGTTTGAACCTAATAATGCCCATGAAATTTATTGGTTCAATTCTTTTCGTTAACACTTTTCTATTGTGTCGAATCTTCGTTAAACGTTATACAGAAGTTGAACATCAATTTTTCTAATAGTTTCGAGAATTTATATTCTGAAAGTATGCAGGTCACTACCTTTTCCTTGTAAATCTTCTGTTTCAAATATCTCCATAGTAAAAATAGTAGTCGGTCCATATTCTATCATAGTCAACGCAATCTCTATTCTATAAACCATGCTATTATGACAATTTAGATATCCATTATAAAGATATGTATATTCCAATAACTTTATTAAATAACATACTGCATTAAACATTCGATTTTTGTATCTGAAATTATGCGAAATGGTAGCAGTAGGAAGTGTTGATTGGTCACTATACATGGAACTCATAATATTTTCTCCAACCCATGAACAGAAATATAGTCTAAAAACCTGTTTTCGAATGCTAAAAAAATGAGTCAATTTGGATAGTATGAAAAGGACTGTTTGCCCTAAAAACTGTTTAAATAAATAATGACTTAAGACAGTCACCTTTTGCATCTTCAACTACAGACCTCAAATCAACAATGGTAACAGCAGCATCACAATGGTATTTATAGTTTTTCTGTGATTTACAGTTCTCTTTTAATCAATTTGTTTGATTAACTTCTTCAAAACCATTCTCGATCCAATTACATCTGTATATTTCTCACTGAATAAATTAATTGCAAAATTGTGAAATACAATTCCAATGCCTTATTTTGAAGCGACACATATTAAATTGACATGAAATAAATTTTAGAATAACTGCCACATTAATCACGGCAATGGGATAACGATAAAATTTATGCACCTAAATGTCTCCTCGTGTGCAGATATATTTTATTACTTATTCTTGAAAGAAAAAATAAATCAGTAAATTTCATGACAGTTTTCTTAATTTCAAGTCAAACAGAGAATATAAATAATTACCGAAATTTCAGCACCACTCTGATTAATCACAACTTTGATTTTTAAAGATTTCTAATTTTACTGAATAAATTCATAGAAACTTCCAGGTAATGTGAAATCTTAAAATAGTATGTAATTTGAAAATCTAATTACCTTGGAAAGGATCGTAGATACTAATAATTACATACGGTGAATTTTATAACTCAATCTAAAGGTTTTGGATCATAAGGCAGGACACCTTGTGTTGATACAATTACAAGCATTTTTTGCAAAGTGGAAGTTTCACAGTTTCTTGTGTTTATTAAAACTTCTATAATTTTAATTAATTATATTCTGCATTTAGTCTATTCTTTTAAATGCTAGCATCAATATACAGTGGGTCTACGGACTCTCTGTTGTTGCTTGGAAGTAAGTGTACGTCCATAATCAATCATCCAATAACTCATTATTTTTGATCAAATTGTACCTCTAATTTTTATATATAATGTCATCAGAACCACTTTTTTAAAATTTGTCTCGGAAAAAGCATACCGAATTTAGACTTGACAGCTTATTTATTCATGAACCTTATAAAGAAAACAAAATTACACTAGACAGACTAAAGTTTAGAAATATATTAGAAAGATAGAGATAATGGAAATTGAGATGAATCTAAAACAGAAACACTGCTTTCGAGGAATGCACTTTTCCAAAAAATGAAACGTTATTCTAAATGAATTATTATTGGAGTGATACTAATCCGAATTTTATTACTATATTATTAGCACTTAAAGAAAAGCAACATTTGACGCACTATCCTTACAGTGCAATAATCGCGGAGCATTTATTTGTTACTTATAAGTGTAAAATGAAAACATTTTTTTGGTATTTCCAAAGTTAAATTCAATTTAACTAGTTTGTGAAGATTTAATTAAAGATTTGTGTGTAGATGTCAGCAATGGCCATTCTCTCTCAAATTACATTGATGTTTCAAGCGACGGCATTAGAGAAGCAGCAGGCTTAACTCTGAAGTGATACAAAAAGGGTTCAATAAATTTTTGAATAATGCGATAGAATTGCATTGCTAGTTACTCTGTTTATTTGGTAATAGGTTTAATAAAATAATTTTAAATAATAATTTAAAGACTTTCATTTCAATATACTTCGTTCTTTTCTGTAATTGGAAAAACTATAGTAGACGTAAAAACAGTTAACTAACAAACAGAGAAGTGTTTACCTGCTCATTTTCTCATCTGAAAAAGTTAGTTATTTATGCCACTTAATCTGTAGGCACACGATATATGTCCCTCCTTTGTAGAAAAATAGGAAAGTTTCGGAGGGAAAAGTAATATGTGTAATACGGTTATTGTTCTCATATCCAACAAAAGAAACAGAATGCCTACCCTATTTTGGGACGTAAACACAGACTAGACGGTTCTTGATCATGTTATTGTTCTTGGTACGGTAACATTATACACATGTTATAATGAATGTTACTATTATCAGACATCGAAGAATTTAACTAATGCATACATATACATGTCGTCAGATAATATCATTTGTTAAAAGTGTATGGGTGTATGTACGCAAGAAGTGCGCAAACGGCATTGTTTTCATCTTCTACTTTTTGCAAGCAGGTGATAAGGTATACACGCACATGTCAGCTGAAAGAAAGGTAGCGATAATTTTAGATCTGAATTTCCTTTCAGGGCGAGGTAAAAACAAATCGTCTTCGAACTGAAACGGCTGGAGGCAATCAAAGCGACAAACTTGTGTGCAAGGCGCAGGATGGAAAGTTCTCTTTATAAAAATTAGTAGAAAACGTGTAAGAAATATGTAAGAAAACTTTTAAGGTAATTGCAATCTTGTAAGATCGAAGTTCGATTGTATATACTTTCAGAAATACAAAAGCTATTGTTACGTTATAGCACTGATATTTACCCAACCTTGCACGTATATTGATTGGAGTAATGATGATTTGTTCTAGGTACATCTTGGCATATTTTCTATAATAAAAGACTAGTATAATATAAAACAACAACAAATGGAAAGAAGCAGCATCTTTCAAATTTATCATTTATTTTTAAATGTCACAGGAAAAGAAAGAGGATTATGGATATGTGTAATAAAAGGCGAGTTGTCTCAATTAGTGGATAACGCCCGTCATTTTTATATTTAATGAACACCGACGCTTATATATTATGTCGCTGTTTCAAACCACCACAAAATACCTATTAACCCTCAGTCTACCAGCAAATCGGCATACCACGAAAACAATTTTACACTGAAAAACCATTTATCACAAGAAATCCTTTTCGCGAAAATTATTAAACTATACCTTCTACTTGAAAAGTATGTGAATACGAATACATTAGCTCTACCGCAGGTTAAGAAAGAAGCAACTCTTGAAAATCGATTTGGGTCCATAGTCAGTAGACGTTAAGTTAGAGTAACTGTTTCGAGAGGAAGATATCATTTGTTTTAACGAATGCTATATTATTACACAATAGCCAATTACAAAGTTAAGAATAAAGAAAGTTATCAAAGAAACCTATCAATTGTTTAAATGGTTACTGATTAACTCATTGAAATATTTATTTACGATTATAGCGGATTTGTTAAACCATTGCGATACTTAAGAAGAATTGTTTTTTTATATCACCACCACATTATAGAGAGAATATTTGCAAATAGCTTATGTCCAATTTTCTAATGTCTTAAATTGTTTGTATGTATTTAATGTTTAGTAATACTATACACACGAACCTTAATATATCAAGGGTTGTCAACTGTCCACCCACAGGTCGTAGTCAACCCTCAAATGCTTTAAGTGCAGCCCGGATCATCTTTTACTTTTTGGAAAAGAAAACTATTTTCTCAAAAGCAAGTGTATTTTACATTCTATCATAAATATCATTATTTTATTAAGAATGCGATTATATTTATAAAGTACTTGATTCACCGTCATTTCTCCTTTTAGCGTGGCCCTAGGAGGATTCAATCATAGCTACCTCTGATGTATAAAATTACACCCATGCATATTAGCAAAATTATGGTTAGGTAGAATAGTAGCATATTTAAGAAAAAGCAATGGTGTAGTTTATAACAACTACACTTGCGAACAACAAAATAATCAAAATAATACTAAATAACAGCGCGCTACGAAATGCTAACTGCAATTATTCGGTTGCTCACTTCAATATATCCAATCAACATAATTTAACCTTCTACTAGTGAGGTGGTGCTTTCGGGACCCAAAGTGATTTTAAACTTGGCAGTATTTTAAAAAGTCTGCTGTTAGGCTGCTGTCGCCCCATCTAGTTTTAAGTCAGCAGTATATCTACAACAAATTAAGAAGTGGTTTTCATTCAACTATGAATTTAAATTAGGAAGGGGTCATTTTGGCACCATGTCATCCTAAGTGTAACTGTGGGAGTATGTCTAGTTCTTCGAAAAATGTACAATTTAGCGATTCTAACTTCTAGGAGACGCTAATGAAATGGTACGAAGACATAGAATGTTGTTAGTGATATAGAAGAGATTAGTGAATGTGATATAGAAAGCGAACATGACACAGAATTGGAATTTGACGCCTCAGAAGATGCTGAAAATGATAATTAAACAGTAATCGTGAAAAACTGTTATGATAGAAATCGATTTAAGTAGATATCAGAGCCATTAATATAAAGATCGAGAACACAAAGCACAACATTGTGTCATACTTACCTGGTCTTACAGGAAAGATAAAAAATATTGGAAACTCTGCCACATTAATGCATATATATGTAATTGACATAAATCAGAGGGTAGCACGATGTATGGTTTCATAAAGGATGTAATGTTAGTTTCCTATATACCGAAGAAGAAGTTGCTACTTATTTCCTGAATGCACCATAATGAAGGAGTCGACGTATGACAGAAACCATCGAAACCAGAAATAGTAGCGTTCTATAATGCTACCAAGGGTGGTGTAGATTCACTTGATAGAATGTATTCCAATTGGACAAGTAGACGTATCGTCTATGGCTATGTTTTATGTTATGCTCGGTATTGCCTTTGTCAATTCCTTTGTTCTGTATCAAAATAATAGAGATAACAAATATCTATGTGTAGTGGTGCTTGATATTATTGATATTTGGAGTTGTTTTGAGTATTCAACAGCCATTATTAACTCTGGTAGAATTATAAAACTCTTAAGAAAAAAAAAAACAAATTCCACGGAAGTCTACAACAACACATTCTTCTTTATTTATTATGTCAGTTACGTTTATTTTAAATTTTTATTACTATAATACATTCTTATATTATTTTTTTCTTTCGTTTGCTTTTCTTTGTAATTTAGTATTAACTTGCGTTTATTAAAAATTAAAAAAAGAAATATTCTTTTCGAAGTTTGTCTGAAACTTGTCTGTCAACTTAAAACTTCCTTGATTAAACCGCAATATATGTATATATTTGAAAGGTATTGAAAGTTAATAAGTGTAAAGTTATCCAGTGACAAAATTAAAACACTTAGACATACTTGGATTATAGTCGTGCAAGCAGAAAGTGAGCTTGGCATGAATGAGCAGTATTCCATCAAAGGCAACTTCTTATTGGTCAAGTATTACCTACTCATTAGCGTAGTTAATCAATGTTTATATCTACACACACCTTTAGCTTTCCCTTGAAACGTGAAATAAATTGTCTTATCGAGAAAGACTATAAAAAACTGCACATTTGAAATAGTAGTTTCTGTATTACATACTTCAAATATAAACACTATTATTACTACCTTACGAACTAATCAAATAAATTATAATAAATAACTACGGTAGTTATTACATCTATATTCTAGGTCTTAGGTATGTCTAAGTTTTCTAGCTTGAACTAATTTATTGATATCCTTGAACGTTGTGAGCATTGCTGGACTAGTATTTTGAGCGGAGAGCATTGGGCATCCTGTGTGAGCTAAGCATTCTTCACCGTCTTGGCCGTCTTTCGCTGCCTTCATATATTTAAAGAATCGTAAGATTTCCGGATTATCGGATATTGGCTTCCGAAGCTCATTAAGCTCCCTAAAATGGAATAAAGACATTGTACAGTTTTAAAATTGGCTATAAAAGACTTATCGACTGAATTAATAATTAATCAAAAGAGCGGTTCCATGTATTATTAGAAGCGCATAAGGATCGACTAGTATGCTTTGATATAAAAAGTGGAAACCTATTAATATTTTATTCAGATGCGATCAACTATATATTTTTCTAACTTTTTGTATGCTAATCTTGTTATCGTCTCCTCCCTTGAGATATAACGAGACTGGAATCTGTGTATTTTGCGGGGTTATTACTTTACTTGTGGTAGGAACAACCTTGCTTTAATTTTAATGGTGAAATGGTGACGATTCATAAATAATTCTTGTTGCATTTCTATACATTTTTAAATTACTGTTACGCAAAGGAAAGGCACCCAATACGGAAATTCAGAATTTAATGAAACTAGGGTGACTTATAGACTTCATAGGACTATATAAAACACCGATTTCTGTTTCTGCTAAAAATGGTTTTCAAGACTGAAATCGATATTAAAAAATCGAGGAATTCCCGGTTTTTCGTTAGTTGTTTCCTATTACATGTTATCGTTGATAAAAGTAATTGTTACACACAGGTAAATAGCATTCTTAAAAGGCTATGGAAATATGTCAAACTTGAATACCCGCGCAAAATACGTTGTTAGCATATGTACATCACTACTGATAGACAAGAATCACGGTCCAGTGTATGGTATATATACCTTTCTAAATCGTTGAACAAACAACTAACTGGCTGGTTTTTTAGAATAGGATAACTATTTATTGTAGCAGAAACTGACCGCAGAATGTATTCAGATTTTGGAACCTACTTCCGTTAATGTACGACGAGGACATAATTCTAAATGAAAGCCAGTTTTATCGATGTTAAATGTATTCTTCCCTCCATCCTCATTAAATTTTGGTTTCACTTCTTCTACAAAGGTAGATGCTGTTATTTTTAAGCGATTATAGTCAATTTCATACGAGCAACCTATAAAATTGAACAATTTTTTCTAGAAACTGTGATTTAAAATGTGGTATCCATTTTTGAGAAGCTTTAAAATAATCTAACAGCACTTCTTTTTCTGCTTCTGGAACCAATCAATTCAAAGCATGAACGGTTAGATTCATATCTGAGCTAGTTGCAAATTTTTTAAATATATACTGAAGTTGTCAACAACTAATCTCTTCTTGCGCCATCAATTGTAAGATTTTCATCTCTCCGAATGAAACGATTTTGTACACTATACAACGTCAATTTTCGTTTCTTTCAACTCGACCAATATTCAACTACTTTCCGGTTGTGTCTTACATTAGAAACACACCACATTGGTAGTACAGAATTTTTCCAATTATTATTCAATAACCTTTTTTGTAGTAGTTCTTCGTCCTCTCTCACTATTCCTGGCGTAACTGGACTACGTTCATCCAAACGTTTCTAAACGTTTCAAACATAAAAAATATTATTTAAATTTTGCATTGCTAGGTGGGGTACCTTTCCTTATTAATTATCTTTTTGGAATCTATAAGTAAATGAAGCAAAATGACTTACACGATATTGTCGAACCTAAGTTTGTTAAGCAGAATGTATGTATATTTAAATTATATATCAATGCTATTTTATAATTAATTGCAAAACTCAATTCAAGGTAATTAAGTTTTGCTTTCAATAAGAAAGAATCATGATTGCGCGTGTCAATATGAAGTGAATGTATTGCCTATTGACAAAAGGAATCGTACTGACATACTTTTTCAATATTTTCATTAAAATTTAACTATATAAATTAGCATTACGATACAGGTTATACTAAATATCTCTAAAATAACTAGTATGAAATAGTTAACTTGTTGGTATAAATTATTTATAATTTATACTTCTATTTTAAATAGTATTCCAACTGTGAGTACTAAATTTCTCTTTTGCTGATATCTTTCGTAATTAGAGGTCTTTGGTAACTTGTCATTAGACAGCATTTCTAATACTCCTTTTATTACACTTACCCAAACGAATACACACAGCAGTTCTCTTCAATATTGATCTGCATATTTAAAACTCTAAGTTTTATTCGCTTTCTACATTCTATGCTTTTATTTCATAAAAGGAAGCATTAATAAGCTAACATCAACATATGCTACTATATACAACACTTGACATCATTGCCTAGAAAACTTGAATGTAATTTGCATGTATTTGTTTATTTATTTTGAATCTGAAAAACTGTTGGAATATTTTCGTAGACGTGCCAATACGTATAGAAATAAATTATCTTTGGTTGCTAATAAGAAAGCAAAGCATCTGCCTTAAATAACTTTCTTTTCCTTCATTAAAAAAAACATCAAATATGATGAAGCTGTTATTTTGTTAGCCTCATAATTTTTAAATATATTGATACAATAATAATAATAAATATATTAAATATATTGGTGGTTAGAACTATTTACTGTTGATGTCACAATTAGCGGTGCAACACAAAAGAAGTTTTTAATTTCAATTTATCTCTCCTGAAGTTGATTTTGCGCAGCATTGGTGTTTTCATTGCACAACTCTTTGTCCAACACACTCATATGCAATATTACATTTAAGATGCAATGGGCCTAACTTACTTTCAAACTATACAAATCAACTGGAATAGACTGCCTCTTTCCAATGCTACTACACAAACATATACACGTGCTATTATCAATTTTATCCAGTTTATACAAAGCCACATATGGCTTCGGTTATATATTGACGTATATAACAGCGAAAAAAACTAAATGCGGTATTTATATCTAAACAAAGAATGCGGCTTGTAGACCTCAACATTAGAGATATTGTGGTGGGGCTAACACTATTTTATGCCTACATATAGAGAGCGACTATGGTATTTCATAGATCTTAGAGGACATCTAAATATCCTTAGAGAAATTAATTCATACTCTTTATACGTTACTAGGGATGTAAATCCTATGCACTATAACTTCGATCCGAGCTAAACGGAAATGAAAGCACTCATAAGTTAGCCAAAGAAATAGCCCTTCATTGGGACAGAATTCTGTTATAGTTTACGCAAGGGCTGCTAAATATAAAAGCAGGATATGGGAAGAATATCAAAAGGCGTTAAACTGGGCAAACACTCCGGAACAAAATTATGAGAAAGCATTCATTTGTTTCTCATCATCTACAGCAGAGACACTGCTATCATTCAGTAAAGAGAACTGAAGGCTACTGATAGGACTACTGACGGGATATGTTGTCTTGAAATATCATTTATACAAATTTAAGAAAGCTGAGGGCCAAGTCTATCATCTATATCAAGAACATCTGCATCAATAGGCAAAACATATTATGCACGTGTTTATATATATTTCTTTGAAGAACTGTATCCTGAGCGTGTCCCACAACCATATCAACGTGCTTGGGAAATATAGCTGGAGTATTCTAAAAGACACTCCCAACGAGGATTATTCACGACAATCTAAAAGGAATAAATATAACCTTCCCTTTTTTTTATTTCAAATTCATTTATCTAGACTTCTTATGCTACTCATGTCAAAACAAATGTAATATACAATCAAGAAAAGTTCCAATCAGTAATCTTCGAACTTTGCATAAGCATACATGTAAGGTATATAAAACAAAATTAATTGAGGAATTGCATGAATATAATACTGAATTTATCTGGAACTTATCGAAAATTCAAACATATCTTACATCTACTCTCCTGACGAATGTATATTTTCAAGGAATGGTTGTTAATTCATAAAATTGCAGGTATTGCTAAACCTGGAGTTTCTCACAAACATTAAACATCTGGTATGGTGCTCTAAGTGATAACAGTTACTCCTTTTCCTCAATAGAATTTTAAGAAGCGGCTGTTACAGAATAATAGCTGAAAGAAGTATGCAACTTAGCAACATTTCAAATATTGGAGAAATATCAACGCAATTGTCCTGAAAATGCACCATTGTTTTATCAAGATGATACACTTTCATACCTACTATGTTCTGATTATATTACATCATGTGGCATTTTTGCTCGTTAAGTGGATGGAGGAAATTCGATGATGGAACAGCCAACAGAGTGAACGCCATTAGACTTTTCGCGGATCTGTTAAGATTTATAAGTGCTTTTCGTCAAAGAATTATTCAAAGGTGTTGCATAATGTTAGCGATGTTGAACCTAAATTGTGTCAATGTATGGAAGTGAACGGAAGTCAGTTTAAACCACTGATATAATAATTCATCCAATCAATCAACTATGCTGTTGAGTTCAATGGAACCACTATTGAAATAGATATTCTAACGAAACGATACTTGGATAGCAAGTCAAATACATGTGGTTGGCAACCTACTCGGTGTAGAATTTCAGCATTACACTTTCTTGAAACCTGCTCATTGGTGAAAAGCCGAAAATCTAGCACAATAAAATATATGGCATTAAGAAAAGGCTTGATAGTAACAAGCAAGTGCAATTACAAAGAAATATTACACCCCTTAACGCATTTTTATAGTTTAATTTAGAAAATAAATTTAAACTATTTTTTTACGTATAAACATTGAGTGCTTCTTCGTACCGAACTGTGAAAATAATTTAGTCTAATTCTTTTTGTGAAGCATAGATTTTCGGATATATGTTAAACTACTGCTAATTACTCACACCAAGGGCTTCTAGTTTCAACAGTAAATATATAACCCACGTAACGTATTCGCTTAAAGTTGAAAATATGAAATACGTATTTGCGCAGAGAGAGTTTAAAAACAAAATTTTCTCCATTATTCGATGTAATGTTTATGGAAGCAATGTTAGCACCACTAGCAACCGCAGTGCTTTTAGCGGTTCAACGAAAGTAAATATTGGCCGAGACTTTAACGCTTCCCTTACGTAGGTAGTTTGAGAATATGTTTTATTTTAAGACTATCGATTACAATGGGCAAATTTAACCAACGCAAATATCTCAAATCTCTTACTAGAAAGGTGACGTTTACGTTCAATCGAAAAATTACTCTGCCTTATTGATGTTATTTTTGTTACACGAATTTAAAGTTTAAAATGTTATACCGGGAATATTCTACAGCTTCTGTTCTTTTACATAAACGTCCAGATTCCCTTAAATCCCGTTCCTGTTAAAAAAAGCTCTGCTTTTGTTATAGTGTAGGTCTTTGAGTCAAGTAAGTACTAGTTCTATTAGAATTAATAGAATTTCTTATATCTGTCTTTAATAGGTTATATATTATCAAGATGGCTACCTGCATAAAGAATTGCGAAATTTACAACTATACAGCGCATTAATTTTATAACTGTAAGCGAATCGATATTAAAAGATCTTTCTTGAAAATTTCGTACAATATAAATTTCTAAACTAACTTTAGTTTCGCCAAAGTGAGGCAAGTAACAGCGCAATGCGGAGAAGAACGAACTTTGTAACTCAATTCCCATGCTTTATATCTAATTATGCATGTTTTTTTTAATTTATTGCTATCCAATCCATAGAAAACTAATTAACACTGTATAACGAACGAACGAACTTAAATAAAGTAAAATATTTATCTTCTCCAGTCTGTTATTAAATAACTGTTGTACTTTTTTCAAATAAATTTAGATTCGTTAAAATAGAAATTACAAGAAAATTATCGAAAATTACTTGGCAAACAATTTCAATGCAGATGTAATTAAATTTCTGTCTGAAACTTCAGTATTAAATTAAAGACATTGTAAGTATAATTGTAGTTCCCTTCTTTAAAACTCCTCGCCTTTCTGTTTCAGAGAGTGAACGCCGAGAAGAAAGGGTTTTCAAAATAATTACTTTCCATTAAAATCTATTACTTCTACATACCTTGAAATTTTGAATCTAAAGCGTGCATCGTAACAAAAAGAAAACGGGAACGTTATCCATCTTACCTACTCAATTGTGCAGAAACCAAATTGCTATATGGAGCGAACTTTGCTGGATTTGCGTACATCATGCACACCAGTCTTTCTCTGCACTTTTCCGTCTCGGCGGTTTTCGAATCTCCTAATCCGAGCTGCTGAAATACGGAATCCAATCGAGACAAGAGGGGACTGTAAAACGGGTCGTAACTTGTTAACAGCAAGGATGACGGTGGTATTTTATGGAAGACTTTATAATCGGCTTTCTTAGAAGGTTGCCTAATGTAGTAGTTATTCGAATTAGCCATGTATGAATCGTATTGGCCATCTACTCCAAACCTATAAATAAAAGTGTGTAAATTTAATAAGACATCTACAAATGTACAAAATTTAAGAAAATATAAAGGTAAAAAGAAATCATCTTTAATTCCATCAGCAACTAAATTTAGTTTCTCTTAGAATTGAAGTAATTTAGCAGTTATTCTTCCAATTATTTAATCAATTTCATGGTTACAATTCAGATACACAAAAAGATTACTATTTTATGGATTTGAGTAATGTATGTAGGTAATCAGTTTATCACTTACAACTACGGCGAGCAAGTACATACGTAATTATCAAACAGCAGAAGCAAAAGAAAAAAATGTATGCATACACATACGTACATACATCTATACCGTATAAAAATTTGGGAGCGAAAATCTTTGAAATGCGATATTTTGTTCGTTTTGACAATAAGGTTCTAAAGTCTTTTTTAAATCACCCTCTTTAAAGGTAGTAATGAACGTTTATTTAACACACATTTCATACAGTAGTCACTAACACTTCATGTGCAAACACGTATTTGCTATCTGTAAACTGACTCAAGCGAATTTACTTCTCTTGACGTGTCTACTGATGTTTTCATCCTAAACTGATTAGTCTACAACGAACATTGAATCACTCAATCTATTTCCCTATTTCAATTAATATCCGAAACAATTTTTGGCAATTTAGTAATTCATTTTCAAATTAGTTACACCAACGACATCATTAACAAGAGAATTTTTTTGTAAACCTTGAGAAAGATGAAAACTTCTTCGGAAACGTGGACATAAAGTGTGAAATCCTCAATAGATACAATTCAATAGAATTTCATTCAGTGTAGTATTATAGCATGTTCGCTTAACTATTAAGAATCTGATCATCTAAACTACCCTGGTATACACACAAAATATGAAACTATTTTGATTACAGCATATTTGAGACAGTCTTTTTTAAGATCCCACACATGCTTTACGATGTGGATATCATAGCCAACTTTTTATTGAAAGCGTGATAGCTTTAACGAATTTTCGTATGTCATTGCCGACACTGCACTTCACTAAACTTCCTGTTCCGTTGCTAACCGGTATAATTAAACTCAAACAGGACTTGCGTGATAACGCATTTAAGTAGTTTAAGAAATACAATTCGTTAGGACGTGGGACTGTCGCAAATCACTGCAAAATTCTACAACAAATGCAATCAAGCAGGAAAAAGGAGTGTATTTAATATTTAAAATGAATTCTCTGTCATTAAATGGTACAGAGTTGTAGAAGTTGCTAAGTTGCTAGTTTATTTAGTAGTTTACTAAAAGTGATCCTATACGGTCATACTTTTAACTGCACATGTTAGAGTGCTTTACTAACGTTATTAGAAGCAAAATGGGTAATTTAACTCCAGAAGAAGTGGCTGGAGTTGTTGCTTTAATCTAAAATGGTCGATCTCAAACATAGGTGGCTAATTTAGTGAATATTACTTAGTCTAAGTGTTTCAAGGGCAGTAACCAGTAGCAGACAAGTCGTCCAAGCTGTACTACTCCCCAAGATGACCGGTCTTTAAGACTACAAATATTGCGTCGGAGGTATGTAACTACAAGGCAATTGGGGAAGACTTCATTAGAGTCAGAAATATTCAAATGAGTACCCAAACCATTCGTAATATGTTGAGTCAGAGTGGAACAAAAGCCAAAGTAACCGTTACAACTCCCTGCCTTACTAGGAATCACAAAGTGACACGCTTTAAATTTGCCAGGGAACATGTCAATTGGGAAATGAATAATTGAATCAACATATTCTTCACAGATGAGTCAAGATTTAGTCTTTACGCCTCAGATAGGAGTATACCAGTGTATAGACGAAACGGTGAGCCATATTCTCAGATCTACGCCTAATTTTGATGGCGACTCCATCATGGTTTGAGGAGGCATCTCTTTAGCAAACTGTATATAGCTATTATCTGTAAACAGAGGTATATAACAAAAATTGTACATGATCACGTAGTACCATACCCACCAGTAATGGGCAACGAAATCTTGTTAAAGCACGACCTCATGTAGCAATAATCGATAATACCTTGATGAGGTTGGCATTCCAGTCTTAAATTAGTCTGCGATGAGTCTAAATATGAATCCCATCGAGAATGTGTGGGGTACGAGCTACAACATGTTGCCTCCGTAGAGCTATAAGGATTAGAAGACGTCCTCCGTGAGGAGTGGAAGAATTTAGACCAAGCTTATATACGGAGGTCAATTGAATCAATACCAAATGGAATGCGACCGCAAGTAAGTAAGGACCAAGAGTGGCAATATCGAGTATTGTCTTGTAACTCCTTTTTTTCCAAAAATATAAAATCTGTTATAACCGAGTATCAATTCTTGCGAGTGGTTCTTACTATAAATCATTACTTTCATTGTTCAGTCTCTCTATAGGTTAGTGTTTCTTAGCATATATATTGCTTTTAAAAGAGTTGAGCGGAAGAGCAGGTGCTGCTTCATCAATAACCCGAATTGCACCTACTCTTTCAAATAAACTTATCAGCGCTAATTAATTAGGAACTAATATTGTTTCAATTTGGGAAATAGACAAAGACGATTTATCGGTATTATTATTATTATTGCCATTATATCTCCATCAAGGATAGCTAACTGGCTCCAATCGGTCCTCGAGTATTTCAGCCCACGTCGTCATTTTCTATCAAGAATGCAGCTATATTTATCGAAAATACTTCTTTGAGGATCACATAGTCACTAACTACGCTTCTCTTTCAGTAAACTTAGCCCACCATTACTTTTACTTTATTATATGGTCGCAGGACGATTTTGAATTGGCTACATCTGATTATGGAACTCGCTTGCTCAGATCAGTACAGCCAATCGTAACGATTTAAGAATGCTTCCATATCTAAAATTCGTTAAGCTCCACGTAAATTTACGCTTAGTTGTGTTGCCCTTGGCATTTAACATGAGTACTTAACCCATAATCACGTCACTACGCAAATTATGCATTACTAATGCAGCGTAAAAGCGTTTGCGAAACTGTAATATATTATATATATTTAACAAGCGATATGTCTCTATCTATTCTATTCTACAAATTTTATTGGTCGAAAAATATTGGTCTGTCCTCAGAATAAATACAATAATGAACGATTTTATTGAGAATTAAACATATCAAGCTCCCTCATTGCATAATAAAGGTGGCCTCATACTCAACAGTACAAGTAACAACCTGAGCTTTATATTCAATTAATGCTCTTACGAAACACGAACACCTTTGTTCTTCTAAAATAATTTAGTTTTATACGGGCAAGACCGTATATTTAATGTAGAAACTACATTTCTCTGCTTTTGTTTTAGACTTGTTCATTATCATATCATCTTTATAAGCAATAAACTACGCTAACAGAGCACAAGAAACAAACGTCGGAGTTATTCCTTTTGCACCTAAATGGTCGACAGTTACACGTCTAATCCTAAATTAGCGATTAAACATATAAGCATTAACAACGATAAAATTAATAAACCGTTAGTATTCAAAACCATCTTACATAAATACTTAGAAACTTTATTCAGATAATTAGTACTTCCAATTCCATTTAACAAATATGGGTATTCTACAAATATAATTTGACATGCTATTAAAATGCAGAATAAAAATTATCGCGAGATGTACATTATTAGTTGAATATAAATCTGGTTTCTACTTGAGCTATTAAATAATTTTGATGAGATATAATTGAACTTAATTAACCTGAATTTTGTTAAAGCTAGTGATTTTTGAATATATGTTAGAATACTTTTACATCAGGAAGCCGTTATAATTGATCTCTTGGGTCAGAATATGTTTATTTACTATTACGTAGGTTAAAATGTAAGTCTTTCTATAATAACCCAGGCCAATTAGTAGCAAAAGAACAAATATTACCCTCCTGTGATATTCTTTTACAAGGAAGTTCAAATTACTGAAATCTCAGCATTTTCTTTTAGAGTTGGTTGATATTTTGAAGTGTATTTTTTAATACGTGAGCATATACATACTTTTCTAGATTGATATAAAGTCATATTCTAATTTTAAACATCACAGGCATTCCAATTCTGTTTTCTTGATAACTTATTTATGCTACATTTTTGATGAAAAATACTTAAAGAAAAGTTGGTATTTAAACACCGCATAGCCGGAAACCATTTCCAAATATATTGCCTCTCACACATGTACATATGTATATAACGTCATTACTTCAAACAGAAGATTCTTTTATTGACGGTTTCTTTCTCTTTTTGTTTTCGAAGAAAGAACTATTTTTTTATAATCTACCGTCATAACGCTCTGAATATTGGAAATTACATCAAAGCTGAAGGAGTTGCGATATGCGCAAATTAATGAGTGTTGAAATGCTTTTCCGGTTTGGTAATAGTACGTGTTGTTCATGTTATTGGAGTCTACCAAGGGAAACTTTAAAACATCAGAAACTTTTATATATCACGAGCAGTATTTGTAATTTAATCCTTTTCCTCTTGATGTCAAATTGTGCGCTACGCCTAACTTTACTAAAGAAAAAATAAATCTGTAAATATTACAGAAAGGTTTTACAAGAAGTAGGCTTTTCTAAACAAAATGTCGAACATGTGTATAAATGGGATACTTGTCTATTCGAAAACATTTTCTGGTTACGCCCTATCTGAACAGGAATGACTTTTCTTTACAATGTAAAATAAAACATAAGGTGAGCGAAGACGGCACAACCCTTGGTAACCTTTGTCTGAGTGGTATCTGCTAACGGTGCGGGCTTCAGCCGTACATTCTGTAATCACTATCTGACGCTTATCATTTTCAAGCATTATTAAATATAAACTACATTAAATATTGCTGTTGGTTTGCAGTCATCTACTTGAATATTGGGCGTTGCACAGCATAATAAATAATGGTTGCACTTATATAATCAAAACTTTATACTGAATCCCAACATTAATGAAGGTAGCTACTAACTAAGCGACATTTCTATAATTCCACAGGATCTTCTAATTTCTCTGTATATGTTTATCAACTGTAAAATTTGAAAATTAATAGCAGAGGTATTATTTTGTCAATATCGCCACTGATAACTAAAGAAAGTGCTTTTAAAACGCGTATATAAATACGACCGAAATTTCTATAGTTCCACAAAGTTAATAATAAATATTATTAAATAGACAATAACGAGCTACATCAATTTATACACAACAATTTATAGATATATATACCGAGAAACAAACTGCTAATTGAAGAAGAAAATAAATTGCTATAAAGAAGCAGACTTTCCAAAACGACATATGTCTAAGAAAAGGACGATCTCATCATTTAATCAACAATTTTATAAAAAAGGGGCCATTCCTACAGCAAAGATGGTGCTAACTCAAAAACTGACAATTTGAAATAGTATTAACTAATGTCCCCGGTTTTATTTGGAAGTTCTCCAAAGAAACAGAATCTGTAAGCATATAAGGTAGGTAGTATCTTTTACGGGAAAAAAGAAAACCGTCAGCGTCAAGTAAGCTGATTTACCTTTAAATATTTAACAAACCCAGGAATTAGATTATCGGTAAATAATGTAGACGTTCACAAAGTAAAACCGATAAGAAAAAAAGTTTGCCCGTTGTTCCGCATCGGTTTGCTTCTAATTAACTATTTAGGAGGTAAAAACTTTTTGTAGAGGTTCGCCCGACTAAAGAAGCGAAGGATAGAGACGGTCATTTTATATTAAGCTTCTTATATTCGATATAGAGATCTACCTTCGGAGCATTTCTCAGGGGGACAGTAGCAAGTTTCGTTTTGTCGAAGAACGGCAAGTAAAAACGATACCAAGCGATAGGATAAAAGAAATATTCAGTAAAATAAAATTTATAACATTTTATAACTGAAATTCATTTGTTACTGCCGGGATTATATATATATATATGAGACCCATCATTATACCTTGCAGTGCGGAGGCTACAATTTTTCACTCAGATATAAACAAATTTTATCCACTGATTCTTGTCTAACGCAATCACTTTTTCCTCATTACAGATTATTACCCTACGTTCTAAAATTTTGTCAATTGTACTGTCCCAGGTTTCCCTTGCTCTACTACGTTTTCTCTTTGCGCTAATCCTGGCTTCCCATATTTTCTTTACAGCTTTTCGGTCATTCATTCTCTGCAGATGTCCCCACTAGCTCAAGTGTCTCTGCCCAATGAACTCAAGGACAGGCTGTACTCCCAGATCCTTTCTTATTTGTCATTTCTTACTTTATTTAATTTGGTTACTCCCTGTACCCACAAGATATTTCATTTCGATGGTTTGAATCTTACTTTTTAATATTCTTGTTAGTGTGCATGTCTCATACGTACGTCAATATCAGTCTAAGGATACCTTTATATATATATATATATATATATATATATATATATATATATATGTCTTCCTTTTGCTAATAAAATTTCTATTCATGGTATAATATATTCTGATTGCTTTTCCACTCTCTTGTTTATTTCTATTTCTTCTTCTTCTCCATGTTCTTCTATAAATACCCTCAAATACTCAAACAGGTCCACTTGCTCTGTTTTAATCCCATCAATTTGAATTTGTTGTTGAATTTCATATAGAAATAGAATGCACTGGTTTAAACATTTTCCATTTTTATTTAGCCAATGTGCTAGCTGTTCAGATAATAACTGTATATTTTTAATGACAACCCAACGGAAAATCTTGATAGCTTGCGGTTGGACACATTTCCGCATTATTATTATTTTGGTGCCAGGTGTTTCAGTCTTCGTAACGATTATTGCAATGTGCGATTTTTGGGTGCAAGGATGTTCATTCAAATGAAGATTACTCTCAACTAGCAATGATCTTGGTTTTAATTGATGACATCCATGTTCAAATAATTACAGATCCGGTGCCATTAAACCATAGTTTGACTATCAAAGAACTTGCAGAAAAGGGTAGCATCTCATGCATCAAGCTGTAACAAAGTTTGTTCCTCATTTGATAACCGAACAATAGAAGTTGACTGGATATTTTCCGCCAAACAAGCTGATGAAGATCATGGATCTTTGGATTTAGGATTGCGACATAATCATTACAGTAGATTGGCAAAGGAATTCCACTTCAAAGGAGAATACGTCAATCTAGATCCCATGTTAAAAGCATGCTCATGTTTTCCTCGATTTCAATAGAATTACCCTTTATCTCAAGGTCAAACAGTCAATCGTAGGTGCTATATAGGCATTTTGTAATGGTTATATCAAAAAATCGCAATAACAAATGGAAGTTGTGGTGAAACAGTTCGTGATTCCTTCGCCATGTCAATGCTCGCTCACTGTGCTTTATCAATGCTATAGTTTTGTGCCAAAAATCAACTGTTCTCCCTCATATTCCCTACTCGTCATAGCTGCGCTCACTATGGATTTTGTCTTGTTCCCGAAATTGAAATTAGTGCTGAAGGGATACCGTTTTGCGATTATTGATGACAGTAAAACAAATTCGTCACAGACATTGAAGGCCATCTCAAAGGAAGCTTTACAGGACTGTTTTAAGTGGAAACACCGCTGAGAAATGTGTATGACTTGAGAGGGAGCATTCATAATACATGTATTAGGTTAATAATGGAAGTTAGAGAAAAAGTTCGATTATTTTCTGAGCAAAACCCTGTAAAGGAAAATGTTTTTCTTTCCCTTTCTTTTCTTTATTTGATCAAGTTGCAACGCAAAATAATTGTTTATTGTGTGTATGAGGACCAGATGTACTTACATATTAGAGTTAAGTACCAAAACATGTAAACTTACAATGAACTACAAGTTACCTTTAGAAGTTTATCTTACTCATGGAAGTGTAGTAATATTAGGCAGCTATGGAAACAACACAAAAACTATAGAATTTTGCAAATGACGTAAGAAATGTATACTACCCTAAGAAGAAAAATGGTAAAATGTTTTTAATTACGAAAAGGGTAGTTACGTATGTACATATATCCATAGAAATTAATACAAACTAATAAGCGATTGTACTCCATAAGACTTTATACTTTGACTTATAACGCTATGCGCCAATACATCCTTCTATCAGTTAAATTATCAAGATCACAAAACGCGCTACATACAGAAAATAACGTCTTCGCGAGTATAGAACAGATTTAATGGTAAAGATGTGACTTACCTATTCATAGCTTCCGGTGATTCACTAGACGCCTCCGAGAAGGATATACTGTTGTCGTTAATATTATAGTCTTGCCCTCCTGCGTCATTATTGTACGGGCTAGTATCCTTGAATTCGAAGTCCTCGATCGTTTGTCCGCCGCCCCCTCCGAAACCTCCAGACGATCCAGAAATTCCACTCACTGACGAAAGACCTTTTCCCAGGAGTTTTCCCAAACTACCCAATATAGAAGGAAGGAACATGGCTATTAGGAGCGACTTTACTATTTGAGCCCCAATAAATACCGGAAGCAATAACTTTTTCAGTGCGAATGCTAAGAATCCTACTCCAAACCCGGCCATGAAAGAACTCTTCCCCGTTTCTTCTGAAAAATGAATAAATCGATATTCTAAATACTACGTTAAGGGAATGAAACACCTTTTAATTCAACCGCAGAAGATTATTGAGCCAATAATACTAGAACATTATGTAATAACTTATGCTTGATTTTTTATTTCTATAAAAGCATACGTAGAAGTACGTCGATCTACCCAATAATATATCGTCTATTACTTAATATCGTTGAAGGTATTCCGCCTTCTTATTTGGTTTCTCACCAAACAAGACAGGAATTTCAAAACTCATTGCATTTATATAAATTTTAAATACAAAACTAGCATGTAACAATATTAAATTAACTGCGTATGTAGTAACACTAATATTAAACAACTTCCCGTTCGTTTTTAATCTAAACAATTGACCAGTCACTATACTCAAGTTTAACTTCTTTTATTCATACAGTGTTCATTTATATTACTATTAATCCTACAAGAAAGTCTAGACAACCGATATTAGCTTTATTATCAACATCAGCACTTTACCAGATCCGATTCTCGAGCAGTTATAAAGCAGTGGGAACTTAAAGAATTAACACCACAGGTGTTTACCACTTTTTTAAATAATTGCCAATATATTAATGAAATATATTGCCAGAAATCATTATGATTCAAAGCATACTTGGGACGTTAAAATCACATCACGAAGTCACCAAAGAATGGAAGAAAATTGAAAATCTGAAAAATTAGTCAAAGAAGCAATGAGCATGCCTTCATTGGGAGGGAGCTCCTATTCCACAAAAAAAAAACACCAAAGGCACGAAACCAAAAATTGGAGAGACATCAAAGGTTGCGTTAATTCAAAAATTGCAAATACCGATCTAAATGATTTCTCACTCATCTGCGCTTTGAATAGGTGACAGTTCTCGGTTTTAAGTAATTTAAAAAGGCAGAGCACCGTTCCACGTTATTATTTCGAGCAACTTTTCCTGTAGAAACATTACGACTTTCTTCAGGTTTAAGCAACATATTCAGTTTGACATTTGCTTTAAATCAACATGATTGGAGCAAATTCCTCACGTTCTGTTTCTGGCAATTTGGCGATTAATCTAGTTTACCGTAAATCTTGAAATTAAGGTTTCGCTAGGATGTACGTTGTCCTGTTAATAGTGAGTGGCCCAGCAGAGTTATAAGCTACTTTAACTTCTTATAACCTAGTAACTTAAGGTGTAGGAAGAGTTAATTATTTTCCTAACAGCGAATGGCAACTTGGAAACATACCGAACCCCTCCGAGAAACTGCTGCCACGATATCTGACAGATGTTGGTTTTAAAAACACGACACCTGAATTGCCAAATTCTAGTGCAGGCCCTCTTACCACCCATCATTTAAAATGTGTAAAACGTCACAATTTAGATTACATAAAGTATGAAGCGAAATAAGCAATTTTAGATGAATTAATAAATAATTTTTAATTGATATAAATTGATTCAATTGTTTCAACTTGATAATTTTCGAAAAATTATTATCTAAGATTTTAATATTATTTATTCATGGTTTCTTGTTCTTGCTTGAGATTAATCGAAGTTATTTTTAGGTTAAAAATTGAAGTGTCCGAGTAAGTTTTTAAAATTAAATACAACAGTTATGAACTGGACTTCATACTTTATCATGACACTGTATATGACAAGAATTGATTTTGCTATTTTAAAAAGAAATCGAAGGCAGCTTGGTAAAAATAATTTAATAACAGATTAACGCAAATTATCTATAAATCCGCAACTAGATGCAGAATCATCATCTTAAAATTGATCCGCGAGTTCATATTTCTTATACATATACCACAACTATAGGTACATATACAAAGAAAAGAAATATCTATAGTTACTTACGTCTTAAAAATCTCGATGTCTCCGATATATTTACCGAAAGGACGTGATTCTCGATATATTGATCCCATTTTTCGTAAAAATAAGCGGTAACATCCTGCAGGTTTCGGGCGTTTTCGCACTTCCTTTTGTGATCCTCTTGTCTAGACGTATTCTTTTTAGACTCGATGCGGAATCCGGGCATTATATTTAATTTATCTACACTGAACACTTCGTCTACGTAATTTATAAGTTTCTTGTCTACGTAACTTTCCACCTTCTCCGCTGATTCGGCGGCGCATCTCGGCACCAAATCCGAGAACACCAGAGAAACCATTACGAGCGGTATCATGTATTGGGCTTTTCGATACTTCCATGGTAGCATTTTCTTTTCAGCATGTCATAGGTGTTAATGTCTGGAAAGAAAAATTAACCGTTATAAGTAATGCTGTTCTTGCTGTCATAATCGTTAACATTTCATACTCTACAAAGCAGTGACCAAAATACGTATTCAACTGTGTGCCTATTATTCGCTTCATTACCTTCATATACAGCACCAAACCTCTGTTTCTACTATAACACTGATACTGAAACGCGACCTTTTGATTGTTGGTCTATGATTTTAATAAACTATTATTTCAAGAAAAATTATGTGTTAGTCATCAGTACATATATATTGGATTCATTCAAGATATAACAATTCCATAATAGTATACATTCGTTTCACGCACCAGTTCAGAGCAATTTAATGTACATTTTTTATCATTACAATACGCAGTTTTATAGCATTTTTATTTACGACTTGCCCGGTTATGTATAAACTAGTATTTAGGTTCAAAAGGGGATACTGCATTTAATAATAATAAGGTTATAATGCAGATTAATTTTAGAAATACTTCCTGGTTAATGTCAAAATATTACAGAAACTAATAATAATCAATGTTCTACGTGCAGTCTTAAAAAGGAGGAAATTAAATTAACACTTAAGAAAGAATTTAAATGGGACACAAAAACTTCCTACAGTTGATATCTTAGATTCGATACAAACGTATTATGGTGGAAAATCTCAGGCTCTTTAATTTTATTAAATGGGTTCTTTGATTTAAATTTTGTTCTATTTGTTTTTAAATTAAATGATCATGTTTTCTAATTAAAATAACCAAATGTAAGGTTGAAAAGATAAATACATTGACAAATTAATAAATATACATCGCTTTTTACCAAAAATCTTTAAATATTCTAATTAGTATGCGAAACAAGATGAGAGCAATAGATACAAATAAGTTTGAGGAATTTAAGAAGATTCGATGTCTTTAATCTTTGAAATCGTACTCGCCTTTAAGATGTACTGGTCTTCGGCTTCCAATACATGTGACCGGAACTTCTTCGGAAGAGTTATATGAGAAATTAACTAATTATTCTCACGAGAGACGATGACAACATGTGTGACTTTGACACGATGTTTTTCTATATCCATAGCAACACATTTTTTTGCCCATATGGTAGGCCACACAGTAAACACATATTCGATATAAGTGAAATTATATAGGTAAATGCTGCCAGTCGTGCCATCCTTCCGTCGTACGAGAAATTTTGAAGATTATAAGTATAATTTCGTAATAATGCATATTTATACAATGTGATTGAAATGTGTGAGTACAGTATATTAAACGTTTTTTAAGAATGAAATTTGGAAATATTTATTTATATAAAAATATATTTACGAAAAGCGATATACATAATAAACGATAGTAAAGTTTACGTCTCATCTGCAAGTGTTGTTGAAGGGGCCCTTCCTTTTTTTTCTTTTAACTTGAAAATTATGAATTATAAGTTAATAAAGAATACCCAAAGTAGATATTTGTAAAAGAAGGAAACCTGTACAGAATGAATATCTGTGTTAAAATTCCATAAAGAGGGAGTACTAGCGGTACTTTGCCTCCAACTTATAACATCAACCATAATAAAAAAAAGTAGCGGCGTGCACCAAACAGTGACGAGAAAATATCTGGAATAGGTAAACTAGTAAAATTTAGAAAAATTCATTAATAATTAATACACAATATTGCATACCATTACAGTACGCATTTTTAGCGCTATTGGTATTAAGCAAAAAGAAAAGAGTGGTCATATGAAGCAAAAATTATCGTAATGAGTTTGTAAATATAAAAATTTCTTCTGTACGCAGTTATACGGGTAGTAAAATTTTATGAAATTTTGTAAACGAATTCACACTAAATTCTACTGATTTATTAAATTCTACGTTGCATGTGGGAAAGATTTACTAACGTATTCAAGGCGTTCAAAATTTAAGACCAAGCAATTGTAAATTTTAAGGACGAATAACTTGTTTAATTTAAATGGAACATCCTGTATTTTATGTACAATAGAAATTGATGTAGAATGTAATTACTCTTCACGTTTTGATGGTCTTCTTGACTACTTACAAACTGGAATTTGAACAATTTTATCGCACGCTATTTACAAAATTAAACATGTTTGAACAGTAGTTCCTTTCATAGATGTTATTATTATATATGCAATGTTTTTTGAAAAGGTCATAGGAAAGATTTTGTTATGTTAAATACGTGACTCACTTTTTGATAACTTGAAGACCTCTAATTAAAGTAGGTGTCAAGTTCGAATTTCACAGTCTATAATGTTCATTGTAGATATATGTATTATGTGATACGTATTTTTAAACAACCCAACATATTTGTGTATTGTGTTGGAAGTAGGGGTGGTATTTCTAATGTAATAAATATGATGGTATAAACCGAAAAGTCCAGATATGTCCATGTTTCCTGTAATGCTTAGTTACTCTTAACGTTAATTAACTTTAATCAGTGTAATACATCTACATATAGACGTAAAATATAATAAATAAATAAAATCAAATATATGCACTTTGCATATAATCCGGTCTCTACGACAACATTACTTGCAAATGCCAAAATTTGAAGTAGAGACCTGATGATTTTTGACATATCTACCTTTTTACGCGAAAAACACATCGAAACAAAAATGTTTTGACAGGAATAATATATCCAGAATGAACTAGGGTCGATCGCAATTTGATCGAAAGTTCCTGAAGACTAAACCGCCAAACAATGTTATTTTGCACTCTGTTGAATATTGAATGCCATTCTCGGCGTCGGGGTACAATTCCAATGCACCTCAAGAAGAAGAACAAGTAAACGAAACCCACGAACCAATAATTCCACGAGTCATACAGCCGGCAATAAATGAAAACCTGCCACAGAATTCGATGTAAAACGAAAATCACTCACGAAATTCAAATTTGTCATAAACTAAGCAAAATTCAAAAATGCAACGTTTATGTCACTATATCCTAATTCATATTTACGAAGATGACAAGTTCTTAACTAATATCCTGTTCCCAGCTGTTACTTTCTTGCTACACTAACAGGCAGTACATTGAAGTTGCACCTCCCGAGGAACCAAGGATTTTCATGACGGAAAGTGAATATATACTGTCTCTGAATATGGAATTAGTAGGAGCCTTTATTTTATTATTGACGATGCAAGCCATACTGTCGCCGCTAATAGTGAATAATAGGGCCTGACGCGCTTCCGCAGAGCAAGAAAATTTTTGTTACGTGGACGGTGATTTCAGCACGATAATAGATAATTAAGTTTGTTTCTATTTTCCTTATTTCGATACCATATATTTACGATCATGCGATATTAGCCTTTGACATATTATTCATCATCAAATTAGTAAAGTATAAAAAGTTCATTGCAAAATAATGGTAAGCTCCAGTTTATAAACACGTCTTATAAAGAACCCAATACTACATCACTTTAAATAATCTTGCTGTACAATAGGTTATTAAAAGCAGAGATATAAACAGAACAAGCGTACCTATTTCTAATTAAACCGGTATACGGCAGTAACTGTTTTACAGCATTTATAGCAAGCTCCCGTCCGCCTTTTCTATTATCTGGCGCGCCAAATATATTAGAAGATTAATTACTTCGCATAGCCTTTTCAGTCCTAAAAAACCATTGTTCTTCGCAGAACTCTTCTTTAAAGGCATTTGCTCCATTATTTGATCTAATTAGAAATATAAATTCTCCGAATATACCATAAAAGTCAAACGAAATATTTCCCCTGAAATGAAACCGAAATCCTAAAGTAATAAGGAATAAAAAGAAAAATAAATACTAAGAATGGATTATCGAGACGTAAAAAGAGACGTTTGAGTTTGTTTCTATACGATGAAAATAATGGCTTTCCTGTCCTGAAATAAAATATACAAGATATTACAGTATTTTCATTACAAAAAGGATACGACTGCAATAAAAATTTTTCAGAGGACTTATTACTTGGCAACATAAGCTAATAAGACAACTAGAAAGAAGATTTATTGTAGTATATTTTATATCCTAAAAGCTTCAAAACGTCTTTCAATGTTCGCTATTAGATTTAAAGTAACATAAAAATGTTTTGAAATCAACTCTATTTAGAAGTTTCTATTTACTTATAATTGCAGATTATCACCTTCAAAATATCGTAGTTTCCAATGCAATAACTATTGCGTTGTCATCTTTATAGAGGAATCCTGCTGGACTTTCTCTATATTGGTAATTTCTTTAAATCAATCGCCTGAGAATTTTGTTAAATAATATATTATCTGCGGCGTCAGTTCGGAGATATCGGACTTTATTACAATCAACTATCTAAGAGACAGCTAGCGGAGAGAGGGAACAATTTTATAAGTATCACTAGTTTTCAATTAATCATAAAATTTTTCCATGATAACCAAGCTATCACAGATAAACGTTATAAAGGTGCTTTCACTACTGAATACAGTATTTAGTAAAAACAAGTGTTTTTCCGTTATTTCTCCCACAAACTCCGATAAGTGTGCCCCTGTTGCAACTTGGCGTAAGTGCTATTTACAAAACGTATCAAATACTTCAGATAACGACCCTTAATCTGAATCTTGAGAAAAGGACGAAGTTCATGGCGAACAAATTTGGGGAAAACATGCAATTCCCGTAGTAAGAAAATTATACGTGAGGAGATCTTAGTCAGAAGGTGCATTCTTGTCATGGGTCATTCAATTTTTACGGGTGATGGCGATTAGCATATATTTATGCGGGTTGCAAACGTGTCTCGTTCGTTTTGATCATGACGCTAGATTCTTTTATAATTCAAGCTATTTGTTCGTCTCTTTGCCGCACTCTAGCATCCAAACTTGATCAGAAAAATGCGCATTCTTGGATTGGTCGTCGAAATTACTGGAAAATCTAAGATCCTGTACCTCATGTTCCTAAATTAACTGGAAATGGGTGTTGACTTTTTGTGCTGGCAAGAGTCAAAAAGGACGAGTTCTGATCTTGACTACATTTTCAAATTCATTTAATAATAATAATAATAATAATAATAATAATAATAATAATAATAATAATAATAATAATAATAATAATAATAATAATAATAATAATAATAGTAATAATCCATGCCTTCGCATCCTCCAACACCTTTCACAAAAAGCAGGGGGCATCGACAGGCCATGAATTATTATTACACCTGCACCAAGCTATACGAAGCTCAACGTCTCGGCTACTGTTTCAAATGTAGGAACCCTTCTCATTTCATCTTGTATAGAGTCCTAAAGATCTATATCAAATAACTATTAAACTGAATGCAAATTTTTAAAAAGTAAACGCATTTTAAAACTACATACTTTAACAATTGCTGTACCTTAATTAATGATGTGCACATTCCTAACCTACGTAATTATCCAGAGGTCTACACAACTATAATTACTTATTGAGAGTAAAATGAATATTATATTTAAAATATCAAAATTTGAGACAGTAGTTCCATCTACATAAAGAAGTCCTGAGTACATAGATTAAAAAGAATACCCAGCAACTAGTCTAATGAAATTTAAACGGAGTGTGGTTTTGAAGTGCGACTGATTGAGGGTAGACGGTGAATTTATCCTTTAACCTAGTTTGTCCTGATTGTTTGTACCGAATGAAAGGATACGGTAAAGTAATTCGCTATGAAAGAGTAACCTTCGTTTTGCAGTTTTCCTTGCGTCTGTACCGGATAATTACGTAACAGACGTAAGCAAGATAACCTTCTTCTGTCCTCAACATTATATCAAGAAATAGTTTACTCATGTATAGTATATTACGAATTAATGAATAAAGGATTTCAATGCCTTCTAAATTACACCTTTTGTTAAATTTAGAAATTTACGTTATTATTTACGTCTACCACTAATAATAGGGATAATATATTTGCTCCATCTAGGTCAAAAGCCAATTAATACAGATATCTATACTATCAGTGAGAGTACATACGTCCTTAACACTGGAATATGTAATGTTTGCGATACTTTCTAAATCATTTGAAAGTATATTGAAGGTGTTTGGAGATCATTTTACCAATAGAGCAGAACTGTATTTAAGTGTTCGTAGATTAAGTTCCCCAGAAAAGCAGCCGGCAAAGCAACACTACCCAGCGCATCTGCTTCCACTGACCAAGGAACAACCGATTGCCTTAGAGATCTGGTCATGGAAAGTGGGTGCGATGGCGAATGCAAATTGAATACCAATAAAGTTCTTGTTGAACAATTAGCTCCGCTACTGAACAAATATCGTACGTCTATACATGCTGTCTCAGATAGTACGCCCAGTATTGAGATATGCTAAAGAGTAAGAGATAGAAAATCTGATAAATAACATAAAATGACTATTACTGAACTTCTACGTTTCTAGACCAAAAGATATAATTATGGGTGTGCCACAGCGGAAAAACGTAAGAATCTATAATCTAATTCTATTGTATGCCTTATTTGTATTTGGCACCATGAAGGTACACTTTTATATAAATTTCAAATAGAGTATTAAAACCTACGTAGCATTTACCTGTTTCCAGATTGGCTACTCTTCGGTTCTCAGGTTCTCTGCCATATAGAAAGTTTGTAATTCTTAACGTTTCGATTATCTTGTCGTAATTTCCTTCAGAAGTGAAATGCCTGGTTTTTCATGATCCCACCACATTGCGACACCCAGCGCTAGACGGATATTTCAACAAAGAATTGACGCCTTACTCAGGGAAAGAATACACGACACCTCAACGACGGGAAGAAATTGATACGCACACTTGAACAACGACACATGGGCGACCAATTACCGTTTAACTCTAGACAAGGTCTAACATTATGCTGAACCATATAGCTCAACCTTAAATCAAGACCGATTAGTTATAAATCTGTTCTAAATCATTTCAAGAACTGGAGAAGCAAATTTTAGCAAAATGAGTAAATTTTGTTATTATTCCAAAATAAATATCTAGAGAAAATATCATTTGTGCCATAGAAGCTTATATCAAAACACTACCAGAAGAAAAACTGGAGTGATCAGATTAACTATGAGACCCATTTTAAAATCAGCTAAGTAACACACAGCAAATTTATCAAGGGAAAAAGGGAGAGGCTGAATTAAAGGAAGATAAACATAACATTCGCAGACAAGGGACACCGTTGTCATGGACACAGGGGAATATAAGGAAAAGATGCTAGTGTAACTACAAGATTTTACGTACCGCAAACTTAACGAACATTTGACGCCAGTTCTGGTAAGAGAAATATTAGCAGCAGTTAAATCCTCATTGGCGCCCAAAAGTAACATCATCAAAACTGATACAAAAGTACCAATATTATATAGACTCCCTAAAATAAGCCAAAGTGAAGAAGAACGACATTCTAGTGAGTTTCGACGTCAAATCACTGTTTGCAAATACCCCAACGAAGGAAGCTGTTAACGTCACCCAACAACGTACCCAAAAAATTAATGTGAAATAAAGCTCTGCATATCTTCAACATTCTTCACGTTCGACGGAGAATTATATGAACAAGTGGAGTGAATCGGCATGGTTACTAGTATTAGCGAACATTTCTAAATAGGTATTTGAAGATACCGCCATTACATCAAGTGAACTAAAACTGAAATGCTGGTATCGACATGTTAAAAAATTAGCTTCTAGTGTACGAAATGAAGTTTCATGACGTTGTCATTAACCTGGATACTCGATACTCTAACTCGAAATAACAATTAGCTGTATCCTTCGGATTCTTGTGAGACATGCAATATTGGAGTAAATATTTCGCTTTATTAGTAAATGTCGCTATAACGTAAAAATGAACTTGTAAAACGAAGCAAAACAATGAAGGTGGTAACTAAAAAAGGATTAACCAAATAATGCTTAATAACAGAAGTGGGCAAATATGTAATATACTTGCGAATAAATTCGACAACCACAAAAGAACTTGCAAAATTGCGAAAATATTATAGCTTTGGTACTTCAGCAAATAAACCTAATGTGTTACATTGGGTAAAGTATGTTTGTATCCGTCACAGTGTACAAGATCTCAATTGCGGATAGACTATCTAGGACATCTTGTATAACGTGTTAGTCTAACGCATGGGAATACAATTGTATCAAAACGTACAACGTGTTCAGCTTTCATGGTACTGCATGTTACAAGTTTGTTTTGATACTATATATTATTCTGTTTCCAGATGTTTCTCTCTAGTTCCATTTTATTTAACTTTTCAATATTCCCCATACTTATCTACGTGAAATAGAATTAAAAAATGTTGCTACATGTCAATATTTTGTAACCAATCACCATTTTGAGATTAATACTTGACATAAGTGATGGTTTATGTTTTATTATATTAAAGATATCTTGGAATTTCCAACAATCTAAATGATATATTTTGTATATTTTTGAGCTTTGGTTAAGAAATTCATCTAGAAAATGTAGAAGAATAAGATGCCTCTTATGAATTTTTGCGAGGGTTCTGAGTGGAACTCGTACGTTATCTTTTCTCGCTGCAAGCGCTTCGTGAAAACAACAATACAGTGCTGCTGTTGCTGCTTTCTGGAAATTGTCTTCGAGCATCTTATTACACGCTAAGTTTTCACAGTTGTTAAAACCTGGTCATTGAAGATTATTCAGAAACTAAGGCATTTTGGATCATTGTATAGATAAATTTCGGTATCACATTTTGAAAAAGTATACAGGGTCTTCAATTCAAACACAATGGAATACGTGCAAATATAACATTTGATTTTGCTAGCCATTCTCAAGAAATTAATTAAAATGATAGTGAAATCTTAGGGAAATGCTTACTAGACTTTGAAGTATTATCATATTTTCGTGTAAAGATCAATATTTCACAAATATCTTAATTGTAACAATGATAGGATACAAGTATGGGAAATCACGGATGAAAATTAACTCCAAGAAAAGCTTCCAAAAATGAACTAATGTCGGAGGTGTTTCATTTAAAGAAACAAATATTTATCATGGTCAAAGGAAGCTGAACATCCTGCAGATTTAAACATAGGTTTTGTAGGCTTTGTTTCTGAATAGTTTCTCTACCAGGCGCTATCAAAAAAATTACACACATAAGTTTGATGATAACGTAATTGAGAGATTAATTATAATGAATTCTATAGTCCGTTCGCACACTAAAAATCAGTATTACTCTTAAGGGATATGTGAACGCAGTTGCCACATTGCACCAGAATTACATTCTTAGGATGTTTTAAACTCTACAGTTGGCTATATGAAAAAATGATAAATGGAACATAACCAGTATTTCTCATATGTGTTTATTATAGTTTTATGTTACATGATGGTATTTAATACAAGTATTACAAGTTATTACATTTTCCGAATTACACGAAACGCCTTTTATTAAAACATAATTTTCTTCTTCGTTTCGAATTCATTTTACAATTGAATATTAGATATAAAGCTATTGACAGTCACTAGTACAAAATCGCTCAACTCTGGCCAGGTTGAAAAGAGATGTACATATATATACTATGTGTCAATGAAAGAGAGAATAACATTCCATAAGAACCATACTGAATTTTAAGGTGCGAACGGACTATTGTGTAAATAGACCGCGTGTTTAATTAAGGCGTTAGTTTTTAAATGTGTGGCGACTCAGGCTGTTAAAGTGTACAATCACATACCGAACGAACTAAACCGTAGTCAAGTTAGCAATCTCAAGTCACGACAGCGTGCATATCTTCAGAAAATGACGCCCTATTCGTTGTTGAATTTTTTCAAATAAGTTTTAATTTTACATGTTGACAATAACATTAATCAACGTTGTAAATAATTGTTAGTTTGTCTAGTTATTTATATTTATTGCATTTACATATATTTATATTTATTTGTTCAACGCTTTATTGGCATTTCTGAATAAAACGCATATCATTATTATTACTATTTTAAATTATCATAAAATCATACATATCATAGTATTGCCTAAGGTGTCTACCCACTAATTAACAATTAACCTCGATGCGTTAATCTGAAATTACCAAGGCGGCTGATTGAAGACACTATAATGCGCCAAGAATTATTAAGGCAACGTTAATTACAAACGCTGATACAGCAATACATCGAATTAACCTCAGACTGTATCATTACAATTTACACGACAATCGTTTTACCCACGTACCACTGCTTTGTGAAGGGAAGCAACCACAATTAATTACTTCGAGTGATCTCTAACAGTACTTCGTATTAATGGCATTAAAACAGAAGCATAATTAAACTTTTATAAAAAATAATTCTGCAATAATTGATTGTTTCATTTGATAGATGTAAAATCTGTTTGTTATAGTTGAAAACCATCGAGCTACATTTTCAAATATATACTGCATTATATGTGAAAGTCAAACCGTAATCAGTGCAAAACCAGCCTTGTAACATCGCGAAATAAGAAAAACTTGAAAAGACTGTTGCCAGGCTCCATCGTCGAAGAGAATATAAAAGAGGTTATTCACTAAATCTGTTGTGAACATTCTCTTTAGAAACCCACATTTCTCCTGACATATAGGTTAGCAGCTAGAGGCGAACGAAAACCCAGATGGCAATAGCAATTAAATCATC
Source organism: Trypoxylus dichotomus (assembly GCA_023509865.1). Lineage (NCBI taxonomy): Eukaryota > Metazoa > Arthropoda > Insecta > Coleoptera > Scarabaeidae > Trypoxylus > Trypoxylus dichotomus. The sequence goes on from CM042078.1 coordinate 48,581,096, forward strand.
TCGGAAGCTAACTTCGTATTCAGCGTTACAAAACATACGGTTAAAAATTACGTGTCATTGTGGAAGTACAAAACAACAGGTTCTTTATTCTACTATAAAGTTGCAACTAGAACGAAAGTGATCTCAATGTAAAAGCTTTTACTGCTACACCAGGTGAAAGCCTGCGTTAAGTGCCTATCAATTACTGAGTACCAATTTGTATCCTGTTGAGAAGTTATGTGGTAACTACACATTGTAATAATGAAATTATTTCACTATGTAGATAACATGCGTTCAAATAAATTTTACCTCAAAGTAGCCTTTAAAATTATAATTATGTCTTGCCTTGTTACTGAAATTCTTAAAAAGAATTTCCTTTGGTATAACGTGATTGAATAGCATGACAAATACTCTGTTAAATTGACAATTAATGCGACTGAAAATAGTACAAGTTACCACAAAAGCTTTTAGTGGAATGTACTAGTAGAGGTAACATTTATTTGAACCCTTTTTATATACATATCTTAATTTCTTGGTTATAGAAACAGAATTAGAAATCTTATTCTTTAATTGAGTACTTTGAGAAAGAACACTATTTTGATTAATAACATGACTACCTTTTTCTATAGATCTTTCTGCCGAGAAATTAATTACGTTCGCTTAGGCGCAGTTAGTCAACACTTAGTAGTCTTTACTTGGTATTCTTTGCCGGCATATTGACCTAATGAAGAACTGCGTGCGCAAAATGTCTGATTAAGTTAACAATTGGGGGTGCCCTATTCCAACAATTGCATAGTAAATACTTTCTTTTCCGGATATTTAATGGGAAAACTCTAAAACACTTAAAACGGTATCTATTTCGTCGTCTTTATTCGATATATTCATTTTACTTTCTAAATAACTCGTACAAAAAGAATTTTAACCCAACGAACGCTAGTAAGCTCAAAACCAATTACATTGATGAATATTTACAACGAATTAAAAGAAGAAGAAAATTTTAAGGACTTAGTTGTTCAGTAAATATACGATGGGCATCAACCACATACTTAACCTACTAGATCCTGTCAATATCAAATTAATGACATCACTATATCTATCTGCCATTTGGCAAATAAATCATAGATTTTTTTAAATCTCCACAAAAAAGGCAATGAATTCAAAAATGAAATCCGTATTAGCTTACTATTAAGTTTATTACAATTTCTACTTCTCGAAGGGAAAAGTATCGACAATTTTTTGTTGTTGTTTCAAATTATCCGTATTTTGTATGTTTTTATTCGTTGTTATTTGCCTGAAGAATTGGTTAATATTTTACCCAATTTTTTTTCAACATTTTCAAATTCTATAACATAATACATACAAAACAAGTATGTCACTTTTTGAATGTAACTATTATACAGTTTCTGTATTTGTTTCAGAATATCTGCTAGTATGATTTAAATAAGCAAGTAGGTGGATTTATTATCCAAAAGCTAATTAGATTACAGCGCTGTAAATCTTTCAATTCAACGTATATAAGGATTAGAGACTTACAAACTATAATACAAATGTTATTAAATAATTGTAGTGATAAAATCCTTGAAATTTGAAAAATTACAATATCAGTAGTGTACACCACTTGTGTAAACCACTATGATTTGCTACACGTTAGCAGAAATTTGTACCTGATGAGCCATTAAAATAACAAGTTTTACAGCGCAGCTCTCTAAAGGAAATATTTGTATTTGACTGATAAGATGTTGGAATATGTATCTAATAATAATAATAATAATAATAATAATAATAATAATAATAATAATAATAATAATAATAATAATAATAATAATAATAATAATAATAATAATAATAATAATAATAATAATAATAATAATAATAATAATAATAATAATAATAATAATAATAATAATAATAATAATAATAATAATGGTATCTACATATTTCGAAAAATCATAATTTTGCTGTACAGAAGTATGCGCATGCACTGCTAAAACAACGTGAGACGACCTTGATAACGTTAATCACCTTACAATACGAACTGCTTATTTTTGTAGTTGGAGCGGCAATAAAAACGAGAGTACTAAATCGTTAATTAATGTTTAGTATACAGCGTCTTGTCGGAGACCGGAATCGGTTTAGTAGGTCATGCTAATTGTTTTATAAATATTTAAACTTTCTTATACACGAGCGCCAAGTTCGTGCGTAAATATTGTTACCTATAACAGAAATTTCGCTGGAATTAAATGTCACTTTGGCGGGAAATAAGGCATCTTAAATATGTACAGTATGTGGAATATACAATTTCCGCATATCTCCGCTCCGAATAGACTGTTTCACGTGTCTTATTGAGTAGTAAATGAAGAAATTTTTATGATGGGTGGGTAACGTTATTGCATTGTGCTTATTTAGTCTGTCAATCATTTATTTACTTAATAATTTCCTATATATTATGTACCGTGATATCGTAAAGTTTAGGACGAAGATGGTATTCAAATAGAAAATATGTCTGAACTCAAGTTATATTACCATACTCGAAACACAACTTAAGCTTTTAAAAATTATTTTGAGAGTGTCATCGTGACGTTAATAAATATGTCATTTGATTTAAAGATGCAATAAAACAACGAACTCAGTTGGTATTCAAGATTTTATTAATAAAAGAAGGTAAAATTAAAACAAGTGTTGAAATTCACCAAGATAAGAAGACGTTGTAAATACAGCTTTCTCAAGGTATTAGTGAAATCAATTCACGAGAAAAACATGTGAAGAGACATAAAACGCTAACACACGGACATGTTTCTGTCTACCCGGCGTCATCAGCGTGGTTTCGAGCAGTTTTATGCTCAACCCATGTAATTCCCTAAGGGTATTTTGCAACAGTGCAGGCATTATCAATGCACATTCTTCAATAATTCTTTGCTGAGGATCCTACACATTAGCAACAGTAGTATTAAATGCTATGCCTTTAATTAAATTTTCACTTAGAGTAGCCTATGATTTTCATAGTCAACAATTCTGCAGCGAGAAATTGCACGCTCAACCATGCCTCATCGGTGAAGTATGTCAAGTTTAGCAGATCATCATGCATTAAATTATTTGCAAACCACTGGTAGTAAGCAAAGCGCCTAGAGTAGTTAGCCGACAAAATAGTCTGATGTGATTGCATTTGCAACTTTGTCTTTAAACTTTTTTAGCATGTTCCTTATGAAAGTCCAATCTCTGAAACAACTGCAACAACTTGGCAGAACTGCAGAAAAGAAGCAAGTATCAAGGATCTTGATAAAATTATTGATGAAGTTATAGAACAATTTATAATTTCTGTTGGAGACGACAGCGATAGTGATGACTCGATTTCGTCACAAACATCAGATTAAATTCAAAAAGCTCCAAATAGTTTATAAAATCAAATGTTGTTATTAACTTGGTCAGTTCTAATTTTAAATAATTGTCATGCATTGTTATGATTGTAAAATTATCTATACAATTTTTTTCAATAAATAAATGTCTGTTTTCTAGACAAATTTATTTACTTTCATGTGTTGTAACTATTGTATTTACTAATCTGTTGTTTCAACTGTAGAATTATATCTGAAGAATCCATATACATTTTATTTGGTACAGATTTAATATTTCAGGCAGATCCTCAAATTCAAGTTTATTTTATTGATTTCACAAATTTATAGGTTGTAATTTGGGCTGGGAGTCTTTTCTCTCTCTTTTTAGAATGAACTGTAGTAAAATTGTGCTTGGTTTCTAATACCTTATAGGTTATGGGTTATGATTACTGTCAACATTGAGTTAAATGAAGATCTTGATTCAGTGTGATATAAAATACACTTACTGTACTAGAAAACGTTCTTTGTTATGCAGTGTATTGTAAATGCATCACACTTCCTAAAAAAAAAAACTACTCCGTTTGACAGGACAAAATTCTGTTTCACTACTCCTAAGGCATACGAAACAGTTTGCATGAATTAAATTATGTAACGAACAGAAACTAGTCGCTCTACATACATGGGCCAGAAACCTTATTAGTTAAGCTTGTTAGCGATAACAGTTAGTACTTTTCCTTACTGCAATTGGTTGCTGTGATAATTTGCACCTAAATGTAATGAAAACGAAAAAAGTTTCATAGCGATGGTATTTGGTGACAGTATATTCGTCTCTATGTACACAAAAAATTAAGGTGTCGGTGAAAGTAATACCTAAACAAAATTTTGCTTCATTGTGATAGGTATTGAATTGAACATATCAGTACTCGCTGTGGATTTTAAAACAAATATATTCATATATACGTGAACCCAATACATCCACAAAACCTTCATACTTCGTAAATTAGCAGGAAAAAAATGACTACATTAATTTTGCAGTAATAAACTATTTACTTAAAAAGATTGGTATTCACTAATTGAAAATAATAACAATTTGCATTAGTTCCACAAAAATACCGCTTTAAATTCAAACCACTGTTGACTATATTTGTTGGAAAAAACAAGGATAATATTGCAAGGACTATATTTTCGTTATATATTTACATTATAAAACATTACAACACAAAATGTTATGGTTAACCATAAAGCAACATTTTACGCTCGCTTTATAAGCCTCCCGCCCACATAAACTTATAAGGTTTTAACGATTTTAAAAAGTATCGCATTCTCTCCTAACGGATTAAAAGCTTAGACGGTTTTTTAGCAGCTGCGGGACCGCTAGTCTACCTCCGTTTCATTCCTATCAAGGCCAAAGGATGGATTTAATTTAGAAAAACATCCTCCGTATACACAGCCAACAATACGTTAAGCAGGCTTTGAAACCGGTAGGTATATATGTCTTTTTTCTAGCATTTAAATAAAATTTATAGCGGTACCAGCCAATATTGATTAACAAATAAAATTATTACTTTCAGTCTCCCTAATATGCAATAGGATGTAACCTTATTGTCATACAAATTATTTTAATTGTGCGTGATTATATAAACTTTATACAATTTTCTCTATATCAATCAGTCATTGTAAACCCTGATGCACTCTGATTGTAGTGGGAGACAAGTAGAACTGCACATTATATCGAGTAGCAAAAATGGTACGTTAAGATCGATTTTTATTGCTAACAGTAATTGTAAAATTATAAGATCGCTCACACTGAAACCTTCTTCTAGTTACGAGCGATTGTGTCTATCTATGGTTAAAAATTTCGCTCAAGTGGAATCTTGCAAAGGATAATTTCCAATGATTTTGCAAGCTATAAACTTCAAATGCATTCGATAAGTCTCCTATACCGTATGAGAATGTGTTTTGTAAGCCGTAGACCATACAATAGCATAATTGTTGCAACATCTGTGAATTGTTTACAAATTCCTAGTGTGTGAAGCCCAACATTTTGGGCGCTGATTTACGAACTTCATTAGTATGTGATTTCAAGACCCTAGAAGTTATTACTGGCGAATAACGACATCTTACGTAAGAGATAAGTATGCACCAAAAATGTTGACTTTTTGTAAGTTTCATAATCACATCTGCTTGATAAGGCAGCGACAATCCCCTGACTCATGGCATCTTACAAAGCAGCTTCCCTATCTAGGTACTCGATGCACTTTAGAAGTCTTCGATGTAGATCTCCAAATTTTGATCGTGCGTAATATATTGTTGATACTCCAATTTAGATATCACGAAAGGAATGAAAGATCGGAAAACTCCTTAGTACTTCTAATTAAAAATCCTATTCCTTTGACGACAGAGGACCACAATTTAGTCATATGTATGTGGAAGACACGTTAACGATGAGTCTAACGCTATGGAGTAGTTATTTTGGTTATTGAACGTTATTGAGAGATTTGTTCTTTTAATACCAATGAATTCCCATTTATTTGGTGCGGTGTTACAAGTTCTCTTAATACATGTGTCTTTAAAGCATATATTAGTATTCGGTTATAGTTTATTTTAGTGACACTATGCGAAGATTATCAGTGGTACTTATATAAATAACATCCATTACAGTAAGCATATCATGTTCTATTTTCCAGGTAAAAGTCATTAACTTTAAGGAGGATCGCAAAAAGCCAACGCCACTAAGTTTTGTTAACAAACATGACGACCAATACTATCAAAGGCACTTGAAAAAATACTATGTATTGCATCTATTTGTCCTCGATTGTCTACATATTCACTAATGTGTTGAGGTACGTATGTAAACCTTTAATAAAATCGATATTGGTTGATCACTTTCTAATTGATTAATGGAAGCCTTCTTAAATACAGAAACCACCTTGCATATTTTCCACCCATCGGGCAATATACTCATACTCATAGTAGAAATGTTTTTCGGGTTTTGTTGCGTATTTACAGTTTCACTTGAAGCTTCTTCAGAAGGTTTCTCAAGACTGGTGTTGTCTCTTGCTTCTCGTTATATATCTCATTTCTGTTCGGCTTTGCTGATGCATAACCGTTCCGCTTTTCTGATCCGTAACCGTTCCGTTCCGTTGAATCGCGTCGTTCGTTGTATGATGATTCCGCAGTGCTAACTTCCACGTGTTGCTCAGCTTGTACCCCTCCTCACGATTGAAGTTGTTGGTATTCTTCATTATTTCTATTGATTCGCGTATTATCCTCGGGTAGTAGTGGCTGGTCTTGGCTAATATCTTAACGTCGCTGTAGGTTATCCGGTTGTCTCCTTGTTGGTACAGGTGTTCTGCTACTCCGGATTTCTCAATATGTCTGAGGCGTGCGTCTCTCTCCTGTTCTTTCACCCTGCACTGAATACTCCATCCTGTTTGACCGATGTAGCTTTTTCCACATTGGCATTTTAGTTCGTATACGCCTTTTGTTCGTAGTTTTGGTAACACGTCTTTGTTGTTGGGAGGGAGTAGCTGTTCGATTTTGGTCACCGTATTGTATCGTGTGGTAATATTCTTTTTTCCTAGGGTCTTTTTTAGCCTATCGGTGACTCCGGCTATGTATGGAAGATATGCGTAAGCTGCTGGTTGTTGTTGGTCTTCGTCCTTTTTCTGTTTCCGTGGTTTCCTTATATCGTTTGTGCTGTAGGCGTTCTTCTGCAAGGCGTTTTTGACGTTAATTATTTCACTATTCGTGTGATGTTCGTCATTGATTTTCTCCGCTCTTCTTGACAATGTATTGATGAGGGATCTCTTCTGTTGAGGGTGGTAGTGGGATATTGCATGCAGGTATCGGTCTGTGTTAGTCTTCTTCCGGTACACACTGTGGCCTAGTTTGTTGCGGTCGGTACGCTCCACTAGGACATCTAGGAATGGTAAGTTGCCGTCCTCTTCGATCTCTATGGTGAAGTTAACGTTAGCATGTTGTCTATTGATGTGTTGCAGGAATTCCTCTAAAGTCCTTGGTCCGTACGACCATATGACAAAGGTGTCGTCTACATACCTGTACCAGCATTTAGGTTTGATCCTGCTAGATTCCATGGCTTCATGTTCGAATGCTTCCATAAAGATGATAAAGGAGATTCCAAAAAAAACATTTCTACTATGGCTGACGGTCGTGGCAGCCTACACTCAACTACTCGTGCTCAGTTTTAGGCACAAATTGATTAGAGTAACTAGCGGTTTAGCAAACGCCAATCGATATTTCTGAATAATCAACGAAGGAGTGCAATCATCACCAGATGTGCACCTATCTGAAAATTGAGACACAATGTTTGGTAAATAATCTACAGTTCCTAAAATCGACAATGTCGATATAAGCTAAGTTGGAGTAGATAAGGTTGACGGAGCGTCCGGCTATTCTCGTGCTACCATGCTTCTGATGCATATATCTCCATAGCCCAGACACATTCGACATAATGGGGATAGTACTTGTGCAAGAAATCTTCATGTGTTTTAGATATTGGTTGCAAGCTGATTAGTGTCGATTTATAGAAGCTAGACACGCTCGGGACTCTTCACATTACAAACCCTCATGTATACCCAACGTGTCCTTGCCTTATGTAATGACCTTCACTTGTCCAGAAAGAACCGGAGAGAGCCTACTCTCATCGCTACATACCAATCTAAGCGATTCCAAACAAATGCAGTTGTGATCTTAAAAATATGTTACTTTATATTCTGAATGCTCTTGCTCGCATTCATCGAAATTATGGTCATTTTTAGATAAGATGCGTGGTTGTCCTCGAATACTGGACATATAAATTATAACAATATGAAATTATATAATCTTGAAGTAATAGCGGATGGGTTCGGTGAATGCTTTGGTAGCGTCTGTACGTTAGCTAGTACGAAAACCTATATTAAAACGAACGACAGAGGAGTTTCTACGACCACCGCCATCGCTTGCATTCGTGAAAAAGAAGTATTTTGTGCTTTAAATAAGTCCAAGAAAGTGGATTTTAGGATCGAGGATGTGCTCAACTTTCTCTACTATAACCACGTACTTTTGTTCACAAAACTTTTTCACTACTTTTCACTATTATGTTTTAGCAAGTTTTCTTCGGGAATATGTTTAACATATGGAAATGGTAATCCATCTGAAGCGAAGAATTGTAGATCAATCTTTATTGTATATAATTTCTTGAAAATATCTGAATCAATAATAAGCACAAATATTTAAAATCTCTTCAAAATGTCGCTATCTCCAATACAACATGAATTTGTTCACGGATCCACGATCACTAACCAACTATAAGTTAATGTAAAATAAAAAAAACATCATCATGTTCATTTTAGAAAGTTATTTTAAATAGGCTTTAGACTATATTTTTACTGTATTCGACCCCTACCGGTATGTTGAACATCGTAGTTTTCATCGAAAGCGCTTTTCTTACATTAGATTTTGATGGCATGAGAAACTTGAAAGATCGCCTATTAATTTAGAATGATCCGAGTAGAACAGTTTCAATATCTCCAAATATAGCACTATAACTTGCACCCTTACTCTCTTTTTAATAAAACTTTGAAATTGGACCATTACTAAACTATTAGCAATATCTTCATTTTTGTTAATTTTACTAAAAAATCTCCCTCTAGGACATGGTTTTCTTTTCATTCTGTTTTCAAAATGTTATGCTTTTATTAATAAATATAATACGGAAGTTAATGTAAATATGTTGCTAGAAATAAGTTGGCAAAATATATTAAATTGAAAACACAGAAGTCAAAAAAATAGGAAACTACAAAGAACAAACATAATAGAGCACATTACTATTTTAAGCGATTCTCTTCCTTGTTTCAATTAACAGCACACATATGTATACATTCTTAGATACATTTATTGAAGCGGCCTACCGAACATAATTAAGAACCGCTAGCTGTAAATTAAGATGATGGGAAAATAGAGAAAAATATTACTAATTGTAAGATTAGACAAAATTAGCATAGAAATCTGTTCCATGAGATAAAGGAGTTATATAGGAAATTATAGGCACATTTATATACATATGACCGCCTGGTATTATTGAAGCAACCCATTTCTCTTCATATATAAATTTTAATTCCGTAATAAAGAAAGTAATAGCGCTTTTAAAAATGTTATGTTGAACTGGTTCTCTCGGAAACCAGATCCGTAGAGAAGTGCTTTCTTCGGGCGGTATAAATCCGAGTTTCACATCGTATGAATCGAGGAGAAAAAACATGTTTACAGAATTCGTTTGTTATCAAGTTACAATGAAAAAGATAATCTCTTAATTAAAATGAATCAGCTAATAATAGAATTGTTTTGGTGTGTATTACAAATACATTTTGAGAACTGCGTAATAAATACAAATTGTTTCGATACATTATACTCGTTCTCAGTGATGCTTATCGTATTTAATCGAATGTAAAAAATATAATTGTATTTAGCATACATATTACGAAATATGATGGATATGGCTAAGTAGAGTTTTCAGGAAGAGCGAATAAAGGGATATATCTTTTACTTTCGATATTCCCAGATTTAAAAACAATGCATAGAAAATAACACCAAGATAGGAAAACGCTGTAAATGCAGCTTTCTCATGGTGTTAGTGAAATTAATTCACGAGAAAGGCATGTGAAGAGACATAAAACGCTAACACACGGACATGTTTCTGCCTATCTGGCGTCATCAGCGTGGTTTCAAGCGGTTTTATGCTCAACCCATGTAATTCTCTCGCTGCTTCTGTCGCTATATCTAACCCTACGATACAAGTGAATATTCCTGACGCTAACTAGTCCCAAAAGAAAGAAACACTTGCCTGCCGGAATTAAAAGAACTCTACAACACAAAATAAACGTTTGTAACAACGCACTCATTGATTATAGAATGAAAATTAATGCAAACGGAGCAAAAGTAATCGTTATATCAAAAAAGGGAAAAAGAAATACACATACAATCCAAAGAAACAGAAATACAAGTTAGAGATTTTCACTATTAACGAATTACAATACGCGAGAAATGGAGGCATGAAGAAGAACTTAACAACAAGATCTAGAAAGCCAATAAGGTATATTGTGCTATTAATTTAGAACTTATAAACAAAAAGAAATAACAAACAAATAAAAATGACGGTCTACAAAACAGTATTCAGACCAATCCTCACTTTTGGATGTGAAATTCGGGCACTCAACCGTTAAGAAGATAGTAAGATTCAAGCCCTAGAGATGAAAGATTTAAGAAGAACAAAGCACGTAACTAGAGGAGACAAGATAAGAAATGAACAAATTAGAAAACAGCTACAAACTGAATCAATAGAACGTTATATCGAACAAAGGCAATGAGCATGGTCGGAACATCTACAGAGGATGGATAATGAAATCGCGGTCAATCAGGTTTGCAAAGCAAATATACAGAGTGAAAGAACAAGAAGCAGACCAGAAATAGTTAAAATTTTAGATAAGAAAGGAAAAACTCGGAATGAAACTAAGAAAACTGCAAGAAGCAGAGAGGACTGGCGAAAATTTGTGTAACGGTAGAAAATAAATTTGATCTAACCAGACACCCAACGGGCAAAATGATTTTGATTATATATGACTTGACTTCGTCTGTGCCTATTCTCTGGAATTTTGCATCAATATTTTATTTAATTGTTGACAGTTAGTAAAGAGAAATGATAGACGGATAGATATGTATATAGCATCTACAATTGAATTACTTCAATACAATAGGGCCATATTTATCCGACAACTGACAACTGCGTTGCATACTTATACTGGAACACAGATTTATCCGTCGAGTCTTATACAACCTTGCATAGATGTACACACAGGGTTGTTTTTTTATTACACATACATTTGCCCTACCTGTAACTTTTAAAATTTTCTTCAATGAACTGAGACCGTAGTAGGCAACGATCGAGACGTTTATGATTTGACAAGTGTGAAACTACGAACTTTTACAAAAACCCAGCGTTGTTGTACATCCGTAACAGATTTACTTTCATGCAGATAAAATAATTGTTTTACAAAATTGCCACCGAGGGATCTAGTACAATTTTATATGAATGTATAATGCATATTAAATTTGCTACAAAGGTATAACAGAATCTGGTACGAAAATAATATATTTACTGACAACGCAAAGTAAAATAAAGCTGTGAAGAAGTTTCCGGGTTGAAACCGCATTCGCCGCAATTGCATGAGCTTCCGACGTTTCGTTCTCAGCTGCATGGATCTTCTTCTGAGCTGCTGCATGTAGTATGCAAATGAAAGCGAAACGTCAGTAGATACATACAACTACAACGCGGTTTCAAGTCGGAAACATAACTTCTCTAAAAGGAAACAACAACTCTGAAAGTCTATAACATAAAACTATGGAGAGCTTGATCGTTTTTAATAAAAAACGTAAATAAATTTAGCTTTGAATGAAAAAATTATTTTATTTTAATTATTAATAAACAAAACAACATAACTAAGGTGAAATGTAATCTTCAACGCAGAGTATTCCTAATAAATTCTGGGTTTATTTCATAATATGTGGTACGTATATAGTATTTCAGTTCCTTCAAGTGATGTATTTACATGTTATTGTAGACTTTACTTTTCATGTAACTGTGGGTTTCCTCTGTCTATAGCAACTTATAAAATATATAAATTGCAAGTGTTGATGTGTAACTTGTTGCTTACTACGTTGGTAATGTGTTGACCATATTCTTTTTCAAGTTACGCACAGCCAAAATATAGGTAATGAAAAAAGAGCCTGATATAAAAATATGTACAAATGTGTACAAATCAGTAATAAACATTCATCAGAACCGCCTCTGCTACAAGAACTTAAAATGGATATGAAATAAATAAATGCTCGTCTAGTTATTATGGAACTGCGAAGGAGATCGAACTATTCATGATTCCACCCCAGTAGGCACCCCACGACAGCGACTTGTGTATTGAATGAATATTTAAGAATTTCCATCTGAACGAATAGGTTCCAGCAAGATAAAACAACACTCCATACTACAAGGGAAACGATGGAATTAATATATGTATCTTTGATAATCGTATAGTAGTCTTTCCACCGTGATCTCACGATTTACTAATTATGGATTGTTTCATATATCCATACCTACAGAATGGAATATTTGCAAGTCGTCCTCATACAAAATTGAGGAAATTACACCACATAATTCAAGGAACGCCTTCAATAACGTGAAACGAAGAGTGACGTTATGTATAGAAAATGGATGAGCTCACTTTGAATACTTTACGTAACCATTGTTATCATTAAACCTTTTATTTTTCCAACTGAAACGTTTGAATGTAGTTATTTGTCAAAACGTCAAAACTTAATCTGACAACCGCATGTCAACCGTGCAACATAAACTGAATCCCCACTTAAGCGCTGTCACTAACGCTACGGAATAAGCCAATTTACACATTTTCAAAGTAACTCTACCATCTTCAGCTTAAAGAAGAAAAATTTCATAGCTTGCTAGAGGGCAAATGTACTCGATCACACCTTATTATGACTTTTGCTATATAATATACCATGATGTCATAAAGTTTCTAGGACGAAGATGGAATCGAAAGAGAAAATACGTCTGAATGTGAGACAAGTATTATAACTTAACGATTTTGAAAATTATTTTGGAGGTGACGTTGACTGTCACCAATTAATGTGTTAACTGGAAGCAAGTTTGAACATCGAGTTTAAATAAATTCAAATATGGTTTACAATACATGATTGAAGCCTATTATCCAACTGAAATACAAATTGATGGAATTTGAGTGTAAAGCCAGCGTGCATGTTTGAATGATTTCAGAGAGTACTTCCAAGAGTTAGCTGTAATTCTTAAATTTTTTTTATAATCGCCTCACCAACCGTGTTGGTGTATTTCTAGAGACAGGTTCGGTGGGACATAAATCACGTACTGGTACATCAAATTTTCGTTCGGAGGAAATTATAAGTGATGTTCGTCAACGGATGGAAAATGAACACAAAACCTTTGAAGCGTCTTTCTCAAGAAATTGGATTTTTTATGGACTTGCCAGAAAATTGTAAAGAAAAGCTTACACATGTATACGTGTAAGGTGTAACCATATCAGGCTATTTTGCAGGTAGACTACTCTAGACATTTTTCTTACTGCCAGTGGTTTGCCAATAATTGGTTGCAAGATGAAGCGTAGTTTCATCTACGTACGTCAATTCTAAAAACACTCGATGTGGAGCACTGAATATCGTAATATTTTTGTTGAATCGTTTCTGCATACTTCGAAACTTTCTGTTCGGTTAGCAGTTTCTCGTAAGTTTCTTGACAGTCGGGTTAAAAGCTTACATATGTAAGTTCAATTCCCACCACCATAATCTTTGTTGACAATTGTAGAATATTTCGTGTTCCTTCACCTAAGGAATAGAATATTTAAAATTCCTGTTGCTAATATGGAAGATCTGCTGCAAAGAATTATTTAAGAATATGAATTCATGACACCCGCAATGCTACAGAATGCCTTTAACAGCCTGACAAAGCGTATACACATGGCAATATAAAATAATGGACAACATTGGCTTTAATTTCGCCTTTTTTTATTGATTAAATCTTGAATGCCAGCTGGGTTAGTTGTTTTATTGTATCTTTAAATCAAATAATATATTTATTGATGTCACGATGACACTGTCAAAATAATTTGCAAAAGTTAAGGTTACGTTACGAGTATGATAATATGGGTTAATTTCAGACATATATTTTCTATTTAGATGCCATATTCGTTCTAGAAACTTTATGATGTCACGGTGTACATGCAATACTGCGTAAAAAATATGAGATTTATTTATGCCTTACATTTAATTTTGCGAAAACAATATCGGTACAACTCAAAATCAGTAATAGGTGTAGTACTAAGCTGTACCACACGACAATGCAATTATAACTCAATAAACAGTCATCGACAGCTAATTCGGAAGGATTGTGTTATATCTGCGTGATTACAATTTTCCATTTCAGTTGCATATATTACTGAAGCGTTGTTGCCAAAATTCATACGGTGAGATGCTAATACTAAAAATTTGGTAAAATTTTATACAATGTGTTGAACATATTCCACTAAATTGTTTTGTATAATTTTGTCAAATATATTGTCTTTATGCCTTTGTGTCAAATTGTTTGGCAAATTTTTAAAATTGTTATTAGTCTTTCAGCATTTTTTCCTCCCTATAACTACGCCTTCATAGATTCATCTACATTCAACCGAACAAATAACAAACTGATTTCAATTTTGTATAAATATTTTACAAAATTAGACTTAGTATTTTATCTATTGAGGTTATAGATACAATTACAATAAATTATTACGTTTATGATAAAGTTTTACTGACATTGAATAATTACGTCGAATACGAATTTATTTTACAAATTAATAAACACTCATAAATAACAGCGCAGAGACTGATAATTTACCAAGTTTCAATTATTGATTTTAAACTTACCAGAAATAAACAATATCCATACCACATCTACACTACCACTTTAACTGCAATAGATCCTATCCAACTTTATACGTGTAAAATATGTAAATTATATTTGTAGCAAATTCGCGTGTTACACGTGCACCATTTACTAGTAATAGTGTTCAAGGTATGTGGCAAACGACTCTTCACCGAATCGGTTGTTATACTACAAGAAGGAAGTCTTCTGTTGCATGAAAAGGTGTAACAAGTGAACACCGTCGACTTGAGGAAACTAGGTTACCGGGCCATTGGACCGCATCGATGACGCTGCCCACCGACTAACAAACCCAATGATCAGTCCAGACTGTTAATAAGTGTACATTCAAGTTTATGGTCAAGGATGAAACGATTCGTGATATGGTAGCTCGCTCGAATTTATATAATTTGCTAGTTTGCATAGAAGTCTGTATTTTATCAACGTTTGAGCTACATACATACATATTAAGAAATATGTTAGTATAAATGTATGTAATTCCCCAGTCATTTTAGATTCTAATCGCTTTTGGAAATCTGGTACCTTAATTAGCATATCTTAAATACTACGATCAAAGCTATTTTCTTCGAGTTTTTTACTTTTGGAGTTGATTTAAATTCTTCTGAATATTGGAAAGTTGCTTCTTAAAAGGAAGCTGTTCTCATTCACCAATATTTCAATGCCCTCACGCAGATATTTATTTATATGTCTGGTAGGTTTAGATTTTATTGTCGATATATGTATATTAATATAGATTGTGCCGTTCTTTATTTAATCTAATTTTTCTCGACGCTGTTTCTGAGAACCAATAATTTTGTATGCATTTATTCCAAGAATTTCCAACGAAGAACCATGTAAATGGAGTCATTGCTAAAATCTCTAATGCTATAATATTACATACTAATGATACTGTATATTTTAAAGAATAATTTACAAGACTGCAAAGATGTTAAATCAAGTTAGTAGCTTGAAAAAAACAACGGACGCAGAACATCCAATGAAAGTTTCTCAGCATTAAACTCCGCACTTCCTTAACATAAATACTATAAAATATTCGGGTACAATTTTCCCGTTACACCAGGGCGAATCTTCGTGCCCCTCCTCTCACCTACTTCTAATTGGTTACTTGATTAATGTTTTCATATTTAGTTAACTGACATTTGTAGATCATATATACATAATATCAAGTTTAAATCTCAAAATCTTGTTGTGCCCTGGCTAATTCCGGAATTGTGTGTCGTAATTGTTCGCAAAAATGTATCCTGTAGAACAAAGACCAGTAATGAAATACCTCCAGAAAGAGCGCATGACGCCAGCTCAAGTTACTAAAGACATTACGGCAACTATTGGTGAGTCTGCAGTTTCCTACGATATATTATGGCGGCGAGACTTTATATGCGGAGGAACATCCTGAAAAAAAACAACACATGCCGGTGGTCCTTGGTAACAACAGACAAAAACATTAAAAAGGTACACGATATAGTACTGCAAAACCGACAAATACGCATCAGGGACATTGTAGAAGGTACTAGCTTATCATATCGTGTGGTGCACAACATCCTGACTAAACAGCTAGATATGAAAAGGATGAGTACAAGATGGGTACTCTGAATATTAACCATTGAACAATGTGTATTGACTTGTAAGCATCTTTTGGAAGGGTGCCAAGTAAACAAAGGGGAAGTAAGAAACATCGCGGTTCTCCTCCTCCACGCAAATTTAGGGTCGTGCCGTCTGCTGGAAAGGTTTTGCTATCTGCGCTCTGGGATACTGAAGGAATCATCCTGACTAACTATTTGCAAAAGCGACAGAGAATTGCAATTACTCACAATTGATTCTTAAACTACGAGACGCTATTAAAGAGAAATGCAGAGGAAAGTCAGTGCACAGTGTGGTCTTCCATCAGGATAATGCTCCAAGATATATCGGGTATTGCTATGGCTTCTATACACCAAGCAGGCTTTGCATTAGTGGAGGTAATTCACCCAATCTGGCCCCTAGTGATTACAGGCTTTTCATCAAATTAAAAGAAATCTTACGCGGAGAAAAATTTTCCAGTAACTGTGAAGTGATGCAAGCTGTAAAGAGGTGGTTTGCCGAGGTCGAACAAAAGTTATTCCAAGAGGCTGTTGAGATGTTGGAGCACTGATGGAGCAAGTGCATTGGTATAGAGGGAGACTATGTCAGAAAATAAAAAATATAATGTCACTGTAGTTTTACTGTAGCAGGGTCATGGGTACAGTATGGAGATGCACACTCGCATGTCCAAGAGAAGTTCTATGACAAAAATATAAATCTATAACTTAATGCTTAATCAATTTGTGTTCCCGAGTATAAATCGATTGAAAATTGCTCCCGCCGTTCCTCCTCCAAAATCCTACTGGTGAAGATACGTTTGCGTATACGACTTATAATTTGTAATTTAATCATTGGAAAATTCTGAATTCAGACTTTTCTCATGCCAGTGTTATGTTATACTGATCTTTTTTTTTATAGTCTCTCTTGAATGGATTAAAGAAGAGAATATATTTTTAACAGAAATACGTTTTTGTCCATAAGGAGCCGAATAATTAATAAATCTAATGAGGTTCACTAACCCTAAATTTAAAAGCATGGAAAATCAAAATTGGAAAGTGAAGAAATGACGGGAAGCAAAAAATACGTGAGAACTTTATAAATTAATTAAATAAAATAAATGTCTTTAAGACAGTAGTGGCGACAAAAACATCATTCCCAGTTGTACTGTTGTCCTAAAAATATGGGTAATGTTAGTGATGAACGTTTTCAGTAAGTTATTTTGTGAATCGGAAAGCGGTAGCAGGACAAATGGAACCCTCTTATGCTAGTAAGTTACTGCTTATAACATATTGTAAGAATTTGGAATAATTATTAAAATACTTTATTGGATAGTAACAAAACCTAATTGATTATCTATTCTTTATATATCTAATTAGTATGTAAATGTTTCTATTAAAATTACTGTGTCCTTTCATAGCAAAACCTAAAGTTAAAATTTGTTGGCCAATGTCATTGACGAATCATATACACATTAACCAATCCTTGAAAATAATAAGTATCTCCGGAATGTCCTAATGTTTTGTATCATTATTGCTAGTTCTTTTTCTTAACAAGCTTCATTTTCGGATACCGTCTTTTTTTGGAAATAAAGCTAGCTTCTGGACCAATATCAAGTAAAGCTTTGGGTTTCCTGATTTATCTTTTAATAATAATAATGAATGATTTCCTGTATGGATTTTATGGGCGTCATATTTGAATAAGTCCATTGAATGTTCGTAATTACCATCAAATTCATGTTCTGGGTGTATTTCAATTCCAATTGCATTTAAATCATACCGTTGTTGTGATATACATACATGAATTCGCAGTTATATTCTTCTCATTATGTATCTGGTCAAAATTTCGTTTCGACTAAACAATAGTATTAGTCATCTTATATCGTCTTTCATTGACCTTAAATTACGATTTTAATTATATTACCTATAATTTCATTAATGTTACGCTATATTGCTTTGGCATTACATTTTGATTTCATTGATTTTGCCTAAAATTTTGATAGTAGTGGTGTATATCGATTCGATTATTACCGAAATAGTTGTGATTGTGTTTGTGACTGCAGTTTCGTATATTTACAAAATTTATATAAATTACCATGTTAACCCAATATCTGGCAAAAAGCCTTCGCCAAGTTATTCCGTAATACGTTGGGAATTAAATGACGTGTAGTCGAACATTTATTAGTAAAATAAGCTACCCTGAAGCATCGCTTCCATGAAATAAACTTCCTCATGAATAAATCACCCCAAATTCGGCTTGTTCATTTCCGATTGGAATTTAAATATAAAATGAAATTGCTGCATTACTGAAAATCGCGTATGAGTGTCGTCAATTATAGACAACTGGGGTTTATTCCATAACTGAAAACATGTAATATTAGAAATAATAACGCGTTCGATAATGTTACCAATATACTACAGGATTTCCACACCGTTCACTAATCTTAGGCATAAATTCTTTTAACTTGAAACAAGAAATACCTATTAAGTCTGATATTCTTGAAACTTATTATATATTAATGCTTATATTCACAACACGACTTCCTGATTCGCATCTAGATTTTGGCACAGAATGATACAAACTAATTCTAGTATTCAAATGTCCAAATATTAATCGCAAATTTAATACAAATTGTTTTAGTGTATAATAAAGATATATCTGCAGTTAGACGAGAAATACCTAGACAGATACGTCACTGTACTTATTATATATATATGTTACCCTTTTTTGTTGTATTGTGCGTATATATACATCACGCAGCATGTAAAATCAGTATCCATTTTAGGAAGTAATTAAATCGGCATCTCGTTGTTTACGGAAGTGAAACAAACCAGGTTGATCAATCAACTCTGCTGCGGTTTATATAAAGCGTGGTATACATGTTCTAACCGTTCTTCTTCTTCTTAAAAAGGGGTCACAATTGACTTTATTTTGTGACTTTTGATTTTAAATTTAAAATGTAGTAAGCATTGAATATATGACAGAGTATCTTAATAAACATATAGTGAGGTATCACGAACTACATACAAAACAACTATGGCGGCACTCTCAAAAATTGTGTTTAGTAAAAGAAAGAATAAGTTGCTTTACCTTACTTGGTCTCATTAAATTATAAATGAAGTCACACAAATATTTCGTTATGAACTACTGCATACCCGTAATACGCTAATATTATATCGCCGTTCTAAATATAAAATCACAACATCCCACTCTTTGAATTTTACATAAAAACATATCCATGCCTTCAAAAACAAAAACCCCGATGTTCGAGGCCGAAGCTACGAAACTGATAGCCACCAGCCCCGTGTAAATCTACGTATTCCTGGTGAGGTATATGTACTCTACCGTTCATAAAAGTTTGACCAAGTAACAAAAATTTTAAGAATCGAAGAATAAAAGGCAATTAGTACTAAAGAAATAAATCTATTACTCTTAAAAATAACAACTATCAAAATCCAATGAAAATTTTTATTTTTTCCTATTCATTGTTAGCAAAATTCTTCCTTTTGTCAAAAAATCTACATTTGCATCTATTATCACTCGAACAATTCGCGGCATCCTTTCGATATTCCAAATCTGTTCCCTGGAAGTAGGACCGACACTTCGAACTCTTCTATCGAGCTCATTCCACATTAATTCAATACGGTACGATCTGAACTATGTGGTGGTCATGTCATAACTTGTAAAATATCTGTATGATTCTGCTCATTCGAATTCTGTTTGTATATTCTGGCTGTGTGTTTCATATCGTTATTTTGGATGGCACGAGTTTCCAATATTTCGCGGTACTGGTCTTTCAGCATTATTCCTTCGATTCGATGATCCTGAGTAAGGGAAGCAACCCTAAACAAGACATTTTTATGAGAGAAAATTTGCAAGAAACATTTGTCCTTAAAAATACGATCTGGGCACCACAATTACCCTACCTCTATCCCGTAGAGAAGTTGTGGGATCATTTGGACAGAAAAATAAGGGCGTTTATTTTAAGTGGTTTAAAATTATAGCCGAAATAAATAAATTAGCAAACAGAATAAGTAGTTCCTTTATTATTAACTCTGGCCGTGGAAGCCTACGAATTCATTTCAAGTTGTGATAAACTGTAAAAAAACGCATGTTGACTTTTTGACGGAACCATTATTTAACTGTGCATTTATAATAACTGTTAATAACATAATCTCATCCATTTTAGTATTAAAATTTTTAACAAATATGTATTATATCATTAAAAATGTTTTTATTAAATTTTAATAGAAGTTTTTCAGAGTGGTTTTCATTATTTTTTAATGATGATAATACAACCAATTCCAGGCTTTAAAAGAAATCTTAACCTGCGAGGATTTAGTACTTTACAATAACGAATACTGAAACTGTAAAATAAAAATCAGGTTCATTCGTATGTCGGAGCATTTCATGTTTTTTACAACGTGCAAGCAAGTGGAAAACGAGAATACAGACATTATTGGTTATAATGCGTATCGAACGTTCGAAATAGAAACGAGAAGCACCATTGATTATACTGTCACCTTAGTTTTGATTTTATTCCACTTGACAAATGGGGTTATCAAAAAACGGGAAGGAAGCGTGATTAGGTTCTTGTCAGATAATAGTATTCAACTTTGAGTGAAATACACGGATGATATCATAAATGAGCAGGTATTATACTTTAAAAAACTTTAATGGCGAAGCCCGCAGTGTGTTGTCAGTTGCAGCATCAATTAACTAGAATTTTAGGTGATGCAAATTCTCCTCTTTAAACAAATTACATTGCGGTGTAAAGAAAGTGGGTTAAACATTTCTTATTTACTTCTTATCATAGTGTTTTTCTACTTAAACAACTTGCTTGGTTTTATTTAAATTTAAAAAATATGTACATATTAAATTGAATTATATAAAAACATATAATTAAATAAAATTTGAAATTGAAATTCCCATATATTGTTACTTCTAAATTCCTAAAACTAACCCAATAAAGAAATTATTCCCACACGGTCTTTTTTTAAGCGATTATACTTGATAATAACCAACATCCCTTAGTTTTAATGCGGTGCTTTTTGATCGTAACATACTGCGTTTAAAATAAAAGTATTAATGTGACTCTATAAATATAAATACCATATTTAGAAAATAGTATAGTGAACTTCACAGAAACTTATAACACGAGTAGATTGCGCATATGTCGTCCAAACCACGCTTAAATTAATGTCAAGGTTATTTAGGCACATGAAATAAAGAAGACCAAAACTTGAAAGTTTTACATGTAATGATGTACACACATTCGTAATATTTAATATATACTTTCGAGATATTTAGCTATCGATGGCTTCGAGCTGAGCATTAGATTAAATCCATCATGTACTTCAACGAAAGAAGGTCCATTTTTTTTTCCAAATTAGTAGAAGAAGTAACTTATTTACATATGACCAGTTTTTATATCAAAATTTCTCTTTCACAGTCAAGTTTTCGTTTGTAGGTCAACGACGATTTTCAACACCACAACATTAATATTTTAAATGGAAATAATCAAGCTATCTCTATAATTAATTTATAGGAGCAAATTATGCTAAATCAATATTAGAGTACAGATCATTATTTACAACTTCTTTACGCTACGACTAAGTTCTAGGCGTAGAATAAAATAAATATCTATTGAATATGATATGATGATCACGAAATACCAAAATAAATATCTTTGATAAATGGTTTGAAGGACAATATGAGAAATTAAAAGGAAAATTATGACAAATCAAATAACTGCTACAGCGAATACTGCTGGTATGCCGGGTACCGAAAAAGTAATAACCGAAATGTACAAAACTACGAGGGTTGTCTTTTAAGATTTACACATAAAGCTGGAATAAAACAGTAGATAGCTTTTAAAAACGTCATAGTTTTTCGAAATATTCTCCACGAACATGAATGTACTTTTGCATGTGCTCCAATCAACTCTAGAAGTAGTTATTCCACACGTTTGTTGGTACAATCCAAATTGCGTTTCGACATCGACTGCTCCTTCTGACGACTGGAACCTTTGTCCACGCAGTCCATTCTTGATTTCTGGAAAGGCAAAAAGATCGTTGTGACTTAGGTCCGGACTGTACAACATTCTGTTGCGTTAAAACTGTAATTGCCTTGCGTGCTGTGTGCGTACATACATTGTCTTGGTAAAGGATGATTTATCGTTCTGGGTCGATTTTTCCAAGTCCAGCGATGACTTTCAACAAACAATTGAATGTATACCAATGTTGGTATATGACCTCTTCTTGAGACAAATATCGCGACCATCTTTTTGGAGACACTTCGAGAATGGATGACTTTACTCGGATTTTTTTCACTTTGGTACACCCCCAGAGCTAACTGGCGTTTATTTTCTGGCTCATATGAGTAAATCCAAAATTAATCACGAGTAACGATGTTGTTTAGGTTCTTAAAGTGTCCAGGGCGGTGAAGCGGTCTAGAATTTTTTGACACCAATTCACCCTAGCTGCTTTCTGTTCTTCGGTCAACAGATGCGGTATCCAACGAAAAATTATTTTTTTTTACAGAAATTGTTTCATGCTACATTTTTCGCGATATGTCACATGTAGATGTTTGTTGATGATCTTGCGCTTAGCATTGACGTTTTCCTTAGTGACTGCCGTCTTTGGTGCACCTGTGCTTGGATCGCCACTGAGAGTAATCCGTTCACGTTCGAATTTTCCATATCAACGAGAAATTGTTGACTGATGTGGTGCTTCATTGCCAAAAACAGAAACCTACTTCCTAATGTATTCCTTTTGAGATAATTGTCTTCGAAAACTATAAAAAGTTACTGCGCGAAAATGTTCTCTTTTTATTTCCATTTTTAACTAACTTGTCAACTTTAACAGTTCGTAACTACATATATCGCACTGAAACTGGATTCAGGGTAGCTAAAAGTGGAGCTTAATTTTTAGTAGGGACATTTGAGATTAATGGCTTCCTGTATGTACGAGTTAGGAAAATTAAAATGACATCCAAGTAAGAAATAGCTCTGCAGGATACTACCATATATCAAGCCATTAAGGTTATGAAAAGTTCGATGCTTCTAAACAACTTCGCCTTCAACCAATTTGTGTGCGAATAGTGACTTATTTGAAATCTTAGGCAGGTCCATGGGTATTCTCAATTTTCCCATTTGTTTGCATAATCTGACCGCATACCTAACCAAATTGCGATTTTATTGCGATTAATACCATAATCACGTTCTAACTATTGTCCAAATTGATTCGGAAAACTTACTGTACCCAATGGATTACTCATCCCGTTTGAGATATATTATCAAAATGTTAGAGAATCAAATACTAAATCGCATATCTCACTGTAATTTAATTAATTTCTCCGCATTTGTAGTATTAGTAGCAGAAACTTGGTTAAATCATTCTTGTAACGTAAAATTTCGTCCATACAATGATAGTGTTGTACGCAAAGGCAAGAATCTTACTGCGGTGAGTAGAATTTAACGGTGGCGGTTTATTAACATTTGCTACCGAACTTGAAGGTTTAGTTATCAATTATTTATCTCAGCAGGAGACTCTAGTCTTCCCAATTTATGTTTCCCATTTCAACATTAATATTATAATTATTGATGGAAGGAAGGCGGTTTATTTGATTCTAACATTAATTTAAATTTTGAAATAGCACATTCCGGTAATCCTTTGTTACCTCAAGATGTATATTATCCTAGTTTTGCAGTTATATTTATCACCTTTATATCACAGTTTGAATTAACTTTTAATGTTTTTTGAAATACACAGGTTGTTTTGTTTAAAAAATACTAACATTTAGATTTTTTTGTACAAACACGAAACCCTTTCATTCTGAACTACTATTTTAAAGTAAAAAAGCAAACTATATTGACGTTTTTTCTTTATCAGACCATTTGGCAATTACTAATTAACCCCAGCTCAATCTCCTGAGGAAGTTCGAAAATACAGAATGAAACATCGAAATTTGCAAACCACATGCCCGAATTTTCAATATACATGTGTTTGTATCCTTGCAAAATGAGTGCCAAATCCACGGACATGTAGAGAAGCAGGTACAGTAACGTCGAACGAAATGGAGTGATGCAGATATTCTTTACGCCAATGTTAAGTTTCTCCCTTCCTAGGTGTATGCGTAATAAATGTTTCAATTCATAAGGCGTATCGTACCACCGGAATATCAACCACTTCTCCGCACGCCCGTGCGCTGGAACTGCTTTGCGAACCTTACTAATAAAAGTAGTAACATGCGGTTATGTATTTCTTTGAAATTATCATTGTTTTATAATTTAATTTTAATTTCTCCTTGTACCTTAAATAAAAGAATCTGCTGCGTTAAAGTACATTACAAGTCCTGAGAAATTTCACAATGGTATATGCTTTTGTATTAAATCAAAATGAATGCCTCATTCTCCTCGGAATACTCCAAACTTATGTATTACACAATACGTATTACTTTATGTACGTGCATGTATGTGTATACTTACTTTTTAGGCAGGTTTCTCAAACTTCATTCCTTGTTTCTCTAAGATCTACTTCGTCAAAAAGGCATCATTAGCACTGGTTATGTAATTAGTCAAATTAAGTGTCAAGTAAGAGTCGTATACGTTTATCTACCTGTTGTCGCCCATCCTGCGATACTCTTCTTCTGTGGTCCATGTGTGAAGTATCAATGCTTTTTGCATTTGCCTATATCGATGTTTGTTTAGGGCCAGGGATTGCATCCGGGCATGAAGTTTCTTGTAAATTTCGCCATTGCTCCAATTCCCATTGAGAAAATTCCAACCGGTAAGAACATCCACAGCTGTCTAACTTTGGAAAATCGCAATCACTTCCTTCCTTTTCCTAAATACGTACACCTTCTCTACGTTATTATTGTCGTTATTATTATGGTAATTATTGGCCATGACCCCGACGCCGACGATTGCGATGGAGACCACCCTTGGGCTTCTGCCATTGCAGCTAGTGCTGAGGTCACAAGCAACCCCAGGAGCCAACAGAGTCAAATGTAGTGGGTGCAAAGTATTCTCTGGCAAGTTCGGAGGCCACACCAACATCTTCAACTACATCGAACAGACAGCACCGCTGTCAAAAATGACCGACAAACTTCTGGCCGTTTATAGGTTTGCTGGCGGATACAATGTAATAATTCCCAGCAACGCGGAAATACAGAGATATGCACGCAAATCGAGACGGGGCATCTCCCGAATGGCACAGGTATTGGAATTTGGAAAGAGGGAGAAGCGGATAGCAAGGCCATCAGTGTAGGGGTCTCCCCCTCCATTTCTCAAGCAGAAGTAATTACCACCCAGGACTGTGAGGAGAACTCAATGGATTATGCATATGACTTGGAAGCAGTGGAAATCGTAACGGATAGCCAAGCCGCTTATATGGCGCTACAAGCTGTCAGGTTTGAGTCCGAAGTGATGTTGAGGTGCCATAGTACACTGCACCAATTGACGGAACATTGCAGCGTTACGCTGAGAAGGGTGCTAAGCCACTCGGGGATCAAAAGGAACGAAGTAGTTGACTTGCTAGCAAGAGATGCCAGTGGACGACTATTCTCAGGTCCTGAACCGACGTGTGGAAGTACCTACGGCAGTATTAAAACCTATGTTAAGTCCGAGCTCGCCGCCAATCACCGGTCTTACTGGAACGGTGTAGACGGTTTAAGACACTGCAAATCTCTTGGGATTTATCCAGGTGAGGAAGGACTACGCAAAGCAATCGTTATAAGCAAGACCAAACTGAGAGCACTTACAATGATCTT
Organism: Trypoxylus dichotomus; assembly: GCA_023509865.1. Lineage (NCBI taxonomy): Eukaryota > Metazoa > Arthropoda > Insecta > Coleoptera > Scarabaeidae > Trypoxylus > Trypoxylus dichotomus. The sequence continues at coordinate 48,607,250 of CM042078.1, forward strand.
AACTGGACACTGGGTACTGAATAAACACATGCATCGCATGGTTCTAGTAGACTCTCTTTCATGTAGAAACTGTGAGAGAGCAGAGGAAGCTGCTGTGCATCTTCTTGTCGACTGCCCGACAGTCTGTAGTGAAAGGTTCATTCTGGCGATGCTCAGCTTGACGAATCCAAGTTAGGAAAACTACTGCTCGAGGAGATTATGGCCCCTGTTGCTCAGGTACAACCTGGTCGAATGAACTAAAATCACATGGGTGCACAATAGGCGAAGTACTGGCGTAGTCGCACTTCAGGGTTAGAAGCCTCGCACATGGTTATACCAGAACAAAATATAGTAATTATTGTTATCATTATCGTTACCATTGTCATTGTCATCGTTATCGTCATCCTTATCGCCATCTTCATCCTTATGATTATCATTATTTTTATTATCAAATTAATACTAAAACATGACTTGGTACCATTTATTTTCTAAAATAAGTAATTAAAATGTAGGTTTATTATATGACCAGTAAGCGGTTACCTCTTGTATCTAGGCTAAGTTGTTCACTAATCCAATACATGAAAATTATTTGTATAGTGTCATCGTCGTTGAATTATCAATTTGCAGTTAGAATAAATTTAAAAACTTCTTTACAGGAGTCCATTAATATAGTAGTTTCCGCAATAGTTTATTATGGAGATGAAGCGCAAGTATGCGAAAGAGGAAGCCATCCATATTGAGAGCTTAATATCACTCCAAATGACACCAATTCCAATTTATATAATTGATAAATTTATAAGCTACCTTCTTTTGAATACCATGTAATCGTTGTTGAAGAAGCCTATAATTTAACATATTCGCAGTCCAGTAAACATTCCCTTAAGGTATCATAAATATCTACGATATTTGCCAGGAAATAATGTATTTGTGACATCACAATACTCGGCACAGATTTTTTAAACGCTGATAACATCGATTGCAACAACAATACTGCTTTTTTCGGTCCCGTGGCTAATGTAACAACCAGCGCTATCCTTAAATTTAAAACATGTTACTTACAAGTAAAATGCCAAATAGTCTTTATGAAACGCAACCTTATTAACTGAAGCGTGAATTTGGTCATACTTGGTAATTCTTTGGAACACATGCAATTACGCGATTTTTAATAACGTCTGCATTTAGTACCTTTATTTGTTCCTTTGTATAATCCTTCCTCCCATGTAAAATGTTAATGTAAACTTTGCACGTAACTTATTTATGTATTCCATGGGTATCGACATTTAATACGGAACTTAAGCAGAAAATCTAATATAACGGAAGTAAGGCAGGGACGTAATGCCATGAGGAGTAAGGAAGGAAGCTGAAATCCGAGACATTTTGCAATCTAAGAAAAGGCGGGTAAGTTGAGCCTTATACTTAAGAGAATCTATTATGAATGATACGATACTTACAACTCAATGTACATATACAAATTTACGAAGCATTAATTTGAAAGCACATCAAATGATAGTGTTAAAGGAGCTGTGTATACCTTCCTATAGCGTTCTTACATATATAACCCGAAAGCGTGTTCGTGCTTACTATGAGGATTTATTTTAAATCTTTATTACAGATTGTTCTCTACCAAGTATAAATTTCAATATTATCTGCTTGAATATGGTTTCTTCTAGCAAAGCAAAATCTTCTTTAGTAAGATGTTTCCTGAAACTGGCGAAGTTTGTTATCGCTTCTTATACTTAATGCAAACCGATTTTATACTAGTTCCCTTTTGGACTAAAGCACAACATATTATGTCCTATTTTAGAAACCAATAAATGTTTATACCGAATTTTGCAACCGGTATTTATTATTCATTAGTTATCGTATTTTGACTAGGATATGATTAGTATTATACTTCTCTGTTGACAATTATATAATTGGATTTGAGTATGTTAATCAATACAATTTAAATAATCATGAATAAATTTTCAATTAATTAATGCGCTTACGTTGTTAAAACCTTTACATAGTATAATTATTTGAGAATTGAGTGTACGTCATCAATCGGCAATGTCAGATAATCCGTTGTTGTCAAATGAAAATGTAAAGACTAATTGTACTCGTAATTTAATAATTAATTGAGATTAGATTGCCAACAATTGCCAGTACCATTAGAGAATATATAGTCCGGGCACTCTAAGTTCACATGCACATCAATAAATCGTGACGTCAGGTTTTACGCCGTTGCCGGATACACACATGAACTCACTATCAAACCTTGCCTATCATACTAACTAATGTAACCTAACTTGTATTACTTTATTTATTATGGTATACCAAATACAAAATTTTAATAATCGGCACTACAGAATTTAGTAAGTAAATATATCTTGCCTGAAGGAAAAAAGTGTTTTATTAGTAGTATTTCAAATTGTTTACGAATTAAATAAAAAAAAACAGGTAATGAATCTGTATTACTTTATTAAAATATTTGCTTCGGAGCTGTAAAAAATGAAATTACATAAAATACGAAAACAAACACGTTAAAATAAGATTAATGTATTATTTATTTAAAAATTAATTAATCAGCTAATTTTCTTCAATATCACTCTCTGAGCTTGAATGATCATCATTTAAATTAATAATTAGCGGAGAAATTTCGTCACGATCTAATCCAACTTCTCTTTTCCACCATCGTATGATTTCCGCTTCTCTATGGTGGATGCTGTTCGACCAAGTTACTTGCGTAATTGTTGCTTCGTCCCACATCTTCATGCAATTGTTAATATCATAGCCATCTCTTCCCACGTAACGATTGAAATATGTTTTTGCAATTCCCCATATGTTTCCAATAGGGTTGAATATACAGTTGTGTGGAAGTAATCTTAGCACTGTGTGGCCATGTGCACGTGCTAGTTCGTCTATCGCATATTCCTTTCGTGGTTTATGTCTAAAACATATACACTATTGCTGACTTGCTTCAACTTATTTTAACGAATACTACTAATGTAATAACTGGTGTTTTAACATGCTAGGATCATATGTAATGTTATTTGCCAGCCATTCTTGAATATTGCCTTTTCTCCAACTAGCATCTGGTGCCTTGCTTTTTAATTCCGAGTGATAACTAGCGTTATCCATAATGACCATAGGATTAGCTGTTACATTTGGTAACAACTGCATCGTAAACCATTTTCTAAAATTTTCTTTGTTCTCCGTGCTAATCATGCCCTCTTGTTTTTGAACAAAATATATGTGAAGTGCCTATATACCTATAAACAAGCTTGGTGAGAAACAAAAATTATATTTGTAATAAAACAAATCTCTTGGCTTCAGTTTTTTCACACTTTGCCAATTTCTGTCCTGCCAAGAATAATTATTGCAGCCATTTTCAAATATCATATGTTTCATCTACGTAAACGGAATCCTGTGGGCTATTGCTTTCCATGTTCTTTACGTATCGTTGTAAAAACTCAACACGAAGTAATGCAATATGTTGCTCCATTAGTTCTCGTCCAGGATCACTTTTTTTCGACGTAAACCCAATGTTTTTTAAAACTTTTCCTAATGAAGAAACGCCTCTACTAAACAAATCTCCTTCTTTCAATTTACGTAAAAGAGATGAACGCGTAATGTGTTCTAAAATAAATCGACATTAGCACATCTGATTACGTAGAATGCATTTTAACATACGATTAAGGTACATTTGGTAAATTACATTGCATAGAGCAGCTTCGCTTGCTTCATCAATATCCACAATTGGTTTCAATTTGCTTCTGTTCTTGCTGTAGGGAGGTAATGCTTGCAGCTACTTTGCTAAGCTTGCTCACGGCCCAAATACTCACATTTGCAGCAGCAGCGACGTGCTAAAATGCAACAATTTTGTGCCGTTATTACCGTGTATGCAGAAATAGAATATAATCTACCTCTCTGACAACAGTCAACGGTAACAAGGAACCGCCTTCTTCCTCAAAATATATAATCAGCGAACTGATTATTTCTTCCGCCTGTTGACACAATGCACGTGGCATTTTCGTAAATATATGTCGACTACGTCGTTTGATTATATGTATGACGTCGCGTTAATGACGCGCAGGTGAACTTAGAGTGCCTCGACTATAGCATTTTGTATTTGCAGGTGTCTTAATACTAAGAAAATTAATATCCCTTATTGTAAGTCCTATGTTTTCTATTTAATGTCTTATTCTCATAATTGGGTTTGCAATAATAAGTGCGTAGCAGAATGTAAGTAGCTATTATTTCAGATTGAAATTTGTTTCAATTTGATGATGTTTAAATGAGATATATTCTTTGAAAATTTTTCGCTTTATATTAATAATAAGATACCATATGAATGTCACTTATGACGTGGATTTACTTTTGAAATTTCGTAGAATGCAGTAATTCAAATAATAATGTGGAACTTATAGGTAGGCGTTCATAATGGTGCAAATCTTATTTCCTACTACTAGAAACAAAGTACGTACAGTAAAGGCAAATTGTCCAAAGAAGTTTATAGCGCCAAAATTTAGCCATCCAATTTGGACAACTACATGTCTCCAGATTTATTTGTGAGAATACCTGAAATAAACGGCTGCATACTTCAGACATAAAACTACATATGGTAAAGTTTACATATACTCTACAATTTACTTGATTGTACTACTTTGTAGCTTCAGTTATTATTTATTACGGCGGTTTGTAAACAGCTAATTTTGCCATCTACCGCATCCCAATCTCTAAGAGGTACTACCCCTAAAACCATTTTCCCTGGGTCCTCTCTTCTCCAAAGCTTCTTTAGTTCTTTTTCGCCAACTCCTTCTTGGTCTTCCCTTTTTCCGCTTATTAATAGGCTTCCATTTCCAAACCGTTTATGGTAGTCTGTTTTGCTCCATTTTCCTCATGGCCATACCGTAATAATTGCTCTGTTCTATTTTATGTATTAGTGATGTATCAACTTGCATTATTTCTCCTATTCTTTAATTTTTTTCATGATCTAATGATGTCTTTTTAAAGCACCGTCTCCAGTATATCATCGCCATTGACTTTATTTTGTTTTCCATCTTCTTATTCAGCGCACAAACTTTCATTTCCATAGGTAACACAGTTTCCACCAAAAGAGTAGAACATTGGGTTTTTTTTTCTTGGAAATGTTATCATTCCACACCACACGATGTAGTTGTATAATTATAGTTTATCCCTTTATTATTTTATTCTGTGTCTGTTTCATCCCTGCCATCGGAGGTTAACGTAACTCCTAGATATTTATACGCATTTGTCGTTTTTATCACTTCATTTTCCACCACTAACTGGTTTCTTTGTGAACCGATTACCATGTACTCTGTCTTATTCATATTGATCTCCAAACCCCATCTCGCATATTCTTCATTGCCTGCCATAACTGATTTATGGGAACACTGTCATAAGCCTTTTTCAAATCTATAAATATGTAATTCATGTCCGTGTGACATCCTTTTTTCAGTTATTTTAGACAGAAAATAGAACTTCTAGATCTGTAACCAGTCTGTTCTTCTGAGTTTTTTTACTGTGTCCTATTCTGAATTTGGCTATTCGTTCGTACAGTCTGCACATAGAAAATGTAACACGAATTCCCCTATGGTTTTCGCAGTTTCTTTTGTTGCCTTTCTTGGGTATGGAACTTATATATGCGATTTTCCATTCTTCTGGGACTTCACTACGCTTTAAGCACGATGTAAACAACCTGGCAATTGCTTCTAATGTTACAACTAGGGAATTCCTAATAAGTTTCATGGGCACACCTCCTGGACCCGCCTCTTTGTTATTTTTTATGGTTTCCATTGCCTTGATAACTTCTTTCGCTGTTACTTTTCTTACGACTTGTCTGACCGCTTAATTTATGTAATCTGCTTCCCTAGAATTATATCTATCTTTAATTAATAAAGACACATAGCACCTTTTCCAGTTATCCATTTCTATTGGATTTACAGATTTCATTTCCCTTGTATTTTCCTTCAGTATTCTCGAGGTTTTCCATGCTTGCTTTGATTTTGATCCTCCTATAAGTGTGTCCGTCTATTGTCCTACCTGTTCTATAGCATCTGTAGAATTTCCCATCTTGGCTGCCAACCTCATTTTATACCAAAATACAGTCTAGATTGTATGTGGGCCATTGGAGCTTCAGTAAGAATTTAAAAAATAAGCGATACCTACTGGAGGAACTCTATTAACTACTAACTATGGTATACGTAATTACCTGTTACTTAAAACAACTATATACATTATTGTACAGTCTCGCAGGGGGTCGCCTAATCAGACCCGTACCTGACCCACAGCATACTCGACCCGAAAATCGAACTCGCACCTGAAATGAAACTTACTGTCCGGTCTGTATTTTGTATGCAAACCTACCAATATTCTTGGACATCCGACGGAGCGATCGATCACTGATATTCAATTTTAATGATGATCTTCGGAGGCTTTGATTCGGTGATTGCAGCACCTAATTCAAAACACGCCCGTGATTCGTATTGGTTGGTTAACAGTGAGAACCACCCTGAAGCAACTAACATTAAAAATACATTCACATACGTTGTAACCACATTCGGAAACCACTCGGTACGTTTCAGCACATGATCCATATACGTTTGGCACATGCGCATTTCAGTACTGTTTATTTTGCCGCGTGCAGTAGTCGAAATAAAAAGTTCAATCGTTTAAACTACCATTATTTCGGCCTGTTATATTTTAGCTTAAATAAAAATATAAATAACGCGTTTTTTACTTCTTGTACCTAAATCCGGTGTTTTCAAATTATTTTGACAAAATCATAAGATGAGTATGTTCTCGTTGGTTTTTAGTGATTAGTTATTTAACTAAATCTTCCGAAATAAGAAAAAGAAGGCGTCATAGGGGATATATGCGCCGTATGTATATTGAAGAAATAGTATGTCATCGCGGTGGTTGTATTTGTCAACGCATATATATTAACAAACCAGTAACACAGTAATATCCAGGATAATGTATCATGATTGCAATATATACTAATCACGTAGCGTAAAGATATGCCCCCAATTCTAGTTGCTTTGCACACAATTGTAGTTCCTATATCGAAGTGAAAGGAAATCGACAGAAATTGCTTTGTAAGTTGATGTGAATTGTAGGCCTACGGTTACTTGATATAGAGACCATTAAAGGTATACTCCCCAGTACCACTGTATTCTGTCAAAGAACAGAGGTTTTAGTAGCTATTAATCTGAAGTATCGTGAAATTAGAAAAGGTAGCATGGTTTATATAAATAACATTTTCCAAATGTTAATAACTGAAGTAAAGCAAGTTTCGCTTACAATTCTTGTTTCCACAGTTTTGTATGCGGTAAATAAAACTAGCTTTTGTTAATACACATATCAATCAGTATCATGTAATTTTATCAGATTGCTTACCGAAGATTACAATAGTTGTAACGTTAATATTCCATTAATAGGGATTATTAAGTTATTAATTCTGACAGCAAGTTAGCACAAACAACTTTACTTCAAAGGCATCTACACATGACATATGTATATATGTGACTAAAACGTCTACAGCTGTATCTACTGCTAATGACTAATGACACAATCTGCCTTTTACAAATATAGGTGCGCTGATAACGTTCTTGCTGGTTATGCACCTAGGTGTATAATCTGTTTGCAGTTTGACGCTAAGTTAACTCCAGAGATAAAAGTTATTACACTGGGTCGTTCTGAATAATTGTCACATACTTTAATATTTTCAATTCCTAAACGAAATGTGAACGGAAGCATATGGCACAAAAAGATCTAAAATAAATTCTGTCAACAACTTTAAAAAATTAGTAATTTACTAACTGAAAGTAAGGATACGTAATAGCTAACGACACCATGACCATCACTGCACAAATATCCATAAATCATCAACAAATGCAGAAGAAAACACAAACACGTAGAAAATAGTAACTGAGCGCACATTTACGTGAGATTACAGGTGCGGTATAGTCAGAGAGATGGAATTGTTTTCAACAAAAAGCCTTGGAAATTTTTGAAAAGAAATTACATACCTTGATAAATAAACAAACTTCTGACAAAATTACAATTTTCTTGCAATTAACCATCGTCTCCAAGTTCCTGAAGAATAATTTAAACCCACGAGCTCTGCAGTACCGGCGCATTGTGCTGCCATTACACGACGAGACCGACTGTGAGTTCAAATCGCTTCTAATACCTAAATGCCAAATCCTAGAGGGACTGATATTTTTTCGGCAATTTAAAAACGTTGGTTAATTGCAAGAAAATTGTAATTTTATCATTACTAATACCAACGGCGGTTTAATTAGTTCAATTGATAAGACGTTAAAAGCGACTTGAATTCGTAATCGATCTCGTGGTGTAATGGCAGTACAATATGCCGGTAACACAGAGGTCGTAGGTTCAAATCCTACCGGAACTGATATTTTTTCAGGAATATTAATATTAGTTCAACAAACTTCTATTTGTAAGTTAAGGCATACTAATAAAAGTGTACTTCAAGCGTCTCTTGACGTTAAGAGTAGCTAAGACGTCCAAGCCTCATACAATAGCCGAAAACCTCATATTGGATACCGCCGTCGACAGTGTGACAGGCAATGTCCATGATTTCATTAAGAAGCTTGATCTAGACTATTCGCCTTTAAAGCAAGAATGTGATATGCTTCCACTCACTTAAGAAACACTTGAATGAACAAAACACTATCATTCATCGCAGTTTGGATTACATAAAGATACATTTAGATCCTTTGATAATCGGATAAGATACTTTTCACCGCAATCGCCCAATTTGACCATTATGGATTATTTCATATATCCATACTTGGATGGAGTATTTTGTAAATCGTCCTCATATAATTGACGAACTTACTGAAGCTATCGGAAATGTCTTCGAATACACCGAAAATACACCTCGTAATTTAAGGAATACTTTCAATAACTTGAAACGACGAATAGCACTATGTAAAGAAAATGAAGGAGCTCACTTTGAACATTTAATGTAATCATTCCTTATTAGTATTAAACTTTTTATTTTCCAAAGTTTGAGTAGTTATTTGTTAAAACGTCAAAATCTAAACCGACAACCCTATCTCAACGGTGTAACATAAACTGAATCACCTATACTTAAGCGTTGTCACTAACGCCATAGAATCAATTTACATTTTATTTCAAGTTATTCTACCAACTTAAGTTTAAAGAAGAAAAATTTCGTGGCTTGCAAAAGGATAAGTTTAATCAGTCATGGTATTAATAACCTGTGGATAACTAATAATAATTTGATTTCTAAATAAATAATTATAATATTTCTCAATTTAGATTCACTTTACATCGACTTAACAGCTACATTGGTATTACAGAAGTTATCAACAGAACTGTAACGAATTTTTATTTATTAAAAACTCACTCTTTCTTCCTCCGCTCTATCAGATAATTGGATATTAAAACAACTTTCATGAAAATTCCAAAAATAATTCTAGCTTTTAATACCAATTAAAGGGGCCCATATTAATCCTATCTATCAGGTTTACCTATGATAAAGCCACTTAAAACAACAACCTATCACCTCGCGCTATCAAACGAGCTGAACACTAAGCACTTTTTTATGTGTTTGATTAATATATCCTGTATGGCATATGTTTACCTGTAGATAATAAAAATAAAACTGTTCATCATAGAACCGACAAATATAACCGAATTTTATTATGTAGTACTTGTAAAGTGGGTACTCAGTAAATTCCCAAAAATATTTCTGAAATGGCAAATTAGAGTGGATAAAGTATTTTAGTACTAAATAGCGTTTCGATTTTAAATGAGCTGTGAACGTAGTTTGTTGCAAATTTGATACTGGGAAAGTTATAGGTGCCGTAGGTAGAAAGGAAATTAGATAACCAACTTAACAACCCGATTCGGCATTACAACTAAAAGCAGTGGAATAGTAGTTGCAAACGAAATTATTCTGATTTAAATTATCAAAATCAGAATGAGGGAACCCACGTTAACACCGATTTACTTCCAGAACAACGTAGAAATAATCTATAATTCGGACACTTTTTGTACCCCCTGCTATTTAATAAATGTTCTCATTTCCTCATTTTTCATTCATTCATATTACAAAATTAACCGAATACAGTACTTCGTTAATTATAACGACAGTAAATAAATGAACGAGATACAAGCAAAACGAGTAATAAAATTCACATCTAGAAGTACAATCTAAAAATATAACAGGTAAAATTTTTAATATTTTTTTCCTAAATCTATTAAATAAATTAATACTAAGATAACACATGGGCTGAAAAGCCCCGGGCCTAACACATAGATGACGCTAGTTTTATTGCAGTCACCTTTCTCTTAGTTAGTACTAACCTTCAAAAGGCAGCTGTTAAAATTTCATTATATTCTATTCATTAGTTTGTGAGTTATTGTGCTAAGAGTCCAGGCTACTTTTGTTATTTTCAAAACAATGGATCAAAAGCAAATTCATGTTTCAATTTTACACTGCTTCTTGATGGGAAAAAATACCGTTCAAGCGAAGCAATGGCTTGAAAAGTGTTATGGGGACTCCGCTCCATTAGAAACAACAATAAAACATTAGTTTGCTGACTACAAACGTGGTCGTAAAGACACCGATAATGCACAAGCAGTGGACGTCCAAATCAGGCGGTAACACCAGAAGACATCAAAAAAATCCACAAAATCGTTTTGAATGACCGAAAAGTGAAGTTGCGTGGGTTAGCTGACGTCGTAAAGATATCAAAAGAACGTATTGGCTTTATATTGCATGATCATTTGACTATGAGAAAGCTCTGTTCAAAGTGGGTGCCGCGTTTGCTCACCGTTGACCAAAAACAAGAACGTGTTGATGATTCTGAGCAGTGTTTGGCCATGTTTAAACGTAACAAACCGGAATTTTTGCGTCGATATGTGACAATGGATGAAACATGGATCCATCACTTCACTCCGGAATCAAAACGATCGTCATCTGAGTGGACAGCAACTGGTGAACCTCGTCCATAGCGCCCGAAATCACAACAATCGGCTGGAAAGGTTATGGCCTCGGTATTTTGGGATGTGCGTGGTGTAATATTCATCGACTATCTTAAGAAAGGAAATACCATCAACAGTGAATATTATATAGCGTTATTGGAGCGTTTGAAGGCCGAAATTGCAAAGAAACGATCGCACATGGCAAAGAAAAAAGTTTGTTTCATCAAAACACTGCACCGTGTCAATCAAAACAACGGCAAAATTACATGAATTGAACTTCGAATTGCTCCCACATCCACCGTATTCGCCAGATTTGGCTCCCAACGACTATTGGCTATTCGCAGACCTCGAAAAAATGCTCGCCGGTAAGAAATTTCGCACAAATAAAGAGGTTATCGCTGAAACTGAGGCCTATTTTGAGGCAAAAGATAAATCATTCTACAAAAGTGGTATTGAAATGTTAGAGCGGCGTTGGAATAATTGCGTTGCTCTTGATGGAGATTACGTTGATGAATAAAGCTAATTTTGAACCAGAAAAACCGTGTTTTCTTTGTTAGGCCCAGGACTTTTCAGCCCATGTGTCAGAAATATGCACCACCGCTCATAATAGAATGAACACTTTAAATTTTAACAATATATTTTAAAAAGATGTACTTTTGGTCACGTAATAATTATATAAGTATGCATAAAATTTACTAATGAAATAACTAAATTGATAAATAACGAAACTAAAATATTACTTTTGAAAATCGTGAAATAATTAGGTAAAGTACAAACAATACCAGGTATAGGTATTGTAAGTAATATCCGGGTAGATATTTTATGATACTATAAATGAAACCCGAATTCTTCATGCAGGTATGGTGTTTTCCCCATAAAGTCTGCATAAATTACATAAACAGTGAGTTTAGTTTATCATTAGACACCAGTACGTACAGCTTAATATTGTTATTTCTTCGTGCGCGTAAATTTAATTCCTAATTTAACTGTTCGCCGCTTCGAACAAACTGGTACACTTGTTAGCAAAAATCGTCCAGGATGTCCTCGAGCAACATTCAGGGGCGACGATGAACGAATAAAATTGCTTAGTGCGAAAAATAAACGATTAACGGCTCTTGAAATTACGGCGTAAATATATCGTGCTAGAAACAGGAAAATATCCGTTAGCGCAGTAAAACGTCGCTTAAAAAGAAACGAACCTCTACGGGCGTATTGCTACATGAAAACTGTTGCTGCATTGCAGAAACAAACAAAAACGTCTCCAGTATGCTAACACTCATAAAGACTAACAATAGAACTATGGGGAGATGTACTATGGACTGATGAGTCCAAATATGATTTAATTGGTCGAATCCGCACAACATTTGTAAGGAGCTCAAAGGACGAGAAAATACTGCTTGAGTGCATTACACCAACAATAAAGAAATTATGGTGGTTCCATTCTTGTATGGAGTTGTTTCTCATTAAGTGGAACAGAGGAGCTTGTGAAAATTGATGGAATAATGAGGAAGGAGAATTATCGGCGGATATAAAAAAATACTCTACCACCCGGATTGCGCTTAATATGCAACAACTTTGAGTTGACGCACGATGTCTATTTGAAACACACATCGTTATTATGCTAAATGTACCTCGCTGATAGAGAGAATGCAGAAATATTAAAAATAATGACTTGACCTCCCCAGAGCCGGGATTCTGAACCGATAGAGCTTCTGTGGGACGAACTGAGCAGACGAATTAGAACAGAATCTTCAACTTCCAAGACCCATCTCTCGACGGTAATGCAGAGGAAGTGGAACAATATTCCGCAAGATACACTGAGGAACTTGGTAGAATAAATGCCACGAATTGTGCGAGCAATTAAATTGGGAGGTGGATTTCTCATTGGGAAGAACGTATAACTTACTTCATGTTTTCTAATGTTTATTATTTCTTTTTCTTTTGTGCACACATGTGCAATAAGTCGTAGATGAATGTATACTTTTCTTATAATTGCTTTGATTAAAATTTCGAAGCAAGAGTCAAATTTTGCATGATATAAGAAGTGTTCATAGCATTATGAGCGGTAGTATACATTATATATCACTTAAAACGATACAAACAAATTACGAGAATCTGAGAAGTTAAATTTGGGCCAAATAAACAAAATATTTACCAAAGGAGACACACTTTCGTAAGAATTTTATTCTCGTATGATTTATTATGGCGTCACAGGAGAGGAAACTTTCTTCTTTTTTAATGGATTGTATACACCTTTCTTTCATTTTAGCCTATTTTTCTTCATATAACGCTATAAAACATTATTGGTCTACTTAAGAAATATAATCAAAAATTATCGCGTCAATATTTCAGAATTAGAAACGCACGAATTCTGTTGAATATAAAGTGGAAATTCCGTTTCTCGCAATCTTAAAATAGTGTCCCAATGTTTCTCCGATGCTACCGGTAGAGTAACTGCACTTATGCACGACAAAACTCATAATAGCATACTCATTGTTGAATATTATATTCACTTTTATAATAGCAAAACAATAAAATTAAATTTTTAATAATCAAGAATTGGATTCCCATTCTCTAACGAAGTATTACAAATATCAAAATCATTCCTTTGCTAGTAACTTTTTGTCGTAATAGTAGGTTATATTAGTATATAACGAATTTGATTGCCTGCTATTACTGGAATAGTTAAATTTTACTTTATTATCGCTTAATTAGATAACCCTACGTTCACGATTAGTTAAAATACGTTAACGACTAATAGAAGTAACATTATTAGCTCTACTTGAAAAAACAAATGAAGTACAACCAGCATCAAATCCGCCTTTTCCCTGAATCTGGGCTGATAATAACCTTCGCAAATTCACAGGTATAGCAGTAAACTCCACTCACACAAATTAATTAATTATGCGGAACGCAGCGTTTCGAGAGCACGTGGGCTCCCATTGTCAACCGTGTTACCGACCGAAAGTAAAAACAGTATCACACATGCAAATTATTTTCTACGCAGGCTCTAAAATTTCTAAACCATATGACTATTTACAATCTACTAGGTGGTCTCATGCCTTTTACGGGAAACGATGGACCGAAAGCGAACCGTATCTTTAACAGGGCCTATCGTAATAAATCCATCAAACTCGAGTGTGCAATTGGGGGTGGTTCTCTGTTCAATAAGTTTCCGTTCTTCTTCTTTTTCATATATACCGTTTCGTACGCGTCTAATTCTCTATACGAGTTCACGTTTTTAAGTAGTGTCAGATTTTTTAAATCAATCTTATGTCCGGATTTTACCATATGCTCTGCTACGCTTGATAGTTCAGGTTTGTCGAAACGATAGTGGCTAATATATTCTTTGAAATAAGATACTCCTTTTGTTTGTCCAATAGTAAACTTTCTCACAATCATTGCATGCGATATGGTATATTCCAGACCTTTTATCATCTCCGGTTTATCTTTGGGATACCCTAAGAGATTCTTTAAGTTGTTTTTGACACAAAAGACACGTTCATATTTAGTTGTCGGAAAATTTTACTTAACCCAAAAGGAAGATTTATAAATTTCTTATTACAAACTCGTGGAATTTCTGATGTGTTGTTTGTATTGAACCTTCCTTAAAATACGGTCGACATCCATAGAAGAGAAACCATTGTACCTCGCTACATCTTTGATATACTTTAATTCTTTGTCATACCTGTTCTTGTTTAGCGGAAATCTGACGAGTTTATTGACCAGAAAACTAATCGCGGACAATGGTGCGAATCAAACGTGGTGAATCTGTTGGAATTAGTTTCTTTTCTGTAGATGTCTATTTCTAATTTATTGTTATTGGGTATGACTTGAGTATCTAGAAACGGAAGGCGATTGTTCACTTCTTCTTCAATAGTAAACTTTATCGTGGTAAATTTTGAGTTCAGTTCTGCTAGAAAATCTTGTATGTTTCCTTTGTTGGTATCAAACACAGCGAAAATGTCATCTACGTACCTAAGCCAAATTCTCGGGAAATATTTGGTTTCTTTTTTCAGGTTTGTTCGCAATAAAAGGAGATAAAGGATTACCCATCGCCGTGCCTTCCACCTGTTCGAACCATTTTCCGCCTATTTGAAAACAATTTTGTGACATGCATAATTTAGTTAACCATTTATATTCCGCGGTTTTCACATCATCTACGTTATGTAATTTCAAAAATTCAACCAAATACTCCAGCGTTTCTGGAATTGGTACGCTTGGGAAAAGTGAACAAACGTCGAATGATACAAGGACTTCCCCGTCTTTTAATTCAGTCTTTTCAATTTTATTTACAAAATCTACGGAGTTTTCTACACATAGGTTATCTACTTTATGGGGCAAGTTCTTATATTCATTCACTAGCCATTTGGACAATTTGTATGTTGGAGAATCAATGCCGGATACTATACGTCTCATGGAATTACCTGGTTTGTGAATTTTTGGAAGACAATACATTTTTGGTATGGTAGGGTTTGAACTTGTTATTTTGAATTTCAGGTTATTATTGATTAAGTTGAGACAGTCCTTAATAGTATTTTTAGTGATTCTAATCATTGACGGTAGGGGGGTTTTCTTTAATTCTCTGTACGGTCCTGACGCTAACATAGTGTTGACGCGATTATAATAATACCTCATGCGCAATTGACCTCACAATCTCCAAAGACGGTTTAGCACACACGTACGGCATGGCTTAATGGGTAAAATAACCGCAGATCCCGTAAGTTACTAATGAACATTAACCCGATAAGAAATACAACGGAGGAATTTTTAGATCGCCTTAATTCAAAATTGTTAGCTAGCTAAACATAGTCCAATTTCATTAAGATGATGAACTTCAAGAAGCTACATATTCCAAACAATATTGATCGTCGAACCACAATCACGATCATAAAAGTGTGTTCAGACGTGCTAAAGATGTTTTGATGAATTATTTATGTCTCATTTAATATGCAATAGTACATCTTCATGCTTGTATCGCTTTTACTTTTGAGTTTAGGGTAATTATGCGTTAAACTCTGCTCCATTAGATAATGCATTTTTAAATACATACTTAAATAACTTAATCTTGAACTGCTTTTCTGATTGCAGTAACGCTAATAACAGGAAAAATGCTTTGCTTCGTAATTTTAATATTAACGAAGTTAGGAATAATGCTAACATCAATTTGAAGACAGTGTGCTACGCATCAGTATTTTGCACGACTCCGTACTACTAACATTTTATAGTTTACGCATAGATGTTTTATGGAGATGCGTGGTCTAGTGTAAGCAAAAATTTTGCCACTTTAATTATGTATAATCGTATGTACAATCCTATAATGCATATGATTACTAACCTAACTTTGCTTTTGATAACACAGGTGATTCTCTTGAAAGTCTTCTTAAACTGTATAAAAAGTGATACGAAATGAAGCAGTATTTAAGCAATATAAATGTATATTATTCAACAAAATAAAAACTGTAGCTCCGTGTTGAAGGATGAATTTCATTAATATTTTAAAAATAATTTATCTTAGATATGTTAGTGTTTAAGTTTATGACTTATTTATAACTTACATACTTTCACTTTACATGGTTGTACGTTATTGTTTGAAATAAATAAAAATCATATACCTACACATAGATATATGATTTTCGGTAAAATATATAACGAAGAGGGCTGGTATTTCATTTACTTGAAAAAAAGAATAAGAAATTTAATTTCTTAGATTAATAAACCCGGTATCAGATAATAAACTGACAAATTTAAACGCCAATCATTGCGACAAAATATCTATTACATTTATTCTGAGCATAATTTTTAGAGTCTTTTCATGTCAACTATAAGCGCCAAGCTAGCCTTTTATTAAAACGAAATAGCAAATTTTAATTGTTGGGCTTTCGACTCTTTTAGTATCCATTCGGAATATACTGACGTACTGCACGGAACCATAATTTCACACAATTTACTTCTGCCTAATAATAAATTGATGAGTTGGTACCGCAAGTTTGATTAGTAAGTCGTCGTAACTGGATAATTATGAAACTCGTTCGAAACAATTTAAAATATTTATGCCTCACAGAGAGAAGTTGGAGATTTAACGAATTGAAGCGCACAATTACAACGCTTTTCATTTAAAGGTATTCTGTCAATTCTACTATACTTCGAGAGTAATTTGATGCAGCAAAGTATGTTTGCTTTCTCAAACTCGTAGACGATAGGTGAGTTTAGTTTAATTTCTTGTAATGCACGCGAATGTAGATGTTGCTGCTAAAGAAATTATTGTGCGGCGAAGAAATGATAAAAGAATAAAAGAAAGGCAGAAGGCACTATAAAAGACATCACGGATTTTCATTTGTAGGTCATGCACTCACCAACAAATTATTTACTAAAGTAAAATTCCAAAACCGGCTTCCGGAGAAGTTATTTCTGGTAGTGAATGACTTACGCAGACAGCGTGCACACCGCACTTAATTATTCATTTGTGCGCTTCACTATGTTGGAAAACAAATAATAAAAGTAATTAAGGAAAAGACATATTCGTAAATAGTCAGTAATCTGTAAATCAGAATTAAGAATACTTTAGTTAGTAAGTAGTATAAAAAAACCGACGCACTAGTAAACAATAATCGTAAAGTGACATCTTTAAGCAATTTTGTTAATATTTTAAATCTAAAAGAATTCAATACTATTCAAAATATGTATGGCAATATTCTGGATCTCGTGTTTTGTAATATGTCATGTGAGCTACATGTCCGTCTTAGTTCTGAACCTTTGGTTAGCGTTGATGATTTTCACCCACCACTCGAAATTGAGATTACTTTTGACACATGTGTCGAGTGGATAAATTTTCCGGGTAACAATAATGTTAGCTACAACTTTAGCAAAGCGAATTTCCTCTCTTTATATAGCGATATGCTTGCAGTCGACTGGAGTTTCTTGGATGAATACAGTGATGTGGATGTCGCTGTTGAGGCATTTTATAATACATTATACTCCGTTATAGATCGTTCAGTTGAGAAAACTAAACGTCCTACCTCCACGTTTCCTCCTTGGTTTAGTGCTAAAATAAAACAACGTCTTAAATTAAAAGAATTTTACTTCAAGAAGTGGAAAAGAACAAAAGCGATATACTATTTTAATGAATTCAAACGATTGAGATCTCTCACAAAGAATGAAATTAGAGATGCATACAAGGCTTACTTGGCAGATGCTGAAATTAATATCAACAGAGATCCTAAGTTGTTCTGGCGCTTCATTAACAACAAGAAAACTTCTTCCAGAATTCCGGGAAGTATGCCGTATGACGGCAGAGAATTTACCCAGCCAAACGAAATCGTGGATGCCTTTTCCAGTGTATTTGCGAGTGTGTATAAACCTAGTGTTCAAAATGTATCTTTCAACTCTTTTCTCAATTATAATAATTTTTGTGTTCATGCCTTCTCTGAATTGGATGTGGAGAACAGTATCAAGAGACTTAAATCTAATATGACAACTGGAGATGATGGAATACCGAGCTTCTTTGTACGTGATTGTGCTCCTGTTCTGCCCTATCCACTGTCAACTAGCGATAAGCACGTCAACTTTTCCAAAGGTTTGGAAAATTAGCAGAATTACCCCCGTATTTTAGAAAGGAAACCGATCTAACATTGCTGATTATAGGCCTATAAGTATACTGGCCAATTTCGCTAAGGTATTTGAACATTTGCTTTACAAAGAAATATCTACCTGCATAAGTCCTTTCATATCTGAGCATCAGAACGGTTTTGTTGCAGGTAGGTCGACGATCACTAATTTAGCATGCATTGGCCAATATCTTGGTGAAGCGCTTGATAAGCGAAAGCAGATGGATGTTATTTACGTAGATTTTTCTAAAGCTTTCGACTGCATTAACCACGAGTTGCTACTACAAAAAATGGACAAATTTGGTTTTGGTGTGGGTTTCCTGACGTTGATTGAGTCTTACCTTACTGGAAGGAAGTGTTATGTCTGCTACAATGGTTATTCCTCTACGCCGTTTTCTCCAACATCAGGTGTTCAGGTTCAAATCTTGGACCACTTCTCTTCAATTTTTATATAAATGATTTACTATCTCTGTTTACGTGTCACGTGTTAGCATACGCAGATGACGTAAAGATATTTAATACTGTTGGTAGCATTTTCGATTGTAAACATTTACAAGACAATCTTCTTCGCATTAATACTTGGAGCAAGGTCAATTATCTCCCTCTGAACATCAACAAGTGTACTGTGGTTTCCTACAATAACACTCACACTACTTTATACTATAACTACCAAATTAATGATGTAGGCATACCACGCAATATCAAAACTTTGGATCTTGGTGTTTTGTTTGATAATAGACTGTCATTTACGGAACATATTTCGTCCATGTGTTCATCTGCTTCCAAAACTCTCGGTTTTGTCATGCGTTCTTGCAGGCATTTCTCAGACTTAGGTGTAATGAAACGTTTATATTATGCCTACGTTCGTTCTAAGCTTGAATACGCCTCCATTGTTTGGTATCCCCGTTATTTACACCAAGAGCTTATGATCGAACGCGTTCAAAAGAAATTTCTAAAATATCTCTCCTTTCGAATGGACAACGTGTATCCTGCAAGAGGTATCGAGTATTATAGCTTACTTGTTGAGCATGGTTTTCTATCTCTTGCTGACCGCCGAGAGCGTAACAGTGTGGAGTTTCTTTGCAGGATCCTGAAAAATACTGTCGACTCGCCAGCCCTTCTAGCGCAAATAAACTTTACCGTACCTACTCATCATACTCGCTACTTTAATACATTTCAAGTACCTAGAGCTAATACCAACATTTTGCTTAAGGCACCTCTCAGTCACATGGTGAGGAACGCAAACAAACGGGATCTGGAGCCATTTTTGTGAGTCTTTCTTTTTTCTTTTTTTTCATTATTATATACATTTTCAGCATGTTATTATTGTAGGCAACACGATTTGAATTATTTTATTTTAAATAAGAATTGTATTGTTATTTGTCCTGTAATTGGCCCTTGGGCTGTTGGGCAATAAAGGATTATTATTATTATTATTATTATTATTATTATTATTATTATTATTATTATTATTATTATTATTATTATTATTATTATTATTATTATTATTATTATTATTATTATTATTATTATTATTAAAACACATGCATATATTTGAGAAGGCGAATGCAGTTGAAGCGTGTATACTATTTTGTAGATAAACTATAAGTTAATACCATATTCCACTTTTATTAACTAATAAGCAAGCAAGGCTTCTGTTTAAATTTACTTTCAAATGATTAAAAATACTAAATAGGACACTATAATTAAAACTTACCATCTTTTGCATTTCTTGCAGTACACTTATGCTTCATCTAAGTCAGCTCAGTGCAATCTTTTATCCACTACGACACAAAATGAGTTATATTTGGCATTTTGATCTTTGATAATTTATTTACTCTTGCTCAAATTGCAATAATAATTAATTATCAAAATGGCTGTAAAGCTTTTAAGTTCGTCAAATCTAAACTAAGAAAAGTATCAGCCACTATACTTTAACCTTCCCTTTTAAATAATAGTAATAATAATAATAATAATAATAATAATTTTTTTTTTTGCGGAGGTGAAATGCATTGACGCATACTAGTATATCCACCTATACTAGTTATGCTGGACTCCCTCTGAAGGAGGACTACCAGCTAAAACACCCCCTCTTCTTCTAGACACCAGTCCGGAACCGTTTATCACAATACTTCGGGCTGGGTCTATGCATTTGGCTGTAGAAAGGCCACGTTCCGTTGTGGTTTGGAATTATAACAGTTCCCTTTCCATGTTACAATTCCCTTCTTTTTGCGCAGTACAGATTGACTCCCTTTAATAGAGGACTACCAGCCACCACCCGTTAATCACTTTAGTTCGGGCTGTGTCTAGTTTGCTGTACAAAGGCCACGCTCCACTGGACTTTCGAATTATAGCAATTCTCTTTCCATGTTGCGGTCCAAATCGCCTTTCTTCGTGCGCAGGACATATTGAACGTATCGCGTTAAACTTGTCCAGCAATTTTCATTGGCTGATATCTTCGTTAAAATTGTATCGATCGTAAATTCGCCGATCTCCATTTCGAGTAACCGTCTTGATTCCGCCCATCTCTCACATAAGAAGAAAGTATGGTGCGCATCATCTATCTCATTTGGGCAATACAAACATGCTCCAGTCTCGGTCTTACCCATTCGGTGTAGATACGATTTGAAATAGCTATGACCGGTCAAAAACTGAGTCAGGTAATAGTCCACCTCCCCATGGGTTCTAGAGATCCAGGGGCGGAGGCGCGGGATCAGTCTCGCAGTCCAGCGCCCTCTTCCGTCCGTCTCCCAAAGTCGTTGCCATGCTTCTAATGTGGCATCTCTTTCGTTGGCGACTCGTTCTTCACCTGCACGTCTCCTCATATATATGCGCTTCCTTTCCTAAGCAAGGAGCGACACTGGGATGACTCCCGCTACCACTAGGACCGCCGGTTCCGACACAATGCGGTACGCCGAGGCAATTCTCAGTGCAGCCCTTCTCTGCACCTGGGCCAGCCTCTTACGATACATCTCCTTGCTCAGTGCGTCCGTCCACACCTCGGAGCCGTACAGTAAGACCGACTGAGCTGTCGACATCAATAACCTCCGCTTCTTTGGCCGAGGACCACAAACATTAGCCATCAACCTACTCAAGTTCGCAACCATCTTCGCGGCCTTATCGGCAGTACGTAAAATCTGGTGACGAAAGGTCATTTTGGTATCAATCATCACTCCAAGGTATCTAACTGTTGGGCTGGTGGTAACTTCCACATCCCCCACGCGTAGGGGTACGATTGTGTCTATTTGCTTCTTAGATAGAATGACGACCTCAATTTTGTTAAGTGCTAGACTCAAACCATGCATTTCCATCCAATGAGTTACCCTCCTCATGAATAATAATAATAATAATAACAATATGTGTTTTATTGAATATCGTCAATACAGCGTTACAAATACATGTAAATGCAATAAATATAAACAACACGGACACATTGTACATCTACACCAAATATGGGCAATCTTTGACATGTTACGGGCCAAACTTTAGCGTGCAAATACGTTCGCGGGCCGCGTTTAAATCCCATATCACTCGATCTTCTTCATTTGGAGTGAGTATGAGTAAGTAGTGTAATATTTCTTTTAATTGGGTTTTCCAAAATATCTCGCGGGCCGGATCCGGAATACCAAACTCTGCTTATCGTGAATCCTCTTATATGACTTATTGGTGTGAACTCCATAGGTTCTAAAAATTAAATAACGACATACACCTGGGAAAATTATAGAAAAACAAAAGGTTAGATTTTTCTATCAGCTTAGCAATTATTTTAATAAAGTTGAATACCATTAATCCTTTCCTATTACAGTTTAACTAAACATTGGAAAATAACCTAAAGGAATATAATATTAAAGCAGCTACTAATACAACCGCCAATACTGTCGATTTAGGGTTAACGCGAATTATAACCAAAATGGAACTAGAAAGCCTCCGGCAAGGGAAGTAATTCACTTTGAAGTCCATTAACAAGGTGTACGGACTCAAAATATAAACAGATTTTATTCAATTTATACCTGCGCTTTCTCACGTACGAGCATTTATAATTTATCAGGTACCTCATTTTCGTTACCAATTCCCCACTTCCTCTTCTACATCGAAAACAATAATAACAGATATGAAAATAATTCAAGTTCCTTATTTATAAAATTATGGTATTAAGTAAAATAGTTGAGCAGACCACATTACATAGTTCTAATGACAATCGTACTGCACAGTCTATTCAAGCTACAAAGAACACTAATATTACGATTTAATGTTCACTAGATAAAACATGCAAATTCAATGAAGTAGATTTCTATTTGAATATTTCAAAGTGCAAAATTGATGGATTCTATACACATTCGTATGTGTTTGTGTGTATACACAACCCAAATATATCTTTCAGAGGTCAAGTTCCTGTACGAAAGAGAAAACTCTACTTAAATTACGTGCGTGACAAATCTAATAGCTTCGAAGTATTCCAATATCAGACGTAAAGTGACACTTGGCCAACTTTTATAAATTAGGTTAACGGAAAGTTCTAAATTTAATTGGAACTACATTTAGCCGACGTGGTTCTATTTTCTACATTATTATATATTATTAATTATTAAATATAACGGTTTTAAATTATTATATCTATAATAAAATACTTTATACGAGGGTTGTCTTTTAAGTTTTACATATAGAGCTGGAATAACGCACTAGATTTTAAAGACTTTATCGTTGAAGTATTCTCCACAAAGATTACTGCACTTTTGCATGCGCTCGGATTAACTCCGAAAGCAGTTATTTCACTGGTTTGTTGGTACAGTCAAAATTGCGTTCTTGAATGTATCGACTCCTTCTGACGACTGGAACTTTTGACCGCGCAGTCTGTTCTAGATTTTCGAAAAGGTAAAGAACTCGTTGGGACTTAGTTGCGGACTCTCCGAAGGATGATCTAACGATTCGACAGTTTGTTGCATTAAAAATTTAATTGCCTTGCGTGCTGTGTGCCAACTTGCATTGTTTTGATGGGGGATGATTCGTCGTTGGAGGTTGGTTTTTCGAAGCTTAGCGATGACATACGGTAAACGAGTGGTTGCGTACCAATCGACAGTCACCCTTCCTTGATTTCATAGAGGAATTGTTGCTACATCTGCTACTTTCGAGACAAATGTCATGAACATCTTTTTGGAAACACTTCAAGAACGGATGACTTTTGGCAACTTTCCTTCGCCTTGGAATACCCAAACACGCTACTGGTGTTTATTTTCGGACTTGTATGAGTAAATTCATCCCTATTGACGATGTTGTACACATTTCAAATTCATCCTAGCTGTTTTTTTTCTGCGGTCAGTGGATGCGGTATCCTACGGAAAAGTATTTTTTTTACACAAAAATTTCATGCAAATTTTTTTGAATTGAGATTTTTGGAATCCCCAATGATGATCTTGCGTACAACATCGGCGTTCTCCAGAGCGACAGCCGTTTTTGGTGCGCCTACTGTTGGACCGTCCTTAAGACTAATTCATCCGTATTTGAATTCTCCATACCAACGGCCGTTGCGGTCACGGTTATTTGTGATACGAGTGGGCTTCATTTTTTATAATAATAATCCTTTATTTCCCAACAGCCCAAGGGCCAATTACAGGACAAATTGCAATGCAATTCTTATTTAAAATAAAAAAAAAATAAAATAATTCAAATTGTGTTGCCTACATATAACACATGGGCTGAAAAGTCCCGGGCCTAACACATAGATGACGCTAGTTTTATTGCAATCACCTTTCTCTCAGTTAGTACTAACCTTCAAAAGACAGATGTTAAAATTTCATGATATTCTATTCATTTGTTTGTGAGTTATTGTGCTAAGAGTCACGCTACTTTTGTTATTTTCAAAATAATGGATCAAAAACAATTTCGTGTTTTAATTTTACACTGCTTCTTAATGGGAAAAAATATCGTTCAAGCGAAGCAATGGCTTGAAAAGTGTTATGGGGACTCCGCTCCATCAGAAACAACAATAAAACGCTGGTTTGCTGACTTCAAACGTGGTCGTAGAGACACCGATGATGCAGAACGCAGTGGATGTCCAAATGAGGCGGTAACACCAGAAAACATCAATAAAATCCACAAAATCGTTTTGAATGATCGAAAAGTGAAGTTGCGTAAGTTAGCTGACATCGTAAAGATATCAAAAGAACGTATTGGCTTTATATTGCATGAGCATTTGACTATGAGAAAGCTCTGTTCAAAGTGGGTGCCGCGTTTGCTTACTGTTGACCAAAAACAAGAACGTGTTGATGATTTTCAGCAGTGTTTGGCCGTGTTTGAACGTAACAAACCGGAATTTTTGCATCGATATGTGACAATGGATGAAATATGGATCCATCACTTCACGCCGGAATCAAAACGATCGTCATCTGAGTGGACAGCAACTGCTGAACCTCGTCAAAGCGCTCGAAAGCACAACAATCGGCTGGAAAGGTTATGGCCTCGGTATTTTGGGATGTGCGTGATGTAATATTCATCGACTATCTTGAGAAAGGAAATACCGTCAACAGTGAGTATTATATAGCGTTATTGGAGCGTTTGAAGGCCGAAATTGCAAAGAAACGACCGCATATGGCAAAGAAAAAATTTTGTTTCATCAAGACAACGCACCGTGTCGCAAGTCAATCAAAACAATGGCAAAACTACATCAATTGAACTTCGAATTGCTCCCACATCCATCGTATTCGCCAGATTTGGATCCCAGCGACTACTGGCTGTTCGCATACCTCAAAAAAATGTTCGCCGGTAAGAAATTTCGCACGAATGAAGAGGTTATCGCTGAAACTGAGGCCTATTTTGAGGCAAAAGGTAAATCGTTCTACAAAAGTGGTATTGAAATGTTAGAGCGGCGCTGGAATGATTGCGTTGCTCTTGATGGAGATACGTTGATGAATAAAGCTAATTTTGAACCAAGAAAACCATGTTTTCTTTGTTAGGCCCGGGACCTTTCAGCCCATGTGTTATTTCGAACTGTGTGCAAATAACGTTCAGATCAATATAACCCGAACGTCATTGCATTGAATTACAAAAATCAATCATCGTAAGAGTAAATAATGTTGTAAGTGAAATGTTGCATAATGTATTGAACAACTTGCTGCACCTGTAAATCTGTACCTTTAGAATACATTTGTGATCAATTCCATTGAGTTTCCCTGTGAAATTTGTATACTAATTTATAAAATATTTACATGGACATATGTGAACGGTAACTGTAGACAGAAGATATATCTGTATAATCAATATTGGTTTTAACATACAAATGAAAATTTTATTGACATTAATTTGAAAGATAAAATTCAATCTACCGTAAGCTTTGAAG
The DNA here is from genome assembly GCA_023509865.1 of Trypoxylus dichotomus. NCBI lineage: Eukaryota > Metazoa > Arthropoda > Insecta > Coleoptera > Scarabaeidae > Trypoxylus > Trypoxylus dichotomus. The sequence continues at coordinate 48,633,155 of CM042078.1, forward strand.
AAATAGAACAACTAAATAAGAATATACTGTAGATACGCTGCTCAAACATGCCTCTAACATCTCGATAGGACCTCGGATCTTAAACTACAAATAATATTTCAGTCATATAGGGCAATAATTAGATGATAGGTTACGTCTCATTGATATAGTGACCAAAAATTATTCAAAAGAGTGTACAACAATAGCTCTAGAGGTTCTATTGGGACTAACACCACTTCACGTCAAAAGAGTTAAAAGTCTACAAGTACCGAAGTGGGGAGATTTTAGAGGATATATGTTACTGGAGATGCAATTCCAATGCAATATAATTTCTATCAACCGTAAAAGGACATGTGTGAACTCGGATAGGAACTCCGCTATAAACGTGGATTATATGCAAAGTGCATATATTTTATTTTATTTATTGTATTACTTTGCATATAATCCGGTCTCTACTGTTCAGTAACCATATATTTTCTACATTTTAAGTATGTATTATTAAGTATAATTATTGTGGGCGTCTTATGTATTATGCATTTCTTATACTTACGCTAGTTGTGAGTAGGGTTTAAGATTAAAACAATGCATTGTAACTAATTTTATAACAAATACGTATTGCTCGCATAATAAAAGTTGTATAAGGATTTTATTTCGAAACATTTCGTTTTATTATATCTGCTTATGTCCTGCTGTATACGAAGTAATGAGCCACAAACAGAGTGCCATCTTGATTTCAGTCAAAATCAAAACATTAATCGCCTACGAAATTAACAGATTCAGTCAATCTGAGATAAGGTCATCACCGTGTTGTGAAAAGTTATTTTTATAGCGCGACTAACGGTATCAGAACACACATTAAATATTTATTTTTATAGGCGCTCTTCAACCAAAACGTTATAGCGTGTCATTAGAGAAATTATTTACCATTAAATTCGCCGCGACTACGTCTTTCCTCTTTAACTGTTCTATTTCTTTTTATTCGCCGAAAAGTTAATTGTGACACAATTTTTTATACTGCTCAATCATCAGACATTTAACTTTGTAGTTATTCGTTATTCCGTAAATAGGTTTGCAACGTTCGTAACTAGAGACCGGATTATATGCAAAGAAAAACTGGAATATTTGCGCATGTATATGCGTCGATTTTTGAAAAAATATACATAAACCTGGGGCATATATGCAAAAAATATGACAATATGCAAAATTTTTACATAAAATAAATAAGAGCAGAAATTTAAACATTAACTTTATTGCACAAAATTTTCTTACAACAGATTTCTAAACCAATTTATAATTAAATGTTTTTCAAAATTGTGTAAAATTAAAGTCGAAATCGTTTACAGATTCACCTTCCAAAATTTTCTTAACTTTCTTCAGTTTCAAATTTTTTCAATTTGTCATATATAGAATTACCTATTGTACCCTTAACCTTCTTACATAGCATATCAAATTCGTCTACTATTTCGACTGATTCCGAGAGCGACATCCCTTGAGTTTCTAGTTTCCGAATGGAACTTGAAACAAAGCTATAATTTGACTTAATATACAAAAGGTTTTGTAGCAATTCTGTTGATGCTACTATCTTTTTACAGTTTTCTAGCGCAATGCGGCCAGCAGTGGTTTAAAGAATTACATTTTTTATTCCTTCAAAATTAACGGCGTAAAAAATTGCTACGTCAACTTAACATCGTGAAGTCGCTCCTTATAAAATTGGATTCGTAAATGTGCTTTTAAATATACTTTTTTGACATCGCTAATTAAATAATTAATCAAAGGAAATTGATTCCTAATGTCTTCGGCTACACGATTGAACCCATGAGTTAAACAAGTGGTATGAATAATGTTACTATAAAAAATTTTTAAGTTTTGCGCGGCTTTTATCATGTATGGTGCAGCGTCGGACAACCTTAGTAAAATTTTTTCACTAGGTATACTTACAGGTAAAAAGAAATTTGATAAACCTTCTTGAACGAATTGGGCAATTGTCACGTTATTTGTTTTTTGAAGTTCTTTACAATAAATTAAATATGATTTACCTACAATATGTTCATGAAGAATTCCTATTAACAAATGGGCAGTATAACGGCCACATCCTTCAAGTTCTCCTCCGTAAAATTTACGGAAAAAGTTAGTTCGGTATTTGACCTTAAGCAAAATTTATAATGGTTTAGGTTAATATTTGTAAGTATAAACTGCATCACTTGCTCCTGTCAGGATGACCACAGAATGTTGTGAGAATGTGAGACGTCCACTTGATTTACGTTTCTCCAACTGTATCCGGAACTAGATTTAATTAGCAAACACTGAGTTTTGTTATTTAGTCTATAATATAGAGGGCTTAATGGAAGAATGGCAAGAGTCTTTGCTAAGACAATATACGTTCTGTGATTTTCATCTCAATGAATGAATTGGCTGTTGTTTCGGCCATATTAACATTCTCTTCGATATCACGTAATATAATGCAATTTATTAAATAAAAATACATAGTTACGAAAGTTTGCGTCATACTACATCATTCCTTCACATAAAGAAATTATTGTATCGGATGCCCTGAGTTTCCATTAAAGTTGTTGCTGAAATGATTGCGCAAGATACGCGCGAGATGGCACTGCTCTAGTAAGTTACTTTTACTGGGGCCTCGCATTAAACAGCTCCTCAGCGACCGCAGGATTGAGAAATTTCGTCAAAGTAAATGGTAGTAAACTTATTGAGGAATGACAAGGCTAAAAACTACAAGGAGTTTATCAGGGATATTTTGGTTTCCTCCAATGAATTTGGCTGACATATGTTCTTAAAAATTCACTTTCTTGGTTCTCACTTCAATTTCTGAATGTACACATTACAAGAAAAAGTAACCAGTTCAGCTTTGTTTGGTCATACTCGTGTTCAGCACATTGGTTATTTAAGAAATAACTAACTAACTACTAACTATCTTGTACCTTTAAAGTTATAAAAAACTGAAATGAATACGTAGGCTTCCACGGCAAGAGTTATTAATAAACGAACCACTTCCGGAATTGGACCGTGTCATGATAAGATATATATAGAAACGAAATAAGAGTAAGACGAAAACCTTCTGCTGAGAAGGTTAACACGCCGAGTCACCGTAATCTTCTGCCAAAGTGGTTTCGCCTCTAGCGTGGTTTACACGTCGAGTTACCGGGCCACTTCGGTTTCCTATATTTCTTCTGAAAAAGCCTCCTATAACGGAGGCGAAACGTCAAGATCCCACCTTTCTCTGTTGTTCTCTTTCTTTCTTTTTTCTCTCGTTCTCCCCTCTCCCTTTTCTGTCTCTCTTTCCTTCTCTTTTCACCTTTCTTTCTATTTCACACACCTCCCCTCCCTTTTCATTCTTCTTTTTATCTGTTTTTTCTTTTCATTTCTTTCTCCCCTTACTCTTATTTCATTTCTGAATATATCTCCTGATGACACGGTCCTATTCCGGAAGTAGTTCGTTTATTATATAAAACTGGCGGCATGATATACTCTTATTTATATTTGCATCCAATCTTTTTCCATACTTTCATTTGTTAATTTTTTATTATGATAAAAAGAATGAAATAATTCAGCAGTGTTGGATAATAAAATAATGGAGTATATAATTGGTATGGGTAATTATTTCAAAACTTTTAAAAAGCAGTTGCTTCATAGTTAACAGTGGCCGAAATGAACTGTAAGTTACTGTCTAAGTACAAAATTTGATAATAACTGCATGTGCTAATTGAGGATACTAACGATCAAGCGTAAGAATATTTAAAGTACATCAAAAAAACTAAAATAGTCTTCGCAGAGAAAGGTATATTACACACTACGCATCTAACAGAAACAAGTTGCGTCAAGAGCTAACAGATGTCTCAGTTCGTGAATAAGTTGGGTGTAAGAATCTAATTCAGAATCATCATTACACACAGTTTATCTTTCAAATTAAATATCTATAAATACTTATTCTATTCACAAGCATTAATAACTACCAGAGATATGTATATGTGAAGTATAAAGAGTAGCATTCATTCTTAAATTATAGGCAACCGAATGAGCAAACATTATATTCTGCTCTTCCATTAAATAAGTGACGTTGTATGCGGTATTTTTTACGGTCCTCGAGGTAGAATCCCAATTACTGACAATCTAACTTTTCATATGAATACGTTGTATTTAAGGAAATCTTACGTGTTAAATATGTGTTCATTTGGCTTACAGATTATTGCAACAATCTTATTTAATAGATCTAGTGTTTTATATACGAGACATACATTTTAACCGAAATCAAATCCCCAAAGAAATTAACTAGTTTCAAATGTAAAATATAACTATTCTCTATCAAAACATACGTGTGAAACCTTAAAAAACGTATGACAAAAATGTTGCGTCCGGCAAAACAAGAATTTGAATCCCCTTGGCTTTCCTTTGTCGTATACATGCATAAATATTATACACAATCAATATTGCTTTTTCGTCTTCAAACTTAAGATCATGTTCTTTTTCTATTGAAACTGTGAAATTCTTTTTTTTTTGATTTTTCGAAAGAATACTTCTACAACTACCAATAACATCATTTTCTGAAAATTCCATCTCTGAATTTCAAATATATAGCTCCGAATTCCAGCTTTGTCCGGCGCAGGTTAACTACTGCTCCGGAGACTCTACGTGGTGGAAAACATCGTCTAACAATTTTCTTGGGTGTGGTACAATGTGATATATATTCCAGGCATACATGTATTGTAGTTATATACTTGGCTTCATAGTTTTATATCCTCACTGTTTAGCGCTGCTACAATTTCACTGTCTTTCCTTCCCAAGTTCTTTCTCGCTTTCTTAATGACACATTTAGGATTATCTTTTTTATTTTAGTGTACCTACAATATGAACTTCCTTCCTCTACCAACTTTCGACAAGATCAACACTCCAGTATTTTATCTGAATAAATTGCTTTACCTTGATAGGTCTTTATGTGTATCTAATCTATAGCATAACCATGTCCAATAAAGTTAATTAAAAAAATCTTTCGATTTGTACAGTACAGCATCATTCGATATTTGGTGTTATTTATTTTATACAAACGACACAAAACCATAAGCAACGGAAAATCATTTCAATGTAATTGGGGACCATTAAATGATAGTATTTGGCCAATTCTTGGCAATTTCCTATTAACCATAATTAAGCATGTGGATTTTTCCATGTTTAATTTAGGTAGCAACCCATTTCAAAAATTGTGCTCTGGTCCACTGAATTATTTTATTGACTAATGTGCACTACCAAATAATTTATTATTCAATGTGCGCAGTTCAAGTTCTGCAAAATACACATTTGCTAATAGGAGCGGTTTAAAAATTTGGTAAAGTTATGGAAATGTGCCAGTTAAATATGCCAGACGTAATAAACTATGTTTTCTCTGTTTTTCATGTAAGGCATTAAGCACTAGTTCATCGTCTTATTTGACTAACAGATTAAGTACAAACAATACCGACTTGACTAACATTTTTTATATCAATTAATGTTACTACTTCTGATGATTACGGTATTTTAACGGTAGTATAATTTAGAAATTACGCAAATATTAGAATAAAAGATTAAACTCATTTTGTTTCGTTATATACATATAAGAAGTCTAAAACAATATGCTTTACTACTAATAGAACTAATTCAGAAACTTTATAAAGTACCTGAAATTTCTGGCTAGAAGTCACTCAAAGAAGCGTTTATAATATTTCCATTCTCGGTAAGCAGAACTGGAACATCGCGATGATCGAAGTTCTTTTCATTAAATTACGAAAGATATTGTGCCCAACGGTGGCATTGAAATTAGGATCATATTTTCATTTTCTCTTTATCCGATATCTAGCTCGCTTTCACCAAGGAAATACACTAAAATATTCAGCAACATAGATTCAAAAAAGAAATACTTGGTCTAAAGCACAATCATCTGATTTCGGAAGTGCAAGGTACGATAAAATCCTGAGTAAGCGGATTGTGCTTAGACTTTCCATTTATTCCTTACGTACCATAGGAAGCGATATGAAAACTATTTAACCCATTTTCCTGTATTAATTCCACCAATAAATTGGATTTGCTGTTTTAACCATGGTATTTCGTTATTATTTTCATCTCCAATATAAATTATGAAACAAATCCATAATAATCAAATCAATAATAATCATTAGAGAGTTAACGTACGTGAAAAAGAAGCTTTTGAAAGCTTTTCACTTAAGTACAAGGTATAATAAGATAAGTAATCATGTTCTCTGGGAACCTTAATTAGCTTTATGCTATTGCACGTATAGAAGCTGATTTCTTTGCGACCTTCGCCATAGGAGTCTCGTTTATAAACGGTCACAAAGAGTTGGTTTAAATTTGGAAATGCTGCTAAATTATAAGCTTGTTATGTAAAGAAAACTATGCAATTTTTCGGATTTTTCCTGGATTTTGCAAAATGAAAACTATTACTGAAGCCAGAATGTGCCGAAATATTTATTCTAAAAAATATAGAAATTTCTAGTAGAATTGCCAGATAGTAAGGAAATAGTAAACATATTTTATATGAATTTGTTACAGGAACAATATCTCAATTTACACTAAAAGTAATGTTATTCATCTCACGCAATTTCTCGCCTTCGTAAGGCTGTGAGAATGGATAACATAGGATAGACACGGATTTATAGCGTGAAGTTAAGCAAAGATAATCCTGAGGACTGCAAAAGTCAGTGAAGTCTACAAGTAAATTGGGTATTTAGCCAGCCTATACAAGGACGTGTCGAACATAATAATTCTTAACGATATCTTGTTTAATAAAACCTTTTTTCCTTCGAAAATACTTTCGCATTGATACTAAGACCAACATGAGTTTACCGCTAACTACTTTTCAATTAATGTATGACCTCTCTCTCATGCTCTTGATGCATGTGGAGGTCTTTTTGTAATATGCTAAATAGTGCTGATATTCTTTTCTTTCTTTTAGAATTTTTGTTTTCAGCATAAGACGACATCGCATTAGAAGTCAATTGTTTTTTTTTCCAATTCTCTCTCTGAACAAGACTTGTACTGTACTTACTCTGCAGTAGCAAATCAGAGTTAAAATCGATAATAAATGTCACACTATGTAGAGCTTTTAACGAAGCATACATCTATACATTCAGTAGGCGGTGCAAAGTTAAATCGCGCGGATAACGAGTGTGTTACGTAGAATTCAGGCGATTAACAACATTAGTGAAAAATAAAACCAACCTTGAGTACAAGGATTTGTATATATTAATTATTAGTCCTACGCTATTCGTTTTACAGATATAAGCTTACAAACTCATGGCCTAGACTTAAAAACGTTTGTTAACACTTCCTATATCTCATTATCTTTTTTTTCGTATCTGTATTTTAATTTGTTCCATTTATTTGATAATTATCTTATTAAATTAATGCACATATATGTACGCATTCAATCTGACATTTGCGACCATCAACACATAAAAGGTTGAGTTTCAAGACAACAATGTTAGAGAATGGGAAGTTTCGTTAGTATTGCTGTTGGGTTGACCTTAATTGGCAAGCCCGTCAACACGAGATAACATTGTCGAATAATGCGAGGTTTCATCACATTTTTTTTAACCAATATCTAACTTGATCCATTTATTTGAGTTCTCTGGAATGAATTCTATAATTTATTAGTTGATGTTCTAGGTAGTAGCCTGCTAGGAAAATTCCATTCGGACCAATACTTACTTATGTTTTGCGTCTAAAATGCTATTTATTTGCGTACTAAGTAGGGATTTATAATGAAACTCAGTGCGCATGCGCAAAAAATGTATTTGTAAATAAGATATATTTGCGGTTTCCACCCTTAGCCTACGTATGTACATATGCTATGAATAATATAAACATATGTGCAGAGGTTGCAGTTATTCAACCTTTCTTATAAGTGTATGTACATTAGCATGTATGTGTTGTTTCTCGAGTGTCTTGGACATGACTTTGTTGGCGTTCTCGAAGAAGGTAGCTGCGATGGCTTTGTCGGAGCAAGCTCGTCGCAAATACACGTATCTTCCGTTGCAAAGAAATTTGGACACTTTTTCACTAATTCTCCGCCGATGCTGGCGAACTTCACGGGTCAAATTTATGTATATTCCCGATGCAGACTTCGCACGTATGTTGATTGATGGTCCTTTCCCTTTTTTAGCAGGCAATAGCAGAGAACTACAGAGATATATAATAGCCGAACTCACTAAAAGAGGTATGTTATACGTCCCTGTAGTTCTCTACTACTGCCGCCTAAAGAAGAAGAAAAAACCATCAATCAACATATGTGCGGAGTCTGATAAGAAATATGGCAACCGATAGGATACACATAAATTTGTCTCATGAAGTTCGGCGGACAATTAATGAAAAGAATGTCTAAATCCCTTTGCAACGGAAGATGCGTGTATTTGCGATGACAGTCACTAGGTTGCTCCGACGACGAGGACTATCGTATGTGCTGATATATACAAAAAGCCGTAATTGATCCGACGACGGCGACTATCGAGAGTACGGACAAGTAACGAAAATCGTTAAAGTGCTTTGAAGAAGTTATGAAACCGAGAGTCGTTAATACCCAAGGGAAGTTCGAATGTGCGCGCAAACAACAACAGACGCTGAAGCCTTAGCGACCATCAACTGGCAGGCGAGCGAACCTACTTGTAAAGGCTCTCGTTATTCGTACGACGAAGTTATATATCATGGGGATAAATTTAGCCTCTTGTAGTATAAGTATTGTGACTTGTTGAATGCATATATACATAATATATGCACATGTAATAAAATAAAATAATATGTACAAAAGCGAAAGTAAGTGACATATACATTAGTAAAACGAAATATGAAATATATATATTAGCAAAAACTGTGAAATAAAATAAATTTCATGGCAAAAGTTCTTGAAAACACAATGTTATAATACCTGATAGAATTTTCCGGATAATGTCAATGACGTTTACCTGTTTGAAACTTTTCGCAGTAAATGGATTTCGTGTTGAAGTTCAGTAAGTTCCGGAACTTGACTGATTGACTTCTTCTTTCTACAACGTCTGTATAACTATTACCGAAAACAATGGTCGAAGAAGTAAAACTCAAATATTTTACAAAAATTTCCAATATATTTATCACAATGTTATTATAACACATTATAAATATATTGGAAATGTTTGTAATGTATTTGAGTTTTACTTCTTCGACCATTGTTCAGTATGGATTTCCAATAAGTATCGGCCGACTCAATCGATATTATTACTGAAAAGATTGTTGACATGATATTTCATGACACTTTCTGTGTAAATTACAGCGATTTTTTCGTATTAAAGAAACGTTTATGTCCTTCTTGAGAAAGGTTAGAAATAAATGTGAAAAACTTCATCAATAAAAAAAATTTAATTAGAGTTACTGATATTCAAACATTTCTAAATGTAGACTATAGCATCTATGCGTCTATACAACATGCAGCATATATTACTATCGGAAGCGCTAACGGAATTCTGTTAAGTCTTATTGTGGTAAGTTGTACCACTTGGATTATTGAAAGCGCTGCAAACAATAGCAACGACAATATTTTCTTTCTAAAATACATAAGTAAAGTAAAACCTTAGTAGAAGTGACATACTGTGGAATCTAAAAGAAATTGAATATATTTTTTTAAATATTGTATTTGTTTGTGACGCTGTATAACACATGGGCTGAAAAGTCCCGGGCCTAACAAAGAAGACACGGTTATTTCGGTTCAAAATTAGCTTTATTCATCAACGTAATCTCCATCAAGAGCAACGTAATCATTCCAGCGCCGCTCTAACATTTCAATACCACTTTTGTAGAACGATTTATCTTTTGCCTCAAAATAGGCCTCAGTTTCAGCGATAACCTCTTCATTCGTGCGAAATTTCTTACCGGCGAGCATTTTTTGGAGGTCTGCGAACAGCCAGTAGTAGCTGGGAGCCAAATCTGGCGAATACGGTGGATGTGGGAGCAATTCGAAGTTCAATTCATGTAGTTTTGCCATTGTTTTGATTGACTTGTGACACGGTGCGTTGTCTTGATGAAACAACATTTTTTCTTTGCGATATGCGGTCGTTTCTTTGCAAATTAGGCCGTCAAAAGCTCCAAAAAAGCTATATAATATTCACTGTTCATGGTATTTCCTTTCTCAAGATAGTCGATGAATATTACACCACGCACATCCCAAAATACCGAGGCCATAATCTTTCCAGCAGATTGTTGTGCTTTCGGGCGCTTTGGACGAGGTTCACCAGTTGCTGTCCACTCAGATGACGATCGTTTTGATTCCGGAGTGAAGTGGTGGATCCATGTTTTATCCATTGTCACATATTGACGCAAAAATTCCGGTTTGTTACGTTTAAACATGGCCAAACACTGCTCAGAATCATCAACACGTTCTTGTTTTTGGTCAACGGTGAGCAAACACGCCATCCACTTTGAACAGAGCTTTCTCATAATCAAATGCTCATGCAATATAAAGCCAATACGTTCTTTTGATATCTTTACGATGTCAGCTAACTCACGCAACTTCACTTTTCGATCATTGAAAACGATTCTGTGGATTTTTGATGTTTTCTGGTGTTACCGTCTCATTTGGACGTCCACTTCGTTCCGCATCATCGATGTCTCTACGACCACGTTTGAAGTCAGCAAACCAACGTTTTATTGTTGTTTCTGATGGAGCGGAGTCCTCATAACATTTTTCAAGCCATTGCTTCGCTTGAACGGTATTTTTTCCCATCAAGAAGCAGTGTAAAATTAAAACACGAAATTGTTTTTGATCTATTGTTTTGAAAATAACAAAAGTAGCGTGACTCTTAGCACAATAACTCACAAACTAATGAATAGAATATCATGAAATTTTAACAGCTGTCTTTTGAAGGTTAGTACTAACTGAGAGAAAGATGACTGCAATAAAACTAGCGTCATCTATGTGTTAGGCCCGGGACTTTTCAGCCCTAGTGTTAGGGTGACACTGTATACTCATAAATATTTACTAGTTACCTACCATCTAGATTGAAATGCTTTTCCTTAATCTTTTTCCTCTGAAATGTGGACAGATGTGACAACAATGTGACAAAATTATTTTAATCAGAACATCAGGTATAAGTAGATCAGTTTTATGTCTCGCACTTGGAATTACAAAAACTGATTTGATTTGATAAGCGGTCTATACGTAGATCCAGAACGTAGCATCAAATTATCTTATTTTTCAGAACTACTAGACATCATTTGTTAACAAACAGTATTCTTGTATACGCAGTCGAGGAATGTACTTGTTTAACGTGCGTAGTCTATTCAATACTACTATAATATTTTCTTACATTAGTTCAATGCTGTAGTATTAATTAACGTCTTTTTATTTTCAAAACAATTGTGTGAATGAACGTGTATCACGTTAGCTCTTTATTCAAATCACTTTCTATACGGGATCGTTATACGTAAGTAATACGCATATGTGGTATCCGATGTGTAAAACACGCATTCAGTGTTATTTCCTTTTTGCTTTTCAGCAGAGAGATCGTTGGGATTTAGAGATCTGTAAACAATTTAAATGAAATCACCAAAACGTACAAAAAAGTGGCACTGGCTTTGTGGCGCCTCATCAATTTCTCTGGCGGACTACAGGACTGCTAACGCGGAATTCAGGATTAGGGATTATCGAAAAAGTAATTATACTGTACTTTGCGGTAAAGCTTTTTGCGATCACTCGGCTGGAAAACCTCTTGACAACAACTCCGCCTCTCTCATTTATAAGAATATAATTGCTTCGGATCTCATACTCGAAAATAAATGTTATACTTTGATAATTCCTACTATGACGTTAAATTAAGCACTTAGCTTACACCCGGAAAAACCTGTTTACCTTACGTTTAAGGAACAAAAGTACTGCTGTTTTAAAAATTATTAGCATAATAAACAATCAAATTCAAACTCAGGTGTAATTCATAGTGTCACCTTTATGTATGAGGACAAGACCCTATTGCATGAACAAGGTTACTCATTGGAACATTAGACATGGATCCAGATGTTCCTAATCTAGAAAAAGAATGCAGAACGCAGCACACATTCGAGTAAAATTTTAAATAAATAACAATTTGTACCTGTAAACTCACCACATGACAATTGAAAAGAAATATCTGATTTCTATACAATTGCCACATTATAACCAGTTTGATTATGAACAATTGATCTTTTTATGCTTAATCTATCCTTCATCTTATCCATTATAATTTTATAATATAAGCGTATCAATTTAGGAACCATCAAGACCACTAATTATTTCCACCCCTTTGACAATACCAGATGAACGTTGTTTTATGGTTTGGTTATTTGCAATTTCTTCATGTTATTGTTAAGCTTTTTTTATCTATAGTAAATACTACTAGCAATTGTGAGTAAAACTATTATTCATAATTGTTGTAAGAAGGAGATGATATAAGTAAAGGATGGACAATCATGATAAGCGATTAACAGCTAGCCCGTGTTTCATATGACAGATAAGTAACAAATGATAAAAAAAATGGTAAAAAGTAACAGATAATACAATAATGAATACGAACGGCAGACAACAGATAACGATGATGAAGAATAGAGGTACAAACACCAGACAACACACATGACCACTGACAGATGACAGAGATGACAGAGAGATGGTGACAATAGGCGATACACTGTAGAAAGTAAGTGAGGGTCGACAAATGGGAAATGCCGGACAAACAAATAACGCATCATTTGTGGCAGGTAATTTATGGCTACACAGGGCAACAAGCACGATACGTAACAAATATTGTAGCCTTTTAGTCTTATTGTACAAAATATGTGCTGGGATACACTGGGATGCACTGACTACAGTTTAAGTGTTTGACTTAAAGTTTAGGTTTGCACTGTTTTCGTGACGCATGTTAGTCTCAACCGCAAAAATTCACTCAATGAGCACCAAGTGTACTATTTCTGGCACGAACTACAGAAAAGTCGTGCTAGGATCAATGCAAATATGGTGGCGAATTGTCTATTTGACTTATAGTTGCACAAATATCTAAAGATGTACGACGGCGATAATAGGTAAGAGATTAAGAATAGGTGAGTGCTGACGTCTAAAACACTGTACTAAATAATCGGAGATGATAAGGGGGATGAAAGATGTTACATGGCCGATGATAGACGACAAATAGCGGATGGCATGTATCCAGTGATAAATGGAAGATTATGGTTGATAGCTGACTAGATGACAAACCATATTAGATGAACCACAGACGGCAGATGAAGGCAATAGACGATAAAAAATTCGTAAAGATTAACTCATAGGAGGTAAACGTAACGTAACAGCAGATGATCAATGACAGAGAATAAACAACCAATGGCGAGTAATAAGGGACGTGTAACATCTAACATATGACAGGTGGCAGACAGTGGTAATAGACGACGTAAAATATGTGAGGGTCAAATGATCGGAGAAGATACTCAGTAAATGACAGCCAGCAGACAAATTAATACAAATAGTATGGTTAATATGTAAAAAGTAACCTGTAAAGGCACCGTGGACTGATAAAGTTTTGTCCGTCAAAGTACATCTAGATTATTAGAAATGGAGAGACGAGGAAATGAGAAACCCGAAGACTCGAAATGACTAAATTAAAGAATACAAAATTTATATTCAACGCCAACCATGGAGCAGGTTTAATTTGCATTCTTTCGGACAGCCAGTCTGCCTTAGAAGTGTAACTTCAATTTTCATAACGACTAAACTAATACGGAGTTTTTAGGCATGATAATCACTCATCTAAAAGAATGCTGAGAAAATAACACCAAGATAAAAAAACGCTGTAAATACAGCTTCCTCATGGTATTAGTGAAATCAATTCACGAGAAAGTCATGTAAAGAGATGTAATCGCTAACACACGGACATGTTTCTGCCTACCCGGCGTCATTCGCGTGGTTTCGAGCAGTTTTATACTAAACACGTGTAATTATCTCGCTGCTTCTATCGCCATACTTAACCCCACGATACAAGTGAATATTCCTGGTGCTAACTAGTGCCAAACGAAAGAGACACTTGTCCTCAAAGTCAGACAGCGAAAAGAAGCGGGTACCGTTTCCTACCCTTCTCTCGAGCAACACTTAAGATTTCTAGCCCCGAGGGGGCGTTTTCGCACCATAGGGCAGTGCATAGGGAAACACATGTGAATGATTTCTGAAGGCTTACCATGACGTATTTAAAACACATCTAAAAGAATGCCTAAAAAGAGATAAGAAAACGGTACCCGTTTCTTTTCGCTGTCTGACTTTGCGGACAAGTGTTTCTTTCTTTTGGCACTAGTTAGCGCCAGGAATATTCACTTGCATCATGGGGTTAAGTATTGCGATAGAATTACCTATGTTTAGCATAAAACTGCGACCTGTTTACTAACAGAATATGGTTACTTAAGGAACACCTAAAACCTCTAAATACGAGTTTTTCGAGTGTGTAGCATTAAGCCAAAGAGAGTATGCGGTAGGATCAGATCAACCATTAGGGAAAGGTTCAACCAATAAACTTACAATTAGTCAAAGAAACTAACCCATTTTAGTAAAACAAATCAAAATTTATTTGTAGTTTTAGTTAGTTGCAATGGAATCATTCTCGATCCTTCTGGCTTGATGAAAAAGTAGGTATTTGGCCACTTGTCTGTAGAGAACCTACCAAATACCATAATAAAAGTTGATCCGTTGGAACACAACCACGATCATCACTTGTGTTGGTAAGAAAGAATACAAAATTAATTCTGCAAAAATTTCTTCCATTTATTGAGAGCAAATTGTCTCATTCCAATAGACTTCCAAAAGTTAGATCCAACAAGAAGGCCTGCTAAGTCCCATTTGGATTCTGATGATCAAGATTTTAGTCAAACTTTTCATGCTATGGCTTTTAATATTTAAATGATTTGTTAATGTACACAGTCTTCGATTTTCCAATTCTATTCAGTCTCTACAACAAACTTGCAGCTCACAACATTGACGAATTAATCATTGATGCAGACAACGCTTACAACAATTTAGATCGAGAAATGTTGAGTAAAATCATCAGCAGTGCTTGACTGGAATTATGAAAACAAATGGCGGTAATAACTATGAAGCACCTTACCTTGGAAGGGATTGATTAGGTCGTCACAATTAACTGGCAATGTGCCTGCCATGTAACAGTAATTTAGTTCAAGAAACTAAAGATAAAATTAGTGAATGCGAATGATATATTTCATTAGCGATATTAATAAGAAGTTAAGATATAAATAGTTTTTTTCGGAGGTGAACACGGACTTGAATCTGCTGATTCCCATGCTTATTCTCAAACGGAGGGGTAATAAAATAAGGAAAGTGCAACTTCTTTTTTTGTTTTATTTTTTTTCTGCAGCTTTTTACATTACCAACTATCTTCACGTATCACAATTGCTTCTGTTGTAAATCTGATCAAACTATTTGAAATGTATTTCACTTAATTTTATATATCACTTCCTTTCACCAAATTAAAGTGAGATAAAATCGTTAAGCAAACGTATTGGACATTGCATCATGTACAGGTTCTTTCCACTGCATACTACATACATCTTACGCGGGAAACTTGGGGAAAATAAAAACCAATTGAGGTTAATTCTTCCATTATTATTATTATTGAATCAATACATTGTTTACATTTATGTCAAATAGTTTCCAATAAAGCATTATAATTTACAATACAGATATTTACATGAAATAGATTAGTTACGTGTTGTGATGATATCCAGCAAACGGTTGCAAGGTTTCGTAAAATCCGTGGACTCTGCGGTTTTACGATCCCCTGCAGGTCATAAGAATATATACTTTTGCTGAATACCACTACGATTAGCATTATATTATAAACTGTTTACAGTTGAACGATATTTACACCTAGGATAACATTTTTTTCTATGTTTAAAGATAAGTATAAAAATTGTGACAGGTTACGATGACAGGAATATGACAATTTATGCAAAACTTATTTTTACATGCCTATCATAGAGGACAAGCTATAATAAAAGAAAATATTTGTCGTAACGCAATATTTCTCCTATATTCTAGGACGTAGTTATAATTGTTTAATTTAGTCGTTTCTTACATAACATCAAATATAGCTACGTCTAATTTAGTCATGGTATCCGGCTTAAATATAATCAACATCGGAACTATAAGATTTTGATATACTTAACATCTATTCCCTATTAATAAAAGTTCGCACCGATATATACAGTAGAAAAGAAAACGATATACAATATCTACCGATATATATACTATATTACAAATATCGACTAGATCTTCTCATTGATTATGAAAAATACCCTACTATAAGTACAAAACTATATATGCTACCTTCGAATAAAAAATCCTTAAAATATAAAAATTTACACTATTTTGTACCCACATCTACAACGAAGACTTCCCAAGTTGTTTACTGTTACTAACTCCGCTAGCGGATTTCTTTAAGAGCTAGCTTGTCAAATTCGTCATTTCCGTGCTCGCGTTTCCAGCGTGAAATTCCCCCGCCATGACAACAACGTCGGGCGTTTCTTTAGTTAACGCTTTCCGGGACGCTCCTTTGATCGAACTCCTCTTAGCGACCGTATTGGTACCTGTCGCACTGGAAGATAAGCACATAATATCTTTGAATTCTTTCCAGAAATTTTCATTTAACCATCCATATAGTACTGGATTGGAGCATGCCGATGACATGCTTATCATATGGCAGACAGCGTATATAACCATTCCTGTATTCTGGCTGAATACTTCTGACGAATATATATCGGCTATGAGATTAAAGAGGTTAAGAGGCAACCAACTAACGCAGAATACTAACGCTATCGATATCAGTAACATATTCGTTCGTTTCAATTTTCGTCCACGAGTTTGGCGACGTGTTGAATTCTGAGTGAATTCTTCATTGCTGACGAAACCGGCGGCGAAACGATATCGCAGTTTTAAGTATATGCTCAAGTATGCAGTCTGAAACAAAAGAAAGAAGTGTTTATTTGATTATGTTTAGTATTTTAATAATTTAAATTCTTTAGCCGTAGAGAAATTAAAAAAAAAACAGTGAAATTACTGTCAAATCAAATAATGTAAATTTTCGCGGCCGGTATTGTATGAAAAATGTTCTTTCGGGCTATTTAGCCGTGGTCCGTTGGAATTTCTTCCGGAAGAAATTCCAACGGACTCCCACAACTAAATGTAACCAAACTCTTTTCATTACTGTCAAAGTCATTATATAATAAATCGGCTGTGGGAATGACCCATAAATGCAATACAGTTCTCGTTGCTCTCATTATTTCGGAAAAACACTGCTTAAATAGGCATGATTGAAACATACATGCACATGTTCAAAACATATTTCGAACACCTGCCTATGGTGAAAACATCTGTAGCCGTTTTTCGCATCAAACGAAAGGTTTTATACAAAAGAGTTTTTAAAAGCTATACAGGTCTCTTCATTTGATAATTTGTGAGTATCTTACGAAGGCGCCCTGAAATGTTTCCGCAATCGGCAAGAGATGGCGCATGAAGGCAGAAGTGGATTCACTGGTCGGCAAGGGCAACCGTTTTATGGTACCTGTCAAAGTTTCCGATGTCTATTGTCAATGGTTGTTGTTTAAGTTTTGTACAGCAAGTCAGGCGGTTTCCCAAAAAATGGATAAAATCGAATTTCGTACAGTGATAAAACACTTCTGGATGACTGGAAAAACGGCCATGGAAATTCGAAATATTTTGCTAGAGGATAACGACTGATGTACTCAATCATTTTCGACCATCAGCTTCTAGGTAAGCAAGTTCAAACGTGGCCGCACAAGTGACGAACCACGCAGTGGACGTCTAAAAACCGCTACCAACGATGAAATGGTCGACAAGATTCGTGATGTGCCGATCGCTGATTGTAGCTGAAAGAGATAGCAGAGACAACAGACATCTCAGAAGAACGCGCTGGCCATATCTTACATGAAATTTTGGGCATGAAACAGCTTTCGGTGCGATGGGTACCGCGTTTGCCCACACCGGAGCAAAAACGAAATCGGGTGACCGTTTCGGAGGAGTGTCCGACCAGGATCCAACGCAATCTAAAGGATTTCTTCATGCGTTTCGTAACCATGGCTGAGACATGGATCTGCCACTACATACCGGAGACCAAGGAACAGTCGAATCAGTGGACATTTCCGGGCGAATCGGCTCCGAAGAAATCGAAGACCGTTGCATCGGCTGGAAAGGTCATGGTGACCATTTTTTGCGATTTCCAAGGTGTGATCCTCAACAGAAGCGAAGAACGATCACGAGCCAATACAGCAGCAACTTATTGACCCGATTCGATGCAGTATTGAAGGAGAAACGGCCTCGCTTGCTGCGGAAAAAAGTACTCTTCCACCACGACAATGCACCGGTTCATTCATCCCGCATCATCGTGTCGAAATTGAATGAGTTGAGCTACGAGTTAGTCTCCCATCCTCCATATTCACCGGAGCTAGCTCTCAGCGACTTTTTCCTATTCCCGAACCTGAAAAAATCACTGAGAGGAAAGAGACTTGCCTCAAATAAGGAGGTCATCACCGCTACAGATGACTATTTTGCAGACCTCGAAACATCCTACTTTTCCGACGCCTTGAAGAGACTGAAGCACCGTTTGAAAAAGCGTATTGATCTTCGGGGAGACTACATCGAAAAATAAAAATAAAAAACCACACCAATACCGTATTTTTCTTGTCGATTCCGGAAACGTTTCAGGTCGCCCTCATATAAACATTCATTATAATTATTGTAATTGCAATTGTATGATGCGTATACACAGTTATTATATTTGCGAATTTTTAGAACCTATAGAGAATGCATCAATTGTTAATGCCAAATATATTATTTTGTATGCAAAAACATGTGCAATTGAAGTACTTTTATTTTGTTTGCAGTGCGTTAGCAGAAGAACATTGGCCAGTGGAATTCAAATATCAAAAATGATTTGTTATTGTAAAAGTCTTGTTGACATAAATACGTAGGTACTATATTAATATTGCATACGAGGTGCATCTTCTATAATTATTATAATACATAATCACAATAGTTCCAGTTATTTCGTCCACTGACATAAAAATATCAACTGTTACGGATAAAATATCAAAGTTTACCAAGACAAAAACAAAATGTTTTGCTCGAAAATCGTTGTCTAAAGCAAAACAAGTTAAATTTGATCGTAATAGTATTTTATCTCAGTTTGCCTTTTGCTTTTATAGTATGACATCCACAACTAAACAATAATTAATATGGCTGCCATTCTCATTCATGTTGCTGAATCTACCATATTTCAATTAAACAAATTCATTACTGCTGCGCGCAATATATGAAAAGTTTGTGATCATAGTTAAATTAGTAACATTATTACAAAGCGCTATGTTATCACTAAAAGAAAATAAATTTGCTTAAGTAGAGAGATCAATATTTTCGATTTCTGTTACTCAATTCTAAAATGCGAATTAAATCATTTAATCTTTTTCTGTTTAACAGTACCTGACTGTAATCTGTTTTAGAAGACTCACATGTTAGATCACTTATAGAAAGGACATTGAAATGTGAATTACTTCCGCTAACTTCTTTCCTATTCCCGTATTAATTTCGCAGTGCAATCCAAGCCTTATAGCACTTACCAAGTTTGGACAACGTATAATAGATTTTTCCTTTGAAGTGTGTCCTATTAACAGAAGCTTTCTTCAGCGTTGATACAATCCATAAATTTTAACAGTCGCATTGCGAATGTAAGTAAATGTGCTAGTTAAAATGTGCATTTAAATGTTATCCATACAAGTAGCATTGTTATCCAGCAAATAGTGAAAAACTTGTATTACGTATAAATGTGATAATATAGACAGCACAATAAGAACATAGTCGTAACGGTTGTCGGGTTCCGCCGTATCACTAGGCCTTGTCCCTGACGTTCCGCGAACAACTGCGGTTCGCATTTTGAAAAGTACCTTTGAAAATGCGAACCGCAGTTATTTGCAAAACGTCAGGAACAAAAGCTTAGTGACACGGCGGAGCCCGACAACCGTTACGACTATGTCAAACGGCCGTGAAAGTCTGAGATACTATTTAAGTACAATAAGAAATCGATAGGATAATAATAAAAAACCATTGCTTAACCTCATAAAAAAACTAACGCTTGTTTTACGATCTGCACAAAAACTAACGTCAGCAAAGTTTGTTTGAAATTGTGTTCTTTTTTTGTAATGTTAACCCAAAATATGTCGTAGGCGTATGTATATTCAAGAACCTCGATACAAATACATAAGTCGCAAATACATCATTTACATGCACCAACAGCTAGACACAAATTAATTTACCTTCGGTGAATAGAAATAGCTTTATGAATATTGAATCTAATAGAATTGAGCGCAAATTGAATACAATCTGACGTTAAGAGACATACGCACATACGTAGTTGATTGAATGTTGTAAAACTTGTATACACGTAGTTTATAGGTATAGCGATTATAAATGGAGTAAATTTAAATTATACATACACACGCCGGTATGTAAAAGCGAACTGTTTCATAATGTCATTAAAACCTCTCCGCACAGAAATGTGCTATTCGTAAAGAATGAGGTATAAAAGTTTTCTGAGAGATGGAAAGATAAAGAACGAAAAGCGTTTTCTCTCTGTGAAGAAGGTAAGTAAAAAGAATTACGACACTAATTTGCGTTGTCGCTTGAACCACGAAGTTCACGAACATTCGATTATCTAGCCACCAGATGGGAATACAGAACTTCTGTTTAATTCTGTAGAGGTAATACTAACTTATACTTTGTTTGAAGTAATAATTATGTATACTGAAAACCTATCGCTGTTGTCATACCTTACTAGTAAATTTCCTTGTGGCAATTCATTTTAATTTATAAGATTAAAATGGAATCGAATAATTTAATAGTTTACTTTTGCAGTGTGACTGCAATATAATGTAATACAGGGTAAATCATTGTTTTTGTAAATCATATGAACGGCATCTACTTTTCCTAAAAGAAATTTCGAAATATTAGTGCAAATTTTACAAAAGGTTAATATACAAATAACCCGAATTTGTTCCGGCAATTTCAAGTTTTAATCTACGGAAAAGTATGAAACAGAAAATAATTTAATTGTAGGAATTGTAAGAAACAAGCTTTACATGCATGATTGAATCACAGGACAGCGTTAATAAATTGAAAACTTAGTATTATAACAAATATTTTATACATTTTTATACATAACGTAAAATAAATCAATTGTACATTGAATTATTGGAATCAAATACAACAATAACTTCGATGTTGTTCTTATTGTGAATATGCAAATAAAAGATATTTACATCCACAGATACGTAGTGGTCAAAAACTAAGTAGGTACAATCGATGTTATGAATATATTGTGTAGAATTTTAATACTATTCAGCTTGCAACGTGCTTTTATAAACCATACCGAACTAGTCAAGTAGTAGGCCGTAATTATAGTTTTGTGGTGGATAAGTATATGCCCATCCTCCAGGATTTTTATCGGCCAAAATCCTGTAGTTTTATTAGTTCGCAAATCTAGAGAGCTGGAAATGCTCTTTATTCGAATATACGATTTTTGAACCAATATCCGTAGTAGCCGTATCTCTTTCCAACTATTCTAAAACTTAAATACGGAAGGCTCGATGTACACAATGATTAGCAGGTTGAGAAAACAGAATTTTATAAGCCATCAGGTGAAGATTTTAATGTAAAATTCTCTCTAAGAAAGATCTTGAGAACTTTATGAAACAGAGACATTAAGAACTGGCTTACAATACCGTCTTCCTCTTCATTTAACCAAATCATAAATTGACTGTTCTGTCGATAGATTACATTGACTGTAAGTTTGTCACAATAACACATGGGCTGAAAAGTCCCGGGTCTAACAAAGAAAACACGGTTTCTTTGGTTCAAAATTAGCCTTATTCATCAACGTAATCTCCATCAAGAGCAACGCAATCATTCCTGCGCCGCTCTAACATTTCAATACCACTTTTGTAGAACGATTTATCTTTTGCTCAAAATAGCCCTCAGTTTCAGCGATAACCTCTTCATTCGTGCGAAATTTCTTACCGGCGAGCATTTTTTTGAGGTCTGCGAACAGCCAGTAGTCGCTGGGAGCCAAATCTGGCGAATACGGTGGATGTGGGAGCAATTCGAAGTTCAATTCATGTACTTTTGCCATTGTTTTGATTGACTTGTGACACGGTGCGTTGTCTTGATGAAACAACATTTTTTTCTTTGCCATATGCGGTCGTTTCTTTGCAATTTCAAACGCTCCAATAACGCTATATAATATTCACTGTTGATGGTATTTCCTTTCTCAAGATAGTCGATGAATATTACACCACGCACATCCCAAAATACCGAGGCCATAACCTTTCCAGCCGATTGTTGTGCTTTCAGGCGCTTTGAACGAGGTTCACCAGTTGCTGTACACTCAGATGACGATCGTTTTGATTCCGGAGTGAAGTGATGGATCCATGTTTCATCCATTGTCACATATCGACGCAAAAATACCGGTTTGTTACGTTTAAACATGGCCAAACACTGCTCAGAATCATCAACACGTTTTTGTTTTTGGTTAACAGTGAGCAAACGCGGCACCCACTTTGAACAGAGCTTTCTCATAGTCAAATGCTCATGCAATATAAAGCCGATACGTTCTTTTGATATCTTTACGATTTCAGCTAACTCACGCAACTTCACTTTTCGATCATTCAAAACGATTTTGTGGATTTTTTTGATGTTTTCTGGTGTTACCGCCTCATTTAGACGTCCACTGGATTCTACATCATCGATGTCTCTACGACCACGTTTGAAGTCAGCAAACCAACGTTTTATTGTTGTTTCTGATGGAGCGGAGTCCCCATAACACTTTTCAAGCCATTGCTTCGCTTGAACGGTATTCTTTCGCAACAAGAAGCAGTGTAAAATTACAACACGAAATTGTTTTTGATCCATTGTTTTGAAAATAACAAAAGTAGCGTGACTCTTAGCACAATAACTCACAAACTAATGAATAGAATATCATGAAATTTTAACATCTGTCTTTTGAAGGTTAGTACTAACTGAGAGGAAGGTGACTGCAATAAAACTAGCGTCATCTATGTGTTAGGCCCGGGACTTTTCAGCCCATGTGTTATATGGAAGGTTTCTCGAGTCAAACATGCGTTTTGGTGATAGATTTTAGCAAGTTCTGGTCATCATAATAAACTTCCAGATACTGTTAAAGACATCCGGGACAGCCTGACGGCGACATTCCAAGTGCTGTCAACGTTATATTTTAAAATTCAATCGCTATAGGTCAGTCCTTAACTTAAAAAATGTTTTCAGTGAAACTGTTTATTTTCTTTGATTGTCATTAGTTTTGTTTTTTCTTAAATAAAAATAGAATGTTATAGCTGTTGTTCTGCTTTAATGAATACGTTATTGAAATATTTATTGTGCTTTCAACTATCGATAGGTATACGTTTCGGTGTTGTACCACACTTTAGTATTAACTAAGCAAATTTGCTGTTGAACGTAGAAACATATCGCAACTCTAAATGATCTGAGCAATTAGAGTGACTTATCTGCTACTTAAAAAAAGCAATCAGCGCAATTAGCTTTGAGCAGGGTGAAAGATCAGTGTTTGAACTCGCTATTTGGTACAACTAATACCCGCATAAACTGCAATCTGAATAAGATAGTGTATATCAGTATGAACGTTAAATACGGTACGGAACAATTCTATATAATAGTACCTGCATGTTACAACAAAGGAATTTTATAAATACAGTCGTTGCCGCGAGTATTTAAATTACAAAGGACCAACTACATTCTAATTATCGAAATGAGCATTCAGAGAACGTAGCACCTCTAC
The DNA here is from genome assembly GCA_023509865.1 of Trypoxylus dichotomus. Taxonomy (NCBI): domain Eukaryota; kingdom Metazoa; phylum Arthropoda; class Insecta; order Coleoptera; family Scarabaeidae; genus Trypoxylus; species Trypoxylus dichotomus. The sequence goes on from CM042078.1 coordinate 48,657,058, forward strand.
ATACTGAATTCTGAATGCACACAATGTGAAAATGTGTCTGGAATGTAATTAACGAAACAAGGTCTTGAGGTTTGTATTTAACACAAATTACCATATCTGTTAAATGGTTTTCTAAACAATAAATAGATATTAAATGAATACGTAGGCTTCCACGGCCTTAGTTAGTAATAAGTACTTCCGGCATTGGACCGTGTTATGATGACATATATATATAAAGAAAAGAAATAAGAGTAAGTGGAGAAAGAAATAAATAGAAAAAGATAAAAGAAGAAAAATGAAAAAAGGGGGGCGTGAGAAAGAGAAAAGGTGAACAGAGTGTGAGAAGGAAATAGTGACAGAAGAGGGTGAGGGGAGGAGAAAGAAAGAAAAAGAGGAAAGAGAAGAAAAAAGAAAGGTGGGATCTCGACGTTTTGCCTCCGTCGTAGGAGGCTTCTTCAGGAGAATAGAGGAAACCTACGTTTATAATGAATTCATGAGATATAATTTAAGAAATTTAATTATTAATTTAATTAATGGATGGGTTTTACATTAAAATAAGTAAAGTTTAGTTTCACATAGCAGCCAACACAACCTTACTTTTGGGAAAATATGCGGCAAATTTATATATCTGTTTCCCGCGTAATGAAAGAAAATTGTTGAAAAAGTATCATAGACACGTCGTGTACTAATGTGCATGCTAACTCTTTATGTATAGCCTTAATGGTTACATAAGGTACATTTCAAAAGACTAGCTGGCTGGCTGTACAACCAAATTTCATCAATTCGCACTCCAGTTCGAAAATAGGGTTCAATCATATACCATGTTCACGATGTTCAAACTTGCCTTCGGCAGTTCTAACACATTAATTGATGACAGTCAATGTCGCTGTCAAAATAATTTTCAAAACAGTTAATTTATAATACGTGGCTTAAGTTTAGACAAACATTTTCTATTTCAATGCCATCTTCGACCTAGAAACTGTATGCCATCACGATACAAATATATGAATGCCCGTGTACCACTTCACTGTGCAATATTCAAATCAATAAGCGAAAATACAAACGTTAAATTTACTGTACAACCAACAATATGTTATTTAATGAGATCCGTCAACATCTATTTGGAAGGACGAAGACAACATATCGAGATCAGCATAGGGTATTTGCCGATACGAATTTACGATCTACATAGCATAAATTTCTGGATGAGGTATACAACGAAACGTACATATACATAAGTAAAAAGGCAGAGGTTGCTTCAGAACGAAACAAAAGTATTTCGTTCGCTTTGAGTAAAGAGACAAATGCGGTAATTGTAACTTTATTGCTATTTCAAGCTCCAAAGTACATTTCCAAGACAAATTGTATATACACGTAATTCGATTGCCATAAAAAGAAATCTCAAACCGACTGAGAGTGGTAGTTGCTACATGCTTTAATATTGTTAGACAGAACGTCTACTATATACGCTTATTTTTCCTTGTATTTCAAATTAGATTTAAAATATATAAATCTAAACAGAGAAAAATTTTACAAAAAGTCATGCAAGGTAAAGTAGGGAAAATAGCAATGACTCCAGTGAATAGCACAAATCTTTTAGCTTTAGTAACAAATCCACCTGTAGAATACGTCATGCATAATAAACGTTTGCCGCAATATAACGAATTCGTTTGTTTGTGCATGCGTGAAATTAATTGTTGATCAGTGCACACATTTTCCACAACCTTTTGCCAGATGTTATTTTGTGGCATTCCTTTTTGTTCGTGGAATGGGCCACCCATCGAAGTTACAAATTATAGAAGTCTTGGGCATAAATAGAACATATAGAGTGCCTCATGGTTTTGCTACACCGAAAGTTAGATAATGCTACTATTAAATCGCTGCCAGAACTTGAACTGTCTGGCGCAACCAATCATTAGGTCGTCTTGACAGTATCGTGCTTGATAGATTTTGAGGTGGCACATCTCAGGCAATGTTACCTAATAAGCAGGATCTTTGATTTAAAGATTTTTTAAATAAGAAGGGAAAATGTTAAAAAGCTTACAATGTATATGCCAAAATACGCCTTTTATAGCGATATACATGTGTTGAAATGAATACGTAGGCTTCCACGGCCAGAGTTAATAATAAACGAACTACTTCCGCAATTGAACCGTATCATGATGAGATATATATAAAAAGAAATAAGAGTAAGAGGAGAAGGGAAAATAAGAAAAAAAGAGAGATGAAAAGAAAAAGAAAAAATGATAAAGGGTTGGGGGACGTGAAATAGAAAGAAAGGTGAAAAGAATAAGATAAGGAAATAGAGCCAGAAAGGCGGGTGGGAGCAGGGGAGGAGGTACGAGAGAAAAAAGAAAAAGGAAAAAGAAAGAGACCAAAAGAGAAAGGTGGGATCTCGACGTTTCGCCTCCGTTGTAGGAGGCTTCTTCAGGAGAAGAGGGGAAACCAAAGTAGCACGGTAACTCAACGTATAAACCACGCTAGAGGCGAAACCACTCTGGCAGAAGGTTACTCGGCGTGTTGACCACGCTAGAGGCGAAAACCTTCTGTTGTGTTGGTTTTGATATTTTCACGGTTATAATCTGTTGCTTTGAATTCTTGAGTGCTCCCTGCGTATGATATTGGTCCGCATTGTAATGCGGCGTTGTTCCTCGACGTTTGGACGAAAACTTCTTCATCTTCTTTTGGAGGCTGTCGGTCGATTGAAATTGCTCTGCAGTCTTCCCTTACCTATACGCCCACCTAGTGGCTTGCTAGTAGGAGTTCCACATAATATGAGCGGCTTCATATGATTGATCATCCCTGTGATTTCATGGTCTCATATACGAGTCTCGATTTCGTTCTCCTTGTTCTGTGACCGTTGTATTTCGTTCTATTAGCGGCGCGTGTGGTTTTCCGCGTTCAAATGTCTGTTGTTCTATTGTTCGATGCATGAGTATCTGCGATAAGTGGTTTCCATTCAATTCCATCCCGGTAGTTTCTCAATTTCGATTGCTTCCCATACGATTCTAGCAGCGAGATGTTGGTATCTTGCCAGGGTTCTTGTTTCTTCAAATGCAGTTAAGTGTCCTGTCGTTGATATATATTGAGCCAATTATGATGTTTCCTCCTGTTTCGTTACTGTATTCGCATATTCGTTTTTACTCACACTGATTCTCCTGGTCGGGAGCTACAGCCTCCACATCAAATTTCATACATTATTTGATCTCTCAAGGGCATTACGACCTTGTAGCTCCTCAATATTCTGCTTATCGTCCTCTGTGTAGTCAAGATAATGTCTATTCTGTATCGTTGGAGTAATCCGGCGATTTTGTCTGTAGTATTTTAATTTACTGTAGGAAGGTTCTGTTGATTGTCTCTTCTTGTGTGCTCCCTTTTCTCCTAGTGTTACTGTGTAGTGCTTTGTTGATGGTTTTCCTCGATTACCTGTTGGATTCGACTACTTTTCTAAGAAAAGATATGTTTTTGTTCCTAGTGTTGGTCGTCTGGTAGCGTCTGAGAACGCCTGGTCAGGGTTTTTTTAATTACCGCGTGTAGTTGCACAGAATGGTGGTGGGACTTTGCGTTCAGGTAGGCTTTCTATAGACAGTACGTGCCAGGCTTCTGCCTTCGTTCTTTGTTACTAGATATCAAGAAATGGCAGCTCGTTCTGTCCTTCTATGGTGAACTTGGTTTTGGTTGTTCAAATGTTGCGCGAAAAGTTTTTCTCGGCCATATTTCCAAATTACAAATGTGTCCTCCACATAGTTTACCCGTAATTCTCGCTTTTCTATGGGGTGGAGACTGCTTTGGTCTCAAAGTTCTCCATGAGCAGGTTCGCTATAGGTGGGAGGACTGAACCCATTAGAGCTCCTTCAATTCATCTGTAACTTTCTCCGTTATAAGACAAGTACGTGTTTTGGAAGTGTTGCATTAAATTGACGACGTTTTCAGGAAGATTGTTTTCCCTGATCATTGCAGTTGTTTCGTCTACAGATAATCGAGTAAACAAGAACGTACGTCGAAGCTTGCCAGTAAATCAGTAGATAGGGTAATGTGCCTTCAATAATCTGTACGAAGTGCTGCGAGTCCTTGACGACATTATATCTGATAACAATTGAAGTTCACAAGCCAGATATCCTGCCACAGCACTTGCATTGGTGAATATTTGGACCTGACTATGTTCCTTGCTTGTGTATTTTAGGCAAGCCATCGAATTTTGGATATCAGGAAAACTTGTTGTAAGTTTCTATTTACATTTAGTAAAGATAATTTGGACAAGCGCAAGTCATTACCAATTTGTCTACACATTCAGCATGAGATATATTTGTTTGTCTCATCATACATACTTGATGATGATGCTGAAATGATGCTTTTATGCTGTCAGTCGTACCAAATTTTCCATAGCTACGAGAATTGAAATATGATGCACGCTCCCAGCTAAATAATGGTTTGTGTAAAATAAGGTGTATAACGTGTGTATGAGTTTTAATACATTACTTTCACAAATAATAATTTAAGTAAAATAATAAATGACGATTGCAAGGACTGTGTGGATGTACAATTCACAGGTATAGCAGTAAACTCCACTCACACAAATTAATTAATTATGCGAAACGCAGCGTTTCGAGAGCACGTGGGACTGACAGTCGGTAACACGGTTGACAATGGGAGCCCACGTGCTCTCGAAACGCTGCGTTTCGCATAATTAATTAATTTGTGTGAGTGGAGTTTACTGCTATACCTGTGAATAAGTAAAATAATATGTTGCAATATCGATAGTGCAGTTTACGTCATAACTGTGCATGTTATTGCTGGGACTCCTTTTTTAACATTTTCCTTTATAAATGCTAAGATTGCAAATGTAGAAGAAAGTAAGCTAAAACTGCTTGTCCCCATAGTGAAGAAATTTACAAAATCAGAGAAATACAAATTAGCGGGCGTCTTTTATGTGTTGTTGTATTTAATGCCCATTATTTTTTGTTACACATGTAATTTTATCATTTAGAGCCGCAACTGTTCTTGAACTTAAACAGTGTTCTCCTCGAACCCAGGGTGTAATAACATTGGTCAAAAGACGTAAAGAATTTTGTGAATTTTTTAATTAAATTACGTTTGTTTGATTTAAAACTTAGACGAGCTATATCTTTCCTAAACTGTTTATGTCAAAAATTTTAGTCTAATACCCCCAATAACCGAAATTAGCTCTCTATTTGCCTGGTTGTTAGATAACTAACCATGCATACTGCACCTGACATGACATTAGTCAACAGTTGCCTTCATGCTATCATTATGACAAAGAAAATATTTCCTATACAATTTCAAACCTGAGGATGTCAATTTTGAATTTGTTAATTGCAATGCATGCGTATACTTATGTCAAACACCTTTGTGCTAAGTTTAGCATTAGTTATAAGCTTATAAGTATTCTTTTTGATGTAATCTTTACATTAGATAAGCTTATGACTTCTCTCCGGTTAATTAAAGGACATTTTTTTAAACACCAAATTGAATTTTGTTCATTGAAGAAAACTCTAAACTAGAAGAAGAAATTTGTTTTTGAGAGAAATGCTCAATTTTTTTTTAGATATACATTTTTGCATCAATTTTTTTTCACTTCTGGTTTTAATTATAATTGGTGCTCTAAGGTTTTTTTGGGCTGTTTGACCCTCAATGGTGTCGGTCTTCTTGTCCGAATCCCAATTTGTGTTTTCATCTATAAGTTGTCCGCAACTTTCTCTTTCATTACACCGCACTCATGAGGGCCAAGAAGCCCAATACACGTATCCGCGGTTACTTCTCTGGCGGTCTTGGACGCCAAACCTTTCCATATATGTACCATTTACACTCGCAATATTATAATATATGTTTTGTAGTCCATTTAAAACAACGTAATATAATTTGATTTTCTTCTTCAACGTGCAAATGCTCTTTAATGTTTTTTTGCGCCTAAATCGGTATCAAATATGTACTACTAGATTTAGATACTGCTACGGTATAACGAAAAATTTCCTACGTTAGCATTACGTTACTTCTTAAAGCCGATGGAACAGATTGAAAGTAGTTTCATAACGAACTGCAGAAGTTGCTATAGGATACGAGTAAGAACCGTAGCAGTGAGAAAATTATCTTGACGCTATCACGAATTCGAAACTAGATTATCCTTCGTAACTTGGTATCTAACAACGACTGACTAAACAAATTATGTAATGCAAACTTTTCCATTACGGAATCCTTTTACACGCCCCTCTTTATAACAGCACTTATTGCATCCTCTATAAATACCTGGGAATATTCCAATATTACTTACACCTAGGAAAATACTGCGTCAAATAGAGCAGAGCTATGGTACGAAATCTCTCCTTGCAAAGGTCACTGTGAAATTTAATTACCTGTAAAATGAAACGATTTATGCAGCGTTGCTCTAGAGCGGTAGGGGATTTTAGTTTATAGCGAGATTATCTCAGTATAAATTTAGACGTTTACGTACATGAACCATTTCATAGAGCGCCAGCAGTAAATAAGAAAAAGCCTAGCTCGCTTTTGCAAGCTAATTATTGCAAAAGTAATAAGGGAAATAAGAATGAAAAGCAGAAATATAAAAGTGAAACATGAATAAAATACAAAAGCAATTCTGTTTGGATATCATACGTATATGTTCATGTTAGTATCTGTGTAGTACTTCCAAAGCCTTAATTCGCCATTTAACAGCAGCACTTTTTCAGAAAAGTTTCAATACAAAATTTACTACCACTAAACAGTCGTGTTGCGCCTAGTATTATGTGTAATTCAAATACATCCTTTTCACTCGAACGCCTTTCTATCCTCAGTTATATGGTACGGTTGAGTGTTTTTATCAAACCATTTTAATAATTGTCAAGACAACTGGGATAAATGCGGAAAAAATACTTAAGTGCATACAAGCATTTTGTTCGCAAGGAAATTTCGTCTTCTTGCATTTGGTGGTCTGATAGGTCGCATATGGATAAAGATATTTGGAGGAAATACACGCCGGTGTTAAGTTGAAAGCAACCGAATGAAAACACGACACAATCGGTGCCAGTATGTTTGGATTTTAGGCTACCTATACAATCTATATATATATATATATATATAGGTTGTATATATATATATATATATACATATATATATATATATATATATCTGTAATATATACAAATATCCGATTTTTAAATGTTAAATTGTTTTATTGGATAGTTCATAATTGAATTAAGTTTTCCCGCCAGCCGTTAACGAAGCTGTAAATTTTATGTCCTCGTTTGAAACAATTCCAAGCTGAAATTGGAATGCGGTAAAAAGTACTTAATAATAATAATTCATGCCTTCGCATCCCCAACAGCTTTCGCCAATTACAGGGGGCATCGGCCAGCCATGAGGTGTGTGGAGTATCTTAAGATGATAATCGTTTTCAGCATTCACCATGGAGTGAAGAAAGCCACAGAAAAACCTCAACCCTGAGAAACAAACCCGCGGTTCGAACCCGGGACTGACAAACCTACCGCGTTTGGCTGTCAGTCCCGGGTACTGAGTCACCAACCCTTATGATTGATGAATAGGAGTGGTGTCTTCTGTACATAGCCAATCACTTCTTGCATCTCTTTCTAGTAGGTATGTTAATCATTGTATGCAGCCCAAACTCATCGTTGGTGCGACGTTGGGAGATTAAACTCTTCTTCCACAGCGCTCTAATGAAAGTTACAACCGAACACCTGAATATAGGGAAAAGTCATTACGGCATTATTTATTATTAAATATAGCTACTTCAAAATATATATAGTGCAATATTTTGGATTCTACGTTGGTATCAAATATGACGTGTGTTCGTAGGTTTTTGGCTTTTACTTTACCATATTCTTCAATTACGTTTTTTATTTATTCCCAGTGTCAACGCGTATGCTATATAATTGCACAAAGTGCCCAATACAGCTTCCAAAGATGCTTTGAAACAATTTTGAGTGTATCCCAGTGCTGGTTTGCCTTCCATACTTGGAAGGATAAAAATTTTATCAGTATTTCCATCATTAACAACCAAAAAATTTTACCCATCACTCAAACTTGTGTTATTCTTTGTTGTAAGTTGCGGTTGAAATTCTTTCCTCACTCTCGCAACAAATTCATATCCTTGATCATACAGAGACGTTATTGCTTGATGATATATGTGCCATACTGAAGCTAATAACCTCACGTGCACGCGTTTCATTGTTTACCATGTATGCCTTCCCTTCTATCTTGGCAATACTAAGATAACAAGAATGAGCGATTATGCCTGTTGCCCTTCAATTTAATCTAAACATATTCTCTTGGCACTTAATTTATTGTCGTTGAAACAATACCATGTTTCTTTGCCATGGTTATTGGTAAATTTTCAACACAAATACCCATTTTCAACCACAGAAGGCTCTTTTTGTTTCTGTAAACTTCACGGCCACTTTCGTTTCATTTGTTCCGTCGAACTAGTGAACAATGAACAGCATATCATTACAAATTTGCATCCTCCATCAACTCCACAATCACAGAAGTTTTTTCTAGAACATCTAAATTAACTTCAAACCGAAGCTCTGCACTGGTCATATACATGTATTTCTATTAAATAATCTGTCTTAGTCCTTCGGAAAATTTTTGCAATGACGCATTTATGCAAATAGAAACTCGAATAAGTACCACCATCCATATGCAGTTTGATTTTTTAAATTGTATGTAAGTTCCCCGCAACTATCATCGTTTAAAGATTCCATCGTATCAGACACCCCGGCAAATGTCACGACTAGAAGAGGATCCATAAAGATTTCCTTGTTCAAGAATTTCTATTGCGTATTACATCGTCAAAGTGTGTTTCGCCAGTTTTACAGTATATATACATACAAAAAAATACTGTTATCCTTAGAGCTGGAGTATTGCACGTAGCGCACTATTTATCAATATTATTTTGGATGCACCTGCTACAGCACCATACTCCGCAATGTACTAAGTGATTTATTACCGTTACATTTCAATTTAGTCTAAACTAAGCAAGTGAAAAGTTGTTCTCAGTTATACAGAAGCCACATTAATGTAAATGGTTTGCCGTTGTCATGTATTCTATGCACAAAATTGTTAATAAATCTGTATTCCGGAAATCCCTCCAAGTTATTTAAAATAAGCGGAGCAGGTATGTTTGAAATTCTGACATTTATGTGTATGTGTAAATGCCACAGGTATGTATGTATCTACATGTCTAAATGTTAAAAACCTGTGTTACGAGGGTTGTCTTTTAAGTTTTGCATATAGAGCTGGAATAAAACAATAGATAGACGCTTGTTTCTCAAAGCAGTTATCCCACGCGTTTGTTGATACAATCAGAGTTGCATTTTTGAAGTCATCGACTGTTCATTCTGACGACTGGAACCTTTGATCACGCAGTCCGTTCTTGATTTTCAGAAAGGCAAAGAAACCGTAAGGACATGGGTCTGGGCTGTACGAAAAATTGTCTAACAATTCGACGTTATGTTTCGTCAAAGATGTTGTGTGCGAACCTGCGTTGTCTTGGTGGGGGATTATTCGTCGCTCGGGCTTGATTTTTTGATGTTCAGTGATGACTTTCGGCAAACAAATGGTTGTATATCAACAGTATATCAGCAGTAACAGTTTCTTGATCCTATAAAGCAATTGTTGCTGCATGTCCTGCTTTCGAGGCAAATATCTTTGAAGACACTTCGAGAACGAATAACTTTTGTCCGGTTTTCTTCACTTTGGAACACTCAAACAGACGACTGATGAACTTTCTGGTTCGTTTGAGTAAATCTAAGATTCATCACCACAAATTATGTTGTAAATGTTTTTAAGTTTCCTTCTGGCGCAGAAGCGGTCTAGAGTTTCTTGTCAGCAATCCACCCCAGCTGCTTTTAGTTCTTCGGTCATCGGATGGAATATCCAACGAGAAACTATTTTTTTGTACTCAATTCTTCATGCTAAATATGTTCAAATTAGGTCTTTGAAATCACCAATGATGCCTCAGTCAAGCAATATGTCACATATCGTTTCGTTTTATCGGTTTTGATGATTTTGCGCACAGCATCGACGCTCTCCTGAATAACTACTGTTTTTCGTGCAGTTGCTCTTGGATCGTTTCCAAGACTAATTCGTTCAGGTTTGAATTCTCCATGCTAACGGAAAATTGTTAACTGATGCGGTGCTTCATTGGCGAAATAAACTCGAGGTATTCTTGTTGAGATAATTGCCTCGAAAATTATAAAAAATATTGCGCGAAAATGTTCTCGGTTTAATTCCATTTTTCAAGTAACTTGTCAACTTTGACAGTTCGTTGCAGCTAGAACACTACACGTATGCAACTAAAACTTTGGATTTAGGTTAACTAAAGGGGAGGAGGCTAATTTTTAGTATCGACATTTGACTAGTGACGCTCTCTATGTTCCAGCATGCACAACTTAATAGACATTCCTCGTACTCCATCCTAATGATTTATGAATTTGCCCACTTTTAGTATACTATTATATATACAATGTGTAATTTAAATAAAATTATAAATCAGTAAATAACTTAAATTATTCTATTGGATGTTGACAAGAATATACTGCAAAATACCGATACATCTTCGGCATCGACATTCTATCCACATCTGCTCGTGGCATCGTATTCATAGATTACCTGCAAGTTGGGCGAAATATGTAGAATCCGGTGGTCAATATTTTGTCTAAAAAAAATTAGTAGTAAAAGAAAATGAATTTCCCTTGAAAGTAATGTGTGTCTTTTTAGCAAAAACCCGGAAAATATCTTATGCATACACCTGGTATGTACAGATGTATTCAATTAAATTAATACGAAACTTCTGTTGGCTTTTTAAATAAAAATTTTAATTTTTTTAATTAAACTTAATATAAATGTTTTTATAATTTTAATAACAAGTTGTGATTTACAATTTAAGAAGCCAACATAAATTTCGTATTAATTTAAATGATTATGAACCTTGCCATGAATAAATATTATGTCTGCTCAGATATTACAATGTATCTGCAGGCATTACTACATCAAGGTTTTAATGATTCGTTTACACGGTCCCTGTGTCGTAAATGAAAAACGCGCTTCCTAGTGAGAAGAACTTGTGGCTTCCAGAATCCTACCGAAAACCATGAAAATTTTTAATCAAATTGTAACCTTGGAAATTTGACGGAAAATTTAAAGCTCCTTTTTCGTAACAAGTACTGAACTTTTACTAAAACTCTTATTTCAGGTAAATTGCAGGATGAAAATTCTTGTTTAATGCATCTTCCTATGCTTGTATGTGCTTAAATCAAAAACTAATGTTTGACTAAGGGAATGTTTTGTTTGCTTACTAGAAAAATATTTATTTTTTCAATTTACTTGGTTTAAAATAGCTTTCTATTTGTGTTTGGTTTCAATTTTCTTCTGACCAATTTTTAACTGCACGGACTTTAGTTTTGTGTATACAACATCTAACTCAAATATGGCGAAAATAAAAAGGGAAATTCCCTATTTCTCCTGAAACGTAAAACACCATCATAAGCATAATATCATTATGAAATGAAGAAGAATTAGTTTTAATTGCAGCATTCTTTTATTAGTACTATCAGTAATTTGAAATTCATTATTACTGCTAATTCTTTACATAAAATCGTAGATACTGAAGTACAACAATATTTTTGTTGTCTTTATAATATCGCAGATTTTGACTGCAAAATTATATTAAAAGGTGGGCATTGCTAAAAACCCTTTTTAAAGGTATTTGTACTTTATTTATGAATACATATCTACACAGTGCGCCATATAAGTTCCGAGATTTGAACCGTATCTGAGAAACTAGTAGTGCCATCTATGTGTTCACCCCAACATTTGACATCTGTGACATTCCTGTTTCTGATAATACCTGTGCAAAATTTATTCCACACACTTTGATGACCCAAAATGGTCATTCCACAGAAGTCATTGTAGCAGCCAGAAATAATCCAAAGTTTCTGAAATCAATTGTTATGTGTGATGAAACATGGCGCTTTCAGTGCGACCTACAAGATCAAGCGTCAAAGTACAGAATGGAAGTCGAAAAATTTACAAGTCAAAAAACATGGGAAATTCCATTGAAAATCAAGACAATGCTCAGTACATTCTTCGATAGCAAAGAAGTTGCGCACAGGGAATGCGTTCCAAGTGGACAAACAATTGCTGACAAATATTATCTCTAAGTTGATCCAGAAACCTGATGCCTCTTGCACGATAATGCACGGAGTCATACCTCACTTATTGTTCGTCAATTTTTGGCCCGAAATCGAGTTTTTGTCTTGAATCATCGGCCATCTTTACCAAATCTGGATCTGTGCGATTTCATCCTATTCCCTAAATTAAAATTGAATATGAAGGGATGTTTTTCGATATTTCGACTACCAAAACAGCAACAATGGCAAGCACTACAGACAATTCCACAAGGTAAGCTAGAATACTCATTTGAATTATTGTTATAATAAGTGTATTGAAGCTGGTGGAGAATATTCTGAAGAAAGAAATTGAAAAATATTCTAATTTTTCCCACGGCTGGTCCCGAAACTTATTTGTCGCACTGCGTATATTACAAATCAAATATACATTTGTCAAGAAACCAAATCCATTTATTCTCTGAACAGCACCAGCGCTATGTATGGCTGGCGAACGCTGATAATGGTATAAAATATATACCACTATATTTTAATTTAGTCTGTTTTCTGACTTATACAGATTTATATTCGTGTAAAAAGAAATTTATGTACACATAAAATACAAGAAAATGAAGAAATATTACACGACCTATAAGCGTTAGATGTCGACACACTCTAACATCTCTGTCAACAATGAACGCGCTGACTTGATTATCTGCGTTTTCTATTCTTAACTCCCATTCCTTTACCGTAGAATTACATTCACAATTCTCTATAGTGGAGAATGTACACACAACCAACTATTTCAGTGCAGACATGCATACGTATCTTATGTTTACGTTGTTTCTATCACCGGGAGTATTACAGAGTTCTTATTATTTATTGGTTTTCCAGTATGTACTAATTGTTTGTTTATATTTACAGAGTTGTTGTTTTTTTATAGAGAAATGAAGTGGATGTTTGGTACAGACTAGTGAAAAATAACATCTGTTATTAGACTTCAAGCTATGTTGAAGACTTTTTGCGAGATTACTTAGGCTATATATTATTCTTTAATAAATAACGACTCACTGAAATAGCAGAAGGCGCATAACAATGGAAAAAATATAACAATAACAAGATCTGAGAAACATTTTCTTTATTAAGACATCGTCTAATGAAGATTACACTGTTTAGCTTTTACAGTACAAGCGAATGTTGAAATGAACGTGAAATTTTTCTAGTTTTAAGCGAAAAACATTTATAATGTGTTTGAGTCTGTTATTATTATGGTAAGTGATATATATATACTTTTATACATATAAACTTTCTTTTGAAATTTTAGTTAATTAAAAATTTTAACGAGAATAAAATCGGTTCCTTTTTTGAACACACACACGCGATTTGGTATTTTAAATCGTCGAATCTTCTACCTCCGCATTAGGAACGCTGACGATGGAAGGCCCAAGCTTATATTGAAGTTTTCTTGCTGGATCAGCGTGGTTCGCCCGGTATCCGGGTAATATACTGTGGCGATACGACCCATTACAGCTTCTATATAAATTCGGAGGTATTTTTCTCTTAATAACTCACGAAATTCGCATAAATAAGGAGCGTACAATCTCTATTAATGCTCTGTATTAGCTAACGAAGCTATCAGTCTGTTGTTTCGCACGTCATTTATCGATCATTCTCGTAAGCCGCTACTAGATCAGTGTATTAGGTGATAAATGACTACAATAATATCATCGTGGCAACAAATACATCTCCCTTCGCTAGCCGAACGAGAGTGCCCAGAAGAAGATAAATGAGATCTGGTCGAAACGTCGACTTAGTCGAAACGGTTCCTTTCGGGACCACCAACACACGAGGTCATAAACCTGGGATAATTATTTCACATACACATATATATATATGTGTGAAGTAATATTCCCCGGTTTCTAACCTCGTATGTTCTTGGACCCGAAAGGAACCGTTTGGACTAGGTCGGTGTTTCGTTGAGATCTCACTCACCTTCTTCTGGACGCTGCCCTTCGACTAGCAATGACAATATACATTGTATATATATATATATGTCTTGTTAACCCGCCGAATGCGGGGCAAAACCCGAGAGGATAAAAAGACATCCTTTACCCACGAAACATACGCTACAACACATATATATATGCATTATGTACACTACAACAATGTAGTCATAATTTTGTTGCTACTTTAAATGATTTTCATCTTATGCATTCGAAATTGTGAATACTTTTTTAGTGCGCCGGGGTGAGGCTAAACTTTTTATTTTTAAGTTGCAGTCTAGGATAACCTTCACATATATCACAGATAATCAAATACTTTGATATATATTACTAATTTTGTATCTAGTTTTATTATAAAATATACGCTAAAACTGAAAATCGTTCTAGTAGAGGGCTGGGTCTTCACCCCGTTCATGTATTTGTAGAATAGTTATGGGTAGAGACCGCATGCAAAGTGTATATATTTTATTTTTTGCATATCTTTAATTATAGTCTGTATGCAGATGTATTACACTAATTGAAGTTAATTAGTGCTAACTAGTGATTGCATATATTGCATATTTAGGCATTTCTATGCATATTTTTACAAACGTTGCATATATTGCATATTTAGGCTTCTTTTTATCCTTTCTATTAGTAAAAATTCCTAGTAATTCCTAATATAGATCGACAACGGACAATTCTCAGTACGATAAGTCTTTTACATTGGTTTCTCTTATACTTTTTTCAAGAACTGCACGTGTTTAACTTCGCCCAGCAAAAGAGATGTGGTAAATACCTTTTATTATTATTAATTCCCAAATAAACCATTCATTCATTGAATATTTTTGTTTGCGAAACAGCATGTAATTGTGTTACGTTTTTAAATAATGTACGTATATACAATGAGTATAGCGAACGAAATTTCTTTATGGATTAAGCCGTATCCTGAACTGGTAAAGGATGGCGATAAAATATTTTGTCGAGCCTGTAGTAAACTGGTAAATTTAATTTTACTAAAAGCTTTAAAATGGTTTTTAAATTCTTTATCTTTTGATATAAAATGACAATTGTTGTTGTAGGTGTCTTGTGAGAGAAAATACCTGATTAATCAACACGCTAAAACTTCATCGCATAATGTGAAAAACTAAAGCGATCCGCATGTGTGCAGAAATCTATATATCAATATGTAGCATCAATTTCACGAAACTCAGAACAAGAAGAATATAATACGGATTTGTGTAACGCATTAATTTCGTCTAACATACCATTAGCAAGATTAAACAATGTTAATTTGAAATCATTTCTGCAAAAATATTGCAAACATAATATACCTGACGAAAAAATTGTGTCACATCTTGTTACCAGCAAACAATGGCAAAAAATTTTGTATAGTAACATTATTCATACCACTTGTTTAGCTCGTGGGTTCAATCGTGTAGCAGGAAGACGTTAAGAATCAATTTCCTTTGAATAATGATTTAATTAGCAATGTAAAAAAGTATTTTTTAAAACACACAATTTTACAAGCAGCAACTTCCCGGTGTTAAGTTGCCTCCTGAACCGATTATTACGAGATGTAACTCTTGAAATCACTGCTGACTGCATTGCTCTAGAAAACTCTAAAAAGATACTAACATCAACAGAATTGCTATAAAACCTTTTGTATATTAAGTCAGATTATATCTTTGTTTCAAGTTCCATTCGTAAACTAGAAAGCCAAGGTATGTCGCTCTCGGAATCAGTCGAAATAGTAGACGAATTTGATATGCTATGTAAGAAGGGTAAGGGTACAATAGCTAATTCTATATACGACAAATTAAAAAAAAATGATAAATAAAAATGCGGGGTATTTGAAATTGAAGAAAGTTAAGAAAACTTTGGGAGGTGAAACAGTAAACGGTTTCGACTTTAATTTTAGTTTAGAATGTATTGCATAGTTAAAAAATGCACCAATTACATCTGTGGATCTTGAAAGAAGCTTTTCTATTTCGAAACATATGTATTCTGATATAAGACAAAACTTTCTTTTACACAATTTTGAAAAAGATTTAATTATAAATTGGTTTAGAAATATGTTGTAAAAAAACTTTTGTGCAATAAAGTTAATGCTTAAATTTCTGCTCTTTTATTTTATGTAAAGATTTTGCATATTGCCGCAATTTTTTTGTATATATGCCCCAGGTTTATGCATATTTTCTCAAAAATCGCTGCATATATATGCGCATATATTCCAGTTTTTCTTTGCATACAATCCGGTCTGTAGTTATGAGCATAACCTAGGATGCACTGCTCTTTTCTAAATTCTAAATTTTCATTAAGTTGAGAACTTTTCCTTGTTAGTTACTTCCCACAGTGTCAGTATTACTTAGCCGTGTACAAGTACAGAGTATGTATCTGTATCTTACTCAAGGATGTTGAACATTAGTTAAAAGCGAACTGAGGGTCACCAAACACCGTGTCAATAATTTAAGCAAGAATAATAAGAAAAGAGTTTTTACCTTTAAATCGTTCGATTTCATTACATAAATATAAAATAAACATAAATAATTTCAAACATCTTATTTTCACTTTGTAACTTTACGTATTAAATATTTGCAAAGAAATCTTTCCTAATTCCGTAATAACTTAAATAAACTTAAATAAAAAAAGACAATTTGTAGTATAAAAAAAATATATACTTACGGAAACGATGATGATAGGTACGAAGTACTGAAATATTATGGAGAAGATCGAATATAATGCTCGACCATCAGCGAAGGGCCAATCTTCTATGCAAAAGTTTATTCCAAGGTCCGTTCCGTTGATTTGTAAATCGTGATGTACCAACTGCGTGTATATAAATAGGGGCGAGGCTAATATCGACGCTATAATCCATATAGCTAATAAAATAGCGCCGGTCAGGCAAAGATTCAAGCTCTCTCTCGTAGGATACACTATAACCTGCAAAGTAATAAAACGAGTGTAACTATTTTGTTTGTGCTAACACCGAGAGTAATTCTCATTGTAATTTATGATGTCTGCCGACAATAAACAATTGCATGATTAAAGGTGAGAGTAATTATTTCGGCGATAAAAACATGCTTTTCCACTTGCTGCCTTTCTCCCTAATTTCTTTAATGGAACAAAGTTATTTACTCAATACAATGCGTTGAAAATATGTACGTGTGTATATGTTTTGTACAATAGCTGTTTTCATATCATAATCCACTACTGCAGATGCAAAATAAAATAGAAAAAGGGAGTTAGTTTAAATAATGTACCATGCTTTTAGTCACTGTAATATTTCTTAAAAAATGTATGCAGTTTCCTGAGAAGTGCAAAAAGCACTTAGCAGAAAATAATGATTCTCTGTTGACTTAGATATACAAAGATCTAATGCCTGTGTACCACGCGAAAGGTACTATTATTATTATTCATTTCTATCACAGTAGTATAGGTACTTCCTTGCAAGTAAAAAATTAGGTTAATATAATTGTTCCTTCATTTCGTATTTGGCAACACAAATAGAATAATTTCCATGGTTCAGGTATTGGCGGTAAGTAGGTTTACAGAGCAACAAAGCAAAATTATTATTTTTGTGCTTAAGATACATAATAATATGTTGTGAAAAGACCATTGCAACAATTTAAGTAGATATTTTCTGTTGTGTGGAGCATCTTCGCCAATAAAGATGTGCTATTGCCAGATTGTTAAACTTATGGGAACTTATGGATATTGTTGTGGAGTGTATGAATTGCTTAATTGTAACTAATAAAATACACAGTATAACCAAAATGAATTGTATATTCACAGGTATAGCAGTAAACTCCACTCACACAAATTAATTAATTATGCGGAACGCAGCGTTTCGAGAGCACGCGGGCTCCCATTGTCAACCGTGTTACCGACTGAATTGTATATTGATACAACAAGGACTTCTTAACTACTACAACGAATCTCTATGTACATGATATCTTATGGTATGTGTCACACGTGCACAACTCGTAGAGTACAATCAAGGGAAGATTCTTAGCGTGCCTTTTCAGGTATAGTGCTTTCAGCCGCAATCCCTAACAGGTATTGCAGTGAAAAATGTCAGGTAGAATTTTCTATAGTGATGGTTCTTTGCTTTAAAATTTTCGAAATCTATAAGATAAATTTTAAGATTATACAGTATGTAATGCCTATAGTAATTTAATGAATAAGACTGTGGACTGTATAACACAAGATTCTACAATATATTCTACATGATAATCAGGTGGATCTTACATAAGTGTCACTAGTGATTTTTTTCTCACAGCACAGGCACTCATGTTTGATTTGCTCTACGCGTGAAAATACAATAATTTAAATAATATTCAATAACGCCTATAACATATCGCTTTTCACAATGTTATCTTTAATATACCTAAATTAGTCCTTAACTAGCTATTAAAATATACTACTGAGAATTTTGAACTTGTATTTTAGAAATTTGGACTTACAAAATAGCGCATCCACACACACTCATCTTTTCGTAATCCAGGGTCCTCATTACGCCGTGGCATTTAAACGTTAATAGTTCTAAAAGTTACTGCGTAATACTCAATGCGACTTTTGGCGTTTGGAGATTAGCAGCAGTTCGACTAACAGCTCAATTTCTCCAGCAGATGATTTAATTTAATTTTAAAATTGGAAAAAATTTCAATACCAAAATTTGATTTAAGTCATGTAAAACAAATATTTATTCCAGTAAACGTGTTACCTATTATAATGGGTTAACAAACTCTTAACCTCAAGATAGTGGTAATGTGTTTCGTAACTTAGTTTACTTTACTCTAATGATGGTCAACATATAAGACAGGTGTTCAGGTGCCCCTGAATTCATTCTTGAGTCCATTACTATTCATGTATATTGGTGATCCATCATTATTCCTGTCCTAGGATGTCACACTATACGCGAACGATACAGTAAGTTGCCTATGGAGACGATCGTCATACTAATCCGAGAAAAACTTTACAAGAATTAATTTACTGGGTATATAAATAAATCAATGTTTACTACCGATCAGACAAAAATAGAGCGGTAAAAACTACAGGCGCTGTATAGATATCATATCGACTGTTAGATTTAATAATTAACGATGGGAAGTTCAGATATATGTATGGATAATATCCCACACAAACTAAATAAGACTCTGTCGATATTAAGCAGAATGAAAGCAAATGTGGCGATACTACCCTCACATGGTATACATACATATTTTGTTTCGTTTAGTTATGATAGTATTAAGATAAGAAAACGCTGTAAATACAGCTTTCTCATGGTATTAGTGAAATCAATTCACGAGAAAGACATGTGAGACATAAAACGCTAACACACGGACATGTTTCTGCCTTCCCGGCGTCATCAGCGTAGTTTCGAGCAGTTTCATGCTAACACATGTAATTCTCTCGCTGCTTCCATCGCCATACTTAACTCTACGATACCAATGAATGTTCCTGTCGCTAACTAGTGTCGAAAGAAAGAAACATTTGTCCGCAGAGTCAGACAGCGAAAAGAAGCGGATACAGTTTCCCACCCTCCTCTCGAGCAACACTTAAGGATTGCTAGTCCCGAGAGGGCGCTTATATAGGGAAACTGCAGCTCAGTCACATGTGCAGTTTCCCTTTTCGCTGTCTGACTTTGCCGACAAGTGCTTCTTTCTTTTGGCACTAGTTAGCGCCAGGAACATTTACTTGGATCGTAGGGTTAAGTATGGCGATAGAAACAGTGAGAAAATTATATGTGTTACCATAAAACTGCTCGAAACCACGCTGATGACGCCGGGAAGGCAGAAACCAGTCCGTGTGTTAGCGTTTTATGTCTCACATGTCTTTCTAGTGAATTGATTTCGCTAATACCATGAGGAAGCTGTATTTATAGCGTTTTCTTATCTTGGTGTTATTTTCTAGGCATTCTTTTTTAGATGTATGGTAGTATTATTGGGTATAAGAAAAAACCTAAAATTTAGTTCTATTATTACATAACAAACTAATCCGAATTACTAAGAGCTTATTAGGATAGTCCGCGCGGGGTTAACAGCATATATCTGAGATTAAAAAGTATTGGTGTCAACTTTGAGGAATTCACGCTTCCAAAATACGCTCGAACGGCACTGTCAGCGCTAATTCCAACAATTTACATACATAATGGGCTAAGTATTAAATGCCGATGCACACGATTTTTCTATGAAAAAGAAACGCAAATATATATAATTGTCTTTCAGGTACGAAGTCTTTTATTCGTTTGACGAAATTTTTAATAAGTTATTTCAAACTTGTTAACACCAAATGTGCATGTGAAGCTTTGTAAAAGTATATTATTGGTAAAGATTTGTCACTCGTCACATCACTTAATCAATGAATCACTCTTATCCCAGTGAAGCGAAACAAAGTGCAGTGTGCATATTCATATATGTTGCTGTAAAGTGCTTCTTAAATAAATAAAGATAAACTATACTTGAGTACATCCGATTTTATTCCAAATTTTTCATTCCATTCTTACCAAATTTTTGTTAGCCTAGCGTTTGTTTACATTTTGTTGTTGTTGGAGCTACAACATTATAGATATTCTTTATATACGCTTCATCTACATTTATTTACTATTTATTGACATTCGCGATATAATTATTTTCACAAAAAAATCCCATCAACTAAGTGTACAGTGGAGACATCAAATTTCAGTATTGCTTTGTTTTCTAAGATCTGGCAGTTTAGTTATAATGTTTTTAGTTTGTCAATTTTCATCAATATTACAATATTTCAGCATAATCGCCATTTAATTGAATACATTTATTCCAACGATAAAGTGATTTTTCTAAACCGACCCCAAAGAACTTTTTCGATGTCTTCTGGATCCACCTACTCACGGCACCTTAAGTGGAGATTCTTCATCGGATTTACGCCATTCTTTGGATTGAGTTTTGGTCTTAAGATTAACATAAGGAATCGATGTTTCCTTAGTGGTGTCTATCCGTTGCCAAATTCATCGCCGTAACGGATTAACAGGTCTTGAAATTGACAAGTGCCAGACCTATTTAAATTCTGCTCCGGCCTCAACAGCCACCGGCACCCAGTGGGCTAAAAACATGTTGGGCCTTTTCTTATCCGTACACTAATTTGAGAGATAGTCATTCGCCTGTCCTCTCTCAGTAAGTTCTTCACTGCAGTAATGTTGCTCTCATTTATCCAATTAATTTCTGGTCGTAAGTAATATTTAGGGAAATTCATAGAATTCTTCTTAGAATGACATTTATAATCTAATGTTGATAGTGTATATTCACAACAATAAAGCTTATTAACAAAATCTATTCAAACACAAAAACAATCTATTCCTGCATGAAGTGTTATGATGGCAATAAAGCAATAGTAAGCTAATAGGAGGAAATTGGGGTTGAATACGTTATGAAATACAATTTGGAAGGGGTATTGAATCATCCACCTGCCTTATAATAAACTGTACATTCAGTATGCATTCAGTATATTGCCGTGATGTTGGGTACGTGTGTGACAGCTGTAGGAAGATCTTATTTCGTATTGTTAGTTTATTTGATCGAAGATATCTCAAAAAAGGAGATTTTATATTGAAGTACGCGCCAGAATGTGGGTTTTATACGAAACAAATATTTCAAATAGAGAAATTGCTCGACAACTAGATATTTACGAGTATTGTGTGCGTAGAACAATTAAAAGCAAGAAAGAGATCGGTAGTCTTCAGAGCTGAGAACGAAGTGGAAGGTCCAAATCAACGACGGAAAGAGAGGATTTTCTTCTTCGTCCCTAGATGTTGATCTAGAATGTTCTGAACAATTTTTGCTAGCAAGTGTACCAGTTTGTTCGAAGCGGCAAACAGCTAAATTTACTGTGGATCTTTTTACGTTAAGTCGTCCGGAAATATTCCGTACAGAATATCCTTCTTGATGTAGCGTTAATATTATACAAAGAAATAACAATATCGAACTGCACGTAACGGTATCCAATGATATCCTAAGCTAATGTAATTTATGCACACTTTCTGGTGTAAATACCATCTCTGCAGGAACTCAGTCAATTCTTAGAATTCGGATTTAATTTATAGTATAACATTTCTACCCGTATGTTAATTAAAATTTCCATACCTAGTATTGTTTGTACTCTACCTAATTATTTCACGATTTTGAAAGGTAATATTCCAGTTTCGTTCTTTATCAAGTTAGTTCTTTAATTAGTAAATTATGTACATGCTTGTAGAATTATTACATGATTAAGGGTACTTCATTTTAAAATAATTTATTAAACTTTAGTATCCATTCTATTATGAGCAGTGGTGTACATAGCTTCAATTCATATGCGACTGTACACAAAATACAAAGATATCCGTCCGCGTATATCAGTGGATAAACGATTTTATCTTTTGAACTCCATCACCATTATTCCTTGCGTAATTGGTGATTAACTTCTTCATTTCCCTGTCTGTTCTCTTGCACTAATATTATTGTTATTGTTATTTTGTTATATTTATTATTTTTTATTAATCGTCATCAATGAAATTAGACTGACCTAAATCCAAGGGATCTTAATCCGATTCCTTACTTCAATGTCTATGTATTTCCCCATTCTTACTTCATCAACTGTGTTTGTACCAATTTACGCAAAACCCCGATAACGGGAAATTTGATGTAACACTTGAAAGGCTCCCAGATGATTTTGTAATTTAGAAGACAGTCTACGTTGTCGACAAAGTTATACAAGCGCTGGGATAAAAGATAAGCAGTTATTTTATTCGAACCCGTTCTTATTCTTTGTACGTATCTTCTTTCGTAGGTTTCATCCTAATCTTCTTATTTTTCCTAACGTAACATGAAAACGTGAAGCCTTCTCGTCACCAAAATGAGTTGAAATAATGCTCGTTCCAAATGTAAAGCCTCTTGAATAACGAAATACCGTGGTAATTCTTTCACGCCGCTTATGTTAAATGGTTGTAATTTCATTTCTCTTATGAAAAACAAGCACGTATTCTCTGTAATATTTTGTGCCGTAATCTAAAGAATATGTAAAGCAAGAGTTCTGTCAGATGAAATATACATAGATTTAGGGGAGGAGGTGAGAGAAGAGATATTGCCGTATTTCACTTTGAAAAGGGGAGAAGTAAAAACTTTTATTGTTTCTTTGCGTATGCAATCATTGGAGTTACTGCTGGAGGTACAGTGCATCACCGTTTCGAAGTTCCTTTTAATTTTGCCTTTGGAGCATTCTTATCTATTCTATCAGGCTATTACTTCTATGGACAGTGGATATGTACGAGAATTCTGGGTAAGGGAGAAATTATTTCTTGTCTGATACGAATTTGCTTAAACACTTCTTCGAAAACAGTTCATGCAGTAAATGGAAACAAATGTTTTCTATAACAAAAGTAAATTCTTGATATTTGACTTTCTTCTCGAAAAGTGCCATGTTTTAACACACAATCATGTTTAACATATGAATATATATATTTTACATTGCTTACTGATTGTTTGAGTTGAATAATAACTGATTTATAGTTACAATTAAATCTGTAGGTCTACAGTGCTGTTTCTGTACTTACTAAAAACTATTTAGCCATGATAAAAGAGTTTTAGAAAGTACTTTACAACGGACTGTCCATCCATAGCAAAATACCAATGGGTTAGAATTATATTTCACATTATTTTATGAATGTTCGCCGTTGAAGGTAAAAATTACTATCTTCAACTTCCTACATCTTCAAACAGCAGATTTTCTGCGATGACTGCAGTAAGAAAAAAGATACGTATGTACATTGGGGTGACAGAATAAAATAGACACCTACTAATTGAAAAAAGATTCTATTCTCGTTATATATACAAAATATTTTAAAATTTTTAAATTAGACTAATATTTTGTCGATTCACCTTTACTTGCGTGAAGTGCTGCGAGTCGTCGTTGCATAGAATCTATTACATGACTAATGGTGTCTTCTGAAATATTTAACCACTCTTCTGTAACAGCTGCCACGAGCTCTTCCTTATTGCTGGGTTTTCTGGGTCGTTTCGCCATATTTGTCTGGATTATGTGCCAAACATTCTCTATCGGATTCATGTCTGGTGATTGGCCTGGCCATGGTAAAATCCGAATTCCCCGTTCCTCTTTCCATCTGGTTGTTGTTCTTCCTTTGTGGCAGGGTACTCCATCCTCCATAAAAGTGGCGATTTCTTCAGATAAAATGGCGTTGTCGAATATCGGTAGTAGTCCTTCTGTTAATATTTGGATATACTTTGCCGCATTCATATTTCCGTCGCAGATTACTAATTGCGATCTTCCACCAGACCATATCGCGCCCCACACCATGATGTTCACACCGCCGTATTTCACCGTCTGATGCAAAAATTTGTCGTCCAGTTGCTGTGACGAACGTCTCCATACCCACGTACGACCACTATCACTGAATAAGAAAGCAGATACTGCCAATCTCCTTTCGTCTGAAAAAATGACAGACCGCCAAAACTCTTCGGGCTCCGTTCGTATTTCGATTGCCCAAGCCATTCGGCGCTGGTTTTGAAACTCCGTAAGGAGAGGTTTTTTCTTTGCCACCCTTTTATACATCCCCACACTGTGGAGGTATCGCAGAACGGTGCGCTGACTTTTCTGTGAAGTTCGCGGTTCTCTTAACACTTCGCGCACAAGAACCCTTTCACTTCTTTCAGAAGGTCCGGCACAACCTGGTCTCGGCTCCACTGCTGTTCTTTCCTTGCGTTTAAATTGTGTAATCACACGGTTAACTGTGTGGACAACGGAATATTTAAAAATTTACTTATTTTACGTTGCGAAGCGCCGCGTTCACTCTGGCCAACGATGTGACCCCGGGTGAAGTCGCTAATATCACTCGAACCTTGTAAGCGAGGCATAGTTGTAACGATGCTAAACTATGACGAATTCCTTCCGATACATCTACCACTACCCTAATGACAAGAGAAAGTTCTTAATTCGTTCTTAGAATTTAGCTGTTTACATATTTATACCGCTTTACCTGGTGTCTATTTTATTCTGTCACCCTAGTGTATATGTACAATATCCATATCGCCATCGAATGTCTTCCATGTTTTAGAGGTGGCACGACTGTATATGATAACATATTTCAATAAATCTTCTTCAAACAAAAAATCATCTTTTGTTACTAAAAATTTTGAATTTCACATTCCTATCTCAAAAGAACATTTCTCGAGCATTTTCAGTCCAGTATACATATCACATAGTGTATATTTGTATATAAAAAATCAAGCTTAAAAAATATGCAGGTATACAAAACAATAGAGCAAAAGAAAAGAAATAAACAAAACCACATATTTATACGAGTGTATCACTCTGGTCAACAAGAAAATATGTATAATAATAATAATGTATATAAAGATACATAAAGAAGCAATATGTAAATAAGATATACTCGTATTAGGCGAAGCAATTTCTAAATTTCTCGAGTAAGTAGTATTCCAATTCTAACAATTGATGCTTTAATGTTATTTCTAATTTTTATAGGGGCAGGACATTGTTATTTGATTTTAGTAAATTGTATAATTTGGGCCCCCAATAATCCACTATGTTCTGTGTTCTTGTTAACTTATAATAAGGAACTAGTGATTAGTCACGGCTTGGTTCTTATTGTTATGGACGTGAGTTAGGACTGTGAGTAAATACGCACTTATTAAGGTAACTATTCCTGTCGTTTTAAAATTGCCTGTACAAGATTCTAAATATCATAGATTACATGGCAATTGAATAACTTTCTTTTGCAAAAGAAATATTCTAAATTCCTCAATGTATGGTTAATAGTTGGTTACGAAACGCTAACAGCAATCAATATAAACACTGTAAGTATTACCTCTATTAATTGTATTTGTTTCTATGAAGAAGCTATTAAAGAAAATAATAAAGATGTAAAACATCCTTATTTCTTATCATGTTGGAAGATCTCGAAATTTGTACATACAGAATTAATACTTATTGTAATGGTATTTCAGGATTTTGCAATTTTCAGAAAAATTCTTTCGATCACTTCGTTATTTATTTCTATGGGACAAGTTACTAAACTAATAACTCCGTTTCCGTTTCGGAAGTGTTTTATGCTAGCAATATACACTATGCAACTCGCATACATGCACACCCATGGTACAAACTTTCCTAATTATGTTAGTTTTTTTATTTGAACATTTTTCTTTCCGTACATTTATTTAAGTTCTAAGCAAGACGGTACACAGAGACGGTGTACAGGATTTTCCAGTATTCAGTGCCACCCTAAACTATAGTAAAGATATCATATATGGAATAGCATACTTGATATTTATTAGATATCCTGATATAATAGTGTGTATACCCGACTAGACGTGGCGATCAAAATCACCACGAATTCTGTCAACCTATATTTATAATGAAGTGTACTGTTTGAATGCCGTGTTGGAGTGCATACCGTTCCATATTCTTGAATTGTATAGCTAGTACTTGATAATTATTCAAGGATTATAGTGGTATATTTGATAATTAGGAAATGCCACTAAATTTAAGATACAACCACTTAATAGAAAATTCTAAACGCACCTGTGACGTGTAAATAATTTAGAATTATTTATCATGTTTTATCTTCCTGTTTAATATTTAATAATGCATAACCTACTAATAATACCACACGAGGTATTATTTGCAGTAAAAATACAAGTCGTTTAGATACAATATGTGTAGTATGATTAGAAGTCGTGCGTGCGTTGTGTTGGGTTATTGTTTCGTTCTTTAGTTTCCAACCTTGTTTTTAAATATTTTAGTAACAAATGTCGTCGTACATCACACCCTTAAATTAACTTTAATTAACGATATGTACTCGAACCCCTGCTAATGTCTACTTAAAACAAATCCTTATTTTTATTATCTTAAAGCAATGCAAAAATATTGTTACATATTGTATGTTTTTTATCATTACACATACATTTTTCCTACGTGCGACTTTAAAAGGATAATAGTCAATGAGTTTAGTAGGATAGCAGGCAACCAGTCATAGACTCACCAGTTTTCAGTGCCACCATAGATCTCTCTTAATGCAAATAGCCTATGCCGCAAATTTAATGTAGACATTATTTAATTTTAGCGATTAACTAAGACGAGAATAACATAAAAAAATTAAATATAATTTTATCGTAAGTTTTTGAAATGTGCTCCTTGTCTTTCAGTACAATAATCAAAGCGATCTTGGAAGCAACGTAAGGTACTCCGAATAAATTCTAGGTTTATTCCTTGACATGCAGTACGTATATGGTCTATCATCTAGGTTACGTATTTACACGTGATAAATTTTACTTTTAACCCCAAATAAAGAAATCATTTGGAGATAAATCAGCTGACCTTGGGGGCGATGATATGGGGCCAAACTTGTCAATTCATCGTCTATGAAATGCGTCACTCAAAAAATTCCTGAAATTAAGATTCAGTATTTCAATTGATGGAATGATTTGGTTTCGCAACAGATTCAGATATTTTGCTGCAGTAATGTTAGCGTCAATAAAAAATGGATCAATAAGTCTATCGCTTGTAATTCCAATTCCCATATTGATTTTTTGAGGGCATTGTGTTCAGGTTAGATTTAGAGTATGATTGTACGAGATCTATACCTAACTGATTAATGGAAAGGAAATTTTGTATTTTTCAATGGATAAATGTAGGGTTCTACCAGCAAATTCTGGCAGTTGACTTCATCATTTACGGTAAATATAGCCTCATTAGTAAAAATCATTTTATTTAAAATTCCTTCATTTTCATTCAATATACTAAACATTTTTCGCAAAAACCTATCCATCTAAACTAATATTCTTCTGGTTGTTGTCACATTTTCATCTTTGTTGAACTTACGCATTATTTAAATTAGTTACCTACCATTCAGTAACATGTACCTATTTAATTTAAGATTCACGTATTAATAAAAAATCAGAAATGTTCTTTTTTCTCTCCAAGACAACTTAAGTTTATCATGTAGCTATAGGTTAATCCTTCATGGTGTATAACTGGCTGCCTACCATACCTTTAATCAATTGACGATTATCTTTTCAAAGTTATACATAGGAAAATGTATATGTGTTTATAAAAAAGAACGCGATATATCAATATACACAAGACAAATATTTTCAATTTTTATACTTTACAATTTATGATCATCAGTGTAACTTTATTTAATTGTATTACTTCATCGTTAACCACAATGTGTTTGTGAACCGCATTTCTGTAAACTGCATGTATGCATTTATTTGTATGTGGTCCCAAAAAATATTTGCATTCGATTTTATAAAATCTTTTTAGTTCTGTGGTGTTTCACAGTTTAGTTTTTACTTCCAGGTATTTTAACCGTTATAGCTTATAGTTATATTGAGTTTATTTGGACAATGTGAACAAAAGTAAACAGTTCTGCGTTCAACAACACGCTGCCATAATTGCTCTTCATAACGAAAATAGAAATAAACGTAATGGTCCAAATAAACTAAAAGTTTCAAAAACTGCTGTTCGTACGAAAATGGAAAGATATTTGGAAACGAAGAAATTCTGATGGTTTGCACTTTGAAAAACCTAAAGTAATAACCATTGCCAAAAACTAATATACTGTATTAATCAGCAAAGAAAATCGCCGCCTCAGAGCATTTAAAGGTACTTGAATCTGTACGTATATCAATCTCCTACTAGAAAATGTACAGTCGTTCTTTTTCCTTTCAACTACCTCATATGAAATACAGCAGATTATATCCAGTTTAAAACATAGAAGCACGTTAGCATGTTCACTTTGCTGCTTAAGCAAATTCGCACTGAAATCAGCGAAATTGTAGCATATATTTTCAAGATCTATGTGAAAAAGGGCGTTTGTCCATCACAATTAAAGCTGGCTAAGATAATACCGATCTTCAAAACGTGGGATCCAGCTCAATATGAAGACTGTATTCTTCCAGCTACATTAAAAATTTTTGAGCGAACAATTGCGAATTAGTTTTGCAGCATGTCTGAAAAAGAAGAAATTTATAACTATGGAACAACATAGATATCGAAAGCGACGATCTGTGTGAACTGGTACATTAGAGGTTGCAAGAAAACATAAATTCGGCGTTCGACGACAATTAACACACGCGTTAGTATGCTGGACTTATGAAAACCCTTTGATTCCGTAAGCTCTGATAGATTACCTGCTAAGCTAGGATATTACGGAACCGGAGGAAATACTTTCGATCTTTCAACTAATGTTTCGATTGCTGGAATATGCCTGTATCCGGACGATACTTCACTGATTATCCTTGCAGCTACCTTAGAAAATTTGAAAAAAGCATAAGAGAGCGCAGTAGGTAGCACTTGGCTTGCAGCGAATAAACTAAAAATCAACAAAGAAAAACACTTATTATTTTCCACGAAAAATCTTGACTCGTACTCCAGTATTAAATTCCTGAGATTGAGGATAGATTCGAAATTAAAACAGATAGCACACATCCACATGCTTGCGACGTATTTTGCCACATTCCATTCCCTATTGCGCCATGGTATACTATTCTGGGAACAAATACAATTAATAGAGGTAATACTTACAGTATTACCTTTATATTGATTGCTGTTAGTGCTTCGTAACCAACTATTAACATCAATACTGTCCAACTTTTGGAACCAACAGTGAAAATTACATCAATTGGAACTAAAAGTTTTAAAAAATTGACTACAAATGTATTGCAAATTGATGCAAATATTGTAAAAATTTGTAAGAGTTATTATGGAAGAGGTTATGCAAATAGAGCCTATATTTTCACATTTGCATTTAAATGTTTCTAAACTTGCCGTAAAACAGAAAATATAATAGCAGATTTAATAGATTATTTAAAAAATCCGCTATTTTTGTATTTCAGTCATTTAATTCGTTTTACGTAGGTACTCATAATTCCTTAACAATTGGATTTATTAACAAGTTTTACCTTAATTCTATAAAGCTCAACGCTTTGGTAAATTCAAAAGCTCGATTTATACAATGTAAATATGGCTGCTATAAAGTAGACCGACGAACGATTTACACGCTGCGCGGTAAAGGATTGGAACGGATTTACTAGCATTATAAGCCCACATGATTTTACCGACGCTCGTAAATGTATACTTCCTCCTTGCGATATGAATATTACTTGAGGGTATTCCTATGGCGTTATCATAGAATAATTTGACATACTGACGTTCAAATTCAAATTAATTTGCGATATTTATAGTTTTATTTATGCTGGTGTACATAGCACCTATCGTTAATCTAAATAGGAGATATAGATACGTCTTTCTGCAAGGATATATGCACAGAAGTTCTTGCAAGAATAGAAATAAATATATAGCAGGGCAGAAGGGCAGTTCAAACGTATCGCAAACCTTGTATCGATTAAAATAAGTCATCAAATTGAATGCGCACATAAATACGCAATAAATGTGCTTTATTTATTATTTCTTAGATATTACCTTGTTTACTGTAGGTAACTTCTAAGCCGTTACTACAAATTATTTATACCAACAAATTTAAAAACTACGCTGTCTTAAAATTCCTATTAATATCTCTGAAAATAAAGCATTTGATTGAATCAAGTTAATTAGTCGTAAAATAAACTAGCGTTTGTGGCCTTATTATCGTAAAACGTTGATATTTGAGTACTCTGAAAACAAATAAAGATACATAGTAAATCAAGTCATTTACTAATCTTAAGTTTATTTGTGCAGCGTGTGTAATTCATTCTAATTGAGGGTTGTCTGGTACATATAATAGTGCCGAAGATCAAAATGTTCCTACTATATCTCGTAAACAGAAAGTTTAAATGTTCCTGTTATTTCAAGCAAAACTTGAACTGAAATTACAAGAGAACTGTTCGTATGATAAAACTAGTTTAAGATGCGCAACAACGAGAGATTCGCATGAAATTAAAATTAACTAAAGCGCAACGTAAACGTAGGAATAGCTTATCAACTCATTTGCATTTACAACACAAATTATTAATACCAAAATGCACAAATTTCTCCCTAAATATTATATAATCATTAATCATGATTTTCATTAAAAACATTGTTCTTTATTGAGTAGTCCTTATGCACTGAATGAGGCAATTCTGCGTGCTCCAAGGTTCCATGTTTTCGAAAATGGAGATACTTTAGCTTTTTGGGGCCCGATGATAGATATATTTTAAAATTTTCTTCAATTATATGTTCTACCTCACAAGTTACACTGTAACCCAAAACTGCATTATTTAAGGGAACATACACTATTGCGTTTATAGAATCTCCGTTAAATTCCTGGTAAAAAGTAAAAAAATACTATTAATTTAAAATTAGGAGTTTCAAAGTCGACATTTACGGAACTCATTATTTCTCGAGACACGGACATTAGGCAGTTAGGACTTTTGATAATTAGGTTAGACGCAAGTGGATCTAATAAATGCGCATATATGTAGCCAAATTGTTGACCTGGGTTAGTTTTTTGCGCTAGGTTAGTGTTTCCTATATTTGCTAAAATCATTTCTTTGCATGAACTTTGTTCTATTTTTGATGTTAACGCAAAATATAACAAACATATAAGTGGTCCAAACAAAATCAGCTAGCAACAACGATTTTTGAAATTCAACCTATCATCGACTTTCCACTTCAGTATGACAAAATCTACAACGCCATTAGAGCACATAAAATTTTGATAACGTCTAATAATAATTTCATTTATTTGATTCTTTTCTAAATTCATCTATAACACAAGGGATGTCTTTTAAGTTTTGCGTATTGGGACATGGAGTGCGCCACTAACCAGACATCAGTAATAAAAGTTAACCTACATTTTTAGTTAACCTAAATCGAAAGTTTCAGTCGGGTACGTGTAGTGTCGTAGCTACAACAAACTATCAAAGTTGACAAGTGAAAAATGAAATTAAACCGAGAACATTTTTACCCAATAACTTTAAAATTTTTAAATTTTCGAAGACAATTATCTCAACAAAGATACCTGTTCGAGTTAGTTTCTGCTACTGACAATGAAGCACCATATACAGGAATACGTCGATGCTGTGTGCAAAATCATCAGCGAAGATTGACATATGACATACCCCAAGATTGAGGTGTCATGGAGATAAAACTAAAACCCAATTCAAGGAATTTTGCATGAAGAATTCTGTGTAAAATTATTTGCTTCCTATCGAATACCGTATCTATTGACCGAAGGACAGAAAGTAGCTAGGGTGAATTAGTGTCAAAATACATTTCAACATCGGAAGCCCTAAAATCGTGTGCAACATCCTCAGTGGTGATCTTTCTCCTCTACACGTTCAAAGAACTGTTACTGCCGATTGGTATACAATTATTCGTTTGCTGCAAGATATCGCTGAGCTTCGAAAAACCAACGCGGAAGAACGAATCATACTTCACCAAGACAATATAAGTTTGCACACAGCACACAAGACAATTTTCAACGCAACAAATCTTCGAATTGTTACACTATCCTACGTACAGTCCTGAGCTAAGTCCTAACTATTTCTTTACCTTTCCGAAAATCAAAAACAGTTTGCGTGGTCAAAGGTTCCAGTCGTCAGAAGCAGCAGTCGATCCTTTCAAAAACGCCATATTAACTGGATCAACAAACCAGCGGAATAACTGTTTCCAGAATTGGTTCGAACGCATGCAAAGGTCCATTAATCTTCGTGGAGAATACTTCGAGAAGTAATAAATTCTTTAAAAGCTGTTTACTGTTTTACTCCGGCTCTATATGCAAGACTTAAAAGATAACCCTCGTATACTATAAATGAACATTTTGTTATTTATAACACTCACTGCACATAGAAATTTGACATGTCAAAGAAACAAAGTTTGTAATCTTAATCACTAATCAGCTACAGGTATAAAGGTGTAAATGTGTTTCTACATTATAAATAGCTAATTAAGAAAATTATTTTCGTATACCATGTATCTGTAGAAAAAACTAATTTGAACAAAAGATCTAGCTACTTACAGTTTAGTAGTACACCCACTGTGTGTATATGTGTATCAGTTTTAATTTCTCGTCGATGTTTTTTCTCTATTATCAGTGAATTTTTACACTGTTGAAATGAATGTTGAATTATTGACTATTAAACAC
Source organism: Trypoxylus dichotomus (assembly GCA_023509865.1). Taxonomy (NCBI): domain Eukaryota; kingdom Metazoa; phylum Arthropoda; class Insecta; order Coleoptera; family Scarabaeidae; genus Trypoxylus; species Trypoxylus dichotomus. The sequence goes on from CM042078.1 coordinate 48,690,276, forward strand.
TCATGAATATCCAAAATTTGGTTTACGTTATGTATTTTCAATCCAATGTCACTATGTTTCCATTTTACAGCCTCTACGTTGTTTATTTTATTTATGATGCTTTCAAATCGCTACAAATTTCCACACGTTATAAAAATTCCAACGCGTACTGTGTGTTAGGTCATATGTAGTTGTGAAAAGTTCGTGTAAATAAAATTATTTCGAAAATATTTGATGTGTTTCATTACTACCGCCATGATATTTTTGCAGGGGTCTTTTTTTCCTAATAATTTAAATCGTGCATCATGTTAACATGCTTAACGTTTTTTATTCTTTACGATTAATATCCTTAGCACCCCCTCTAATTTTCTACTTATTATATTATTTCTATCTAAATGATTTTTTGTAATTGAATTAATATTTAACTTCTATAATACTGACCAACACACATTGTGGTGCCTCGAATTTTTTACGTGTAACAAAGCAATGTTGGAGTGCCTAATCCAAAAAATGCCATCAGATTTGTTCTATCAGATCTAGTTTTCGAAATTCACTCTTTCTGCCCTTTTCAGGAAAAATTCGCCAAAATTATTATGTATGTAACTTTTTAAATATGACTATTTGATAATTATTAACTGAAACACAAAAAGTGGGTAGGGGATTAACAATTTAACAAAAAAATGTATATACACAACTTTCAATTATCAGCTAAAAAGTTTCTTTTATAAGATTTCCTTGCGTGAGGTTTACCGGAACAGCCTCGCTGAAGATTCCAGCAGTAATCGGCCATTATGTGGTTATCCCATCTTCCTTGGTACCTTTCCTCCATAGTATTGATGTCTTTGTGAAATCTTTCCCCTTGTAATTCACTAACATCTAAGTTTTTTTGGAAAACGATCTAAGTGGCTGTAAAGGTAATGAATGTTGATGCTCATGTTACATCCGAGCGTGTGAGAGTTAGATCTGTTCTACTTATAAATAACGGTGAAATTTGTTACGTATGAGTAGTAAATTTCACCGTGGTGTATCTCAAAAACTAGAGCTGCCAGAAAAAAAAATGCGCGTTATTTTTGGAACCAGCGGAAGTACTCCAAATCAATTCATATTTTACAGGCACCACGACAAAAAAGTTGAGTGGTGTAATTAATGCAAAGCACACTAATACCGTTCTCTCAGTGACATATACAGTGAAAACGTGGATTCCAATAAGGCACTTACGCTTAATTGTTATATCCCTACATAACCTGTTTGTTTATTTATTGTAAGGAAACCACTATTCACCAGATAACGAGATTAGATTCAAAATTTCTATGAAGAGGATAGGCTATCATCATAAATCTAATATCTAGTTATCAACGTGTGCAAATACAGTTATCTACTCCAAGGCAAATAAAGTTAACTAAACATTGGTTATTGGTAGGGTTTACAAGGAAGAGTACTCCATCAGAAAATTCAGAATTTAATGAAACCTGGGTACTTGAAGGTATTTGAAAGTCGGGGTTGTGCCAGTTGGTCATAAAAATTATCAACGCACATAGGCGTTTAGAATCATTAAAGTGCTATCGAAATGCAGTAAACTTCATGCAATTAACGTTTAGAGGGAATGACTTGCCTCTTACCCCTATGTGCAAAAGGTGTATCTGTTTCATTAATGATTAGAGACCGGATTATATGCCAAGTGCATATATTTTATTATTATTATTTATTATATTTTACGTCTAGATGTAGATGTATTACACTGATTATAGTTAATTGCCGTTAATTAACTAGACATTAGGAATCAATTTCCTTTGATTAATGATATAATTCGGAATCTCAAAAAAGTATTTTTATAAGCACTTTTACGAATCCAATTTTATAAGGAGCTACTTCCCGGTGTTAAGTTGCCTCCTGAACCGATCATTACGAGGTGGGGTACATGGTTAAACGCTGCAATTTTTTACGCCGACAATTTTGAAGGAATAAAAAAATGTAATTCTTCAAATCACTGCTGACTGCATTGCCCCAGAAAACTGTAAAAAGATAGTAACATCAACAGAATTGCTACAAAACATTTTGTATATTAAGTCAAATTATAGCTTTGTTTCAAGCTCCATTCGTAAAGTAGAAACGCAAGGGATGTCGCTCTCGGAATAGTAGACGAATTTGAAATACTATGTAAGAAGTTTAAGGGTACAATAGGTAATTCTATATGCGATAAATTTAAATAAGTGATAAGTAAAAATGCGGGGTATTTGAAATTGAAGAAAGTTAAGAAAATTTTGGAAGGTGAAACAGTAAACGATTTCGATTTTAGTTTAGAATGTATTGCATAGTTAAAAAGTGCACCAATTACATCTGTGAATGTTGAAAGAAGCTTTTCTATTTCGAAACATATGTATTCTGATAGGAGACAAACCTTTCCTTTACACAATTTTGAAAAACATTTAATTATAAATTGGTTTAGAAATATGTGAAATTTGTGCAATAAAGTTAATGTTTAAATTTCTGTTCTTATTTATTCTATGTAAGAATTTTGCATATTATCGCAATTTTTTTGCATACATGCCCCAGGTTTATGCATGTTTTCTTAAAAATCGATGCATACATATGCGCATGTATTCCAGTTTTTCTTTGCATATAATCCGGTCTCAACTTATAAATATATGTATATTATTAGACAGAATTTAATTTTTATACGCAAGTAGTAAATATTCCATCCCTTCCAAACAAATTTTACAGGGCGCCTAAATATTCCAATTGTATAGGATACCCATATATCTGCATTTAAGATCAATAAAGTTTAAAACAATTAGAAAGATTCTTTTTACGTAGGACGGTTTTAAAGGCACCGTAAACAGTGATGAGAGTAACAAAGGTTTTTATTGTGTTGTGTATTTACGACGTAGTTAAGGTTCTTTTGCCTCTAACATATATTGCATAATAAATCCTTCTTTCTGGACTGTTATTAGACAGTGTTATTGCCTACTCCTTTTATTTCTTCGAATTTTCACATGATTAATTTTTCAGTGGACGTAGCAATTCATTGCTGCTAGCTATAATATTTTGCTTTACTGCATCTATTGTCCTAATTATATAAAATTTTATCTGGGTTGAAAAGTTTCTCGGAGACCACTTCATTATGTAATTTCAGATTTTATTTAAAATTTTCGCCTGATTTACATATATCATCTAAATTGATGAATTTGATTCACAACACAGTAATTTTTCTGCTATAAATGCTATTTATAACCAAAACATTATTTCTAGACCTCTAATTAAATATTTCTAAATGGCTTTGTAATTAAAATTCTTTGTATTCAGCGATTGTCTCCAAGAGATGCCAAGGAAAATTCTTTTTAAAAATTAGCATTTCAGATTAATGCTGGGCTATTGATTTTTTACATTTAGTTTGCAGGATGGAAAGCGAATTTAATTGGCATTGAACATTTTCTTGATTAATTTCTCTCCTTTTCGTTGCAAGAAAAAGTTATTATTTGGCGCAGCCTTCCACCCTTATAGCAAAAATATTAAAAAAAAAGTTATATTATATTAAATATTAAAACTGTTGTAATGTGAACACTTTGTAACTTTTTTATTACTTATATTCAAAAGCACGTTTATTGCAGTATTCCTTGCTTTCTTTTATCAGAATTAATTTATTCATTCCATTTGTTTAGCGCTCATAACTAATGTTATAATTGCATATGTGTTTACAAATAAAAGGTGGGATATTCTTAAGATTTGTTATAAATGTAAGGACAATTCTAGTCGGTTTTATATGAGGAAGTTTGTGGGACGAAATACTATGTCAAATTCATGATATAATAAGGTCGGAAAGTATTCTTCCCCATACCTAGAGTTGCTAGTAGGGTTGGCCAAATGTTCAGCGTGCTAGGTCCGAACTCACCCGCACACCGATACGAAAATTGATTGAGTTCGTTGAACCAATCTATCTCCGTTCCTCTGCTGTGTAGGCACATCGTATTGCGCAATATAATATATTTATACTTCATTGTATGGAAGAATATTTTAACAGTTTGTCTGTGTATATTTCGTGAAGAATAGTAACATGTAAAGTTAACAATCACATGTAAGGGGAAGAAGTGATCACTGCTTGTCCAAATAAGCAAGTTCATGATCGAATATCCTAATTTAAAGTTATGGTGTAACATTTATGAAATCTCTTTGATGCGCTGGTACAAAAAGGATCGGAAGAAACATACAACTCACATAAATAAGAAAAGGCATGAAGAAATTATATTAGATTTACTTTGGACGTTTATTACTTGTGCTTTGTCTGTTAACTTGATCGATAAATAGCAGTTTTAACACTTCTGGCAAATATACAATCCCAAGAGGAAGTTACCGTCTCCGACAGCATTACGTAGGTGCCTACCAACGATACGTGAAAGTGTCGAAACCAGGATTAAAGCTGAATTATATGATAAACAGTTATGGTTATGTGTAGATGAGACTACAGATCATACAAAACTCTGTTGTGAACGTTATAGTGCGTGTACTAGAACCTTTGAAACCGACGCTTGCAATCTTATTAGCTAGCAATTTACCGAAAAAGTGTACTGGTGAAGCTTACCAGGGTAATGCCAGATACGATACAAAATTTTCCAAGATTCACTTAGGCAACTGTTGATGTTTATGAGTGATGGGACGGCAACTATGCCCTTAGTAAGAACAGTGTAGAGGTTTGTATATATTACCTGTAGTGTGCATGCTTTACATCTGGTGGCAAAAACTATTCCGCCATATTATTCCCAGATAAATACATTGATAACAAATACAATAAAAATCTTTCTGAAATCTTCGAAACGTATTCAAATATTTCATAAACAATGTACTGCTATTCCTGAACTACCACAGCCTATTCTTACACATTGGGGAACACGGTTGAAAACAGCCTTTTATTATTGTAAGCATCTCCATCAAGTAAAATTATTTCTAATTCTAAAGTTCAATATTCCAAAAAATTAAAATAAACTGAGGAAGCATTTATAGAAATCATTTTATTGCTGTCTAAAGGCTGTAGTTAGATTGAAAAGAGAGAAAATGCGAGAGGAGAAGAGTAAAAGTAAGCAAAAAGTAGTTATACTAGAATAAACGAATACATGGAGGTAAATGAGTATATGACGCACATGAACTTTGCAAATGACTGAAGGCTCCTAAACTAGATGGCGCTGGTTGAGTTAGTGAATTGAATTTTCCAAAGTTGTTGGAACAGGAAAGAAGGTTGGTTAACCTGTTTTAATCAGTCTGACTTCGTACGTGTAATTCATTCAGTACATCACTGCTTTACTTACCTTGATTGTTTTTGTTGTATGTATTTTGTTTGAATGAGTTTATTTAAGTTAATTTCAGTTAGTAATATGTTTCAGTTAATTTAGTTGAGAATAGTTTAGTCGAGTGTAGTTTTAGTTACTTTTATCATTTTAGTTGTAGCTTGTGTTTTCTCAGTGTTTATTTGGGATAGGTAAAATTAGTTTATTAGATATGTTAAAATTAAACTAGTGATTTTGTTCGTTACGAATTTTTATAAATTTGTACAATATTTCCCACATTGGCAAATCGAACATCAATGAATTGAAATTACAAAATAAAAAGCTCAAAAAAGCAGTAGTACAATGGTCGAGTTTACATCTTTGTTATATGTGATAGATTGTGTTATAAATAGCAATGTCTCGGCGATGTTGGAAATATGCAGTTTTAAATTGCCAGTAACCAAGTAATCCAAAGAAAAATCTGGACAGGTTTTTACAATGGGTTGTTTTAACTGGAAACACGGAATTGCAGTTTTAGTAATGATGGAAGTAATTAAGGAATTGACATCTACTGAGATTTGTAAATAAATCTTAATAAATTGTATTAATTGTCTTTTAGTTTTTTCCTACACCTTGCTTGTATGACATTTCTTCAAAAGTGAAAATATGCAAAAGAAGCAACTAACCTTGTATTAAAATTTTGTTCAACTGGTCTAATAAATACAAGGCACTTTTATTGACACATTTATATATATTTTAAAAAAATAATAATCTAAAAATTGTTGATGTTAGTTATTTTTGCCACCTATGATAGATGGCGCCACTATGGTCTTGCTTTAGTAGTATGCGATATTTCCTTCAAAAGGATTATCTGTGGCTAAACAGATACAACAGCGACGTTGTTTAGACGTAATGACTGAAAAGCCAAGTTATTACATTTATTGTATTATATTAGAATTTCATCAAAAACCATAAAAATATGTTCATACTTAGTGCTGATAATCTCGAAATTGTTAGTCGTATTCATCAGAAGATGAGGTTGTCAATAAAGCAAATAGACTAAAATACATTGAAGTAGACGCTAAATGACTGAATTATTCTAATTTAAGCTGGTTCGCCAATTAACTAATAACAAACCTTATTTGGGGTGTGACGACTGGATGGCGTCATATTGTTACAACAGCTGATTGATGTTTAGATTGAGTATTTCTCTGAATGTGTTTGTATTCAGTTTTCTCTCTAACTTCGCGTTGTTGTAATAAAAAAAGTTCTTTTGAGAATTAATTGGTTGACATATTCTCCGTGTAAAACATTATCACTGCGTTTTCCGTGGATATGGAGGCAGTAGCAACTACTTCTGAGACCCAAATATCACCGGCGAGAAAGCGAAAATATCTGAGCTTATGACATCTATTCTTAATATAGCAAAATATATTGAATATATTCAAAAAACTTCGAACTGATAAACTGAGAATGATAATTACTGCTACTGTTGCAAGAATATCAAGCATGATAGGTTGGTGTAATATTACATTACCATCATTATACATATTATAATGTTGTCTGATTTTAGGAGTGGCACAGAGTACTGTCTATTATACCGTAAAAGAATACAAGAATTCTATAAGGCAATTAATTCATAGTTTTTTTTTATAATAATGAACTTCCTACACTTAATAAAGTGCTGAATGAAGTAAAACAGCGTGATGATTTGCCACAGATGAGCCGTTCAACATTGTACAAATTTATGAAAATGATAAACTTCAGGTTAGTGCCGATGTAATATCGAGTACGACTTCGTCGTACTCGATATTGAGATGGAAAGTGATAGTGAATAATTATTTTAGAAGGTAATGTAAGGTATTCACATGTATTTACGATCAATTTATTGTTAAATATGAATATACGATATTGAATATTAGTCTAAATTGTTGTTCGCTTGTAAATAAACGTATCAAAATAAAAATTATACTAGAATCTGGCAACATTTAGGAACTTCCATTAAAGGTACGATGTATATAATTGAAATCTAGTATGATGTATCTTCGACCAATAAATATTATTCTGCAGTGTTTTCTATATTTAATTGATTAATTATTTTTGTAATGAGTAATGAATACATAATTAACTACGTAGCTATAATTTATATAAAATCATAGCTAGTTTTAAAACTGCCGCCAAGAAGTAACTTTGAAAAAGTCCATCGTGTAAACGCGTGTTTTCCTTTTACTCCTCGGAATTAAAAGATAAGTATAGACCGAGAAAATTACTTATTGCAATAAACATACGAGAATTTTTATTATTGTTATTATTCTTATATACCAGAGATATTTGGAGAGTATTGCATCTATTTTGCAAAGAAATACAAAACATATTATATACTTTCAGTGCCAATTGTAGGTCTGATTGCAGGTAGACATCATGTATAAAGGATTAGGCTAACTCTTACTAATCAGTTTATTTAAAACTGTCTGATATCTATGAATTCCCAAAATATAGAATAACATCTCCTAAACTATTTTATATCTCACGATAATTCTTAAGACTAAGCAATTTTATAGGGCTTCGAAATATAGTTCAGGAAGCGGACTTTTTTATAGTACCTCAAGATATTTTGATAGTCAGTTTTATGACTGATGATATATGTATTTTTCTTGCTAGTGGTTTCTGAAAATATGCGAAACATGGATACACATCAATTTTTAATAATAATATGCGGTTTATTACGACAAAATACAGAACAAATATAAAGGTAAACATAAATAGAAATCTGCCAATAGGTTCAGGATCAGCGATTTAGAACTAAGCGACTATCCTTCCTCCCAAACAACATTTTGATATTAAGATCCTCAATTCAGTTTCAAACGCAGAATATCGTAATGTGTAGGTTTTGCGCCATTATTATACACCCTGTGTAAAAGAGCTTTTAACTGTGATATGTGTTGAAAAATATATATAACTTTTAACAATCTCTCAAACAAAATTAAAGTTAGCTTAAGACGTACATATGTCTCCAAATTTATTCGCTTTATTACCAATGTATTGCTGAGTGCCTATATACCAAAATTTCATCTTTGTTCATGTTTGTTCGAGTTTTGAAATAAAGACTGTTAAAATCTCATAGCCCTTTTTAACCGTTAAGATAAGGTCAATATTATATAACAAAGTATGTGTACATACGTGCATATGTTGCGATTGGTGATAACGTAATTAAATATAGCAATACGAAGTATGAAAATCGAAAGACTCATTTCTGCATAAGAAAACTATATACGAGGCAGGCGATATAAATTCTCGACCTATACAGGTTCAAGCGCGCTCAAAATCCGTCACGACATGCATGCGCATAAGCGAAGTCTATGCTATAAATAAGACGGTTCGTAGTATAGTTTTTAGTAGCCAGCCAACCAACGCGACTAGCACGTGGAAATATCTGAAGTGATGAAAATTGAGTACAGCACGATCATCAAATTTCTAACAAAAGAAGGCCATGCGCCTAATCACATAAAAATAACGGTTAGGCGACCTTTACGGTGATTCATCTCCTTCGTATTCTACCGCAAAAAAGTGGGCAAAATGTTTCCGTTTGAGGCAAGAATACCTGGAAGATGCTGAACGGCCGGGTCGACCAAGAAAATTCAATTATTGAAGATTTAATGTCAGAGGATCGTCGTTTGAAAGTAAAGGAATTAGCAGTGATAACAAACATAGCCAAAACAAGTATCCGCCGCATTCTCCATGACCATTTGGGTATGAATAAAATTAGTGCAAGATGGGTACCGGGACCTCTTTCTACTTTCCAACGTGAACGTCGAGTCGAATGTGCGCGGTCGTTGTTAAACGTGTGGAGACGACACAAAACCGATTTTGGAGTCTATTGTCACAGTGGATGAAACGATGGTTCTGTTTTGCGATCCTCTGTTGAAAAGGGAGACAGAATGGCGGCACCCTGATGAACCTCGTCCCAGAAAGGCGACACAATATAATGGCCCCAATATTCTGGAATTGTCAGGGCATTTTGCTAATTGACTTTAAAAAGCGCAATACAATTGTGGATGGCACATATCCGTCTCTATTGCATAAATTAAGGGACAATATTAATGCAAATCGTCGTGGAAAATTGGTGAAAGGTGTTGCTGCTGCCGTTTCACAAGCTGCCATCCGCGAATGTGGCTTTCAAGACTTAAAACATCCACCGTATTGTCCGGATGTGGCTCCTTGTGATTTTTATTTGTTTTCTAATTTAGAAAAAGAGCTTAGGGGACGGCGTTTTAAGAACGACTGTGAGCTGCAAGCAGTTGTTACAGAACATTTTGACGGAAAAACTTCAAATTATTTTTACAAGGGGTCGAATTATTAATTAATCGTTGTAATAAATGTATAGAAGTTAGAGGAGATTGAAAAATAAAATTTCTTATATTGTTCCAAGTTTCCTTTTTCTATATCAGGCTGAGAATTTATGGCGCCTACCTCGTATGCATATCATTTTTTTTTCGTAATATTTTCATTCCATTTACATTTGTGTTTAGATTAATTTGCATAAACTTCAGCAGCATTCTAATATTTGAAACTTTTTCGTTTTAGCGTTTAACATAATTGCTTAAAATCAAAATGACGGAATAAAATTACACGACGGTTTCAACACACTATGGCTGATGTCTGTACGGACTCCAAACTAATTTGATTAAGCCATGCACGTATTCTATTACAATATATATCGCACCCGAAAAACTGTACACGTTCGTTTTCAGAACAATTCACAGAAAGTTAACAATGACTTGTAAAAACAAAGCGCTTGGTCTGAAGTTGCATAAATTATCTCCTCAGTTCGTTTCCAGGCATGCAAATACGCGAAAGCAAATAAAATCTTTAAGCGAATCGCTCTAACTACACTTACCCGGTACCGATCCAGTGCAATTGCCGCAATGGTTATTGTAGTCACGAATATACTCGTTGCTTGCAATGCGTTCTTCATTTTGCACAGAATCAAGTAATTCCCCAGAGGCCAGTACTTAGTTAGTATCTCCATTAACGTCAAAGGCATAGTCACTGTACACAGGATAAAATCCGAAACTGCCAAATTGAGAATAAACATGTTCCGAGGCGTTCGCATTGCAGGCTTCCTAACGACTGAAATTATCTGCAACAAGAGAAAAACTTACGGTAAAGTTTGTTTGTAACTTCCATCTACTTACGTTGTATTACAAAATACCCGAATGACTTTTTTCGAATGACGAAGACATTTTCTCCAAAAACGTTTACTACGCTTAGTATACTGATCCGCTTGTAATAAGGAGTAAAACCTTTAAGTAAGTTACCAAGAAAACAAAGTTTGCGTATTTAGGCCAGTATCCGAAGATATATTCAGATTGGATTAGTTTCATTTTAAATAGAAACTAGAACTGGATACAAGTAGTGGAACACAAAAAAAAAACGCGAATCTAAGTGCTGCACTTTTTTAATGATTTCTTGACTTTGCGTTGACTTTAGTAGCAGTATGTCTTATAATGGATATACTCGGCTAGCAAAGGAACATCACTATGTAACAATGTAATCATTCACAAAATACAACTCAACAATGATGTTTTGGATGAGTCCTGCTTGTGTTCGCAATACAAGTTCACAGTGATGGTTTGACTCCTTTCCAAAAACTCATGATGGATTATTACAGTTGCTGTCCACCAAACACACAATAAAATCTTGTTTTGGTGCAAGGAACCTTTGAGAGTGTGTGGTTTCGAATCAGTATGGGACAACCAATAATATGAACTCAGGCATAGCAAACATGGCAAACATTTCACGCAACGTTAATGAACCATTTCTTCATCGGTTGCCAACCTGCAACGAAAAGTAGATATTGTTCTCAAATTATGCGGAACGCAGTGTTTCGGGAGCACGTGGACTCTCGAAATGCTGCGTTCCACATAATTAATAAATTTGTGTGAGTGGAGTTTACTGCTATATCTGTGAATTATACAACCACACAGTCCTTGCAATCGTTAATAATACGGACACTTAGAATTTGAGAACAATATCTACTTTTCGTTGCAGGTTGGCAACCGATGAAGAAATGGTTCATTAACGTTGCGTGAAATGTTTGCCGATCAAATGGTAAGACGACTTAACTTGTTACCATTTGGCAGTTCGTATGGGACCGACTTGCTTAACTTCCACGTATTTCCTAGTTGATGAAGGTGCAAACGAATGGTTTCACCACTCACATTGAATCTTTCTGCAAGCTCTAGGCACATTGTAGTCGAATTTTCCTCCAGAATATGTTTAAGGTCCTCATTGTTAACGATCTTCGATCTCCCAGAGCGTGCTTTATCGTTCAAGCTCAAATCTTCCTACGAAAATTTCTTGAACCATTTCTATGCTATTCGATCACTAACGGCATCATCTCAGAAAGCGGTACAGTTTGTCCTCATAAAGTTGTATTCTTTGACGTTTTCTACTATACAAATTAGTACGTATTCGACAAAAGAAGGATTTATAGGAAAGTAGATAACAGATAATCAACAAGTGCCATCGGTCAACAACTTAAAAAATATTTATGGCAGTTTGCTGTCTGCAAAAACCACACGAACTTATTTGATCAGCTGAAAGTTTTTAGGCTTTTTAATTAGACACATGCATTTTTTTAAATTTAAATCTGATCCTCTTGGCAGGATCCTATAAACTACAGCTTCCATGCAAATTTATTATATAAATTTACTTATATTCCCCTAGACATAATGTTGTTGACTTCAGGATTAAATTTTCGCGAGTTTGCATTTAAACATGATGATTAAACGCAATTTAATGCCATCTTCGTTTAGTTAATGAAAAAAACATCCTTTGAAATGACTGGAAATGTTATTAAATTACGACGAACAACAGAGCAAATACATATCAAACAATGCGAAATTTAGTATCATTATGCTGCGCGTAGAGGCTACCATCGTTAGTACAGCAAGTGGTTAATTGAAGTCTCCGCAGACTAAACAAAATATCGTACTCGTTTCAAGTTACTTAAGAAATACACAAGAGACAATTGATCGCAAGGTGGAATATAAGCGCAGTAGAAGTTCAAGCTCCTTCCAGACTGATGCAATTTCATCGAGACCCAGACGTCTTCCGCCCGAGACTGTTCGTCAAGTCGGTGAACTCCACAATGCAAAGATGATAGTGCCAGAAGATCACCAGCGCCGTTAGATTCCCACGACCGCCGATGGTCGCGGCCCTGGCGGTAAACTGCATAATTACGACTCAAACATCCGAGACTATAAAGTGGAAAGTTTAGCTGAGACTCCCTTACACATAGTACATTGTGTTTATAATCTAAACTGTTGGGAAACAAAATATGATACATATATACTGGGGCGATCAGAAATGTTTCCGGAATCGACAAGAAAAACGCGGTATTGGTGTGGTTTTTTATTATTATTTTTCGATGTAATCTCGAAGATAAATACAGTTTTTCAAACGGTGCTCCAGTCTCTTGAAGCCGTCGAAAAAGTAAGATGTTTCGAGATCTGCAAAATAGCCATCTGTAGCGGCGATAACCTCCTCATTTGAGGCAAATCTCTTATCTCCCAGTGATTTTTTCAGGTTTGGGAATAGGAAGAATTCGCTGGGGTCGGTGAATATGGACGATGAGAGATTAACTCGTAGCGCAACTCATTCAATTTGAATACGACGATGTGCGAAAAGCACTTTTTATGCTGCAAACGAGGCCGTTTCTCCTTCAATACTGCATTAAATCGGGCCAATAAATCGCTGTTGCATTGCCCCGTAATCGCCCTTCCATCTTGAGAATGGTCGAGAACGATGGAACGGTTTTTGTTTTAGTCGGAGCCGATTCACCCCGAAAAGTCCACTGCTTCGACTGTTTCTTGGTCTCCAGTAGTGATGGATCCAAGTCTCATCCATGGTTACGAAACGTATGAAGAAATCCCTTGGATTGCGTTGGATGCTGGCCAGGTACTCCTCCGAAACGGTCACCTGATTTCGTTTTTGCTCCGGTGTTAGCAAACGTGGTACCCATCGCGCCGAACGCTTTTTCATACCCAAAAATTCGTGTGGAATATGGCCAATGAGTTCTTCTGAGATGCCTGTTATCTCTGCTATCTCTTTCAGCTTCAATGGGCGATCGGCTAACACGACATCATGAATCTTGTTGACTATTTCATCGTGGGTAGCGTCTTTTGAGCGTCTACTGCGAGGTTCGCCACGTTTGAACACGCCTACCCAGAAGCTGATGGTCGAAAATGATGGACTACATCCGCCATGAACCTCTAGCAAAATATTTCGAATTTCCGTGGCCGTTTTCCCAGTCAACTAGAAGTGTTTTATCACTGCACGAAATTCGATTTTATCCATTTTTGCGAAGCCGCCTGACTTGCTACACAAAACACACTCTTAAACAACAACTATTGACAGTAGGCGTCTGAAATTTTGACATTTGCCGTAAGAAAGGTTGCGCTTGCCTACCAACTGCTTTGCTTGCCTACTTTAACCTTCGTGCACCATCTCTTGCTGATCCCGGAAACACTTCCGGTCTCCCTCGTAGAGCGCAAGTCATGTACGTTTCGTAATGAATAATAAGAGATGAGGCTAATTGCATATAATTTTGTTGTGTGTTAAATTTATATTAACCTGTTAAATATAAGTTAAGAGACGTGGGAGTCGGGGATAAATGAAGTATATTGGGGTCACGACGTTGAAATATTGTTTGAACTCTTGAACCGCAACAAGGAACTTACTTTTCCTCGGTCGAAATGTATGGTTCTACAGGCAATAAAGAAGATACTGTATAGACAACATTCATACCACTGACCAAAATTAAACAACCGACATGACTGTCAGTTAAGGTAACAGTTTCAACAGCATTCTCGATCTACTGATTGGGAACGGATTTTGAAGCAATGCAGGCGAGAATATTCCTCAGCACCATCCAAACTGCCAACTTCTTTGCCTATTTTTGTGTTATAATGAAGAAAAATGCAGGATTAGATAAAGATTTAACCTTTTCTACATTAAATTTAAAGGAAAATTTACCTACTATTACTTAACCAATCAACGAAACCGATGGAGGTTACAAATCACAAAACGACTAAAAACAGATGCGGCAAAATTCTAACGAAATGATTTGAATCAGCATTCGATGGAACGTAGCTTCGAAAACTTGAGAGTTTTACTACAGTACTGTTAACGAGAAACAAACACAAGAAAAATGACGGCGATGCTCGCAAGGCATTCCTTTAATGGATAGTATTCGTGGAATACTTCACTCACTCAATTGCAGTGCACTTATTCTTTTATTTTGCTTGTGAAGATTCTATTACGTAATCTCTTTTTTCTTATATTAAATTACACTACACTTAGGTGCAATTTATATACAGGTTGTTTCATAACATGTCCAGTAAAGGCATATTTCTTATTTTATGGGATATAAACTCGACTACATTAGCATTAAAAGGGATTTTTAGCTGTTCTTGAATTTACATAATTCTATGTGTCTTAGGAGCTGTACTACAATAAAGGAAATCTCAAAGTTTACCTTCCTTATTTGAGTTATATCATAGCTTTTTCTTTTACTTAATGCTATGCTGAATTTGTAATGCTTGACTATATTTTCCCTTGTATGTAATGATATGGAGTATCTACATTAGGAGATAGTACAGAACCAACTTTGAAAATCAATCAAACAATTTAGTATCAAAGAAAAGTTATTGAACGGGTATGACTATGTCAGGCAAAAAATAGACGTTCGTTCCATCACAATGTTTTATGCAATTTAAAATCATTTCAAAGAATATACTGGATTAAATATAGGCAGTCTTTATGCCCTGTATTTCTATGTTCCGTTAAAATATCAAGGCGTAATCGACGTGACAGAATTATTATGATACTGCATAGGTCATAACTGTGTCTAGAACATAGTAGTCAATTTTAACAAAAGGTCATGATTAACATGGAATCAGTTTTACTTGGTTTAGCCAAAAATCTTGTTATAAAAGTTTTAACCTGAAATATCAGTTAGCCATGACTACTTTTGTTTTGTCATCCACGAGTTTCTTGTATGAGAAATGCTATGTGGATAACTCAATAAAACCCTGTCAGAAAACAAAGAATATTATCATGAGAAATAAAGATTTCTCAAGGATCTATTTCAGATCAGTGAATCATTTGCTAAGGAAAAATAGCACAGGAAAAGCAAAATGCTTACCTCTGTGGTACGCCCATGAAAATCACAGAAAGATGCCCTACTGACGAGTTTTTTTGCTAAAAGAGAAGTTTAATAAACAGAATGACCGAGATAGTGCTTCAACTTCAAGAGAAGCAAAACGACTGAAAAGAAGCAGCTACGATGATGCTTTAAATAAAGTTAGGTGTATGCTCTAAGAATATGTTTTAGGCCAAAATCGGCATTGGAGCTCTCGGCAGGGTGTGGCACCATGCCAGAAAACAATACTAACTTTATTAGCGTGGCTAATTGGCCTTCACAACACCCAGACCTTAATCTATTAAACTACGAAATATGGTTTGCTTCCAGCGACTGATACCTGGCCAAGGATATAGAAGACATACATTAAAATCAGAGAGAGTCATCTTGAGCAAAGATTGACTTACTTAATTTCATTGTGTTTCGCAAGAATATAAACAGAAAATTATCAAATGATCTCCATTTGTTTCTGTTATAATATAATCGTTATGTAATATTGTTTATAAATTGACTAGGTATAAAATTCTGGTAAAATATAAGATATTAAAACTGAGAAAAGGATTGTGGAAGACAAAATCAGAAAAGTTATTTAAATTCTGTACTAAAGGTTCCTGAAGAAATAGAAAATGATACATTTATTACTATAAGTAAGTTATAAGATTTGAAATAAATGGAGAATTAGAGGACCATATCAGACATTCTTCATCGGTAGGTATATTTATAGACCGCATATTTTATATTAAATTTACACTTCATAGAATCAAAATACAAAACATTTTAACATATACTGGGACTACGAAACATTCTATCATGTACTAGGGTTCTGTTTTATGTAATCTAAATTTTAGATGTACAACTGTGCTTAAAGTAGTAATCCAGTTTCTAATAAAGCCGTCCCAATTAGAATTACGCGCTTTTCGAACTAAGGTACCGTAACGCATTTTGTGTTATGCAAATTAATTTACGCATTTTACGGAAAACTTACAATAATACACTTCCACGAAAATTCTTGCTCCAATGCTTATTCAATTAAAATCATTAGCACAATGTGTTTTGACATATTTTGAGCGAAAGGTCAGCATTTAATGCCTAACTTTAAAAGACTTGCACATCTTTTGTGTTACGCAAGAGAATCAGATCATAAGCATAAAATGTTCTAACACAAGGGAAGTTCGTAATTTATTACTCCTAGTACAGTTGACAGTAGCAGACAAACGAAAACCTGTTTTCATTTCAAGTGTCTGCTAGTCTGTACAAAATAGTTTTCCTGTATCTTATACAGGAAGTACATAAATTTTAAATAAATAAACAATGTACATTTCCTTGATATTAATTTAAATTTCAACGTATATGATCGAATCAGATTAATTACTGTTAGTTACTCCTAAACTCTTCTGCATGCCCACTTTAGAATTTTCCTCCTTATTGCACATGCCAAGATCTCATATATTACATTCTGTACGGCAATGCTCTTCTAATTACTGCATTCTGTCTATTGTATGTTGAACAAAGGCCATATCACCATTATTCCTTCCTTTCTCCGTCATTTCGTAATTAAAATCAATGTGATATCCAATGCCCTACTTCTAAGTTCTCTGCTTTGACTCCATCTGTTCTTGTATTGTAGCCGACTTTGTGACTCTAAATCAATCTTTGGTACCACTGCCATTTTTATTTCTTTAAGATTATCCTTTCCCACACTTCTCTAAATCTCTTTTCATGTATTCTGTACCCATCTTACATTTGTTCCAATATGCTATTTACTAATAACATACATCTCACAACATAAATCTTTGTCGGAATTACCCAAAAGCTTCTTGCAATTTTTGTTGTATTTAAGAATTCCTCCATTAAATGTTAATTTTAAAGCTTCTCATAAATAAACTACAAGAAGTGCTTTACATAATTCAACTTCGGCATTATCATCCACAATTTTGAGGTACGGCGTACATCCTTTTGTACAACGGATGTTCGTTTACCACGATATGAATGGATGTATCAAATATTCTGTAATGGATATTCATTTACAACAGCACTAAATGATGTAATCAAAAGATACTATACGTTGTTCCTCTAAGTTACACTGATTTCTGGTATAAATCTGGTATTTTAATGTAATCGGAAAATTTGTTACATCTATAAACTGTATTTAAAACACATCTAAAAGAATGCCTACAAAATAACACCAAGATAAGAAAACGCTGTAAATGCAGCTTACTCATGGCATTAGTAAAATTAATTCACGAGAAACACATTTGAGACATAAAAACGCTAACACACGGACATCTTTCTGCCTTCACAGCGTCATCAGCATGGTTTCGAGCAGTTCTATGCTAACACATGTACACACTACCCTTTGGTGCAAAAACGCCTTCTCTGGACTAGCAATCTTAAGTGTTGCTCGAGAGAAGGATGGGAAACGGTACCGAGTTATTTTCGCTGTCTGACTTTGCGGACAAGTGTTTCTTTCTTTTGGCACTAGTTAGCGCCAGGAACATTCACTTGGATCGTAGGGTTAAGTATGGCGATAGAAGCAGCGAGAGAATTACATATGTTAGCATAAAACTGTTCGAAACCACGCTGATGACGCCGGTAAGGCAGAAACATGTCCGTGTGTTAGCGTTTTTATGTCTCACATGTCTTTCTCGTGAATTAATTTCACTAATACCATGAGGAAGCTGTATTTATACAGCGTTTTCTTATTTTGCTGTAAACTGTGCTTGTACAATGTACTACAATGTTTGATAAAATACAATTGTACTAAGTTTTCCGAGTACACACATTTTCTTCTAAAGCTTCCTTAAGAACTTCTGTTCTAATCTCTTGGCCTTAGTGGTAAAAATTTTCTTAGACCAGGTGACCCAAACTTGGAACCTTCTTGGTCTTACTTCACTTTATATCTAACAATTGCGTGTCCCCCGTCAGTTGTCTTGGTATTTACAGTTACAGTTGCAGTTAATCTTCTTCATGCCCATATTTTGTTCTCAATTTCGGCCTCCATGCTTCAAAATTGCTGTAACTAACCTCTTTGTATCGTAGAAGAAAGTCAGACGCAATACTATTTTTTCTGTTTAATGTTACAGGATGTGATTTCTGACTTCAGCGATGTATATACATACATAGACTTATTTTGGCAGTACGCTGAATATTGTTGAAGATTTTGTAGTAAATAGGAATAATAATAAAAGATCAAGAATAACATGCAAGATCTATACCATACTATAGTTAATAGAAGGAATAGTTAATTAGATTTGATGAAATAGTAATTAGCAGTTAGAAAGACAGAAATGGAATTAGCAAATCGGAGTTCTGTTAAAAGCTGAATACGCAAGGTTAACATATACCGGTTGATCAGGTAAATTTGCAATAAAGAGAAATAGAACAACATTTAAACACATTGATTTACAAAAATTGGTTATGTAGCTGTATCCAAAAATCCATAACAAAAGCTGAAAATGAACTCTCCATACATATTTTTTACATTACATTAAAAAATTAACGAGTTACACTACTTTTTTTAATTTTATTCAAAGCCAGAAAGCCAGGAACCAGTATATTATTAATCAGCATTATAAAGCGTACGCGCGCACTGACATCGCCTTTTTTATATTCATTATCCTTTACGCAAAGGTACAAACGATGTCATCCGCTAAAACAGAAGTAATTTTAGAGGGTAACAGAAACCCAAATTTATGTAAGGTCAGAGGGACACCGTTAGGTACACGAAATCAAAGACTATTGCCAATTACAAGGGTAGAGTAAGACATGGTTTTCACGTGATGTAGTTCCATTTCGCCTCAGTTAATATTAGTGGCACTACAAGCGATTGCTATTCCTATATAACAGAGGAATTGAATTGCGGTGAAAGTATACAAATACAAATTTGTGTAACTTTGACACACTTATCAAGTGTGCGTGCATACACTGCACACACAACACATACAATGCATATATGTATTGCCCCCAAATATCAATCAGCATTCCCTAACTTTTATTATCTCCAACTCCAATATCAAAAAAATAAATATTTTAAAATTCAGGTTACGATCAAAACGGTGGACCTACATCTCAGCTGGTACTGCTTACATAAACTTGGCGAGCGCGTTTCTTTTTACAGAAAGTAACTTTACCGAGCAATTAATAAAGTTAGAAATTTTCTGAGGGTATAAGCCCCTAAGTGTTAATGTTAAAAAGATAGCTTCCCAAAGAACTTTTTGTGTAATATACGCATGCAAGATATTCCCTGCTGTTTCTGCTGCTCGCAAAATTTAATTTCACGGATGTCTTTCCAAGAAAGTGAGAAGATACACATTTGCTTAAGAAATTTTAATTTTCTTGATTAAACATTTGCTTTAACATCTGCCTTATATGCAATCACATTGTATTCGTGTACAATAAATAACTTGTAATTAAAAGGGAAAACATCTGTTATCTCTATGGTAGCTTGGTAAATATAGCTATATCAACAAAGCGAGTGAGCTCGAAAAGTTTGGATATATTACCTATTGTTAGATCCTTTAATGAGAGCAAAATCATCATTTCTCTCGCTTAGCTATTCAACGGCATACTTTGAGTATGAGAAATTTTAATTTCTACAACAGTGTGCTCTTCGGATACATAACGACTGCTAGGACTGTGTGATTGTATAATTTACAGGTATCCCACCAAACTCCACATCACGCAAATTAATAATCACGATAACTACGTGACAAAAGGAATATAGGTACATATTTTTAGTTTGTTGATATTTACAGCAACGGCTTATCATTAATCTTCATATCAATTTGATTATATATGTACTTCTTTGAAGTGTTATCGATATAGTGAACAACTTGGGCTATTTACTTAAAATCCCAAATATCCAAATTTTTGGAGGAAAGTCCGACGATCCGATCGCTAAAAAGATATGAGTTGCTCTTTACTAGGGCACCCTTTCAGTAATCGAAATCTGGATCTTCCGTTTGCCGAAGGGCATCCTCTTGTGATCCGAGGATCAGAAATATTTTTAAAAGTGGTAGATGAATTCAGTGAATAACATAGATAACGCACGTCTTATACATATTGCTGTACACATTTTTCTCCCTCTACATGCCTTCATATTTTACACCGAGGATTATATTAGGTCGAAGCTATAACTGTAAAAAATAGTATGTTATGCGAAACTTCAGTCTCCCTCGAGCGCCGGGTAGATTGAAATTTTAAAGTAGAACAAGAGTTTATCGTATCGTGGTAATTTTGAACGGTCTGCGTTAATAATATTGCGTTGGCAAAAACTTATAACATAATCATACCATCCATATATTAGATACGTAAGTTTCTTCTTAACACTTGCATTTTGAAAATTCTTATCAAAGAAATGATTGTTCTTGCAAAAGTGAACTGAATATTGTAACCAAAAGTTAATCTGTATATAATAATAATTATTACAATTGTCATCATACCAAATCATCAAAGATTTAAAGTACCTCAATAACGTTTTCTGGGAAATGCCAGACCCATATAATATTAGTCTATTTATCGACCTATGTTAACATTTGGCTGCAAATCGTGGATACTAAACCAAAAATAAAGAAGTAAGGTACAAGCTATGGAAATGAAATATCTGAGAAGAGCTAGAGGGATCACGAAATACGATAGAATAAATAGCGTCGATATAAGGGAAGAAATTAATTCAGTACTGGAATTTGTTAAACAGAGACAAGTGGAATGGTAGGGGCATCTGCAAAGAATGGATAATGAGTGGCAACCTAGAAAAATATAGACAGCAAATATTTCGATAAATAAGAGAAGAGGTAGGCCTGGGCAGACTTGGAGCAATATCGTAAAGAAAATTTTGGAAAAAAGGGGTAAAACATAGACTGAAGCAGAAGAAGGATAGGAAGCAGTGGAGAAAGTTTGTAAGACTCTAAAAGAAACATCTCCCGACACGGTAACACATCATACCAAAGCAAAAATATGTGTCTATATTCCTGTTGTTACTTAGTCCATTATTACTGCCATAATTATAAACTGCTTATCTTCATTTTTAGTGTATACATTGGCATTGTATAACCTCTTAGGGTGAATAACTGTAATAAATTACTGCAATATAATTCAATATCTACAGAGTAGCCTAACATTCTATTCCAGATACTGTTTTCTGGGTTCGTGTTTTCTGTGGCTGTTCAATGTTGTGGGTAAGACGACTCATTTAGATAAAACACTATCTATAATCGTAGTTCCACTCTTAAGGAGGGTGTATATTATTACATTTTGGTTATGACACTTCGATAGTTGGTCCTATATTATCACTGATATTATTTAAATATTATTTTGTCCTTGTTTCCGCAGATGGTGATGTATACTTCATGTTTGCTGACAATGTTTATAGTATGAACCCTAACAAACTCAACAAAGATGCAGCAAGCATGTCATTCATTAATTCAGAGCTCTACTGTGCTCTAGAAAAAGCCACATAGAACGCGAATTAATTCATTTCGTCTTCCGCAAGTACACCAAAAGCGCAGTGAGCATTTGGAAACGGTAAAACACATATTACGTACATGTGTGTAAATACCTTCTACCTATTTTTTTTGTGTTCAGTTAACAGTTATCAAATACTAATATTTAAAAACTTACGTACATAACAAAACATTATATCTAATTTTGGAGAATTTTCCTAATTAGGGCAAAAAGAGTGAATTTCGAAAACTAGATCTGATAGAACAAATCTGACGATATTTTTCGATTAGACCCCCAAAATCGCTTAATTACACTTAAAAAATCCGACGCACCAAAATGTGTCTTGGCTAGTGTTATCTAACACCTTCCGAACTAAATTACAAGGATTATAGGTTAGAGAGTGGAAACTGTTCTAACCATACAATAACAGAAATTAAGTTACATCTATGCCATGTCCCTAAACTAAAAGGAGTGGAATAATTTTTGTAGTGGCAATCACTGTACAAAGATTTCCTCCGACATTGAGCCGTATCCAGCAGCCAGAACGCTTAAGCAAAATGATTTTAACTGACCGCAGCGTAAAAACTAAGTGCATAAAACATTTCTTATGGCCTTTGTGATTGGTCACAGTCAACTAGTTAAGGTGTATATACGTTGAATGCTCCGTTATTTGACTAAAAACCACAAAATCTAACGTTTCGAATAGTCCCTTTACCTCTTTCAACGTCATTCCAGAGGTGTGGTCTACAACTTTTGGGGAAAAGTATTACGGAAGATGAAAGCTGGGTGCCCCATTACACTTCCAAGGCTAAACAAACACTTATCCATTGAATAGAAGCACAAAATCTCCACAAATTCGAAAAGTCATTCTGTCGGTCTTTTTCGATTCTAATGGAGTTGCTTACAGTTAATTTATGCCCTCATCAAATCGCCAAGCTATTAAAGGTTCAAGTCTTGAAAGATTAAGAGATTGTGCTGTCTCTATTCGCGACGAAACTACTCCATACTGAACCCGTGTCACCTGAGAGTTACTAAAAGGGTTCAAATGGGAAGTGTGGTCCTATCCACCCTACAGCACTGTCTAAATTTTGCGACTACCACCTCCTTGGTCTTCTCAATCGAGACTTGGGAAGGAAGTGTTTCATTATCGAGGAAAGCATTCTTAACTAATTAAGGGTGAAATTTTTGCGAGAATAGAAAGAATGGTATAGAGATATGGAAAGTGTTTAGAACAACTTGGCACTTTTGTTGAATAATAAATAAATATGTATTCTTTTTTAAATTGATTTATGATTCCCGTTCGTATGCTACCTATACGAAAATTTAATATCCAATATATTTTTCTTATAATCGATTCGACAAATTTAGTTTTGCTTAGAAATATACGAAATAAATGTTTGCAATGAAACAGTTTCTGGTATATTAATCAACTTGGCAAGGAAAATTTAGAATAAACATGGAACGCTTTAAAATTAGCGAACTCCTCGTTTTAGAAATTAATTTGTTGAGGAAAGCAATCAATCTTACGTTAAGTAGAAGTACATAGATATAAAACGAATAGTGTATAATACAACAAAAATAGATTCTTAAATATTTATAGTTGAAGACAGAAAATTAAGAGCTCGTTTTGCTCTTAGATTTCAAATCAGCACTTTAAGCAGAGGGAATTGTTAACGGTTTAGATACTTATCAAAATTTTCCAAAATTGAAATTCGCAAAATGAATACGTGGGCTTCCACGGCCCGAGTTAGTAATAAACGAACTACTTCCGGAATTGGACCGTGTCATTATGAAATATATATAAGAAGAAATAAGAGTAAGAGGAGAAAGAAAAATAAGAAGAAAAAGAGATAAAAAGAAAAAATGATAAAGGGTGGGGGCACATGAAATAGAAAGTAAGGTGAAAAGAATAAGAGAAGGAAATAGTGGCAGAGGAGGAGGGGCTACGATAGAAAAAAAGAAAAAAGGAAAAAGAAAGAGACGAAAAGAGAAAGGTAGGTCATCCTCAATTAAGTTGCATGCGCTATATACGATGTAAAATATCTAATTGTGATAGAACAACAGATATGTATACGGTAATATTAGTTAATTTCTTTTATAGGTCGTATTAATGAAAAAACACAGTTTCCCAAGCTTATGCTTGTATATTTTTTTGAACCAAGCTAATGCATTCTTGGAAAATTAGAAAAACTTTTGCTTTAATATGCTATTGTTAATATTTTCCAAAATCCCTAGACAAAAGCCAAATAACATTTGACCCCGTAACGCAACAAACTCCATTACCTTTTTGTCAAAAACTCGAAACAAATTCGTGACAGTAATGTACATTAAAATTCACAAAATGGAAGCGTCATTTGCATAGCTTTTAACTTTTTGAATACGTGTTCTAGTTCGCTAATAAACCTAGGCGCACGAATAATTATGCTTAATAGATTAGTTAAAAGTATTACAGTATCACATCCGTGGTTGTGGTGCTTTATATTCGGCTCGTAACATTTTATTATTATGCAAATATTTTAAAGTAGATTATAGTTTCATTCATAGCGACATATCCTCTAAAGCACCTGTAATGTTGAATATAAATTATAGCAACCAAGGCGTAATTACTACACACCTTAAGAAAAAGAAAGCTATTTAGTAGTTGTGTAATAATTTAAAATTATCGTATATTTTCATTTATTGTAGAATTTTGCGGGAAGCTCCCGCATAAAATTGTTTTGGACTTCGTCCTCGGTAATATGCTGACACTTCGCAATGTATTTTCGACTCTTTCCAAATGATGAATAATGTGCCCCGAAGGGATATTAATCTTCTAAACATTGATATGCTATGGGAATACATAATGTAACATAATAACTCGAAAATAATACAGGAATATATTGGAAGCGTGCACAACATATGCAGATGGAAGAGTTTTATTGGGTTAAAGGCAAATATAAATTGCCTGAAAATATTTGCTTCAAATAATAAATACATTAAATGTGAAGTATACTTCGAATTCTTTCAATTTTGCTTCTACAATACTTTTTAGTAAGGCTATTTTAACACGCCATTAATAAAAAAGAAACAAGTGCTTATTAGTATGCCCTTCAATTACATTGCCCGACATATTTCTATTTTTATAACTGCAGTGAAATCGCCTATGTTAAGGCAATTGGGAAGTGCTAACACATGGGCTGAAAAGTCCCGGGCCTAACAAAGAAAACACGTTTTTTTTGGTTTAAAATTAGCTTTATTCATCAACGTAATCTCCATCAAGAGCAACGCAATCATTCCAGCGTCGCTCTCACATTTGAATACCACTTTTGTAGAACGATTTATCTTTTGCCTCAAAATAGGCCTCAGTTTCAGCGATAACCTCTTCATTCGCGCGAAATTTCTTACCGGCGAGCATTTTTTTGAGGTCTGCTGGGACCCAAATCTGACGAATACGGTGGATATGGGAGCAATTCGAAGTTCAATTCATGTAGTTTTGCCATTGTTTTGATTGACTTGTGACACAGTACGTTGTCTTGATGAAACAAAATTTTTTTCTTTGCCATATGCGGTCGTTTCTTTGCAATTTCGGCCTTCAAACGCTCCAAGAACGCTATATAATATTCATTGTTGATGGTATTTCCTTTCTCAAGATAGTCGATGAATATTACACCACGAACATCCCAAAATACCGAGGCCATAACCTTTCCAGCCAATTGTTGTACTTTCCTAGACGAGGTTCATCAGTTGCTGTCCACTCAGATGACGATCGTTTTGATTCCGGAGTGAAGTGATGGATCCATGTTTCATCCATTGTCACACATCGACGCAAAAATTCCGGTTTGTTACGTTTAAACATGTGGCCAAACACTGCTCAGAATCATCAACACGTTCTTCTTTTTGGTCAACAATGAGCAAACCCGGCACCCACTTTGAACAGAGCTTTCTCATAGTCATGCTCATGCAATTTAAAGCCAATACGTTCTTTTGATATCTTTACGATGTCAGCTAACTCACGCAACTTCACTTTTCGATCATTCAAAACAATTTTGTGGATTTTTTTGATGTTTTCTGATGTTACTGCCTCATTTGGACGTCCACTGCGTTCTGCATCATCGGTGTCTCTACCACCACGTTTGAAGTCAGCAAACCAACGTTTTATTGTTGTTTCTGATGGAGCGGAGTCCCCATAACACTTTTCAAGCCATTGCTTCGTTTGAACGGTATTTTTTCCCATCAACAAGCAGCGTAAAATTAAAATACGAAATTGTTTTTGATCCATTCTTTTGAAAATAACAAAAGTAGCGTGACTCTTAGCACAATAACTCACAAACTAATGAATAGAATATCATGAAATTTTAACAGCTGTCTTTTGAAGGTTAGTACTAACTGAGAGAAAGGTGACTGCAATAAAACTAGCGTCATCGATGTGTTAGGCCCGGGACTTTTCAGTCCATGTGTTAAATCTATATATCAGCACCTATTGTGGCTATTCAGAAAGACGTATTTAACAAGTGTACATAAAAATTTGCTCCTCCAGGTAATGAAATACATACAAAAACGTATTGAACTCAGTAACTGCTCGCAAAGATGAATTTTGTCTTCAAAAACCAGAACAAATGTAACTACCTAGTCACAACTTACACTTCTATTCTGGGTCCCTACCACTTATGCGTTCTAAATATTTGCATATAAATAGAGTTTTACGAGAAGCGTACATGTTAAGCACAAGAACAGCCTAAGTAGTCCAAAGACAGCTTTACATGATTAATAATTTCTTATAATCGTGGAATATATTACTGCAAATAAAAATTTTTGTGCTGAGATTTTGTATTTGATGGTGTATTGTTTGAGGTGGTGTACATTTAATTCTATATGCCAGTACTAAGAGGGAAGCTCTCAGTATCTTGATTAAACTTGCGCTTCACTACGAACACTACGTATATTTTACTAAAGTCTATCACTATATTTGAAGAAAATACAAAACATACTTTCCCCGTAAAATTTGTAAAAATGGAGCTATTCCTCTTGTTCAGGGTTGTCTTTAATGATATACTCTTACTACACTACTAAATTCGCCCAATGAATATAATTTGTGCAAGCTCCCAAAGCTTTCTTCCAAAGTATCGCATTTGCACAGGCATCTAGACTACAAAGACGTCTACTTTCAAACGTATTAGTATGTGTGCGTACCCACACCATCCAAACTGTCCTCTGTTTGACCAGGTTTTGATGAAATTTGATGCATTTTCACACGTTAATAAATTACCTCACATTCGGCAATCCTAATGTACTATTAATAATGGGTATGATTTCAAAATTTATCTTTCCAAATGAGTTCTTGAATTATAAGAGTAAAAAAATACTTTTAATTGTACGGCAATAGTTAATCGAACCAAGTCAAATCTTACGTATTAATAAAACATAAAGGTGCTCATTTGATACAGACAACATTACTTACTGAACAAAAATTTTTAGAAAAAAGTGCTTGTGCAGCCTTTACAATACTTGTTAGCATACTTATTGGATCCACCTCTTGGAAACTGCAAACGTAGTCCTATGCTATAAGCACATCTGTGGCATGACATCATCGCATAGAGCTGATGCCGCGTAGTGAGAAATAGTTTACGAACATCCTATTTTCGTGTTTTTCTCCTATATTGTCTTACGATTCATTGCTTTAGTTATTTAATTATTCCCCAGTTAGTATGAAGTTTGTGCAATTTTTTCTTCGGTGGACGTTTCTACTTAGAAAATGCGCAAGTTATCTTAAATTATACAACAAAGTTACGAAACATCCCCCATAGTATCCTATACATCCTACCTTTCGTTTAGCTAAATCGACATTAATTGGACGATTGTTTACTCTTAATGAAGCTTGCAAATTATGTTTCTGGTGCAAAAAATTACAAAATAATTAATTACAAATATATATATATATATATTATATATTTATACTAGATTTAATTTTCAGTATAAAACGGAAATTAAAACATTATTTTTATTACCAAAACGAAAAGTACGCGTATATTGCTAAAACTATAAAAAATACTAACCGCATACGTGGCTTATACTCATGTCGTAAATCCTCCCTTTTGAATATTGTTATTAATGTGTGCTGTATTGACAACACTGATTCGTTTTTCTATTATATTTTGCAAAGAATGGAAATATTGCCCTCCAACACACGTGCCGCACGAAGTGTAAATAAAAAATCTGAACACAAGGGTTTATATGGCTCGTAGTGACGAGTATCGATTGCACGTCGTGGAAGCATATATTATTACGTGTTTACGCAGCACAGATATTGAAATATATATTTATGAAAAACAAAAATATGTGTAAAGTGTTTTTGTTAATCCTGACAGGAACTTAATGTTGAAGCTAAACGATATATAACATATATTCGAGTTCAAGTTATTTTCTAGTTTGTGACACAAATCCGTTTCAAGCTAAAAATAAAAAAAGAACTGGTTTCAATTATAACTAGCCAGAACTTTAACAATAAAAAGAAATTTCGTTGTAACCTTATGACTCCAACTACAAAAGATAAGAGGTTTTCTCCTCGAGAACCTCTGTCTCCGTATATCAACATTTAATCATTGAAATAGATCGTATAGTTCAAATTGTAATAGACAGTTTATACCGAAAGTTTCCAGTAATATTATATACTACATTGATAATATTTTGTCATTAATAAAATAACCAAGGTATATATTAGTGGAAACCTTTTCACAAAAATTGCGTTTATTGAAATGTAGAAATTGTTTCCATTTTCTTCAGTTTATAAGTTTCTTTCAGCGCGACAGTAGCATCCGTTATAATAAGTACCAACAAACATATAGCATATAGTCGACTGAGTGAAGAGAATATTTAGACAGGGAATAAATAATACAAGTATATTAAATACTTACATTACTTACAGCTGTTTTTACGTATCACATATTGATGTAAGATTGGTGAGGAGTTATCACTACTCATACGTAATAAATTTCACCGTTATTTATTAGGAGAATAGATGGTTTCTAACTTTTACACGCTTTGACGTAACATCAAGCTTCATTACCTTCACAGCCACTTACATCGTTTTGCAGAACTGGTGGTGTTAGTAAAGAACATGGGGAAAGATTTCACAAACACATTAGCACTATGGAGGAAAGGTACCAAGGAAGGTGGGATACCCATATGATGGTCGATTACTGCTGGAATCTTCAGCGAGCCTGTTCCGGCAAACCTAACGCAAGGAAATCTTATAAAAGGAAATTTTTAGCTGATGATTGAAAGTCGTATATGTATATCTTTTTGTTAAATTTTTGTGTTTCAGTTAATAGTTATCAAATAGTAATACTTAGAAAGTTACGTACGTAACAAAAGATTATATCTAATTTTGGCGATTTTTTTCTAAATAGTGCAGAATGAGAGAATTTTTGGATTAGGCAACCCAAAATTGCTTCATTACAAAATCTGAGGCACGAGAATGTGTGTTGGTCAACGCAATGAATCTAACCCGCAGCACTAAATGTACGTACTTTTTAGTTTATTTAATAAAAGCTTGTTGGCTTGAATGAAATAAAAACTTATCATTCGCTGCATTGTTCCTATTAGGGTTGTATCAAGAATATGAGACTGAAAATTTTGATTGCATTGCTATAATTCCAAATGTGCCCTTTCACAGTCAATCAGTTATTTCTTAACCTGTGAACTCCTGCCTTGCCTTAATATCAGTAATTTCGCATACCTATAACTTTTTTAACCATATTTTACACATGAAACAAATAAGAAGTTCACGAGGCTCTCATAAGAACCCGAATACATATATGAAGAAGGTATTTAGTCACTTTAATATATATAATCTTAGTATTTATATTTCTAGTAAATTTTAAAAAAAAGTGGTTCGATTGTGGTTCTTCCTGAAACGAAAATCACTAACCAAATTGAGATCTCAGTGAAGCGAAATTCTATAACATGTTTTACAGACTTATATTTTTCAATAATGATTTTCATTGATAAACATTACAATTTCTTTGCTTTCTACCAACCTTTCAAGTTCTTGAAGAAATGTCACGACCTCTGCCTTATCGGCGCAACGTGCTACCAACTGACCACTGAGACTGAACGTGAGTTCAAATCGCTTTTAATACCTACATGTCGCAATGTCTGTAGATATATCGTAACATCAGACACAGTATTATCAAAGACAACTTCCTTCCAATTAAATTGAGATTAATTTAATCGGGATACATCGGTGTTAAAACCGATTTGAACTCACATTCAGTCTCGTGGTGTAGTTGGTAGCACGTTACGCCGATAACGCAGAAGTCATGGGTTCAAATCCTACGTTAACCCATATTTTTAGAAATTTAAAAGCGTTGGTTAAATGCTAGGAAGTCTTAATTTTGATAATTACTAATACCAACGGTAGTTTTATTATCTCGTCGAATATTCTCAGATTAAATTTGCAGTTATTCAATGGGTTTCTGTCAAATATTCAGATTATAAGCTAGTTCTACTAATAATTACAGTTTTGGAGAGATACAATGTTGCCTAAAATCTACAAAATTGTAGTTGGGAGTGAATTAGTTACCAGAGAAATATTTTGTGTGCAATTAAATAAGCGAGGTATTAACAGTGCAACCGTTATTCGAATCAAAAGCACTAACAGCACTGTTCGTTCAATAAGAGATTATATTGGATGTAATTTGCCCTCAACTTATATGTTCAGACAAAAGTTGTAGCGGAATGTTTAATTAAAATAATTGCTTAAACAAAAATTCAAAGTAAAATTTATTTATTTTTTTTTAATAAATGATGTAGACAAACGTATATGGAAAATGTGAATATAAAGTAATGAGATATATAAATCACTACCTTGGTAACAATATATCTGAAAACTGAAAGTGTATCAAATTTCAATTATTTTCGCAATTCACTAAGGAAGCATATAATCCCTACAAAGCACGCAAACAGAAAATCTCGTAAGCTACGTAGATATAAAAAGATTTCCATTTATTTAGTTCTGCATGTTGCTTTTGGCATATTCCTAAGTCCTGACGAATATTTTTTATAAACAACATATGTTGCACATCAAAGCGGTTTATCAAATTCTCTTTAGAACAAGAGACCTGTTTTACTTTTACGCGATATACATATAGATGTATTCCGGAATATTTTACGATTAAATGAAATATTTTCGCGAAGTACGCACTGAAACGCGAAATATCTAAATTCACTGCGATTTACCAATGTTTATTTGCAGAAGGAATTTTTTTTTATTTATATGTAATAATAGGTATAATTTGATTGGTTGTCATCAGCATGGATTCCGTAGGGGTAAAGATATTGCAACCGCCGTTTTCTATCTCAAGAACTTTATTATTACAGCCTTGAAGTGTAAGTGCTTACCATGTTCCATAAACCATTCTAAATTAATCTGTAAGCTGGAACGCTTCATCCTGGTTCAAATCTTACTTGAAACATAGGCAGCAGACAGTTGAGATCAACTCCAATGGTGTTCGTGTTTATTCAAATCCCATTTATGTTGCGTACCTCAAGGCAGTATTTTTGGGCCACTACTTTTTGTTCTTTATTTTAATTATGTCCATGTTGTCGAGTGCCCTTTGATGGAGAATAGACTCATGTTGATGAACTATGCCGATGACACTTCTTTGGTAGTCGTAGGATCTTCATAGGAGATGGTCCCCGACAATGGCTCTAGATTCTTGAAATTACTTGAACAATGGTTAACTGCTAATACTACGTGATATGGTTAGCGCTGATGTACTACGACCGGTCTATTCTGCTATCCGCATTTAAAGTTTGGGGTCGTCTTTTGGGAAAGCAGTAGAGAACTCGATCGTATTTTTGTTAATTAGAAAAAAGTCCTGCGTTTAATATTGCGCCTCAATTACAATCAATCTTGTAGAGCGCATTTTAGAGCTGGCAGGTTTTTGACCATGTTTGCAATTTATATTTTCTAATGCTTAGTATTTTTATTCAAAGATAAAAAATTGTTTGAACATAACACTTTCTTTCACATCCACCATACTAGACACAAAATAAATTACTGCTATCCCAGGAAGTGGACGCAAGTTACTCCCCTGAGAAACTCCAGAGCTCGGCGTGAAGTAATCAGACTCAAATCCTATGTATGTCATAAATTGCTTTCATCAAGAAGATACGATTGGAACAAAGACAAAAAAGAGAACAAGAATCCAATAATGTCCAATTTATTAATAAGCACGGTGTGGTCGATTCGACCAAAAGCTTTTGTTAGGTCGGCATACACAACATCTACCTGACTCCCAGCATCAATACTATCAGGTAGGTACTGTGTAATTGTAACAAGATTAGTTACCGTAGATCGTTGAGCAACGAAACCGTGTTGGTCATTTGAAATCCAGGGTCTAACTTGAGCATAAATATACTTGTACAAACATTTCTCAAAAACTTTAGCAAAATTATTTAATAAAGCTATGGAACGATAGTTGGAAATAACACACTTCTCACCATTTTTAAAAACAGGCACCAATTTGGCAATCTTCCACACAGATGGGAAGGTGGATATTTTAAGAGAGACTGAACAAGTAGCAAAGATTAGAAGCAAATATATTTGCACAATCCCTAACAAAAAAGGCCAGAATGTCATCACTATCCGCCATGCAATTATCCTTTAAGGATTTCATAGCATACACCACATCCATCTCAGTTACAGAAACTAGGTTATCCGTAGTAGCGCACAGAGTAATTGGAGCAACAGGCGTCGGAGTTAATGAAGGAAGGTACACCGATTGGAAAAACTCCCGCAAGGCGCTCACTATGGAAGGTGGATCGTTATACGTATTGTTGTAATCGTCCTTCATAGTTTTAAGAATACCTCCTCCATCCCTCCGAGAACGCACAAACTGCCAAAAATGTCTAGGATCGGTTGAAATGGAAAGTTTTTGTATAACCGCCTAGAATCTGTTTTCAGCATCCTTCTCATATCTTTGAAAGCATTTAAATCGCTTAAGGATCCTGTTCTTTTATATGTACATCAATCGATAATGATTTTTGAGTTTAATGTTATTAATGTGATCATGCGTAAACCACAGAGGATAATTAGCATGCGCACTAATAATATCACTTTCATATAATAAAAATGTAGTTGTTTTCTATATTACCACAAATTCTAGTTTAGACAAACATACGCATTTTCAAAATGAAAAATAATGCACAATGTATCTGTCATCCATTACGATTTGCTTATACAATATATAGGGTATATACTGTTATTGTTCTTGGAATTGAAATTCGTGCTTGTCTTTATATAGAAGATCTTCGATGTATGATATTGAACTCGTGTGAAGCATTTCTGTCGATATTGTGTACCTTTTATTCGAAGTATATACATGCATGTCTCTACGGATTTTGCAGTAACAAACATACATGTGAATCAGTTTGCAAGCTCTCTCGAATTAAATTGAGGTATACAGGATGCGATACGGAAACGTTATTGTACTCAATTGGACTGAGAAACACTGTCTTTTTATTACGTAATTAATCAACAAGAAACTATAAAGACAACCGGAAGATCTGGAAATAACCCTCGGTTTAGAAGTTGTTCCTAATTTACTCTGTATAATAAAGTCTGTGTTATACGTTTAATTTTTTTCTAATTTTAATATGTATTACTTGCATGCTTTATTTCATAATTGTGGTAATACATTATACGAGTAGTTCAAGGATTAATGGGCGGTAAAGGAAATCAGCAGTAGTTCAAAAACATCGCAGCTGTCGATACAAATTCAAGGCGTTGATTTGCTAGCTGTTCCTGCAAGGTTGGTATCCAAGACTGGCATGTTTTTCAGCATTTATAGAAAATTGATAGTGGCCATTAATAAGTAAGAAAATATTTAGATAGAAACCGAATAATAAAATCCACAAAACTCAAACCCGCTCTGGAAATCAAAGTGGCAATATTATGAATGGAAATGTTCTACGTTCTATATATCAAAAATGTTATATACGATATTCTGCAAATTCAGTCCAAATATGATGGTGTTCAACTACAAGATCTTGATTTTTATATAGCAACCTTTAACTGTTAACTCAGAGAAAGAAAATTTTGTAAACACATGATATTTTTTATTATTCATTTTGAGATCACACTTTAATAAAGCTTCTACGTCGTAAACCAACTGAGTTTTTAAAATTTTTAAAAACATGCAAGGTGCTTTATTTAAAAAAAAACTGAAGATTTATTTTTTTTTGCAGTACACCACTGCTCATAAAAGAATGGACACTAAATTTTAACAAAATAGTTTAGAAAGAAATACTTTTAGTTAGACGCGGATCGATATTGTTATTTCTCTGTGAGAGTAAATAACTTGAGTCCTGTGTAAATATGTCTCGCGGAAAACCGCTCAGTGTTGAAACGCGATTAGCAATATTAACGCTACAACAAGAACATTCTGTACGGAATATATCCGGTCGACTTAATATAAAAATCCACAGTAAATTTAACTATCAACAAAATGGTACACTTGCGCAGTGAAACGTCGTTTAAAAGAAACAACTCTCCGGCCATATAGGTACACGAAACCCGTTGCTACGTCATGGGAATAAACAAAAACGTCTCTAGTGGGCCAACACCCATAAAGACTGGAGAATAGAACAATGGGAAAACGTACTATAAATTGATGAGTCCAAATATGAGGTGTTTGGTCAACTGCAGCATTTATCAGGGGCCTAAAAGACGAGAAAATGCTTCCTGGGCTCATTATACCAACAATAAAAAAGGTAGTTGTTCCATTCATGTATGGGATTGTTTTTCATTAAGTAGAATGGGAGACCTTGTGAAAATTGATGAAAAAATTAGGAAGGAGAATTGCAAATGCTCTACCATCCAAATTGCGCTTAATAGGCAACAACTTTGAGTTGGTGCTCGATAACGATCCGAAGTACACGTCACTATTATGTAAAAACAACCTCAGTAATGCAGAGAATGAAGGAGTATTAAAAATTATGACTTAGTCTCTCTAGAATTAGGATCTTAGTCCGGTAGAGCTTCTGTGGGACGAACTGGACACACGAATTAGAAGAGAATGTTCAACGTCCAAATCTCTTCTCTGGACGGTATTGCAATATTCCTCTAGATACACTGAGGACATTGATAGATAGAATGCCACCAATTGTGCAGGCAGTTATTAAAATCAAGAGGTGTATATTTCGATGAGATGGAAGTATAACTTACATTATGTTTTCCAATGCAGATTATTACTTTTATTTTGTGTACACGTGTGCAATAAGTCGTAGATGAATAAATATTTCTCTTGTAATTGTTTCGTTTACAGCATTGAAGCAAACCTTAAATTTTGCATGAAAAAGGGAGTGTCCATACTATTATGAGCGGTAGTGTATATAAAACAATTACTGAAAATAAATAACGAAAAGAATGTGTGTACATAAATAAATAGGGAAATTTCGGCTTTATTTCTTTCATTTTAATGTTAATTATTGATACAAATTTTTCGAAAATCCTGAATTATTCGCAAACAATTTATTTACAACTGTTATTTAATTTATATGGGATATAAATAGGTATCAGATCACAAAATAAATTTAATGCGTAACTACAACATTAGAAATACCGAACGTCTTAGATCTCAGCAGCATATATTCTTTTATACACACCTCGTACAATATTGCATATTTTCTTTGAAACTTATACTCTACATAAATACAACTGCTTTTCCATTATATGCATGAAAATATATTATACCTTAACAGATTTACTACATCTTCATTTATTTAATAAGCCTGTGTGATTGAGATAAAGTGATTGTGTAGTGATTTCAAGCTATCCATTTAATTCAAGTCCTTGTAATAAAGGCTGTTCTATTAAACACAGTATCACTACTAGAGTTACTTTTTTGGTACCACTTGTATGGATTATTTAAATGATCAAATAACAAGACTACCTTCTTCAATAACTAATGTATATGTAAGAAGCACATACGATTTTTTCACGTAACCTGTATATATTGGTTTGAGATACCTTCAAATTTGTTTATATACTTCCCGTAGAGAGCCCGTAAACAGAATCGTATAGATTGGATGACGTGTAAGCAATACTGCATAAGGAAATATCGTAATCGAAAATGTTGTATCAATAAACATCATTTTCAAAAACAATTGCCATATAAACATGTTCTGACAACACAATATACATATGTATGTATGTCTCCTATGAACCACTTTTCCTACTATTTTGTACTCCTTTCTCCTGTATTGATACATAGATACTTATTTGTCAGCAACGCCTGTTCGATATTTAAACTACTTCCTATAAAAAGCAAGGCATATTTTATGGAAAACATAAATCCTTTAACGCAATGTCTAGCATATATTAGAACTTATATAAACCAGGACCCAAATTTAAGTATTTTTCAAGCGTAAATGAAAAAGTTAATCGATCCTTATACATCAAAGGAAAGTTCGTGTACTTCAATCAAAACACCAGCGATGAAAAAATAAATTTCTCGCGTAGTAAATAACCTTCCTTACTTGTGTTTATGTTGTTCACCTGCATAATACTTCTGACTTGGTGATAAACGAACTATCGACTTTGAAATTTAGGGATTTCGAAATGGATAGTATAGTAACGAAAACCCCAACAAAGAAAAGCCATAAAAGATAAGGGTTTCATTAGAAACATTCGATTGCGGAGAGACTTACAGGACAGCGGGTAGCATAAATCGTGAAGCAAAGTGCGCTCGAACCTATTGCGGAAACTCTAAAACTCAAATGGACCTACAAACATATATAATCCTGAAAGTAAAACTTCACGAAAAGCTAGATTCTTTAAATTTATTACCGGTACTTATATTTTTATAGACGCTATTCAGCATCAATACCACGTCGCTGTTAGGGCTTATGTCTATGACTCCGAAAAATTAATTGGGGTTTAGAAAACCTAAAAGCTCTTTCACGTCGAGTTCAAATGGTGTCCCTAGTTTTATTTTCGAGATGATACTGGTATGTTCATTAAATAGTTGCATGTGACATCTAATCTTATTCTGAAGCGTTCCCCATTTCCATCTGCTTGGAAATTGTCATATATTTGCAGTGTATTAAAAAATGATCCTTCTAATATTTGCAATTATCGTTCTATATTCCTACTATGTCTTTATGCAGTCTTATTCTCAGCAATTTATTATTGGCCCGTCAACACGGACTAATGCGCCAGCATTCTACAATCGCAAACCTTCTGACAATATGTGTCCGAGGCCTTGAATGAGATGGACACCATTTATCTGGACTTTGATAGAGCGTACGTTCTTTCGAAAGTTGAAGTCATCTGGATCTAACTATCTAATTAATAGGCACTTACAGATATGTTATAAGGAATTTTACGTTTGCTAGGTATTTTATTTTCAGCATAATTCAAGTTCCAAATCTTGGTCCCTTTATATTCCTTTTGTTTTTTTTTTACTCTAGAGGGATATTGATCAGATGGTATCGCTTAATGTCTCTAAATGTACTACTGTAGCTTTTACTAAACGTATAAAATTCATCAATCAATCATTTGTAAATTGTTAATATATCTATATATATTAAATATAATAATTTTCCCAGGTTTCTGGCCGCGTATGCTGTTGGTCCCGAAAGCGACCGTTTCGACTAAGTTGAGGTTTTGACGAGATCTCACTCATCTTCTTCTGGACACTCTCATTCGGCTAGTCATAGGAGATGAACTGACGTTCACCTCTGGTCAACAGCGGGTAGATGGACCGTTCACCATATATTTAGGATTACTCAAGTAATTGAGAAAAAGACACCGTATGACCAGGAACTTTACCTACTGATTGTCGATCTAAGGAACGAAAGCGAGGAAAGGAGATTGGAAATCGGAAGGAATAGAACGTTATGGTAATGATTTCGCTGAAGAAGGAACTCTTCCTTAAGAAGACATTTAAATGAGCAATCTCAACAAATATGAGAGTAAAGAGAATATTATATAGAAAGTTGAGTTGCGTATAAATGAAGAATAACATATTTTTTCCATAGAGACACCAGAAGCACTAGGACAAAGTCGAAGGTAGTGGGTAATACGAATCTGATACAATTGGACAAGAAATCGATGGGGTTTGTAAAAGAAAAGTAGTACCTACATTAATCACTACATAAATCGCTAACGAAAAATGAATACAGTACTACTCTATCGGGTATTTTGAGGCAAAATAGGCTTAAATTCAAAATTGTTAACAAACGAAAAAGAATTATGGAATTGCTCAAGAATGTATATTTGACGAAAATAAAAACATTCCAAGAAGAAAACCGCATTATTATTTACTATTGATATGACATCTTTGTCAAAAAAAACGGGCATGATAAGTCTGAGATACATGCAATTGACATTCCGCTTTCCATAGAAAACGAATCATCATTACACAGGCTGGATCCGAAAATGGTGACCTATTTATGATTCTTTTGTACGTATGATACGTACTCGTAAACAGGAGTAAAATATATAAATTTGTCTTTATAGAGGCTGTCTCATACATGTATATTTAATTCAATATACAATTCTTTCAGATTTAATATAGTAATTATTTATGTGTAGCAAGTAAAGCAACCTTTTGCAACATTTGTCCTACAATTTTACCTAAAATTCTAACTTTGTCACTTTTGTTGAAGTTCATATATATTATGGTGGAAAATCTGAGGCTCGTTAAATTTCTTGATTTAAAATTTTGATCAATTTGTTTTTAAATTAAGAGATAATGTTTTCTAATTAAAATGACCAAATGTAAAGTTGAAAGGATAAATATATTGACAAATTAATAAATATGTACCGCTTTTCTACAAAACAAATATGTTTTCTGCAGAGACCTAAGGCAATCCCTGTCTATCTTTAAATATTCTAATTATTTTACGAAACAAAAATGAGATCGATAGATACAGATAATTTTGAAGAACTTGAGAAGATTCGACTTCTTTAATCTTTGAAATCGTACTCACTTGCACGTGATTTCTCGCCTTTAAGATGGACTGGTCTTCGGCTTCCAAAATAAGTGTCCGGAACTTCCAGATTTTCTTTGTAGTGTCAGCTGATACACTTTATGACTGGATATAAACGAAGATCTTTGTAAAATTATAGAGTTATATGAGAAAATAACTAGTTATTCTCAGGCGAAACGATGCCAACATGTCTGACTTTGACACGAAGTTTACTTATTGTTTTGTTTTATATTCATAGCGACGCATTTGTTCGCCTGTATGGTAGGCCACACAGTACACACATACTTGATATGTGTGAGATTATAAGTCGTGTCATCCTTCCATCGTACGAGAAAATTTTGAAAATTATAAGTATAATTTGGGAACAATGCACATTTATACAATATGATTGAAATGTGTTAGTACAGTATATTAAACGTCATTAAAGAATGAAATTTGGAAATATTTATATATATATAAAATATGTTTACGAAAAGAGATATATATAATAAACGATAGTAAAGTTTACGTCTCGTCTGCAAGTGTTGTTGGAGGGACGCTTTTTTTTAATAATAGACAAAAATATGGCTCATACATCAAAGGTCGCAACTACGTGAGAAATAATGTACACATATATAACGATAAAAAGATATTTTATATACATATATATGTATATATATGTAAGTACTTACCACTAAGCTGTTTCCGGAAGCTCCAGTTAAAATTAACAAACTGTACATAAAAATCAACAAACTGTACGCCGGTTCATTCACAGCACGATTATGCATATAACTCGCCACCAAATCGGGATCAACTTCATTACTTTTGTTGATAATTTCTATGACTGTCATAGAAGTGTTTAAGGGGAGGGCCATGTTTTCTTTTTGGTATGTGCCCATATACACATTTCATGGGTTGTAAATAGAGCGCTTTCTGATGACTCACTATGACGCTACATATTTGATTTTCGCCTTGGATGTGATACTATGACGAAGGAATCCTGAAACAAATAATCAAGGCGTTAAATAGGAACACAATGAAACTATTTCTAATAAACTTGTTTTAATTGAAGCAAGGTTATCGATACTAACACATTCAAATATTATTGTAGATAGGAATTGAAATTTCTTAAATCTAGTTTTATCAGATAGAGAAGTTTTTGCAATTTCCTGTACCCGAGTCCTCCTACATTTACAATGAACTTTGTTACCGTACTAGACCTTATTGTGTCATTCTATTTAGTCAAAGCTAGCTAGTATGTAACATATGGGCTGAAAAGTCCCGGGCCTAACAAAGAAAACACGTTTTTTTTTTGGTTCAAAATTAACTTTATTCATCAACGTAATATCCATCAAGAGCAACATAATCATTCCAGCGCCGCTCTAACATTTCAATACCACTTTTGTAGAACGATTTATCTTTTGCCTCAAAATAGGCCTCAGTTTCAGCGATAACCTCTTCATTCGTGCGAAATTTCTTACCGGCGGGCATTTTTTTGACATCTGCGAACAACCAGTAGTCGCTGGGAGCCAAATCTGGCGAATACGGTGGATGTGGGAGCAATTCGAAGTTCAATTCATGTACTTTTGCCATTGTTTTGATTGACTTGTGACACGGTGCATTATCTTGATGAAACAATTTTTTTTTCTTTGCCATATGCGGTCGTTTCTTTGCAATTTCGGCCTTCAAACGCTCCAATAACGCCATATAATATTCACTGTTGATGGTATTTCCTTTCTCAAGATAGTCGATGAATATTACACCACGCACATCCCAAAATATCGAGGCCATAACCTTTCCAGCCGATTGTTGTGCTTTCGGGTGCTTTGGACGAGGTTCACCATTTGCTGTCCACTCAGATGACAATCGTTTTGATTCCGGAATGAAGTGATGCATCCATGTTTCATCCATTGTCACATATCGACGCAAAAATTCCGGTTTGCTACGTTTAAACATGGCCAAACACTGCTCAGAATCATCAACACGTTCTTGTTTTTGGTCAACAGTGAGCAAACGCGGCACCCACTTTGAACAGAGCTTTCTCATAGTCAAATGCTCATGCAATATAAAGCCAATACGTTCTTTTGATATCTTTACGATATCAGCAAACTCACGCAACTTTACTTTTCGATCATTCAAAACGATTTTGTGGATTTTTTTATGTTTTCTGGTGTTACCACCTCATTTGGACGTCGACTGCGTTCTGCATCATCGGTGTCTCTACGACCACGTTTGAAGTCAGCAAGCCAACGTTTTATTGTTGTTTCTGATGGAGCAGAGTCCCCACAACACTTTTCAAGCCATTGCTTCGCTTGAATGGTATTTTTTCCCATCAAGAAGCAGTGTAAAATTAAAACACGAAATTGTTTTTGATCCATTGTTTTGAAAATAACAAAAGTAGCGTGACTCTTAGCTCAATAACTCACAAACTAATGAATAGAATTTCATGAAATTTTTACAGCTGTCTTTTGAAGGTTAGCACTAACTGAGAGAAAAGTGACTGCAATAAAACTAGCGTCATCTATTTAGGCCCGGGACTTTTCAGCCCATGTGTTAGATGGTATGAATATCACGTAGGAGTTGCATTTAGCTATTATCTGAGTGTGTCCAGACAAATATCTGAAACTACTACATAGTGCCAGAATACGGTACAACATTACATGAAGACTGCGTATGTATGTATGTATATTTGCATGATAGAAGCAAGTTCATCCAATTGAATTTTTTGTTGGTAGACATGTAAAAAATATTTTTAATATTTCCTCCAATATTTTTTCTTACTTAATTCCAGCTTCTAGTAGTTATCAACCAAAGGTAGTTAAGAAGTGTTATAGTCTCTGGCGTAATTTTAATGTAATCGACCATGTAATTAAGATTCCAAAAACAATTTTTAATTGTCATGATAAGATTTAATAATCAAATAATTCCTTACTTCCTAGCTCATCATATTAACTTTGCGTTTTAAACAAGTCAAAACAAAAGCTTTAAATTAATTTTACAATTTAGGGTACAAATTCGTTAATCTGCCCCTTTATCATGAATTTGAATATTCTCGTCAGTACTTAGTCGTTTCTCTCATTTCCTTGTTTCTCTATATTACGTTTTCTTTCATTTTTTCCTGTTTATAAGAATTCAAATACCCACTTTTATTTCATACTCGCTTTCATCGTTCTCCGCTTCTCTTTTCAATAGATTTAATCTTATAACCTATTTAGTATATAAAAGCACTTAAATATTTGTATATTTATAAGCGTATATTTCCTTCCATCGATTATTTTATTCTACTTTGTATTTCCAGTAAATATCTATACATGGCTGTTAGTATTGCGATTATATTGAATAGAAACGATTTGATCTCCACTAAATTGATTCTAATATAGTCAGCAGCACTAAAATAGAATGGGGGTTAACCCAAGGATCCTAAAACTTGAAGTATTAGTGGTTTACTTCCATTATGACTCTGCACATGGCGATTCAATAGGGTTTCCTAGTTAAAGATGTATTAGGGCTTTATATATTGCTATCCAAGAGGAAGTTAACTCATCCTACATTCTTACACTTCCTAAGTATGTTAATGTTCATAGTTAACTTGGCATGGAATATGTAACCGCGTTATTTAGCGTTCTCAGTACATCTAATTTATTAAATTT
Organism: Trypoxylus dichotomus; assembly: GCA_023509865.1. Lineage (NCBI taxonomy): Eukaryota > Metazoa > Arthropoda > Insecta > Coleoptera > Scarabaeidae > Trypoxylus > Trypoxylus dichotomus. Next base: position 48,732,764 of record CM042078.1, read on the forward strand.
CAATAGAGAAACCTATTCTTCTAAATAATTCGATAACGCCCATACCTAAGTTTAAATGTTAAAGTTTTATATAGTATATGGACGCATCAGAGCAGGAGAAATTCCATTTCGACATTTTTGCTTTCGTTTGTTTGTCAAAATTGACTTACTATAGCAATTTTCGCACTTGTGTATAATTTTTTAGCTTATACTGTAGATATGTAACACAATACATTAAAACTTATAACACAAGTCTTCTAGTGCCTCTCTCCATTCGAGTTGCATACCTCAGCATTTTTACTTTAAAATAACTTAAAACAATTGCTTATGAAGTCACATGGTGGCAATCCCGATTCGCTTTCCTTTATTTGTTTTTGCTTTTAATGTTTGTAAGTAAACCGGAATAAAGCATCTACTGTCAGAATCATAAGAGAAGAGCCCTGTGTCACAAATTGTCGCACGTAATAACGATACACATTTGCAAAGTTACTAGTCAAGATACTTTAAAAGATAAAGAAACAAATATTAACATAGTAGAAATGTTTTTCGGGTTTTGTACTTACAGTTTCACTTGACGTTTCGCTGATCAAGCTGTCAGCTTCTTCAGAAGGTTTCTAAAGACTGTCTCAGCGAAACGTCAAATGAAACTGTAAATACACGACAACACCCGAAAAACATTTCTACTATGGACGACGGTCGTGAAAGCCTATACTCAAATATTAACATATGTCATTCGTTCTTAACATAACGGTAAGACAGACGTTATACTACCCTCGTGTTTTCAATAATGTATAGGACAAAGACAAAGACAAAGATACAACAAAAATGAGATTCCCATGCCAACATGTAGAATATCATATAAATAGGTTATGTCTTACTTTCTGGCCATATTAACAGGCAGTCTTTTCAATTACTTCGTCAGAATTGATTGGAACACCGCCAAAAGGTAATGTATGGTGTGCTGTTTTCAGATATAGAACTATTAGTCTTTATTTCATTATAGATAATGCACGCCATACTGTCATCGTCAATAACGTAACACCAGTTTGCTACTAATACCTCATGTATAAGACCTTAAGCCCTACTGCAGAGCACGAAATCGTTTGTTATATAGACAGTGGTTACAGCAAGATGGCGCTACGAATCACATCGCTAGTCAAACGTTGAGAATGATAGAGGATCATTTTGGTGATAGAGTTATTTTCCGATGAATAACGATACCAAAAATATGAACTAAAAGCGTGCAGATCAATTTAGCCATTGTTAACAACTCGGAGTTGAAACGCTCATCATGAAATTGCAGAAAAGATACCTGTCCTATAGAAGACTTCCAATTTGCCATTTCGAAGGCGTTATTTTTATAGATTGGTACCACTATAGTAGTTTACTATTACCCGAATTCAATGTCAAAAATGCGTTCTACAGTAAGATGTATGGGAAAGAAAAAATTTTCACGAGGAGTGCTCTTTCGTCAGGCTCTCGTCTTATAACAGCTGCCATTCACAATGTCGGCTTTCATATTTTCGAATCACCAATTCTCGAGATCTGGGTTCTAAATTACTATCTGAATATAATTTTGCGTGATGTAATCTGATTACAATAAAGGAACTTTGAACTGCAGTTCTTGTTTAAAAAGATTCAATAGAGGTAATTGTCGTCCAAGGAAATCAAGCAAATGTACCCTCTTTAGAGTCACGATTAGCCGAACCATTATCTGTACCTTTTCATTTGGACTACTCTGTGAGTTAACCGTCTTAGAATGTCTTAATGTATAATTGCGGGCAGCATACGTTTTTTTGCGATCTTGTTGAAGCTTAAAATAACAGTGAAATATTGGCGAAGTGAAGAATTAATATACTACTTCCCAATGGCTTTTTGATTTTAAAACTTTAGAGAAGTATAACAATACAGAACATGGAAGAAAAGTAATTTAGTTAAACAAATATCGCTCATGATATAAACCTCCATACTATACATCCATACTATACTCGCATTACCGGTACACATCCGCTTTAGGTGCTACATTAAGCTGTACTCGAAAGTAAATTCGAAATGTACAGCATTTATTTGTTCTTTGATTCCAATTGTCACGATGTAACTCTCAAAGGAGTGTGAAAGGAAGTCAATCGATTTCCCTCTTCCTCGAAATTCAATATCCAAAGTGTTGAGTTTTATTGAACCGCAAAACCCGCACACATTAAATTACGTAGTAATTACAGTTACGCTTTTCGACATGCCACACTAGACAGCACTCAATTTCCTTTTATTTGTCACGGGGTCAATTCTTTTTGTGTGAATTTTACTTTGAAGCAGCTACACCGCATTTCTCACAATCGGTACCGAGTATTTTATGTGCTTCTTCCTCTCCATGTTTAATTTATTCGTTATTAAACAGAAAGAAATTGCTATTAAAGATGCTGTGCTAGCCCGCTGAAAATAATAATTTCTAATTTTATGGCTTCCTCGGTTATTTTGAAAACGAATTATTATAATTTATAGTCTTTGTCTCTGAAGCACTTCCTTCAAATTAATTGTTTTCAGTGAAATATGTACGGGTTGCATAAGCCCGGTTTACAAAAAACAGTAGCGTGGAATGCAAAACATCAATCAATTAACTTAATGATTAGTAATACGTAGGTTTGAAGTACCACATATACTTTCATCCATTATAACTTGTTTATAAATAAACCACAACAGAACCATGATAAAAGGTAAGTTACGGATATTAATTTGAAGTCATATTAAATAAACCATTATGGGTGCGCTAAGTACTGTACAAACGCGTTCACTAGTGATTAAACAGAACCCATTATAAGTACAGACCGGATTATATGCAAAGTGGATATATTTGATTTTTTGCATATCTTTAATTATAGTCTATATGAGGACGTATTACACTAATTGAAGTTAATTAGTGATTGCATATGCTGCATATTTAGGCGTTTTCTTATCCTTTCTCTCAGTAAAACTTCGTAGTAATTTCTAATGTAGATCGATAAAGGACAATTCTCAGAACGATAAATCTTTTACATTCCTTTCTCTTATACTTCTTTCCAAGAACTGCACGTGTTGGTTTCGCCTAGCAGAAGGGATGTTACTACATACATCCCACACGTTTTATTATTATTAATTCCCAAATAAACTATTCATGCATTGAATATCTTTGAGCGAAACAGCATGTAATTGTGTTACGTTTCTAAATACTGCGCGTACACACAATGGGTATAGCGAACAAAATTTCTTTATGAATTAAGCCGTATCCTGAACTGGTTAAGGATGGCGACAAAATATTTTGGCGAGCCTGCAGTAAACTGGCAAGTTTAATTTTACTAAAAGCTTTACAAGTGTTTTTAAATTCTTTAAGTTTTGATATAAAATGGCAATTGTTGTTATAGATGTCTTGTGAGAGAAACTACCTGATTAATCAACACGCTAAAACTCCATCACGTATTGGAAAATGTGAAAAACTTAAGCGATCCGCATGTGTGCAGTATTCCATATATCAATGTGTAGCATCAACTTCACGAAACTCAGAACAAGAAGAATATAATACGGATCTGTGTAACGCATTAATTTCGTCTAACGTACCATTAGCAAGATTAAACAATGTTAATTTGAAATCATTTCTGCAAAAATATTGCAAACATAATATACCTAACGAAAGTACCTTCGAAAAAATTATGTCACATCTTGTTACCAGGAAATCTACCATGTAAGTGTGGCCGTTATATTGCCCATTTGTTAATAGGACTTCTTCATGAAGATATTGCAGGAAAATCATATTTAATTTATTGTAAACAAAAAACAAATAATGTGACAATTGTCCGATTCGTTCAAGAAAGTTTATCAAATTTCCTTTTACCTGGAAGTATACCTTGTGAAAAAAATTTATTAATGTTGTCCGACGCTGCATCATACATGATAAAAGCCGCGCAAAATTTAAAAAATTTTTATAGTAACATTATTCATAACACTTGTTTAGCACATGGGTTCAATTGTGTAGCCGAAGACATTAGGAATTAATTTCCGTTGATTAATTATTTAATTAGCAACGTTAAAAAAGTATTTTTAAGGGCACCTTTACCAATCCTACTTTATAAGGAGCGACTTAACCGGTGTTAAGGTGAATCCTGAACCGATTATTACGGGATGGGGAACATGGTTAGACGCTGCAATTTTTTACGCCGATAATTTTGAAGGAAAAAAATGTAATTCTTGAAATCACTGTTGACTGGATTTCTCTAGAAAACTGTAAAAAATAGTAACATCAACAGAATTGCTACAAAACCTTTTGTATATTAAGTCAAATTATAGCTTTGTTTCAAGTTTCATTCGTAAATTAGAAACGCAAGGGATGTCGCTTTCGAAATCAGTGAAAATAGTAGACGAATTTGATTTGATTCACAGGTATAGCAGTAAACTCCACTCACACAAATTAATTAATTATGCGGAACGCAGCGTTTCGAGAGCACGTGGGCTCCCATTGTCAACCGCGTTACCGACTGAAAGTAAAAACTGCATCACACATGCAAATTATTTTCTACGCAGACTCTAAAATTTCTAAACCATATGACTATTTACAATCTACTAGGTGGCCTCATGCCTTTCCCGGGAAAGGATGGACCGAAAGCGAACCGTATCTTTAACGGGGCCTATGGTAATAAATCCATCAAACTTGAGTGTGCAAACTTGAGTGTGCAATAAGTTTCCGTTCTTTTTCATGTATACCGTTTCGTACGCGTCTAATCCTCTATACGAGTTCACGCTTTTAAGTAGTGTCAGATTTTTTAAATCAATCTTATGTCCGGATTTTACTATATGCTCTGCTACGCTTGATAGTTCAGGTTTGTCTAAACGATAGTGTCTAATATGTTCTTTGAACCTCGTTTCGATACTCCTTTTTGTTTGTCCAATATAAACTTTCTCGCAATCATTGCATGCGATTTGGTATATTCCAGACCTTTTTATCATCTCCGGTTTATCTTTGGGATTCCCTAAGAGATTCTTTAAGTTGTTTTTTGACACAAAAGACACGTTCATATTTAGTTGTCGGAAAATTTTACTTAACCCTTTAACTGTTGTGTGAAAAGGAAGTTATAAATTTCTTATTACCGGTGTTTGTTGTCAAAGTCGTGGAATTTCTGATGTGTTGTTTGTATTGAACCTTCCTTAAAATACGGTCGACATCCATAGAAGAGAAACCATTGTACCTCGCTAAATCTTTGATATACTTACCTGCTCTTGTTTAGCGGAAATCTGACGAGTCTATTGACCTGGAAACTAATCGCGGACATTTTTTGTTGTTCGCAATGGTGCGAATCAAACGTGATGAATCTGTTGGAATTAGTTTCTTTTCTGTAGAAATTAATTCCAACAGACACTACTTAAAAACGTGAACTCGTATAGAGAATTAGACGCGTACGAAACGGTATACATGAAAAAGAACGGAAACTTATTGAACAGAGAACCACCCCCAATTGCACACTCGAGTTTGATGGATTTATTGCCATAGGCCCTGTTAAAGATACGGTTCGCTTTCGGTTCATCCTTTCCCGGAAAAGGCATGAAGCCACCTAGTAGAATGTAAATAGTCATATGGTTTAGAAATTTTAGAGCCTGCGTAGAAAATAATTTGCATGTGCGATACAGTTTTTACTTTCAGTCGGTAACACGGTTGACAATGGGAGCCCACGTGCGCTCGAAACGCTGCGTTCCGCATAATTAATTAATTTGTGTGAGTGGAGTTTACTGCTATACCTGTGAATTGCACATCCACACAGTCCTTGCAATCGTCATTTGAATTTGATATGCTATATAAGAAGGTTAAGGGTACAATACTAAATAAAAATGCGCATATTTTATTTGCATATAATCCGGTCTCTAATTATAAGTATGAGCGGTATTTCATCGTTGTGAATTTTGGATAAACCACAAAAATTTGAGCAGCAGGACGGGGCATCTCTCAGTAGTTTCTCGAAAAAATGTCAAATTTTCAAATGTTGTTTACGATACATATTATGTTTTTAACGTATTCGCAGAATTACCAATCCAATGCGGTCAATGTATCTCTTTTCTAATCTTAACGTTGCTTATTTTTTTCCTATGTGCATCGTACATTAATATTAAGCATAATTTGGACTATTTAGGACAAGTAAAATTATTCCTTCGCATATTCCCGATTCACTTCATTATTAGCACCATACTGTATTTATTGGACTGCATTTCTTAACAATTTAAATTGTTCATTGTGCGAAATACCTGTATTATATATATGGCTGTCCGTTAAATAAAATAAAGGAAGTCCGAAACATGGAAAGATCTAATTTTATTAGACTTAAATCCAAAATATTTTGCGAAAATTCCTTCGATGACAGAAGAAGAAATAACAAAGATATTTAAAATAAAAGTTTTTTTTCGCTAGAGGCAAAAAACTTCAGAAGGTTTTGCACATCGAGTTACCATGATCTTCTTCCAAAGTGATTTTATATCAAGCGTGGTTTAAACGTCGAGTTATCGTACCACTTTGGCTCCCCTGTCTTTTCTTCTCCTGAAGAAGCCTCCTACGACGGAGGCGAAACGTCGAAATCCCATCTTTCTCTCTTCTTTTTCTGTCCCCTTTTTCTATTTTCTTCTCTTACTCTCTTTCATCTCTTTCTATTTTCACCTTTCTCACTTTTCTTCTTTCCTTTTTATTTTTTCGTTTTTCCTCTTACTCTTATTTTATTCTCTCTTATACCTTACCATAACACGGTCCAATTCCGGAAACAGTTCGGTTATTACTGACTTTGGCCGTGAAAGCCGTTTAAGACTTGAAACATAAACAATGTTATAAAGAAAATCTTATTGTTGCCTGGAAGAGTTAACAAGCCCTCCTTCCCTATATTTAGATTATGTACATTCGCTGTGGAGCTAATTTTGTAGTATAAATATACAGACATCCTTGCAATAATAACAGATACGATAGTTTATGACACCTTCTAAACACAGAAAATTGTAGAAGGTGTCATAAATTATCATATTCTATTACTATTTCGCACGTTTACTTTAAATATGGTCAGTTTTACGAATGGAAAAAGCGAACTGTAAGCAAGAGTTCTAGTTTCAATATTTGCTACTTATCAATATACTCAATACAAGAGTCGTAAAGTAGGAAGTTGATGAAAATGACTCATTTGCTAAGCATGTTTCGACATCTATTACAATCACATATAAAAGAAAATTGTTTTACAAATACCACTTTTAACATGTACTAAAGTAGTTAAATGACTATGACTAGTTATAAAACCAGTTTACGTTTTTGGTAACATACCGGTTGTTGTGAGCGCTCAGGTGTCTCTATATTACCCTTTCAGTTACTTTAGACATTGCGTCCTATTAATAGGAAGCTAATCATTCAGAAAAATAGAAGTAAGGTTAAAAACTGTTATAATCTTTGTGATTTTTTAACAGTTTAAAAAAGACGTTATTCCTTAGTCACATTAAAGACTTGTTTATGGTAACCATTTCAAATATTTGATTTTCATCTAACACATGGGCTGAAAAGTCCCGGGCCTAACACATGGATGACGCTAGTTTTATTGCAGTCACCTTTCTCTCAGTTAGTACTAACCTTCAAAAGACAGCTGTTAAAATTTCATGATATTCTATTCATTAATTTGTGAGTTATTGTGCTAAGAGTCACGTTACTTTTGTTATTTTCAAAACAATGGATCAAAAACAATTTCGTGTTTTAATTTTACACTGCTTCTTGATGGGGGAAAAAATACCGTTCAAGCGAAGCAGTGGCTTGAAAAGTGTTATGGGGACTCCGCTCCATCAGAAACAACAATAAAACGTTGGTTTGCTGACTTCAAACGTGGTCGTAGAGACACCGATGATGCAGAACGTAGTGGACGTCCAAATGAGGCGGTAACACCAGAAAACATCAAAAAATTCACAAAATCGTTTTGAATGATCGAAAAGTGAAGTTGCGTGAGTTAGCTGACATCGTAAAGATATCAAAAGAACGTATTGGCTTTATATTGCAGGAGCATTTGACTATGAGAAAGCTATGTTCAAAGTGGGTGCCGCGTTTGCTCACTGTTGACCAAAAACAAGAACGTGTTAATGATTCTGAGCAGTGTTTGGCCATGTTTAAACGTAACAAACCGGAATTTTTGCATCGATATATGACAATGGATGAAACATGGATCCATCACTTCACTCCGGAATCAAAACGATCGTCATCTGAGTGGACAGCAACTGGTGAACCTCGTCCAAAGCGCCCGAAAGCACAACAATCGGCTGGAAAGGTTATGGCCTCGGTATTTTGGGATGTGCGTGATGTAATATTCATCGACTATCTTGAGAAAGGAAATACCATCAACAGTCAATATTATATAGCATTATTGGAGCGTTTGAAGGCCGAAATTGCAAAGAAACGACCGCATATCGCAAAGAAAAAAATGTTGTTTCATCAAGACTTCGCACTGTGTCACAAGTCAATCAAAACAATGGCAAAATTACGTGAATTGAACTTCGAATTGCTCCCACATTCACCGTATTCGCCAGATTTGGCTCCCAGCGACAATTGGCTGTTCGCAGACCTCAAAAAAATGCTCGCCGGTAAGAAATTTCGCACGAATGAGGAGGTTACCGCTGAAACTGAGGCCTATTTTGAAGCAAAAGATAAATCGTTCTACAAAAGTGGTATTGAAATGTTTGAGCGGCGCTGGAATGATTGCGTAGCTCTTGATGGAGATTACGTTGATGAATAAAGCTAATTTTGAACAAAAACAACCATGTTTTCTTTGTCAGGCCCGGGACTTTTCAGCCCATGTGTTACTTGAGCAGAATTAAATTCTCAACTACGCGTGAATGCACTAATAACGGAGATACCATGCAAATATAACGAAATTAGGACACGTTACGCACTAAATTATACGAAGCACACATACATCCACTCCTAAACGCAATTTCATAATTTTCACAACAAAATGTGATCGTCAATTAAGGAAATTCAGACTAATCAAGCTGTTTGCGATGTTGTTGCAGAAACTAAAATTTTATGTTTTGTTTTGATTTCCTTAAATTGATCTTACCACATTGATTATTTATGTAAGACACTTTCAAAAACATGCTTTCTCCTAAAACAGCTCACACGTGCTCGTAACTAGGAAACGCTTAAAATATTTATTATTCAAATTTCGTAGCGTGTATGCGTTATGGTATTATGCATTAAGGAATATATGTGCTAATTCAGACAGAGTTTTTCTTATGCAAAAGCGAGCAGGTTATTTTTAATATGAAACGCATTGTTTACTTTTTACGATTTACATATCTACGAAACGTTGTGTTACGTTTTTAAACACAAAGGGAAATTTTCAATTTACAATTACCCGCGTCACTATGCGACCCGTGTAAATAATTATCTTCTGCTTCCTCATCACAGAAGAACAATTTCTCAAAAGTGTCATCGGCTGCAGATTTATTGTGAAGAATGCTACAAATTTCAATTTACTTAGAAGATTGCTGAAGCAATATTTATTAAGTATTTCTGCTTATAATTTAACTGACCTTTGATTTACATAATATTAAGTTTCCTTTATTGTAGTTATTGTTTGTTTATTCCTTGACGTATTTCAGGCATGTGTATTCAAATTCTTTTATATCTGCGCCTGTTTATTATTTATCCTCAATGTACATACCCATTTAACAAAATAAAATTCACGTTTGTAAATCTTTATAAGCGGAAATTTCATCTACAACAAAATGTTTTGTAATAGATATATATTTTTAATGTAATATTTTTATTATACTGACATGTTATTATCTTTTAATCTGTCTCATTAAAGATTTCGATAACAAAAGCGTCATTTAGGAATGAATGATAGTCCATCCTCCCATTTATATTCATGTGTATACATATTAGGTTATAAATTTTACTCCTAAGTAAATAAGCCATCTGTCTTCATTAATATATTATGCAAAGTTAATATCCGATACGTAACCTAAATTTATTCATTGTAAATGTTACAACAAAGCCTACATATCTCCCATATCAGTAGGGTTTTGAACATTTGAAAAGTTTTCGCACCATATTATTAGAGTGAAGGTATGAATATCGGCAGTATGCTTAATCACAATTCTTACCGTCTAATACCGTATTTTTAATAATATTTTATTACACTAGCGGCATACTTAACTAATATCAAAACAAAATCGATGGCATTTTATTGCGAAAAATCCGTTAATACTTATAATCTCTTTAATTTATCCCATATTGTATATGGTATATGGCATTATCTATATGCACAGCAGCCTAACTTTTCTCGTTTAGAAAACAAATCTCGCAATGGATAAACGTATTGATAGATTGGCATAAACAGACGGAGGATATCATGAAAGCTCTACTCGGTGTTTACAATTTCGCTTCCATTATAGCTGACTTTAATTCCCTTTATCTGTCAATTTTATTAATAGCTAAAAGAATTCTGAACGGAATAAGACAAAATTATTGAGGATAGGTTTGTTTTCATCCAAACGTCTACTTGTAACGATTTAAGATGCGGATGTAACTTTTATTTAACTTATGTGGAACGTAAACAACATGAAATATGTATATATAACAATACACATACAGGGTGATTCACAACAGTAGTCTATTCAATGTACCGTTAAAAGAGGTTTGGAAGTTTTGAAATTGAAACCGAAACTGACACCCGAACAACTTTAAAAACGCCGCCATTACTTACTAGACACTTCTTAGTGATCTGCACATGCAGTAACCTTACGTTGTACACTGCTCTACTGCCGTAACGTAATAGGTCAGTATTACTAAAATTGGGCAACTTTATCTCAATGTGCTGTCGTCGCAAAATTATATTCATTTAAAGAAACGTTGTTGACTCGAAAATATAGTGTGGTGGAAAATCTCGGGCTCTTTAATTTTTATAAATAGGTTCTTTGATTTAAATTTTGTTCTTTTTTTAAAATTAAATAATGTTTTTTAATTAAAATAGCCAAATGTAAGGTTGAAAAAATAAATATATTAACAAATTAATAAAGATATACCGCCTTTTGACAAAAATATGTTTTTTACAGAAACCCTAAGGCAATCCCTGTCTAGCTAATCTTTAAATATACTAATTAGTATGCGAAACAAAATGAGAGCGGTAGATACAAATAATTTTGGGGAATTTAAGAAGATTCGACGTCTTTAATCTTTGAAGTGAGTACGATCTCACCCGCACGTGATTTCTCGCCTTTAAGGTGTACTGGTCTTCGGCTTCCAATATACGTATGTGTCCGGAACTTCCAGATTTTATTTGTAGTATCAGCTGATACACTGTATAACTGGATAAAATCGAAGATCTTTGTAAATTAGAGAGTTGTATCAGAAAATAACTAATTATTCTCAGGAGAAACAATGACAACATGTGTGACTATGACACGATGTTTTTCCATATCCATAGTAACACAATTGTTTGCCTATATGGTAGGCCACACAGTAGACACACACTTGATATGAGTGAAATTATGTAGGTCAATGCTGTCAGTCGTACAATGCTTCCATCGTACGAGAAATGTTGAAGATTGTAAGTATAATTTCGTAATAATACATATTTATACAATGTGATTGAAATGTGTGAGTACAGTATATTAAACGTCTTTTAAGAATGGAATTTGAAAATATTTATTTATACAAAAATGTTTACGAAAAGCTATATATATAAAAACGATAGTAAAGTTTACGTCTCCTCTTCAAGTGTTGTTGAAGAGACTCTTTTTTCTTTCTTTTTTTTTAACAAGGAAATTTTGAAAAGTTAATAAAGAATGTCCAAGATCGATATTTGTAAAACTTTAGAAAGAAACCTGTACAGATTGAATATGTGTGCTAAGAATTTATAAAGAGGGAATACTAACGGTACTTTGCCACCAACTTCTAACATCAACCATAATAAAAAATAACGGCATGCACCAAACAGTGACGAGAAAAGATCTAGAATAGGTAAACTAGTAAAATTTAGTAAAATCCATTGATAATTAATACACAATATTTTGTATCATTACAATAGGAAAAAGGAAAGAAAACGGGATCAACCTCACCGTATCGCGAATAATTTAATTAAGTAATAGCTAGCGGTTTCGTGCCCATTTGCACCTCATCAGGCCAATACACTTCCGAAAAGGACTGCAGAATCAAAATGGAACCAAAGAACATCAGCAATATCACGGCAATAAAACTAACCTAAAAAAACATAAATTTAAAACTGTATAAGGACGTACAGATCAAATTAAAATACCAAAAAGGCGCCAAGTCAACAAGAACTATTAAATTTTTTCAAGTTTCTTTTCTTTTATTTCAAAAAACTTACTAATTTTCGTTGATTTGTCCCCTTTTTGCCATTTTAATTTGTTGTGTACGTCCTTATGCCATTTTAAATTTGCGTTCTTTTAAGTTAGTTTTACTGCCGCGATGCTGCTGGTGTTGTTTCCTTGCGCCTGTTTTGATTCTGCACTCCTTTTCTGGACTGCCTTGGTCTGGTAATGTGCAAATACTCACCAAACGGGTAGCCATTGCTTAATTAAATTATTTGATGCACTGTAAGATTAGTCCCGCTTCCTTTCCTTTCTCCTATATTTTCTTATACAGTGGCCACAATAAAAGAGACCGGGTATGAACACAGTAGTACAAGTACTAACAGAAAAGTGACTTACTAATATACTAAAGCGACCGATACTTTTTACTTTCGAATGTTTTACATAAAATATACATATAATTTAGAACTTTAAATAGCAAGCATTACTGGAACATGTATAAACATCTTCGGTATATGTAGGGTCAGCTGAAAACATTCCTTGGAATTGTTCATTAACCAATAACGAGTGTTTTGGGAGTTCACGTACCCGCTAAGATGGAAACATGCTCCATCTGTGATAAAGTATGGATTTGGATTCAAATAACTATCAGCGACATGAGTGAGTAATTACTCGCAATAATGTCGTTTTGCATAGTCCGCAGGTTTTAATATTTACATCACTAACTTTGCATGTTCGTATATGCAACTGCTTCAACATGTCTGGCATGACGTCCGCTTGATGTATAGTTGGGAGGATAGATGTCTAATTGGTTTCCGTAGATTTCTTAGCATAGCCTCTTAAACACGTTGAATATTTTCCGGTGAACAGAGCATCTTTACACGGTTTCGTTTGGCGTTCACGTCTGAATCTGTAGCTCTAAATTTAGTAATCATTTTGTCCACAACAGTTTTAGAAAGAGTAGACGTTTGTGGACCTTTCATTTATGTCACAAAGGATTTATATTCCAAATAATTTTCAAAACTAAAACGTTCTTTGTTCGATTGAAAACGGCATTATGGAGAACCCTATTCACAATCACCATTAAAAACTGACAACGCAACACTGGCAAGCACAATATGATAGTTAACACGAAATAGCTGCTGGGCATTACTTGACCCCTCCCGAGCGTTCGATTCAAATATCACGTACAGTATAACTCTGCGCCCCTTTTATCTTATCCACTCTGTATTTATTTATTTAACAATAGATCACTCATCTTTTCCTGGAAACTCTCCTCGAAACGTCGACCTAGTCGAAACTTTATACAAATGCCTTCTATAAGTAGATTAAGTAATGTAAGAAAAGAAATTTACAGCAGAAATGACGATATATTTATGAAATAAGATTATATCATTTACAACGGAGAATGATTTTGACAATCGTAATCCCTATTTAGCTAAAATTTTGAAAAATAATGTAATAAATAATTTTGATATAAATAAAGTCCTTTTCTTTAGTTATTCACACATGCAGTTTCATGTTTGTGAATCAGGGAATCTTCGATCTCGCCAATAGGATACTCACGAAAGCATATTTCGACGTTCTTCTCTGGTTTCCGCGTATTATAAGGTGGAAACACCGTCCACTACGGAATACGGAATATACTATTTTAGAGGGTATTTCGTCTAGATAACTCGAGATATTCGCATAAATAAGGAACTCACAAGCGGTGTTGATTTTCTGTATTAGCCACCCACGCTAACTCTCTTTTGTTTTACGCTCATATATCACCATTAGATCCTGATGTTAAGTAACAATTGCCTTCGGTGGGTTATCAAGACAGCGAAAATATTTGTATCATATTTCCAGAGATGGAAAAGTTTGCTTTGGATGCGATCTTTGCTAATTGCCATGTATATGTGGATATGTATGTGCTAATTATTTTTGTATAAGATTTAATATTAATTATACGATTTCCTATAATAAAAACTGTTGATAGATCACTTTCTTGTTCCTCTTTTCCTGATATTTAAGCGAGCTATCCATACGGTCCCCGTTGTATAAATGAAAAATATTCCGGTCTACCGAACAGAAGCTGTAGATTCAAATCCTACTGGAAACTACGACTTATTTTTCATTGCACAAACTAATTACACTAAAACTTAACGTTCGTAATACGAAGGAAATTAAATCATCATTTAAAAACTAGCGGAAGTTGCTTTTAAAATAATCTAATTGATAAATCACTTGGCAATTCAATTAGTATTGCAGTTGAGATTCTTATTAATATTATAAATATGTGTTTATATCCATAAATAAATATCAAAAATGTTATGCTGAAATGTTTAAATATTTATACTGTTTTCCTAATATATTCACGTATTACACATGTCGTGTAACTTTTGGCGTTAATTGCTTTTCAGGGATTATTTCATTAGTTTCTATCACTCTCCTTGTCTCACCTTTAAAATACCTTTTCTCATCAGTTAATTCATCTAGAATTGATTAATCGTTGTATTGTTACTGTTAATTTAATGTTATTCAATTTATTTAATTCTCTTTAGTTCAGTAGTTATCACTCTACGTAGCTGTGGTTACATTCCTACGGTAGAGCACGCTTAATAATTTGCCTCATCATCTGGATTTTTCCTGAGAGCTTTTCTCCGGCGCAGCGTGAACAATGCAGATATTTTTTTTTCATGGCTTAAAAGTAGTATTGTAGTCATTTGCAATTATAGATCAACAAATTCTACATATTTGTCGAAGGGTACCAAGGTACTACTAATTGTAAGGGTATTTCTTGGTACCACAGATTTTCTCACATACATTGTATTTGTTGACTTACGGACGTGGGGGAGGAATATATTGTATGAAATTAATGTTTAATAAACGGTATTTAGACACTTCTATGCTGTATTTCTTATATAAGGTCACTGAAGAAGTTAGTTTTGTAAATATATTTGGAAAGTATATTTTACAAAACTAAAACGTTCGGAAAATAGATAAACCATAGAAAAAATTACTGAAAAGGACACTTTCAATTATCCCAAAGCTTTCTCCGCTTTATATCTAATATTTCAGGAGACAGGGTTGATAATCACAACAGCTATTTTTCAGTGTTTGGAAATAAAAAGAAAGCACGTGGTAGTTAGTGATACGGACAATGGGCTATTAATTCAAGAACTTTATTAGTTAAAAACCTAAAGCTTTCACAGGCTGGGTAGGAATTGACATTCCTATGATTCTGACATGACTTCTTATTTCATCCACAGCTAACTACCGGCAAGTTAATTGCAGCTTACAAATTAGCAATTATTATTGTTACGCTGGCTATACATTCAGTAAAGCCATTTTTTTAACATCTCTTTGTACTATTTCGGAAGAGGTTGTTTTGTTCTGTTTAATTGTTTTAAATTCACCGCCTACAAAGCTTCTATGCATTCAAATATTCATTCAAAATTGTATATATATTAGGGTGACAGATTAAAATAGACACCAGGTAAAGCGGTATAAATATGTAAACAGCTAAATTCTAAGAACGATTTAAGAACTTTCTCTTGTCATTAGGATAGGGGTAGATGTGTCGGAAGGAATTCGTCATAGTTTAGTATCGTTACGACTATGCCTCGCTTACAAGGTTCGAGTGATATTAGCGACTTCACCCGGGGTCGCATCGTTGGCCAGAGTGAACGCGGCGCTTCGCAACATGAAATAAGTAAATTTTTAAATATTCCGTTGTCCACAGTTAACCGTGTGATTACACAATTTAAACGCAAGGAAAAAACAACAGTGGAGCCGAGACCAGATCGTGCCGGACCTTCTGAAAGAAGTCAAAGGGTGCTTGTGCGCGAAGTGTTAAAAGAACCGCGAAAAAGTACAGCTGAGCTTGCGACAACTTCACAGAAAAGTCAGCGCACCGTTCTGCGATACCTCCACAGTGTGGGGGTGTATAAAAGGGTGGCAAAGAAAAAACCTCTCCTTACGGCGTTTCAAAAACGGCGCCGAATGGCTTGGGCAATCGAAATGCGAACGAAGCCCGAAGAGTTTTGGCGATCTGTCATTTTTTCAGACGAAAGCAGACACAGCCAATTCAGTGATAGTGGTCGTACGTGGGCATGGAGACGTTCGTCACAGCAAGTGGACGACAAATGTTTGCATCAGACGGTGAAATACGGCGGTGTAAACATCGTTGTGTGGGGCGCGATATGGTATGGTGGAAGATCGCAATTAGTAATCTGCGACGGAAATATAAATGCGGCAAAATATATTCAAATATTAACAGAAGGACTACTACCGATATTCGACAACGCGATTTTATCTAAAGAAGACGCCACTTTTATGGAGGATGGAGTACCCTGCCACAAAGCAAGAACAACAACCACATGGAAAGAGGAACAGGGGATTCGGATTTTACCATGGCCAGGCCAATCACCAAACATGAATCCGATAGAGAATGTTTGGCACATAATCCTGACAAATATGGCGAAACGACCCCGAAAACCCAGCAATAAGGATGAACTCGTGGCAGCTGTTACAGAATAGTGGTTAAATATTCCAGAAGACACCAATAATCATTTAATAGATTCTATGCCACGACGACTCGCAGCACTTCACGCAAGTAAAGGTGGATTGACAAAATATTAGTCTAATTTAAAAATTTTAAAATATTTTGTATATATAACGAGAATAGAATAATTTTTTTAATTAGTAGGTGTCTATTTTATTCTCTCACCCTAGTGTATTGTGTTCATTCCAATGCTTAATAATACTTTAATCTCACGATAAGTGTTATACCAAGTTTGTTCAATTATTATATGCATAACATTAACGTTCGTGGTAACAATAAGTATCGATGGAGAGCTTTTTTACGCAAAACTATTTTTTTTTAAATGGTGTGCAAACAAAATGAATTCACTAGTGAACTATAGGTAAGAAATATATAATTTTACTAATATGATGGTTGAACAACACAGGCACCACTCAAACTGTATATATAGATAGATATAAATATTTCCGTCATTCCTCGAATGTCTATTTTACTTAATTCTACGTTCCATGCAGTTACTTTGATGTATAATATACCACAACTATCCTGTAATATAAAAAGATATTTCACTCCATTCCTAAAGTTAGTAAAGATAATTCTGTCATTACACCATAAACATAAACTAACTATGGAACATAAAATTAGGAGGAATTTGTAAATTTCATATTCTTGACAGCTTTATTACTTTCCAACTTTGTTCGCAACCGGAAACTATTATAAATACATATATAAATCGGCTCAAAAGCTACATGCAGCGATATTTTTTGTCCGGTTCTAAATCAAAAATCTTATTGTTAAAATGTTGTACCATATTTCTTCACGAGGTTCTCGAAGTCTGGACTTTGAATCCGCGAATTATCATTATTCTTCGATATTTGTTGATAGTGGTTACTGAAATTTATAGTAAAGAAGAACTTTGAATACTATTTCTTCATAAACGTATAGATGTAAAAAATTGACATCTGCGTATTTAATTCCACTCTAGTATTATTATTTTTTTGTAACTTCTATTTTCGTGATTATTTATATAACCTTGATCTGTCCGTGTATTCTTCTATATTTATTTCTTTATTTACTCACGGTGTTTATATTCAATAAGTATACCGATACGTAGATGTTGCACGGTTTCTGTAATGGAATTGCTAACTTGGCAGAACGAGAATATCGAAGACGTACAATGGGGAATTAAAATTAAACGAAATCCCACTTCTACGAACATTTTAGTACTACTGACAAGGGAACAGAATTCATTTACGTATATGTTTATTTCTGATGTATACATTTTGATTTTGATTCAAGTCCTTGTAATCATTTTCCGCATTAAACGAGAACGTTTATTTAAAGGTTTTTTAAACTATATACCTTTTCTTTGTTACATAATTTATGAGTGTTTTACACAATTTAATTATACTTATAATTGTAACTGTGTAATGTACTTGCATATATGTAACAATTAATTTTTTTTCCAGGTTTTTAGAAATTATGGTGGATGTAAGATATATGCTTTCTTGCAAAAATCTGATTGGTTATTTTGTTACGCCTAATACATTATTATTTCTTGCGGTGTTTTGGATACAATTGCATGAGTAATTGAAATATTTGCACATTCTTTACAAAATAGTACATTAACAGAGAAACCACGTGAAATTGTGGTAATATTTATTACCTCAAGCAATAAAATTCAAATATTAGAAATGGTTTTCAAAGATAGTACGACTGCGTGCAAGACGATTAGCCACACTCCCTGCTTCAGCCTTAACCAAATAGTTTTAAAGAGTTTCTGAACACACAAAATGTTCGGCCTATTGAGATTTGCAAACGAATCAAATAAGTTAATTATAGTGAAAGTGCAATGAATGAGTCAGTCTTCCGTGAGAAAGTCGTTTACCATATTCAATCAAGAAAAGCGAAATGTTCACAATAAAGATTGACGTGCCCAACCATCATTCATTAAGGACGAGTTCAAAGAAAATGTGGACAAGAAGCTTGTGAAAAGAGGCGCTTCATCTTGGACACTCGAACCATCGTTTTCCGAAAATTTTAAGTCTTTCTTACATGCAGTAATCATGGATCACTTTGGTTATAGAAGAATATATGCTCGTTGGATCTTCAAACCATTGACAGTATTCCACAAGACACAACAAACGGGAGTCTTATCCGGTACCACGAAGATGGTGACAAATTTCTCAACCGTATTGCATAGGGAAATTAGACATGGATTTCATACAAAATATTTCAACTCAAGCCAGTGAGTAGAGCGAGATCACACAAATTCTATCTCGAGACCTAAAAAAGGGAAGGAAAATCTGATCACAAGGAAATTGATGGCAACTGGCTTTTGGGACTGAGAGGTTGTTCTGTCCATGCCATCCTGCCATGCCAGAGAAGACAGCAACATCAACAGCCTCGTGTGAGGCTTTTCAGCGACTTCAACATGCCATACAAAATAAAAGACCTTGTACGTTATCTGGCAGGACTGTGCTCAATCACGATAATGTTCGGCCTTATTCAATTGTAGCAACGAAACAAGGTCTGTAATACTTAAAACGGGATGATTCCCTCCTATTAAAGTTTACTTCTTTTAGTAGTACTTTTAGTATAAGAAAACTTGCTGAAATTGTTTAAAAATTTAAAATTGTCCACTACGACAAGCACCAAGAATTAGTGGGTGATGATGATGTATGAAGAGATTCGAAAAAATACTATTCACACACGAAGCAAAGTAAGCTTGGCAACGCACACGCTAGGGCGGTACCTTTTATTGCTGAACCAAATGAAAACATACATATACACATGCTAATGTGGATTACATGTATAAGAGAGCTCGAATAACTGCAATTATTGCAAATATATATATTACGTACATCGTAGGCTAGACTGGAAATCGTGTACACATTTTATTTTTTAAATATATTTTACTCTGTAAGTAAGTATTAGTCAAGTAATTCAGGAATTTACGAGCAGACTTTAGCGGCACTGTTCTTCAAACCAGGAGATCGTAACCGATGTAATACAGGAAATACCTCCAGCGTACACCATAAATGCTATCAATAATTTGATATTTCTTCACCCAGAATGGGAATATTTTTGAAAATCCCTTGCATTAAAATTTTTGTTTCTGATGTTGATAGTTTTATAGATTTGTTACACTACAAGCTTAATTCCTTATTAATTGTATGTTATTATAAATTGGAGTTGATAAATTAGGTATCTTACTTATACCTAAATATTCTATACGTTGCATTTTATAATAACCAGTTTGATACTCTGATATCAATTGTTTCTATGAAAATGATTATTTCCATGTTTCACGATAAAATAAATTCATGGTATCTACGTATTATCAAATTATTCTCCAAAATGTAGTAATTTCTGTATCAAAGCAGCGCATATTACGAAATCATCCAAAACTTCTATTTTTTCTGTACTGTTACACTGCCTATACCACACTCGTGTATAGGTTTCAAGAATGTTTCACTACAAATCAGACTATTCCCCTGGACGTATTGAAAAGATGCGCAATTTAAAAATACGTCAAGTCATAAAAATAATCCAAACAAATTGTTCATCAAACTTAACAGGAGTTTGCATATTTCGTTGTTAATTTATTACCGCTATAAATATTCGTAAGACATCTTTACATGTTATGCTTACGCTAAGGATACTCTTTGAAACAAATAGTGGTTACTTCAGATATACGATTCTTGAATAAGGTGCAAAATCTTTCCATTCAGGAAAACTTTCCTAAGAAAAAACCGCCAGGGTGAAATATTGTCATTGCTTGCTCTAGGCCTCGGAAAACCAAAATTTTATTTGTTTTTCTCCAAGAGCTTTCAGTTTGGTTTACCTTGAAATTTCTCAAGTGTCGTATTAAGAAAAATACGTTCTTAGTCTTCAATTAATGCGTTTAAACCTCCAAAAAATCGTAAAACTCCTATTTCTAT
The DNA here is from genome assembly GCA_023509865.1 of Trypoxylus dichotomus. Lineage (NCBI taxonomy): Eukaryota > Metazoa > Arthropoda > Insecta > Coleoptera > Scarabaeidae > Trypoxylus > Trypoxylus dichotomus. Next base: position 48,753,515 of record CM042078.1, read on the forward strand.
ATTTTTCGCGATTTATTGTAGGGTACTCAGGTTAATTTCTTACTAATTTATTTCTAGAACTTGCAGGTGCTATGACTGATTGGTGTGGCTACAGCAAAAAAGTTAACAAAACGTGTTCATTTATTTATAACTTAATGAAATATCCGCATTTTCTCAAGTTATTCAGCTTTCTTAAGCGATGTATTCCCATTTCGAACAAATGCAGTTAACTACTGTGCAAATAGTGCATTTGATTGTGCCAGTATGCTTCGGTCTACATATAGCATTCTTATAGAGTAATGAGTTAATTATTGACCCATTTAATACCGCAACGTACTGCGAAAGGGAGTGGGTCGAATGTGCTTGTTTGTTTCTCCACTAAGTAAATATGCTTCTGTTCATTTGTGTTATCATGTGCTGACTTGCAAATTATAAAACATATAATAATACGCAGCGTGTCCTTTATTGTGACCTTCCTCTATCCGTGCGGCATGGTATGGGTAATTTAATGTTTTACTCTGATGAAGCAAATGATTAAAAAAAAGTTAACCTTGCTTCGTAATAGGCTTAAATATAGGATTCTATCCTTTATTTTATGTGGCGGTAACACGCTTTTAATTCAGTTTGTGTATCTGTTGGATGTCTTGATAGACGAGACCTTGGTCACACGTTAATAATTCTTCTTAAAGACTCCTTTGAAGTCCCCTTCGTCAGCAAAGTGCAATCGCTATATAACAATTTAATAATTTTACTTTCCAAACGTTTTAAGAAACAACAGAGAAAGAAAACTTAATCTTAATTGGTTTCAATACACTGGATGCATGAATCAACATTAAATATGCAGGTTCTTTTTTTTCAATACTCTAAAACTTTGTAGTGCAGTAGATCAAGGTTTAAGGAGGCTACTTAAATACCGGCGACTTCATCAATAACTTATTTCAACACCTATATACAATTATAGTCAATGGACGTACATACATGTAACAGGCTACCTAAACTTTTAATTTGTACTTATTGAGTGCGTGTAAAATATTTCGTGCAGCTGATAATGAAACCAGGAAATTCAGTTTGGCCAGAAGAAACTTTATTTTCATTAACTTATGCTGAAACGAAAGGCGAGCATTACTACGACTCAAACTCAAAGATGGTACAAAAAAGGATGCTTAACAAAGCGTTATATGGGTAACACTTGCTAAGACAGGTATTGTTTTCTTTAAATCACAGATTCTTCAGGAAACGCCTTTGTATACTTTGTATGCTCTAACATTGACAGCGCCGCTATGATACGGTATCCATATTATGATACATAAGTTGAAGTGTTGAGCTATTATTACGAATATTTTTTAGCAAGATTTCCAAATGGGTTTTTTATGAAGTCTTTGACATTCTGTTTTATCCCCAATCAAGTAAAAGTTAGAATTTAAGTTGTTGATATACCAAATTCGTGTGAAAACAGTAATTACCATTAAAGATGGATATATATCAGATATTCATGCATTTTTAGCAAGTACATTAATAGCATATAATAATCCATATACATATATTCATTAAAATAATGTCGTTTAGGTGTTGGTAGTGATTCTTACTTTGGCCAATAATATAGAAACAGTTTGCAGTAACTTCAATATTGTTTTATATTGCAGATAGCATTGTAGTTTAAAAATTTTATATTAGCTCATTAGCTGTTTTGCGAAAGTGTATGAACATGGTATTTATTCCAGTATACTTAATAGTTCCACATCTACACTTTCTGAATGTAAGTGAAAGTTGATGCATTATATACAGACTTTTCGTGTGCACTCGATGCAATCGACTATGGAATTCTGCTCAGTAAGTTGGATTGTTCCAGATATACTTCCTCGTTTCTCAAAACTTATGAGCTCCTATTTGTCGTATTAACTGCGTATTTTGTAATTGTTACCAGTGGCATGAATTATCTACCTCTGGCATGCCGCTGGGCTCCAACTTAGGAATACTATTGTTTTTGTTATTTATCTATTGATTAGGCTGTCCGGGTTTGGCTTATGGTAATGATGTTAAGGTCTATTCCGCTGTTTTCAAGATGTTATATTCCTTCAGAAAAAATTGGTTATGCACCAGACGGACTTGAGAACCTTCTGGTGCATAACCAACAGATTCAAGCTAAATATCAACAAATGCCGGCATATTACCTTCGTGTACAAAATAAATCTCTTAAATTCGTCATATACCATAAAAGAGGAGATTGTACCTACGGTTGAATCATTTAAAGTTTTAGTGATATAAGTATGTCAAAGTTTTTGTAGTTTGTCTTTGTAGTGAGTAGTCTGGAATACGCTTCCATTATTTGGTCTCCTTATTATATCTACCATCACCTTACATTGGAACGAGTTCAACGTCGTTTTCTTAAATTTCTTTCTTATAAACTGGTTAGAGAATAGTCTCTTATAGGATTTGATTGCCATTCTTTGCTGGCGCATCTTAAAAAATGCAGAAAGTCGTATTACTCTTAGTTTATCTGGAAGTTAGTAAATGAATATGGATTCATTTATTGTGGTGATTTAAGTTGCACTTCCAAGTACCTCGTTCTTCACTACCACGTTTTCACTACCTGAAAACTAATCCTTTGCATAATGCCCCCATAGCGATATGTGCAACAGCTAATAAATACAGGCTAGGACATATGTCTGGGGCACCCCAAAATATTTAAAATAAAGATACATTCTGCAGTATTAACATAAAACTACGTGCATAAACATTCACTAAATAATAAATTTAATATTTGGTGGCACCACCATTTGATTTAATAACAGCATTTAACCCTTTAGGCATTGACGCTACTAAACGTAAACAAACTTCAGGTGAAAGTGCCTCTTACTCCTGTACAATTTTGTTTCTTAGGTAATTTTTTTACTGAATTTCTAACTGGAAAGCTTTAACTTCAGCATGCGCCACATATTTTTTATAGGCGATAGATCTGGTGACTGCGCCGGCCATTCAAGTATACGGATCCCGTTCTCACGAAACCATTCCATTGAGAATCTGGATTTATGACAGGGCGCGTTATCCTGTTGGAATAAATATTCTGCATCATGATTTTGCCGAAACCGTTTAATGGTTAATTGTATCGTATGTTGCGAACGCTTCATTGTTGATGCAATTTTTTTGCGACACCCTGCGAATGTAGCAACACTATTTGACTACGTTCTGCAACATTCAACTCCCGTCTTTTAGGCATTTTCACACAATCCACTGTAAATAATAAAAATAACGCTCTAGAAACCAGTTCAATCGCCAACGTATCATACTGATTAAATTCTTGAAATAAACAATGGACCGATATTTATGTAAATAGGGGATTATAAATCCGAATTCTGCGATTCAACGTCATAAAATGTGCATTAGTAAATAAAAGTTTTTGTGGAATTCGGGGAATCCCGGTGCGGTAACGTACAACGAAATCTTTTATGGGTGCCCCAGACAAATGTCCAAGGCTGTATTATACTGATATTTTCTTTTGAATCTAATGAAGTTTCAGTAATTTCACTTTGGTATAATCATCACACGTCTTATTTATAGCTGCTCTTGACGTTAATTATTCTTAGGTCTGTAGTATTTAAATTGTCTTCACAGTGTATGTATGGCTTTCTGTTATTAGTTTGTCGTATAATTGGTACTCTGTTGGACAAAAGAATCTATTGTTATTATAATGGCCAACTTAAATTAGGAACCAAAGTTAACTTCTCGTATCTAAAATTTCGAATTTTAATATTTTACTTCCACACCGTGGAGCAGTTTTTTTGGCGGAATATTCGTATGAATATTTGACGCTGGAAAATAACATGAATAGTTCGTGTGCTGGACTGACTTCCGTCCTTCTAAATGCTTTTCAGCGTTTCTTCTATGCATTTGTTGCATTTTTGTATCCATAGAAACATATCTGATATTTATGGTACTAAAAATGTCTTACCAACATACGTCTTTTCGTTTAAATAGCAAAAAGTAAGTTACATGAGAATATTTTCTGCTCAAAATAGATCAATCACTGATTAAATTATCGATTTGTAACAAATAGGATGATGAACCCTCTAAGCAAACCTTATTCAAATAAGTTAATGTATCCCATTCGTTAAATCAATATAGAGTGTTCTGTGAGTATTACATTACAGTATTTTCCAACAAATACGAATGTAAAATTAATACAGCTTTCGTTCCAATTCACATTTCTTAATTGAGCAATGAGATTAACATTTGGCTTAGTATTGAAGTGTATTTAACACCTACCACCACCCCACATTAGGAATAAGCAACCTTAAGAAAACGTTAATTGAGAATTCTTTTGTTAATTCAACCATTTTCTTTGATTAAAAGGGCTAATAGAGAGCAATAGGTCAATATACTCGGTAAGTTTCGAATTTACATTGGGAGAATTGGAATTATCCAGTATGATAGCTGCAAGTTATGTTAGTAGAAGCGAAAAAGCACGACATAACTCGATCTTTTTATATTTCTGAGGAAACGCATTAATATGTACACTAATAAAATCCCTTCTTAGTAAGAAAAGCGTCAAGCACCGACAATGGATGAAAATCGCACAGAATTAATTGCAGTGAATATGTCTGGGACAACTTCATCCAATTTCCTTTAAACAATGCTGACGAAAAAGTTTTTTTTTGCCGAACCATTCCGCATTTTTACAGCAATTACCGCTTCTAATTTATCTAGAAGAGCGCTATATGTCTCGTTAATAATTTAAACCCTTTTAAAGTAATTACTGAAGTCCAGCCAATGGAAATAATTTGGCCTCCTTGAACGAAAGTTTACCGTATTGCTTCTACTCTAGGGATTATCTTGATTCTGCAATATGGTCGCCAAATTCCATCCCCGTAATAAAACGATGCAAAGAATTCATTGGATAGGTGTCAAAGAAATTTTCACGTTGCTTACCTGAACTTAACATTTTACCGAGGGTTTATATATATTCAGTTCACATTGGTATCTTAAACTTTCAAACATTGATTATTATTTATAAGATATTTTTTTAGATTTCATTTTATTTTCAATTTGTTTACATTAATGTTTCTGGCTCTTGCTAGTTGAGGGCGAAGTATAGTTAAAGCTTCTTTTAATTTTCTATTCTTTATTTTCTTTAAATCATTATTATACGGTTATTTTACGGTCTTCTGTAATAAATTATATATATTCAGTTAAATGACTGAATGAATTTCATTTCTTTCAAATCTTTCCATTGATGTCCGCTGTTTTTCAGTATATGACCGGTAGGTACATATAATGCTTTATAGTCTTTTAAAATTAATTATTCACCTTCTAACAAAATTACATTCAAAATTCATGTAATTACGGAGGGCGATACGACTGTCAATAAAGAATAGTAGCAAGTCATTCACTAATGCAAATAGACATGTTTAACTACAAGATAAACAGATTAATGAAACATTGGACGTTGATGTTGCTTGGAAACAGTTGCTACTTTATAAATAACGTTGTTAAAACTGGATTTAGAGATCTTTTTCCAAGCATAAATCTTAAATAAGTCAACATCTTATGAAATTAATCTATTAATTTCTTTTTAATTGTGCTTATGCTCTAGTGTTGGATTTTTAGAACATGAAAGATTAAATACAACGTTTTTATGAAGAATTAAGTTGTTTTATTGTATAAATTACTAATACAGTTTTCAAAAATTCTTAGACAATAGACAAAAGAACTTGTAAAGGGTGGATTTAGGAATTTTTCTACTTTAGAGTTAATTAAAGGGCAATATACTAGTTATGATATATTTTGTACGATATAGGGCTGGAATAAAATAATAGATAGCTTCTAAAGACTTCATAGTTTTCCGAAGGATCTTCCACGAAGATAAATGTACTCTTGTATGCATCCGAACCAACTCTGTAAACAGTTATTTCACTCGTCTGTTAATACAGTAAAAATTGCGTTTTTGAAGGCACCTACTGTACCTTCTGACGACTGGAACCTTTGACCAGGTAAAGATATCATTGGGACTTAGGTCCAGACTGTACAAAGGATGACAATTCGTTTTGTTGCGTCAAAATTGTCTTGCGTGCTGTATGCAAACTTGAATTACTTTTTGGAGGATGATTCGTCGTTTGAGATTGGGTTTTGAAGCTCAGCGATGACTTGTGGAAAACAAATAGTTGTATGTCATTGGCAGTAACAGATCTTTGATCTTGTGGAGGAATTGTTGCTACATGACCTGCTTTCAAGACAAATGGCGCGACCATCTTCTTGGAGGCACTTCGGTAACGGATGACTTTTGCCAGCTTTCCTTCACCTTGGACCACCCAGATAGACGACTGGCATTTATTTTCTGGCTCATATGAGTAAATACAAGATTCGTCACCACTGACGGTGTTGTACACGTTTTTAGAGTTTCCGGCGTTGAAGCGTTTTTTGACATCAAGTGGCTAGGGTGACTATCTGGTTTTTGTTCTTCGGTCAACAGATGCGGTATCCAACGAGAAACAAATCTTTTTACACAAAATTCTTGATGTAACATTTTTTGAATTAAGTTCTTTGAAATCCCTAATCAAGTTTGCGATATTTGCGATATGTGCGATATTGAGAGATGTTGATCCTAGCTGATGATCTTGCCCGTAGCGCCGATTTTCTGCTGAGTGACTGCTGTTTTTGGTACATCTGCTCTTGGAACGTCGCTAAGACTACTCCGTCCGCATTTCAATTCTCCTTACCAATGACTGCTGTGGTGCTTCATTGCCGAAAACAGAAATTATAAGAAAATTATTACGCGAAAATGTTCTCAGTTTAATTCCATTTTTCAACAAACTTGTCAGTTTTGACAGTTCGTTGTAACTACAATACTATACGAACCGCACTAAAACTTTGGAGTTGGGTTAACTAAAGAGGGAGATTAATTTTTAGTACTAACATTTGACTAGTTGCGCCCTCTATATCCCAGTACGCATAACTTAAAAGGTATCCCTCGTACATCCTTTGTCAATTATGCTCTATGTATTTGTTTTATCATAATGAAAAATGTTGATTCAAACAACTCTCAAACTGACTCAATTGTCATCTGAGATTTTTCATTATTACACACAGTGTGTGGACATTCCCACGATTTTATTGGCTGAATATCTACTTTTAGATAGCTCAAAATAGTCAATTATTATTATCAATTACCTGGGAAGTTTCTGCTGTCTGCCGTTATCACTTTGAAGGTTTGTATTATCGCATAAACATTGAAATCTTTTATTAAGTCGTTACCTATAATGAACGACTGTCAGTCTTTCACGAATATAGAAGTTTTCACAAAACAGGTTTCTTAGTAACCGAACGTCATAAATCACTGTTTGTCAACATTAAAGAGAATAGATTACACAAAATAATGTTCTTTCAATGAGGTGAACCACGAACTTTTAGCTTAATATACGCATAAAACAATTTAATAGAGCCGCAGAAGTAATTTCGAGAGCAAAAATCGTATATGTTATTATTGCTTCATGAGACATACTACAAACACCAAGATAACAAGGAAAATATGTTCTTAAGTTAGGCTAAATGAGAAAGAATGGCTGAAAACATCAATTTTTATTTAAGAAACAAGTAAACTGAGCGCAACTGTTAAGTTAATTTCAGTCGTAGATGTGGATAGATTGCAGTTACAGTGTGCAGTTCTCATATCCATTCCTCATTATAATTCATGTCCCCAATAAAGTCATTTTCTCGAACTTTTGAATGAGTGATATACATAAGTTCTTTGATTTGGATAAAGACAAAACGATAACAATTTGTTACATTCTCCTGTATAAATTAAAATTGAAGAAGGTATTGAAATATATCGTTATTGATTTAACCTTGAATGAAAAAATGTTGATTTGCTTATCTATACTATCTTACAAAATTGAAGGCCTAAACTTTGAAATGTAATTTCTCAGTAAATATAAACTCCACCCAGAAATGTGTTATATCATTTTGTGCGTCTTGAAGGGAACAAAGTTTTAACGTCCTTATTTTTTCAAAATTTTTCAAGATGGGTTAATTAAAGTTTACTTAAACATTTTGTATGAATTAGCAGATAACTTTCTATGAATAATTGTCGCAAACTTTACTATCAATACGAACCTGATTGGCGGGAAGGCATCCCAACTCTCGTAATGTATGTCTTTTCTATATTTAGGTCTCTAAGTATTTAAGAAGGACTGACCAATTTTATATTAATTCCGCAATTCATGGTAACAAGAATGTTAGTCATCAAAATTACCCAACGCAAGTACTAGTTATGAAGCTTTTAGATTGAGTGTAATTTTCGGGACTTATACCTTTTCCAATGCGCAGCAGTGATTAAGAGTTAGTGTAGATATTAAAACAGAATTGCTAAAACTTTGGTCACCACTTACATATAAAATCAAAATTATCCTGTACCATAAATGTCAGCAATGCAGGTACTAACAGCGCTAAAAGCAATAACAATTTACCACTTTATGATAATTTACTACACTGCCATTCTCGCATTATCTGGGGAAAATCCAGTGTCGGTATTACTTACCGAATAAACCATTCTGATTAATGGATAAAGTTGTCGAAAAAGTACCTAATGAGGGACTCGTTGTTTTATATCACCAATCGATAAAACTCATACCAGTACTTCCCGACAAACTTTACCGTTTAACTACTACAGAACCAGTATACGGGATCTGCTTTAGTTACTACGTAGTCATGAGAATTAAAGGTCCTAAAATTTGTTTTTCTGATACATCCGATATAAATGTGCGCTAATGGATCTATCGCAGTCCATTTTTTTCGCTGTTGGAATTTATCTGGTCTGCATGGAATACATACAGCGTTACTTTAATGGTCTCACTGATGTATAAAAAATGTTCGATCTAAACAACGAAGCGCCATACCTCTCTTTTTAGTTACAATGACGTGCCATTTGATGTGGTTACCATTACCGAAAGTTAGTCTTTTTAAATTGAAACTCATAAAAAGGCTTATCATTGAACGTATTTCTTATAAAAGCGGTTAGACATAAATGTTTCCACGTTAATGCAAGGAAAAACAAAACATAAAGTTTATCCAACATGTCTCTGTAATCAAAAAAAAACAAATTTCATTATCCATATGAATAGCTAAAAATTCTTCCTCTGGACTTTATAACTAATAAAAGAAATAAATAATGTTAAAGAAAGATATTTTAAGTTTTGTGTAAATATTTAGAAGGAAAAGTGACTGTAAATCAAAATTCATAAAATAGAATAGCTTGTCTACTTCTTAATTGTTTTAATCCCTGTACAAAAATTCGAAAAAAAGCACCGTGTACAGTAGTGTATTTATGAAAAACAATATTGTTTACATGAATCCTTTTTGAGTATTCTGTATAGCGTAACAAAACTGAAGTGTACTGAGTAAAATTGCAATGTTTTTGTCTACACACAACAGCATACCGACAACCCGCAACTTAAGGTTTGGATAAAATTAATAGAACACCTTCGTATAACAACGGCACGTATTTTGTAACAGCACCGTCGGCAAGTTTAGGTTTCCTGGTTCCTTAAGCTATTACCGCGGAATTTACAATAGGTATTAAATATTTTTTAACGCAAAATATACTACACGACCTTAAAGCCAACGAATACAAAATAAATAAGGGAGAACATCACTACTTTGTTGTTCACTCATGCGCATGGAAAATATCTCAAATTTGTGTGTTCTGTTGATAATTGAAATTATACTTTAGGGCCACCAATATGCAGAGACGAACCGTGTTGCCGGTGCACAATGGCGGGACCGAGAGAAGGTCGACGCCGCTGGCCTCTGGCCCTTGCCTTGCTTGCCAAGTGTGTATCCTTATTGCTCAATATGCTGTATAATGTATATGATGAATTCAATTTGCGAGGGGCGTCTGAAGCTAAAAACTATATACACATAAAAGTAATCAAATAAATTTTACAACGAACCTTGGATATAAAATATATGCCTGAGATTATTACTTAATATATGCTCTCATTATTTTTTGGCTATCTTACTTAAATGTCAATTACAATACTGTAATCAAATGAAATAGGTTTCAGACATTTCTCACACATATCGTACATCTTTTTCTTAGACTAGCAAACACATTTTGGATCATAGCAGCATCAATTTTATTAATACATTCTACAATTCTGTTTTGAAAATGTGCGATATTATCACCCTACATGTTATTCTTTTTTTAAAATGGCTATAAGAAGAAATCGCATGGTATAATATCACACTATCTTGGTAGAAAATCATTTTCAGTGTTTAAGCTTTTTAAGCGGCTATGAAAAACTTGTTGCAGCATATTAACCGTTTTACCTGGTGCGCGTGCACTGGCTCCGTTTTATTGAAAATAACCATGAGCAATTTCTTCTTCATTTAGTTGATTAATAAAAGGAAATAGAATTTCTTCTCGGTAAATGTTAGCTGTTAAGGAACGATCATAAAAAACCAAGCCAATGATTCTCCTTCGACTTATAGTACACCAAATACTGAACACCAACTTTTTGTGGATGGAGAAATGCTTCAACACAAAAATTATCAGGTTTCTCTCCGGACCACATTCTCATATTCTATAAATTGACATAACCATTCAAATAAAATCATGCTTCATCGGAAAAGAGTGTGTTGTCAAGTTGGTTATTGTCGAAATTATTTAAAAACCATTGACAAAGTGTTATTCTTCGAGGATGATCAGCTTGCAAAATTTCTTTCGGGATAGAGAAACCAGTATGCGTTTACCTTTCTCTATTAACGTCTGGATATTGTAGAAGATGCGTCATCCCTTAAAGAAGTAGTATAGAATTGTAACATTAGCATTGCTTCCATTGAAGATTCATTATTTATTCATCTACGACGTAGCGAAAATACACACTTATACATGGACTTTAACATTTGCGCAACTAAAATACTTTCTTTTCATAGTTTTCACATTAGGATGTCTTTTATAATTCATATTTTCTTAAAATCCGGAGCTTTATTGCGAACAATGATGAATATTTCGGTTACGTGATGCCCTATGTTTTTCATTAGGTTTGCCAAAGATGTTTTCATATTATTATTCAAGTGATTCTCCAATAGCGTACTTTACACAAATATCTACTACGTCTAGTTGAAGTTGAGGGTCTCTAAGCAGTTCTTTGTCTCTTTAAATAGCCAGAGTATTCACTGTAATACGATACTGCGTCAAGCCAGATACCCGATCTGCTATGCATAGATTCAAGGAGATAGTGGAATTCCTAGACAAAAGTTCTTAAATTAGAGAATCCATTTGCGAAATTTGAGAAAAGTCTTTTCTATGCCCTTTTTAGATATCTGTGTCTAACAGTGCCTTTTGTAAGATGAAACCCATGTGGTAAACATGTTACGTGAAGAAGTCCTGTTTTTAGTGATCTCTCAACGTAAATCACAATTGCGACGCCATTAGTGACCAACATTGTTAACTCACATTGTTGTATTGCAAAGTTATTAATGACGTTTCACATTACCTAGACTATACTTTCAGCCTTTGTATTTATAAAGTGTTTGCTGACCGAAGCAAATGGTGTCGACGATCCTTGTATAATAAAAAGGAAGCTGCATTTTTTCTATCTTATTTATTTTAATTCATCCATTACAACGTTATGGTATTGTAAATTTTATAAATTTTTGTAGTTCTTAGTATAAGCGCATACATAACACCTACAATAGTTTTCAGAGATATGATTCCAAATTTATCCGTGTAAGTGCATCCAAAATGGTTCATCCTTCCTGTATCTAACATGAGTACAGCAATATATTCAATCAGACTAAAATTACAAATTCAAATTTTAACTTTTTGATTACTAACTAATAATGCCTAATATTTTGATGTTTAACTTTGTTCTTACCGTGTATGTACAAATACCATTTTAAACTCCCGTTCAACAAAGGTACGTTAGAGAAAAAACATGTAGTCCTCAATTTAAAATAAAAACCACGAACGATTCGCTAACTTGTTTACAACGAAAATATTTTCCTTTATTTGGTACCAAGAGTTATGCTTTATTGTAAATAAAATGGAGGAAAACATTCCTCACTGATAGAGCACTTCCAAAGAAATGGACGCCCACCTTGGATTGACAGATTTAGGTCGGTGTTATAGGTATGTACATCTTTGAGGACCTACTACTTCAAAATAATGTAGTGCCGCAAGCGCTTTTATTTTTGGAGCACTAATTCAATATTTAGTCGCAATCAATTCGACAGACAATACGTTTATTTGCGTTCATATGCATATATAATACGTACGTAAATGTGCAAACTTTTGTTCGAATGTAAATAATTACTTCGAGACAAATACAAGTGCGTCCTGGCTTAGTGAATTTACTACGCAAGAGTAATGAAAAAGAGGTATAAAAATGATTTTGCACATTGTTTTAACTTTGCCATTTACAATTAACTTCCAAGAAGATTCAAGAGTACAAGTAATTACGAAAATATTTCAAGAAGAAAGATTTGCTGAAGTTCAGAACTAGAATTAATTCTACCACCGATAATTAGGAAAACTACGTTAATAACATTCCGTGTGCGTAATTTACACGAATGCATAAAGTAAGAGACATTGCAGTCTCGGAAAATGGCCTACGCGTCTGTATTTAATATTTTAAACTAACGCTTTATAATTAAGTAAAAATATCTTCAAATATTTCATGTGCCCTCGACAAACAAGGGGGGAAATTACAAAAAATTATAAATTCGTAGATGCGGTAGATAACAATACTGAATGAATTCGCTTCAGAAAGAGAACTAAACAAGTATTTCAATTCAAATTGGTCTAGTAGCAACTGAACTAATTTCTCTCCCACTTATTGCATCATATGATACTACTAAATCTGTCAATATTCTTTTCTATACATAAAAGTATTGTCACGACAATCAAGTCTGATTACTGTACTATAAGATAGATTAATACGGAATACACCGTACGGGAAGAAATTGTGATAAAATGTTAATAGAAAATGTGTTGGAATTGATGAAATTAGACTAGAAGTATTTGTTAATTCTCAAACAGTATTAACTGAAACGATGCAGTTAATGGAAGGAAGAAGATGGTAATATGTGATATCGACTATTTGTAAGTATAAAAATTAATAAACTAATATAAATAAAGCACATTCGAAGCGAAATATATTAATGCATAGAAGCAACACTACTAAGGAGACAAATATAATCAATCTGTTGACAATTGACCTACGACTTCCAAAATCTATATCCGTTACATCTACGGTTAACAACTTTCGTCTAACATGATTCGCGCAAAGAAAATATGATAACGACTAACGTCACAGAGACCTACAAAGAACAAGTAACAAAGAGATAATTCATAAATGGCACCACAAGAACTAAACTCGACAAAAACAGTAGTCAAGATTATTGATGAAATTCTCTCGGAAGATATAATTTCAATTGCCAAAAACGAGGTAATTTTGAGAGAAATTGTACCTGCAGTCCTAAACATAGACAGTGTAGACGTATATACGATACATACTAACGCTGCATGAGCCCTACGCATCACAAAATCATGAAAGAATAGCTTACTACAATACAAGTGGACAAAGATCATGCTACTTTAATAATATTTAATGGAGACTACAAGGGAAAGATTAAACAGCTAAATATGGTCCATCAACGTACAAGAGTGACACAAGTTATAACAGCAGTGATAGTGAGAAAAGTGCTTATATGTTAATTTATATTCAATATTTAGCGTGATAGTTTTTAAAAAATTAGTTAGAGGGCACTCATCACAATGCTATCAATTATTTTAAATTTTCTTAAGAAAGAAATAAATAGAGGAACATAGTTTTTTTTCCGGCATGTAAAGTATGCAAACGAGCGCAATATTCCAAACAGCATGCCATACAAATACAATAATGTATCAAAGCAATACCAATAAATGTTTTGAAAGTATCAGCAAGATTGTTTCCTTGTTCATCGTTCATAATGTAAAATATAAAAGTTAATATACAACGAATGGTTGATATATATTTAACCTGGCATGTGACTAATTGAGCGTAATTTTAATTTTCATATTTATGAGGCATAAATTATTTGTTCCAGTTCTAAGAATGGATATTTTCCTTCACTTTACACATTTGAAATAAATTTTCGAAAGAGGTGACTGCAAGATCGGGTCGATGTGGACTAAATAGAATCCGTTTTGCATAAATTATTAAACCTTAGTTATAAAATGAATTTCGCGTTTAGATACAATATTAGCGGCGCTAAGGCTTTCTTAGAATTTAATTAACAGTGCAGTAAGTGACATTAAGTACTGAAATTTGTGTTTCTTGGTCATTGTTTTTATGATCATGTTGTTTATTCAAATACCGGAAATTGCTGCTAAAATAGAGATCGCATGGAGAAAGCTGCTTATTTCAAAGAGACTGTTGTGTAATTGACTTTTTTATTTCAAATAAAACGGCGAGTTAACTTTTACATTTAAAAGTCTTTTTATCTAATATAATCCCGGTATTTTATTATTTTAACACATTCGCGTTTCAGATCTATAATAATGAATGTGGAGTGACGCAAGCTATTAGTTTACTATTACTTTGACTATTACTTTGAAGTTATCCAAAATACAGACCAACTTCGTAAGATAAATAACTAAAATAGATGTTAATGAAAGCTTATATAAATATCGTGCAGTATCTGTACTGCAACTTCTCGATACGTCTATACAGCTAGCTCACACAAATTATCAAACAATTAGGCCTTCTTACACGCACTTTCGATTTGTTATACATAAATGTTTTTTAGAGTATTCCTCTACTGGGAGAGTTTATTACCACTAAAAGAATCTATCAATTTATCATATTTTTCCATACCTTAACTGATCATGTATTTAACTATTAGGTAACTATGTATTATATGTATGTATATGGTAACTATGGTATTTAATTAAATTTCCAACACATTTAAATACACTCCTGCATTCAATTTACCATTTATGAATAAAAACCCCACGATGTTAGATCCCAGAACACTCATCTGAATTTTCAACTTTTTACTAGCATAAATGTTACGTTTTCTGTAAAAATGTTAACAAGCTCCGACATAATAATGCTCCTAAATACAGCTACTCACGGTATTAGTGAAACCATTCACGGGTAAGGCAATGTGAGAAGACTGTCACACGGACATGTTTCTGCCTAGCGCGGTTTCGAGCGTTTCTTTTGCTTAACAAATTGCAATTGCCTGTCTCCTACTATCATATCTAACCTTACAGCTCAAGTAAGCACTATCTAGTGCCACAGAAATAAAACACTCGTCTGTCGGTTCAAGCACAGCGAAACAAGTGGATACAACTCCCAACCCATTTCCTGATCAGTTCATGAACTGCTAAACCGGAGAAGGCACGCACCAACAGTGCATAAGGTCACTGCACACGTGAATGATTTCTCTTACCGTGACTTATTAAAAACACATCTAAAATAGACAACATAATAATGGTATTGGTGAAATCATTCACGGGAAAGTTGCAGTTACACTATGTCACTGTTGGTGCGCGCCTTCTTTGGTTTATCAGACCATGTGCTGCTCGGAAGATGGATTGGGAACTGTACCCACTTATTTCGTGGTAGACGATTCTTGTAGCATTAGATAGCGCCAAGAATAGTAGCAGACAGGGAATTGCAATGTGCTGATCAAAAAATAGCTCAAAACCAGGCTGATGACGCCAGGCAGGAGAAACATGTCCATGTGTTAGCGCTTTTCTCTCCTCATATTGTTTTTTTTGTGAATAATTTCACTAATACTGCCATGAATACCTATATTTAGCAGCATTATTATATTAGGTGTTGTTTTCTAGACATTTTAAACATGTTGCCAATAAATTCGTTTATTTGTGTTACTTAAAATTAGTTCAGGTTGACAAGACGATCTTCTTAGAGCATCTGGAGAAACTTAAAGCGCTGAACAGGAACTGCATCAATAAACAGGAAGCGGTATACAAAAACAAATGCAAATAACCTTACAGACATATGTTTTTATTGGTCGAAGTATTGTTCAACTACTTAAACGTAAGAATGTATTTAACACCGCGCGTATTTATCAAAAAATCACTCGAACAATAAAGGGGATGCACAATTTGTGTTGGCTGTTAAACAACAGCTTGAACGGTTGAGAGAAACATCAAATCTCGCTTTTAAAGTGATCGCCCGCCTATCTCCGAACAGATAAATGTTATCCTTGCCCTAGATCAATCTGCTCTAAATTTGTAACAGAAATGAACAAATCTAATGCCTGCAATGGTGAATACAGAAACTTCTCTTTATAATTAATATACTTCCATCTTAGAAGTGTTTTATATGACTGGTTTAGTCTCAAATGCTCTAAAATAGAGATTTTTCTAATGTTCTTGTTATGTTATGCTAATTTCATAACGATTCATTACTGCTACTTAAAGTACAAGAAGTTGAGTAAAATAAAGTAAATACCCATATAACGACTATCAGACCAGGTATAACTTATCAAATAGTTAAAGTTAAAAGAAAAATAAATAGAAGTGTAATTGCTCTAAACAACGTCAGTTAAAAAAATGGAGTGTTTATGACTCTTAAAAGGATGCAAGAAGCAAGTTCATCTCGCAACAAAAAACTCTCACAGCAAAAGATGACAACGACAGCTGCTGAGGGTCAGTTTGTTATAGTATCTTCGAAACGAAGTTCTTACCCCCTAGAGAATATCCGATAACTCTACATTTCATGAAGACTACCAATATCTAACATAACAGGTAAACGGAAGCTTCTAGAAGCAGGGCTAAGAGGAAGAATACTTGTGGAGAAGCCATTGCTGAAACACAAAATAAGAAAAAAGACGAGAATGAGCCACTAAAGGACTGAATCCTTGAGCAATGACGCAAAGTATCATTGACAGATGAATCTAAATTGCAGACTTTTATTTCAAAACGTGTATCATTTGTGAGAAAGAGTGAGTGAACAATGTGTGGTTCCTACAGTGAAGCATGGTGGAAGAAGTGTGGTGGCTTGGGGTTGCTTTGATGGTACAGCTGTAGGTGATTTGATAAAAATGGATACGATCATGCGTAAGGAGGGTTATCAGTGAACCTTACAGGAAAATTTTATGCCACGAGGGGAAAAATCGCTATCTCAACCATTCATCCCGTTTATGTAGAATTTATTTGATCTCATTTGAAGAAGCAGACAAGTTGATACCGATGATTTGAGCATCCCTATGCCCAGATTTGACGCCAATAGAATTTGTATTGGATGAATTGCACAGAAGCATTCAAAAAAGAAGAGTTAACACCGTACGAGATCTTTGACAGATGCTCCAGGTAGCATGAAATTACAGGAATTATCTGAAATCTCTGATTAGAAAAATACCAAGACGCAACACAATTTCGAGGTGGGCATATCGACCAGAAATCATTTTAATTAAAATTTAATATTTTCTATTTCTTTTTGGCTGTTAAACATTCTTTAACAATAAATATTACGACAAACCAATTCTACATTTCAATTTAAACCAGAGAGAACGGCAATTTTATAGTCGTCTCCCATATATATGAGCGGTAGCATATTTATAGTCAGAGCATGTAAGTCTCTAAAAAATGGATGGTATGGCTACATATACAGCAAAAGCTCTCCCAGAATCAATAATAGAAGGAAATCCCGTAGAAGGAAGGCTCGAGATAAAACCTAAATCCAGATAAGGAAACAAGTAGAAAATTATATTAAAACTTTAAGAATTGGGAGCTGGAGGATATAACTTACATACGTGCAAGTTCTAAAACATTAGTGTAGACATTCACACTAACCTAGATCAAACATTTTGCTTGACATATTAGACAAATACCGAACGCCAAATACTTAAAATTCCATAAAATTTGTTCTTGAATAGGGACACACTGTTATTGGATTTCGAACTCTAAGATAAATATTTGTGTTTTGCGAGATGTTTAAACATAGTAAGAGATCAAATAATATATATCTCTTCATTGTTATTTACTCTTTGTATTTAGTATATAATAGCCATATAATTAACCGTAAGTTTTCAAAACATGACTTTCCTGAAAATGATTCCTTTTAAAGAATTGCAAACTTCGTTTTAAATACTTAAAGAAATTAATAGAAAAATAATAACCATGACATAAAATTCTCAGGTTGTGCGCCAAAATAAAATATATACTAATAATAAGGAAATTATTTGAATCAAGAGGTTGTTTATTTAATTGTACGAAATTTACATTAGTTTTAATCAAAGATCTTTTTTGCGTTCATACATATTAACTTAATCCAGGTAGAATTTACTTAATTCAGGAAAGTAGTTGTAGATATCTCAAAATTTTACGCTAAAATAATGCCTGTACTCTAAGAAGAATAACCCATATCCACAAAGGAAATTATTCGAATATTTATGACGATAAAAAATAAAATATATAAAGAACTAGAGGTAGTCACAAAAAAAATATTTACTAATAAATATACAATCACAATATGAAGGACATATACATATTTAATTTGTTTAATCTTTGATTGTGTCTAACACATATTTAAATGTATTAGCAATTTAGCCCTTACAAAAGCCTACGAATCTATACATAAAGATGTTAAGCACTCTCCATAAAATAAACTCTTGAAAAATCACCAGGAACACTTATATTGTAATCTCGCTGCATCAGCAGTATTGTATAGCCCTTGATGTTTCGTTGATAGGCAGGGATGTACATCACGAACTGCATAACTGAACAGCGATGCTAAAGCTTCAACGTAGATAAGGTCGCTAGTCTACATTAAAGTCATGCATGAATAATTTGGAAAGCTAACACGGCTAAGCCGCAGTTATTTTCTAGTGTTCTCTCTAATAGATGTTTAAAAAAGTTATATTTAAAAAAGACACTTAAAATGGTGTTTTTTTTTCATAATTATATACGGACAACATTTTCAATTTGAGAAATTCCCTTATTATAAGAGGTACTATCTCAAAATTAGTTAAATTACAGGTATAATATACAATAGGTTCGGGATTTTATTAAAAAGGAGGAGAGTGAAGAAACACTAAAGCTTAAAAAGCGTAAAGGTTGATCTATATAAACGTGGATGGTATCGAACTAGTAAGCGTGTGAATTCGTTTAGAACAAAACATAGAGCTTAAACCGACAAACCATTCTTTTGTAAATATACGCTCCACAAAAAAAGTTTCACATGATTCATTTTTGTAGCACAACAATCATTTTATGGTTAAAGGAATACATCCTCATACAGTCCAAGAAATAATTGTTATGATTATTTAAATAATATAGGGACCAAATGAAAACAAAAACACATATTTGAAATTTTTATTAGGCAGATATAAAAAAATTCAAATTTGGAAAAAAAAACACCGCTGGTTTCTTTGACCGCTCGCATTTGATTTGGCATGGGTTCAATTAACCTCCGTCTTATTCCAAATTCTCCCACTGCCCATGAAAGGCATCTTGTGATATCTGCAGCTCTACTGGGGCAACATGTTGGGTCCATGCCATTCTGTGAAGATAGTCCCACACATGCTTGATAGGATTCATGCCTGGACTCACCACAGGCCAATCTAAAACTGGAATGCCAACCTCATCAAGGTATTCCCGGACGATTATTGCTACATAGGGTCGTGTATTATGGTGCTTTAACAAGAATTCGTCCGTATGGTACTACATGATTCTGTAAAATACCTGTTATATATTTGTGGGCAGTCATTATAGCTCTGTTTACTGTCCGACCTGCTAGAAAGATGCCTCCCCAAACCATGATACATCCACCACCAAAATTAGGTGTAGATCTGATGTTGCACTGAGAATAGTACTTACCGTCTCGTCTATACTCTGGTATACATCTATCTGATGTGTAAAGATTGAATCTTTACTCACCTATGTTGGCACAGCCATTCATCTACAAAATGACATGTTCCCTAGCAAGCCTTAAGCGAACCGCTCGGCGATTCCTAGTAAGACGAGGAACTGTAACGGCTACTCTGACGCGAACTATTACGAACGGTTTGGGTACTTATTCGAGTATTTCTATCTCTAGCCAACTCGATTTACCTTGCAGTTACGTGTCTCAGACGTAATGTTTGTAGTCTTAAAAGCCATCTTGGGATGTAGTACAGCTTGGACGATCTGGCACCAGCCTTCGTGTGTAACCTCTTGTTTCTCTATATCTGGTTACTGCCCTAGAAATACCTGCCTGATTAATATTCATCAAATTAGCCACATATGTTTGTCATTGCCCATCTTCGATTAAAGCAACTATTCTAGCCACTTATTTGGAGTTTTTGTTTTTTATTTGTATACTTTTAGTCGACGCACACATGGCAAACATATTGCCGACGTATAAAATCTACCTCATTGTCAGTCTATAAACGCTTTTTCATAGTCTATGCAGTACTTATTTGGCGTAGTATATTTGTTGTGCAAAAATTATAACTCTCTTAACTATCTACTTGTAAGACAACATCGTATAGATTGTAAATAGAAGAAAAGAAAAAGTGTACAAAGTAATTACCTTTTGGAATACCCTGGTAAACAACACTACAACATTTCATAATTGTGAAAAAATATTTAATTGCATAAATAATTATATATAATTATTTATTCAAATACCAACGTATCTTGCAAGTATTTTGGAAAACCTTAGCGCTATGTTTGAATGTTCATGTACCTTGGTAACGGAATAGGATACCTTTTCCTGAGAAATATAGGGATTCTGTGCAAGTAGAGCAGGTTAATGTTACTTGAAAACATCAACTAATTGCACTACATCATTTTTAAATTGCTTATAGTTGAAAAGTATATTAGTAATCTGGAAACTTGCACCAGAATATCGTTGCTCATTCTTTGCTGTACAAATATTTCATCGCCCTCTATAGTCGTTGGTGCTGAAAATTAGACAGCCATTCCTTCATCGGACGTAAACTTTTTCTACTACAGTAACTTCTTGGATCTAATACTTTCCAGCACAAATGTTCTTGACGTGAGGCGACGTTCCTTTTTCATTCGAAAGGGTTTGGGCATGCAATTAATTAATGTGTTCTTAAGTACTTAACAGTGCCGGTGGAGTTTTTATTAATATAAAACAAGCAGAAAATTAATTATGTGATGCGCAAATTCTTGTTATTTCTTAAACTTTGTTTTATCTCAAGTAGAAACTTAAAAGCATGGGTATTTACGGTGTAATATTATGAAACACGCATTATCATTCAACACCGATAATTATTCAAATTACTTTAATGCAGTCTCCTAAAAGAGATTATCCGTATAATTTATCACCACGATATACGAAGAGGTATTAAGAAATTTTTAAGTTAAATTAAAGTAAAGGATAATAAAAATATTCCAAGGTTAATTTTGTGTTGGAAAAAGTCATTGGTTTTTTTTCTATGAGAAAGCATTTCGTTTTATTCATTAACTGATGTGAAGGTAGTTCTATAAAAGTGCCAACATTTTTTTTCAAGTGAGTTACAAGTAGGTATGCAAAGCATCAAAAAATAAAAAATACAACGTTCCTTATCTTATAACATTTATTTTCAATAATGTAAATACATAATCACATATACTAAACTTTAGTAATGCTAAGTATCAATATAGAGAGTGCAAATGCATTACTTAAAAAAGGTAGTTGTTGGAGTTCCTGCGATATGGTCTACGCGTTTATTAATGGTAATAAAAGTATATATGAAAGTGCTTGAAGAAAACATATGTTGTGCACTAAAAGCAAAAAATTACAATGATAACAATGATGTGGAATATGGAAAGTTTTGGTTTGAGATAGCATTGTTAATGGAACTTCCAAACTGTGCTAGTTGGTTGTCTATATCGTTGTACTTGTACTTAGCGCAAGTAAATGGTCCAGTATCTTTAGATGATGACAACTAATCGTACGTCCGTCACTATAGTTTAACGATATCACTCTTCACTAAATAACTAGGTAGAAAAATCGTCTAATAAACACCTTCCATATCTAAAATGCATAATGGCCAAGTAGTTGAATATCTGCTACTTTTTTTGGTATAGTAAATGCCTAAACGTCTTTTTCAAGGACTCCGGACATTATTTTTTCAGACATTTAATAATATGATACTTTTTAGTTCGGCAGTTAATAAATAAATGTTAATGAATTAATTGTTAAGCGAACTGGTTGTTAGTTTTCCTAAAGTCAATGCTTCGCTATCAACGTTTGCTGGTCGAAATAATTTTTGTAGCATTTGGAGCCCAAATTTTCCATTAGGAATATTCATAGTGCTGATATAAGCTGCAGGAACAATGGTATAGCTATGGGTAGTTGCTTATATCGACTGAACAACTCTCTTAAACTTCTTTCTGCCTCGAAACCTAAAACGCGTTCAGCACCAAAGTCTAAGTATTGCACGAAACAATTTTGTACGTTCCTTTAAAATTTAGTAACTATTTCCTCGAAGTTTTCCAACCCATTTTTACATTTGCTTCCTGTGACAATTTTGTTATATCTACTAGAGTTTGTGTTTATGTAATTTATTAAACTGTTTAAATTAACATTAGAAAAGAAAATAGGTTTAATAAACGGTAAGGTCAAATATTTTGGGGGCAGTTCCCGGGTAGCGAAAAGAGACTAAAAACAACTAATATTGTTAAATTTTGAACCTACAATAATAAAGGGCAGGATAAAAAGAAATTTTCTTAAGTATTAGAAATTTAAATTACCCCAACAAAATCTTGTTGATTCACACGAATCTTATAATACAGGTTTAATAGTTTATTACCAATATACCTCGTTTCTTTCCCAATAGTCGCTCTGTACTAACGTAATTTTCAGAGTTACATGTGAATATTCCTTTCTTCAAAGATATTATTAGAAATATAAGAAGATTTAGCAAGCTGAAATGAAAATTCTATTTTGGATCAATACTACTCTCGCAATATTATACATTAATTTAATGAAATAGTAAATATAGGACAAATTGAAAAACCAACAGTGCCTTAAAATACAAGTTCCACGAAACAATAGCGCAACAAGATGGTCATAGTTGAACATTTATGAATTGTATGTGCGGATCGGGTTTTGTCACATACGTAGGATTAGTTTATGTAAATGTTTTAGTTACGAACGCGTACAAGATAATAAGCGTAATAACATAACAACAAATTTTGTAACATATTGCTTGTCAATCAGTAAATCACTTAATTTTGGCAAGATAATTCGATCGGATTAATATCAAAACCGTAATATATTGTTGCTATTTTCCTTATTCCAAGCTGTACATGCGTAGCTATTTACCAATATTTTTCTGTGAATACTTTTAGTGCATTTTCAATGTCAGTAAACATGTACGATTATTTCAAACGGAAACGATGTCGTATATGTGCTGCGGCCTATAGCGCCTCAACTGTTACAAAGTTTACAAGATGATTAATCAAGAACGCGATCCTCAATCCCGTAAAAGTTTAATTAAGTGAACTTGATCACTCAGGGTGTCAGCCTATTCGTGGGCGAGGGAATGGATTAATGTGTTGTACTTTTACTTACCAAAATAATTTTTTCTCAATTCTAAGGGATTATAATACCTTTTTAGGGCGCCACCTGTTTAAATAAAACCTTGTCACGAGATCGGGGAAACAGGACCCTCGTAGGTAGTTTTGATAACCTTGGCGAGAAAAAAGGTGAACTCAAAAGAACACAAAACTAAATCGATACAACAGAAAATTTAGTGTAAATATGTAAATTTCAAGGTACTAACTGGACAAATACAACAAAAAAAAAAAACAATAAATTAGATCAAGAAACTATAGAAAAGGGTTGATTATAGGTAGTCAAAATCTTTACCGGTTGCGATAGTCAACGTTACCGCTTCCAAAACAGATTATCTACCGACTCACTTCTATTCTTTCAACCTGAAATTAAAGTTATATAAAAATGTTCATTAATCTAAAATTTAATTTTAAGAGAAACAAAATCCCCTAACTCCTGAATTTACAGATACGAAGGTAAGATGAAAAATTCGACAATAAAAGCAAACCATTTCAATGAACTGTGTTTTATTTTCAACATAATCTCCCTCAAGATCACTACATTTATTTGTTCGACGCTCAAGTTTCTTTATGCCGTCACATTACTGATTTTCCTCAAGCTCCTCAAAATAGAGGTCCACGGCAGCTATCAGCTCCTCATCCGAAGCAAATCTCATACCGCCGAGGTGATTCCTAAGCTTGGGAAAGATACTATGGTCCGAAGGAGCTGAATCCGCTGAATAAGGAGGATGCTCAAGCACTTCAAACTTTAATTTGGCCAATTTTGCTTCAACAATTCCGCTTTTGTGAACTGGCGCATTGTCTTGATGGAAAATGATTTTTCTTTTGCTTTCCTCAGGATCTCTTTCGACGATAGCTGCCTTCAATCGATTCAAGAGTTTAGAATAGTATTGTTCAATAATCGTTTGTCCCTTTGGAAGATAAGCAATAAGAAAGATTCCCTTCACATCCCAGAAAACGGATGCCGTCACACTGCCTGCCGATAGAATAAATTTGGCCTTCTTTGGAGACGGTTGGTTTAGTTTTGATTACTGTTTACTTTTCAGTGTATTGTCATGGATCCACGTTTCATCGTAAGTCACAAATTGGCGCAAAAAAATCTGTTGGATTTTGCTGAAATTGCTCCAAAATGGCTGTAGGGAATTCCATACGTTTGAGTTTTTGCGGTGGTTTGAGCAAATGCGGCACCCATCACGCACACTGCTTAGACATGTCTGACTTAACATTTAAAACGTACGTCGTCCGTTCTCCGGAGATGCGTGTAGTCTTAGCAATATCGTTCAATGTTGATCGGTGATCAGCTTCCACAAATTTCAAAACTTTTTGCACACTTGTACCTGTTTTTGTGCGTCCAGAACGGGAATCGTCATTTCCGCTCATACGAACTCTTTTAAATTCATTCACTTATTTGCAAACAGTCTTAAAAGAAGGAGCATCCTCGCCTAACACATTTACCATAACGGCATGAATTTTTTTTGGGCGAAAAATACTTCTTCCATCACACCGCGAATTTCAATATTGTCCATTTTTAAAAGTCGCCAAAAGTGTTCTGCTTTGAACGAGTGTATACAACAACAAAGTACTGGACTGATCGACATGATGTTTAACATGTATGTCATTGAATCATTAAGCTATACAATAGCGTCAAAGATTTCTTTCAGAAATGCCGTCTCAGAGTTAGGTACCGAATTTTTCAGCATACCTTCGTACAATGATACAGTAGAAGTGCCTTAAAATTATAACATTTGTCAACAACTTAACTGAAAAATTGTAAGGTCTAATTCACCCGCTCAAATATAAAAGCCTCGAAGAAAATATTTATATATCTAACAGGTGGTGGCAATAAAACGTTGACAGACAACTCTAGATAAGATCACTTATCTTACGTTACGACTTCTTGCTATAGCGAGTAGCTGTCCTCGCTGAAGAGTTGACCACTTTGGACTCGTTATTTTCTCAACAGAAAGACGAGGTGGTCTTGTCTCAAGAAATTCAAAATTTAGATTTTCAATTTCCAACGACAATTATTAATATCCAAACCAAAAGAACAGAATTAACAACCCCAACTAAGTAGCAAAAAACTCTACTCTAAACTAACAACTCCATACAAGAGAAAAAGAACCCTAAAAAATATTGGAAACAATGAAATTAATGAACAGAATAGATTGAAAATATCTGCTTACCGTAACATCGGGAGTTAAGATAAATAAGACGTTTCAATATAAAGGAATCAGCATTTCGTAAACGATCGGTATGCTGTCTTCCAAATCCGGACGTACCCGTGTAGCCAGTGCCGTTATTCACAATAGCAAATAATCTCCTAAAGAAACACTTCCAAATGCGGCACGGTATTTTCAGTAGATTATTTAACCAAATCCACAATCTACATGAAACTCCAAAACGGAATACGGTAAACCTCTACCACACACCACCATTCCTAACTATATTTTTTCACGAATTCACTCGGCTAAGAAATCACGACAAAAGTTCCCGAAAGTTTTGCTTGAGGATCACGTTTTCCGCGCCACGGATTAATTATCAATATTTAAATAAAGTTAACAAACAAGACGAAAAAGCAAAACTACTCAATTAAGAAGAAGCTAATGTATAAAAAGAATTGGAATCCCAAGAAAATTTCACGATAGCCTCTCGAATAGGTAGTACCACCATTAAAAATTTTATTGAGGGCATTGTTGTCCTCTCATACAACCTGGTGAGCAGCTAATCGATAACGAAAACCTAGCGACTGAACTAACGAAAAATTTAAACCAAAAATAGAGAAAACACAAATAGGCGGAGGAAATAGCTTTTGTTAACAACACCAGAAATGAGCGTTAACATACCGAAATAAGAAATACGTTGACTAAAACTAAAAATGATTTTGTAACAATAAAAGGAACAAGTAACATATGGCTATATACCCTTAATGTATCGCTGCTTATTTTCCAAAAAATCCACGCCATCTTTAAACCTCGCATTACTCTTGTTACTACTCATAACTGATAACATTTCTTTGCTCAACCTTATGCTCTTCCATCTTATTTATGGTTATTGCTGACGTTAACTAATCGGCGGATTCGACAAAAAATTCTTTTCCAGTATTCTTGTAGTAATACGTTAGAGATTCCATTTCCAATTTTAAGAATATGTTGTTTACAGAAGTGGTTTAAAAACATAAGGTTCTTAAAACCAAAGAAAGCTGTAGAGGGATATCAGTAAATGTTATTAGTAATAAAGCTAATTGATTTTAATCGATTTCAAAATGGTTTAAAGAATGAAATAGTGATGATTACTTTATTTTTAATCCTACGTCCTTGCGGTGTCGAACTACCATTCTCTTATTTTTGTCTTCTCAGTTTCTTTTTCTGACCCAGTTGTTTGACTTCAATCCACCCCATACTTGTTTTTTCTAATGTCCTATACACTTGCCCTTCCCAAATATTTCGGGGTCTACCTATTCTGTTTTGGCTTCAAAAATCATCTTTGTTATTCGATCCTCTTCCATTCCCTGTATGTCCGAGCCATCCCAGTTGTCTCTCCTCTATGATTACTTCTATTGGTTTAATATTTAGACTATTTATTAGTGATTGTCGTGTTTCTGGTTTTATCTTTCCTTGTTACTCCTTCTATTCTTCTTGGGAATCTCATTTCCATGGCCGTGACTTTGCTTTTAATTCTATCCATGGTTGTCCATGACTCGCTGTCATATGTTAGTGTTGGTCTGACCACCCTTTTATACACTCTAAAAATGTATTTCTTAGTATATTATATATTTTTGCGGATTTCCCTATTCTCTCATTTATTTCTTTCTCTATTCTCCCGTTGTCTTCAATGGTTGTTCCTAAGTAATTGTAACTTTTAACTTGTTTCAAGGCTGTTCCTTCGATTTTGATGTTATGTTTTGTTTTCTTCTACTGCTATTATCATTGCGTTTGTTTTTATCGTCCTTATCTCCATGTTTATCTTTGTCAGTTCCTCTTGGTTTATCTTCAAGTTTTGCTGTAATATATTTTCTGAGTCTGCTATTAATGATCTCCATATCATCTGCAAACATTAGTTCCTGTACGTTAACAGTATTCATGTTCGAGTTTAATACTTTCATAATTTTCCTTTTTATTCGGGTTTTTTGGCTGTATTAATATAGAGGATAACAATTCCTATCATTTTTATGTAATCCCTTAATCATCTCTATCACTCCTCTATCTAGCCCTCTCCTTTCCAGGCTCTACCATACATCTTCTCTTCTTACTCTATCAAAAGCTTTTTCAAGATCTATAAAACGTATATGTGACTCCTTTCCTTTTCCTGTTAGTTTTTCTCCTAATTGTGTGATTACAAATATTAAGTCTGATCATTACTATCAACAATTATTGTACAAGTTCCAAATAACTACAAAATACCAGCGAAGAAAATGGTGCTTCTGCTTTATACGGAAGAATTGCTTGAATAGGGGAGCCATACTATAGAACGGTAGAGTAAGGGACGCTGTGTAGCTATTTTCGCTAAATTGCCAGCTGTATCGATTGATTAGGGATGCAATATTTGTGTAGATAAGAGATTTAGCTAATAGTCTCGAAAAGTGATATGATAATCAGCGCTTATCTAATATTATGCAGGATACAAAATTAATATAAATTACCCTTGTTATTTAGTATATATAATCAGAAGCTTAATGATGTCAGGGATTGTGTTTACACGCGCTTAACACTATTCATGAAGGACTTTTGGCTATTAAGATAATAGATGTGCCAACTTTACGAAAACGCAATTAAAACTTGATCAAACGTTGGCAACTATAGTACGGTTAGGTAAAAATTACATTATTGTAGGTGTTCTATATTATACGTACTTACATTTAAATGCATAAGTATAGTCTATTTCACAGACATAACATGCTACTTAATATGCAGACATGAAGCTACGGTCTGGGGAGAGAACTCGAAGCAAAACAAGTCCGAAAATATTAAACTCAAATGTGAAATATGAATGGAGGAGCCTTACTATAGTAAACAAAAGCAAATCTACTCAACTCGATAGGAAGGTCTTTACCCTGTAATTTGAACGTCAACGCATTTAGAGCTTCTAAATTTATTCACGGCTAGAAAATCACATTTAACTTTTTATTTCGAATCTTAAGTCATTCCAGAATATCATTTTATTCATAATACGTTACTTTCGAAGTTTAATTTATATAAGATGAATAAAGTAAGCCAACCTTTTTCGTTTAATGGTAAAAACAAAATTAGTGAAACAAAAAATCAAAAATGTCAACCTTCTATATAAATAGAAATAAGAAAAATAAACCACAAATAAGGATTACATATCTCCATCTTTTTCTAAGTTTGTACCATCGAAAAGAATTTTGCTATTCTCGCTCAGAGCTGTTGGCATTTGCATTGTAAGAACTTATAAACAAAATGCATCTCTGCATTATTATATCATGTTGCAGGTACATATTAGCATATCTAGGTTAATTGCAACCAAACAAATAACTGTAAGCAGTATCAAAACTACTTAAAAATCTTAGTTGTTATTAAAATAAATATTACACACACATCTCAAGAGGATTACAACTTAACTCTCATGAAGCCTTTTCAATTTCTATTACATGTAATAAGTAAATAGCTAGAGCAAAAATAAGTGTGGCTTTTAAAATATAAAGAGATGTTTATTAAACTCTGACAATTAGTGAGAGCAATTATTCAAGAGTCCTTTACCCGCGAAAATATACGCTACAACACACACACACATATACAGCTGTGGCCATATGTATTCGCCACCCTCTTTTGTTTTCTATTCCGACGAATATATAAGAAACAAAAGAAAATTGATCGATGAAAATGTTTCATTGTTAGTGTATACAGATATATACAGATATTGCTTAATATTTGGTAGCTCCCCCCTGGGCCTTTATCACCGCACGAATTCGTCGGGGCATACTGCTCACTAAGTTGTAGCACTGTTCCGAGGTGATTTTATTCCACTCTTCGAATGTTTTTGTTTTTAAGCATTGCTTTGTGGTAGATGAGTATTTAGCTACATTTCGCTTTAAAATGTACCATAAATGCTCAATTGGCGATATGTCCGGGGATTGTGCCGGCCATTCCAGGACCCGCACGTTATTTTCCTCGAACCAGCGCATTACTTCGCGAGATTTATGGCACGGTGCATTATCTTGTTGGAAGTAATACTCTGGCTCATCATTATCCAATAATTTTAACGCACACGGTTCCAGAACATCTTCCAACATGTCGATGTACGACCGACTGTTCATTCGGCCCTCGCAGACGAACAGTTCTCCGACGCCTGTTGCACTCATGGAACCCAAAGCCATTATGCTACCACCCCCAAACTTGACAGTCGGGATGATACAGTCTGGATGGAAGGCCTCTCCTCGCCTGCGTCGCACGTATTGAGGACCCGGTTTACCACAAAGCTACCAACAAAAACATGAATACTGTTACATTTTGGAACCCATTAAAAAGAATAAAAACACTGTAGATACCAGGAACTGAATACAAAATACCGCAAATACAATAATTATGTATTACTTACCTCAATATTTGACTCATCCGTCCACATAACATTGGCCCAATTGTCAATGGTCCAGTCGCGGTGACTTTTAGCCCACAGCAGTCTCTTTTTCTTTTGTTGCGGAGACAACCGTAGTTTATGTCGAGCTTTGTATCCACCTAAATTTAATTCACAAAGGCGTCTTCTAACCGTGCGAAGAGAAATAACAACATTATGTAGCCGGAAAAGCTCACTGGAAAGCTGTTTAGACCCTTTTTTCCGGTCTCGCAAAGACATCCGCTCTAAGACTCGCTCATCTCTGCTAGTTGTCTTTCTTTTTCGACCAGTTTTCGGTTTGTTTGTCAAAGATCCACTCTCTTTGTATCGTTTTATCGTCATTCTAACTGTCGATCGCGCACATTTCACTTGTCGGGCAATAGCAGACACCGACAACCCTTGCTTTTCTAACACCACAATTTGTACTCGCTCTACCTCCGTCAATTCGCGTGTTTTCGGCATTACTTTTTACTGTATACTATCGTATAACACAGACAAAATCACAGACACAATATCTTCACTCTAACTAGCTCAACCTTACTCTTACAACTTTTAAGAAAGACTGAAGAAATATTCAGAAATTACAATTTTACGTCTAATTTCTAATTTACTCAGACTGGGCTACAATAAACCATTAAACCCTTATTACCAGGTACCCAGTTAAGTCCGTCATCGACCCTGCTTCTTAGAAATACAATAATATTCGTGTAACACGTTCAAAACGAGAGTGGCGAATACATATGGCCAGAGCTGTATATATATATAACTATATATAATTAATATATATACATATTAGACAAAGTATCAATTTGTGCAGTCTGAAGTCGAGTTCGTCAGTGTTAACATTAATACAAAAATAGATATTATCAAATTTAATTTATCTATTTATAACACATTAAGTAGTGTTTTATAGTAATACTAAGAGGCAAACGTATTCATCCAAATCAAAAAGTATAGATTTATAAATCCATATATGTATATGTCTACGTACAGCATGCATGCATTTACTGACTCGCTACGAAACATTTTACTCATAATACTAGAACAAAATACGCATTAGTGACTAAAATACCGTCAATATGCTCTCGCTTCATTAGTAGTAGATAATAAAATTAATTGATTTGGCAGACATACAGACATACCATTAGTTACACACAAAACTGTAGCAAATTATTTCTTCCCCGTGAAAGGATTATGTCCCTAATAGGGCCTCATCAGATTACGTAGTAGCTTAATCCAACTGTACACAAAGTTTCGTATACTACTGCAGTGATTTAACATCATAATATCAAATTATTCCAGTAATAGATCATGAGTTGCGTAATAAACGAGATACTTTGGGATACTGGTAACTTATATAACTGATTAGAATTTAAAAATAAAGGAGATTATATTATTTCATACGTACGAATTCATCCAAATTTACCGAAACACAGCCAATGGTATTATCCTTCCAGTGTTACACAACGGCATACATATAGGTAAACAACTGAATGTACATATCAACTTCATGTATGTGTTAATTCAATATAACTGAATATATTTTAACATCAGCGAAGCAATATTAATTTGCCTTTAGTGATTGATCAGTTAAGCAGTTCAATGAATACCATCCAGTTCATTTGTCTTCGTTGTGTATATCTGAATATAACACTAATTCTATCGTTATTGTCTTTAGATTTTCCAGCGACAATTGTTTTGTTTTTTGTTCTTTTGTTATTCCATGAACGGAAATTTGCGTTCGGAGTGTAATATACTGTAAAAAGAGTACGGCGTCATGAGTTCAATTAATCGGATTTTTCAAATATTTTTTGTAAACAGGACGCAGAAAAATATGCACAGCAATACACAATAATGTTGACTTTGTAGTAGCTTGTCTATCTGGAATACTTGAAGATGCATATCAATTACTTTCCCGCAATCAATAGAAATGGATTGTTTTGCTAGGATACAGTAGTGCGACCAATACAAATTTGGCCGGTATTGTTATATAGAGATAACCTGAACAAAGCCAACGACGGGGAAGTAACTACAATACTACGTTCAATATATAAACCCATTCTCATATAAATAAATCATGAGTTACTAAATATAGCGGTGTTTAGCCGTGATACTAATTTGCACGTTTTTGTAGGCTCAGGCTACTTTCTATTTAGATATACATTTGACTACTGCACGAAATACCTACCCCAGTTATTTACAACTTTTGGATTTGAAATTGATATGATGATAATGGTTTTTAAGCATGGGTATCATACATATAGAATTTGTTATATCACTAAAAAGTAAATAGTAAGAAGATATTTAAGCAGTTTTTCTTAAAATAATATATGTGGTGGAAAGTCTCAGGCGCCAATTTTTTTTAATTGGGTCCTTTGATTTAAATTTTGTTCTTTTTGTTTTTAAATTGAATAATTAAAATAACCAAATGTAAAGTTGAAAAGATAAATATATTGACAAATTGAAAAATATATAGCACTTTTATGACAATTGTTTACAGAAAGCCTAAGGCAATCCCTGTCTAGCTAAATTTTAAATATTAAATTAATATGCGAAACAGAATGAGAGCAATAGATACAAATAATTTTGAGGATTTATGAAGATTCGACGTCTTTAATTTTTGTAATCGTACTAACTCGCACGTGATTTCTCGCCTTTTTTGGTGTACTGGTCTTCAGCTTCCAATAAATGTGTCCGCAACTTCCAGATTATATTTGTAATATCAGCTGATACACTCTATGACTGGATATATTCGAAGATCTTTGTAAATTAAAGAATTATTATTCTCAGGAGGGACGATGTCAATATGTGTGACTTTGACACGATGTTTTCTATATCCATAGTAACACATTTGTTTGCCTATATAGTAGGCCGCACAGTAGACACATACTTGATATGAGTAAAATTATATAAGTAAATGCTGCCAGTCGTGCCATCCTTCCGTCGTACGAAAAATTTTGAAGATTATGAGATGCAATTTCATAATAATACATATTTATACAATGTGGTTCAAATGTGTGAGTACAGTATATTAAATGTCTTTTAAGAATGAATTTAGAAAAATTTGTTTAAATAAAATTATGTTTATGAAAAGCGATATATATAATAAACGATAGTAAAGTTTACGTCTCTTCTGTAAGTGTTGTTGAAGGGACTCTTTTTTTTAAACATGAAAATTATGAATTATAAGTTAATAAAGAATACCCAAAGTAGATATCTGTAAAACTTTGGAAAGGAACCTGTACAGATTGAATATCTGTGCTAAAATTCCATAAAAAGGGAGTGCTAACGGTACTACCAAAATAAAAATAACGGTATGCACCAAATAGTGACGAGAAAATATCTGGAATAGGTAAACTAGTAAAATTTAGAAAAATTCATTGATAATTAATAGACAATTCTTCATATCATTACAAGTAACACTATATTTATGCAGTTTTTCTTAAAATAATATAAAAATAGTAGATAAACTACATATGTGCATAGGCAAACAGTCTTATCGTGATTACTTCTAGAGATATTTCATATTACCATTACCATATTTCTTAAAGTAACGATATTACTTTAGTTCTAAAAGAATTTCTGTTTTCTTTGTCTTATTTTACAAGAATTTTAAAATAAAGACAACATTTGGATGGAGCTTTAGGACAGTATACGGTTTTGCTTTTACTTTTAAATTTAATTTGTGTTTATCAATAGAATCGACTTTTCTCCTGGTGCACCTACTTCTTCTCAACTTCAAAATTAACATAACACGTTGTTGTTGATCGTTTCAACAGCCATATTTTCGTTAGGTTTTTATCATGTAGTTTATACGTATTGATAATTTTGCGGTTCTAATTTTGAATGATTGAAATATCCATCGCAAATACTTCCCAAAAATAAAGGGGTATAATCTCTTTAAGAAGAATTTGAAATATTTGCAATTGAATATATCCTGGTTTGAACTACCTACCGTTAAAAATTTTGCCGGCGTTTGATTATTTTCCATACACAATCACAAAATTAAAATTAAGACTGTCATGAACAGTTACAGTTTTTTTATTGGTTAATTAGTGTATTTACGTTTAGTGTTTACCGTTTAGATTTTTCTAATTGTGAAACAGAATAAATGCTGTAAAACAGTACTAGTAAGGAGAATTTTCTTAGTGTTATGTTTACTTTTTGTATTTATGTAAACCTTCCCGTGATTATGCAACCACTATCTAGTGCTTACTAGTACAAATGGAAGCGAAATATCGCCATTATGAAAAAGTAAATTCTTCAGTTGTAATTCTTAAGTGCGAACTGACACATGGAAAATGGAAGTTGCTGCTATTGTGTAAAAAATAGCGGCAATTATAGGTTAGTACATAAACTGTCACCTGTTATGTCTTAAAGAAAAAAATACTCGTAAGTCAGAATCAACAGTGTATCGTAGTACAAAAGAGTATAGAGAAAAAGTTATACCACCTACACAAAGCAAGCACGTATGTATATTTGGTTTCTTGTAACGACATGTATCTTACAAAATATAAAATAGGTTAGCCTTGCTGCAATGTGACTTTTTACTTTACTTCTCCTATATAAGAAGTAGGATATAATTAGCTGTTAATAGAAATCGGGGAGTTGACCTATAGAGTTAATACCAAATAAAGCCTATTGATGAGCAATACTTAGACACCTATTGGGCCTACCATGAATAAAATTAATTTAAGAAGAAAATAAATTACGTCTAAAACTATAAAACTTCATTTACGGATTACGAACTTACTCATGAATTGTCGAAGTAGATGCCCACCACTATCAAAAAAATAAAGAAAAACGAGCCCCAAGAGTACACTGGCCAGGATATAGATAGATCTTTTATAATTTGCGAGATCGACCGCTTACGAACCTAATTAATGAAATGGAATGAAAATATAAGGAGAAAACTAAATTAATCATATTAGTATATCATACTCAATACTCCAGCTTGTATACAAACAAGAACCTATTTCATCGATCAAAACCCTGAGGGTACGAAATGTTTACTAGGTATCGACCATATTAAAGAGAGGAAGTATAAAAGGCAGCAATATTTATTTTACTTGTACAGAGTATCAGTTTACATCCACATTATACCTAAGACATGCTAATATTTTTAACATTTTCTGCTTTGAATTTGCAACTAGAATTAGAACTGCTAAAGTAATTATAAGCTTATTTATGTATAGACATCTTCTACAAGTACGATGACTCCGCTTCTTGTTGACGGTTATCCCGGCCACAGCGCCTCTTGTCATCTGTACGATTGTTCGGTCCTCTGTCGTATCGGGCCATAGACATTTTTTCATTTAGTTGATCGTCGTAGCGGACGAGTTTCACTGACCAATTTTCTATTTATGTCGGCTTCATCGCTCCGTTTTCCTTATCGGTGCGCATTTCGCACATTTGCTGGCTGCTGGCTTTTTCCCTTCTTTGGGGCGTAGTAGTATAGAGCTAGATTGCACATAACGTATTATTTCTTATAAAAACGCCTGGGTAGGTGTGACATTACATACTTTTGTATTGAGATCGGTTATTATTGCTACTGTTCGCCCTCAACCAGGCGTTCAGGCTCTAAGAGACAGGGTGGGTCCCCCTATAAAAGTGTAAAAACGAAGGTGTTTGGTTCAAGTACAAACACAAGCCAATGAAACAGGGCCAGGTCCCTTAGGCAAATCTAAAGCAAGGAAAATATATTAGACTTCCGAAAACGAAAATAAGCACAGCATCGAGGTGCGCTTATAAAATTAACAAGTAAATAGGGTTGGCTCCCCTATACAAGGGTAGTGGTACATGCATACATATAAAGGCATTAGCACATGCCTCTAACAAAGCTTCTGCGGAAGCATATATGAATTTAAACATAGCTTAGCAACTTACACGCTGAGGTGGTACCTTATATTACTAAACCAAAGGAAGACATATACATACACATGCTAATGTACGTTACATGTATAAGAAAGCTCGAATAATTGCAATTATTGCAAATATATATATATCTTACGTACATTGTAACTGTACATAGGCTAGAGAGGAAACCGTGTACACATTTTATTTTTTAAATATATTTTTTGCACATGCGCATTGAGTTTCACTGTTCAACCTTCAACCTAGTAAATAAGCGAACATATTCTACAAGTAATTCAAGAATTTACGAGTAGGTTACAGCTCTCCAAACGAGAAGAACGTAACAGCTCCTATTCCCATGACTATTTTGCAGACCTCTAAAGATCCTACTTTTTCCACGGCTTGAAGAGGCTGGACCACCGTTTTTTATTTTTGTTTTTAGAAATCTTCGAAAAATAGAAAACCATACCAATACCGTGCTTTTCTTGTCAATTCCGGAAACATTTTAGGTTGCCCTCGTAGAAATCCAATGTAAGCTACGATATATTAGTATATGTTAGCATATACTAGCGAAGTCACTCCCATTATTACTTTTAAACATTCGGCAGAATTTGGAGGTGCTTTTGCAAACAATAACAAAATATGTGTATACCTTTGCTAATTATTAAATTTACATTAGATGTCATATTATGTGTTTTAAGGTTTATAAATGTTGCTCTTAAAAGTTAAACAATAATCCAATGCAAAGTTGTAACTAACGCTTTACGACTTCCGACATACTTATCAAATTTGTATACGTCGCTCCGCGCGAAAAGTTTTTTAAGAGTGAAATGTGTGCTTTCCATTTTATAATTATCATACTCAACGTACTAACATGTTATCACAGGGATGATTATAATATTGTTTTTGTTACATGCGAATTCTCTTATTTCATCTATAGCTTCCCTTCAAAATAAAATTATACAGGCTAACGTAAATGTCGTAATTCATTGCAGAGAAGATTGTAATTTCAATATGCTCTTAAAGTGGACCAGTATTTTCTTAAGTTATGGGGGACAATTCAATAACGGATATAAAACTTCTAAGAAACTATGATCTTAAAATATAAAAAAGTAATAAATTCAATAATAAACTTTCGTTCATTTTGTAAAAATCATAGCACACTTGTATTAAACTAAACCAAAATAAACACTGCATTTTCGTTTGAGAAACATACCTAAGAAAGATTTCTCATACTGTAACTATTAGAAATACGTTTTACGAAATATTTTGTGAAACATTTTGTTAAATGTTGTTAAGGTACTGACAGCCGGTATAATGGATATTTTCCAAAAAACATTTTGAATTCCAAAACACCCTTGATTGAACCAGAAGCGCATATAAACCTTATATCACATAAGAGACTCTTTATATTTCTTCCAAAGAGCTCCTTTAGATACATGTTAATGATGTTGAATACCGCAGATAAAAAACATACCTGCTTTGATAAATTTAATCTCTTTTTTTTGGAGAATGTAGCAAACACAATGTTTAATTTAAACATCAACAACTTTTATTGATCTGCGTAATTTACAGCATGCCTATTTTTAACCGCTTCTACATATTTTACTGCGAGAATTGAAGACCAAGCTAACTTTACTTGATGTAACTAAATTCATTGGTTTACGAATTATTAAGATACTCCTAATGTCTACGATTCTTCTATTGATCAACTAGAGGATACTAGCTATTTACTGGAGTTTATGCCACGACAGTTTAAGGAGTGTGCAAATAACTGAGGTGAGCCAACCCTTTCTCATAAGATTAGAGGACGTTATTTGATTTGTTAGGACTTCTATTATTTGTTTTGTATTATATCGAAAAATTCTTCATTTAACCTGTAGCTTGTAAAGTGAAACTTGCAATTGCAATCGTTGCTCACTATAGAAATTACTTAATGACTGAATAATCATAAGATGCGAATATGTTGCATAAAATAATATATGTATTCATGAAGGTGTAGGTTATTCTATTAAAGAGTATTGGTAATAATTTGTGATGAAGATGGCTAGTACCAGTAGCTTCCATTTTAGAAATAGTGAATTCTATATTATTATTATTATTATTATTATTATTATTATTATTATTATTATTATATATTAATATGGAAACAATGGCAATAAAAAGAAAAAAATACTTAAAACTGGGTAAAAAAGGAACAGATGGGAAGAAGAAACCACAACATAGCGTATACTAAGGATATTTCTAATACAACACAGATAATACCAAAATCTCGAAAAAACTGAGAATTTGTGAGTTCGTAGACTAATATAATATAAAAATAACGCAATTTACGTAAATATCACCGAAACTAGAAGAAATATTTGTTGTGTATATGAATATAACATTAACTCTGTCGTAAATATTTTATCTGTTTGGAGGGAACCACTTTTTCGTTCTTTTTTTTTCATGATTAAGATTAAATTTGCTGTAAAAATAACTATGGCACTAAAAATTCTCACTTGCACCAGTTTTTATTTTCAATTCTTGATCGTACTGCCAAAATACCCACTTGAAGTTAAATGGGATAGTAGCAGTAGAGAGAAGTCTAAATACGCTATAAAATATGTCCTAAATTTTAGGTGTTCTGGAGGAACAAAGTATCCTGTTAGGAAAGCCATTCCTATCACTCTATTTTTTTTTGTGTTAAAACTTTTATGTACCAAAGAATAGAATTCGATTATATTAATGAAATTTAGTGCTAAAAATTTGGCGCAAAATATTTAAGAAAATATTAATTAGCAGTACCAGCTTGATTGTTATTTGTTAATAAAATGAGTTTTGTGTTATTTTATAGCTGCATGTAGCGTAATCAAATAATGGCACTCTAATATAAACGTGCTTTATTGTTAGAGTCTAAATAGTGTCTGATTACAAAGTATATATAACACAATCGTAAATGAAATTTGCCATAAATATTAACCAATATAGATACACTAAAATATAACTCGTATTAGTGATATTAAAAGACGTAGATTAGATAGTGTATAATGTAATAAAATAGAGTTATATACACATATATATATATATATATATATATATTTATCTATATATATATATATATATATTGATAAATTCCTGGTAAAAATGTGGAAACATAAAAATTGCTGGCACCATTCACAGTGAGTAAATGCCAATTAACCACAAATATGACGCTGTAGTCTGCTTTAAATTTCCTTTGCAACAGGATTTTCGGATACCGTACATATTTAAATAGAAAGAAAAACCTTGGCGGGTTAAAGAAGTTAAAGATTGTAATTGAATAATGTTATTTCAATGACATAGATTTATATTATTAGTTATAAGAACGAGTTCGTCTAAAAATGTTCTCGCAAATGTTTCCATATTGTAAATTCAGAAACATCTAAAGGTTGTACCACTGACGTTGCTTTTTGGAATTGTTTGTTGGTACAAAATTTTGAATAATACCATTTAGACAATGAGCAGCCCAAGAATGTAGTACAACACGCTTTCGAATCTCGCGTTTGCTAGAAAAACATATGTAAGCCAATCTTTAAAATGTTGCGAATTTAATTCTCGTAATGTCAAAGTTGTAATATAAGTATACATACGCCAATAGTGCTTTTTGGGCATGTCCTCAAAGCTGTCCTGTCATTTCCTTTAACACAGAAAAATGGGTTCGAAATTTACAATGTGTAATAAAAGATAAAAATTGAACAGCGGCTTATACTGTTTTTTTATTCTATCACTCACAAAATTCGCCCAAAATGTACCTCCAAATTCAACCCATTCTCACCTGCATTATAATATATATATACTAACTTCAATAACAAGTCTAACGTCTATCAAACGTAGTTCATCAATATTGGCTCAAGTGCTTGTGATAAATGTTATGCGTAGAAATTTGTGGGAACATCTAGATTTATCTACTTTCCAAAGAACGATGATTCGTTCTCTACTTTTCCATTATTCCGCAGTTTTAGTTACATCAATATTATCTCCATCCTGGTATACCCAGTTTTCATTTTCAATATCTGCGTCATATTCAGATCTCAGCTAAACTAATTGCTGTGCAAGTGAGCCAGCCAACTCTTCAAATTGTTTGCTCTTGCACTCTCACGATGAAATCCTTTGATGATTGGGACATTTGCGGTCAGGATTATTGTATTGTACATGGTAAGTTAAGAATGTTGGCAATATTAATTCTCATTGTTTTAAAACCTGCTGTTAACTTTAAAGTAGAGAAAACCCTTCACGTTGTAAGTAAACACTAAACAGCAAGGACTAATTTTACTATTCTATATATACATACACATAAGATTTTGCACGTGAGAAATCACAGATATGAGAGAAAAACACAAGAGAACGGAAGTTTACCATAGCATCAAATTACTTATCGATATTAACTTGCCTACGCATTTCAATCTAATAAAGCTCTTATCATAAAAAGCATCGTCATTGTTGTGTCATGACATCAAAACGTGCGTATAACTAGAAATGACAAATATAACGGACATACACAGTACGTCGGAAAAATAACGGAACCTTTTAAATTTATGGAAAGTTACTAACGCCATCCGTTGAAACAATATATATTCTGAATACTGTATATCCCCTCTACAAAACCGGACCGCGAACATTAACAGTGATCCAGTGGTAGTTAGGTTATAGTGCTTAAAGTTGCAGTACTTATTATCGGTTCGTTACAAACATATGATGGAGCAACGAGCTAATATTAAATTTTGTTTCAGGCTCGGTAAAAACATTTGATTTAATGAAAAAATTATTTAGAAAACTGTTTACCAAGTACGGGTCTGTTCGAGTGGTATAAACGATTCCAGGATTGTCGTGATGCTTTGGAAGACGATCCAAGGCCAAGCAGTCCAAGAAACAAAAATCGCGAGGAGCTGATCGAAAAAGTGCGTGAAATTATCGCATTCGTTCCGGATTCGACTGTGAGATGGATAACGGAGGAGTACAACCAAAGACGAGATTCGAAAACAAATGGAAAGTCTGTGCTCGATTTATTCCTCATTCCTTAACTGAGGACCAAAACATTGCTCGCGTTGAACATTGCTAGGATGTTATCAAAACAGCCAGCCGAAATCGCACCTTTCTAGAATAGATTGTAACTGGTGATGAGACTTGGTGCTTTCAGTACAATGCCCAAACAAAACGCTAAAGTGCTGCGTGGAAGTCCTCAAGCTCTCCAAAGTCGGCAAGATTGTGATAACGTCTATTTACTTCCACGGCTCTAAAAGTATTCTACATCGGGAATTCGTCCCACGGGGTCAGAAAGTCAGTGGTGAAAAACAAGTCTACGCGTTATAACAGTAACCGTATTCGCCAGAATTATCAACATGTGTCTATTCCTGAAACTGAAGTTATAAAGGGAACGCTTTACGACAATATTCATCCAAGAAGTCGTGACGAGGACCTGTCGGGCGATTCCTAAAGCTGGCAAAAAAGTATATGCTATCGTTAGTTGCACGTGCTCAGAGCTGTATTGACGCAGAAGAGATGTATTTTGATTAAGCATCAATAATGTTGGCGCAGTAACTAGTTGTTTCTTTCTTGTTTAAAAAGTTTTCCATTATATTTTCTACATACTGCATATTAGGTGCAATATTTAATTCTGCGGGCAATAACATTTACATTAATTTCATTATTTTCAGTTTGTATCTGTATGCGTTAATATTGGATTTGGTATAGCTATGATTTTTTTTTTACCAGTTAGAAAAAAAATGGAGAAAGTTCTATACCTGACTTCATCGTGACACATGTATGTTTATAGTAAATAGAAGCTTTGATTAAGAAATCACTATTATGCCCCGCATTCCCTTGTGGGACAAAATTTGGTAACTTGATCGTTAGTTAAGCCTAGAAAACCAGAGAAAAAAACAGACATTAAGCGAAAGATAGTAGTAGTATTTTATGTTTAACATTTAAATTAATAACGTGTTTTCTCTCTGAAATGGATCCCATTTTTCTGTTGTCATTAATGTGCTTATGGATAAAAGAAAAACATGCTGTTCATTGAAGAAAAGTTGGTCACAATGTAAACCTTCGAAATCACCGTTTAATCACATATAAATTAATACATATTAAAATTATTAGATTAGAGATTATTAGATCTAAAATAAAGATTATTTTATTAATACTTAGTACTTATTTTCTCTGTTAAAATAGGAAGTGTATTGCCTATTCTTATTCTGGATACCGTTTTATGCATATGTACTGCAGTTTAAAGATGTGAACGTTTATAGTTTATGATAAAAAGCATGAACGTTCTATTCTCGCGCATTTGTGACTGTTATGTCCGTTGTTGTTTCACCCTAAAGTAATAAAGCATTCGACATATAAAGGCCCACTGTTACGTTCTCCTGGTTTGAAGAACAACGCCGCTGTAGCCTGCTCGTAATTTCCTAAATTACTTGACCAATACTTACTTGTAGAGTATGTTCGCTTATTTACTAGAGGAAAGGTTGTACAGTGAAACTCAATGCGCATGCGCAAAAAAATATATTTAAAAATAAAATGGTTACACGGTTTCCACTCTTGCCTATGTACATGTACGATGTACGTAAGATATATATATATATTTGCAATAATTGCAGTTATTCGAGCTCTCTTATACTTGTAATGTACATTAGCATTTGTATATGTATTTTCATTGGTAGCAACATAAAGTAATGCCTCAGCATGTACGTTGCAACGCTATGTCTTAATTCTGTTTAAAAGGTTAAACTCTTATATGCTTCCGCTGAAGCTTTGTCAGAGGCATGTACTAATGCCTCTATCTGTTTGCATGCACCACTACCTTTTATAGGGAGCCAACCCTATTTATTTCTTAAATTTATAAGCGCACCTCGGTGCTATGCTTATTTATATGTCCCTTTCCGGGAGCCTAATATACTTTCCTTGTGATAAATTTGCCTAAGGGACTTGGCCCTGTATTATTGGCATGTATTTGTACTTGACCAAATATGTTTGTTATTTTCACATATATAGGGGAACCCACCTATCTCTTAGAGCTTGAACGCCTGGTCGAGGGCGACAGTAGCGATAATAGCCGATCTCAATACAAAAGTAATGTCACAGCTACCCAGGCGTTCTCGTTTGAAATATTACGCTATGTGCAATCTTTAGCTCTCTACTACTGCGCCCCAAAGAAGGGAAAAATCCAGTAACCAACAAATGTGCGAACTGCGCACCGATAAGTAAAACGGAGCGATGATGCCGACATTACATAAGAAAACTGGCCCGTGACACTCGTCCGCTACGACGAGCAACTAACTGAAACATGTCTAAGTCCCGATACGACAAGGTCCGAACAAACGTACAAAAGTCAACGGGCGCTGCGGCCGCAACGACCGTCAGCAAGAAGCGGAGTGATCGTACTTGTAGAGGAGGTCTATACATGCGCGCCGACAATCTCACCAAAATAATTTCCGACACAAACTTAACTGAAGACTAAAAATATGTATAGACGACAATGGACACAGTAGCCTCGACGTACGATGATAGAAAATCGAGAATTTATACTTATTAAAAATATCTATACATGTTGTCCGACGACGTTACCAAATGACTCCCGCCAGAAATAAATGTATAGACAACGTCCTCGACGATTCCCGCCAAAACTAGAAAAACTTAGAAATCTCTAATAATCTTACGACGACGTTACTGTACACGTTACGACGAGGCACGAAAGGTGACCGAGAGTGCACGATCGCTAATACCTCGACTGTCGCGCGGGAGACGACTGCCTAAGCTTGTGTACCTTAAATTTCAAGAAAACTCCCATTACATATCCGACGACGTTGCAGTGAATGATTTCCAATTAGGCAGTTTTAGCTAGCGTAATGCGAATGGCTGACTTGCATACATATACAATGCGTAATGTACATACATATTAAAATAAAATTGGATATAAGAGAGCAAAATAAATAAATATAAGAATGAAAATAAATAAATATAAAAATGAAAATAAAATAATATTCTAAATGAAAATAATAATGCAAAGAAGATAAAATACGTAATAGTAAAAAACTTACAAAACACAAAAAACAATGTTAAGTCCTTAACACCCACAAAGACAAAATATTTCTTACTTTTCAATATGTCATTTAGTAACACCAAAACGTTCTATTTACCATTCAATATAAACAGCTTTTAATTAATATTCGCTGTTTGTTG
This sequence comes from Trypoxylus dichotomus, assembly GCA_023509865.1. Lineage (NCBI taxonomy): Eukaryota > Metazoa > Arthropoda > Insecta > Coleoptera > Scarabaeidae > Trypoxylus > Trypoxylus dichotomus. Next base: position 48,797,640 of record CM042078.1, read on the forward strand.
TCTTATATTATCTCATTTTGTTTATTCAAGTTTTGATTACATTTACTTCCACATCTCTTAATTTAATTAATCTAATCGATTTGATCAGGTTTTAGCCAACGGGCTGTTTCCATTGTTATCAGACGGAATTGGAATGACAGCTGGATGAAGATATGAACCAAAGAACTTATTAGTAGAACAAAATAGAACGTTCAGCAAAGAGCTTCGTTAAATATTTTTTTTTGTACTTTAATTTGCAACATAATTAATTTAGATGGTGAAGGCACATACGATGATTTATTTTTTTTTATTCTTTTGTTAAAATTCAGTATCTAAATTTTGAAATCGTCATATAATAATAATGTTTATTCTTTATAAAAAGAAACATGTAGTAAAAAGTACACTACTGTGCGAAAGAAAGTGGCACATAGGTGTATTTTTGTTTATAGTTTATATAATGGTCAGAGTTTCGAAAATATTTTTTAGTATATTTTTATGAGTAATAATATTTACGATTTACTTGAATCTGGTAAATGCTACAACCAATACATAAATAGAAAGGAATACTTAGAAATCGTAATCGTTCTGTAGTATTCAATAATACGATAAATAAACACAAGTAAGTATGCCACAGGCAGAGTAATTTTCGATATTTATAATGAGAGGCAATAAAATTTATGGTTGGGTCTGTTTGACTTTGTTTATTGTTCATTGTATTTTCCGAGTGCCAAGACTTTACGTGAATATTATAACGAGTTTTATGTTACATTCTTAACAAAAAAATAATAATAGTCTAGAAGCAAGTATACTGTGAAAGCTAGTGTTGCAAGTTGTGGCACAGTGGTTACATTTGGAAAAAAAATTACGAAAATAAAGTTGTTTTACATAAAGAAGGTTACAGCCAAGCAGAAATCGTAAGGCGTACGATCTGTTCTTGATACAATGCACAAAAAATTCCTAAAAAATATAACGAAACAGGCGACGTGGTGGATAAACTGAAGTGTAGACGATAAAAGAAACTTACCACTTATCCTACTTACTTTATGAAAGTAACAGCTCTAACAAACAGAAAAAAAGTAAACGCAAAATTGGCGCCAGAGTTAGAAGAAGTTACAAGCTCGTCAGTACATACATCGACTGTAAGGTGGCCTTTGAAGAAATCGGGATTATGTCGATGTGTGCGTCAGGAAGCCTATTTTGCTACTATTTCTCGTAGCAATAGGCTCAAATATTTCGAAGGCCATCAAAATTGGATAGATGATGACTGGAGACAGGTATTATGGACCGATGAGTATAAATTTCAGTTACTTGGATCGAACAGGTGTCACTATGTTCGACGACGTGTCGAAGAAACTCTTGGAGAACCATAGCTACACGCTACTATCGAACATGGAGGTGGCAATATCTAGGTTTGGGGTTGCAGTTCACGGCAAGGAGTTGAAGGGAGGCTTACAGTGGAAACATATTGAACAATATTGAAGCAACATGCTATAACCTCTGGAAATCGTCTAATTGGTAATAATTTCCTCCTGCAGCAGCATAACGAACCCAAACACACTTCTCGATGTGTCAAGAACTGTTTAAGTCAGCTACAAGAGGACAGAGTATTTCGCGCTATGGTCTGGCCGCCACAAAGCTTGAACTTAAATATTATCGAATAAGTTTGGAATTATCTGGACCGTAAAAAGAATGCAAGGGCACCGTAGACTTTAAATGAGTTGTGGAATATATTGCAACAAGAGTAGTATCGTATTTCGGACAATTACATCAGAACCCTGCAACATAGTTTCCAAGGTCCTGTAAGAGACACAACCCAAGGATAGCCATACAAAATATTAAAAAACTAAAAAGTTCTAAAGATATTCAGTATACCATTTATTGATATCGATATTGTATTAGTTGTAAACATTTATTGGACAATACAATTACTTACATTACGGTAACACACATTTCCTCTTAAATTTACTTTCTATAAGATTTATCTAGGTGCCTCTTTCTTCTGCGCAGTAGTGTATGTAGTACAAATAAAATTAGTAAATAAATATGCACAAAACAAATGGCGTTGTACTATAAAAGCCCTTCAGTTACATTCCAATTGTATAATTAATTTAGTTATGCATGAATAACTTTTTGGAAATTCCATTGTCTTGATTTAACTTATTTATTCAAAATAGGCAAATTTTGTGGAGCCATGTCCTATGTATCGCTTTTCCCTCAATTTTTCAACGAAATTTTCGTCTCATTTTTTCATTTCAGCTTGAAAAGATATAACGAATTGAGGGATTTTCAATTAGAAAGCTAAGTTAGCTCTTCATTTAATTTAAGAAACCGTAAATGTACGTATAGCTATCTGGGATTATTGCTTTTTTAATAAAGTCAGTTGTACGGCGCCGAAAACGCAATTTTCCATACCATGTGCTTCCTCGGTTCACCACAAATTTCTCACAGATACTCGAATGGATTTGAAAATTACCGGTTTGAGCAAGATCTCTTTCATTATTAACAATAAAAACGGAAATTTGTCATAATGTACATGAAAATACAATCTCAGTTTATTCATTTCGCTTCACAAACATCGCTGTTACGGGAATACCCCAATACACATAATCGCCCCATATTACCAAATTAGTGGAGTAGTTTCTGTTTTCGACAATAGATGTATAATATCTACCGCAACCCGCAGATAACTACATTAAGCTAAGAGGGCCGTTATTAATCCAATTGTGCTCTGCAAATTGAATAAAAGACAAATGTAGACAACAAGTGATATATAAATTATTTTAGTGAGTTTATCCATTTTCCTAATGGGCTATTCATTCTCTTATTGTCAGTAAGCAGAAGAAATTTGACAAATAGGAGCAAATACATACTTGATTGATGTAACAGAAAAAAAATCAACTGAGAATGTAATTCTATTACAGAGAGAAGTAATATATGTTTATCACTATCGAATTATTCTACACATCATGCAACAAAAGGAGCTAGAATTTGTGGTTGTATACAAATCTATATTGTTATGCTATTCGTTTTGTAATAATTAAATAGTTGAAAACGTCTTCAATAGGGTACTGCTTTCCCTATTACACATTATAAATGACAGTTAAATAAATAATTTTATATCTTTAATAATGTTAACATACTTTTCATGTCATAAAAAAACAGCAGCATTGCAAATCTTTAAATCGATAGCAGTAATGTGCGTTTGGAAGTTGGATATGCTCTGAATGGTGTAAAGAATTCTAAAGTAAAGGGTCTATATTATCCAGGTAACTACTCTATAAAATATATAACATATGGAATCTGCTAACTTTGGGAAAAGCCCAATGATAGTAGAAGATCATTGATATAAATATTGAAGAGGAGTGGTCCCAAATTGGAGCCCTGAGGTACGCCGCTAGAAGCAATGAATGTGTTTGACACAAACCCATTGTAATGGACATAGCATGATTGGTTGTGAAGGTAGGATTGAATTAGAGTGATAACGCTAGGAGAAAAACCAATAGCAGATAGTTTATCTATTAGGATGTAATGGTCAATTGTATCGAATGCTCTGGTAAAGTCCGTGTAGATAACATCTACTTATCGACGATTGTCAAGTGCTTTGCTGACATATTGAGTGAGTTCAGCTAAATTGGTAACAGTTGACCGCCCACTAACAAAGCCACGCTGATTAATAGAGAGGTATGGCTTAACACAGTTGCACAACCTAGTATACCGAAGTTACTCAAAAACTTTAGCACAATTAGGGAGAATACTAATTGGTCTGTAGTTAAGAATATCAACCTTATCGCCCTTCTTGTAAATTGGTGTTATCCTACTTTTTTCCAGTAAGATGGAAAGGTACAAGTGCGAATAGCCAAGTTGAAAATAAAGCAAAGAGGATCGCACAACAGCGGAGCACAATCATGCATGTGAAAGCTCGGAATATCATCATGTCCAGAAACAGAAGTTGCTTTGAGTCTGTTCAAAGCATGCAAAACATCTCGCACTGAAAAGTATCCGATATTGAAAGAATTGCTGTTGATTTCCGAATTTGATATAGTAGTGTTATTGGAGAGAGTGGTATATACATTTGAAAACACACTGGCAAAGGCCTGCAGAGTATCAGAAGGCTGGTCAGGAACTTTATTGTTATACTTCATACACCCGGGAATTCTGGAGGAGTTTCGTTTACTATTCATAAATTTCCAAAACAGTTTTGGATCACTAACAATAACGTACTTACAAAATATTCAAAATAAAAGCAACAATATGTAACCTAAATGGAGACTGACCAGAACTATGGAAACAACTGGAAAAAGTGTTATTTTAAAATCGCTTCGGAAGATGGATCAAGCAACATAAATTTGCTATAAAATTTATTCAGAGAGAAAACGAATTACATTTTGTTTGAATTCGATAGTATCTTAGTTCGTTTGTAATTTTTTATACACCTAAATAAGATAGCTAGAAGTAAATTCTATTTATAAGTATGTTTATATACTTACGTTCACGAATTCTCACGGTGAGATATTTTCCCAATATCTTGTGCCTCATAACTTGGTTTTAATTACAACTTGGGAATGACATGCCTCTAAGCACAGTGAAATTACGGGTGGTCCGACAATCGATTTTTTCCATTCCTTAATTAGAACTGCTTTTAATTACTTTTTATTTCGATTTCCATTTTTTTCCGAGTATATCTTCCCACAAATCCTCTGTAGGATCTGTATCCGGCAATCGTAGAAATGTTCCAATTACAAATATATTGATGTTACTCCAACAAATCACAATTTACACCACTTGGGTTGTTCTAGTCATTGGCGCGTTGGTGTCTGGATGGATCTTGAAAACGATTAATTAATCGAATTTCTCAACTAAATTTTCTTCCTCCAGTCCACTATTACGTACCTAATATGATATGTCATTGATTCATTGTTTCAAAATTACGATTGGACAGCGTACGTTCATTATTAAAAATAATTTTGATTTTCATGGAAGTTATACCGAAGTAGTAAGAAAATTCCGTAGAAAATATGGAATATGGAAAAGAAGTTTGTCCATCGCAAGTGACTATTCGCAAAATTCTTGTGGAATTTGGGAAAACTAGTATACATAGTAAAGGATCATAGCGGTCATTGCAAGAAAATATTGCCGCTGTATGTAAGCGCTAGTGCAGTTGAGAATCCAAAAATAGCAACTCGTCATCGTTCTCTGCAATTAGAAAGTTTAAGAATGAAGGACATTTTCAACCGCATGGATGTATAAACAAGCGAAATTGCCGAATCTGGGGTAAAATCCACGAGTAATGTCATGCGCCATTTCTGACCTGGTGGAGTAATCAGATCTTTTTTTTTTGAAAATGAAGGTGACAATGCTGCTACTATTACTGAACCTAGATATCTAAACATGATTACTAACCTTTTGTTTGACAAATTGGAACCTACAGATATCAAGAACATGTGATTTCAGCAGGACGGTACCACAACTCATATAACCGTTTGAATAATAGCCAGTTTACGTCAACGACTTGGTAATTGAATAATTTTTCGGAGAGGAAACATAGGTAGGCCAAATCCCCTAATTTAATGCCTCTACATTTTTCCATCGAGATTATTTAAAGCAAAAGCTTTATATTAAAAATCTAAAAACAATTGATGACCTCAAGAAGAACATTATTGACTGTATTTTTGAAATTGAGCTGCGGTTATACCAAGATGTTATTGAAAAATTTGGTTAGAGGATGAGTATGCAGATATATTTTTTCATTAATAAACCGCAGCTGTTACACTAGCTTTAAAAAATTGATTGTTACGTTTTAAATAACTTCGGTATTCTGGTGTAAATTTAAAAGTAATCACAAATTAGAACATCTTTTACTGGAATTTATGAATTTAATTCACCCTGTGTAGCACTATTCTTAAAATTGAATTCCAACATTGTGCAATGGCCACACATTTCTTTAAAAATAGAGCCCATACAGTAATCATTCGAATATATTTCTTTTAAGCAATCCTGTAATGACGTATGAGTTTGCGTTTTGCAGAATACGTTACATATATATTGTAATGAGATTTTTGTTCTCCTCAAGAACACGTCCATTTCTTATAGTATTTGTATAATTTACTTTTCACCGAGCTTATTGTCCTTACATATTGCTTCCTTTGATATAATTATATTGCTAGGGATAATGTAGTGTTGGACTCCCTCTAAGCTGGCACCTTCGAACTTCAGGATAAATCATATTTTATTATAATTCAATTTCTGAAAATTCTCTTTCCTTAAAAAAAGAATCCCTTAAACAACAGGAAGATGAAAGAATAATGAAATTACCCAATCAAAAGTTCATACCACAAAATTCAATACAATTAATGTAAAATTTTATACAACAATATTTAACACGCCCGCATATATACACAGCAAATAGCGAAGATCACATTCAATGTCTGCATCTTCATCTCTGAAAACGTTTTCGTTGTCATGATGATCTTACCGTAGTCATTTGTTATCTAATATTAGGATCTAGTAGTGGTTTACGAGCGTGATCGAAAAACGAAGCGCGAAACAAATATCTCTATCAGCGTCGGTAGCTAATACAAAGCATCGACAGTGTTTGTGCGCTCCTTATTTTTGGGAATTTCGCAAGTTATTTCCAGGAAGATACCTCAAAATTTATATAGAAATTGTAGTGGGCCGTATCGCCACAGTATGTTACCCGAATACCGGGCGAACCACCGCCGATCCAGCAGAAAACCTACGATAATAATCTTGAGCTTTCCGTGGTCAGCGTCCTACTGCGGAGGTAGAAGATTCGCCGATATAGAATACCAGAGTGCGTATGTGGGTACAAAAAGAAAATGACTTTATTCTTATTAAAATTATTTATTAATTAAAATTTCAAAAAAAAAGGTTTATTAGCTAGCTAGGGATTACGATGGGTAATTGTGGAGAGCACTACCCACGACAAAAGAATCCACTCGCTGTAATACATTAGGAACCCTGAGAAATTTCACTATACAGCACGTTTATACGGATGTGGTCTTCCGGATTTCCGTTTTTGTTATATTAATGCACTTTGCGTTTCATAGAATATACTGTGGTCTTCTTCAATTTTCTGAAAGTTGGTGTTGAAATGTGATAGGTCGTAATTGTTACTGCTTATTCCGTAGTATACTAATAGGAATTGCTAACATTCACCTGTCTTTTAGACGCACAGTAAGAGTATGTATAAAGAAACATAGATATTATAGCCGGAAAACCAGAACTCGAAAAACTGCATCCTGAGTGAACTCGATCGATACCGGAGGCGAAATTCAGCTCTTGGTATAACACAATTTCTGCATTTGTTTTAATATCCCCATACATTACCCGCTTCATCTAAAACGTTATTCTCGGTAGATAAATTGATCCATCTGTTATTGTAGCGGCGCATTCCTGTACTAACGTTTATTTGAAAAAGAAGAACGTATTTAACAGATTGCTTCCATAGATCGAAACTCCAATGCACTCATCAAGGTAATACAAAGTTATGTTCGAAATAAAAAGTAAATATATCATGAAAGACATTTATATAATACGATACCTTCAGAGCCATAAATTAAGAAGATATCGGAGTGAAACTTATAAAGTATAATCCACGATATGTTGCAAAACGTTTGAACAGAATACATAAATTTGAAAGCATTAAAGTATATACGACGTTTCCCGTGGCCCGTATGACATAGGAGTCAAGTTAAATATATCAGCCAACACCCCTATCTGCTTTTCTGGTGGAAGAGCAGAGCAACAAAGGAAATCTAATTTGCCTTCTGCTTATAGAAGATATACAATGATATTTCTCTTAAAAATAGTCCTTCTATACGGTTTAAAAGATATTAAATAAATTTCACAAAGGTTTACATATGCTAAATATAGAAATATATCAATTTCTATCTAGAATTGCTTTAAAAGTCTTTATTTTGGTACAACTTGAATACTTGACGTACATTTTTGGTTTCTTACAATTCTCATACCTATTCATGCAACTGACAATTTGCATATATCGTATTCCAGAAGTAATAACGCAATGAATTCACCGATTTCCCGATTCTATCGTATTTGTAATGGTCATTGATGTTTCAATATAAATTTTATACTTACAAAATCTGTAGTAAGAGATTTGCTCTAATGGTTAGCAATCAATATGTGTATATTTCAAATTAGTTGCAATTCCATTACTAATACAAAGCCGAATATATATATTTGTTTCTGTAATTACCCGGGTTTAATAGTTTAATTTAGTGACCGAATGGGCCACACTTTGAAGCGGATTATATAGAGAATATGGATAGAATTTGGGGCGCACAAGGGGAAGATTAATTCCTATAATATGTTCGCTCCAATTTTGTCCAAAAGTAGACATCGAAAAGTAGTATGTTATTTTAAACAAGAAACTGAGTGTAACTTCTGCAAATCGCGAGACGAGGTTTAGTGTCACCGATTCTGGCACCTAAGCCTCGAATAAATCGCCAATATAATCAGAGAGTTGCCCAATGTGTAACGAAATTAACAAATAATAATTATAAATTGAGGTAGAGCTCTCGCAATATGTCGTAGTGTAATCCTACGATAAGAAAAGAAAATTATACTAGGAAAGTAAGCAATTATTAATTAGTGGTAATCTTTGGGCAAACACTTTCAAATCTTTTGCTTAAAAGTAAAAAGTGGCCACTTCTTAACTTTGCTGAACAATCGGGCTATATTTTGGGAAAGGTGTAAATCAAACAAATTCACGAAGTATTTTATAAATGTTATGAAAGTTACATTGAAATTTTATTTTCTCAAGTAAATTAAATGGCGTTTTTATGAAGTAATGCGTATAAAGCTTAAACAAGCATTCTGAATTCTAGATTTTGCTTGGTTGCACAAAAATTTCGTTGAAAAACTTTAAAGAAGTTCATATATCTTTGAGTTACGAGCACATATGGTTTGCGGCACACGAACAGTCTCTTCTTTTGCATCTTTGAGTGTTATACGAGGGCGACCTGAAATGTTTCCGGAATCGTCAAAAAAAACGAGGTATTGCTGTGTTTTCTATTTTCATTTTTCGATGTAGTCTCCTCGAAGATCAATACACTTTTTCAAACGGTGCTTCAGTCTCTTCAAGCCGTCAGAAAAGTAAGATGTTTCGAGGTCTGTAAAATAGTCATATGTAGCGGAAGTAACCTCCTTTGAGGCGAATCCCTTTCGTCTCAGTGACTTTTTCAGGTTTGAAAATAGGAAAAAGTCGCTGAGGGCTAGGTACGGTTAATATGGGGATGAAAGACAAATCCATAGCGCAACTCATTCAATTTGGACACGACGATGAGGGATGAAGGAGCAGATGCATCGTTCGTAATGGAAAAGCACTTTTTTCCGCTGCAAACGAGGCCGCTTCTCCTTCAATACTGCATCGAATCGGGTAAATAAATCGCTGTAGTATTGCCCCGTGATCGCCTTTCCCTTCTGCAGATAGTCGATGAGGATCACACCTTGGGAATTCCAAAATATGGTCGCCATGACCTTTCCGGCCGATGGAACGGTCTTTGCTTTCTTCGCAACCGATTCGCTCGGAAAAGTCCTCTACTTCGACAGTTCCTTGGTCTCCGGTATGTAGTGGTCGATCCAAGTCTAATCCACGGTTACGAAACGCATGAAGTAATCCCTTGGATTGCGTTGAATCCTGGCCAGATACTCCTCCGAAACGGTCTCCCGGTCTCGTTTTTGCTCTGGTGTGAGTGAACGCGGTACCCATCGCACCGAAAGCTTTGTCATATCCAAAATTTCGTGTAGGATATGGCCAACGCGTTCTTCTGAAATGCCTATTGTCTCTACTATCTCTTTCAGCTTCAATCGGCGATCAGCTAACACGACATCATGGCTCTTGTCGACCATCTCATTCTTGATAGTGGTTTTTGAACTTCTAGCAAAATATAAACCGCCTAACTTGCTACACAAAACACACTGTTAAACAACAACTATTGACAATAGACGTCTGAAATTTGCCATCTCTTGCCGATTCCGGAAACATTTCAGGTCGTCCCCGTAGTTTTACAAGTTACTGGAATTAGTAACTTAACTACTGAAGATGCCTATATGTTATACATACCAAATAAATTGACAAACGAAAACTACACTTTTCACGAGTTCACTAACGGTGTTTTTACAATGTCCACGTATATTATCGATGTTTATATCTCTCCAGGCACTTTGTCCAGTTATTTTCTCAACAAACTTCTACGTAATCTTAATTTTATCAGATTGTAAATATAATTTATATTGTAATTTTTTTCGTTTAAAGTACGACCGAATTTAAATATGCGCAATATTATTTTGTAATCACTTTCATTAACGTATCTTGTTGTTCTAGTCAATATATATTTACTTCATTCGAATTATAGTTTCATCAAATTTTGTTATAATGAAAAATAGTAAGTGTGTGAACTTGTTCCGATGTTACTGGAATAACAATCTTTCCGAATTAACTTGTTGTAGTTGTGCCCTCATTAGGACACTACACACCTCATTGTTTAATAAGACAACAAAATTAGTTTCTTTTGTTTTAGTTAATCAAAGCTTGAAAATACATTCACTGTCCATAATGATCCAACAAGCTAGTTCTCCACTGCCAAAATTTATATTTCTTCTTATAACAATAAGAATTTCATAAAGTTAGGTAATTTCTACATTCTCACCCAAATAAATTCCTCTCATAATATTCAGATAATAGTGCATATCGTGGTCGATTATTGCTACTACTACTTAATACCATGAATTGGTCTTTAGTGAGCGTTACTGCAGAATATTCTGTATGGCTTCATAGTAGCATGCAGGAACCTTCATGAACGCATATTCGAGAATTAATGTATCCATTTTGTTTGTGAGGCATTATATGTTTTGATGCAGTAAAATGGTTTGTTTGCAAATCATTACGCTTTTCAAAATATTTTTCTGGGACTTCCGCTAAATTCTTTCTAAAAAGTGATTTATTTTAATACTAGTCGGCCATGGTGATATGTGTTTCCTCGCATTTCAAATGGAACAGATATTTATAAATTAGACATTATTACTCATAGATCAGTCATAAATATTCTTCCGGATGTTTGGATTTTAATTTTTCAATTTTAATTTTTTTTTTAATTATATTTGTCCATCTCTTAATAGATTTCTAAGATCGATTTTATATTTATCCTTGCTATTAATAAAAACCTTTAGCATTTCCATAGATTGTTTGAGTTTTGTCTATTCATTTAGGTAGATTGATAAAGCATAACGAGAAAAAATACTGCTGATATGATAATGAAAATAATTTATGGAACATATACCTATTTCACAAATCTCATAAACATAATTTGGAAAACCAGTATAAGCTTTAAGCACGACTTGTTGTGAAAAACTTTGACCGCCGACAAGCAATGAATTTCGAATGTCTGTTTCTTTTATCTCCCTTATTCTCCGCATCCCCGATTTTTCTTTGATATTTAAAATAGCTTCTTATATATATATGTATATACATAAAATTTTAAATCGATATTTTATATATTCAATAGATTTATTTCATTATGCAGGATAGTGGATCACGAGCAAAACCAATTTTAAAATCGTAACGAATATTTAAGAAATAATGATATATCCTTTTTATAGCATTTTCTTTTTATATTTTTGCATAGTACTACCGTAGTGGCATTACAATTTACGAATCTGTAATTTCCTTTGTAGTAGTATAAACATGGAGGTATATTGTTATTCCTGATGAGAGCAGTCTAATAAAGAATGATTATAAATGGCTGTACTTATTAGTGTAATTTACATTTATATTTGTGCATAAAGCTTCCAAATACTTCTAAATTAGCAACTCAAAATAGTACTATTCGAGAAATATGTATTCATTGACTTCTGTGATGTAAAGTATTTCATTACAGTTTAGAATAGCGTATGACAAATCTGTAGTAATTTCCAACTTCATAAAGTACCTAGATTTATTCACACGACATGTTGTGATTCTCTAGAGTTGTAATTAAGAAAATTGCTTACCTTAAATTGAACAGTACCTCGATTATCAAACCCATTAAGTCGTAACTGCATTTATTACCGATGGATTGGTGCATTTAAAGGTAGTTGCACGTTTATCTCGTAAGGCATTCAGGATTAGGGAAATATAATGACTTATATGCGCCAATACAGAACTAGTTATTCTTGTGATGTTAATAGCTTTACACGAAACTTATTTACAAAAGTGACAATAACCAAGCTATAAGAAGCTAACGTAACCAATATTCCTTTGTCAATTCCACCTAATTTAAAAAAGGAAATCATTTTCAAACAGTGCTGACAAAGGTAAATTTAAATTACGAGTAAAGTGAGGGAATCTCATCGTCTGGGAACTTTAGCTTAGCAACAAGTTAAGTGTGCTCCAAAATCACTAAATTTGATGTGATTAAACTCTTTTCTGTGTTTTTCAATGTTTGCGGTGGTCAATACGCTCTTTAAACAATGTGTCGTTTATAGTACTATATATAAAAGAGAGAAAGTTGTGAATGCAAAAATATAAACGGTTGGAAAATACAACTATGTACCATGAATTAGAAAACAGCTAAACTGTGTATTCCAAAAGGACAGCAAACTTATGTAGATACTTTTAGATGGACGTCTCTTCCGCTAAATACTTCACATAGGACCATTTCCTCTCAAACCTATACTGGATGTATTCACATTAGCACAGCTACTCAAGAAGTCCGGGCAGTTCTCTTCATCATCCAAAACTGGCCATAATGTAATTGCAGTTTTTCTGTTGTACATATATGCGTCTTAAAATAATAAATTTTATGACACAACTGCAGAAATAGATGACGAACGTCTACAGTCGTGGTGGCTATAATTCTAGAAGTTTATAAATATATGCATATGCTAGTAGTTCTACAACATAAATCGTATATAAACTGTAGTAAAACTTTATAGGCGCATTCCCGCAATTTTACTGCTACTTACCACAACGAGCAAGGAAAATGTACATTTTCACTCCACTTTTATCATTTGGCTTAATGATATAGGCTATCACAAAACCTCCCTTATTTTCTTATGTATTGGTTACCTCCCTCAGGATATTCAGTAAAGAAATGCAAGGCACTAATTAGCTGGTTTTTAGTTGCAACTAAAGATTGTAAATACGAAGTAATAGAATAAAATATAAAAGAATTTCCCGCGGATTGAACGATATTTAGGCGAATACGATTGTCGATCAACGAATCTGTCTTTGTTTGTGTAACCATGTACTACACAGAGCGCCAGATGTAGATACGTAGCTAATATCTTAAAAGTTAAGCACAACACCATACCCAGAGTTGTTGGACACTAAGAAGGAGACCAGTCAATGCTTCAGAAAACTTAGGCATGTACTCAGGAAAGTAAATACTACGAGGGATATCTTTTTAAGTTTTTTATACTGAGACATAAAAGGCGCTACTAATAAAATGCCATTACTAAAAACTCACCTCCACCTTTACTTAAACTAAATCCTAAGTCTCAGTGCAATATGTGTAGTGTTGAGCTACAAAATTGATAAGCTAGTTGAAAACAAGAATGCTTCGCTGAGTTGGTTTCTGTTTTCGGCAATGAGACGCCGCATTAGTTAACAATATCTAGTTGATATGAATAATTCGAACGTGGGCGGACTAGGCTTAGCGACAATCCAAGAGCATCAGCACTAAAAACGGCAGTCACTTAGGAAGACGTCGATGCTGTGCGCAAGATCATCAACGAAGATCGACATGTGACATATCGCGAGATTAAAGCATCACTGGGAATTGCAAAGACACGACAGCGAGTTAATATTAAATCTTGTTTCAAACTTGGTGAAAGTTTTACAGAAACATTTTAATCAATGAAAAAAGTGTATGGTGTTCGAGTGGTATAAGCAATTTCAGGGTGATTGTGATGCTTTGAAAGGGGATCCAAGGCCAGACCTTCCAAGAAACGAAAATCGCGAAGCGCTGGTCAAAGATGTGCGTGAAATTATCGCGTGCGATGTGAATTCGAATGTGCGATAGATAGCGGAGGAATTAAATACGACCAATGACACGATATGCAAAATTTTAACGAATGATTTAAACGAACGGAAAGTCCGAGCTCGATTTGTTCTTCATGCCTTAATTAAAAACTAAAAAATTGCTCGCGTTGAACATTGTAAAGATCTTATCAAAATAGCCAGACGAAATCGCACACTTCTAGAATTGATTATAACTGGTGATGAGAGTTTGTGTGTTTGTGGAAGAGAGTAAGGCCCGTTGTACGATAATGCACCACCACACAGAACTGTCCCTATTCGCGAACTTTTGGCGAGAAAACATGTCTGTATGTCACAACACCCTTCGTATTCACCAGACTTATCACAGTATGACTATTCCTCTTTCCTAAACTGAATCTGGCTATGAAAGGAACGTTTTACAATAATGTTGGACAAGTTCGTGATGAGGATCTGTGAGGCGATTCCGTGAAATGACAGAAAAAATCTATGCTATCATTGGTTAAACTTACTCGGAGCTGTATTAGCACAGGGACGATGTAACACATGGGCTGAAAAGTCCCGGGCCTAACAAAGGAAACACGGTTTTTTTGGTTCAAAATTAGCTTTATTCATCAACGTAATCTCCATCAAAACAACGCAATCATTCTAGCGCCGCTCTAACATTTCAATACCACTTTTGTAGAACGATTTATGTTTTGCCTCAAAATAGGCCTCAGTTTCAGCGATAACCTCTTCATTCGTGCGAAATTTCTTACCGGCGAGCATTTTTTTGTCTGCGAACAGTGAGTAGTCGCTGGGAGCCAAATCTGGCGAATACGGTGGATGTGGGAGCAATTCGAAGTTCAATTCATGTAGTTTTGCCATTGTTTTGATTGACTTGTGACACGGTGCGTTGTCTTGATGAAACCTTCAAACGCTCCAATAACGCTATATAATATTCACTGTTGATGGTATTTCCTTTCTCAAGATAGTCGATAAATATTACACCACGCACATCCCAAAATACCGAGGCCATAACCTTTCCAGCCGATTGTTGTGCTTTCGGGCGCCTTAGACGAGGTTCACCAGTTGCTGTCCACTCAGATGACGATCGTTTTGATTCCGGAGTGAAGTGATGGATCTATGTTTCATCCATTGTCACATATCGACGCAAAAATTCCGGTTTGTTACGTTCAAACGTGGCCAAACACTGCTCAGAATCATCAACACGTTCTTGTTTTTGGTCAACAGTAAGCAAACGCGGCACCCACTTTGAACAGAGCTTTCTCATAGTCAAATGCTCATGCAATATAAAGCCAATACGTTCTTTTGATATCTTTACGATGTCAGCTAACTCACGCAACTTCACTTTTCGATCATTCAAAACGATTTCGTGGATTTTTTTGATGTTTTCTGGTGTTACCGCCTCATTTGGACGTCCACTGCGTTCTGCATCATCGGTGTCTCTACGACCACGTTTGAAGTCAGCAAACCAACGTTTTATTGTTGTTTCTGATGGAGCGGAGTCCCCATAACACTTTTCAAGCCATCGCTTCGCTTGAACGGTATTTTTTTTCCATCAAGAAGCAGTTTAAAATTAAAACATGAAATTGTTTTTGATCCATTGTTTTGAAAATAACAAAAGTAGCGTGACTCTTAACACAATAACTCACAAACTAATGAATAGAATATCATGAAATTTTAACTGCTGTCTTTTGAAGGTTGGTACTAACTGAGAGAAAGGTGACTGCAATAAAACTAGCGTCATCTATGTGTTACGCCCGGGACTTTTCAGCCCATGTGTTATTTTGAAAATAATAATTTTGACGAAATAACTATATGTTTTATTTTTATTTGAAAAGTTAGTTTTCCGACATACTGAATATATGTTTTCCGACCGACACAAATCCTTTGATAAATGTAGTGTAAACATTAATATTATTCAAAATCTTTTTCTTGGAAGAAGCAATCTCGTATTATTGTATGTAATAGAAAAGTATCAAAGTTCACAGGTATAGCAGTAAACTCCACTCACACAAATTAATTAATTATACGGAATGCAGCGTTTCGAGAGCACGTGGGCTTCCATTGTCAACCGTGTTACCGACTGAAAATAAAAACTGTATCACACATGCAAATTATTTTATACGCAGGCTCTGAAATTTCTAAACCATGTGACTATTTACAATCTACTAGGTGGCCTCATGCCTTTTACGGGGAAGGATGGACCGAAAGCGAACCGTATCTTTAACAGGGCCTATGGTAATAAATCCATCAAACTCGAGTGTGCAATTGGGGGTGGTTCTCTGTTAAATAAGGTTCCGTTCTTTTTCATATATACCGTTTCGTACGCGTCTAATTCTCTATACTAGTTCACGTTTTTAAGTAGTGTCAGATTTTTTAAATCAATCTTATGTCCGGATTTTATCATATGCTCTGCTACGCTATGTAAACGGCTAGCTGCTAGCATATGGTAAAATCCGGACATATGTTTGATTTAAAAAATCTGACACTACTTAAAAACGTGAACTCGTACGAAACGGTATATATGAAAAAGAACGGACACTTATTGAACAGAGAACCACCCCCAATTGCACACTCGAATTTGATGGATTTATTACCATAGGTCCTGTTAAAGATACGGTTCGCTTTCGGTCGATCCTTCCCCGTAAAAGGCATGAGGCCACCTAGTAGATTGTAAATAGTCACATGGTTTAGAAATTTCAGAGCCTGCGTATAAACTAATTTGCATGTGTGATACAGTTTTTATTTTCAGTCGGTAACACGGTTGACAATGGGAGCCCACGTGCTCTCGAAACGCTTCGTTCCGCATAATTAATTAATTTGTGTGAGTGGAGTTTACTGCTATACCTGTGAATTGTACATCCGCACAGTCCTTGCAATCGTCATTTAAGTATCAAAGTGATTTTAAAGCAGTGGCAACATGAGAGCAACACAATTAAAAGAGACGTATGTAATATCGAGATATAATACGCCTATTACTTAAAGCAGCTAGAATGTTGTTTCATATAGCTTCATATTGTAGCCGTTATTACATTTTTTTACGTGAAACATACTCCATGGCCATCACATTCCTGAAACTACAATTTTTTTCGTATGTAAAGATCCCAATCGGTAATGGATGGTAGAACCAGCACTTTCATAAACGTTCGACTGAATTTATGTCAGGACAGCAGGGCAGCCCATCCGTTGCGGAAATTGGCTCCCTCCTATTTTATGCAAAACAAAATTACTACTGCTGATAGTGCCAGTTATAAACACAATTCAGTTAATCGGATTGCCTATATCAAAACGGTTCTTTAGACGCTTTTGTATTCCACTTTCGCTAAAGTTCTTTCCTGTAGAACGTAAACGTTAAAATATTATTATTAGACGATTTTCGTCTCACATTTTAATTTTGGGCCTACTGTTTGTATTGTTATTTGAAAAGATACGTTTTCAGTATTTATGTAATGTGTAAGTCCTTCTCATGCTTTCAACTCGACGATTTTCTTGTAAATTTTAGGAATATTCTTACAAATAACTTTAATAAAAAAATGTTTGAGTATCACAATACCTTTCTTCTTCAAGCGCAATAAATTTAATTGGCTTGGAAAAAATGCTTTATAACTCATACACAAAGCATTCCTCAAGAACAATATGAATTATTAATTAATATTTTCTGTTGTTATGTGTGATCATCTTTCGGAGTACAAGTAAAGCTGAAAGAAGGTAACTTAATACATAGGTAAATATGTGGTAATCTTTATATTTACTTATTACAGAATGATAACTACCTACACATGTGTGATAATAGTCCATATATTCGGTCATAAAGTTACAAATAAGTAGCAGTGTGCTCATAATCTCATAACTTGTTATAGTTCCAGAAGGCGGTAAAAACGATTTATAGAATAATTATAGCGACATAACAATGTAGCGGATTTTCTTATATCATTCGGTAATATGAAGTATAAATGACGTAGGAAGAAAGCTTTAACTAGTACACAAACAATCATGATTCACTGGAATAATCTACTTTACAGAATTTGTTCATGTTGCTTAACATGGACTTTTCGAACTTGTAATACTAAATTTAAAAGTTCCTTCGTTATTTTATGTTCTCGAAACCACTACTTATACAAACTTAAATTTTCATAGTACGTATAAATTCTCAGTATTAAAGTAATCTTAAAGCGTTCTTTCAAAACTTCACCGACAATAAAATTATATTGGTACTTCCGGTATATTAACATGAGATGCATAACATTGCTTTTACCGAAGTTTAAGTTAATTTAAAACCATGGGTACCTAAATTGAAGGATAATAGGGGCTACGTTACCATGAAAACCAATGTATCCCAAATATAGTTGGACAAACGTAGTAAGCAGCACGCTAAAACGTGCCTAGCAGAAGGATGATGTAAAAAGTTAAAAGTTTTTCGCTTAAGTACAGGATCTCTTCCTGCCATTTTTTAATATATAAAAGCTTTAGTTTCTTGATACAATTATGATAGAATCGCACTTTCTCAAATGTGTTTCTTATAAATGTACCCTCGTACTTCTTTATAATCAATAATTTTTCCTAGTGGGCAAGGTATAAAGTTTTAAACAGGAAATTATTATACCTGGTCTAATCTACGTTAACTGGTACGCAGTGAATACGATTATATATGTACGAGGCTTGTCCGGAAACCAAGTGCTGTTTCGTTCTACCGCCACTGCAACGCTATTGTCGTAGTTCCACGCATGCACACATATCGTTCAAAATGACCATTTCTGATCCCCCCAACTGTAAAATACGTTCTGTAATACGGTTTTTGAACGCAAGAGATATTAAAACCGCCGAAATTCATGATGCACTTGTAAAAATTTTTGGTGAAAATGTCATAGCAGCTGGAATGGCGAGGAAGTGGGTTCGACAATTCAATAATGAACGAACCAATGCTCATGATGAAGTACGGATTGGGCAGCCCTTTATTGTCAATAATGATTTGGTCGAAAAAGTTAATGCGTGATTAGTTTCCATAAATTTTAAAAACTGCTTTGCATGAAGTTTTTACAAATCGAAAGATAAAAAATTTGACTTCTCACTATGACAAATGTCTAGGCAAAGGTGGCATAGACAAACAGTTTAGAAAATGCTTTTTCATGTAGAAATAAATTTTGCTTTAAACAAAAGGTTCTAGGTTTCTTTTTTACAACTGTACTTACTTTCCGGATAAACCTCGTGCTAGTGAACTACTTCAGGATTGGAATGAATAATATGTAGATTCTTTGGTTATATATAGAGCAAAAGTAAAAAGAATAAATGAAGGGTATACAAAGTACATTATATGTAAATACTATGATTTGCTTACAAATATCATTGTGAAATAAATGCTTAGAACAATTCCCAAATCAACGGATTTTTGACTGAGAATTTTGATATCATATCTCTAATATCTATGTTTGGTTAATCAAATACACTCGTCTTCTTATAGATTTCACGTTCTTCGTATAAAAGGATAATTTAAAGAATAGCGTCCCATGAGATTCTTCTAGTTGTTTGAAGATTAATAGAATTTGAATTTCGTGTCCTAATTGGATTTCGACAACGCTATTTACAAAGTATCAACCCTTTCTAAATCACATCAATACCAACCGTTCACTGAATTTTCTTTGCCCTCATGTTAACCAACTTTATTTGCGTACGTAAATAACCAGACAGTTCTAAGCTGACAGTGACCACCTTGTTTGTTTCATATATCTCCTCATATTTCCATGTAAATAATAGGTAATTTGTAATAATATAAAACTTTGTTTCTAATATGTGTGAGAATTTACACTCCTAACAATTTTATGTTAGTAAATTATTAAGTTTTAACATTGCATAATTTATGTAAGTACTAAATAAATATTGTAGAGTTTCCGTATTCGTTGTGGATCCTATTCACATTTTATAATCTTGCATTCATTTAATCACTGATTTTTTATGTCACATAATTAGTGCATAATTTCAAAACTGTATTTATCCGGATAAGTTAAAAATAGTATTGGTTAAACATTTTTTTTAGAAACTGATACTGGCAATGATTCAAATACCTACAGGACGGTCAGCAATAGTCTTAAAAAATAGTTGTATCTTTGCTTTTCGTGCGATTAAACGAATTTCAAACGTAATATATTTCAGAGACTATATCAAAAACAAATCTATTGGAAGAGCTCTTCTTCATACACAAACCGAAAATTATTACCTTTAGAATCTAAGTTAGCACATGATATATTTCCCGAATTAAGCAGTTTTCGACTGCGTTGACCATATTATAATAGCATCAAAGCTAGAGCTGTATATGATTAATGAATACGTAGTTGAAAAGTAATATCGAACTTTCCTCCTTTTTAGCTATTTTAAACTTTTTCAAATTATTTTTAACGATAAATCTTACAATATAGAAGAATTTATGAAAATTTTGAGGTATATTTTGATTAAAATTCAAACTAGAATATCCATATTGAAAACTAAACTAAACAACTTAATATGATTTCTCAAAGCATTGGAACATCGAGAAACATTGTTTATACCGCTATGTACTATCCTTTGGTGCCAATGCCAAGGCATTGACAGGATTTTCCTGCCGCTGAAAGGCATAATTATAATCGTTTTTAGATCAGAGTTGTTAAACTGCTTTCAAATACAATACGCTAACAACAGGTTTATGACTGGATAATGTTTCTTTTAAAGAATTGCCAGTATTTGCACAATTCAAAGCTTAATCACTAATACAAACAAAAATTTTAGTTTTCTAATGCCTGCTCATAAACCAAACTTAACCGGAAAAGATTTGTATTATTCAAGTCTAAAAATGTATAACAGATGAACTAAATTTATAAAATCAACAGAGACAGCAACTGTATTAAAAAGAGGATTTACTTATTTTTGGTTGATATAGAGCCCTATTGTTCAAATAATTATTATAATTGCAAATAACATGCGTTTAAATAAAATTTGTTTGGTATAAGCTATTTGAATGACATGACAAATACTCTATACTATAAGTTAAAACAAAAGTTTTTATATTCTCTATAAAATAAATAAGGATGCTTGCAGTATTATGTCTGCATTAGCTTCTCTGAGTTTTTCATGTATACATTATTGTATTATATAAAATAAGTTATATTTATTATTATTATTTAGGAAAGTATAATTATTACAAAAAATTGTAGTCCGTATGATGTATTAAAGACTCTTTTTAAAGAAATATGATAAACATAAAATTAATGGGAATTATAACCATGCTTTGCCTCCAATAATAAAGAATAGGAGATATTAATATAAACAAGTCGAAAATAAAATAAATTTGAATAATGAGCAACATATAAATAACCAATAATTTAATTAACTAGCAACCGAGTTGATAACAAATCTGGACTTCATACAAGCATGCCTGACATATAAAGAAGTAAATAATATAACAATAAAGTATAAATTATTCAATCAATTCTTTTGTTTTGTGGCGATCACACTAAACACGCGCAAGTAATAAACTTGCGTAGTTTCTGACAATTAGACACTGTTTTATTTATGACTTATGACAAATAATGTTATGTGATAACCAACGAAGCTAAAATATAATATATAAAATATGCAATACTTACTCTTGTGCAAGCAAAAGGAATAATTACCCCATTGGTCATTTTAGGTGGGAGAGATTTCCCGTAACCGTCAGTAATTAGCATGTAATTAATATAACTAAATGCTTAATAGACTACTGTTTCTACTCATACATCATGATTTCGAATAGTATATCATTCTTACGCGTTACTACTCACAATTTGTACTAAATTTAAATATTTACGATTTAAAAAGTAGATTTTAACATCTAACGTTGTGTCTTATTAAAATTATTGTTTTCAAATTCAAAAACCACTATTCCAATTTTCTACTATTAAAATCTAGTAACGTAGCAAGAAATAAACACTATTGCCAAACTTGCATTTAATTCGCAGTTTTGTGGGTAAATTATGGCCTATCTTCAGGAAATCCTATTAATTTACCATCGGTTAATAGTAAACATATTCACAAATAAATTTTATTTGTTCTGGCGTATGTTGCAACGCAAATATTTATCGAATCTGCAGAACGTCCATTTAGTTATAACAACAAACATTAAGTACTACTATTATTAAAAAAAAAACAGGTTAAACAATTATATACAAAGTTGTGTAGGTTACGTGTATCAAGTGCGCGAATTTTTTTATCTCATCAAGTAACATAATTTAAAAAAAGTAATAAACGCAATTTGTGGAGGAAGTTAAAATTTACCTGAGTAAACGTAGGGAAAACATGGAACTACAAACGAGGTTGCCGGATAATTCACTTACTCCTTACTTTTCCGAACTTGAAGCTACCGATATAAACTTTTCAAAGTTCTGTCTCGACGCGCGCGTACTAATTCTCAGTATTGGTCAGTACCGACGCCCGGCGCCCGTTTAACTGCGCCTGTAAAAGCGTAAGAGTTCTCTTATATCTGACGCACGGCGTCGAAGCGCATTCTCGATTTCGAATCCATTAAGGTGGTGTTAGTGAAATAACTGATTTTTGTCGAGGGTAATCGAATGATTATCAGAAGATTTACGTTGTCGACGCTTTAAATATTATTTTTACTGGGAGGATAATCACACATTTATACATGAAGCTTAATAGGTTATAAAAGAACGCAGTTCCAATTAACTGCAAATCCAATGGCAGAAGTTTGATCACTAATTTTGTGGAACATGCTTTAATAGTATTCCTACGTTAAACGTATTTCATTTACCATTGTATTTAAATGTCTGAAAGCTTAATCAAAGCAAGTCAATTCAATTTAGACGAGGATACTAAGAGAAAATGAGGCACGTATGTACATAAGTATGTAATTGTACATATCCATATTGACGTAGGCAAAAAATAAACTAGAAATATATGAAGTTGTACAAATAAATCGAATCAATAAGCTTACCATAATATAATTTATTGGTCATTATTTACATCAAAGTAAAGTATTAAAAAAATGAGTTGTTGATTTTCCTTTTCAAAACTCAATTTCTGCAATATTTTAAGAAAGCACGTGTTTTACATCGAATAATTGGAAAGGTATATTAATACAAATAAAATGTGTATTTAAACAACCTTAGATTTTTATTTGGTTCTGTTGCCTTAGCCTTTAATGACACTACAAATCTGTGGCACTCTTTCCCTCTGAATTCCATCGTTACGTGTATCATAATTTACTTGATGTATGAATTAGCGCATGATGTTATCACTGCTGTTTGTTACAATTAGATATAAAACACTGGGTATTGCAATTATACATATATGGAGATATATCAATTGAAAAAATCTGAAAATTTGGTGAGTTGTTAATAGCGGAACCTGAAACTTTTTGGCATATCTCTTGTTTCCGGTTTTGTGGCAAATCGATGTTCGTTTATTTTAGTTCGAACTCTCTGTATATCGAATATTACAAGCATTTTCAAGTTATTTCGGAAAATAATTCGCGCTATATTTCCGTTTCGCGTTCAGTGTCCACAAAACATTAAAGCACACATTTGATTTCCAAACCGCATATATCATCGCTGTACGAAAAAGATACGTGTTGAATATAGAACGAAAGCGAACATATAGTCTAGTCAAACACAACTATAGTCTAAACTTTAACAATGTTTTAATTCATAAAAGTAGCTATAAGTGACTTCCATTCATACAATACAACTTGTGTTAACTGCAGCATTAATACTTGCTACTTTTATACAATTGGCGTCACGCTTTTTTTCGATCACAGCCTGCAACATCTACCATCACTTGCTCCTAGTTTTTCTTATGTTATGATTTCTCGCTTGCAGATGTTTAACATAACCTCAAAAATGTTGCATCTTTAGAATAGTTCACGAATTCGGGATAGTTTATGTTTTTGTGGTTTTCTTCTTTTATGATTGTAACATATGTAATATTTAAATCTTTAAATGTTTTTGCGGTCACCTTATGTCAAATAATATCTCCGGGTTTCTAACCGCGTATGTTGTTGGTCCCGAAAGAGACTCTATCGACTAGATCTCAACTAAGATTCAGTTGCATGGCCCAATGCCGCATTTGCCTCAACAAGTAAATATCTTTGTCTCGACGTAGTCTTCTTCCATACTAACTCTTACTCTTTGTTATTTGGTTTTCAATTAACACCATCTTAATTAATATTCTTATCACCGCACTGATGCCAAATACATTTTGCGATGGATACCGCGCATTTCTTGCACATAATTGATATTACAATTTGTTCTAGTTTTTCTTATTTCAGCTACTTTGAAAGAAAAGATGGTTGGATGTGATGCTGCGGTGAATATTCTTCTTCAATTTCAATTACACCATATTAAATCTCAAATGTTCTTCAGACGAAAGTATCAGATGAAACTTGTACTTCAGAATTAATACAAAATGCTTTTTAGAAACAAAGTCGGTAAGCGATAGCTTCACGCTGAAAGACATATTGTTAAAGCGGAATTCGCGTAATTGTTCTTTAAACTTCCGAAATTTTGTAAGAGGAAACTTTTTACTTGTTTCAATTATGCAAAACCATTATCATCTTGTGCTATATCCTTTTCTTATTGTGGGACCATATCGGTTACTTCTAGAGAATAAATAACTTTCGTTATTATAATTACTTCTACTTCTACTTCTACTTCGTCAAATAGTAGGATAAAATAGCCACCGCGGATTGCTAATATCGATATTTAGAACAGTAACAATTGAAGAAATTAATGCAGACGTTACGACGGTAAGAAAATAAACTAAAGTCAAAATGTTAAATACGTGGTAACTAAATGGTAGATATTTCCTTGTTGTCTTGCATATTTTAAACTTATTTCAAATAGGAATTTGAAGGTGGTAATTAAAACAAAACAGGTTTCACTATTATTTATTACGCTTAACATTTGTAATTCTGATGACAATGTCTGAAAAGATACTTTTTAGATATCGAGAGAAAAACGTACAATATTTGTTATAAATAATTATCGTATTAGTTTTCGTAGCTATAATCTAAACTTCCTCCTGTTTTGTATGCCTGAATGATGAAATAAAACGCATTAAGCAACCATATAGAATTAGGTATCAAGAACTTAACAGAAACTTACAAATATACAACAAATTTAAGGTTATTGATTTTTGCGCATTTCCTGATGTCACTTTACGGTAACGTGGTTCGTACGTTTTCTGCGGAAACGAAAATAGTTTGAGTTGTGAGATATCGAAACATATACTCCACGAAACGTCAGAGATACATTAAAAATGTGTAGGAAATTCCTTTCTACCTAGGCTATGCACGATTTTATCGCCGTAAAATTTTAAAATAGTTTAAAAGCTATTGTATGTCTATATGGAGAAATTGATATAAACTTGATTTGAAACTTCAGGTAGAATTCAAAAATGTAAAAGTATAAAGAGTATCCGTTTAAATTATGCAAGTTGGCTGGAGGACGCGTTGGACACATCAAAATATTTAAGTAAATTCGGCTCACGTATCGAAATTCCAGATTCTAACGTTGCTCCGTTTCATTTTATCCTATTATGTACCAATAACTGCATCAGTTGTTGATGGTACATATTGTATATTTATGAAGACGGATCTTCATGCCCCACCCGTCACTCACTTCTAATTGGTTGTTTAATTAACGTTTTCGACATTTAGGTAACCGACATTTGTAGATCATATCTGCATAATATCAGATTTTTATCTCAAAGTGATGTTGTGCTGTGGTTAATTCCTGAATTGTGTGTCGTGTTGTTCATAAAAATAGATCCTGTAGAACAAAGAACCGTAACAAAATACTTCCACAAAAGGGGCTTGACGCCAACTCAAATTCATAAAGGTATTGTGGCAACTATAGGTGTGTCTGCATTTTCTTATTATATAGTCAAACTCTAGTCTCGAGATTTTGAATGCGGAAGAACATCCTGTGAAAACCAACCGCCGGTGGTCCTCCCATAGCGGTAACAACATACAGAAACATTAAAAAGGTGCACAATTTGCACAATTGTATTGCAAAACCAATTAGGGACATTGTGGAAGATCCTGACTTATCATATCATGTGGTGCACAACATACTGACTAAAGAATTAGATATGAAAAAGATGAGTGCCCCGAATGTTGTTCAAAAAGGAAATCGGGTATTGATTTATGCGCGTCTTTTGGAAAGATACCAAGCAAGCAAAGAGAACCTTCTTAGTGGATATGTGATCATGGGTGAGTATGTGACCATGGGTGCACCACTATCACTCCGAGACCAAAGTGCAAAGTAGAGGATGGAAACATCTCCTCCTCCACGCAAATTTAAGGTCGTGCCGTCTGCTGGAAAGCTTTTGCTATCTGTGTTCTGGGATGCTCAAGGAATCATCCTGACTGATTACTGGCAAAAGGAACAGAGCATTACAGGGGGCTACTACGTACAATTGATTTCTAAATTGCATGTGGAACTCTCTTTGACGCCGCAATTCCAAGAGCTCCCACATTATCATTACAGTAATAGGCAGCTCCTACAAGACTACACATTTTAACCTGAGCTGCATTTGTACAAAACTGAAAAGCAAGTGGATCGTCAAGATTACATCAGTTTGTGGTAAACCCCAAACCACTAACGGAGAGAAGGAAATAAGGAAACTAATAAGCTAAATAAAGAAGTAGCACGTATGCCTTTTCTTGGGTCAGAGCCTTGTTTTGGTCTACGTGGAAGCCACCTAAAACACGAAATAAAAGAAATGGAAAAAAGCACGAAAAGGTCTTGTACTGGGAAAGCAGTCCTGGATAGAGACATGCGAAGGCGTTCATTTCACCCTCGCCAAGAATAACAAAGACGTTGATGTCTTTCGGCAAAAGAATCTCAGACTACCGGCAAGGATACTGACAGAATATATAGCTCTGAAATATCATTTACACAAACTTGGGAAAGCTGAAGGTCAATCCTGCCGTCTGTGCTAGGAATATTTAGAATAGGTAGAACAAAGAAGGACAAGGATCCTAGATTAGTACTGAGGTTTATTAGAAACATCGAACTATTCTAACCATATTTAGGATCAATCTATAGTCATCGGTGTCTGGGAGCCATATAATAATAGTAAAATAATAACATCGTAACAAATCAGTTATCCATTCCAAATTTGGTTACTTAATTTTGTATAACAGGAAAAATTGAAAAATTCCACCAGCTTACCGAATCTAATTTCATTGCAGTCAGTTTTTGATTAAGCGTACAGTTTCAAAACATGAGTATATTGCACAAGAGGGCAGAAATAAAACTCTTTACCACTTAGTGTAAACTTTATGGTAGTCACTGTATGTGTTTATTCATATCGTCTAATTGTTTTCACTTGAAGGTTATTTTATCTTTCAACAGTACACAATACGAGTGAAGTTTTAATCCTTCCGCACATAAAGATTATTTTAATGCGAATGTACATATATTAGCAGTGTACTCTAAAAATAGAACGTATATCTAAATAGAGCGTACACAATTAAACAAAGCCATTTAAAATATGCAAAATACTTATCTGTATTAGGAATGGGAATTTATGACTATATCATTTACATATGTCCTGTATGTTTAGGGATTAACTTCATAATGAAACGTAACAATTCTTCAGCCGCGGAATTACATAAAGTGATATGTGCATAATGCTGTATAAAAGTATAAATATCGGATTAATAGTTTTCAGGTTTTATAACAGATGTATGTACCCTAACGTTTTCATTTGGGAATATACTAGCAAAGCAATTTCTTAAAAATAACATTAAAATTTACGTACTGGGTAACTTTACTCTATTAGGTCACATCACTAGGATTTTATTCATGTACTTTAGAAATAACAATTTCAACAATCCTTTAATTTATTTTATATAACACATGGGCTGAAAAGTCGAGGGCCTAACACATAGATGACGCTAGTTTTATTGCACTCACCTTTCTCTCAGTTAGTACTAACCTTCAAAAGACAGCTGTTAAAATTTCATGATATTCTATTCATTAGTTTGTGAGTTATTGTGCTAAGAGTCACGCTACTTTTGTTATTTTCAAAACAATGGATCAAAAACAATTTCGTGTTTTAATTTTACACTGCTTCTTGATGGGAAAAAATACCGTTCAAGCGAAGCAATGGCTTGAAAAGTGTTATGGGGACTCCGCTCCATCAGAAACAACAACAAAACGTTGGTTTGCTGACTTCAAACGTGGTCGTAGAGACACCGATGATGCAGAACGCAGTGGACGTCCAAATGAGGCGGTAACACCAGAAAACACAAAAAAATCCACAAAATTGTTTTGAATGAACGAAAAGTGAAGTTGCGTGAGTTAGCTGACATCGTAAAGATATCAAAAGAACGTATTGGCTTTATATTGCATGAGCATTTGACTATGAGAAAGCTCTGTTCAAAGTGGGTGCCGCGTTTGCTCACTGTTGACCAAAAACAAGAACGTGTTGATGATTCTGAGCAGTGTTTGGCCATGTTTAAACGTAACAAACCGGAATGTTTGCGTCGATATGTGACAATGGATGAAACATGGATCCATCACTTCACTCCGGAATCAAAACGATCGTCATCTGAGTGGACAGCAACTGGTGAACCTCGTCCAAAGCGCCCGAAAGTAGAACAATCGGCTGGAAAGGTTAATGGAAAGGTGTAACATTCATCGACTATCTTGAGAAAGGAAATACCATCAACAGTGAATATTATATAGCGTTATTGGAGCGTTTGAAGGCCGAAATTGCAAAGAAACGAATTTTGTTTCATCAAGACAACGCACCGTGTCACAAGTCAATCGAAACAATGGCAAAACTACATGAATTGAACTTCGAATTGCTCCCACATCCACCGTATTCGCCAGATTTGGCTCCCAGCGACTACTGGCTGTTCGCGGACCTCAAAAAAATGCTCGCCGGTAAGAAATTTCGCACGAATGAAGAGGTTATCACTGAAACTGAGGCCTATTTTGAGGCAAAAGATAAATCGTTCTACAGAACTGGTATTGAAATGTTAGAGTGGCGCTGGAATGATTGCGTTGCTCTTGATGGAGATTACCTTGATGAATAAAGCTAATTTTGAACCAGAAAAACCGTGTTTTCTTTGTTAGGCCCGGGACTTTTCAGCCCATGTGTTATAACCCAATTTTAAAGGAATAGAAAGATATACGCCTAAAGAAAAACTGTTTGCTGTCAATGTTTTATCCTACATAATGGTAACAATTAAACTATGCAATTATGCACTCCCAATCGTAAGTAATATGCACAGTTCATCTGTAGTAATTAGCAAATTCAATTTGATATTTATACCCAATGATGCTCTTCCTCATGAAATTATGTATGCCTCAGGGATACAATTTGGGACCATTACTATTCTTGGATTATACTCGTGATCTAATGATTTCTCTGCTTGCACTGTGTTCGCCTACGCTGGTAATTTAATAATCTATTCCACAATATCTGGACTAAATAATCCAGCTTTGGTAAACCGTAATTTGACCATGGTTACTAAATGGTGTGAACGCAACGAACTAAAACTTTATCTTTCTAAATATAGTAAAGTTACATATATACAAGGAAAGACGTCATTATGCATCAGTAATACCTTTTACAATGTTGGAATGATGTTTGCTGCACATGAACTTCGCAATTCGTAATATGAATTTGTGAAGAATTTTCAAAGCGTTAAACTATCGTATAATGTTCTTAATCAGTCAGCCTCCCTGCTTATGAAATATATCCTTATATGCTTGAGGGAAGATTGTTCAAATTTATAGTCGCTAGAAATTATTCTTTGCGAGGTACCAACTTGAGCGAAATTTTGAACCAGCTACGTATACAATTGAATAATTGAATAATAGAAGAGATTTCCACACAGCACGATTAACAGATTACTTTATACCTTATACTTTTTCCTCATCCCAAGGGAAACAGTCTTAAAATAAACTTATCCAATGATTCTAACCCAAAGAAAAAACTGTCTAAATCTATCCACGAGATTAGTTTCTTCTAAATATCTTTTGTAGAAAAGTAAAAAGTCGTTCCACCTATCGCAAGAACTAGGTGAGGTTACAAAAAGGACTTTCTAAAGTTATAAACATTGTTTCACAACAATATCTAGATAACAAGAGAGAGTAGTATGTTAACTAAAAGTAACACAGTCATTTATGATGCTCTGAATAACAAAACTATTCGTTTTGTAGAAATCGGGCTGTTTCGTTATTTCTACTCCGTTGAAATCAATACAAATACCAGTAAGAAAAATAAAAATAAGTACAAAGGCTTTTGTACGTTATACCCCAGATATCTGGAATTGTAAAATTGATATTCAGCGAAATATTGTAAAGTCTGCGGTTTGCCAAATAACAAGAAAACCGGAAATCGATCACATCTTCACAACTATGCATTTTCATTTATTCAGACGGTTGGGTTAGATCAGAGTAAGTGAAACACCAATAGGAAGCAAATAGAATGCAAGTATCGCTTATAACAAATAAGTTCGTAGATCGGTTTTTATCTGAATGCACCACGTCCAAATTAATTCAACTAAGTTCAAATTGCAAACTTTATACTGTACTGAATGTTCTCGCACTTCCTCTTTTTTATTATAAATTCTTTTATATGACATATTATCACATTTACTGCTTGCCAGATACAACCTGAGTTACTAACTACGTACATGAAGAGTGATGGAAAATGAAAACCTTCATTTCCTACGTTAAAACTATCGTTCACTATGGCAAAGGGCAACGTTGAGCACGAATATCCTTAAACTAATGAATTGCAGAGAATAACGCCGGTGGCCTTGTTTGATGAAGCACGACACATGAAAGTTCTTAAAATAATATTGAATCGTGGAATAACGCTGTTGCATGCTCTTCAGATAAGTGAACGTTATTTTATATATTTCACTCCATCGAAATTAGCAAGAGCCCTTATGCGAAGAGCACACAGTGGGGTCCCTATGATCCAATATATTGTAATTTGGAAACGTGCAGCGTTGTATTTTGTCAAAGTGTAATTACACTTTACAATATATACAATATATAACGTTAAACAAAAGAAATGCCATTATAGTTTACTTATTACAATATTGCAGTGTGTAATATACAATTTATTTGTGTCTTACTTCATAGTCCACTTTATTTTTAAAGCTTGTTTATTTTCTATAATATAATTGCATGATGCAAACGAGGATAAGTCGGCATGGAATAAGATCTTCTACAATAGAACGTACACCTTATTCTAAGTAATTCTTCACCATTTTTGAAAGCAAGACGATACCTAAATATGTAACACACAATATAATTTATTAAATACTGGTGACCTAAACGTTAGCCATCCAATTATACAATACTAACACCAGAACACCCAAAAATAAAATAGCTCCTAACAATTCAAATTCATAGATACGAGGGATATTTTCAACAAGCATTGAAATACACCAACACAGGCAGTTTGTACTTGCTGGGAAAAGTAATTACGTATAACCTTTTGTAATTTTGAACATTTGTACAAAATCACTGTTACAATTTGTTGCAAAATAGGTAGCTACTATCGAAGAATATTGTGTAATGTTTTAGGATCCTCAAGTTGAAGACAATTTACAAAATAATCATAATAGTTACTCAGATACAGTTGAGCTGTTAGAAAAAAGTGATGCACAAAAGGTGGCTAAGCATCTCCCTCATCATAATAACTGCCACTTGCAATATCATTACGCTTTTTTCAACTGAGTCGTAGGCACGTAAACATGGCTGCTACAATTGATTCTTGATTGAGTTGCGTAGTATAATTCGATTCCTTCAAGT
Organism: Trypoxylus dichotomus; assembly: GCA_023509865.1. Lineage (NCBI taxonomy): Eukaryota > Metazoa > Arthropoda > Insecta > Coleoptera > Scarabaeidae > Trypoxylus > Trypoxylus dichotomus. The sequence goes on from CM042078.1 coordinate 48,829,452, forward strand.
GGAAGGAAATAGTGCAACTGAAATTCATGGAGGAATGAACGGAGTATAAAGTGAAAACTTTATGGCGGATGGTGTTGTGCGTGAATGGTGTAGGAAGTTTAAACAAGGCCGAACCGATGTTCACGATGAAGCGGGACAAAGACACAAACTTGTCGTATAGAAAACGAGTTGACAAAATGGTTCGAGAAAAACAATGGTTTACCATCAGTGAGTTGAGTGTGCAATTGCCTGGAGTTTCAAGATCAACTATGTACACAATTGTAACGGAACACTTACGCTACAAAAGACTGTGCCCTCGATAACCACAGGGTTCACCAAATGGTGTCAGCGTAGACGTTCCTCACCCTTTGTGAGGTTGAAGGTGAAGATTGAAATCAATTGAGACTCGAGATAAGACCTTGATTCAATACTGCACCTCCGAAATAAAACGATAGTCCCAACAATGGGTGTACTCAAACTCGCCAAACAAACTGAAGAGGTTCAAACAAACTTTCGACAACAGGAAAATTATGGCAACACTGTTTTGGAACTAAAAAGGTGTGTTGCTTGCTGAATTTATGAAACCGGGAACTACGATCGATGCAGCTGTTTATTATTAGATTGCGGTGAGGTATTCAAAACAAGAGGTATACTGACTTCTGAAGTTCTTCTCATTCGAGACAATGGCCGCCTTCACACAGCCGTTGTAATCCAATGGCTTCTTGAACAATTTCGATGGGAAGTTTTTGAACACCCGGCGTATAGCACCGACTTAGCGCCAAGCGACCTCCATCTCTTTCATGATCGAAAAAGGTGGCTAGGAGGGCAGAGCTTCCAGAGTATAGAAGAACATAGAAGTAACGTCACCAAACATTTCATCTCATTAGCGGCAACATTCTATGCAAAGGAGATCCATAAATATAAGAAATGGATCAATCTTCATGGAGGTCATATAGTAAAGTAACCATGCTTGTACATAACCTTTGATAATAAATTTGTTATTTACACTTGCCTTGTTTTATGAGCTGTCGGAGGTTGAAAAAGCCCTCGTGTAATGTTTCTGCCTCTTCAGATTCGTTACATAATTGCTACGATTATTTTAATTACGCCAATCACTAGATGTCGAACGGACATTTTCTTTCGTGTAAAATGTTTTTTTGCCGCTGAAACAATTGCAGAAAGGTACCTAACGCAGCCGATATTTAACTGACCCGCTAGCGAGATTTCGATTCATGTTATTTCCTTTGAATTATTACTAAGCTGTGTAGGCTCACAGAAACAGTAACTCTATCACACTATACAATTCAAGTTTACATATTATCTCTTTTCGAAAAAACAAATCCGAGGTCAATCAATCACCTGTAGTTACGGGTAATACAATAGTAAACTCAAAAGATATGTTTAGGTAAAAAGTAATTTGAACCACTTTAAAGCTTACTTTACAAAACAAATTTAACTAAACAATTTAAAAGCCGTTCCATTTGTATTTGCATTCATTACGCTAATCTGTAGTCGAACATTATTTATCGGTATGTACATACGTATGTACCTTATTCCCGTATCCTGCATGCGGATCTCATAAACAGCAAGAGATTGCAAAATTATTGCAGGTTCGTAAGTATCCATGATTCAATTAGCTTAGTTGTCGCTCCCGATATTTCTGCTAATTTAGGCATTTACGGTATTTGTTCTTTTTCCGATTTCTTTCCCTAAATTTAATTAAAACATCCGCTTGGGAAGTAACTCCATATTGGCATATGCCAGTCACGTACGTTCGATATATCGGGAAACTTGACTGATGTGCTGTCTACGCGAACACAGAGACTTGAGGAAAAGTGGAAACAAAACATTCCAGCAACTCGGCGTTGTGAATAGGGTGAAGTACTTTGTCGGCAAGTAGCAGGCTCCTTCATTTATTACTAAGATTAATTCTGCTTCTACTATTAGAGACTGCGCAAATATTTCTATAGATTGAGGTGAGAGCAATTAGTGCAATTAGTGAATTATCGTAATAATGTCACGTTTGATTCACTTTCACTCTGACAATCGAAACACACATTTATGGACAATTTTCACACCACAGCGCTTCGTTTACTCGATTAGTCCACATCCTACTGCTTTGTTTGTTACACTGACGATGAGAAAAATGCGACACAATTCCGCACATACAAGGTGCTTCAAAACTTCATATAATAATTTCGAACATACTTATCATATAAAACGATACAAATACACATTTACATATGAATACATGAAATACTCATTTTAAGCACTTCAGCAGTGATTGCAGCGAATACCTTTCTGAAACTTTGTTACTCTACTTCTTACTATTTGCGACAATTATTACTTTCGCCGATGTGAAGATAATAATAGAACTACACGTATTCTGAACAGAATGTTATTTGAAAATTAATACTCGACAAACTAATTTTGTAGAGCACCTCTAGCACGAGATGGAAAAATCGGTATTGCGCATACGGAATAAACGCTTAAACTGAGTTTAACAGTGGAATAAAGTTGTGTGGGCCGATGAGTCAAACTTCAAAACTTTTGGTTCAAGAAGATATGTTTTCGTTCTTTAGGTGAGTGTGCGATAGAGCAACGCATTGTTCCTACGGTTAAATGGCTGTAGTTATGTGATGATCTAGGATTATTTTGACGGTACGGTCGTGGGCGATATTATAATGATCGAGGGAATATTAAAGAAAAAACAGTATCGAAGCACTTTAGAGAACAATTCAATTTCTTGAGGATTAAGACTTTTGGCTCCACATTTTGTATATGAATAAGATAACGATCCGAAGCATGCATCTAAACTGGGCAAAGACTACTTGCAATACTTGGGAGCAGACGGATCTATCAAAGTTGTGAAGTGGCCTCCCGAAAGCCCTATTCTGAACTCCATACAATTATTGTGGGAGGAACTTGATCGGAAAGTCCGAAAGCAGTTCCAATGTCGAAGGCTCATTTACAGAAGGAGCTGCAAGGAGCATGGGTCGAGATAACACCAAATACCTTGACAAAACCAATTGTAAGAATACCGCAATTGTGTGCTGCCGTTATCAAAAACATAGGAAGTCACATAGACGAATCACAAGTTTAGATGTAATATATAATCCTACTGCCTGTAATTAGCTATGTATATGTAAATAATAAATGTATGTTAACGTTTTCACTAGTAATTTTAGTCTTTTCTTCTATATTTATGTGTGCCCAAATACTTTTGAACGGTAGTGAACATATATTTTTGAAGTTCGGTTCAACAGAGTAACCCAACTGCAACTTTAACTGATAAAATTACAATTTTATCATTACTAATGGCAACGGTGGTTTAGTATTTATATTCATATTAATATTAGTATTAATATGGATGTTAGTGCAACTTTAACTGTTTATGAAAGAAATTACAAAATTATTGTAATTTTTCTGCCTTCGTCAAATGTTATGTTCTCATCAAATCCTTGTGAAAAAAAGAAAAGATACCGAACTATATCAAAGAAATATATTTTTGAGTTTCGGCAGAATGCAACTTTCATTTCTTCTAAAAGCAGTAATAAAAGTATTGCTATTATCAAATTTCAGCAAAACTGTCTCAGGTATCATTTAGTCAGGTCAATAAAATTCCATAATTCAAGGCGGCAAATGATGTCGGGAAAATATATTTTTAAGATTCAGCGCAGTAGTACAATCACAACCAACTTTAATTGGGTATGTAAGCAGCTGTAAATATGTTGTCATATCCTTATTTCGATGAAACATTCTATGGTAATGGTTGGTTAAGCTTTCGTAAGAAAATTCGAACTTAAAAGTGACAAATTATATTAAATATAGTTTTTATTAATTTACATATAAAGAATACTATAGTTTTTTGTTGTCCACCAGCATGGTATTGTCCAACTTCCTTTTTCCTAAGATATACTCTGTTCCAATTTCTATTGCTGGAATCTGTTGCAAACTTCACAACTCTTTCAGTAATCTGGTATTTCTTTCTTTCGCTGTACATTCATAGTTGTTTGTCTTCATAGAGTCTATATCCACTTATTTTATGAAAAATAGAATATGTATCAGATTCATGTTGCTTTGAAACAGCAGTTGCGATAGAATAAATTTTGCAGTAATAATACTGATGTTCTTTATTTTTACTACTGTAGATTTTACTGTTTTATCATGCTTTGTTACTATTATCCTAGTCTTTTTCTTATGTTGTTCTTTAAAATCTCGAAAATGAGAACATAGATCCAACATTGTATTCCACTAATGGTTTTATCATATATTTACATTGACTTGAACCACTTGTACATGTGCTGCATCTACTACAACTAATCAGATAAATCCATTTCAATAAAATTGATACTATACTCCATTCACGTTAAGAATGCAGACTTGGAATAGATAGGCCTTAAAATACGCGTTTGCTATTGGCTAATGGGCGAGGCATATTCACACAGGAATAATTGATGTAATTTCTTCATATGAAATTTCTGTCAGTTGTGAAATTTGTTTACAATTTTCTTGTCATTGTTTCCTGCAGTTTTTCATTGTACTTTTTACCTATAAACAAGTTGTGGCAAAAATAATTCTTTTCAGAGTTCTTTTTAAATTCAAAATAATTTCTACTTTACTATTACGATTACAGCTTTGGTTTGGTATGGCTGAAGAAGCAGTAGTAGATGCAGTTGCAGAAGCAGCGAAGAACCCTCACGCAAGCATATTGGCAGTAGGCAGAAGCTAAATTGAAGATATGGTTGAAGAATTTATTATAACTACAGATGCAGATTCATCGATAGATACATCAGATTCTGATTTTGCCTAATAAGTTAATAAAGCGTGCATACACTTAGAATACTCCGATTGCTCATTTATATCTTCATGCATTCCATACATTTAGTTAAGGTATTTTATACAATGTAGTAATTTTAAAAGAACATGAGTAGAGATTTATTGTATCAAACATATTATCGAAGAAGAGAGTATGATGTATTAACTGGATAATATTGTTGAAAATATATTCGAAGAATTTATGATAACAGCAAATACATGATCTTCGTCAGACCACCATCATCAGAATCTGATTCAAATATCATTTGCATAATAAATTGAAATTATTTATTCACCTTTTTCCCTCTACCCTTTGACTTACAAATCAAATTCATATGTTTATTTCATTTGTTATTGTATGAATAAATGCTAGCAGTAAAGAAATCTTTTTTATTAAATTTATTCCAGCTATGAAGTGAAGAAAACTATATAAATTTGTAATATGTGCAGTTAAGAGATTGTTATAATTCATTAGTATATTTCCTTTTTTTTATGTACTCATCGATATGCATGCAATTATTTATTGACTGTACTATCATTGAAAATGTACATTGGTTTTACTGCAGCCGGGGTACAGTAGATAAGTATACTTGGAGTGCTGTCTTCTTTTTCACCGAGCAGCTCATCTAATTTCATCATTGACAATAACCAAATTCTATGCAAGATTTAAGGATATTGTGTGTTACCATGTACTCTGAAGTCACTCGATGGACTTGGATACCGTCCCGTTGAGCCTATTATGTATTGTTCATAATCAGCAACATTCTTCCTTGTTTGGTTTTTGCTTGTATATATTGAATTGCTTACTTTCAACCATACCATTAAAATTGATAGAGATTACCAACGGAGCAATTTACTTCATGACAAATGACTTGGTATAACACTGTGTATATAACCATTCGTGTCAAAGTTATATTTTCGATTCAATTTATCCATGGTAATATTGTTATTTTAAAACTTGTCACGTGGTATTTATGTTCTCTTCAATTAATCCCAAATGCAATCATATTTACTTTCTAACATAATTAAATAAGCTCCAACTATTTTGGTAAATGAAACAACGAAAGGATATATTTATATAGCAATTGAGGTTACTTTTACTTAATGTATTGCACATTAAATATGAAAAACTTTGCTATTTATTATACAACATTTCGATAACCAAACTTTGATGTTTACGATATTGTCATTTGACAGTTTCATCGGTTAAATTTCACCAGTATAATACAGCTACCGATCGTAGCGCTACCTACTGCATTCTTAACGTGAATGAAGTATAGATACAAAAGACAAAAATATAAAGAATACCATAAATAGCTCCTCCTTCTTGTATTAATCTATAACATAGTACGGATGTTGTTTATTTCAACGTAAAGTACGAGGCTTTATATTCAGAATAATTGATGGTATATTTGTTAAAAGAAAATAAACTATTACAAGTTCATTGTTCATTATCAATTGAAACGAGAGGAATATAAAGTGTGCATTTGGACAGCCGCCAAATAGACACAATATCTGCGAGAGAGCTTAACTTTTCCATCTACGTAGTAATACATTTCCTCTATTGTATATCTCCAAGAAGGTATTGAAGTATTAAATTGTCCTTGGGTCATTAATGATAAATTAATCATCCTTCGTATATGCATCGTGTAAACAAACGGATATCTTTTAGAAACGATTAGCAACTGTCTCTGCTGCTGTTCTTAATTACCTTCAAATTGGTATTATAATAAAATCGTTTCTTTTGTTTATATTTTTAGTTAACCTGAGGGCGATCTGAATAATTGTCCTATTATGTCACTTTCACTTGGAAATTATCAAAAACAAACACTACTCTAAAAGAAACTACGGGATTATATACAATAATCAAGCGGTATAGTAAAAAAGGTAGAGTAATAACACTACTAGGAACAATTTTTAATACTCTTCCAGCGATTCTCCTTTATTTAGGAAACAACCTCAATCAAATTAAATCAATTGCTTCTTACCGTTAGAAGGAATTTTAGTTAATCTAGTTACAAAATTCCACATAGTTCAGGAACTGACATTTTCTTTGCATTTTCCTCAGGAATTCTTCATGTAGAAATTGAATATTACTTACGATTTTTCTTTTCACCTTCCTTCACTGAGTATTGTTTTCCTCTCGCAGAATGCCAAGTTGGCTTTAAAACAATTGAATATGTTTTCTCCTATTGGGAACGATATAGCATGAACAATATCTGCCTTAACAATCAATTTCCATAATGAATTCTTAATAGTGCGTAGCCGTTGACATGTTTTACTACCACCCATATCCACGAGCATCAACCCATTATATTACATTTTTTATTTGTGAAGAAAATCCCTGAGAAATAGGCCCGGGGTTCGAACACGGAACTCCAAGACCGATAGAAGAGTCACTTGTGCAGTCCACTCAGACGTTTTCTTGCATACGATTTAAATTTGAATACGGATCCATCCCGATAATAAGAAGGAAAGTAATTTATTAAATGCGCGGAATTATCGGAAGAATAATCTTTAAATGTAGATACGCGATGACTAGGAATAAACAATATACTCTTTCGACGCACACTAATGATGTGGATATACATATGTTCTAAGTCTTAATTCAATCGATAAATATGGCGGTGCTCGATTGTATAATGTCACCAGTGAAAGGCAAGCCAAATGCGGAGTCTATAGTTAAATGTTGTACTTCCGATATGACATTTAACCACTCACGGTTGCAAGGAAGCGAGAAAGTCGAGACCTCAAAATATCAAAGGTGAATCGCAGATACGAATTATGTACCACTTGCAACCCTTTTGCGATCAAGCCATCGATAAATAGTCATATTAAAAGACAATAATTTACAAAGAATACTAGCCAACCCGGAAATTTCAAATTTCATTAAACTTGCGTGATTTATGGAGCTTGCAGGATTACGTAAAATATTGGTCCCCGTTTTAGATAACGATGATTTTAACACATGCCCCTATAAGGGCAGACAATAACGAACTGACGATGAATTTACATTCACAACGGACCAGTTAACGCTACTAAGCATGGCCGAAGCAATGAGTATTGCCAATCGCTTTTTGTAATCGCGCCTTAATTTTAAACACCGCCTCGTACCTCTTATAACTTTGGTCGCTTTATATGATTTAGATTTAGTATCCTCCAGCTGGTTGTTGCTGCTGCTTCCGTTGTCATAAATTGCTTAATTTTGAATTAATTAAAAGGCAAGGTTTCCGAAGGATCCTTTCCAAATGAAACAGCAAGTAGCTTTAGCAAAGGAATGTTCGCTTATTTCTATGATTTTCGTTGATAAAATGCCTGTCAATTTTATTATAATAAATGGAGTACGTTGTGCGGGAGCTGAAAATTGATTCATTCATACTTTCACAATAAATTCGTTCATTTATCATAATCTTATAAAATATAAAATAATCTTTGTAGCAAAAGGTTCTAGCCTGAGTTAATATTGGAGCTTAAAATAATGTTTGTGTCAGTAACATAAAAAAGCGAGATGTATTAACTCTTATGAACCATTTACATGTTAAAAATTGCTTTGTGTTTATTGATTGGAATCTTTAAGTTTTCATATTTAGTACTCTGATTTCTGGTTAGTTTCAAAGCTTAAATGAATGTTGAAGGAATCATATGGGTATTTATGTGTATACCGAACATGCTTGATTAATATGAATGTATGTTAGTGAAAATCTCCGACACAAATGTACCTTCTGATCAAAGCATTTTATCTCATTTCACATCTCAATTTCCACCCATGATGGCAAAACGTTATAATATGCACACCTTTGATTATAATTAATGGCTTCCCTCTCTTTGCTTATGAGATAAATAAAGGCTTTTTGTTTAGGTTTCGTTTTGAATCTGCATAGCGTATATTAAGATCTGTTGTACACATGTACGTACATGCATGCATACGTAAAGCTAATATTTCGCATCCCGGTTTGTTAGATAGCATGCAGCTGTACAATACATCATTTAATTTACTACTAGAGGTATAAATATTGACCATGGTTTCCAACTAGCATTCGCTAATGCTGAATTACTTGTTTTGGGGTTATTTAAAAGAGAGTAGTATTGTGTAAAATGAAGCTTTCGCTTGAAAATTTTCGGGCCATATCTTTTAATGATTTTAAATGTGGTTTAACAGTAAACAAACAAAGTATTAGTCGATTCTATTCAACTTCACATTGTGTAACAAGTAGTGTTTGTAATTGATTTCCCAAATTCCATTCCTTGAACACTTGAGCATAAGAATCTCTGCAGTCGTTGAATGATACGTAATTTGGCAGAAACGCAAAAAGAAAATTGTGTTAATAAGTGCTAAAAAGAAATATTCAAGAAATTTAACCGAGGTCGTCCATATTTACATTAGAGCATCGTTACTAGTGACGAAAGTTGAATTTGTTCGTACTAACCATAAAGTCAAGAACAATCCGCCGTTAAAGCAAATCCAATCTTTAGATCATTCGTATCTTGAAATGAATGACGATATACATTCTCAAGAGAGTTTCCAACATATCGACAACATAGTATACTATTCTGACACTAACTTATAAGTATCTTCATCTATCTGTGGAGAACGTTTATCTGCTAGACCAAAGAAGATGTCAGTTTCAAATCGATGTAGGCACGATTTTCAAATTGATGGAACCATGAAATTATAAATTAGAAATTTTAATCCCTTTTTGGATTAAAAGAAATTTGAACCATGATAATAAGGATTAAATATAATACTGTACGGACCTGTTGAGAAAATCTTCACCAAAGTATATACAATTCAAATTACCTACACAAAGGAGTCGCAACTTAAATTCCCGCGTAGGCAGGCCTGTGGGTTATAAATAACAGAAATTAAATGAAATGGAAATTAAAGACTAACTACTACGTCGCGTATGCTCGATCTTGAAGGTTACGATAAAGATAACATTATTGGCGACCTTTATATTGAAAAGAAAAAGGGTACATCGCACATAATAGAAACACAAACATCAGCATCTTTATATATATATACCAACAAAATTCATCATGCAGTAGTACGATGCAAATTATCGCTTGTTTTTCCAGCTTTACTGAGCATGTGGCTATCACCACTTCAAAGAATCAAAGAACTGTGAACGCTGACCTATAACCTACAATTTGTTTATCGGAAGTAATTGATGAAATAAGCGGGGAATTGACGAATCACCTTAATCACAACTAACGTGAATGAGAATTTACAGAAAATAGTTTTAACGTGATGAACAAGAGCAGTTACATATATTTGAAATAGATGGCACTATGACCATTTATTATTAATACTGGAGAAGGTGTTGATGAAATCTCTTCTACGCTGAACCAAGGCGAATATAGTTGATTGTTTTATAGCTGATGGTAGCTGCAAAAAGCTGTTCAAGCTAACAGAGCTGACTCCGGGCATAAAAAAGGATATAATTGGCAGTTACTGTAGTAGGGGGCCGTATGATTTCTTTAAAGTTTTCTTTACTGATAGCTTTATTGCTGATATTGTTATAGAAAGTAACAGATGTGCTGAACAAACAAAAGCCAAATTAGTCTATATGAAATCCCATATACAGCGGTGGTAACCCATAATATCACAGGAAATTAAGTTATTCTTCATGGTTATTTGGGAATGAATATATCGATTTCCACATGTTTACAATTATCGAACTAGGGAATTAATTTACAATAGTAGTGTGAAACCTTATGTGACCAGAAATCGAATAATTACTTACAATTTTACACGTTAATAGCAAAAATTACACCATAACCATTACAAGCAGATTATAAAAATATGTCCTTATCTATTTAAACTGAAAGAAAATTTTCAAAAGGCGATTTTTCCGGAAGATTCGCTCATAGATGAAGGAATAGCACCATTTCAATGGCAATTAGTATTTCGACTATATATAATTACGGCTGTAAATATGGCTTTAAGTTGGGTAAGCTGTCCGAAGGAAGGTATTCTTCTCTTACATATACTTATGACGTATTGCATTTGCAAATTAAAGTTCGTATTTTAGCTGATAGCCAGATCTAAACTTCTAACGAAGTGAACGATCTTGGTTCAACAGGCCATCAATTTTAACGTTCTATGGTCTAAGCCTTGAAACGAATACGTTGTTTTACGCAACTTGTTCTTGTTTTACAGTATTGAAGAATTAAACTGAAATTATAAGGAGAAAATCACTCGAGGAAATGCGCTACAAGATATATACGTTTTGAGGAGTTAGAAAAGAAAAGATGTGACCGCAATTCCGCTGCTAATTTCGCCAAAGATTTTATGATTTATGACTGATTCCAAAATCGAGGAAGCGAAAAAATAACAAACGCGAATGTGCTCTCTTACTATGTTCTCCCTCCTTTGATTCCTTTTCACGAAATGCGCAAATCAACTATTTAAATGAACACTCGAAAAAACAGATATATAAAAGAGCGATTTGAAAACAGTAATTAAAAAATGTGTGTAAAGTCGGGAAAACACAAACAGTTCCCCCGGATGGGAAATCAGTTTGTTTATTTTTGAGGAAACCACTCCCATTCTAGATGAAAGAAATGTGGAATTCAACGTTATGGACAAACATTTCAACAATGTACTAATGCATTTCCATCTTTCTATACTTAATCTGTAATCAATCATATGTACTATTTGTACAGCTACTTGTAATAACCTAAGTTTGCTCTAAATTTTTATAGCTCTTGTATTATACTGTTAGGGGGATAGGTAACATTTACATGAAGAAAGAAAATATATTTTACTTTACCATTTTCTTTTCGGATGAAAATGAATGCAGCAGCAACCAACTCCGGGTTTCTCTACATCTTAAACGAATTTATTTGTTTTATTCAAGCGCTAGAGCTGTTATTGCTCGTTGGGTATTATTTCTCCAGATGCTATTACTTCTAAAAGTTATAACAGATACTTTACTCTAGCATTCACCGTATGCATATCGTTTTCTAACTCGTCCAACTAACATTTCTCTAATCGCTGGGCAACCATTATTAATTGAACCTGACATACTAATGACTGACACATACTAATTGAAAAAAAGATTCTATTCTCGTTATATATACAAAATATTTTCAAATTTTTAAATTAGACTAATATTTTGTCGATCCACCTTTACGTGCGTGAAGTGCTGCGAGTCGTCGTGGCATAGAATCTATTAAATGATTAATGGTGTCGTCTGGAATATTTAACCACTCTTCTGTAACAGCTGCCACGAGTTCTTCCTTATTGCTGGGTTTTCGGGGTCGTTTCGCCATATTTGTCTGGATTATGTGCCAAACATTCTCTATCGGATTCATGTCTGGTGATTGGCCTGGCCATGGTAAAATCCGAATCGCCTGTTCCTCTTTCCATGTGGTTGTTGTTCTTGCTTTGTGGCAGGGTGCTCCATCCTCCATAAAAGTGGCGTCTTCTTTAGATAAAATGGCGTTGTCGAATATCGGTAGCAGTCCTTCTGTTAATATTTGGATATATTTTGCCGCATTTATATTTCCGTCGTAGATTACTAATTGCGATTTTCCACCATACCATATCGCGCCCTACACCATGATGTTCACACCGCCGTATTTCACCGTCTCATACAAAAATTTGTCGTCCAGTTGCTGTGACGAACGTCTCCATACCCACGTACGACCACTATCACTAAATTGGCAGTATTTGCTTTCATCTGAAAAAATGGCAGACCGCCAAAGCGCTTCGGGCTTCGTTCGCATTTCGATTGCCTAAGCCATACGGCGCCGTTTTTGAAACGCCGTAAGGAGAGGTTTTTTCTTTGCCACTCTTTTATACATCCCCACACTGTGGAGGTATCGCAGAACGGTGCGCTGACTTTTCTGTGAAGCTGCCGCAAGCTCAGCTGTACTTTTTCGCGGTTCTCTTAACACTTCGCGCACAAGCACCCTTTTACTTCTTTCAGAAGGTCCGGTACGACCTGGTCTCGGCTCCACTGTTGTTTTTCCTTGCGTTTAAATTGTGTAGTCACACGGTTAACTGTGGACAACGAAATATTTAAAAATTTACTTATTTCACGTTGCGAAGCGCCGCGTTCACTCTGGCCAACGATGCGACTCCGGGTGAAGTCGCTAATATCACTCGAACCTTGTAAGCGAGGCATAGTTGTAACGATACGAAACTATGACGAATACCTTCCGATACATCTACCCCTACCCTAATGACAAGAGAAAGTTCTTAATTCGTTCTTAGAATTTAGCTGTTCACATATTTATACCGGTGTCTATTTTATTCTGTCACCCTAGTGTACTAACTAACTAAAAGATAAACACCCACAGATTAGGTGAAATCATTTTCTATAAGTTTATTTTAATCAGAAAATTGGCAACATAGACATGGTACCGTAGTGACTTTGCTGATGACATATCTTATCTGCTAACATAATTAATAAAATTAAAAGAATATTTCTTTAAAACCAGTAGCTATTCATTTGATTTTGATTTTCGTTACTTGTCAAGAATGTTGAAACTTGATCTGTTGCTCAACATTCGGGTAATCATTTGTTTGACTTTGTTATTTTTATTCGTAGGGTAAACGATCTTAATAGAGTTGTAAGCTACTGAAATATGAAAGTATGTGGAAAATGTTCCTCGGCCGCGTTACTTAGCCCCTTGTCATAAAAGTTGAAAGGCTCTTAACTATTCCTCAGCAACACCAAACAGTGCCTCAGAAGAGTATCAGTTCCGTCAGCTTACATTACCACCACGTTACTGGTGAGACTTGCAGTCGCACAGTTTGACAGAAGCAGCTTCCATTACCACTGGATCACCGAGTCATTAAAAGAAGTAATCTAATACCTTAAAGTAAATTTAGATATATATTGCGTAGAAAACATATAGATACATATTGTGTAAATAAAGTACACTATTTTTAAAGAGTGTGTGCGTTTCGGAGCCATATTTTATTTCAAACTGTTTTTAATAACTCTTAGAATAAATTTAATAACTGTAAGAATTGCTCAAAACATCTCTGCCAAATTTTGAACGCAGGGTTATGTGCTTAATTCATATGATAGATTCCTATTTCGTATCATTGTAACAAAAATTCACGTGTAAGTTACTCATACATCCGTTTAAATTACGATTAAATATACGGGGAAAATATATAAAATGAAAATAAACCAATAGCACTTTTTACTTTTATTGATAAACAAGTTAACTTTATATATTTTTAACACGAAAGACGCATGTCGGTATATGCTTGCAAGTTATACATAGTTTACAGATATCAAAATAAGCAAATTTATTACAAATTAAAGACTATTAAATCAAAGAAAAATAAACATAAAGGAAATAATCTAGCAAACCATGAACTAAGTTTGACATAAACAAACTTACCTTAAGAGCGTATCCCATTAACTGATTTGGCAACGTTACCAGTTGTGAGAAAAGGACATGTAATTAGTATTAAATTACTATCCTCATTAAAAATAAAATTTTAATCCCAAAATCCATGTTGGTAGTGTATAACATTTAAAAATATACCATTATATAATAAGCAACTTAAGCCTGCCAAGTTAGACGACAAAGGAGTCATCAGTGTATTAGAACTGATTCTAAAAGTTCTACAAACCATTCTGTGCGAATTTCAGTCTTGCTTGTTTACGTTCTTTCATTAAGAGTGGTTTTGAAATCTTTTCTAGCCTTCAAAAATGTTTACAGCTGGATAAAATTTGTTGTACACGTCGTTTACTTACTAGTAAATTTAAATCAGATTTTACTTGCTTGTGATTCTAGAGACCGGATTATATCCAAAGTGCAAAAATTTAATTTAATTTATTTATTATATTTTGCGTCTATATGTAGATGTATTACACTGATTAAAGTTAATTAGCTTTAATTAACTTTAATCAGAAGAACGACCCGATAAAAAGACAACTTTCGACTGATACATGCATATATATGTAAATACATCCATCAACATTTCAGGAGAATACACAGCGCCCAACACAGAAGCAATAAAACAGATACTGAATAAAATATTTAAATATTTGGAATAAAAAATCACACCCTACACGCATATATAAACATAATCTGAGCAAAGTCAACGACGGGGAGGCATCTACAATCCTACCATGCTGTAATAGGGCAACAACGAAGTACAGCTTGCGGTGAATGACTGATAGACTGATTGTAGGGTAATACTGCAGCGAGGCAGAATAACGGAAGACGCATAACCGTTGACTTTGTTCTGAGTATGTCTATATACAGCTTGTATACATATAGCAGTGGTATGCCTTTACGTAAAAGTAACAAACCACTTACACCGAATTAGTGAAATTGCACCGCGGTCGGTATTACTGTTTTTATTTGTTCCGGGAAATTCGCGGCTCATAAACCCTAGCATACATTGGGTGGAAAATGCGTGCCATTATGGTTTGATTACGCTGTAAAATGAAACACGCTAACAGTTTTATTGTTAACTACAGACAATTTCGCGGGTGAACTAGGCTTAGAATAATGTAATGCGGCACTGAACCTCTAAAACTGTAAATTACAGAAACGAAATAATATGGTTAATGCAGTATAAGTCACTTGCGAATAGATACTTACATGATGTAATTCACAGGTTACGGTAATAATGCACGAACGCGATTGGCATTTAGTATCCGGAGAAAAACAAGGAGCATATAATGTAATCAATAGCTGTCTCTACAGGTTTTGTTTCAGTAATTTCTGTCACTAACGCGTTGATTATGAATTTTGTTGAATATGCTCAATAGCTTTGTATTTATAAGTTGACTAAACGCTGTTTTTCAATCATAACTAGTTAGAAGTAAGATAAACGAAGCAATGTTTACGTACGTAAATGGTTTTTGCATAACATCAGTTACCTCAGTTCCACATCCTTACAACGGAGGTGCATGAGTATTGTGATTGGGTATAAATATTCTAGTTTCAGATACACTACTAAAATATACACCAGGTAAAGCGGTATAAATATGTAAACAGCTAAATTCTAACAACGAATTAATAACTTTCTCTTATCATTAGGGTAGGGGTAGATGTATCGGAAGGAATTCGTCATAGCATCGTTACAACTATGCCTCGCGTACAAGGTTCGAGTGATATTAGCGACTTCACCCGGGGTCGCATCGTTGGCCAGAGTGAACGCGGCGCTTCGCAACGTGAAATAAGTAAATTTTTAAATATTCCGTTGTCCACAGTTAACCGTGTAATTACACAATTTAAACGCAAGGAAAAAAATAACAGTGGAGCCGAAACCAGGTCGTGCCGGACCTTCTGAAAGAAGTAAAAGGGTGCTTGTGCGCGAAGTGCTAAGAGAACCGCGAAAAAGTACAGCTGAGCTTGCGGCAACTTCACAGGAAAGTCAGCGCACCGTTCTGCGATACCTCCACAGTGTGGGGATGTATAAAAGGGTGGCAAAGAAAAAATCTCTCCTTACGGCGTTTCAAAAACGGCGCCGAATGGCTTGGGCAATCAAAATGCGAACGAAGCCCGAAGAGTTTTAGCGGTCTGTCATTTTTTCAGTGATAGTGGTCGTACGTGGGTATGGAGACGATCGTCACAGCAACTGGACGACAAATTTTTGCATCAGACGGTGAAATACGGCGGTGTGAACATCATGATGTGGGATGTGTGATTGGTATGGTGGAAGATCGCAATTAGTAATCTGCGACGAAAATATAAATGCGGCAAAATATATCCAAATATTAACAGAAGGACTACTACCGATATTGGGCAACGTCATTTTATCTAAAGAAGACGCCACTTTTATAGAGGATGGAGCACCCTGCCACAAAGCAAGAACAACAACCATATGGAAAGAGGAACAGGGGGTTCGGATTTTACCATGGCCAGGCCAATCACCAGACATGAATCCGATAGAGAATGTTTGGCACATAATCCAGACAAATATGGCGAAACGACCCCGAAAACCCAGCAATAAGGAAGAAGTCGTGGCAGCTGTTACAGAAGAGTGGTTAAATATTCCAGAAGACACCATTAATCATTTAATAGATTCTATGCCACGCCGACTCGCAGAACTTCACGCAAGTAAAGGTGGATCGACATATATTAGTCTAATTTAAAAATTTTAGAATATTTTGTATATATAACGAGAATAGAATCTTTTTCAATTAGTAGGTGTCTATTTCATTCTGTCACCCTAGTGTACTTATACAGCTTCTGTATGAGACTTAACTCTTTTTTATAAATCAATTGGTTCCACTTGAGCGTGAGGTTCAATTAATAATGGTTGCCCAGCGATTAGAGAAATGTTAGTTGGACGAGTTAGAAAACGATAGACATACAGTGAGTGCTAGAGTAAAGTGTCTGTTATAACTTTTAGAAGTAATAGCATCTGGAGAAATAATACCCAACGAGCAATAACAACTCTAGCGCTTGAATAAAATAAATAAATTCGTTTAAGATGTAGAGAAACCCGGAGTTGGTTGCTGCTACAATCATTTTCATCTGAAAAGAAAATGGTAAAATAAAATATATTTTTTTTATTCATGTAAATGTTACCTATCCCCCTAACAGTATAATACAAGAGCTATAAAAATTTAGAGCAAACATAGGTTATTACAAGTAGCTGTGCAAATATTACATATGATTGACTACAGATTAAGTATAGAAAGATGGAAATCCATTAGTACATTGTTGAAATGTTTGTCCACAACGTTGAATTCCACATTTCTTTCATCTAGAATGGGAGTGCTTTCCTCAAAAATAAACAACTGATTTCCCATCCGGCGGAACTGTTTGTGTTTTCCAGACTTTACACACATTTTTTAATTACTGTTTTTAAATCTCCCTTTTATATATCTGTTTTTTGAGTGTTCATTTAAATAGTTGATTTGCGCATTTTGTGAAAAGGAATCAAAGGAGGGAGAAAATAGTAAGAGAGCACACTCTCGTTTATTATTTTTTCGCTTCCTCGATTTTGGAATCAGTCATAAATCATAAAATCTTTGGCGAAATCAGCAGCAGAATTGCGGTAACGTCTTTTATTTTCTAACTCCTCAAACATATATATCTTGTACCGCAATTCCTCGAGTGATTTCCTCCTTATAATTTCAGTTTAATTCTTCAATACTGTAGATAACCTGTAAAACAAGAACAAGTTTCGTAAAACAACGTATTCGCTTCAAGGCTTGGAGCATAGAACGTTAAAATTGATGGCCCGTTGAACCAAGATCGTTCACTTCGTTAGAATTTTAGATCTGGCTATCAGCTAAAATACGAACTATAATTTGCAAATGCAATACGTCATAAGTATATGTAAGAGAAGTATTTTGTTCGACAAAGAAGCATTAAGTTCGAAAAAGAAGCACAAAATAAAAGTTTATCAATTCAAAAACCTTATAAAAGTTTGGACATAAAACTGATTCAAAAACTATTCTCAGTTAGATTATTTTAACAATATATTCTTCAAAGAAACAACTAACGCAGTAATTTTCTACATATTTTACAACTCCATACAGATCAAAATATCTTGTTAGAAGCTGCTTCGCTGTCAAATTCCTGTCAAGTTTTTACAGCATGCTATTCGCCCATTTTTTGATAATACCTTCTAATATATAATTTTTCTGGCTAGTACCTATTTCTCGTTGCCTTGAAGCGGAGAATGGCTCCAATAATTTGTTCCTTAAATTCTTCAATTAATTTTATGCTGTCACCCTAGTGTATTTTAGTAGTGCTATGAGAGCAGAAATTCATGATATGTAAATACGGACAACTTCGATGATATTTAAAGTTAGTGCAACTTATTTTCTTTCCGGTCTTTTTCTTGAATCGACTGCAACTTATAATTACATCTCTGTATTGGCTTTACAGATGCCTTTTTATTCGGTTATTTTGCTTATGGGCATGATGTTTTGATAGCAAATTAATATTTTCACTTGCGCTGAAAACGTATGCCATACCTATCAATTTCTCATTAAAAAAATATATTTCTGGAACTAAACTGCAACTGATATAAGTAACAAATCGAAAAATCGTACTTTAATACCTCGCTACACATACGTCATATTTCATACGGATAGATGCCTCTTCTTGGTTGCTGCTCCGATAATTTTGTATATTTTCTCTAGCAGTGATTTCTGTGTCCTATCGTCCATGATGTTTATTTTGATGTAGTTTCCATAAGCATATTCATAACGATATTGATTCCGATACAATATGTTAACTTCTAAGCGTATAGACACTATTTTTTGAATAATATTGTTGTATTTGTGTAACTCTTCTTTCTAAATGCGTATCGTCCTTGTCCTTTGATAATTCCTGCTATTCCCAACGTTAAATTTAATTTCATTAGTTTGTGAAGGTTTAATTAAAAATGTTCACGGTTTTCGATAGGATTTGAACCTACAGCTCCTGTTTGTCCTCATTGACAATGTTCTTGGCATTAATCTTAAATATCGTGCCTGCTTAGATATCAGTGATGCAACTGCAGCCACTCTAACATCAAGGTAGTTGTCATTTCAAATTGAGCAAGTTAAAATGTGATTTAAATAGCAAGAACTATGTCTTGGCTGAAAATAAAAATATGAAATACACTTGCCAGTATATAGTGATATATCTATAATGTTTCGTACTTGATTAATGTGTGTAATTACATGAACATCTGAAACAATTTCTTATCATGTACGACCTACTCCTGTTAAGACCGTAAATGCTATTTAGTATTGTTAAACAGATAACTTCTTACGATTGCAACGATTGCAAAGACTGTGTGTTGTATATTCGCAGGTACCGCAATAAAGCCCACTCTAGACAAATTAATAGTTTATTCGGAACGCAGCAGCGTTTCAGAAGCACGTGAACTCTCACTCGGGTCAACAGCTTGTACTGTCGTAAATATAGTTTTATCCATCGATACTATAAATTAAAAGATTGTAAATTGCACATGCAACAATGAGCAAATATACTAAAATATACGGAAGTATTTTTAAACAGCATATAATAATATAATACATACTAAGAAAATAAAAGAAATTCATAGTACTCATACACTAGATATTCACACACGATATTTTCATTCAATCCAAGAAAACTTTAAAATTGGCTTTATTTTCCAAGAGTGACGGTTTGTGACTTTTTGACGAGAGAGGCGCGATTCTAAATAGTTATAATAAAATATTACGCATTAGTTTCCAATGATCTTCCAAGGTTTACTTCACTATTAGATGTACACTCGTGCCTGATGTTTATTTCTTGTACTTAATGTGCGTAAGGATATTTATTTTTAATGTATAGCTGAACGCCACCCGCAGACATACTCATAACAACTTATACCATCACAAGTTGTAAGTTTGCGCGATTAATTTTTAGGTGATTGCCAAAGTAAAGGATCGATTTCTTCTTCGATACGTTCTGTTCTTCTCTTAGTCGATTTCTTCTTAATTCGTTTAAATCCTTTAATCCTTTAAAACTTTCGATAAATACAGTCGTATAGAGGAACCTTCAAGTCTTCTAATATAGCTTATCAATAGAGACCGGATTATATGTAATGTGTAAAAATTTAATTCAATGTATTTATTATATTTTACGTCTATATGTAGATGTATTACACTGATTAAAGTTAATTAGCGTTAATTAACTTTAATCACTGTAAGACAACTATAAGTAGACGTGAAATATAATAAATAAATTAGATGAAATTTTTGAATTTTGCATATAATCCAGTCTCTGCTCAGCAGTACATCCCATTGAATAATATGTGGTTATTACATATTGTAATTAAACTACATAATATAAAAACAAAAATTTGACCCATGGAGGAATCGAACCTTCCGACCTTCGCTTCAGCAATGCTAGTGCGACGCTCTAACCACTGAGCTAACGAGTCACTAAATAATGTTTTATTAAACATTATTTTACCTATCCACACTATAACTTAAAATATTGTAAATTTTCAATAAATAGATCTAATAATATGCAAATATAATAAAACATATGGAAATAGTTTTGAATATCGTATAATAATAATATAACACATATTTAGGTAACAAAAAGGAATTCACAGTATTCATATACTAAATATTCATCTGACTTTCTAATGAGAGAGGCGCAATTGTAAACAGTTATAATAAAATTTGGCCTAATAGCTTACACTGATCTTTGAAAGTTTATGTGTTTGAATATTATAAATACAGCAATTGAATTACAGCTATTAATGTAACGAGAATATTAGGCGATTTATAATAATCGTGGACTCTGCTTGGTGACGAGGTATGACTCGACTACACCCCGAAGGGCTGCTTAGGGTCTGAGATAGCTTAAATCGCGAATATTCATGTTATGTTCAAAGCTTTATCGTATCATTAAAGACGAAAATAAATCAATAATTTTATTCTCATCATTAGTGATTTTTGAGGCAGCTATAAGTGTAAGAACAGATTTTTAAATTTACTAAAAAGTCAATGTGATTGCTACATTTACATTGTATCTTGAACGACGAAAACAAAACAGTATATCAACAAATATCACTTTTATAAAAAAGAAATAAGTAAACGTTTGAACGTTTCTGGAAAAATAATGAAAGATGTAAATATTTCTGAAAGCGTTCTAGAGGCAACAAAAAGTAGAAAATTGAATATGCAGCAAGGGAAATTAAAAATATATTATGAAAAGATATATCTACGAATTTACTTGCTTATTTTGTCAAACTTTCAAATGAATCCCTTCAACTTTGTGACCGAAGTATTCCATGTTGCGAGCATGTTTAGAATTGAAGGAAGGTGAGAAAATCGAAAAGTACAGTGATAGATTTTTGTGTATAGCTCCCGACGAGGTATTTTTGATAATGGAAATACCTTTTTTGATTGGAGTTGGTGGAGCTTGCAGTGTGAAAATGTTTGTGGAGGATGTTGAGATTTTAGAGAATAAGATTGTTATAACCATAGCGCGTCAAGGCAAGAGGGATGACTCATCGCTGCATAGGCAAGCCAGTTCGATGAAAGTGTCAAATTTATACTGAAGTGGTGCACGCAAAAATACTGGGTTAAGTATATACGTCCGATTACAACTGTAGCCACTGTTGTGGTCTTAATTTCTTTTCTAAACTATCTGAGAAAATTGCTATATTTCTCAACCTTGAAAATCCAATTACGCCTACAGGTCATCGTGTTAAAAGATCTTCAGCAACTTTTCTTGTTAACGCCGGTGGTCGGTTTGCAAAAACTAGGTCGATGAGAGTCAAGTAAATTTGACAGAGGTTATTCAGAAGAAAACCTGACTAAGAAAGTTTCAATTGCGCGGAAGATCCATATCGGGAACGTTTCAACAAGCAATGTGTCAAATGCTAAAGAATCAAGGGAATGTTCATGCAATGAAATGATAAAAAAATTGAAGATTAGTGATCGCAGGCACGAACAGCGTCTGTTTTACATTTAGTAATTTCGACAAAATAGCTGTTTCTATTCAAAAATAGACTTGTATTATAATTTTGTTTGTATCTAACACATTATGGGTAACCAGACTACTGTAGTAAAACTATCAGTAAATGTTTAACATAAAATTGACTTAATAGATGATGATATGATAAAATATTAAAATTTGCTTATGGGGCGCTCTCAAAAAAAGAACACTGTTGAAAAACATTTTGATTTTATCTTTGAGGTCGACGGATGTAATTAAAATCAAAGTTTAATTTTTATAGTTTGAGACTTGCCAACGTTCCTTTCAATAACGTCCTTCTTCTTTGAGAATAGTCAAATGGGCAAATTTTAATATTTAATTGAATCATTGTATTTATGATATTCAAATATCATATATCGCGGATTCCGTATGAATATCACCATTGGCCAAAATTAGTACCGTAGCAATTCAAATTGACGTAGAGAACAAAGAGATGTTAAAATAAATTTTATTTGTACGCAAATTTTATTGTTTTTGAACGCGGGTTTGGATCGTTTTTAATTCTTTTACTAACGTTTGTACGTCACTAATGTATGTATGACAACCCAGGAAGACAGGAAGAGCAAAAAAGTGAGTATTGACGCTCTGCTGTACGATAGAACACGAGCACATGATGCGGTAGCGGATATAATAATTACAGATCGTTGATTATAATATTGTAATAAACACATAATATTAAATGATATAAACTGACAAGTTGTGTTAGAAAAGAAGAAGATTTCTCCATATGACAGTAGTTATGGAAAAATCTGCAAAGAGAACAACAGAACGAATCGAAGAAGTCGATCCTTTAACTTTGTAATCGCGCAAACTTAGGACTTGTGATGGTGTAAGTTGTTATACGTCATTAGTATATCTATGGGTGGCGTCCAGGCATACATTAAAATAAATATGCTTGTGGTAATTTTAACGACAAAGTAATAGAGCACTTAATTTCCATGAAACAAAAAAAGAAAATCAGTAATGATGAGAATAAAATTATTGAATTGTTTTCGTCTTTAATGATACGATAAAGTTTTGAACATAACATGAATATTAGCGATTTAAAGTAGAGTCCAGGATTATTATAGATTGCTTAATATTGTCGTTATATTAATAGCTATAATTCAATTGTTGTATTTACAATATTTAAACACATCGCAGATTTCGTATGAATATCACCATTGGCCAAAATTAATACCGTAGTAATTCAAATTGTAGAGAACAAAGAGATGTTAAAATACATTTTATTTGTACGTAGTTTTGATTGTTTATTGTGTGTTTTGCGTGTGTATGTATAATGGTGAAGTAAACTTTCGAAGATCAATGTAAGCCATTAGGTTAAATTTTATTATAACTGTTTACAATTACGCCTCTCTTATCAGAAAGTCACAAACCGCTATTGTCAGAAAATAAAGCCAGTTTCAAAGTTTTCCTGGATTGGATGAATATTTAGTAAATGAATACTGCAAATTCTTTTTTGTTTTCTAAGTATGTGTTATAGTATTATTATACGTTGTTCAAAAATATTTCCAAATCTTTCATTATATTTGCATATTATTAGATCTATTTATTGAAAATTTATAATCTTACAAGTTATAGTATGGATGGGTAAAATAATGTTTAATGAAAGTTTAGGTACTGACTCGTTAGCTCAGTGGTTAGAGCGTCGCACTTGCTTGCTGCAGCGAAGGTCGGAAGGTTCGATTCCTCCATGGGTCAAATTTTTGTTTTCATGTTATGTAGTTTAATTACAATATGTAATAAACACATATTATTCAATGGTATAAACTGAAAAGCTATATTAGAAAACGTGGTTTTCGTCTTTAATGATACGATAAAGCTTTGAACATAACATGAATATTCGCGATTTAAACTATCTCAGACCCTACGCAACCCTTCGAGGTGCAATCAAGTCATACCTCGTCACCTACTAGAGTCCACAATTATTATAAATCGCCTAATACTCTCGCTACATTAATAGCTGCAATTCAATTGCTGTATTTATAATATTCAAACACATAAACTTTCAAAGATCAGTGTAAGCTATTAGGCCAAATTTTATTATAACTGTTTACAATTGCGCCTCTCTCATCAGAAAGTCGCATGAATATTTAGTATATGAATACTGTGAATTCTTTTTTGTTACCTAAGTATGTGTTATATTATTATTATACGATATTCAAAACTATTTCCATATGTTTTATTAGATTTGCATATTATTAGATCTATTTATTGAAAATTTACAATTTTTCAAGTTATAGTGTGGATAGGTAATGTTTAATGAAACATTAACTAGTGACTCGTTAGCTCAGTGGTTAGAGCATCGCACTAGCATTGCTGAAGCGAAGGTCGGAAGGTTCGATTCCTCCATGGGTCAAATTTTTGTTTTTATATTATGTAGTTTAATTACAATATGTAATAACCACATATTATTCAATTCACAGGTATAGCAGTAAACTCCACTCACACAAATTAATTAATGATGCGGAACGCAGCGTTTCGAGAGCACGTGGGCTCCCATTGTCAACCGTGTTACCGACAATGGGAGCCCACGTGCTCTCGAAACGCTGCGTTCCGCATAATTAATTAATTTGTGTGAGTGGAGTTTACTGCTATACTTGTGAATTGTACATCCACACAGTCCTTGCAATCGTCATTACATATTATTCAATGGTCGTAGTACATCTATATATAGACGTAAAATATAGTAAATAAATTAAATTAAATTTTTACACTTTACATATAATCCGGTCTCTATTGATAAGCTATATTAGAAGACGTGAAGGTTTCTCTATACGACCGTATTTATCGAAAGTTTTAAAGGATTAAAGGATTTAAACGAATTAAGGAGAAATCGACAAAGAGAAGAACAGAACGTATCGAAGAAGAAATCGATCCTTTACTTTGGCAATAACCTCAAAATTAATCGCGCAAACTTACGACTTGTGATGATATAAGTTGTTATGAGTATGTCTGCGGGTGGCGTCCAGGTACACATTAAAAATAAATATCCTTAGGCACATTAAGTACAAGAAATCAACATCAGGCGGGAGTGTATGTCAAATAGTGAAGTAAAGCTTGGAAGATCATTGGGAACTAATGCGTAATACTTTATTATAACTTTTTAAAATCGCGCCTCTTTCGTCAAAAAGTCACAAACCGCCACTTTTATAAAGTAAAGCCAATTTGAAAGTTTTCCTGGATTGAATGAAAATATCGTGTGTGAATATCTAGTGTATGAGTACTATGAATTCCTTTTATTTTCTTAGTGTGTATTATATTATTATATGCTGTAAAAATATTTCCATATGTTTTAGTATATTTAAACATTGTTGCATGTGTGATTTACAATCTTTTAATTTATAGTATCGATGGATAAAATAATATTTACGAAACTATTTACCATTGGCCCGTTAGTTCAGTGGTTAGAGCGTCGCGCTAGCTTTGCTAAAGCGAAAGTCGGAAGGTTCGATTCCTCCACGGGCCAGTTCTTTATTTTCAATTTAAAAATTACAAAATTTATCTACTAAATAAAGTATTTTAGCTTTAGTTTCACAGTGTAATATGTTCGAAATCGGAAGAGGAAAATGTAGAATGGTATTACTTGCTTAAAGAAATTAACTCCTGGTCCGTAACACAGTTAACCGTGAGAGTTCACCTGCTTCTGAAACGCTGCTACGTTCCGAATAAACTATTAATTTGTCTAGAGAGGATTTTATTGCGATACCTGTGAATATACAACCACACAGCCTTTGCAATCGTTGCAATCGTAAGAAGTTATCTGTTTAACAATACTAAATATTATTTACGGTCTTAATAGGAGTAGGTCGTAAATGATAAATTGTTTCAGGTGTTCATGTAATTACACACATTAATCAGGTACGAAACATTATAGATATATCACTATACACTGGCACGTGTATTAGGAGTCTATATTCACCTGTAAAGCAACGTTTATGCTCAAACGAGCTTGCTGTATACTAGATTTCTATTGTTGGTCTTTTTAAACGAATAAATTTTCTCAAATTTGAATTGAAATATAGAGCTAGTTTGTGGTAATATTTATTAATAGATATTTGACATCGCATAAAGGAATATTTAGGAAGAATATTTAACAACTAATAAAAAACAGAAAATACTAGAAAAATTTAATGTAAAATAATTTCTCGTGAATATGTCAAACTTCCAATTGAATTACGAGAGTACACATTCTTGGGATTCTTCTCATCAGAGATTCCAGATAATCGTCTGTAACTTCACTCCATGCTACCTGGAACTTCTAAAGATTTCCAGTGATGCTAACTTTCCGTTTTCGAATTCTTTGGTTCAATTCATCCCACAGTAGTTCTACTGGTGACAGATCTGGAGATTTGAATGGCCAAATCATCTGTTTTAATTTGCCTTCTTCTTGGAAAATAAAGTTTTGGCCGGATAATCTCTCTCCATTTGCCACAGTATCTTTCTGTAAGATTCCCAGATAACTCTCATTACGCAGGATCCTACTATTTTTATCAATTCGCCTACAGGTGCATCACTAAAACAAGTCCAAACCACCACGCTACTTTTACCATGTTTCATAGTAGGAGCCATATATTGCTTTCTCCAGTCTGCTGCCTCTCAAATGATCGATTTTTTGAACCAGAGATTTGGAATTTGGATTTATCCGTCCATAATACTTTATATCATAGCTTAAGGATGCAATCCTTGTGTTGAATGGCCAATTCCAGTCTGTTTTAGTCCTTGTGCTTAAACGTTCAATTGGAACGTTAAAGCACAAAAATCGTTCGGTGCTGACGTCTCAAATATAATTAGTAAATTGCTTTCCTATTGTTCTAGCAAGATAGCCTTCTGTGCTTTTTTAATGCAATATATGTCTAATAATTTATTAGACAACCAAGTCGTTAAGTGAAAAAATATTTACGAGAATCGTCTAACCACATTTCTAAAACCAATGAAACCATTGTTTTGAGATTTAGACGGACGACGGATAATCATTTCTCTCTGCTTTCAAATTGTTGGTCGTAATCTCTTCTACTGAGTGTTTAGAAGATAGAACAACTGCTGTTTATTTGTAGCTGATCCTGAGTTATCACATAATACTACTTTTGCAAATCAAATAAATACCCCGAAGCATCTTCAACCGAATCATCCTACGTCAAACGGTATACCTCATAGCAAAATGAAAAGTATACTAGAATCAAACAATTGCATTTCAATTTGCTAGTGTAAATCGTTGAATGAAACGTATCCATCCATCGTGATAGATGCTGTCTATTTACCACATTAAACAAATGAGCTTTATATGAATGTTCAATACAGCTTTCGTAAGCCTAAGCGTTATTCTATGTTAACAAAAAAGTCTCAACCCAATTTTTTTCTTTCTTCTTTGCCATAACCTGTACTTTTCGCTATTGGTCAAAAGAACGAACAAACTTTCCCAAGTGTGGATAATTGCTGCTTCAGCCATGATTTTCGGCATGCGGTTTAATCAAGCCTAAACATTCTGGACACACAACTAGAGCAGACTCTTTCAAACTCGCTACATGGCGTAAATTTTTTTAGTAATACTCATTGAAAGACCTCCTTTTATGCTATAGCTTTTGCTGTAAGTATATGTTTTTGTAGACTTCCGCGGTATTTGATTTCTTTTAAAGAATTTAAGTTTCCGGGTTGAAACCGTGTTGTAGTTGCATGAGACGGCCGACGTTTCACTCTAAGTTGCATGGAGTTTCGTCTGGGCTACTACATTATATAACGCTGCTATGAGAAACTTAAATTCTTTTGCTATAACTCTTCAATCATGGACAATCAATATCTTTGATCGGAACTAATAGAAAATATTTTTGGTCCACTGTTTGCTATTATATCTTTGCAAGACCCTTCCGAATTTAAAATCTCAGAGACCAGTTTTCAATGTGAAGAGGCAGTCATCTAATGTCATAATAATTTCGAGTAAAATAAAATATTTGAACTTTGAGTAAAATTGTTAATAAACGACAGGTTAAAAAAATGTTCGTCCATCTAAAATCTATTATATTGAGGAAAATAATCCGCCGATTCTCATCGAACTAATAACGTAAACACGATAGAAGTTAGGAAATAAACGGAAGAATAAAATAAATACGAGAATCCGAAGTTGTTTCAATTTCCTAGCCGAGACAATAGTTCTGCCAGCTTACCAATTTTCTGTATTACGCCAAAACAAATTGCTATTATTAAGAGAGCATTATCCAATTTCTTTAAAAATTTTTATCTTGTAAACCCCATATAAACACACTATCGCTTTATTTTCCAAATTGAAGTTTGCGAATTCGATACGGATTGTTTACGTACTTTCAATTTTTACGACGAACATTTGGATTTTAGTGAGTAATATTAGCAGCCGGCGTTCTAATAGTCACCAATAAAATATCGCAATAAAGTATCGGGTGCCATTAATTCAGCACTAAAATGAGCTTAAAAAATAAACATTGCTTCAAGTACAAATACACAAAATTATTGGGATTGATACATAAATTATACGTAGAACTTGGAAGAAATGACTGGTGCACAAAAAACAACGCGGACGAAAAAATCAAAATGATAAGTTTCTATTCGATTACAAACTGTAGTCTTATCTGATGCCAAAATCATTTTTCAATAAAAAAGTGTTAGTAACCGATTCCAGCATCAAATAGACGCTTTCGTTCGTGAAGTTTCAAGTCCAGGAAAACCGATTACGACAACCCCGTTTGTATAAATAACCAGGGAGCGGATTTCGAAAAAACAAAGCGTACTCAATCATATCAGAAAATAATAATTCAAGTTCGTAAGAAGGTCACGTTGAATCCATCAATCATATTCGTTCAACGTATATGAATTTTGAACGAATTATATTCCCTTTTCAATTATAATATCTTTAAAGTTCGAGATAAATTGTTACTGGCGCAAGTGTAAAATATGAAACAAGGATGAAAAACTGCATAGTTTTAAAAGCATTAATCAAAAGTATGAATCTCGTTTTATAGTTCCAAAATCGAAACTTTTCTCTCTCGAAACTAGCCTTGTAACTGTCAATCAACAAACCATCTTTAAACTGGAAAATAATGCTATTCCAATTAAAGAACGTAAAAGTTTGATTTTAAAAAAATTATTTGCGATAACAATTATAAATAATTGCAATATTTCAAAATGCCGCGAAAAAAGGATACAGCGTATAACCACCTTTAACGTGCAAGGATTAGTTGAAAAACGAGAAGAATGTGAAGACATGCTTATTTATATGACAACGCTCCAGTTGGGGCATTTAATAATTTCCTATAAATAAATAAAATATCAGGTAGATTTTTGCGGATAAATTCGGACACGCGGTGTAATCCATATGCAAAGAATGATAAATGGTTGCATGTATGTACTTGGAGTTTACACAGACTGTAGTAGTTTACCAGGATTTA
Organism: Trypoxylus dichotomus; assembly: GCA_023509865.1. Classification (NCBI taxonomy): domain Eukaryota; kingdom Metazoa; phylum Arthropoda; class Insecta; order Coleoptera; family Scarabaeidae; genus Trypoxylus; species Trypoxylus dichotomus. Next base: position 48,859,079 of record CM042078.1, read on the forward strand.
TTGTTATACTGAGAAAGAGACTGATTGAATTAACAAAAAGACCGTTCAATCAACATTTTTAAACGTGTTTGATAGTGTTAAACCTCATTGCTTAATTCAAAAACACTAAATTGAGAGAAAAATAATGTTAATTTAAACCTTAACATTTGCTGAAGTAATTAAAATGTAATGCTTCGTAAGTTTGAATTGATTTGAATACAATTGAATAGAAGGTTTCATTGAATGAAAGATGCTTTTTGCTCGGAGGGTAAGCTTTACGCAGCATATCTGTCGGAAATTGATAATGTTCAGACACTAGCGGAATATTTAGATTTGAGTTCTACACTAGGGTGACAGAATAAAATAGGCACCAGGTAAAGCGGTATAAATATGTAAATAGCTAAATCCTAAGAACGAATTAAGAACTTTCTCTTGTCATTAGGGTAGGGGTAGATGTATCGGAAGGAATTCGTCATAGTTTAATATCGTTACAACTATGTCTCGCTTACAAGGTTCGAGTGATATTAGCGACTTCACTCGGGGTCGCATCGTTGGCCAGAGTGAAATAAGTAAATTTTTAAATATTCCGTTGTCCACAGTTAACTGTGTGATTACACAATTTAAACGCAAGGAAAAAACAACAGTAGAGTCGAGACCAGGTCGTGCCGGACCTTGTGAAAGAAGTAAAAGGGTGCTTGTGCGCCAAGTGTTAAGAGAACCCCGAAAAAGTGCAACTGAGCTTGCGGCAACTTTACAGAAAAGTCAGCGCACCGTTCTGCGATACCTCCACAGTGTGGGGATGTATAAAAGAGCGGCAAAGAAAAAACCTCTCCTTACGGCGTTTCAAAAACGGCGCCGAATGGCTTGGGCAATCAAAATGCGAACGAAGCCCGAAGAGTTTTGGCGGTCTGTCATTTTTTCAGACGAAAGGAGATACTGCCAATTCAGTGATAGTGGTCGTACGTGGATATGGAGACGTTCGTCACAGTAGCTGGACGACAAATTTTTGCATCAGACGGTGAAATACGGCGGTGTGAACATCATGGTGTAGGGCGCGATATGGTCTGGTAGAAGATCGCAATTAGTAATCTGCGACGGAAATATAAGTGCGGCAAAATATATCCAAATATTAACAGAAGGACTACTACCGATTTTCGACAACGCCATTTTATCTAAAGAAGACGCCACTTTATGGAGGATGGAGCACCCTGCCACAAAGCAAAAACAACAACCACATGGAAAGAGGTACAGGGGATTCGGATTTTACCATGGCCAGGCCAATCACCAGACATGAATCCGATAGAGAATCTTTGGCACATAATCCCGACAAATATGGCGAAACGACCCCGTAAACCCAGCAATAAGGAATAACTCGTGGCAGCTGTTACGGAAGAGTGGTTAAATATTCCAGAAGACACCATTAATCATTTAATAGATTCTATGCCACGACGACTCGCAGCACTTCACGCAAGTAAAGGTGGATCGACAAAATATTAGTCTAATTTAAAAATTTTTAAATATTTTCTGTATATAACGAGAATAGAATCTTTTTTTTAATTAGTAGGTGTCTATTTTATTCTGTCATCCTAGTGTATTTTTAACATGTTTTCTTTCGCATTCATATACATACATATATTTAATTAGATCCTTTAATATATTTATTTCATGTTCAAATAGATACTCTGACCTATAGTGGAAACCCCAGCGATTAACAATTTTGCAATCCTCCTCCGGTTTTAATTTACAATTTCTTTACCATTTAATGTATTTCTCAATTAGGTGTATTCCCATTGTTTAACATTAGTTTAGCAAATTCACTGGTATAGCAGTAAACTCCACTCAAGTAAAAACTGTATCAATAGAAAATAATTTGCATGTTTGATACAGTTTTTACTTTCAGTCGGTAACACGGTTGACAATGAGAGCCCACGTGCTCTCGAAACGCTGCGTTCCGCATAATTAATTAATTTGTGTGAGTGGAGTTTACTGCTATACCTGTGAATTGTACATCCACACAGTCCTTGCAATCGTCATTAGTTTAGCAAAGATGTTTATCTTAGGGTTTATACTTTTATTACGTTGAAAACAGTTTGTGGTTGTTAATATACGCATGCGAACATTTTATTGTCAATGTTACGTGACCTCATAGTGATCAAAAAATGCGAAGTTCCGAAATACATACGAGCAAGTTGTTCAAACAAGGGTTACAATCTTCCATAATGAATGTATTTTCCAGTACGGTACCAATTTATGACGACATAAACCTAATTAATACTTAGTAGTAAATTGAGATTTGGGTATAGTCCACAGGCTTTACAAGTTCATACTAATTTAAAAGTATCTTACTTCATGGTAGTATAAACCTTTCACTTAAACGCCTTGAATTTTGTTGCTAGAAATTCACACGCGGTAACAAGGTTGCATAACCAAAATATTATTGCACAAACTATTGATCACAAATTTCCAGTATTTCTGATATTAATATTTAATGCTGCCGATACAATGAAATATAAAAAAAATATTAATAAAAATACTGATATAAGTATAAAATACGGGATGAAATACCTCTTCGAAAATTCACGGATTTTCGGTTTTCCCAATACAAGGAAGGAAAGTATACATACAAGCGCCGTATTGGTACTTAATACATCCTCTTTCAATCTGATCGCCAGTAATGCGACTTTTTGAAGTTGCAGGTAGCAATGGTACGGGCAGGAATGAGCTTAAGGCGTTTAAATATGTTTATACATATGCACCTATGTACGAGCATGTAAACACGGGAGTAATATGGAATACATTTCTTGCTTCCCTGAGGTTCATTTCCAATATGTTCACAAAAGTAGATACATATACATTAAACTTTGTTATTAATAATATTTATTAATAACTGAATATTAAACTTTGTTTAGACACTTTATGAAATGAAGTCAAGGTTAAATATCAACGTACAGAATGCAAATATACATAGTTATTCCGAAATAGTTATATTAATATTGCATTTATTAATAAAAATAAAAATCTCGGAACAAATGTTTGAAGCATAAGAAATTTTCACATAAAAAACAATGAATGTTATAGATCGCTTTTAAAACGGTGATCGAGACATGGATGTACCTGTTTTGGGAAAGTAAAGTTACGTATACGAATACACTAGCGTATGGGAACGATGGCAACCCTGTATTTTGCTCTATCAACAGCAATATATATATATATATAGCAATATATATGTATATATATATATTATATATACACCCCCAATATATATGTATATATATATAACATATATATAATATATATATATATATATGTGTATATATATACGTATGTTTGCTGTCTGAGGTTTCCGCGGGTACTATGAATGATAGCGTTGTTTCCGGTTTTCCTCCGAGGATTGTTTCTATCCTTAAAAAGACCGGTCCTAAGTTTCAGTAGAGTCTCATCTACCATCTTCGAACTTTGTCTGACTGCTAGCATTCTGACAAAAGTTTGCCAACAAGTAACTAACGCCTGAAGATGATAGATGATACTCTACCGAAACGTAACACCAGTCCTTTTCAGGATAGAAACACCAACATGCGCACCATTGTTATCTCTGTTATTATTGTTTCTAAAAAATATGACGTCAAATTAGTAAAGTAATTGTGTTTTTAACGCTGACTACTATGCAGTATATGAAAAAATAATTGCACGACGCATGTTCGAGAAGTTTTGAGATTTATATTTTTCTTAAATAGAACATCCTGTATATTTTAAAGAAATTTGAAAGATATATTCATTTATGATATAAAAGTTTCAATACACTATTGCCTTAAAATGAATAATAACGAAGTTATGGTGTTTCCTCGTTTGGGGAAATGCTATAGGTTGGAAGCATACATTGTACGCGGCAAAAATTTAAGAAGGATTGGTGAACATTATGCTGAACACTAAGCTTTACAGCAGCCAGATCGACGTTACTTTCAAAAATGTTACAAACAGTTTAGACGACATGATTGCTTATTAAAAAAAAAATAAGAAAAATATCAGTATCAGTGAAGAAGTAGAAATGCAGTGTTAGCATATTTAAAAGCCCATCGCGAATTTGTCATTAGAGGTGCTAATTTTTTTTGAATTTTAAAGAAACATATCATTACAACCAGGAAATTCAGACAGGAGGTTAGCTTTCTGTCAATGGTTCGTAAATTTCTGTGATGAAAATGGAACAGTCTATTTTATGGGGTGATGAGACAAATTTCTGCTTAATAAGAATAATGATCATTACTGTTCACAAGAAAATCTATTAATAATGCTTCCACATGTTGCATAAGTTCCATTTACTTTTAATGTTCGATGCGGATTGATTGGTTGGTTAATTAGTCATAAAAGTCACTTAAAACACGAAATTAAGAAATGAGAGGAGCACCAGAAAGCCTAGTATTGAGTAAACGGTCTTTGATAAAGTCATGCAAAAGTATTCATTTCGCCCTTGCTATCTTTCAGCGGAGTGAACTTCAGACTACTGGAAGGGATACTGGTAGGACACGTAATACTCAAATGCCGTTTTTACAAACAATTTCGCCGTTTATGTCAGGGACATCTACAAATAGCAGAACACGTGGTATATGCATGTGTTGTTATCACTCGTCCTTCACACAAATTCTTAGAAAATGTAAAAAAATGAAAGGAATACCAAATATATCGTGAACAGGCTACTATAGCAAGACTGGAATAAATGAAAAATATTCGGAAAGTTATTTATAAACACGGAATAAAAAACAGCTATATCAAGGTCAATACAGATTTAGACAATCGCATAACTAAATTATAAAAAAAAATTATATTATTGTTATTATGACTGACTGTTATTATGATTATGATAATGACTACAGCTGCTCGATTTTGTCAGCAGGACAAAGGCAGCAAGTATGTCCGAATACGCCGATTGCAGTGGTACACTGGACATTTTGATACCTGTGTTTTTGCGTTGCAGGGTGCGAATTAATTATCCCAAACGTACATGTAAATAAAAAACAACCACTTGTTCATCAAGCAAATAAGTTTTAAAATAAAAAATAAAAATAATATCTTTAATTTTCCACATATCTTTATTGAGCTGGGATGAAACGGACTACAGTGCAAAGCGCAAATATGAAAGCATGTAGCCTCTGTTTGACTTAATTTTTATGTCGATGGCGTGTAGTTAGTTTACCATGGGTTTAATTAAATAACCATCGGGAAGGTGCGAGAATGGCGCTAAACACTTTCAACAAAGCAAGTGTTAATGCTTATACCTGATGGTGCCGTAACCATTTGTACCCCATTATCTCAAGCAAGGATATGGTAACTTCTTATGTATTACATATAAACAACAGCATTTTATTATTTTGGGCATTTTCACAAAATAAAGCCGTACTGTTACAATTTAATACTAACTACTATCAGCTACTATCGAAAAAAGTCAAGCGATACTATAATAACTTACAAACTATTCTGAATAATTATAGAGAAAGTTGAGGCAAAAAAAAAATTGCGTACAATCCTTTGTTTCTGTTAGTAAAATCACTGCAAATAATGGACGATGTGCACTCATTGCTACGCGGTAAGATTCAGATTTTACCATATCGATACAACTATGTGATGTTTCTATATAAGATATTTTTGCACCACAATGAACATTGCTCGCTGAAATAACAGTGAAAATACATCTAGTGCTCCAGATGTCTAGCCGAACTAAATTCATTGCTAACGCTGTTTAGGAGGATAAGTGCTTTGCACTGTTTAATTCATTAATGCTGTCAATTAATATTAAAAGGGAACAAGAAGAAAATTTAAATGCTTTTGATAATTAAGTAATTTTGTTAGTAGTGTTGCTCCAACGCTGTTTAATCTCTCAATGTTCTACCTGCAGCCGAAGCCAAAAACATATTTTTCTAATTTGTGAGAGTAGTATCGTATATAATTAAAAACACTATGATATAGATAATATAAAACGGGTTAAACATCGGAATTATTTCGAAGATAATTTTATTAATTTATGCGAACAGTATGTTTCGTGCATTAAAAATGGTAATGATATTATCAAATCAGGTTACAACGACAAGTTCAAAACCGTTTAAATAATTCGTATTTCACAACAAAGTATTATCAAATCAAAGTTGGTTTCAAATTAATAAGCACGAACCGTTCCCATGTGAATTAGAATGAATCCCGAGTTCGGAATATAATTCCAATTTAGCGGTGTAAGTACTTAATTCGAGATTACTGGGACTCGTTACAACACTACCTTTAAGTGCTGAGTTAAGCACCAAAAGATAAGTTTTAATTTTACATTTATTTAATCTCTAACAGTTTATTTATTGTAAAAATAAAATTTATTTACAACAAACGTATAGATAAAAATATAATAATGCATACATAAACCTAATAGTGAACTTACATTAATGTTACGAATTGAAATAAATTACTATATCTACTTCAAATTGACTCTATATACAAAATAAATACAAAAGGCGAAATAAATTGTAATGAAATAAGTAAACAAGAAATGTACATAATTTGAAAAAATAGGTTTATTTTCGTATCAATTTTTGTTTTTTTCACTTCCTCTAGTGTCTCCTTTGGTATATTTGGGCTTTATCGGAGGCGAAATTACCTGCAAAAATAGAGAATTCTTATTATTGAAAAAAATAATGTAGTTACACACAGCTTAAATGGTGTTAATAAGTGTATTTTTTGTATAATTCACCTCCCAAACCACTATAAGGTGCTGACAAAGAAGTTGATTATAAAATGCTATGTGAAAGCCATTAATTTAAATAAAAAAAAAACATGAACTAACATTAATTTCAAAATATATTCAGCAACGTGCCTTCCTGCGATAGATTCACTTTAATGTGTTGTTTAAAAAAGTTGCCTTCTCGTTAGATATCGTTGCACGCATTGTGCCAGATTTATTACCTCCTCGTTGAATATAATTCGCGTGAACTCGGCGATTTTTAAAATTAATTATCGTGTCGTACATATAAACATAAACATCAGTTGTGTTAATATTTTAAATTAATGTGCTTACGCCAGTTTCTAAGACACCTACACTCAACTTCCTAACATAATTTTTTTTCGTGACCTTCTACTTAAACCTTAGGCTATACAAGTTTTAGTATACTTTCCGTGAATAATCTAATCGATGTATTACAATTTCACGTATCTTTTTAATCCGGAGAAAGCGTCACATGAGATAATGTAGCAGGTGTATTTGCACATATAAAGGACGTTGCACTCCTAAGCTGGTGAAACAAATACTTGTAAATAGAGACCGGATTATATGCAAAATGTATATATTTGATTTTATTTATTTATTATATTTTACGTCTATATGTAGATGTATTGCACCGATTAAATTTAATTAGCGTTAATTAACTTTAATCAGTGTACATTTTGCATATAATCCGGTGATTTTGGTGTACGTCGTCACTACAACGTTCAAAGTTCGTCAGCGAAGGCTAGGGTGATTTTGGTGTACGACTGTTATGGTGTTATCTTAATGTACGAAATATCTTCAAGACAGGACGTAAAAGTATAATATTACAGTTTATTTCTGGAAAACAGTTTACGGCTAGTGCTGATAATGCTCAAGCTGTAGTTGACCTTTTGAATCGCTGTTATTATGAGGAAGCCCTTTGCCATCCGCGCTATCCCCCAGATTTAAGGTCATACGGCTTTGATTTGATATCCAAGATGAAAGAACGGCTGCATGGAATTCGTTATGCTACAGTGCTTACTGGCAGTAGGTCGCTCCAACTGCATCATCAAAAGAACAGGCCTTGCCAATATTATCCTCCGCTCTCCACATCGCTGGAAGCGGGGTTTAGAAAGCGCTTGTGATTGTAGACATATTTTGCGTTCTCATGTAGAAAATATATAGTTGTCATTATTGAAATTCCGACCTTCGTATATAAATTATCGACCTGACTGCAATTGAGTAAGTTAAATCTGATGAAAGGCAATATTATGGTCACTTTGATCGAAATCAACAGTTAGAGGACGAAGTTAACTTCTAAATTTTGATATCTTTAGATTGTTACAATAGTTATAAACAGTAAAAGCATTTAATTATATCCGAAATCAGCTTACTTTTACTCCGTGTCAACCATCCTCCACCCCTCGCCATGAAGATACGTTTATCTATTTAAGTATTGCTTATTCCCAAATCATTATAATTTTGCAGCAGTACATCAACCAGCGCCTTACAGTTTTCAGCTGATTTAATCCCAAGGAAGTTTCTTACCACAATTTTAAAGGATTTCTGAGCATATGCCTCTTTTTCATCTAAGGCACTGTCGAAACTAGAATCTTTCATTAGTTCCTTAATTTGGGACCCCACAAATATTCCCTCTTTTACTTTAGCTTCGTTTGTTCTGGGAAATTTGCTTTTTAAATTAAGAAACCTTCACCATCTTTGTTCGTCGCCATTACAAAATTTTTCATTAGCCCCAAGTAGTATTTTTTCTAAATTAATGGGAGGCCCACAAGTCTTGATGATAGTCCTTTGCCTAATGTAAACGTTGACATTTTTACATAATATTTGGTTATCTTAATCAAAGCTAAAAGTTCTGCTTAATTTTTTTGTCAAATTCGGCACACGCACTGCCATTTGAATCTGTCTGGCTGATTTACCCAGCTGCTCCACCATGCCAACAAAGTCAGGACTGATGCCAAAGTTCGCCAGCGTAGGTGGCGATCGGTATCCCTATTGTTTTAATGATCTTGACCTTATTATCTAGTAATAGTTTATCTTTTCATTTAATAGTGGGTATAGGACCTTCGAGGCTCCCGATATCTTCCTTTTGATTTCCTTAATGCGCCAGGTGTATGTGAGTTGTTCGTCTAGAACAACTCCTAGGTACTTCGCCTTCTTGGCCGATCCGATGGCGTGGTTGTTAATTTGGGTTTTGTCGTTTTTTTTGTGTCTTCTACGTGGCATGAAGGAGATGTCTGTGGTTTTCCCTGTATTTATCTTTATTCGCCATTTTAAAAACCATTTGTAGAGCGTTTCGATGTATACTTGTAATCTATCGTGTCGTCTGCAAATTGGGCAAGGTGACAAGTGTTTGACTACGGCATGTCGGATGTGTAAATGGTAAACAGGAGCGGTTCCAGCACAGAACCTTGCGGGACTCCTGCTTGCATTGTTCTGGAAGTGGAGATGTCTTCTTCTATTTTAATAGAAAATGTTCTGTCGCGGAGACTGGTAAGCGTGGCTGGAATCCGGAGTAATCTTATTTTATGTATGAGACCATCATGCCAGACCTTGTCAAACACATTCTCGATGTCTAGCATGATGGCTGCAGTTGGCCTAGATTTATCCATGTTCGAGGTGATGTGTTCGGGCATTCCCAATAGCTGCTTTGTTGTCGAGTGCTCCCGACGAAATGCAAATTGAAATCCCGGGATGATGGATTTTTCAACATGAAGCAAAAATCGAGAAATAGCCGACGGAATTTATACGGGCCGAAAACAGAACTCGCAACGTACTGTTCTCTTCTCGTGCAAAATCTTTTATGATGATATGAGCGCTAGCTAATATGTTAGCCAAAAACGGCGCAATCCTTGAAAGATTTTGCCAAAGTTTCAATTAGATTTTGAAAGTTTGGCTTTATCGATGGCGTTGTCGAAACTTTTGAAGAAGAGACAAACAGAAGTATTTTGTTTTTGCCTTTTAATGCGAAAATGTATTTACTGTAAGAGCAAGTATTTTAAAAGGACATCAAAAAATTTCGCAATAAGCTTTTGCTTTTATTCTGTACTACTCCCAAAATTTAAAAAATAATCTTTATATTCCAATCCACGATATTCGAACTCAGTAAAAAGTAAAGAAGAAAAACAAATAAACTTATAAAATTCTATCTTTTTATTGCATTAGAGAAGCAATGGTAAAACTGCCTCCTATATGAACATTCCTACAACCACTGCAAAAATTTTAAAATAATCATTATAATGTGTAGTTTCGTTAAAATGAGCAACACAATAACGAGAAGCTCTAGAATATAATGCGAGGATAAAACCAATAAAGGAATGTTAACGAGCACAACAAAAATCAGTACGTTTGAATAAGCTCTATCACATATATCACCTTTTTTCTGTTTCTAATTAGAACGGTTACTGTATTATTTCATCTTTACTTTGGGAGTACATTTAATTTGTAACTAACAAAGTTTTATAGAGCACGCCGGCGGTTAACCTCGAAATTATTTTCGTTTTAATTGCATTGTTGTAAGCTATCGTTTAACCTCAGGCGTGGCATAAAACTCAGCACCGACATAACGAAATCAGGTAATATAAAACCGTACCAGGTTACATCTGCATATTAGGTAAATAAAGGAGATATGCTTCTATTAACATTTAAATCATTAAACTTTTGAAGATTACTTTTAAGAAATTCAAAACAAAAAATTACAAATGGTTTTTAGTATATGCGAACACAATGGATACCAAGTTGGAAGTTGTACTATCTATAAAGACAAACAATAAATTTAATGTGATTATTTAATTTATACATTCCAGAATAGTACCTAATAGAATGTATAAAATAAAATGGCGAGGATCAGATAATTGTTAATAAGTTTGTGCGTAATGATTGCATACTATACTAAGATATCAGTTCCAAAGCTAATGTAATGGCGATGTTTTATGCAACTTGACCCTATAATAGGAGCAAAGAGTTAAAAGTTCATGTCTGTTTTTCATGTTTAACCAACTGATGTCATTAAAATTGTGTGATATGAGAATGCTATGAATATATCGAAGATATGCGTTTTAAACCTTTTGGATACGATTTAAGGTAACGCTACGCAAACAACCTTATATACTTTTCAGTAAGACGAGAACACAAAGGTATATCAAATAGTTTATTTTATATTTTTATTGATGTGTTAAGACCTTTTTACTTACTACAGGCACTTTTTATGTAATTAGCTATCCGTTCTCTATAATGAAAACAAATGATATATTAAAATTATTGATTTATAATCTAATTGAATTACTTAGGTTTGAGCTCGGTTTTTATCTTTCCTGAAAATTAAAAATTACGATTGAAATGGATGCATCTTCAACGAATGATCAACTGAGATGCCAAATAAATTACTTACATTGAAATTTTTATAACCGCGGGCTTCCAATTATAAAATCGAAATGAAAAACGTAATTGCGTATCGTTTACGTATAGATGTACTTTTGAACTTCCTGTCACATCTGCCAAACAAGTTAGATAGTGAAAGAACAAAAAAAACATTCGTGATGAATCCTCGAGGCGCGCCCTGCTTTACTTGTAGTGATTCAAAAAAATGTGCTAACATATTCACAGTATAGTCGTAACGGTTGTCGGGTTCCGCCGTGTCACTAGGTTTTTATCACTGACGTATCGCGAACAACTGCTGTTCGCATTTTCAAAGGTACTGCAGTTGTTCGCGAAACGGCAGGGACAAAGACCTAGTAACACGACGGAACCCGACAACCGTTACGACTACGTCAAATGGCCGTGAAAGTCCGAGATACTATATTCACAATATCTTCATCAAATCAAAACCTTTAATGATATCAAGCAATCTTTGATAGCTAACTGTGTCAAATGATTTTGGGTAGCCTAGAAGGACATGGACAACATCACAACCCCGATCTGTTAACCGTAAGTATATGATCTGCTGCATTGAGGAACGCAGTTGTGCAGCTGTGGTCGTCCCTAAGTTGTTACTGTATATCAGGAAACAGGCCGTTGTTCATAAGGTACTCCTTTTATTCAGTTTTTAAAAAATTCTCAAGAGCTTTACTAATATACTGGTAAATTATAATTGTATTCTATTAATGTCATTAAGGTAGGAGTAATAATCATAATACTGGAAACTGATATTAATGGTACCAATATCCCAAAAATAACAACAGAAGAGCATAGAACTATATTAGACACTATTAAGTACATTTCTTACCTTAAGGAGATTGTTAGTGCTAGAGTTACTCGAAAGCGTTGGTTTGCTGAGAATGTAAAATTTGCAAACGAATTTCCACAATGACGATGAAGCTTATAATTACATTTGATTTGATTTTTAATTATAATATTATAGTATTATATGTATGTATAAGATATATATAGTATTATTATTAGCAATTTATAATTTGCTTTACCTGCAATAAAACCGTAACCCTAGGATGGGTACAATTTCATATAGGAATTATCGTCTCGATGAACATTACAACATTACATAACTTTTCTGCGATGTAAATAGTGGAAAACTGAATTATTTTTTCCCTTATTGAACGTCAAGTTATGGTGCAGAGTGATGGCGTTGTAATCCAGTATTTATTCAAACAAAAATAATAAAAGAGGAAATGGGGAAACGGTGTTTTACAAAGTTGTTTTTGAAAAATAAATAGATTTCATTAAAGGAATGTTACAGGTGAAGTGTTAAACTAAACAATTTATGAACAATTAAATTTATCCTTGCGTTCTAAACATAATAAGGGCAATGACACAATGTCCCACAAATCCAAATTGAAGCAACTCGATATATTATTCAGCGGTGACGAAATATTTCTATCTTTTTACCTTTTTAACTGCTTATGTTTTTGATATCGTACATTCGACTAAAAACAATTTTAAGGGGTAGCCACGCATCCTACGATGTGAAATTAGAAGAAAAGCTACAAAAACTGATCCGCGAAAGTTTCCAAATAAAATAGTAAAATACGTTTACTGAGAATGAGTCACGAATTGAGAAGGTGATTGCTGCGTATAATTATGACAGATACTACTGATCGTTAAATGTTTCTTCTGGATTTATTCCCAATAATTGAAAACTCTTGATTTTTCTACATTTTATTATAAATTCGCAAAAAGTGTTTTTCAATGAAAATCTAATTTTGAAATTTGGAAACATACTTGCCCGAAAGTGCGCTTATGACAATACCGTCCAATTTAATTACTGTTACAAGGTATATTACAATCATATTTAAAGTCTGAATACTTTTGAGGGCATGGACACTATCTGTAGTCAATATGTTCCTTGAGTAATTTTAGGCTTCCATCACATAGGTATTTTGACAAATAAATACGTGTATTAATCGTTAACAAAAGCAAAAGATAATGATAGAAATAGCAATCCTCATTTAACCTTGCTTCTATCAGACGAATCGAGATTTTAAGATATTAAATTAAATTAAAAGCAAACACTGGCCCTCTATAAAAAACGAGGAATGGTGTTACGTCTGTGATTCGTATACCAAACCGACGTACTCTAATAAATCAATAATTATTACTAATTAATGAGGGCCGATATCATTTAGCCGTCGCAGTACCGGCAAAATCACTAAACAAGCGACCATTGCGTTCGCTTCTCTTTTTATTTATATATATTATTCGGGCACCTTATAGTATACTCCTTTACCACCGCTTAAATTAAAAGAGTTTGTAAGTAACTTAAATATATTCAGTGTGACACTCGTCTATAATTTAATCTTCATCATCTATTTTCAACTGATGGATTAAGGGAACATCATCGAAACAGGAGATTGTAATATATATGAAATACTGTCTATTAATTATCAATGATTTTTTCTAAATTTTACTGGTTTACCTATTCCAGATATTTTCTCGTCACTGTTCGGTGCACGCCGTTATTTTTATTATGGTTGATGTTAGAAGTTGGAGGCAAAGTACCGTTAGAGGTAAAGGGAGTACTCTTTATGAATTTTAAGCACAAATATTCAATCTGTACAGGTTCTTTCTAAAGTTTTACAGATATCTACTTTGGGTATTCTTTATTAACTTATTATTCAAAATTTTCTTGTTTAAAAAAAAAGAGTCCCTTCAACAACACTTACAAAGGAGACGTAAACTTTACTATCGTTTATTATATATATCGCTTTTCGTAAATATATTATTTATATAAATAAATATTTCCAAATTTCATTCTTAAAAGGCGTTTAATACACTGTACTCACACATTTCAATCACATTGCATAAATATGCATTATTACGAAATTATACTTATAACCTTCAAAATTTCTCGTACGACGGAAGGATGGCACCACTGGCAGCATTTACCTATATAATTTCACTTATATCAAGTATGTGTCTACCATATACTGTGTGACCTACCATATATACAAACAAATGTGTTGCTATGGATATCAAAAACAAAACAAAAACATCGTGTCAAAGTCAGACATCTTGGCATCGTTTCTCCTGAGAATATTTAGTTATTTTCTCATATAACTCTATAATTTTACAAAGATCTTCGTTAATATCCATTCATAAAGTGTATCAGCTGTTAGTACAAGTAAAATCTGAAAGTTCCGCACACACATTTTGGAAGCCGAAGACCAGTCCATCTTAAAGCCGAGAAATCACGTGCGAGTGAGTACGATTTCAAAGATTAAAGACGTCGAATCTTCTTAAGTTCTGCAAAATTATTTGTATCTACTGCTCTCATTTTGTTTCGCATACTAATTAGAATATTTGAAGATTAGCTAGACAGGGTGTCTTAGGTTTTCTATAAAAAATATGTTTTTTTTGTAAAAAAGTGGTATATATTTATTAATTTGTCAATATATTCATCTTTTCAACCTTTACATTTGGTTATTTTAATTAGAAAACATTATCACGTAATTTAAAAACAAATAGAACAAAGTTTAAATCAAAGAACCCATTTAAAAAAATTAAAGAGCCCGAGATTTTCCACCACAATATATATATATATATATATATATTAGAAATTTAATCTTTTAACTTCATCCTCTTGGCAGTGATTTCCTTCTTCATTTTGTGGAAATTTTTCTTAACACTATATGTAATATTGTTATCAGAACACACGTCTGCTACTTGTTTCTTTTGCAGTAACCCATTTTGCAACAGCCAACCTACATCATACAACTACTTTGCTCGTTACTGTATTAAATAGAATATCTTACTTAAATCTATATTGATTGCTTTAAATTTTCAAAACTGTATTAATTTTTTGATGCCACCCTATATTATTTAGATACAACCGAGCAAATAGAACCTTGTTCTAAAGGAAATTAAAATGGCATACAATTAAGCTCTCATTTACTATGGTCGTAAGAGAGCGAAGCTGTATTTGCAGCAAACCTATCCCTCAAAGCAAACTGTTTCGATGTATTTGTCAGATCCATCAGTTTCAAGATAATGCATCTACTTCGCTTTCTATGGACTGCTAGCAAATGTTGATGAGACTATCATATAGACGAAACCATAATTAGTAGGAAGAAACATATACCTTACCTTTGAGGATCAACTCCCAAATTCATCAGCTCTAGTTTAGCTTTGTTTTTACCTTAAAACAAGATAAAATTCATGCAACAGAATCTCAACCACATTATTAGATGATCATTAATAATAAAACATTAGTAAAGCTTGCTACAAATCTTAAGCGAAGCTACATATATCCTTACCCGACCAATCTTTACCGTAGCCCGAATGGCCGTATCCTCCGCCAAGTCCATTCCAAGCTCCATATGGTATATGATCATCGTGATCTTCGAAATGGTGGTAAGTGTTCGAAGCGGCCGCTGCTTTACAATGCATTTTTATATTGTGGATGATAGATGGCAGCACGAAAGCAGCCGCAAGTAACACCTTCTTAATAAACAATATTCCCACCAGCGCGATAGCCACCAAAACTTTTATTTTAAAGACTTTAAATAACGTTACCAACTGGAGCAGAAGATCTGCCTTCTTTTTCTTTGAACGTGTAGCCGATGCTGAAATAAAAAAATTGCGAAGTCAGTAGTGAATTGAATATAGGGAAAAAACAAGAGCATCTGTCAATCGACTTTGTGATTAGATATAGCGTGAGTCAGACGTAATGTAATAAACGTTGGGAATGTATATGAGGACATTTTTTACTTCCACTTTCAAAAATATATAATTATGTTATTTTTTCTTATCTGAAAACTAAATAGGCATAATTTAGATCTCAGAAGTTACTATTTGTTTTTGAATAAATGGCAATTTTTGGATAACTCAAAATTAAAATAATACTGTTTTTCGAAAAGCGTGAAAGATTTCAGTCAAATGTATTATCGCATATTAAATTTCACCTGAAACTAGGGTTTTGCATAAAAACAAAAATGGGTTTACAAAAGCTTTCAAAAATAATCACTTTTTAAATTTCTTTAATTATTTCAAAGATTTAGTAACCAAATTTAGAATTTCATATTCCTATTCTATTTAGAGGTTAGATTATTTATTTCTTGCAATTCTTATACTTATTATAACTCAAATAACTCAGTAATTCTCACAATTAAATTCTTTGAATATCGAGGTAAAAATTATTTCACACGATTTTTAATATTTTCTGTGCAAGGTACTTTTAGCGACTACTATTCTTTAGAATTTCTACATTATACTTCTCAAACTTTCAGCTTATTTTTAAGATAACAGACGGTTTACTTAAAGTTATGAAGTAGTTTTTTCACATCAACTCGAACAATCAGCCCAGTTCGCGGTATTGCTTAATGTTGCTATGATGTATGCAATAAGCTTGCCATGGAATATCGATTCTGTAACTTGTCAAAGTACTAATACATAAACAATGGTACTATTATATATATATATATATTCTTACCATTAATTTTTTTTTAACGTAACGTAACGTATTTATGACGTAATATCATCACATATTATCGCACTTGAATAATATTCACTTACCGCTTGGTATTACTGCAGACACTAGCTCCTGTGAGAAGGTAACGGACACCTTTTTTCTAAGCAATATTCTCGAAAATATTATGTGGTATCAATCAGTACATGTTAATTCTAAGTTACATGATTTTTGTGAATGCGTTTGTATTTAATTTTCCTCTCTAAATTTGCGCTGTAATGATAATTATGCAACTATAACTTATATAAAATCCTAGCTAGTTCTAAAACTGCAGTCAAACTGTATGTAAACGCGTCATTTCATTTTACTCCCCCGAGTTAAAAAATAGAGTATAATACTTACTTCATTGTATCACAGTGTTTATTTTTTACATTGTCTTTTCTGGATATTATTGTCCAATTTAAGATTCATTTCACTTCCATTTATGTAAAATATTTATTTTATTATGAAACTAATAACAAAGTTTACAACGATATATTGAAATAGCAACCGCAATTATTAAGTACCACTCGTCGAATCCGTTTCGCATGGTGGTTGTAGCGGTTGTCCTTCACGAAATGAGGAATAAATAGAGTGGGAGGCAAATATTGTGAAAGATAGTGAAACTAGAGTTAGACTGATGCCTAATTCTTCTTTCTTACACCCCTATGTATAGATGTTTAGATGAATGCCAACCAATGCTATTAAAAAGTTCAGCCTTAGCTACTGTAATTTTCTATAGAATAGCCTTTAGTCTGGAGAGTGGTGTTTGTTGGAATAAGAGTATGAACTTTGTTGACACCCTATATACTTTCTGTACATACAATATCAAAAATTTCTGGCAAGATCGTTTATAACGGATAAAAATGTTTCGTAACTTTCTGCTTTCTTTCCAAATTTCTTTGATTCGATATTAATTACTGTTGAAATACTTTCCTTTTCCTTCCAAGTGAATTTATTTTACACGAAGTGTATCCTTTGTATCGTTACATCCTTATTATTATTTGTGCTGTATTCTATCGTTTCCATTTCGTTATATTTATCTTTCGAAGTTAAATTTTGCGGAATGAAATTTGGCCCTACTTGATGTGAAACCACCACTGGAACAAATTACTATCGCTCTTTGCAAGAATAAATTAATTCTTGTCCCTCCACAGTTACCTATACATCTTCTCTTCCGTTCAGCTGTAAAACAATTCCCACGAATGAAGGTTGCATAACCACTTCCAAGTAACACTAATAAAGCAAGTTCAAGCTGATAGACGTTGTTCCGTGAAAACTTATGTAACTTATGGACGCTACTAGATTACAGGTAAAATTGAATAGTCATGCAATAAATAGTATCCCAGACTTTCACGGCCGTTTGACATAAACTACGAAGTTACCACTTAAATTGGTACTTGATAAATTTAATGATCATTCAGGTTATATATGTATTTTTGCCATTAATTATAAAACCTATATTTCACAATTGTGGTCAATATGCTGTAACGTATTTACGGCGTAATATCATCACATATTATCGCACTAGTTATAAAACTGCAGCCATACTGTATGTAAACGCGTCTTTTCATTTTACTCAGTACCTTTGAAAATACGAACCGCAGTTGATCGTGAAACGTCAGGCACAGAAAATTTAGTGACACGGAGGAATCCGATAACCGTTGCAACTAAGTCATGCAATAACTTTACAATTCTAACATAAACGTTTTACACCCGTAAAAAAAACTTTAAAATATAGGAATTTATATTATTTTGGTTTAAAAGCTAATTTTGTTGAAACAATACAATAACCAACGCGGAACTGAAACCCAAATTTTGGAAGAAAAATTAAAAAATTAACGCTTAAAGGATGGCGCTTTTTTTATCTTCACCTAGCTTCAAATGCACTCCGAATGTCAATGATAAAAGGTTTAAAGGGTCCAGCCAGCTATACACGGCGAAATAATTACGGAAAGAAATTGCGAAAATAAAATATATTTATAATCCTTATACGAAATTATGGCTGGTAAATCGTAAAACTGACGGTCGTTCAATGAACGTACACACTACGAATGGATATTTAAAATTTTAAAACAACCCCAAAGCATAATAACGGCTAGTATTTTATTTGTTAAAAACAAACAACAAAACAAACATTCCTTAATAACCTTATTGATGAATATTACCTGTTTCTTAATGAAATTCCACGATAACTATTGAAAATAATTTAAATTTAGTTTAAATTGTACTATATCAACAGTGTTGCTCAATAGCAGTAAAAATGGCACAATTTCATGAAAGTGTAT
Organism: Trypoxylus dichotomus; assembly: GCA_023509865.1. Classification (NCBI taxonomy): domain Eukaryota; kingdom Metazoa; phylum Arthropoda; class Insecta; order Coleoptera; family Scarabaeidae; genus Trypoxylus; species Trypoxylus dichotomus. Next base: position 48,877,974 of record CM042078.1, read on the forward strand.
TAAATAGCTTGCATTAAAGAAGAAGAAAAAATTAAACAGCGGAAAAGTAGAACAGAACAAAACAACAAAGGATATAATGTAGCAATGAATTAAGAACACGAGAAATAATTATGGTGAGTGACACGCGATCACATGTTAAAAAAAATTCAGTGAAATACGCGAAATATTTGGAATGTAAATCGTACGTAAAAATTGTAAAACATGTTTTAGACAAATATCACAAAAGTAATCAGTATAATTAACGGACCACTTTAATCACATTCTCCAACAAACATAGGTGGCATTAGGTAATATGAGTAATACATTACCAAATTCAATGTAAATTTAGTATTGACTTGAAATGTAGACGTCCATCTAATGCATCCAATCTACTACAATATTCACACTATTCATCGAGAGTTAGGAAAAGGAATGATAAATGGCATATCGCGACAGATCGATACTAATAAAAAGTGTATCAGCTTCAAAGTACACAAAACAATAATGTGTTTTTGTGTGCGGAATTTGTAAATACTTAGGTACCGATTAATTCAATTCAGTCTCAGAATGATTAATTATATGGACGTATTTAGAAGTAGTACGGAGTGGGCAAGATAAAGGAGACCCGGTATGAATACAGTAGTAGAAATACAGAAAAGTGAATTACTAGTATATTAGGAGAAACCCGAAATAGTTGCTCCACTCTTTACGTTCAAATTTTTTATATATATAGAATTTTAAATAACGTACATTATTAGAACATGTACATCTTCGGTACATTTGTAAATTTTTATTTTGTAATATCTGTTGTGATACTTATATTATAACTTTAATAGTAAATACAGAATATTATGAATAAAAATATGATGAAACTTCGATAGTTCACAGGAGTGTTCACCATGAACTTCGATACACGTCTCAACATGTTTTCAAAAACTTTTGCCAGTTCATTTGGTGTGAGGTCAGCAATTGTATTGCGAATGTTCATTTTCAAATTTTCAATTTTATGCGAGTTGTTACTGTATACTTTACGTTTTAAGGTACTCCACAAATAAAAAATCGCAGGTAGACAAATCAGGCGATTTGTAAGGTCATAAACCTTTGGTAACTGTACGTTCTTCTCCAAAAATTCCATTTGCGTATGACATTGAAGATCGTGAAGTACGCGTACTGTCGTTCTTTTTTCCGTCAGCTGCGCTACGAATGGTTGTAACAATTCTGTTAGGTACACCTCAGAGGTCACGGTGTTATTAAAGAAAATGGGGCTTACAATCCATTGCACTAAAACCGCACACCAAACACCTAAATCGCATCATGCAGAGGCACATCAAAGCGTTCATTGGGATAGTTTGTTGACCAATAGCAAGTGTTTTGAGATTTCACGTGCCCGCTAAAATGGAACCATGCTTCATCTATGACAAAGTATAGATTTGGATCCAGATAACCATTAATGACATGAATGAATAATCATTCGGTATTATGTTGTCGCTTTGCAGTCCGTAGGTTTTAATATTTCCATCACTCTTACTTTATACGCTCACATGTGGAATTGCTTCAACATACTCTGGCATGACGTTCGTTTGATGTTTAGTTGGGAGGATAGACGCCTAGTCGATGTTCGTGGACTTCTTAGTATAGTCTCTTGAACACGTTGAATATTTTGCGGTAAGCAAACTGTCTTTACCATTTATATTTGACGTTAGAGATTGAACCTGTAGCTGTAAATTTGGTAATCATTTCCAGCAGAACACTCTTGGAAAGAGCAGACGTTAGTGGATATTTTGTCTTAAACCTTGCATTTAATGCTACAAACGATTTATATTCCAAATAATTTTCAAGAATAAACACTCTTTGGTCCGATTGAACACGGCATTATGAAGAACCCCATTCGCAAACATTATTAACAATTGACAGCGCAGTACTGGCAAACACAATATGACAGTTATCACGAAATGACCGCTGGACATCACGTGACTCCTCTCGAGCGCTCGACTCAAGTATCACGTACAGTATAACTCCGGGCCTCTTTTATTTTAGCCACGCTGTATTTATTTGCTGTAAATTAACAAGATACAAATGACAAATAATTTTTTGTGCACATGAAAATATCAGCACCGAGTAAACGAAAATATGAGAATCTTTCCCATTTTTTTCAATCTATAAAGCTTTGTCGCTTACCTTTTACGATACTTTGTCTTTTGTCTTCCAATTAATTTCTTCAATGTTCTTATACAGCTAATTATCACAAAGATATAGATTTGTAACAATAACTATGTTCTTATTGACAGTTCAATATTTAAAATTTTATTGTCAAATTTAGAAAACTCGAATACAATTGAATTCTATAATCTTAAAGAAAAAATTTTAATAAAAGCAGATTTGGAAATAAGACGACATTATTTTACACACGAATTAAGACCCTGTTTAATGAAGTAAGCTGAATGAAATAAATTAAGCTCTTGTATTATAAACTGTTATCAAATGTATAGCTGGCAATCATTTTATTTATATAACCTTTAACATGTTCACAGCATTTCTCCTGAAAATTAGCTTCTAGTTAATTTTTTGACAAACTAAAGCCAACACTGTTGGACTATTTTTAAAAGTTTCTCTTAACAGAATTGTATGGTTTACAATACACATTGTGCTACAGGTCCGAGAAAAGAAAGTTTTGTAATTTCCGAAATATCAGTAAGGTACAAATATTTATTACACAAAAATAAATCTTCATTGTGTTTGACAGATTGATACTTTTTTTCATTCCCTAGACTGCCTCATATACTACTTAAACATCCCATAAAGCTATATTTTATACAGCAGTCGAACGCTTTCAATTAAGATGCTGGAAAAATGATAAATAGCGCAAATCGAACGACATGAAACAAATATATCCATGCCTGTTCTCAAAGCTTTCTCTACAATGAGGTGCAATTGTCCAGCAAAACTAAGTCAGTGAACTACCTTGTAAAGCTAATAAGCGTTATAACATGTAATTCAACTAACTGTGCATTTTGATTGCAAAATGAACACTCTCAATTAATTTTAATCAAATGTATGTAGTAACTGACATCTTCACTTCGTTTGTTAATTTATTCCAAGCTATTTTCGGACTAACGAAATACAACGGTTTAATATTGCGAAAAATATTTAATAACAAACATGAAAACTAAGTGTTTAGCTATTGTCACAGGTTATTTTAACAACGTTAATGAAAGGTTATCCCTTGTCGTAATTAATGTCTTCCCCAAAAGAGTGTAGGCAGTTCTAATAGATTCTAAAATTCTCGAGAATGGGATCGATATATAAATTTAGAACTCAAATTTTGAAGGATCTAAATATACTTATTTGAACGTGGGCAGTTCCCAGTATAGGTCAACGAAAAAGGTTTAAAGAATATTAAATCTATCTTATCTATCTATCAAATCTATTATAAACTCCAGCTTTCATGTAGAACTGTAGCTATTTATTCTAAAAGAGATTTTATTGACTTTATAATTTTTTGGGTGAAAGAAATGTATTTTTACGCACTTTTTTAAAGCACATCAAACCTTTAATAAAAGAATTTTTTCTTTTGGATTACTTTCGAATACATCGATAAATTAAAAAAAATTGTGAGATCGAACGAAATATCACAGCCTTTTAGGATTAAAGTTTTTTAAGACGCATTTACTTATAGAAATTAAACTTCTCGATGAAACGTTTTCATAGGACTCAACATCATCTTGGAAAGAAATACTGTTTGCTATTTAAAAATGATTCTACTAGCTTCCTATTTGTTTCCATGACGATTGTGGGAAATTATCAATTACAGAAATCTGTTGTATCGGTCAGACATGAAAATAAGGGTAATTCATTCATATAGTTGTGATACCGCAAGATGGCTGCAAGCTCTTCTTGGCGTAGTTAGATTCAGTACTGATTGGAATATTTAGTTTTCAATTATTTCATATTGTAAATGTTGCAAATCCTACTGAATCCCAGAACTCCTTGTAAGGTAGTTGCTACACGGCACAAAATTAAAAATAATAGACCAATTCTCCAGATCGTGGATATGATTCGTTATTTGAAACACTATCTCACTTTTTAATATAGTAGCACATTTAACAGTAACACTAATTTCATCACAATGCTGAGGACTGCGGGATTAACAGCTGCTATAAATTATTTTAATGTTATATCCACATATATGCGTATAAAAACTATAGAAATACATAGAAATATTAATACCAATAATCCAGTATTATACATTTTAATTGTATCTTGATAGATACATAGGGGAGTTTACACAGACAATACACTAATATAGTACACTTTAAAACTAACTTGGATTTTACACCCCCTCCTATTTTGTAGTACACAATAGCTGGAACTGCTTCAGTCTCTACTGTAATCAAATTCAAATAAATTCTAGGAAAGAACTGTTTGCAATATAAGACGAAAGAACTTCAAGAAATAAATTATAAAATAAATATCCGAAAATGTATGCAAATATTTTGAATAAAGTGTCAATTTAAAATTTATTGTCGTACACGTATAGTTAAAAATGCCCAAACAACAACAGATATCATTCAACAATTCAATATTTCAAGAAGAATGCCTATATCTCACACAACAGTTTAGCGGAGACTTCTTGCAGTAGGTTTAAGCGGAAGAACGGCTGTGAAAACATCATTGCTGACACCAAAAAAATAAGAAAAAGAGACTGGAATTGGTCATTCGATACGAGAATGAGAGCCTTGAGGAATGATATAAAGTAGTATAGATGATAAACCCAAATCTTTGATTAGAAACGTCATTATTTGTGAGGGAGCAGACTGGGAAAAGAGTGAGTGACCAATGTGTGGTTCCTACTGTGAAGCATGGTGGAGCTAAATGCTTTGGGTTTGTTTCGGCAGTACAGCTGTAGGCGATTTGATAGAAGTATCCTGCGTAAGGGGGAGTATCTAAGAATCTTAAGAAATTGCTGTGCCAAGTAGGGACAGAAGATACGGCCAAACCTTTATTTTCTAAACATTCATCTCGTTTATGTAGAACTTATTTGATGTTACTCGAGCAAGAAGACAATAGAACTAATATGGAACAAATTGGGCCTAAAACTTCGAAAAAGAAGAGTTAATAACACACAAGATATGTGACAGAAGGTCCAGGTAGCATGGATTGAAATTATAGGCTATTATTTGGAATCTGTGATTATAAGAATGCCAAGAAAAAATGCCGCAATTTAATCTCAAAATCATCGAGAAATCGTTCTAAATTAAAATTTCGTATTATTTTCTATTTTTTTTTATTGTTAAACATCCTTTCTGCAGTCTCAGATGCCTATCAATAAATATTATTACAAATCAACTCTAAATTTCAATTCGAATCAAAGAAAACGTCAATTTTATAGTCTCTCCCATATACGAACGATAGTGTAGTTGCAAAAGTTGAGTACACGGCTGCAGAATAAACTTGTCTTGTGATTTTATTTCTTACAGACGTGATTTGCGATATTTAATCTTTTCAGTTAGTTTATTTTGACTTGAATCGCATTCCAAATGTTTATCAAATCTTCGTTCGAAGTAATTTTTTCTATTTTTTTGAAGAATAATCAAGTGATATGTATATCCTCCTCTTTTCGATGTAATGAAATCTAATTTAGTTGAATAAAATTATTTCTTTAAGGCAGTCTTTAAACAAATGATGTTTCTTTTGATTCAAATACATCTTAGCATTGTAAGAAACAAAATATTTCTTTGTGTGTATGAGTAGAAGATATTTATTAAACTCTATTGAATAGAATTTATTCCGTGTTACTTTTTTCTATTGAAGGTACCAACATATTACGCACTATCTGCAAAATTATTCATTCATTTCTGCCAGCTTTATTGGTAATCTAAATACGAAAACGATAACGATTACAGATTTAAAATGATAAAAACAGAAAATGATTTATTTAAATAAAATATTTAATTTACAAAAAGTATTTAAAAGATTACTTTTTTTCAAATGGAATAGAATACGATGACTGCAAATCAGAAACACTAATGGCGCCAATAAGTGTATTGTTTTATTTAAGATAAAGCAATACGCTTTAATAGTAGCATAGTTGCTACTTACATTTTAGTAAATGTGATGCTAAATTAACTAGAAACTGAGTTCTCTATACCTGTGACTATACCTGTATGTTTTTAGGTGTTATAGGAAATAAGAATACTTACAAATTGAAAATCGGGTAGGTGATCTGGACATACAAAATTTCAACGTCAGTTTTAGAAGTTTGCTACTGATTCGGATTGTAGAAATTTCTTAAATATAATTTTAATGCGTTAATATTTTAAATAAGTTTTAAAGAAATGGATGTCGGACGAAGTGCAGTGTTCTATTGTGGCTTTCAACACCAAGTTTTGAAGAATAGATAACACAATCCCGAAAAGCGTCGCAAATGAAATAAAAGTATGTAGGGTAATAAATTTTAATTCTTTTACCTGACAAAATTCACGAAGAGAAAAAAAGAATAGTAAACTGAAGAAATTCAACCTATGCCTTTTATTTAATCATTTATATTGTTATAGCTTCTCAAAAATTACAATCACAAAAGTTATTACTAAATTTTTAGTTGAATACAAGCTCTTTTAGTGTGATGTACTCGCTAGAGATTTTAGTAGCTTATACTTTCTGAATAAAGAACGTACGAACAAAATTTGCTTCGGAGGCTCAGTTTTCTTATTTTGACATCTTAAACGTAATGTTATCGGATAATAGCTTGAAATATTTAAACGATATAATTAGTTTCTCAACAAACAACTCTTTCCTCAACGTAAAACAACTATAAAGTCGTAATCTAAATTCATAACAAATTATAGAAAGCGTAGAACTGGAATGGTAATGAAGATTCTGAAACATGCTACATATACATTGTATATTCCGTACATACATTTCTTTTCTTGCTACCAATCCATGTTCAATATCAGTCGGTGGTTTAGAAAAGCTTATTTCATTTAATATATTCTGTCAAAAGGCCGTATACAGGTAAGTAATTAGTATTACGAATTATAGGTTAGCAATTAAATTCCGCGTTTCAAATTGCTTTTACACATATCTTCGCTTGCAATAACTTTAGTAAAAAAGGGTTTTTATTTTGTTTAACTACGTTATAGTTGGTTGAACCTTCGCAACGTTATGGTATGTTAATAACATAGTCTTGTATAATAATTGGATGTATTGAAGTAGTTCAGCATAATTGCACTAGAAATAAAGACAGAAGAAGATAATTAAATCGTTTGTAACTAATACCATGGAAATATTATAGGTTATATCTTTTATGCATATTAGCAGTGAGTCAAGTCTTAACAACAAATGACGATTCAATAAGATTATTATATACTCGTATCTATACATACCCATCACATAGCTTTGAAACTATCAAAATTACAACTTTTGTTCATAATATATCCTTATATCAAAGTTTTCGTATTATTAATTTGTAATTGCATGCGTAAATCACACGTACACACTTTTCTGTAGTACTCTGCTTTTTCGCAATGATGTTGTGTTTAGTCGTTTGATGTTCCAAAAACAGAAAGGATAATGGCACAGGATTTTAGTTATTTACTATTTTCTAGAATTGATATTATTTATTAATAATTCAAGAGAATAAGTGCTGCTTGTTCTACTGTAAATATAATTTTATATATTTCTTTTACGCAAATAATATGATAGGCAGACAATTAGCAGGTTCTCTGGCAATATTTTGCTCAAGTAAGGAAATATTTAGGAATATTAAGTAAGTGGGAAATAAATTACGTTACATCGCAATTTTTCGTATGTATTTTTTTGAATTTTTTTATGTACAACAGGTTTTTCTATAAAAAATATATTTGGCTTAAATTTCTAGGGCTCATACATGTGTGATATTTAAAAATATTAACCATTTTTAGACAGTAGTTACATTCGTTTCAATATTGTGTTTCAACCAATATCAACCAATGCCCGTCAAGTGGCGGAATACTTTTTCGGGCGGTTTCGATATACTCCCGAGTCACCATTCGGCGTTGGGAAAATAGTATTAACGGCCCATCACCATTTACGGTAAGGGAGTGCAGTAACGAGGCAATGGAACACTTTGCCCACACCTTTCTACAGCCAAGGATCCTATGTTGCCATTATGACAAGCTGAAATAGCTTATAATCTCGTTGGGCCACCCGCTACCAAAAAGAAAAAGAAAAACATACCACGAAAAGAATGTGAGATTTGAATTATACCATACTTCAAAGTCAACTTCCAGACTACATTTCTTCCAGATAGTAGAAATTTCTTAATTCATTCCATAGCTTTTACAGTTCTTGAGGTAACGGTTATGATCACAAAAAGTTATTATTATATTAAAAAGGTGCTTCTACACATCATTATAATACGAGTACATGAACCGATTTGCTGTAACAATCTCCAAATACAACCTCAATGGAAGCAGAAATCAAGAGATTTCAATGTTTACTAGAAGCTTTTAGAAGTAGATTTAACAAAAAAATGAAACTCATGTCAAAAGCTATAATTTTAAATTAAATAATAAAGTCAACCAAAAATAAATATCAAATGTATATAGTTCCATTCAATACAATATTTGTTACACTCCCAGTGTATGTTATAACATTTGTATTAGTACGAGAAGGTCAGGTTTTTCTATTTAATCAATACTTCAACTCTATTAATATATTTCCGTGTTTGAAGATAAAAGTAGAGAACAATCTAAAACTGCGGGAAACCAATACTCACAAATCCAAAAGAATTACGATATTACGGCACAGTATTGACCAAAAGTTATTCTTATGTTAAAGACTGCAGTAGTGTCAAAATCAATTTTAGAAATTCCACTTCAAAATAACATGATGGATCTACAATTAACTTGATGACGATTTATTCTAATCGGAAACAGTATATTACTTATCATACCTACATATATTTATCAAACGTTTTCTACTCATAAGTGTGATTGTAAAAAATCCGAATTAATGTTTAAAAAGCGGAAATATAATTAAAGGTTGCACTAATAACCGTAAATTTTAAAATGGGCACACATTAATTAACGCAGCCGCAATTTTAAAAGATAAAAAAGAAATAACATCCCGCAACAGAAATGCGTAATGATTGACGTAAATGTAGTGCGCAAAGAGAAAAGTTAACATTCTTCGCTGTTACATATTTACGTATAAATTGATGCCACCATTCCAGGTTACTCGACAAAAGTTACACGCTGCTTGATTAGGCGGACAAGCCGATGAAGGTCCGCGACAATACAAAAAAAATGCCTTTAGGCGTTTTATTAGGCCTATACGGTACAGTAGTTGATGACAACTATAACGTGTATTAATGTAAGGAAGGTGAACACGCAGCTTATGAATATCCAGCAACGGTTGTATTTATTGCCAACGTTATTAATAACTGAATTTACGTTCTGTAGAAGGAACAGTATTCGCTAGCTAGTAGAAAATTTGCATTTATAATTTCGACATTCTACAGAATTACATTTTATTATTTTCTTCAGAGTATGTTTTCTTCATAACATTAATTGCAATTTTTACTTATAAAAGTACCTTCCACTTATTGAAATATAAGGTTTGAGGACGTTGTCGCATATAAATTACATGACTTTATTTAGTCACATTGTACTTACTCTCAATTACACATATGTGTACTGCATGTCCCAGTTAATTAAAATTAGAAGCATGTTTAGTAGCGAGAAGCGTGGTTTATAAACACTATACGAGTTATTAAAGACAAAACTAAGGGAAAGTAGCATTGCTCTAATAACAAAAATAATAATAACAAGAATTTTAGTGGTTTTATTGGTTATAAGTCCAAATATAATGTTATATTACACAGATAGGCACAAATTTTTGATTGAAGAATATCAATATACTGAACTTCAAATATTCGAACTTACTTTCGCACTGTTACACACAGGGACATGAATATGAGGCATCCTTTAGCTGTTTTAATATAACTGTATTAGCAGACAAATAGTCTTTACCTGCCGCTTCTTAGAATTACTCGTAGTATAAATGGAAGGGTTGGTGGGAGAAATACCGTTGTTAATCCATTTATTGCTGTATTTGCAGAACCAATTGTATTTTACACTTAGTATAGTTCGGTAAAGTGACCGGTGAACATCAGTATTTTTATTTTAAATTATATCTGCGTTTGTCATTGGCAAATAAAAATATTTATTCGTGATTAGTTTATGTGTATGTAACTGAAAATGCCGTAATCTAAAGAACTTTCTGAGCTTCAACGTGAGCAAATTATTACACTACATGCTGAGAGACTATCCCAAATGATGATTAGTAGAAAAAGTAAAATGTGCCGCGTACAAACAACTCTAAAGCGTTACCAAGAAACAGGGGATACTAAATCAAAACCGGAAAGAAGTCCAAAACGTAAAACGACAGAAAGGGAGAAGCGGTGGTTACAACGACATTCTCTACAAAATCGACGTCAAACCGCAACGGATTTGGCTGGCGCGTTAAATCGAGAACTCAACGTTAATTTATCGCCTAAAACAGTAAGTAGAAGTCGGTCTATCATCGAGAAAAGCTAGAAAGACACCGTGGCTGTCATACGTAAATAAAAATAAACGATTAGCATGGGCTCATAAACACAAATCGTGGACCGAGAAGGACTGGGCGAATGTGATTTGGACAGATAAGTGTAATGTAGAGGTAAATATAATTAATCGTTTTATATTCAGTATAAGGTAACTATTTTATAGAAATTTAAACGAATTGTGTTAAAAAAAGATGGGATCTAAATCCAATCGAGCACTTGCGAGCTATTATTAAGCGGAAAGTATGCGAACACAAATACAAATCCAAACAAAAATTAAAAGCAATAATTGAAAGAGTATGGGGAGAACATTCCAACTTCAACCTGCCATATGTTAGTGGCCAGTTTATCTAAAAGGATTGAAGCTGTCAACGGAGGATCAACCAAACATTGAATTTCTAGTTTTTAGTAATAAATATTCGCTTTTATAATATTTGTTTTATTTGTTCATTATTTATCTTAAAGGTAATTGAAAAAATTGGGAGTGCCTAATAATTGTGTCCCTGCCTGTATATTCATACCGAAAATACTAGTATACTTTATTCAAGACTAGCTTAGACTGAAAATATATTTTTAAACGGAAACAGTACAATTCACAGTGTTGGCCGATTGTATTAGAAACCTTCATAAAACCTCAGTATTATAAGTACTACTATATATCCAAAAAAATGAACACCGAATTCATACTTAATTTACATATTTAATGATTTTTTATGGGGTAGTTGCTTACTTTGACAACAGTTTAGCATGCGCCTTTGCTCCGTAAATTAAGAGAGACTGTTCGAGGAAAACGTCGTGGAATATTGACAAAAGGTGTGCGATTATTGCACGACAATGCTTCCGTTCATACCACCGCCGTTTCACAAATTGCCATCCGCGAATGAGGCTTTCAAGAATTGGAACATCCACCCTATAGTACAGATATCGCTCCTTGTAATTTTTATTTGTCTTCTAATTTTAAAAGAGACCTTAGGGGACGTAGTTTTAAGGAAGACAGTGCAGTGCAGTTGCAAACAACTGTTGTAGAAAATTTTGACGGAAAAGCTTGAGATTATTTTTACAAGGGTATCGAATTATTATTAATCGTTGTAATAAATGTATAGAAGTTAGGGGAGATTACATTGAAAAATAAAATTTCTTATATTGTTCCAAGTTTCTTTTTTCTATGTCAGGCAGGCAATTTATGGCGCCTACCTCGTATATGAGATCGTACAAAAACATTAGGGGATCTATCTAGCAAATTACGAGAGCGACATGGAGTTTCTATTTTTGTACGTACAGTAGGACGAAGTCTAATCGCTAGTGGTTTACACGGACTTATAAGGTCATAACGGTACAGAAGAAATAAAGTCTTCAATGAGCATAAATAATATAAAAATTATACGGTCGAAAATAAGAACATAGAGGTACAAAAGTATGACCATTTTGAATAGTAGTAGATGTGGATACTTCAAATTACTACCTATACCTTTTAAAAGTCTCTTACATGGACAACAAAAAACAGGAAAGCGGGATACAGATACAAGACATGACATTTTTAAGAAGGGTGAAAGCTTGCATAAGATCTGATAGAATAAGAAATGTAGATATAAGAACAGAACTAAACATCTTCGACATAAAGGAGAGAATAAAAGAAAACAAAAATAAGTGGAAAGAATACGTAGAACGGTTTCAAGTGACGAGGTTGCCATCCAGAGTGAGATTTTATAGATATTTAGGAAGAAGTGTAGGCAGACCAAATAAATGCAACATTTTTTTGTGAATCATTTATTTTATTCAGAAGATAAGATATAATAGACAAATAGCGAAATTGCTACTGAGGTTCTTTGAGTTTAAGAATTTTTCTTGAATAATTCTAATTACAACGCAGAGGTATCCTCGATATTTTCCAGCTTTCCAACGTTGTCTTACGGCCTAACAATCGGATTGCGTTGTGTCTGACCTTTTTCCTACCTCGCGCTTCACTTACCCTTATGTCAGGTATTTTCAAAAGTACTGTAGTAAGCGAAACGTTCGAAGTCGACAATCGCTAACGCAATACGCCCTCATTAACTTTCTTATGCTTATTCAGAACAATGTTAATTTGTATATCAGTCCACTGAGATAATTATTATGAGAAGACAAGTTTATTAGTATTTATTGAATTTATAGATAACACCCCTTGATTTGGCGTTTAATGATACCCCATAATTAAATTTTGAACCGTAAGAGCTACAAAAATATCACAAGAACTTAATGAAACAATAGAAACTGCTGGTGCGTAAAATCCTAAATGCTAGGTGCTATGAAGTGAACACATTTCTGTGCGTAATTTCCTTCTAATCAGTGTATTATTGCAATATCATTCAGTGATGGATGATGTATTGTGCTATAGCTGTATGATGGAGAAAATGCAAATTGCTAATTGAAATAAAAACTTACACACTGTAGACTGAAGTATTATGTTCTTGGAATCTGCAAAGTAATATCATGTTCAAAATTCTCGTGGTTTCTAAAACATACAACTAAGGAACAACTGGCACTTGGTTCTTATCATTTACTGTTAATATATAAGGTAATCGAGATAGAAGATAATAGAAAAGGTAACACAATAAAATTATAATATTACGTATGTTTTTAACTTCCATATGTTGATAAATTCATTTATGAAAGAACAGTGTATACTGTATCTACGCTGTTATATTTTCTTTATTTTTCGACTTAGTATCCCTCTATACTTGAGGGAGCACTTGGTTTATCGGTGGTCTAACATCTCAACAGCCTCCTGCAAAAATCATCTCTCAGCTTTCATTGCTTCATAATTACTGTAAAATTTTGTCCCACGTTTCTCTTAATTTGGGGAGCAGCCTGTAATCACTAGTGATCAGATCGGGTGAATATGGCGGGTACCATATAATATGATAACGCAGTATCTTCCACAATGTCCCTGACGCGTACACGTAGACATAAGAAGTAGCAGCAGCTGTATTCGAAGAGCCAGTTTTTATTACTAGATTTTCTTGGCGTATATAGAAGCCATCCGATTTAGATATGCATAGTTAAAAGTGTCACCTTTTTAGTTTTTAATTAAAGCGGCAATCTTTTTATGAAATATGTAAATTAAGTGCTTGTAATAAAAATGTTGATCAACAGGTACAATAAACCGAAAATTACTGATCATAAAAATGTTTACGGCTTTTATGGCCACAGAAAACGTATCTTATGGAACTGGTATTAACAAATTAGACAAGAACAGACCGATTTTCATCGCTTCAGTAACTTTATAGCAAAGCAAAGGATTCGCAAGCGTGAAATGAGATTGTTGAATAAGAAATAGGCAGTCTTTTACTGCAGGGTGTGGTGCATAACTTGCAATAATACCGAATTTGGATATGGAATTGTAATTGAAATTTCAAAATTTGTAGCTAAAGGTTTTCGATAATAGTCTTTCGAATAAAAATACTTCCCTGACCTAACTCAACTCATAAACTTTATTATTTCCCGATAACGTCCACCATTGCATAAAAGGAAAGCAGAATTATACTCCATTCACGTTAAGAATGCACACGTGGAATAGATAGGCTTTAAAAGACGGGCTTGCTATTGGCTAATGGGCGAGGCATGTTCATACAGGAGAAATTCATGCAATTTTTTTTTATGAAATTTCTGTTAGTTGTCAAATTTACTTACGATTTGCCGTTGTTTCCTGCAGTTTTTCATGGTATTTTACCTTTATAAACAAGTTATGGCAAAAACAATTCTTTTCAGAGTTCCTTTATCTCGTCATTTAATAATTCAAGGTACTACATAATTGATTATACAAAACAAAATAATGTGCACTCTACTATCATAACATTACAGTTTTGATTTGGTATGCCTGAGGAAGCAGTGTACATCCAGTTGTAGGACCATTGAAAAGACCTTAAGGGAAACATATTGGCAGTAGGCAAAGGATAATTGCTCACAATTTATATCTGCAACTAAAGCAAAAAAATTGCAAGTCAACGTCTGTTGACTGCAATACGACTTGGTTTAAGTGAAAGAATAATATGAGAACAATGCCAAAGAGATTAATACAAGAGGAATTCTCAGCTTGTCCCCTAAGAAACGCCTTCGTGAAATAATATACGATCACTTAGACGAAGCTCAAAAATCTATAATGAGCGGACATGTCCATTCATTTCTTTTAAAAAATGAATTGCCTACATGTACAAAATTATTAAATGTAAATATAATACATTTTGACGTTCGATTTAAAGCAACTTATTAATCCTTTGCCAGGTTATTACTGCATATGACAATTTGCCCTAGTTGAAGCGCACAATATTATGGAAAATTTTAAAAAAGTTAGGATTTAAGTGGTTAAAAAGGAATCGAAACAGTGTGCTAATGTAACAACAAGAGATGGAAATGTCCGTATTTAACTAGCATTAGAAAATTAAATAAAATGATATTATTTGTTCACCTTTTTCACTCTACCTTTTGATTTATAAATCAAATTCATATGTTTATTTCATTTGTTATTTTATAAATAAAATGCTAACTGTAAAGAATTCTTTTTTATTAAATTTATTACAGGTATGAAGAGAAGAGAACTATATAAATTTGTAATATGTGCAGTTAAGAGATTTTTATAAGTAATTAATATATTTGATATTTTATTGTAGTCATTAATATGCGTGCAATTATTTATTGACTGTACTGTTGTAGAAAATGTATATTGGTTTTACTGCAGTCGGGGTATAGTAGACTTGCACTGCTGTTTCCTTTTTCACGGAACAGCTCATCTAACTTTACCATTGACAACCAAATTCTATGCAAGATTTAAGGATCTTGTGTGTTGGCATATACTTTGAAGCCATTCGATGGATGTGGATACAGACTCCTTGAACCCATTATGTATTGTTCATAATCAGCAAAATTCTTCCTTGTTTGGCTTTATCTTGTATATACTGAATTGCTTAGTTTCAATCATATCATTGAAACGTTCTCTTTTAAAATTGATGGAGATTACCAATGGAGAGTTTTACTTCATGACAAATGACTTGGTATAACATTATGTATATAACCATGTCGAAGTTATATTTTCGATTCAAGTTTATCCATTCAATATTGTTATTTTAAAGCTTGTCATATTACATTTATGTTCTCTTCGATTAACCCAAAATGCAATCTCATTTACTTTTTAACGTAATTAAATAAGCTCCAACTATTTCGGTAAATGAAACAATTGAAGGATACATTTATATTGCAATTGATGTTACTTTTACTTTATTGCTGCGGTATTATTATACCAGGTCATGTAACCATAATGTATTGCACATAAAATATGAAAAACTTTACTATTTATTATACAAGATTTTACTAACCAAACTTTGATGTTTACGATGTTGTTATTTGACAGTTCCATCGGTTAAATTTCACCAGTGTCATACAGCCGCCAATCGTAGCGCTACCTACTACATTAACGTCAATGAAGTATAGAACGCTGATATTTTCCGGCAACTCAGGATATAAATGAAATTACGGAAGATATTTAAAACATCCGCAACTTCATACAATCAAATACAACTCTTAGCTTAATTATTTTAAATAGAACATGCAGCATATTATACTATACACTAACTCTAAAAAAATTTCATACTTTTATCCCTATTATTCGGACCATCGGCTAGTAAATTAAATTAAATAATATATTGCTAACACACAAAGAGTGTGAAAAAAATTAATAATTAATAGCGCATTCGGTTTATCTAATTGTTCTCTATTAAATTCGCTAAGCGTTTTATCTCAATTTCCATAGGTAGTTAAACAATTTAGGAAATAAGAAACACAAACACAGAATATAGTCAATTAGATCAATAAAATTCAGATTGAAATTGTTCAAGGTTTTCGCTTCCCTTATCAAAATGAGATCATTTATTCTTCTTATAAGATTTATCAAGAACTTGTAAAACTCATAATACACATAATTAGCTCCAAATTTTGAGCCGTGCCTTGTAATAATGCCAAACCTTAGCGGATAAATATATTGGTTATACGAGGTATTAATTCACACTTTTCAAAGCTCATGCGGTAAAAAGTGGAACATCATCTCATCATACGTTACGCAACTAATTTAGATACGCATACTACATTTGTCCATCGTCAATTTAGAATAATTATCGTCGGAAATCATATATCTTCCTCAAATTCAGTTCTAGACGCAATTAAATAGTTGCTGTAGGAAATATAACGGAATGAATGAAAACTTGTTAAATTTAGAATTATTTCCTAATACCTGACACTATTCTTAAAATTGCTACCTGCAAGCAGCAAGTTTGGAAATTAATATTGTCGCTCCAGATTATCAGTAATACAAGATTTTTTTATGTTAACGAACAAATATAGATTCATATAATTAATGTAACGTTAATAATAGCCTATAAAAGTACTTGTATGTTCTTTGTATGTACTTTATTGTTTTCTAACTGAAGTTAATATGGCTTAAATATTGCTGACTGATATCTCTGTTCTCCTTTCTTGACATAACACATGGGCTGAAAAGTCCCGGGCCTAACAAAGAAAATACGGTTTTTTTGGTTCAAAATTAGCTCTATTTATCAACGTAATCTCTATCAAGAGCAACGCAATCATTCCAGCGCCGCTCTAACATTTCAATACCACTTTTGTAGAACGATTTATCTTTTGCCTCAAAATAGGCCTCAGTTTCAGCGATAACCTCTTCATTCGTGCGAAATTTCTTACCGGCGAGCATTTTTTTGAGGTCTGCGAACAGCCAGTAGTCGCTGGGACCCAAATCTGGCGAATACGGTGGATGTGGGAGCAATTCGAAGTTCAATTCATGTAGTTTTGCCATTGTATTGATTGACTTGTGACACGGTGCGTTGTCTTGATGAAACAACATTTTTTCTTTGCCATATGCGGTCGTTTCTTTGCAATTTCGGCCTTCAAACGCTCCAATAACGCTATATAATATTCACTGTTGATGGTATTTCCTTTCTCAAGATAGTCGATGAATATTACACCACGCACATCCCAAAATATCGAGGCCATAACCTTTCCAGCCGATTGTTGTGCTTTCGGGCGCTTTGGACGAGATTCACCAGTTGCTGTCCACTCGGATGACGATCGTTTTGATTTCGGAGTGAAGTGATGGATCCATGTTTCATCCATTGTCACATATCGACGCAAAAATTCCGGTTTGTTACGTTTAAACATGGCCAAACACTGCTCAGAATCATCAACACGTTCTTGTTTTTGGTCAACAGTGAGCAAACGCGGCACCCACTTTGAACAGAGCTTTCTCATAGTCAAATGCTCATGCAATATAAAGCCAATACGTTCTTTTGATATCTTTAGGATGTCAGCTAACTCACGCAACCTCACTGTTCGATCATTCAAAACGATTTTGTGGATTTTTTTGATGTTTTCTGGTGTTACCGCCTCATTTGGACGTCCAGTGCGTAGTGCATCATCGGTGTCTCTACGACCACGTTTGAAGTCAGCAAACCAACGTTTTATTGTTGTTTCTGATGGAGCGGAGTCCCCATAACACTTGTCAAGCCATTGCTTCGCTTGAACGGTATTTTTTCCCATCAAGAAGCAGTGTAAAATTAAAACACGAAATTGTTTTTGATCCATTGTTTTGAAAATAACAAAAGTAGCGTGACTCTTAGCACAATAACTCACAAACTAATGAATAGAATATCATGAAATTTTAACAGCTGCCTTTTGAAGGTTAGTACTAACTGAGAGAAAGGTGACTTCAATAAAACTAGCGTCATCTATGTGTTAGGCCCGGGACTTTTCAGCCCATGTGTTATACATATATATCTATGTTGTATACCAGGAGTACTTATTTGTGCGGATTACATTACACTGCACATCGCAGAAAAATCCTGATTAAGGTAAAATAATGTTAGAAGCAAGCAAGCAGTAACAACACTTGAAAGAAAAAGCTGTTATTTTATTAATAATGTATTATGCCGTTCAGGTTTTTGGTTTGAATCCCAAATATCTAAGGGTATCTACACTACCCGTCATAGGTTTGATTGCGCTATATAAAATAACATAATAAACTAGTCGAGAAATTTATGAAAGAAACTTTACCCGTTAACTTAAAATGTTCCGAGTCACCAAAAATAAAATGGGAAAATAATTAACGGCGCTTTACCCCTTACAGCGAGATGATATAGTAGCAGGGCCATGGAACACTTTACACACACTTTAAGGCTCCTGCGGTTATGACAAGCTAAAATAGCTTAAAACACCATTGAGCCGCTCATCAACAAAAAAGAACAATAAAATACATACTGTTAAAATGCTTCTTCATAACAACCCCCTTTTGTTTTAATAATTGCCTCACAGATACCTGGCACCCTTAGAACTAATCGCTCCAAATACGATTCATCTATGGCATTCAACACTTCCTGCAGAGCGTTCCAGAATGCTGCCTTGCCAGTCGGAATTTTTTTTTCCGGACCTGACGATCCCGCAAGAGCTCAATGTGATTGTAATGAGAGCTCTGTGACGGCCACTCCATTAAGGTTCCGAGAAATATTAAATTGTCGAGCAATACCTATTTGAAACAATTGTTTCATGTTTTTGGGATATCTTTGAACAAATAAACTAACAATATGAAATAGGGCCTTGCTAACGTAATCACACACGTCTCCTGTATCTCAGCAATATAATTGCATATATTAGGCAGGTGACTGATTCGGTACCCCTCCCAAATTCTATTTTACAACGTATTCATCCCCAATTTTCTACTACTAACTACTATTACTATTGCTTTATTGACACGATAAAATTTAATACAGGAATACATTCTTTTCGTGTTTGAATGGAATTTGTAAATAAGTCTTATTGTTACGAATAGAGACCGGATTATATACAAAGTACATATATTTTATTTTATTTGTTTATCATATTTTACGTCTATTTGTAGATGTCTTACACTGATTAAACTTAGTTAACGCTAATTAACTTTAATTAGTGTAATGCATTTACATATAGACGTAAAATATAACAAATAAATAAAATAAAATATATGCACTTTGCATATAAACATGAGATTGTAAATGCCACTCTAAGAAGACTAGTACGAATTTCTCTAAATATTTTTAAAATAATTACGCGATCCAACTTATGAGCGATAGTGTAGATCTTTGTTGCTGGCAGTACATATTTTCTTGCTCACTAAAAACTAGTTGCTTCGATTCTATTAAAATTGATATTTGTAATTTGCTAACTTAATTAAAACCTATGCGGAATGGAGTCGAGTTAATCAGAAAAACTACATTTCGCGGCATACAATTGGCAATGAACAATCTCTCCAGAATATTTATAGTTAGAAAGTCTAGACCAGACCAATTTATTCTACAATTTAAAAGAACGTACATATATTGACGGAACGGTCGATGTGTACTGTTAACATAGCGACACGACAGAACCCACTAACCCTTACAACAATGGCAAAAGGCCGTGAAAGCCTGAGACACTATTTAACGTATAAATACTCAAGCATCGAGGTAAACTCCACACCACATACAAAGTAATTGGTGAGCTCTGGTTGTCAAACAAATTACCGACTGTGCGTGGGCAATAAGAATATGAAGTTTGCTGCGACATCTGTGTATTATACAGCCACTCAGTTCTCGCAATTATTAGCATCATATAAATAATTCTAAAATTTCAAATGCGGGATAAAACGATCATTTTACGTATTTAATCTAATTCAAATATCTACTACGATCGAGATCCTGCTGAATTAATTACGTTGCTATTTAGTGTTAATACAGAGATAGTGTAATGCATATGAATTGAATTGGGATCTTGTTTCGAATGTATAATTACTTAATTTCAAGAAAAGCCGTATAAATGCGTATTAGAATCATTTAAAAATTAATTAAAGCAGAAAGAGCGAAGCAGACAACATAAAACCTGGCAGATGGTACTTTTACACTTTACCGCTGATGCTTCATAGGAGGTTCTCAAAGTTAAAAGCAGCGTATAAATACAAGTGAGCCTTATTTTATATTTAAATACACTCCGCCAAAAAAGTATCGCATAGACTACGAAGAGGCGTTTATAGACTAAGATATTTTGTATACATCTACAAGACATATACATGCCATATGCGCGCCAACTACAGGTACACAGAGAAAATCATACAACTAGTTTTTCAATAAGTTCTTTTTTGTTGTTACAGAAACATTTTAGAAAAGCGTATATAGACATGGTTTATTGAAAGTGACCCTATGTGGATAAATTTTAAAGTGTGCTGTTAGAATACTTTACTAATGTTATTCGAAGCAAAATGGGTAATTTAACTCCAGAACAAGTGGCTGGAATAATTGCCTTAATCGAAGATCGGCGATCTCAAACATGCGTGGCTAATTTTATGAATATTAATCAGTGAAGTGTTTCTAGGCCAATAGCCAGATATGGAGAGACAGGAGGTTACATGCGAAGACCGGTGTCAGGTAGCTCAAGCTCTACTACTCCCCAAGATGACTACAAGCATTACGTCGGGGGCATGTAACTGCAAGACAATTACAGATTGACTTGGTTAGAGTCAGAAATACCTAAATAAGTATCCAAACAGTTTATAATAGGTCGAATCAAAATAGAATAAGAACCAGAGTAGCCGTTACAGCTCCTTGTATTATTAGGAATCTTGCTGTAGCTCACTTAAGGTTTTCTAGGGAACATGTCAATTGGGAAATGAATGACTGGGCCAATATACTCTTCATATGAGTCAAGATTTAATCTTTACACCTCAGATAAAAGTATACCAGTGTATACACAAGACAGTGAGAGCTATTCCTAATGAAACATCAAATTTATGACTAATTTTGGTGGTGGCTCTCTCATAGTTTGGGGAAGCATCTCTTTAGCAGGCCGTACAGAGTTAGCATCAGTAAACAGAGGTACAATGACGCCCCACAGGTATATAACAGACATTTTACAGAATCATGTAATACCATACGCACCTGTAAAAGACAACGAATTCTTGTTAATGCACGATAATACACGACCCCATGAAGCAATAATCGTTCGGGAATACCTTGATAAGGTTGGCATTCCAGTTTTATATTGACCTGCAGTGGGTCCACACATGAATCCTATCTAAAATGTATGGGACTATCTTCACAGGATGGTACGCACCCAACATGTTGTCTTAGTAGAGCTACAGGGATCAGAAGGAGGAGTGAAAGAATTTTGATCATGCTTATATATGAAGGTTAATTGAATCCTTGCCTCTAGTCGTAAGAATTAAGGATAATTTTCTTTCCAAAAATATTTATTTTGTCCATAGCTGGCTTAATAAAAATGTTAAATATGGGTTTCAGTATGGGTTCCTATAATATTTAAATAATCATATCAATTGTTTCTTGGAGTACGTTTCGATATATTTAAAAGTTTCTTTAGCTATAAAATCATTCTTGTGCTACAAAAATGTATTATGCGATACTTTTTTGCAGTGTATCTCCAGTAGACTAGAAATATAACATATTAGTTTTTTTCAAGGAACGTGGATATTTCCTAAATAATTTTAAAGTTACTGCTTTGATATTGAATACAGCTTCTTTCGAGCGTAAACTAAAAGTTTGTGGACTTAAGATGTAAACTTTGATTAACATAGCTTTACAAACCAGACGATTATAGAATACATTATTACAACTATTTTTTCAATTTTATGTAAATTTTTAAGCGTCCGCGCTGTTTTATTTTGTACGTGGTGTTGATAATCCGAGAAGAATTTACTGGAAAGCTAGTAGTTTACTAATAATGTGATTTTGTATGTAAAAAAAAAAATAAATTTGACTCATTAAACTATTTTGCTTAACTTCTCTGAGACATTTAACACCTACAAACTATTTAGTACCATCGCAACCTAAACGTTAACTTTAAATGTTATCCCTTAAATTTGGAATTAACTTGGAACTTCCAAACGTTAATAAGTTAAAGTAAAAATACTTCATGTAATTTTCTCGTTTAAAATGTAATATTTATGTTGAATTTTATTTAACTGGAAATGACTAATTTAAATCATATATAGGATCAAAAGTAGATGATGTACATCTAATGATAAAATTACGCTGTACAGTTAGAATTAATTTAAGAAGCGGATTAATTATTTATCTCTAATTTGGTATTCACTTTTAATTAATGACTTCTCTTCTAAAAGTACGAGATTAACATTGTAAATGAATTGCTTTTCCGTATAAAGGCACTTTTAAAAACGCAGATTGCTTTCCTCGCGTTAATATAATTTATCCAAAGCGTTACTTTTTGTACGAAGAAGCATTTATATCACTTCAACAGGTAGCCGCTCGTTCTGCATCGCGTTTTTCATTTAAAGCGTTCTCGTTCATTGCAAATGAAGTATCATTGCCCGATGAACGTAGACGAACGAATAAACGCGATGTTAACAACTTGTCTGATTTTATTCGGTTAGTCAAATATAAAGAAATATTAGGATTTGAATCTGTAATTTTGTGTTTAGCAGTTTTCGATAATCATCTCTTCTGTAAAAAGAATGGCATCATCAACTCGACTTCAATTTTGTTGTTTCAAATGGAATAGTCAGTATATTTTGTATAGTTCATATCATTTGCGTACACTCTAAGAAGAGATCTAGTAAAATTACATGTAAAATCGATTGCAACTTTGTTACCAACGATTTGTCATGTAAAATTGATGGTGCTCAGTAAATTTACTGAGCTTGAATTTTTTATGGTGAATCTAAACAGAAAATAAGTTGCAATTTTCGTTACTTCATGACATACCGTATATATCAAATGTTTTTTGAACTCTAATTCTTATTTATTGGCGAAGCAAATTCATGACCTTTAAAAGTTTGCATTTGTTTTCTGAAAAATGCACAAGACCCTATTTCTCCATCTGAAATAGGTAGTATTTTGTATTTATAAATACTTTGCATGAGTTTATTTCTATTGTCAAAAATAGGAATTGAACCGATTTAAGAATAAAACGGAACGACAAAAGAAACAGGAAAAATACTGTAATCTCAGATCCTCCTCCTCCTAGAAGCAAAGATAATAAAGATAATGGCAAATCGGATATCCTAGAAATTCTGAGAGAAAAACTTAAAAGCACCAAAGAAAAAGAAAGAAGAGCATTGGAGACTATACAATTATTGACGCAAAGGATCCTAGATTTAGAACACAAGGATTTAAAGTCCTCCAAAAAACAATTGCAGCGCGTTAAGGATAAATTATAAAAGCAATGCGAATGCCGTAGGCAAAATTGAACAATTTGAAGAAGCAAATAAGAAGATTCAAATATAAGGTCTTTTCGAGATGTAATTGTACTTTTTATTATCACTATAGGTGCGAGATGATTCAAAATGAAACGAAACACGTCGCTGATCATTTAGCCGCAAAAGACGAAGCATACTTAGCTGAAACGGAGAAAATGAAGCAACTGATCGAAATGTTGCAAGCAATCGTTGAACAGCATAGAGCACCAATCGTGGGAATGGAAACTATTACGTACATTTTTGGGGCCTAGGCAATCGAGCTTCCACTATAAAACTAAAAACGTAATAACCATAAAAACAACAGCATTTCAAAATGTACTACTTGCACTTATGTACATATACTCCGTACTTAAATGAACTATAGCCATACTAATATAAATATTATTAATTTTATCTTTTGCTGTGAAGGCAATACTACATTAAAAATTAAGTATTATAGGATTAGTAATACTACAGGTTCTCAATAACTATTGAAGATTTTGGAGGAATATTAAACTGATTTTTCCGGAAAATATTTCTAGTTTTCCACAATCTTATAAATAGAATAAAAACCATGGCGGTTTTGCCTGAATATCTTATTAAATGTTAAAAATCCCTTAGAAAGCTAGTGAACTAGAATTTACATTACTTATCATTGCAAATTTGACGCGTTGGTGCCAGTAACAGTACTGGGTGACGATAGTAAAATTACTATCATTTTTTAGAGTATAGGCTTTATTCGAATTGTTCTATAGCTATCTGCTACAATTCTTGAATAAAATTGACTTTAATGAAGTTTTATAAAATTTAACAGCAAAATGAGAACTTAACTAAGCAATTCGTAAGCACTCAGCTTCTTTTTTACGAAAAATTATGTTAGCAACGTTCTTGTATAAGAAGAATGACTATTCAGTGTATAGTTCTGTAATATTTGCGTAGTTAAACTGTTATTTGAACTGAGTTCATCTGCAGAAGAACTATTGTTATAAATTTGTAATACAGCCATTGTCACTGAGATGAAACAATGGTTCTGTTTTACGATCCTCTATCCAGGGAATAGCGGCGAACTGATGAACCTCGTCGCAGAAAGGAGAAAGTCGTTCAATCAACGAGAAAGGTGATGGCCACAATATTCTGAGATTGTGAGGGCATCTTGCTAATTGACTTTAAAAAGCGCATGTTATGCGTCTTTATTGCATAAATTAAGGGACAATATTCGTGCAAAATATGGAAAATTGACAAAGGGTGCGCTATTATTGCACGACAATGCTCCCGTCCATACTGCCGCTGTTTCACAAGCTGCCATCCGCAAGTGTGGCTTTCACGAATTGGAACATCCACCGTATAGTCCGGATATGACTCATTGTAATTTGTATTTGTTTTCTAATTTAAAAAAGAACCTTAGGGGACGTCGTTTCAAGACAGTGAGTTGCAAGCAGCTGGTATAAAAATTCTGACGGAGAAACTTTACAGGTGTATGGAATTATTAATTAATGTTGTAAAAGTTAGGGAAGATTATACTGAAAAATAAAATCTCTTATATTGTTCCAAGTTTCTTTTTTATATATCAATTACCAACATCTGCAACCTATTAGATATCACTGGGTATGTTGTATCTTTTCAAAAAAGTAGAAACGAAAGGAAACCATATCTTCAACAAGGCATTATGGTAATAAATCCAGCAGACTCGAATGTGCAATTGGAAGTAATTCGCTATTGAGCAAGTTTTTACTTCTTTTCATTAATATCGTTTCATACGCGTCTAATTCTCTACAAGAACTTACATTTCTAAGTAACTTTAAGTTTTTTAATTCAACATCGTGTCCGGATTCCACCATCTCCTCTGCCACGCCAGATAATTCTTGTAAGAGCGCCGTGTTTTTTTTTTCTTTCAAATACATTAATAAAAAACTTCCTATCAATTCCCTTGCTGCTTCACTACTTTATTTATTACTGTTACATTCAATACCTACTTGGCGAGTTCGGTTCGAGTACTTGTTACGTATTAGAGAGAGAGCGGAATGAAAGACACACTAGAGTGACCTCTAGCGGTCACCCTCTATATTGCGACTTAAAATTAAAAAGATAAAGATACGTCTCAACAGTTCTAGTTTATTGAAACGATAATGCCTGATGCGTTATATGAATCTTGTTTCGGTAATGCTTTTTATTTGTTCAATCTAAACTTTATCACAATCATCGCATGCAATTTGATAAATTCCAGATCTTTTCATCATATCCAGTTTATCTTTGGGGCTCCCTAAGAGACTTTCAAGCTGTTCTTTGATGCGAATGATAATTTCATATTTTGTTGGCGCAAAACTTTACTCAATCCTTTTACTGTTGAGTGGAAATGCAGTGTTATAAATTTCTTGTTACCGGTGTATGTTCGTGTCATGGTTGTGAAGTTTCTTAAAATACGATGAACATCCATACAACAGAAACCATTGTGCCTCGCTTTGTGGTACATTAGTTCTTCTTTGTACCTGTTCTAATTAAAAGAAACGAGTCTGTTGATGGCGAGCATTTTTTTGTTGTTCGCAATGATATCAATCAACCCTAATGAATCTGTTGAAATTGGTTTCTTTTCTATAGATGTCTATTTCTAATTTATTTTTGTTATGTATGACTATGGTATCGAAAAAGGGAACCCGATTGTTCACTTGTTCTTCTGTAGTAAACTTGATGCCAGTTAATTTTGAATTTGAATTCCCCTTCTGTTGGTTCAATACTCTCAATTTTAGTCGGTAACTCGATTGACAATGAGAGTCTGTGCATGTGCTCTTGAAACGCTACGTTTGCAAGAAATTATTAATTTATGTGGTGTGTAGTTACTGGAATATCTGTGAGTTGGGAAACTGCATTCTTTCAATATATTCGCCTGACGAGTTTCTATACATACACTTGAAAAAAGCTTGTACCATCAGATGAAATGAAATATAGGAAAAAATTTGAAAGTAAGCTCTGTTTCTATATTTGAAATGCAGCGTAAACCTATATAATACGTATGTACTAAAGCAGCTTTTTTTCAATCTCCTATAGCTCATAGAAACAAGAAAAGTGTAAATAGCAACATGAACCTATTACCAAAAGTCATGTACAAACATGGTTGCTTTTTTACATAATCACCGTGAAGATTGATGCATTTGTCATATCTATGAACGAGTCTTCCAATATCCTCTGCGTAGAATGTTGCCACTAGATAGTCGGTGACGTTGTTTTGAAATTCGTCTGTATTCTGAAAACTCTGCCCCCTAGTTATTTTTTTCAGTTTACGAAAGCGATGGAAACCCGTTTTTCTCGAACCATTTTGTTAACTCGTTTAGCAATGTCTTCTGATGCAGCAGACTTGCGTCCTTGCCCCCTTTATCGTGAACGGCTCGGCCTTCTTAAAACTTCCTACACCATTGACACACAACACCATTCGCCAGAAAGCTTTTGCCGTATACTCGACTCATTCTTCGATGAATTTCGGCTGCACTATGCCCTTCTGCTCGATGGAATCGAATTACACTACGTAACTCGTACTTGGCAGAATTAATTGTAGCAACCATAGTTACATGCCTGTAACTTAGCGGAAAATGGCGTAATGACATTGCAAGTGGCGAATATTATAGTAGGGGAGATGCGCAGTCACCTTCTGGGCATCTTCGTTTCTACTTAGACATCTCGTGACTACTTACAGACACGAACTGAAGTCGAAAAAGACCTCTCGTACATGCTTATATTGAAATCATACTATTTGTTTGAGATCAACTCAAATAACTTGTACTGTATAATATGAGTGTTAAAATTAAACCACTATAGAACCGATATGCAGAATTCATATTAATTTTAAACGAATTCATATGAATCACGAAATCGTCGTCTGTTCTAGATATTCGTGAGTTTTTAAATACCGAGGATTTGCGGCCTCCGCATTCCTATTTTATCTGCAAAGCCTCAAAAGTAGCCGTCCTAATTATCAATTCATCTAGCGGTAATGTAGGGTCCGTACAATACTTGTTTTAGAAACTACTGCGTACTTCTAGAGCACAATTCATGCATACCTAAATAGAATTGCACATGTATAACAGCCCATCCAGAGAACTTCTCATATTTTAAAATGAAATAATATGGCTGAGTACACGCGTATAGGGAACAGAACTTTCCCAATGAATGAAGAGCAGTACTACTACCAACAGGAATCTCAAATAGTTTCTTAGATATATCATGCTTCCGTAGTCGAGATCTGAAATAATTGTTTCGTGCTGAATTATTTGCAATCCACCGATAATTAAGTAAGAAACATGTCGTTTAACTAAATGGGATCGCCTCTTCTAATCTGTAGTCTAAAAGTAGCACGCAGTCGACTCTTGATTTTCGGAAAGTTAAAGAAATGAGATTTAGATCCAGACGGAGGATGGTCCAACAATTCGACGTTTTTTGTTTAAAATTCAATTGGCTTGCGCGCTGCCTGCGTTCGGAATTGGTTTATAGAAGCTTGCGGCAAACAAATAGTCGCATACCAATCGACAATAACAGTTCTTTGATCTTGTAGAGTAATTGTTACTGCGTGACCTGCTTTTGAGACAAATGTCGCGATCATCTTTTTGGAAACACCGTGAGAACAGAAGACTTTTGTCGGTTACCTTGGAATACTCAAACAGACAAGTGACGTTTATTTTCTAGGTCGTACGAGAAAATCCAAGATTAATCACCACTGACGATGTTGTACATGTTTTTTTGAGTTTCGGGTGTGGAAGCGGTGTAGGGTGTTTTGACACCAATTCACTCCAGCAAATTTCTGTTCTTCGGTCAACAGATGTGCTATCCAACGATATTTTTGCACACAATTCTTCATGCAAAGTTTTTTGAATTATAGTCTTTGAAATCCCCAATGATGCCTCAATCTCGCGAAATATCGCATGTCGATCTTCATCGATGATCCAGGGAACAGCATCAGCATTTTTCTGGGTGACTACCGTTTTCGATGTACCTCCTCTTGGATGGTAGCTAAGACTGATCCGTCCAAGTTTGAATTCTCTATACCAACACGAAATTATTGACTGTTGTGGTGCTTCATTACCGAAAACAGAAACCAACTCGGCGAGGCATTCTTGATCAGATAATTATCTTTAGAAGTTATAAAAAATTATTGCGCGGAAATGTTCTCGGTTTAATTCCATTTTTCAACTAACTTGTCAATTTTGACAACTCGTAGGTACTATAGCACTGTATCGCACTGAAACTTTGGATTTAAATTAACTAAAGATGGATATTAAGCTTTAGTACCGACATTTGTTTTGTGGCGCCCTCTATATCCCAATATAAACTCCACACCACACAAATTTATTACTTATTTGAAACACAACGTTCCAAGAGCAACAAGATTAAAGACCACAAAAATATACTGAGGCTTATTTAAGAAATAACGTGCTTTAAGTATGGGAAAATGTATAAAAACTTTTCTGGACAATATTCTCCACTAAAATCTGACAATAGATAATGTTCGATTTAAACGTAGTAAAACAACGTATACCAAACTTTAAAACGATTTTGATGGCCAACCTCCACAATCTAGTTGATAGAACTTGCGATATCAATACATCATTCTCAAATATATTGTATAATCTCTTAATTATATGTTGAAAAAGTCGACTTGAATTGAGGAGAAATGTCGGAAAATTTAGTAATATGCAGAGTTCTTAGATTTTGCTTAGATAAAATGTACATAAATTTAAAGCGGATTAGATTTATTAGTTTCGATAAATCGAAAGAATTTTTATAATTTCCCCTATTACTATATTGTTATTTTAATCCATTAAACCAATAGCTTAGGTCAGTACCTTAAAATACACGACATTTAAATTTAACTTCCTAACGATTAAAAATTAATTTTCTAAAGTAGAAGTCGGTAATATCTTATAATAATCCTTATTTCTCTTTGGAATTCTTAATAGAAAATATTCTTAGGAGAATCCCTTAACCTGGGTGTATTACCATGAATAATTTTCAATTTAAACACATTAATCACACTTACTTAATTCATAAAAAGAAACAAAGAAGGAAATAGTGGAAGATGTCGTCGTAAGATTAATTTCATTTGATTAAGAACTCCATCAGTTACTACAGCCACTTACCTTCTTTGAACTCTGCACTAAAGTCGATTAGTCTCGCTCCTTGCGGTAAACTGATAACTATTCCCTGATGGTTAAGAAAATGGTTTATCTGTCGTTGAACAAACTTAATAAATTTACTGAACTCGCCGTCTTCAGAATAGTATCTTGGCGCATTAGCAAAAAATGATTGTTCACCCTCGACGTCGTCCACTCGAATTAATTTCAAAGGTCCGTTTGTATTAACTATAATACTATTCTCCGTGTAATTCGCGATATAATTTAATACTCTATATTTCGCACATGCAAATAAATCTCTCCTGGCATCGCAGTAACCCTTCGACTCTTCGATGTAAGCGTCGCAGTGCACCACCGATATTACGTAGCTGTATACCGCTACTACCGTAAGTAACTTAAACGTTTGAACAGAAAACATAATAGAAACTTTTTCTCGCGCCATTGATCTTGCTGAAAATTACTGTAAATAATAAGACCTTGAGATTATATACGACAGAAATAAGGTCAATCTAACCAGTAGGAGTGTAAAGCTGATCGCTGAAAAACTCAACGAATGAGGACCGTTTGTCGGTACCCCACTTTACGATATCTCATAGATAGTGAAGCGAAATCTAATGTGTACCTATTTACATCAAATTTACTCTCTTAAATACATAAATGTGTTAGAAAAATGAAAATTTGTATGTATCCGTGTCTTGTGTAAGATAAAATTCGCCGGTTGACCTAAATGCATGTTATAAAACAATTAATAATAACAGAATGGTAAAAAATAAACCTAATTGAAATCATTGTCTAAATGTGAAATAACATTCTCTTCGCGAAGTTAATTAATTAACACAAACGTTGAAGACAGGTAAGCGTAGAATTTTATTCCAAATTTAAGTTTTTATTTTGGGATTCTAACAATTACGAATTTAAAAAGAAATGAATAAAACAAGCGACAACAAGAAAGTTGTTTCCTTTAAGTTATGCTACAAAGAGCTAATTAAGAGAAATATCATTTCCACACGCTAAACATATTTACAAAACAATAATTTGAAAAACTACTAGACAATAACATAACTTAACAGGAACCCCTTGCGTATGTGCGTATGTGTATGTTTCAAATTTTCGTTTATCACTGTCAGTTTTCCTTTTCATTACTGTAAACTGTAGCAATCCTCTCCATAACCGTTTTATTTTCAGCTTTATAACTTTTAATAATATTAAGTTGACTGTTGAGGATTCAAATGTAATACGTATTTAAAAACGACAAGCAAGAATTGTATGTATAGTGGATATAGTACACTACTGACCACATATGTTTATCCACAATTTATATACTGAATTACGTTTCATTTAAAGTGCACAGACTAGGCGATATTCAAGATATAGACATCTTCTTACGAAGAAGTTCCTTGTTATAAAACTAATACCGTCCATAAGTTTGATCGTACCTAATATATTGAGTTACACTTAGAACTATTTTAAAAATATTTACGGAAATTTATATTAGTCTTCGTAGAATGACATTTACAATTTAATGTTTGATAGTATATGTTCATAACAATAAAAACAACGTATTCCTGTATTGAAGTTTATGATGGAAATAAGGCAATAATGCTTTACTAGTAGGAAATTAAGGATGCATGCGTTATAAAATGAAATTTGGAATATATACTGAATCATCCACCTGTCTTATAATAGCCTGTACATTTTATCATCCAGTATATTGCTGAGATGCTGAAGATCTGTGTGATTACGTTTGGAAGACCCTGTTTCATATTGTTAGTTTCTTTGATCGAAGATGTGCCAAATAGAAGGGAATTGTACATTGGAATAAATATGTAAACAGCTAAATTCTAAGAACGAATTAAGAACTTTCTCTTGTCATTAGGGTAGAGGTAGATGTATCGGAAGGAATTCGTCATAGTTTAGTATCGTTACAATTACGTCTCGCTTATAAGGTTCGAGTGATATTAGCGACTTCACCCGGGGTTGCATCGTTGGCCAGAGTGAACGCGGCGCTTCGCAACGTGAAATAAGTAAATTTTTAAATATTCCGTTGTCCACAGTTAACCGTGTGATTACACAATTTAAACGCAAGGAAAGAACAACAGTGGAGCCGAGACCAGGTCGTGCCGGACCTTCTGAAAGAAGTAAAAGGGTGCTTGTGCGCGAAGTGTTAAAAGAACCGCGAAAAAGTACAGCTGAGCTTGCGGCAACTTCACAGAAAAGTCAGCGCACCGTTCCGCGATACCTCCACAGTGTGGGGATGTATAAAAGGGTGGCAAAGAAAAAAAACTCTCCTTACGGCGTTTCAAAAACGGCGCCGAATGGCTTAGGCAATCGAAATGCGAACGAAGCCCGAAGAGTTTTGGCGGTCTGTCATTTTTTCAGACGAAAGCAGATACTGCCAATTCAATGATAGTGGTCGTACGTGGGTATGGATACGTTCGTCACAGCAACTGGACGACAAATTTTTGCATCAGACGGTGAAATACGGCGGTGTGAACATCATGGTGTGGGGCGCGATATGGTATGGTGAGAGATCGCAATTAGTAATTTGCGACGGAAATATAAATGCGGCAAAATATATCCAAATATTAACAGAAGGACTACTACCGATATTCGACAACGCCATTTTATCTAAAGAAGACGCCACTTTTATGGAGGATGGAGTAGCATACCACAAAGCAAGAACAACAACCAGATGGAAAGAGGAAGGGGGGATTCGGATTTTACCATGGCCAGGCCAATCACCAGACATGAATCCGATAGAGAATGTTTGGCACATAATCTAGACAAATATGGCGAAACGACTCCGAAAACCCAGCAATAAGGAAGAACTCGTGGCAGCTGTTACAGAAGAGTGGTTAAATATTCCAGAAGACACCATTAATCATTTAATAGATTCTATGCCACGACGACTCGCAGCACTTCACGCAAGTAAAGGTGGATCGACAAAATATTAGTCTAATTTAAAAATTTTAAAATATTTTGTATATATAACGAGAATAGAATCTTTTTTTTTAATTAGTAGGTGTCTATTTCATTCTGTCACGCTAGTGTATATATATATGGTTTGCTGCATTTATACAGATGACATTATCAGCTTTACAACTATTCAAGCGCGGTATTATTTTTCCTCTATTCCTACTGAGTAAACTTGTATTTCTATTCCATTCTAAATAACTTCTTCCAACTCGAATATGTAGATCAAGTGGAAAGAAATGTATAAAACGAGTAATAAAAGATGTTCGTAAGGACGTAATTAACACGGTTACTACGAGAGCCTACTATTTGTTTAAAATGCCTTCCATTAATATTAACAATTACATAAAACGAAAACACTTGTTTAATAATAATAATAATATTTAATGCCCAACAGGTACAAATATCCAATTACAAGGCAATGTTAAATAATGTACACATGCAAATATAAATAACATAAAATTAAAGTATGTCAAATTAGAAAACTTAGTAACTAGTTGCTTTAATTTAAATTAAAAAAAAAAAGTAGTTTACCAGTGGTTAGGAAAAAGAGAGAACGGAAAAAGTATTCAACTAAGTGTAACGCACCATGGTCTACATACCGTCAAAAGGGACGGTAAAGTGCAGGTATGTATATCCAACTCGGCAAACTCCATAGAGTTGAAATTGCTACACAATCTGTGTATTGGGGACCTGATGGCGATGTTTGTTCTAGGTGCGAAACAGTAAAATGTATTTGTTTGCCTAGATCCTGAACGTGGTACAATGAAGTTGATTTTACTCAACAACTCAGGGACATCAAGACCATTATGAAGTAAAGTAAATAGGAATTTACACTCAGCCTGTTTTCGACGTAGTTCTAATGAATCAATATTAAATGCGTCTAGCAGAGCACTGTGGCTAAATCCTTGTATCGGGAAAGTATTAATTTTTTTAAAGTACAAGAACTTCAAACACCTTCTCTGAATCTGCTCTAGAAGATGTATCTGATAGATGTACATAGGTGACCAGACCAAGGACGCATACTCCAGTCGAGACCGAACAAAAGCGAAATAAAGAGGAAGAATAGCTGTTATAGAAGCAAATGGTCGTGTAACACGTATAATGAATCCTAACATACTCAACGCTGATGTACAAATACTGGATATGTGCTCCATAAAGGTCAGTCTTGAGTCAAAGACGACGCCCAAGTCTCTCATAGAGGTCTCTCTAGGTAAAGAAGATCCAGCCAAGTGGTAGGTATATATAATTGGAGTCGTCTTACGAGTGTAGGTGACAATTTTGCATTTGTTTACATTAACTGTTAGTTTGTTGTTGACACACCACGTGTGGAATATATCGAGTTGGCTTTGCAAATGATTGCAATCCTGAGAATTATTAATTGTTGAGTACAACTTCAAGTCATCTGCCTATAACAACTTTGGACAGTTCAGTTGATAGAACAAATCATTTATATATATGAGGAACAGAAGTGGACCCAAGTTACTCCCCTGAGGAACTCCAGAGCTCGGCGAGAAGCAATCAGACTCAAATCCCATGTATGTCACAAATTGCTTTCTATCACGAAGATAGGATTGGAATAAAGACATGTTAACACAAGAAAAATCAAGTTTTCAAGTATAATTTGATGGATTTTTCATGCGAGGAATAAATTGTAGTTTTTCATTTAACGAGAAGAGGATACAAGCAGCAAATACTTCATATATGCCTACCTTCATCCGCAATAGACGTACCTATTTACGAAGGTAATGACGCTATCGTTTTCAAATTTTGGCAAGCGATATGGTGAATAAGAATGAATTTTCTAAAGATATTTTACGATACATTTTTTACACTTACCTTTTAACAGTTGAGTTTTTCACTTTTTTTTCACCTTTGGCCTTGATGTTTAGACACGTAAAAACTATACAATAATATGGAGATGTGTAAGGAAGCATATATGATTTAACTTTAAACGAGATACCGATACATACTTTAATATGTGCTACACCTACGGATGTAATCAATATGAGGGACTAATTCAGGATGGAGTAAATTTCTAGGTAATCTGATGCTAGTCAATAGCCCATTGTTTTTTGCTCTGAGCCCTAAAGTAGCTAAAGTTTTTACCTGCTCCTACAGCTACCAGAAATTACCATCCAAAAAAATTATTTTTTTACGTTAAATACACCCGTATTTGATCTTATTTTTCGAAACACTTTATGGCACGTTTATGGCAACAACAAAACCTAACTACAGTTTACTAAATATCTTGAAAAGTGTCTGTAATGTATTAAGTTCTACACTAGGGTGACAGAATAAAATAGACACCTACTAATTAAAAAAAAGATTCTATTCTCGCTATATATACAAAATATTTTACCATTTTTAAATTAGACTAATAATTTGTCGATCCACCTTTACTTGCGTGAAGTGCTGCGAGTCGTCGTGGCATAGAATCTATTAAATCATTAACGGTGTCTTCTGGAATATTTAACCACTCTTCTGTAACAGCTGCCACGAGTTCTTCCTTATTGCTGGGTTTTCGGGGTCGTTTCGCCATATTTGTCTGGATTATGTGCCAAACATTCTCTATCGGATTCATGTCTGGTGATTGGCCTGGCCATGGTAAAATCCGAATCCCCTGTTCCTCTTTCCATGTGGTTGTTGTTCTTCCTTTGTGGCAGGTTGCTCCATCCTCCATAAAAGTGGCGTCTTCTATAGATAAAATGGCGTTGTCGAATATCGGTAGTAGTCCTTCTGTTAATATTGGGATATATTTTACCGCATTTATATTTCCGTCGCAGATTACTAATTGGAATATTCCACCATACCATATCGCGCCCCACATCATAATGTTCACACCGCCGTATTTCACCATCTGATGCAAAAATTTGTCGTCCAGTTGCTGTGACGAACGTCTCCATACCCACGTACGACCACTATCACTGAATTGGCAGTACCTGCTTTCGTCTGAAAAAATGACAGATCGCCAAAGCTCTTAGGGCTTCGTTCGCATTTCGGTTGCCTAAGCCATTCGGCGCCGTTTTTGAAACGCCGTAAGGAGAGGTTTTTTCTATGCCACCCTTTTATACATCCCCACACTGTGAAGGTATCGTAGAGCGGTGCGCTGACTTTTCTGTGAAGTTGCCGCAAGCTCAGCTGTACTTTTTCGCGGTTCTCTTCGCGCAGAAGCACCCTTTTACTTCTTTCAGAAAGTCCGGCACGACCTGGTCTCGGCTCCACTATTGTTTTTTTTTCTTGCGTTTAAATTGTGTATTCACACGGTTAACTGTGGACAACGGAATATTTAAAGATTTACTTATTTCACGTTGCGAAGCGCCGCGTTCACTCTGGCCAACGATGCGACCCCGGGTGAAGTCGCTAATATCACTCGAACCTTGTAAGCGAGGCGTAATTGTAACGATACTAAACTATGACAAATTCCTTCCGATACATCTACCTCTACCCTAATGACAAGAGAAAGTTCTTAATTCGTTCTTAGAATTTAGCTGTTTACATATTTATACCGCTTTACCTGGTGTCTATTTTATTCTGTCACCCTAGTGTATTTCAAAACGTATTAAAGTTACATATAGTATAGTATTCTCATTATATTTGAGAACATGCGTGTTTGTGACATTGTTTTTGTTATTTTCTTTTATATAGAAATATCGAATAGTGTGTGTTCAGTTTTCAAAGTGTGTATTATTAACCCTTTCCCAATAAGACACTACAATATTCATTTTAGATGTGCAATGGATATGACATTTTGTCTTTTAATTGCGCTTCTTCCATTTGAAAGATTTTCCCGCAATTTTTAGGTATACCGTATAATTGTCTTCCAAAAATTCATTTGGTTTCTAATCCCACCTTATACGATCAACATTTTTGCAAAATTTTAATTTTCAAAATTAAATACATTCACAATTATAATAGTACGTCTGCTAAAATTTTTCATAAACTGAAATAGAAATAGCAACATAGCTGTTTTAGCAAACACCTTGAAAATAAATTAGAAATTCAAAAATGTTTTAATATGGAATATTCGATTTAATATTACAAAGTTGACAATTTCTTTCGATATAACCGTACGTGTCAGATTATTGAAAATATTTTGGTTCAATAGTATATGCCAATTTTAGTACACAGCGAAGTTTTCAGAATATTGTAATGTATATACTCTTTCATATATTAATGGCTGCAGTTCCACATGAGGCACTGAGTAGTACTAAATTCCAGTATATGAAGCGTTTATAATATAAATTCATACAGAATAGATTTCTGTGTAATAAAGGAATTATATGCACCATGTATGATATTAAACAGCAGTTGCTAGAATTATTAGAGCAAAAATTAATTCTCATTTTCATTGGTCCTCCTAAATAATATAAAAACGTAGGCCATGGTATCACAGCCCGCAGTATGCTTTAATTAAAAAATAAAGTGTTCAGAGAAATTTTATCTCTAGTTGTCCATTCCAATAAAAACTTTTATCGTAACCTGTACTATTTTCAGTTGTATTAGTTGTTAATTTGACAGAGTGTTCGTTCATAGGCATAGCTGACAGAAACTTGTGAAAATTGTATTGTAATTTAAAATGGTTTTTACTATACAACAAAAATCATTAATGATTGAATATTATTTTTTACTTGCTTGTTGCAAATAAACATATTTCATTCAGTTGAAAATTTTCGTTTTATAAGTTTGATATTTGTCATGTCATTCAAATAGTTTATACCAAACAAAATTCGTACTAAAAGTTTCAGTAGCAAGCTAATACATAATTATGATTTCAAAGGCTACTTTGAGGTAAAATTTATTTGAATGCACCTTATATCTGTATTTATTAGTATTTTCTTTCTGCGTTCATTTAGTTTGCCCGATAAAACATTTATAACTTTAAAAAAGTGTCAAAACATATTTTTTCAAGCAATGAGTTATAAATAGATAATAAAAAAGAAGTGAGACCTATTTATTTTTAATTCCTATTGTTGTCGCCAATACCTGAAATACTTGATAATAACTGCGGTTCTAGTACAAATTCTCTAACAAAATGTACTCTATCTTGTGTCAGAACAGTAAATTTTATTCTAAATTGTAAATGCAGTGAGAAATTCTCTCTAATATACCCGGCTAATGAGTTTATTAAGCATGTTTTCAACATCGCGCTAATTTCTACTAGAATCAACGTAAATTTAAACAAGGATATTAAAATTATCTCAATTTTATCTTGTTATGTTTGTTAAATCTAGTTATTGAATGCTACCAGGAAAGTAACGCTTATATTGAATTAATTTGTAATAATAGAATATGTCAGTGTACTAATTATATTTAATCATTAAAAAGCATAGGATGAAATTATAAATGTTGTCGCAAGAAAGTAGTCGTAGTTTTTTATACTTAAAAAAAAGCACAACTTACAGCGAATGAAGGCCAGGATTCTGTTATCAACTGTTTATACAAAAGTATTATGTGCTGACCACAATTTTTTATGTTCACAATAGGTGCTGCTGTCTCTTAAGAAGTACAGTAACACAGTTATCCCAATTTGGGTATAATTGAAATCGATATAATGCTTTTGGCTTTTTATTTTCGTTACATTTTTATATAAATGACACCATTAAGCGAGAAAGCACCAAACGCCATACATATTTACCTGCGCGGGTAAATATTTATGTATATACATATCTACGTATACATTTTAACACTGCGCTCAGCACGAGAGCCGGGATTTAAAACCAAAACTGTTTGCAATTCGCACTCCCACACTTGTTTTGCAATAAATTCATTACCCATTACCATATATTAGGTGGGCTTGTATGTACAACATAACATATTCCATATACATACGTGAAGAAAAGCTAAATTAAATGGATTAATTGAATATTTGTATTTCTCACTATTAAGTAACAAATATTTTAAGGTTTGCTTTATACAAGTCATCGTTACCATTGTATACTTGAGACCAACACTACTGTACGTTGATATGGAATAAATACTTATTTTTCTTTCAACTAGAAGTATTTTGGAAAAAACGAAATATTTTTCTGTTAAAAGTCTCTTGTCTTGTCCGTTCGTTTGTTTTGTAAAAAATGTCATTTTCTGTAGCTTCTCATAAAAATTGCACCAATTGTAATCTTTTATTTATGTTGTTCTCAGTGTGTGCTATATATTAGTAAAGAGTTTTTGAACAAGTTCATACTAGTAATGGATGCCAAGTTTGACACTTTCTTTGAGAATTTTATAAAACACGCATTATAATATGTAATAATACATGGGACATTTTCGAGCCACATTTATTCAAAATAGTGGTTTTCTTTCATATGTATCTTTACCTGAATTTATCCTCTTTTTAGGAGTATTTTTATTTACGTTTATTGAAAATAATAATCTACTGATTATTTACAAATCAGGACCCTTCATCTTTTAAATACTTTAAACTATATAAGCATCTAAAATTCAGTTTCTCATTAATTGATTTCTATTAGATATTCATAAAAATTATACATGCATACAAGCGTTTAGCATCTTTAAAATGCTATCGAAATGATGCAATTAACGCTTAAAAACATCACCACCGCATCCGACCCCAATGTACACCACCGCTTATAGAAGAATGGGCATTTTAAATTTTAACGAAGTATTTTAAGAAGAACCACTTTTATTCATGTAATAATTTTATAAAAATGTATACAATTTACTAATTAAAGAACTAAGATGATAAATAACGGAACTGGAATATTACTTTCATATTTTAAATAATATACGGATAGAAATTTTATGACTATAAATGAAAGCTGGATTCTAGGAATTGACTGAGTTCCTGCAGAGGTGGTATTTACCCCATAAAGTATGCATAAATTTCATTAATAGTGAGTTTAGTTTATCATTAGATACCGTTACAGGCAACTCGATATTGTTATTTCTTTGAGTAAATAATTTAATTCCTGTGTAAAAAATGCCTCGCGGAAAACCGGTTGGTATTGAAATATGATCAGCAATATTAACGCTACGTCAAGAAGTATATT
The DNA here is from genome assembly GCA_023509865.1 of Trypoxylus dichotomus. Taxonomy (NCBI): domain Eukaryota; kingdom Metazoa; phylum Arthropoda; class Insecta; order Coleoptera; family Scarabaeidae; genus Trypoxylus; species Trypoxylus dichotomus. Next base: position 48,917,886 of record CM042078.1, read on the forward strand.
CTGTACGGAATATTTCCAGGGGAAAAAATCTACAGTAAATGTAACTACTCGCCGTTTCGAACAAACTGGTACATTTGCTAATAAAAATCGTCTAGAACATCCTTGAACAGCATGCAGGGGCGACGATGAACGCATGAAATTGCTTAGTAAGAGAAATAGACGATTAACGGCTCCTGAAATTACAGCGGAAATGAATCGGACTAGGAACAGTAAGATATCCGTTAGCACAGTAAGACGTCGTCTAAAAGAAGCAAACCTTCACGACCGCATTACTAAACTAAAACCGTTGCTACGTCGTGCAAATAAACAAAAGCGTCTCCAGTGGGCTAACACTCACAAAGACTGGATAATAGAGCAATGAGGAAACGTACTATGGACTGATGAGTGTCTGGTCAAAACCGCAGAACATTTGTCAGACGCTCAAAAGACGAGAAGATGCTTCCTGAGTGCATTAACAGTAAAGAAAGGAGAATTATTGCTAGATATTAGAAGAAGATGCTCTACCATCCGGATTGCGCTTAGTAGGCAATAATTTTGAGTTAATGCACGATAATGATCCGAAGCACACGTCCTTATTATACAAAAACCACCTCGCTGATGCAGAGAATGATGGAATATTAAAAATAATCCTATTTAACTTCTTGTTGCAGCTTTTACCATTAGTTCATATATAATAACAAAGTTATGTACAAATATGTTCGGCGTTAAAATTCGAAGTAACTAAAAATGAAAGCTGAACTCGAATTATGTGGACTTCGTTAATGAAGAGATGCTATACTTTTAACTTGGGCAGTATCTGTATGCACTTTTTACGAGTGAATGTATAATTAAATTATAATTAACTTTCCTAATACATAGAGCAAAAGTATCGGTCCTGTCAAATTTTGTCTTTTTTCCAAATTTACCGTCTTTTATAAAATGGGAAGTAGTATTTATTATACTTATAAGGTAAGCACACTAACCAGGAGAAGTTCCCGGGTATCAAATTCAGATCTTAATCAAACTTGATGGGTAAGTAGAGTATATCGACACTTTTTTTTTTGTTTATGCTTAAACTCGAAAATTCACAGAATTTCAGTTTTCTTCATTTAATTCCAAGAGCAAAAATTTAAACGCAAATGATGTACCTTATCGAGAGATCTTTCACGACACGTGAATGTGGTATATACAGGATGTTGCATTTAAGCGCCACCGTTTTATACTAGAGCGGATTATAGTAATACGAAAAAAAACGAATTAACGGGAATTGTTCATCTTTAATATCTTTTATTGATTTTATAGCCTTTTCAGTTACACAAGGTGTTCCAAAGATGTAGAACAAGTCATACCTTATGCTACTCAAAGCAAAACCATGTATATATTTCGTACATATGTCTTCTATTAAGAAAGTCCATTAGCAACTAATAAAATTGCATCGGTTAGTATATCCCAATGTTCATAATTCATACAAATATAAACACAGGATTACACGCGATAACAAATCCTTAGCATTAAATAGTAATGAATAAAGAATTTATTGCAATCCGTATTTAAATTATGTATGATTAAGTATCGCAATGAAAGTCGTCAAAAAATGCTTAAAGCATAAGAGGTTTTCTGACCAAGAACAACAAATGAATCCAAAAGTATCACATTGAATGCAACCGGAAGGAAACAGAAGGTTTTGATTTGAAAAGGCAAAATTCGTGGAATGTTCGAATGGTCCTCTATATAACTGAACTTTTGCCAGGCATATGGGAACAAGTTGATATATTCAGAGGACGACAATTGATTGTTATTTAATGACATAATTTCGCAAATGGAGATTAACGTCATAATTGGGGATAAGAAGCAGGTCATAAAGTCGTCGCATAAATACCTTCCATATTCGAAATCCATAGACGTGTAGTGGTTAAATCATGCCTGTTGGATGGAAACTTTTTCTTCAAAAACTCTGACCTGTCTAAAAGTATAGGACTTTTTGGCCCAGTGCTTGATAAGTAAGTATTAGGAAACCAAAATAAATCAGTGGTTAATTTACCTGAAGATGAGGCTTAAATTACGACGTTTTCAGGTCGAAATAGGATTTGTTGCACATGGGGAGCAAATTTGCCACCAGGTTCTTTTAGTACTATCAGTAGTATAAGTTTATTACCAGATGCAGATATTACTGGGAGAATAACTGTTACTTCTATAGACTGAACGACAGCTTCAATTTTCTTCGTTCCTTGGAATACTAGTCAACGTTCAGGATATATCTCCGCCTTCATCTGCATTATATACATGCTCGACACCATAACTCTGGATTACTGGTTTAACTTCAATAAAATCAGCAGCAATCTTTTCTTTGCAGAGTATCTGATCCATATGAGCGACTTATAACTTTAATGATTTGGCGCGAAACAATTCCATGTCCTTTCGAAATTCAGTATCCACTTCTTTGAAGCTTTGAAGTTTTCTAGCTCAGTATCTTTGTTGGCTCCTAATTGCATTGAAAATTATTATATTTTATGTCTACACCTGGCCTTATTTGTATGTGTTTATTGGGCGATAAACAAATACAAATAAAGTATTATTAATTGTACCATTATTACTATTATTGTTACTATTTATATTTATTTTGATTTGAATTCCAAATGTACATATAGATCAATGAAAATCCAATGCACCTTTAGATATTTACTTGTTTAACGTTTATTGTACTTTTTCCCTCGATTTAATAGTTTAACTATGGATCAAGACTCTTTTATAAACACGCAGCAGTTATCCTTCTGTATGTGTATCTAAGAAAAAAGTATTGTTCGGAACATCTTGCTAGATTGTTAGAATGTAAAAAATACTATTTTACCAAATCCATTCCATACTATTTCTCCTCAGGTGATTTACAGATTACCAGTTCATTATTGTCTATACACGTACTACGCAAATATGATTATATTGGTAAGGTTTCATAGCATTTTATGTCACTTACGAAGCTTATGATTACAATACAGGTGTTACTACTATCCGCTTATTATACTAAAATTCATGCAATCCGTTGTTATTATTGTGTAGCAAATGAGAAAAAAAATGTCCTAATGTAAATCATTATTCATCGTTCTATATGATGAGCAGGATCTTTTTCGTAAATGGAATGCATAACGCGATTATTATCATTATCGAAAGTAGGTAGAAAAATCACCGTAAATTTTAAATTGAAAGATAACGACCAACATAGGCATTAAACCCAAATAAAAACTATATAGCATTCGCCACGCTTTGAACTTGAATATTAGCCATCTAGGTCAGATATGTGCGTACCTACATATATTCATTTATCTTGTGTGTAACATGAAAAAGTAGCTGGTTTCGAATTTCACTGCGCGGAGTGTAATTACCTATACGAATTTCCGAAACCCCAAAGTGGTAATTACCTATTTGATGGAATATGAGGATATAAAGCAACATATTGAAACGCGGTGATTCAATAGGAGGTATGGATATTCCAGTTATATTCATTTATTACTGCGTTTATCAAAAAATCTATAAACTAAAATTGTACCTGTGCTTCATCGGAATATAATTATATATGTATTGTTATACGTACCATATTATATTACGTACTATTATGATATATTGCCACTAACAGTAATTGTTTGGTGTCTATTTTTAATTTATGTAATAATGCTGGTGTCGGCTAGAGGGTATCTGGAAAGATATGTGCGTATGTATAGGCTCATTGACGATGACCGACTGTAGCACGTGTTTCTAAAGGTAATGTAACTATCGTTTTGGAATTTTGACGAGTGGTATTATGGATAAGGTCATATTTTCTAAAAATATTTTTAATTCCGTGACAAACTCGATTAAATAGAAAGCGGATATGAACCATTTTATTTTAAATAGAACAACCTTATGGTGGAATTCTCAGACAGCTATTTCAAAGCTAGGTTCAATGACATTACATAGGGCTAAAGTGTATCAACTTTAAGAAAGTTTTTCTGAAAATGTTGACAAACTTATGGTTTGCTTTAAACATTACCTTTTAGTTGCTACCGTCCACCTAAATTAGTTTCAAGATATTTGTTGATAACATAAAGTTCTACTTGTTGTCATAAAAACATTTCAAAAAACGTTAGACAATTTACTATTTTTCAGTCAGGTAAAATAATCAAATTCGATTGCTCAACATAGTTTTATTTAGTTTAGGACGCGTTTTGGGATTGTGTTACCCTTTCTTCAAGGCAATAATTGCTATTGGAAACTACGTTAATGTATTGTGTTACGTCCCTTTTATCGTACCAACACTATTTTTTAGTTTTATCCAACATATCGCTTTATTTCGTTAATATATCACTCTGCACGTAGATTACAAATTAATATAGCATTTCTGAGTTATTAACAAAACCGTCTCTTCATTTTATTACTTAGTAATTTTTAGTTTTTGATTTGGATTATCTGTTAGTAGAATAATTCGAGTACTTTCACTTTTTTTTATTTAAAATTCATTTAGATATTTCTAATTTATGATTCTTTGTTAATACTTCTCAATTTTAATTTTATCATTTCCATCCTTATCATTGATCGAATAACACATTTGCGTGGTGAGGAGAATCTTAACCTCGCAAAAATCTTTCCAACACATTATTCGCGATCCTCTAAGTGATTAGATTCTTGTAAAAGTATCGCTGAAAATGGTGGTTTAAAGCTGCGTATTTGAAAGTTTTTTCCTTGGAAAAGAACGGTAAAGATTATACTGGTACGTCTAGGTTTGGAGGGCAGCATACTCGACGCCATTTTAATTTGGGCGCGATCTGCTGATTTTGTAATCATCTTATTCTATCTAATCCCAGTCTTTACGGCAAGCGAAAAATTTTAATTAATAACGGTTACTAATTCTGTTGCTGTGATTATTTCTTTTTAGATTTTTCCATGGTTTATAGTTTAAAGTTTTTGAATTTTGGTTTTTGGCTTCTGTCCTTGTACGTGTGTGGAGGTTTTCGATACATAGTAGGAGACTGATAAGTCTTTCCTTTTGGTTTGAATGTTCATATTCAGCGTGGGATATTGTAACCAAACAGAAATTGGATTATCTCGAGACAAGGCCAGCTTGTCTTTCGATAATTAAAAAAATAAAAAACCTTTGGTGGTCACTATCGCAGCGAGAGCTTCTCGCTACGTATGCAATAATCTCGTATCCAACCTATCTTTTTTTGTCGTTCATATAAATATAACTGTTTGTCATATTATCTTTGACGTATTTATCGTAAATTTTGCCTCGTGACAGGGCTTTAGATAAACAGGTGGCGCCTTATTAATAAATTTCTAACTTTATTTCTTTTTTTAGGAAAAATATCAATATGGTATTTAGTAAGAACATAAACCTATTCCCTCGCCGACGAGCAGGCTGGCACCCTGAGTGATCGAGTACCTCATTATTTACGAGATTGACGAACGCGCTATTGGACGAATTGGATGTTTATTAGAATTTATATAACTGAAGCGCTGTAGGGCGTCGTAATTGCACTTTTTTAATACCTCCACAATTTCATTATTGCCTTGAAAAAGGGGTGGTACAACCTCGCGTCGCAAACCAAATCAAGTTATGTACACTAAACAAATTTGATCATTCTACCTGATTGAAAATTCCCGATAATAGAAAAACGAAAATTCGAGATTTACTACATTCAATGAAATAATAACAGTAATTTACAAAAAAAATCATTTATAAAAATTTTTTAATATAAGGACGAAAGGAAATTCTGGAAAATTGAATTTAAACGTAAGATATATCACGAGAGAACTGTAATATATGATTACATTAAGATATCTAATAATTTAGTCTGATATTAAGGTGCTAACCGATCTTAGAGGGAGTCCAACTCTGTATTCTTCCTAACAATCCAATTATGTTAAAGGAAACTATAACTAAGGAAAACAAGCTCAGTGAAAGGTAAGTTTTACAAGTACGGTAAAAATTGGACTAGTTCTTGAGAAGAAAAGAGGCCTCAAAAATCCCATCACAATATGAACATTTATTTTAAAAAGAGTATCTTCTTTTTTAGAATATGTAAAAAATGTGCTCTTTCCGCTATGTGCTATAAATGCGTGTACAAATATAATGTACTGAGTAAATTTGTAGTAGACAGAAACGCAATTCCAGTCTCTTATAGAAGTATGGATTTTATTGAAAAGATGTTTACATATTTTAATAATTATTTCAAAGTCTTACAATAAAAACAGTGACGAAATATTTTATTGTCTCTTGTAAACAACTTCTACAGCCTCCCTTCTTAACATCCAACAAGAATCTGTTTACCCTGGTACTGCTTTACCACTCTCAAAATGTCTCAATCAATGAATGTAGATTTTAAGAGATATATTTCAGCTACAATCCTGAAATCCTTGAATTATATCCAATACTAAGACTTTGTAATTTTCTGCTTTTTTTGTTTTTTTTTTGTACTGTAAACATCCACTCACCGTTAATTTGTGTGCATAAAATATTCTGCCACTTACTTTTTCTCATATTTGGAGTCCAAAAAATACCTTCGTTTGTGTTTCCTTCCTCTTTTCTCGAAAGTATCAAAAACCGCTATCTTCGCGATCTTTTAATACAGTGTTCCATGAGTCCTAATCTTGCCAATAGTGGCGCTATAATCATTTCTTTTTCCATTAAAAATCTTTATCGCATATTGTTTTTTCCTGGTGTAGAACCCTATCGAAGTAGCCACCCCTCTTAATACAATAGTTTCTTCCTATCATGACTGTCCTAAGGATATAAAAAACAGTGCTTGATGTAACCTGATTGCATGTCCAATCTAAGTCCAATAACTTGAAAATCTGTATATTCCTGGAATAGTTTCGTATCGTTGCAGCAGATCAAATAACTGTATATGCTATAGAAATCAACAAGATGATTGTGTTTGTCACGAAACATACTAATGCGTTCTTCCATTAAACGAATCTATTGCTATAGATACGATTTATTTGTAATTTAGATAGGTTCAAGTCGCCCACTAGATTATTTAATTCAATGTGAGCAATTAAATGAGGCTCATATGGTGTGAAATAAAATCAGGATCATATCACATTTACAAGTCTCAACCTACATGTTCTTCGTAACCAGGACTAAGCTCATTCTACCAATTTCCGATTAACCTACCACTTAATTTTATAAGTTACTGGCGTCGAGTAGAAACTTCATTAAGCTTGCCGTAATATTTACTAATTGGAGCATTCTACGATGGATGTCCTTTAAGTTTTGTTTCAGTCCGATATATGTAGTGTTGTAGCTACAACGAACTGTCAAAGTTGAGAAGCTATATTTCCTCAAATGGATCTTTAGACGCAAGTCATTGTTTGATGGCATAAGCAAAGATAGCTGGTTAATCTAACTGTCCTTATTTAATATCGATATAGAATACACACACGCGAAAGATAAGTAGGTTTGATGACGTATGTCTAATGACGTATGTCTGATGACGTGCGTCTAAAGATCCATTTGACGTAGTAGAAAATGGAATTAAAGCAAGAATATTTTCGCGCAATAACTTTTTATAACTTTAGAAGTCAATTGCTTCAACAACATACCTCGTCGAGTTAGTTCTTGTTTTCGGCAATCAAGGACCACATCAGTCAACAATTTCTCGTTGCTATGGGGAATTCAAACGTGGACGGGTTAGTCTTAGCGACGATCCAAAAACAGCAGTCACTAAGGAAAACGTCGATGCTATACGCAAGATCATCAACGAAGATACATATCGCGAGATCGAGGTTTTATTCTAGCTCTCTAGGCAAAACTTAAAAGACAACCCATGTACAGAAAGATCAAATTATTCGACTGGAATTTTTACACTGGAAACTATTTTATTCATTCAACCCCTCTTGTCCAACTTTAATTTCATCTAAGGATAGAATTGTACGTAAATCATAAAACCTTAGTCAAAATATTCGATCGATAATCGTAAACTCATTATACTGTTACTTAACAGACCTCTTTCTTTTCTGTGTTATTACTAGAAACAAAACCTCTTGAAATAATGCATTAACTTCACTATAAGGGAGTAAAACAAAAAACACACGTCAAGTAGCTCTTAATTAGTTGGATCGCGTGGTAAACGCACTTATGTTAATTAATGGATTATCAGAATGTTTAATACCTAACACTCGACGAATTTTTACCTGCGAAGTGACAATACACACGTGCCTTCCGAAAGTTTAATCATCACCTGAGCTGTCATATTATGGTCTTCAAATGGTATCAATGTAAATATTTCTTTAAATATGTTTCATTTATTTAATACCCTCTTAATACGATTTAATAAGGAAAGCCAACATGTTTCTTGATTTGAGCTAAAATCTTGTTTTTATGCTTCAGATCTTGTTTTTTTTTTTGTTACAGCGTGCCACTTAGAGCCTCGCAAAGAATAAGAATGTACAATTTTGTCAAAATATTGTTCTGTATCTCGTAGCAGTTTTATTTAAAATCAGACAATCGCCTTAAATAAGGATAATTATTTTAAACCAGTAAAGATCGCAGTATTCCAAAGATCTGATTCGAAACTGATGAGTAGAGACCGGATTATATGCAAAGTGCATATATTTTACTTTTTGCATATCTTTAATTATAGTCTAGATGTAGACGTATTACACTAATTGAAATTAATTAGCGCTAATTTTAAATTTTGTATATTAAGTCAATTATTGCTTTGCTTCAAGTTCCATTCGTAAACTAGAAACGCAAGGGATGTCGCTCTCGGAATCAGTTAAAATAGTAGACGAATTTGATATGCTGTGTAAGAAGGTTAAGGGTACAATAGGTAATTCCATATACGATGAATTTAAAAAAGTGATAAATAAAAATGCGGGGTATTTGAAATTGAAGAAAGTTAAGAAAATGTTGGAAGGTGAAACAGTAAATGATTTCGACTTTAATTTTAGTTTAGAATGTATTGCAAAGTTAAGAAATGTACCAATTACATCTGTGGATGTTCAAAGAAGCTTTTCTATTTCGAAACGTATGTATTCTAATAGAAGACAAAACTTTCTCTTACACAATTTTGAAAAACATTTAATTATAAATTGGTTTAGAAATATGTTGTAAAAACATGTTGTGCAATAAAGTTAATGTTTAAATTTCTATTCTTATTTATTTTATGTAAAAATGTTGCATATTGTCGCATTTTTTTGCATATATGCCCCAGGTTTATGTATATTTTCTCAAAAATCGATGCATATATATGTGCATATATTCCAGTTTTTCTTTACATATAATCCGGTCTCTAGTGATGAGCATCAGTCACGTATAAATGAAGTTTTCAACATCACGTCTTTCCTCAATAAACAGGAACTAAAATTCGTATACAATATATACAGTTACGAAGGAAACAACCAATTTAATAGTGCTTCTAATATTCCGATTTAAAAGCGGCAAATAAATTCTTACATATATAACCCTATCACATTCAAATGGGAGATCGTGAGACTGGTACAGAATTAGAAACTCCGTTGAATCTCTGGTTAAGCGAGTAGTTGCTTAATAATGTTTCTTAACGAGTCAATAATCATTATTAATATAGACATGCCCTGCTTTTCAACCTGTTCATCTTTTTTTCTATGTTAATTAAAACAAATTTCATATCTACGTATACGCAAAGCGCAAATTTATGCCTACAGCATATATAAAAGTGAATGATTTAAGATTTGAGCAAGAACTTTTTTAAGAAACGTACAAAATTTCAACTAATATTAATAATGCTCTTCACTGCGTTTTCAGACAATTCAACAGCAACTAGTTATATATTTTTAATATTAAGCACTTACACATTCATAAAGTAATTTCAAAATACACACCCGTTCTCTATGTTGACTGTTAAAAGTAACAAAGACAATTCAAAAAAATATCTAAATTTTTCATCAATTGTGTAAAAGGTCAGTCTTAAGCTGTGAGTCTTAGGTGGTAAGTCTTTATGGCAACGATTTTCCTTAATTTTGTGAATAATTATGCTTCTCGATTTTTTTCTTGCATTTCATCTTATTCTTCTTCCTGAAAAACTTCAGACAAGTTCATCTGCTAAATACCCAAGTCAAATGATTTAACACGTCTATTTCATTGTTTGTAAAAAGCCCTTGTAATTCGCTTGTTATGGTTTCCTGTATTTGTCTTGTCGAAAAAAAGATGCCGTTTCTCATTCTCATTATATAGCCAAATTGTCAAAAAACGCGTTTATCTTACAATGTCCTAAGAACATCATACTGCCTTCAACGAGTTTTATAATTACCCAGAATATTTGTTACACTTAAAAATTAAAAATTATCATCGATTCTTTGCCAATACAACTGTTGTTATCAAAATCTAAATACACATCGCTAAAAATTATTTCTTTCTTTAAATTTAATGTTTTTTTTCCACATTTTTAGAGCTGTCTGGTTTCTGCAAATGCTGGAACTTGCTTTTTCCCCAACTTTTTTAACAGCTTCTATATACATTTCCTATTACTAGTTTTTACTCATACATGACTTGAATTTATTCACCGTTTACTTAAATTTAGATAGACTTAGGTACATAGGAACAGTGTTAGCTTGCAACCTACCTGATGTGTTAGTAGAAATAATAAAAAATGAAACAAATTGGAATTTTGTTTTATCAAATCCCACCAGGACAATAATTTTTGAAATGCAGTCAATATGGAAATTACTTAAGCAAAAACAGTAAATATAAGCAAATTTTACGAATCTCTTATTAAAAATAATATAACGCAAATATATAATACAAAAGACGGTGTCTTAAGATGAGAGACAAATGAACAAGAATCAACTGAAAGTCTTTTTTATTTTTTAGTTACTATTTTATATACACCGGCAACCCAAAAATTCAGATTTCTATGACATGAATTTACATGGTGGGCTTTAGAAGTTAAGCAAGAAAGTGGACACGAAACATGTAGATGTAAATCTGGGAAGTTCGCTAGAAAAGACGGCAGCAGTGATACAACTTTTAGATATGTTTAGACTATGGAAAGAATTTTATTGACTTTTCTTGATATAATGATTCTTAAGAACTAGAACTAGTTTCGTTTACCTCAACGAAATAGTAAATTATATTATTATTATTATACTTCAATCGTTAACATCTGTTTTCTTCACTAGGATTTTTCGACGTCCTCGTATTACTACAATAATTACATAACAATTATTATGCGTATAATCGTTTCATAACCACTATATTTTTTCTTTAATTCTGCTCTAGTGTCTTCCGCACATTAATTGCATATATTGATAAAGGCAGGAAAGCGTGCCAAACTGTAAATCTACACTGCAAGTGAAATATACAATAGATGAATAAAAATATTATGTTTCTACGTTCTTCTTGTGTACCAAATTATTCTTATTATTGACTGTTTTTTTCCATCTTCGACGTAAATCTGACTTTATTTTAAATAAAAAAAGGAATTATAAAAAATGAGGAGTATGGGGCACAGTTACTCATTTTTTAAAATAATTTACGTCATCCTTGATTATGTACATATGTTACAAGAAACAGACCCGATATGACGTAATATTTGTTTTCTTCTTATAGAAAGATACCTTTCTTAAAATCTGAATTTTTAGGTTGGCGGTGTTCCCTTGTTGGAATCAATCAAGCAACTATTCAGAAGATTTATCAGAAATGCGATTTTGATGCGCAATACTTGCTACATAGGCGCTTATTAACATTCCAGTTTAATTTGAGACAAATGTGTGTTGCAGGACCTCTTACAATGAAATTAATAATTTTGTTTTTCTTAGCAGTTTCTGTTTTGTTTGTGTTAATATAATGCTTCGTATTGCCCACTGTTTCTCGCAATCGTTATTAGTAAACAATTAAAAAGCACGTACTTTGCAAATTAGCAAATTTTCTTTAGTAAACGGGCTTTTATTTTACATATGTTACCTTAAATGCCAAATTTTCACGAATCTTGTTTGCCATAGTCATAAAGAATGAAATTAAAATATTTTCATTACGCACTTATAATAAAACGGGCGCAAAATTGTAAATAAAATAATTATACAATCCTTTAACTAAGTAATATTTTACTAATTCACAAATATTGAAGAAAACAATTTTCAATAATAATAGATACAGATACAGATACAATAATATATTTTTATTACTTCGAAAACAGAAGCTTAAGACTGTATTTGTATCAAAAAATGGAATTAACTAGCTAAAACCTCTATTCAAACATTAGTAAAACACTTTTGAATTATCTTGATTAACTACAGTACTCCAGTTCCTATTCGTAGATCTAGTAATTGTATATATATAATAAAATATTAATAAAATAAGCAAGACTTGTATATCGCGATTCGAGGGATTATAAAATTTTGTAGGCGAAATTAAAACATTCTACGTGGTACCTAAAAAACAATTCTCAAACAGTTACCAGAGCATGATGAAAATGTTCGGATTTCCGCCTAAGATCGTAATTTTCAGTGTTGGAAAATTTCGCTGGAAAAATGATTAATATAGAAGTTTTTTAATAAATTTTCAGGACATTCCACGAGCATTTTAAAATGAAAAATTTTCTCCTAATTAATTACACTCCACCTTTAAAAGAAAAATAGTCGAGAACCTTTACTGTTTTAGGAGCATTTAGCGTATTTGCGTCCTTCATAATTCGTCTAAATCTTATCGTATAATACATTCCCTAATTATGTATTTTATGCAGAAATAAAACAATGTTTTTCAGGTTGAATTCTGTTGGCCCAATTGTCTTGGTATATATACAAATTACAGTAGATTACGTAGTAAATATGAGCTACATATAAAATTGAAATTCAAAGTATATAAAATGAAAAAAAGGATATAAACCAAAAATAAGATTCTTAATCTTAAACACAGGCGAATACACAATACTACAATGCAGGCTTTCTCTGCCTGGAAGATTTACGGTAACTAGAGGACTTTTAAATATCCTAAAATTAACTAACAACGGGTGAGATGTGACTCGGTGCATTATCGTGCAAAAAACACTAGGCCTCAAGATTACGATATTCGGGTCGAACACAATGGATTCTGGCCATCAGAAGCTTCAAAACTTCTAGATAATATTGTTTGCTTAGTTGGAATTAATTCTCCGCAGACAATTACTTTGCTATCGAAGAATGTAATGAGCATTGTTTTGATTTTTGATTGAACTTTCCATGTTTTTTTTTTTGGCGTGTGGTGAATTTTTCGACTTCCATTTCGTGCTTTGATCCTTGGCTTTTAGATAGTACTGAAAACGCCATGTTTCGTACCCATAACAATTGATTTCAAGAACGATCGACATGCACCCATTTTTGGCCATTTGTTAAAGTGTGTGGAATATATTTTCCATAAACCTTTTTTTTACCCAAATCCTTGTGAAAAACGATTGGAATTGTTTCTTTACTGATGTTTAAATCCTCTTTCATCGTGTTCAGCAAAGCATTGCGATCATCTTTTTAAACGACGTAATTTCTCGATTATTTCTCGTGTTAGAGTTGGAATTGACCTTTCTTCACGATTATCATCTTTTAATATCTCTCTGCCTACCAAAAAAAATTATGCTACAGAAAAACATTTGCTCTACTCAAACGATCATTGCCGTACACTTGCTGCATCAGCGGGAATGGTCTGATGCACTTCTACCAAATTTTGCGTGAAATTTCTTAACTGCTCTTTGTTCGATGTTAATATTTGAACATCGACACAAATGTTGTGCAGCGAAGTGGGTCTTATTGGAAAGAGGATTTCAAACATCGGCTTGAACACATAGATAGCGCAACTAGTTACTCAGATATGATCCTCACATGTTACTATGGAAATAACCTAATTTGCATTTAATTACTTATTCATTTCTAAGTGCGATGACGATGCTTTAGCTACTGTGTCCAGTACCTCGTATTTTCACAATACTTATACTGTATTTTCGTCATTAGCGTAGTAAATTCGCATATGTAATTTATGTAATTACAAACAATCTAATTACTTCTTTCAAAAATGAGGAGTGATATGTACAAATTTTCCATTTTTTTTGTTTCGAATTATAGTGTGGGATCGACAAAATTCAATCTAACATACCTCATACAATTTATGCAAAAGCTAAAAATGGTTGTATGGTATTTTTCGCATAGAATTATTAGTATTATTATTAGGAGTAATTATCTCATTTTTGTAGAAGGATCCGTCTTCCAGAAATTAAGCAGAAAAGAATGTCTCCTTGTTGTACATTTTCCACATTTAGATTAATCCTGTATTATATTGTCTCTAAATTTAAATATCCGGTAACCTATACAGATATCTGGTGAGGAACTGCATAGATACCTTATAGTATATTAAGTATATGTAGTATATTAAAAGCCACAGTGTTCCACTGAATTAAAATATTTTTGTAATCTGACAGTATTGGTTATACCGGAAGTGTGTCTATCAACTTTGTTATTTTAAATGGAGCAACATTTTATTTTAACAGATTGACGAGTGCATTTGAATTATTATAACTGGATGCCAAGCATTCTGCAGAATTTCAATTTTGTAAGTTAAATACCTCCATAGTTATAACAGTTCAGATGCTCGTAGATCTATCAAAAAATTTAAAAAAAGCAAATATTTCAAATATTGTTAGAAATTGAACTAGACGTTCAAAGATATAATAGTATGTAAGGTGTTCCATTTAAATCAACAAATTTGACAGCTACTTCCGGTATAATAGAAAATGTCAGATTATTGAAAATATTTCAGTTCAATACCACATATCTGTTTGAGTATACCACTAAGTTTTCAAGATGTTACAATATATACTTACATAAGTGGTAATAGTGTTGGCGATATGACGATGACTACTCATAATCAACTATCTATATTATATCAATGGTTGTGTGAAAATAAACTATTAAAGTTACTCAATCAAAATATATGGTTATAGATAGCATGCATAAGTTAAAAATTGCTAATAGTAATTCAGAAAGGGTAGACAACATTAAATATTGGGAGTTACCATAGATAAACATTTGCTATTCAAAGAACATGCAAAAAATATTATGAATACGTGGGCGACCTGAAATGTTTCCGGAATCGACAAGAAAAACGCGGTATTGATGTGGCTTTTTATTTTTCTGCAAAATAGCCATCTGTAGCGGCGATGACCTCCTCATTTGAGGCAAAACTCTTTTTATCACTGCACGAGATTCGATTTTATCGATTTTTGCGAAACCGTCTTACTTGTTACACAAAACACTTTCTTAAACAACTATTGATAGTAGACGTCTGAAATTTTGACAGTTGCCATAAAAGAGGTCGCCCTTACTGACCAATGCTCAAACTTCATGCGCCATCTCTTGCGGATTCCGGAAACATTTCAGGTCGCCCTCATGAAATGTCCGAAAAAGTAGGGTTTATGACTAGAACATACAAACATTTAGCACTGTATATAAAAGCGCGTGTTTATAAATCTGTAGTTGCACAACATATAGAATTTTGTACAACAGTACTTTTTAATCTAAATAAGAACGAAATCCAGCAAATGCAAACAATTCAAAACAGAGCCATGGGAATAATTTTAAAATGTAACAGATATACCCCAGTTAAAGATATGTTAAATACACTTTAGTGAATGACCGTCAAAGAATTTTATTTAACTCTACTGTTTATGCATAAAATAAACAATAATTTACTTCCAAGCTAACTTAGTGAAAGATTGAAAACGGTTCATGCTTACAACACTAGAAACTACAATGATATTTTATATTACTACCTTCCATAGAACCCAGACAACGGAAACATATTTGTAAGTGGTCTCATGTTATATAATGATTTACCATATGAAATTAAAACTAACAATAATAATATTAGTACCTTTAAGAAGTATTTATACATGCATATTGTTGAGCATTATTATTGAGTGTATATTGAATTCGTATGTTTCTGTCTTATTGTATAGCTTGTTATACAGCTAGATAAACTATCTATCTACTCATTCATACATCGATTGATACAGTTCCTCATAAGACATTCTGTATAACCCGGTTTTCAAGCCCGACTATGAACTTGCCGAAACGGTTTGGTAAATGGCCTCGTATGATTTGGCTCTTTTTACTCTCATCTGTTATCCTGCTGAAACATAACACAAGTACATATTTGCATAAAGCTGTAGTAATATTGATTGATGATCTAAGTCAAAATGGAAATCAATTTTTCCTACAAACTTATAGATTTAAATAAATCAATCTAGATATAACAGAGCAAACAATTTAAAAGTAGTTTGACAAGTTACCAATGAAAAAGTCCAACGCAAAGTACGCACGTACGAAGATAGACAAACAAATAAAACACAAATACGTCGCTCGACCATAAAAAACGATCGATTTATATTCTTTTATTTGGCGAAGAAGAAATGCTACGGTTCCGTTTTCAAACATGCTTTCACACTGATAGCGAAATTCAATGTTCGTGTGAGGTTAATGACGATGCGCTTATTCGATGTCATCCGTAAGATGTATTTAATTCGGTTAATCTGCTGATCCAAAAAAGAATTATCGTGTCAAAATCTCTCTAACACATTTTATTGTACCAAAAAAGTAATTAGATTATTAATTATAGACTCGTGGCATTAACTCGAATAAGCAAATGAATTCGTTCTTCCAGTAGAAAACGGTGATGCTTTGATAGACGTTTAACCTAAATATTAGCAGCGCCGACATGCAAGTCACTTGACTAAGATAAATTAACTGTGCATTTTAAATTGTATATCACAATTATAACATTATTATTATAATATCTATATATCTATATTTAACTTTATTTAAGTATTCTCGTTATATATACAAAATATTTTAAAATTTTTAAATTAGACGAACATTTTGTCGATCCACCTTTACTTGCGTGAAGTGCTGCGAGTCGTCGTGGCATAGAATCTATTAAATGATTAATGATGTCTTCTGGAATATTTAACCACTCTTCTGTAACAGCTGTCAGGAGTTCTTCCTTATTGCTGGGTTTTTGGGGTCGTTTCGCCATATTTGTCTAGATTATGTGCCAAACATTCTCTATCGGATTCATGTCTGGTGATTGGCGTGGCCATGGTAAAATCCGAATCCCCTGTTCCTCTTTCCATGTGGTTGTTGTTCTTCCTTTGTGGCAGGTTGCTCCATCCTCCATAAAAGTGGCGTCTTCTTTAGATAAAATGGCGTTGTCGAATATCGGTAGTAGTCCTTCTGTTAATATTTGGATATATTTTGCCGCATTTATATTTCCGTCGCAGATTACTAATTGCGATCTTTCACCATACCATATCGCGCCCCACACCACGATGTTCACACCGCCGTATTTCACCGTCTGATGCAAAAATTTGTCGTCCAGTTGCTGTAACGAACGTCTCCATACCCACGTACGACCACTATCACTGAATTGGCAGTATCCGCTTTCGTCTGAAAAAATGACAGACCGCTAAAACTCTTCCGGCCTCGTTCGCATTTCGATTGTCCAAGCCATTCGGCGCCGTTTTTGAAACGCCGTAAGGAGAGATTTTTTCTTTGCCACCCTTTTATACATCCCCACACTGTGGAGATATCGCAGAACGGTGCGCTGACTTTTCTGTGGAGTTACCGCAAGCTCAGCTGTACCCTTTCGCGGTTCTCTTATCACTTCGCGCTCAAGCACCCTTTTACTTCTTTCAGAAGGTCCGGCACGACCTGGTCTTGGCTCCACTGTTGTTTTTTCCTTGCGTTTAAATTGCGTAATCACACGGTTAACTGTGGACAACGGAATATTTAAAAATTTACTTATTTCACGTTGCGAAGCACCGCGTTCACTCTGGCCAACGATGCGACCCCGGGTGAAGTAGCTAATATCACTCGAACCTTTTAAGCGAGGCATAGTTGATACTAAACTATGACGAATTCCTTCCGATACATCTACCCCTACCCTAATGACAAGAGAAAGTTCTTAATTCGTTCTTAGAATTTAGCTGTTTACATATTTATACCGCTTTACCTGGTGTCTATTTTATTATGTCACCCTAGTGTACAAAGAATTTGTTTTTGATTGTTGTTTTACAAATACATATGGAAAAATAACTAAAAAACATCTAGTCCTCGCAAAAATCAAGTTAAGTAAAGTGGGACAAATGCTAGGCAAAATTTGACCAGTATAACTTTATATGTAATTAAAAAATGTATTATCTTCTTGTATTAAACATTTTGTAAAAATTAGCAAATGCCCTTTGGTCCTCAACAAAATGATTATAACTGAAGTTGTTACGTTCTCCTGGTTTGAAGAACAACGCCGCTGTAGCCTGCTCGTAATTTCCTAAATTACTTGACCAATACTTACTTGTCGAGTATGTTCGCTTATTTACTAGAGGAGAGGTTGTACAGTGAAACTCAATGCGCATGCGCAAAAAAAAAATATATTTAAAAATGAAATGGTTACACGGTTTCCACTCTTGCCTATGTACATGTACGATGTACGTAAGATATATAGATTTGCAATAATTGCAGTTATTCGAGCTCTTTTATACATGTAATGTACATTAGCATTTGTATATGTATTTTCATTGGTAGCAACATAAAGTAATGCCTCAGCATGTACGTTGCAACGCTATGTCTTAATTCTGTTTAAAAGGTTAAACTCTTATATGCTTCCGCTGAAGCTTTGTCAGAGGCATGTACTAATGCCTCTATCTGTTTGCATGCACCACTACCTTTTATAGGAGCCAACCCTATTTATTTCTTAAATTTATAAGCGCACCTCGGTGCTATGCTTATTTATATGTCCCTTTCCGGGAGCCTAATATACTTTCCTTGTTTTAAATTTGCCTAAGGGACTTGGCCCTGTATTATTGGCATGTATTTGTACTTGACCAAATACGTTTGTTATATTCACATTTATAGGGGAACCCACCTATCTCTTAGAGCTTGAACGCCTGGTCGAGGGCGACAGTAGCGATAATAGCCGATCTCAATACAAAAGTAATGTCACAGCTACCCAGGCGTTCTCGTTTGAAATATTACGCTATGTGCAATCTTTAGCTCTATACTACTGCGCCCCAAAGAAGGGAAAAATCCAGTAACCAGTAAATGTGCGAACTGCGCACCGACAAGTAAAACGGAGCGAAGATGCCGACATTACATAAGAAAACTGGTCCGTGAAACTCGTCCGCTACGACGAGCAACTAAATGAAAAAATTTCTAAGTCCCGATACGACAAGGACCGAACAAACGTACAAAAGACAACGGGCGCTGCGGCCGCAACGACCGTCAGCAAGAAGCGGAGTGATCGTACTTGTAGAGGAGGTCTATACATGCGCGCCGACAATCTCACCAAAATAATTTCCGACACAAACTTAACTGAAGACTAAAAATATGTATAGACGACAATGGACACAGTAGCCTCGACGTACGATGATAGAAAATCGAGAATTTATACTTATTAAAAAAATCTATACATGCGGTCCGACGACGTTACCAAATGACTCCCGCCAGAAATAAATGTACAGACAACGTCCTCGACGATTCCCGCCAAAACTAGAAAAACTTAGAAATCTCTAATAATCTTACGACGACGTTACTGTACACGTTACGACGAGGCACGAAAGGTGACCGAGAGTGCACGATCGCTAATACCTCGACCGTCGCGCGGGAGACGACTGCCTATGCTTGTGTACCTTAAATTTCAAGAAAACTCCCATTACATATCCGACGACGTTACAGTGAATGATTTCTAATTAGGCAGTTTTAGCTAGCGTAATGCGAATGACTGACTTGCATACATATACAATGCGTAATGTACATACATATTAAAATAAAATTGGATATAAGAGAGCAAAATAAATAAATATAAAAATGAAAATAAAGTAATATTCTAAATGAAAATAATAATGCAAAGAAGATAAAATACATAATAGTAAAAAATTTATAAAATACAAAAAACAATGTTAAGTCCTTAACAGAAGTAAATTCATTTTAGAATTGCCTCTGAACCATTAGTTATAAATCTCAATGATAGTAGAAACGATAGTAATGTTATTTAAAATGAATATTTACTTTATTTCAAATGTTCATTAATTCCAGGATGTTTTATTTCAAAATATATGCGATACCACAACTTCATTTACATAAAAGAGATTATCCACTAATGATCTGTGTTTGAATTGAAAATATTTTATAATTAATATAAGCGAAACTAGTCCAAAATGTAAAAAGTTACGCTGCATTGTTGTATTTATTAAACTCAATCCATTTGCTATTTAACGGATATCTGTTTTATGTAGTATACTTAGATGTGCATATATACTTGGTAAAGATATAATTAACAAAGACGTATGATTCAGACGCCGCATTAGCGTAATAGACAGAGAAATGCGAAAAGTACCAACATAGATCGCTTACTTATTAACGTATCTACATATAAGACTATCCATATGGATACAAACAAAATACGAATATCTTGGCCATCTAGGTGATGTATTAACGCATCGGTGGTGCAGCGTCTGTGTAATACTTAAATTCGGCAGGTCTTTGATAATTAAACAATTTATGTACCGAATCGAAGTAAACATTTTGATATTTAAACAAAGTACTTCATCTCACCCATTCTGTTCTTCGACTTTAGCTACAAGATCTGCACATACACTACTGTCCATACAACGTGTTCATAAAATAAAAAAAAGTATAAAAAATGAAGACATCTAATCTTAATAGGCTTAAATTCAAAATATTTTGCGAAAATTCCTTCGCAGGCGCGTGGAAAAAATGATTGATGTTTATAATAAAAATTTCTTTATTGACAGCCGAAATATTCGTACATAAACCTGTTATTGATCTCTTAACATGCCATTTAAAAGGCAGACAGTGTTATCTTGTAGCTGCATGTATGAATGCGAGTTTGGTTATATACACATTCTGCATCCATAGGCGGCATATATCATAATTTCATAGGATACTTTTTAATTCCGACATTCGCGTCGTAATTGATTCAAAATCTTTTGGATATACGAGGGCGGATTCTCATGCTCCACTCCTCACCTACATACTTCTAATTGGTTGTTTGATTGATGCTTTGGACATTTAGTTAACTGACACTTGTAGAAGTTTGTATTTCAAAGGGTAGCTAATTCTTGAACAGTGCGTCGTGATTGTTCATAAAAATGGATCATGTAGAACAAAGAGCCGCAATAAAATACCTCATGAAACATGACGCCTACTCAAATTCATAATGGCATTATGGCAAGTATTGGTGAGTCTGCACTTTCTTATGTTGAGATTTTAAATGCGGAAGAACATCCTCTGAAAACCAACATGCCTCCCATAACGGTAACAACAGACAAAAACATTAAAAAGGTACACGATATCGTACTGCAAAACCGACGAGTATGCACCAGGGACATTGTGAAGGGTACTCGCTTATTATATCAAGTGATGCACAAAATACTGACTAAAGAATTAGATATGAAAAAGATGAGTCCAAGATGGGTACCCCGAATGTTAACCATTGATGAAAAAAAATCTGGTGTTGTTTTATAAGCGTGTTTTGGAAGCGAACCAGGCAAACAAAGAGATTGTCTTAGTCGGTATGAGTCACTGGTGCACCACTATGATCCCGAAATCAAAGTGCAAAGTAGAGAGTGGAAACATCACGGTTCTCCTCTTTCATGCAAATTTAAGGTGGTGCCGTCTGCTGGAAAGGTTTTGCTATCTGTGTTCTGGAATGCTCACAGAATCATCCTGAGTAACAATTTGCGAAAAGTGCAGGATATTACAGGGGCCAACTACACACAATTGATTTCTAAATTACAAGACACTATTAAACAGAAACCCCGAGGAAAGTTAATGTACGCTGTGCTGTTCCATTAGGATAATGCTCCCAGCGATACATCTGATACTGCTATGGCTGCTATACACCTAGCAGGCTTTGAATTAGTGGAGCACCCGCCATTAGCCGGATCTGGCCCTAGTGATTACAGGCTGTTCCCCAAATTAAAAGAAATCTTGGGGTAAAATTTTGCAGTAATTATGAAGTGATGCAAGTTGGAGAGAGATGGTTTACAGAGGTCGGACAAAAATTTCTCCAGGTGGTTGTTGAAATGTTGGAACACCAATGGGCCACATACGTTAGTGTAGAAGGAGACTATATCGAAAACTAGAAAATATAATGCCACTGTAATTTTACAGTAAGGAGGTCAGGGCTACAGCATACAGATCTACCCTCGTATGTTCTATATAATTGCACCTTTTCACTTCCCATTCTTCATTTTTATTTTATTTCAAAAACACCCTGTACATGTGGGGAGACCATAAAAATTTCCAATTTCTTTGATATTAATTGAAATATTGAGTTAGTTTATAGTAATATTTAATAATAGATATTTGACAAAGAAAAAGAAACAGAAAATATTACAAAATTGTAACTTAAAGTGATTTCACATCAATATGCTCACCTAGAGATTAAATTTGCACAAGATATCCTGTAAGATTCTCAAGTAATCCTTCTTACGAAGGATCTCATTTATATGGCCTGCAGCTGTACTTCCAAAACAACCCCGTTTGTTGATATCTTTACTTTAGCGATTTGTGCTATTGAGTATCCTTTACCACGTAATGTTACAATGGCTGAACGTTTTTCAATTAACATTTTTTGTTTCGGCATTTTTAATTACTATCTTACACGCACGGTAATAAATTTTAAACTGACGATTTATTCAAAATATTTGCATACATTTTCACGTGCTTTTATAGTTTATTTCTTGGAACTGTTTCATTATACAGAACAAACAATTTCTTCCTAGAATTTATCTGAATCTGATTACACTCGGAATTAATACAGTTCCAGCTATCGTAAAATGTAAAATAGGGCAGGTATCACAAAATACAAATTAGTTTTAGTGCGCGTAATGTATTGTTTGTGTGAACTGCGCTGTAAATCATCAAAATACGATTGAAATATCTAATGCGGGATATTAAGATTGTAGTTCTAATATTTCTGTGTATTTCTATACCTTTTATAGTCATACCCATATATGTGGACTGTAGCATACATAAACAATCTTTAAAATAATAAAAATACATTTTTTGCATTTTACCAACGAGAGTTTCATACTGATATTAATATTAATTCAATTAATGAGAACTTGCTTTTAATAATATAATATCTGGCGAAATACTGCGATATATCTACAGACATTGTAACATCTACCGTCAGAATCATGAGATCAATATACGAATTAAATCAGTACTTCATCGTCATATTAGATATCGTATTTCTGCCAGTATTTCAAAAATGTTATGGCGCGCATATAACCTATCTATATGATATTCGACAATACGTAAAGCAACGTTGATCACATTACGTCTCTGCGGGGTTAGTAGAACGTCTGTCTTACCGATAGTTACGACCGAATGACACGTTTATATTTCTGTCTTAAAATTTCTTGACAAATAACTTTACAAATGTGTGTCGTTATTAGACGTGACAATTTGTGACGCAGGGGTCCTCTCTTATGATTCTAGTAATTGGTAGAATTAAAAGCGATTTGAACTCATTCAGTATAGCGGTATAGTGGTCAGCACACTCCGCCGGTAACGGAGAGGTGCTGACGTTTCTCAGATTCTAGGAGATTCAGAAATTTCAAAACGATAGTAAAATGCAAAAAATCGTAATTGTATCATTGCTAACGTCAACGAAAGTTCCATATTAATATTAATAATAGCTCAATCTTAGAAATAGTTATGGAATGGCTCTGATAAAGCCGTCATACTACCAAATTTCACTATTTGTATTTTTTTTATACTTATGGTACCTGTTTGTTTGTTTATAAAAGCAGGCAACCTCAATCTGAATAATTACTGTTTGTTTTTAAACAAAATAAATTTTTAAAATGTTTAAAACTAAATAACTAAGTTTATTTCAAATTCCTTTTTTTAAGGTTAGAATTTGTTATTAGGATACAGGTAATTTAAAAATAACTTATTCAATCCCAAGATTTCAACGTATCCGTAACCCACAAGAAACTTAAATTATAAATTTCTTCCTCATTAGTAGGGTTAGCCAAATTTTCGGCGCACCAGATCAGACTCGCCCGCACGCACGACCGATACGAAAATTGACCGAATTCGTTAAACCAATCTGTCTCCGTTTTCCTGCTGTGTATGCACGCATGATACATCGTGCTTCATTAAATGCAATAACATTTAAACAGTTTATCTGTATATATTTTATGAAAAGTAGTAATTTCTAAATGTAAAATAGAGCTAACCAAATGTTTCAGCTCGACAAAAGCTAATTAACCTGGAGAATGCGGTGCCCTTTTCTTATATGTAAAGATGTTTTCCTCTTTGTTAAAAACTTAACTATAAAAGATGTTACACATAAAATAGAAATATGTGCCTCTTGTTTTGCAAATTTATTGGTCTATTGATTTTAACGAAATATTAATGCATGTCCTCTGTCTTTTAACACGTATGTCGAAAACATATGTCTTTACGTGTGTCTTTATAGTTGTTGGTGACTTGAGTAAACCGATTTAGCGAGGGTCATGAAAAGTTTGCAGTATCAGGTATGTTTCGATATTTGTCAAACGCCGATATCAAAGGTTCTAGTACACGCTCTATAATATTTACAATGGATTTTTTTTACGATCTGTCGTCTCGCTTACACATAACCACAATTGTAATTCAAGATTAATCCTGTTTTCGACATTTTCACATATTATTGGTGGATACCTACGTAATACTGTCCGAGACAGTAGCTTCCACTTGGCGCTGTATATAGCCAGAAGTGTTGAAACTGTTGTTTATCGAACAAGTTCAGGGGTAAAGCATTAACATCAAAAATAAATTTAACATAAGTTTTTCCATGCCTTTTTTTATTTCTATGAGTTGTATGACGTGCATGTTTCTCGTAATCGCTTTTATATTACCACATCAAAAGGATTTCGCAAACATTACACCATATTTTTCAACCATCGAACTTCAATCAGGATATTCGGTTACAAACTTGTTTATTTGGGCAGTCCGTGGTTACTTCTTTCCCTTGCGTGTTCGGCATGCTATATTTATTATTACGCGTAATACGATATACAACTCTATCGTTGTCAAACACAGACTGCATCGGTCTGTGTCGTATCGATCACGCGTGCGGGCGAGTCCGAACCTGGCGTGCCGCAGATTTGGCTAACCCTATTCATTACACTAAGTTAAAAGGTATGCTACTTAATAACGTTGCTATGTGTTAAGTTTAGACATTACTTAAAAACAGAAAAATAGTAGAGGAGAAAACCTTCCCATTTGGCGGTCACTGTAGAAACATTCATTTCTGACCTCCATTCTAGAGAAATGAAATTCATTGAGCCATTTCCTTTAGAGTTAGAGCATCGTAAATACAACTTCGTTACACTCATGGACAGTAACAAAACAAGATTTATAGATTATCGATTTAGTTAATTGCTGCTTTCATTTACTATCATTAATTTTAGGTAAAGTACGAACCCAAGACAATAACATTTTAACCATACATAATTAAACAATGTAATATAGCGCCAAACCTCATAGAATGCGTAGCTTTACAAATATAATTATAGTATATAAGTATAATAGCAATGATTAAAATTTGGTAAAATTAGTTGATTGTTATTATTCTACCCTACTTGTTTCTGATGAACTTATTAAGTTTAATCTGTACTGACTATGACTCTTTAGTATTCCTTGTTTTAACGTTGACGATACACTATATCCATGGTTATTGATTAATGATTGTCTTTGATCAAATAAAAAACATGTTGAAACATTTCATATATGTTTAATACGCTATACAGGCTTTATTATATGTATAAGAAGTTGCAGATACGATACGGGGTCAGGTTGCACACAAAATTAATTTTTGCTTCTTGAACATTAAGCGCTTTCATATTCTGTTTAAAATGTTATATAGTTTAATTTATATAATTATTTTATTGCTTGCAATAGTACTAATAATAATAATTTTTAAATAGTTTGGGAACTTCTCTTAGAGTTATGCTTTTTTACTTTTCTGGGTTGGCTACTCACGGCAAACAGCATGTTCTACTTGTCAAATTGACAATTAAAATGACAATTTGTAGATGGAATTTTAGATTTGTAAAACTGCATTTTATATAAGTTTAATTAAGTATAAGAGTAGTAACCAAAATGAGCAATCACCACAATAATGGTGCAAGAGCTGGTGAAACAGAACAAATGGCTCCTTCACAGTGCTTAAAAGTATTTATACAAAGAGACTACAGTGAAGGAACTGTTGTTAAATTTCAAACAAGATTTCCTTCTGAATTGGATGGTAGGGTATGTATAAAAGAATGTATGACATTCTTAGTAAGTATAAATTTAACGTGCTGTTTACAGATAGAGCGGCAAGCTTTTGAATTAACTATAAATAGGCTAAATGAATATTTTGCTGAAGCAGAAAAAGCTTCGTGTTCGTCATACTGTGAAGGATGCTTAGCCTGTTTAACAGCGTATTTAATATATATATGTAAAGAAACGCATTACGAAAAGGTAATCTAGATTGTATAAATTTATGGTAAAATTTACTATGTTGGATTTCTAGTGCTTGCGGAAAGTTTCAAAATTTGTAGCTGAACAAAATGAGAGGGTGTATCAACCTAGAGGTCTTACAGTGACGGATCCCAGTTTAAGGGGATTACGGGTTATTGAAATTAGTTGTCTGGATCGGCCTCCAAATGCATGACTTACACTATCGCACTCCACCCAGGAGTTCTTTATGTAATTATCCCAAACAATAAATATCAAACGTAAAATATGTAACTTTAAGCTCTATTACGTATAATTTTATATTCTTTACATTTTGGGTTTATATAATTTTATAATCAATCTCCCATTCGTTATGAGAGAGATTAAGATATATCTATATATAATATGTAATTGTGAAATTTTAGTCTATTTTTGTGAATAAATTTGTATTTATTTATTACAATTTCATATCTTTGGACAGATTGCTGATAAAAATCAGATATTTTTATACATATATATATATATACACACATCACAAATTTTAGATAATTTTGTTCCATTTTCTCTATTCCTTTTGAAGTATTGTATCTAATTACTACTCTAGTTTTATCTCTAGTAAATATGTTCATTAATATTTAGAGTAGAATTGCAAGATCTCATTGTATACTCCTTCTTAAAGTATAATGTTTGCAGAAAGGAAAGTTCATCCGGATTGTTAATCATCAGAGGCTTATCTAATTGTCCTGCTATAGAAAAGTTCCCAGGTCCACCAAGTATAGGACCTGAATTCTACCAATAAACTTCGAATGAGTTTGATCTGCAATTATCAGCCTGTCAAGGTATTCTTCATAACATCAAATTACATATTTTGTTTGTTTTCATACTACGAAATACAAAGGAGAACTAAACCGCAGAGAAGTGATAATTACCTGCTAGCAGTTCTAAATGGTATTTAAAACTACATTTATCATTTTAAATTAACTCAAGTGCTGATTAAGTGAGAAAAGTTCTCGTAAAACATTGCCATTTTTTAAAGACGATCAAACTTGTAAATGTTTAATCGATGATTATTACTAATGATATTTACACTACCCTGCTATTAAATTTATACAACATAGATATCTCTCAAATTGTATTTGCAACCATAGCTTGTTTTTACTTTTATTGTGTAAATTACGAATGATGTTGAGCGTTCACATCTTTCAACTAGACCTGTAAAATCTAAGAGGGCAGTATTTAGTATTCCTTTCAGTTTTGATAAGTCTATGTAATACAAGTAGGCATAAAGTATATATAATCAATCCACGATAGCCATGTACGATACCCGGCAAAGGTATAGAAAAGACTGGGTTAAATATAAAGTCGTTACTATAAAAGTAATGAACGCTAGATTTTAGAACTACAATTTCTGTTAACCATTTTCTATCCAATTTATGTATTTTTTATAATCGTTCGGCACTCTTTCAGTATATGAATTTGGCTTGCCAAGCTCTTTGTAGTTTTTCCTACTATACAATATAAAATTTTCGTTGAATGGGGCGATATACAAACGTCATTGAAGACGTTTATGCTGTTTGAATATGAAAATGTCTACTGATATTTAAGTCTTATGAAATATTTATTAAATTGGATGTACATGAACAATAAGGCATTACAAAATATTTGTCAGGAAAGCAAGAATTCCTTAAAAAATTTCTAACACTTATTACACTGCCTGGTGTAATTATATACTTCATTATACATTGCAGCAAGTATGTAACGTGGGTAACGTAATTATCTTGCTGTTGTTAAAAGTTAAGAAATAAACTTACGCATTTAGTAACTCGATTGACGCCGAGAACTCGCACATTCTCGAAAATCCCAAATAGGTCATTTGCGCAGTATGCAGTTTACCAAAATACTTGTGCAAACCTATACACATTTTAACACTATTTATTGACGTAAATATTCATTATAAAAATCAAGTAATTATTAAAAAACATAGATTATATTGTTTTTCCCGTACACTTAACTTTTACTAAAAAAGCTAGATTATTAGTACTTTAAAATGATGCTTATTATAACTTAATGATGTCATGATTCAAACTTTTCTTCATTTCCACTCCCTGTATCCATACGAATAATGAATTCTCCAGGTTTTTTTCAATCAATTACCAATGGTCGAACCACGTTTATATTTCCTTCCCCATATGCTCTGTCGTCTTTCTCAAGTGTCTGCAATAATTCTTTTAAGGGCATCTGGCCAAACTGATTATTCATTGAGCAACGTACAGCATATTTTAATAAATTTACTTTTTCTATACATATGATATATAGAGTTGTGTTTGTTGTGAATAACTGGTGCATTTTATTTTCACATAGGTTTTTACATAATAGATATTAGGACGTTCCTATATTGTCTGTATATATGTATGTATGTATGTGCAGTAAGTACAGTAGCGTGTATATGTCGTCGGCTGTGGTTATCTGCTGCCAACATCAGACACCTCGTAAATTTAAAGTTTGAGTTTTGTTGGGAGTTCTCCGTATGCTGGTTAACCAACGTAGAGGATTTTCTTGTTTAGATTTCTCTTCCCGTGCCTTGTAATCTATAATATTCACATTAATATTATTGTTAGTGACCGATAGTACAACTGTTTCGGGACTGCTAGAATGCAGTACTTCTTCTCATAGTTTCAGGTGGTAGTGATCGGATTTCATTTATTTCAGAACATTGATCTCGATGAATTAAATCTATTCTATCCGATTAAACATCATTTCAGCTGCGCTCATATCAGTTGTAACATTTGGCGTCCTCCGGTACTGCGTAAGGCCGGGGTTAACTGATTTCCATTTATCATGTCCCAACTTTTCATAGCGTGCAGCATTTGTCTGGGTTTCATGAAAATAGAATTTGTATTCCTACATTGTAAAATATGACAGTACTGGTAATTTGGCATTTCACCTACACTTTCTGTTAGCACATACTTGTAATGTTTGAAAAATTCCTTGAATTTGTTTTCGTAATCCTCTGTTTGCACCTACCGAATTTCCTTCCAATCCAATTTCTATAGCTAATCCTTTCCGGAACTGGCATCTACTTCTCTGGGCAATATGAACAATCTTCCCTTAGCAGATTGTAATTATATCTAACTTCAGTTGTACCACTTCTCTTGATGTAATATTTCGGCAATATAAGTGCGCAATTTCGTTGATGTAGCTACTATCTTCATTCTTGGACATATTTTTTTAATTTGCTTTTTCGAAATCGCAGAAATGGCTGCACCCATGTCTAGCTTCGTACTACATTCCTTCTTATTAATTTCCAAAAGATAATTTTGTCGGTGTGTATCGACACCTGCTATGTGTAAGTCATTAATTGGGAATATCCCGTCGTCAGATGCTGTAACTGTGTCTATTTTTTTTATCCTTAACTCTAAGGTAAACCTTTAAACAAACACCCAGTATATGACCTTGTTTTCCGCAATTTTTGCATTTCAATTGTTTTGCGTGATACACATCTGCTTTATGATCGGGATTCCCGCATCTGAAACATATCCTGAAAAATCCTTGCATTCTACTTCTTCTTGTACAACTAGACATACCGGCAATATTCTTGTTGAGGTGTGTATTTTCCAATTTCGATTTATTCTTGTATATTGCATGCACTGCATAGTTATTTATCTGTATTTGAATCGCTTCTTTCTTCGATGTGTTCATCGAATTTTATGGTTACTTTTTCTGGAGAAAACGTTCTCGCGTATCAGTATCTCTAATACCACGTAAAAAATGAGCTCCCGAACGAGTACCTATAGATGATGCATTCCAGCAAGAGTACTGACAGTTACAATTAATAGTAACCTTTGTTAATTTAGCGACGTATTTCGAAATAGTTTTTCCTTCTTGCTGCATACGCATATAGAACTTGTTCTGCGGTAATACTAGCTAGAGGCGCTAGGAATTCTTTCAACAATGTAATCAATTGACTAACCAACATTTTAAATCCATGAAAAAATATCAGTTAAGGTAGAATTTGAATCCACGACTTCTCCGTAACCGGCGGAACGTGCTGCCACTACACTACAAGACTGAGTGTAAGTTCAAATCACTTTTAATACCTAGATAGACTTACTGCGGAACAACTAAATATAATTATTTCCAGAGGCCTGCCTTTACATAATACATATAATCGCTAGTCTCAGTAAAGAGGGGCAAGTTTCAGTGCCATGCGGAGAACAACATGGAGGGATGAAGCGCGCGGCACGCAGAATCGAGTACCCGTATCAAAGCACACTTGTTTAGTATTATTCGACTGGTCGTTGTGAGTGCTTGTCAGTACGCACATACTTAGAAAATATCGTATTTAGGTACGTTTCGAAAACGGCGTATTTCAAATAAACTACAAAACGTAATAGCAAGTATGTCGGATTTAGAATACGAAGGCGATAGAACGTCTAAAGTGCGACAACTGTTTGGTGTGTACCAGCAGGTGAAAGCGTGAACGCCACCTAAAAAGTATAAAACACTGTTTTGCATTTTATTCTATGTAATGTACCGTTCATTTTATTGGACCAATAAGCATTTGTCGCCTTCTGGATCAAGCATTCGGATTATATATTACCAAGTCGGACATCGTTAAGCAACTTTATGTCATCTGTTCGTGACTATGTTGATAGAAGAATTAAAGCAGAGGAAACAATCGATCGGCAAAAACATGTTATGGTGAATGTGATGGTACGGACATTCGAAGAGTTTGAACGGTCATATCCAGTTGCAAAATGTAGTAGTGATGAAATTTTAAAAGTGGTATTGAGGGCATTGAACTAATTTCAAGTTTCAACAACTCAACCAATACCTTAAAGCAGAGAGTGGCTTTCTGTTGCATGTAATATGTAAAATCCATGTTTTAAACCTTGTGGCGCAATTGATCCCCACATATAGGCCACGAGTAAATGCTTTAATAGCTCATACGAAGGCAGTATCTCTAAAGTCCCCAAAACGTACAAAACGATTCCACGAACTGTCCCAAAGTGCCTGAACCACCGCAACCGATTAGATCAATTACTACGCGTTGGGGAACATGGTTAAACATTGCGTTTTACTACTGCGAACATTTTGATGATGTAAAGAAGGTAGTTCTTCAATTCGATTCGGGACACGCCAAAGCTATCAAGAAAAATCAGAAAATCTTTCAAGATAGTCAGGCAAAATGTGATTTAGAAAGTATTCGCAAGAATCTCTATGGACTAGCGGAGGAAATTGAAAAATTACAAAATGATTCGATATCGTTTGTTGTGTTCAAATTGTGGATGATCTTCACTCACACCTATGTACGATGGAAGGCGAAAAAAGATGAAAGTATAATAAAAATTTCAAAGTGTTATTGACAAGAATTCAGATTTTCCCATACTAAGACATTTGGGAAGGTGCGTCGAAAGATCCATTAAGTTGTAACAAGGATTACTTTAAATTTGCAAATATAACATCACTCGATCTAGAACGGTTTTCATCATTAAAAAATATTTATTCCGCACGCCGTAATCATTTGACTGAAATAAGTGTGGAAACATATTTAATGATTCTAATATTTAATAGATGCCACCCAGTTTGTGATTTCGTGGAGACCTCTTAAAACAGTAAGTGTTTCAGCATTTTATATAATATATTTTTTATCATTGTCTTATGTATAAACATTCCTGCGCCCGTATCGCCTATGCTCACTTGTGACAGTCACGATCATAAACGATGCGAGTACGTAAACGTTACTGAACACACCTCAATACGCTCGCTCGGCCCCTCCACGTTGTTCTCCGTACTGCACTGTAACTTACCCAACTTTGCCCAAAGTAATAATCGCTGTAAACTAGCAATAAGCTACTTTATCTAATTTTATTTTTAAAATCATATAATACGACACTTAATACGTCACGTAAAGATATTATCATTTCACCTTGATAATGTTTACTATGTTTTGATCATGATAACGTTTACGGCATATTTTACAAGGATATTTGAAATGAATTTAACATCAATTAGGCAGTCTGATTAAAAGTACGGTAGCGAAAATGCATTTGTATTTATTTTATAATTTGTATAGTATACTTACTCAGACTTCATAACGATTTGGCAAATCATTGAACATATAAGGGTGCTCGATGCGGTTACTGAAAATAGTTTATTATTGCTTGCTGTAGTTTTTCAATAATTGTTGGCGGATTTTCTAGGCGAAATGTTGACTCTTTCATCATAGCACAAGTGTATGTATAAGATGGCGTCAAACAAGGTGAATGAGATGGTTTGTTGCACGAAAAATTATTCCATTTCCAAAATGCCCATGAAGTAAAGTTAATGTGCGTCTGTCTGTACAGCTTGTTACACTATCCTATTGAAACCGTTGCCTGTTCATCTGCAAATTACGTGCGCAGTAAAAAAATGCTTAAATCTCACAATGCTTTGTCTGCAATAGTCCTGTTAATTTAAAACGGCTCGGTGGTTCAGTGGTAAGAGGACCAGCACTTGAATTTGGCTACTCAGGTGTCGTGCGTTCGAAACCAGCGTCCGATGAGTATAGTGGCGGTGCTTTTCGGGCGGGTTCGGTATGCTCCCGAGTCACCATTCGCCGTTGGGAAAATAATTAACGGCGCTTCACCCTTTACGGCGAGGGGGTGCAGTAACAAGGCAATGGAACACTTTACACGCACTTTCCTACACCTTAAGACTCCTGAGGTTACGACAAGCCAAAAAGAGCTTATAACCCCTTTGGGTCACTCACCACCGATAAAAAAAAATCGATGAA
Organism: Trypoxylus dichotomus; assembly: GCA_023509865.1. Taxonomy (NCBI): domain Eukaryota; kingdom Metazoa; phylum Arthropoda; class Insecta; order Coleoptera; family Scarabaeidae; genus Trypoxylus; species Trypoxylus dichotomus. The sequence goes on from CM042078.1 coordinate 48,951,124, forward strand.
ATAAAGCCAAGGAATTAGGCCTATCCCTATTATTATTAGTGTACACTGTTCTTCGACAACCTGAGGGACCTTTGGGCTGACACAACTACCATTTGAAATCGTAGTGCTAGCATGATAATTAATTACAAGCAAGCCAAATATAGCAAATGAACATCACAAACTTTGGAGCAGACAATATAACGTAGTTGAATTAATAGTTTTTCGTCAATTATATGGAGTTCATATTAGGAGTGCATCCTCCTCTTAAGTATTAAAGATATTTTAATATCTTTGTCGTTTGTAATATTTTAATATTACACAACAAACCGGAAAGGATTTTAAAAACTATAGAAAATACATTTGGGAAGTTTAATATATCGATGACCCAACTTGTAATGGGTTCGAAGAGGGTTCGAACATTAAGTTAAAGTTGGAAAGTTACTAAAACAATCTTCAATTGCTTCATGCATATCATCTTGTAGCTTAATTTATTAGAAACAGTTATCCAAAAGTAGATCAATTTATAGTTTCTACCAAAGAAGTTATTTAATCTGCAAAGCGCATCCGTAAGATTAACAGGCTTGTCCGGGCATTTCTCAGCCACTAAACCCGGTATTGACGAGATGGGAAACATTGTTTAAAGCTGTTTTATATTGTGAGAAATTTTTACACATTATTAAACCTTGTATCTTAAATTTAAGATCGCAAGAAACCCAAGCAATTTCTGTGTGACAACAGCTGCTTTCAGATAACGAAAATGGAGCAAATGTCCGAAAATTTTTCAATTTTATTAGATATTATTTCCAAATAGAGAACACCAGACTATCATTATATGAAGCGCTAAATGTAGTAGATTACCTCAAAGCCTCGTTAGGAAAACTAACAGATAGTATAGGAAGATTAGCAACCGATAAATCGTGTCCGGTTATAAATAAGAATCCCGACTTTTAAACTATTTATAGTGCGTATAGACAAGAGTTTAACTGAAAACTAAGAGTGCGAATGTGATGCGAACGGCCTTTTTAAATTCGCGAAGACCACATCATCAGACGCAGAACGCTTCTTTTCCAAATACACCAACAGATTTTCACCTCGCCGTAGGAGTATAACTGAGTCAGCATTGGAAGGGATGCTAATAGCGTAATACTACAGCAAATTTTTGCGTTACTCTACATCGACAATGTCATCAAACTAAAACAATAAGTAATTACATTAATTATTTTTTATATTGATAGTAACCGAGCCGTATGTTATTGCTTAGGACTCGTTTCTGCAGCATTAATACATACAATTCATCTCTCTGGTGTTCTATGGGTGAGAAATTTAATGATCTCGCGGGCCATGAAAGCAGAGTTACATTGTTTTTGTCGAAGAATTTCATAATTCGCTGTTTTGATTGTTTTTTCGATTCTGGCGTGTAGTGATGAATTCCTGCCTCATCAACAGTCATATAAAATTCTCGTAAAAAGGTCACTCGATTCTGTTTTTATTCCACAGTGAAAAAACCCGACACGCCATTATACTGAAAGCTTTCTCATATCTAAATGTTCATATAGGATATTCCGTGCGCATTCGTTCGATATGTTTACCATCTCAACAATATCTCTAACTTTCAGATCGGGAAATACGATGTCATGAATTTAATTGATCGTTTCGATAATCACTTTGACGAGACGCTCTGAGCAGGGAACGTCACTTGTGCAAAACTTTAAACTCTGTAAACCACTTATGAACCGTAAAATTAGAAGGAGTCGAGTTCCTGTAATACTTTTTGAACTTCTTTTCGATTTGCATAATGGTCTTTGTATGAGAAAAGTAACGTTTAATTAAAGCACGAAATTCACTTTTCTCCATTACAGCAAAAATGTCAACGCTATTCACTTTTGAAAGATGCCAAAGCAAAATTAACTGCCGGACTGGCATGAAATTCACAGAGCATTACTAGAAAGGTTTGTTTCAAGTCCCTGGTAAAACCGTAAATTTACATCCGGTAGCTGCGCAGTGCAAAAAACCATTCCAACTACATAATGTACGTGGAACGATAACTGCAGCGTTCCAATTTCACTATGTTTCGTGCATGTACCAGTTACTGAACGGTCGAACCGATACACGATCCAGAGTAGAAACCGTCTGTACTGACATGCGCAGTAACAAGCTGATTACTAGTGTAGTCATATTTGTAAAAACATAACCGCGCTCAGCAGCGATACACAAAATGGTTCCGAAAGTGTTCCAATTATCTAAAATTGCTAAGCGATTCAGAAACGCTGCACTTCTAACGCATCCGTGTGGATCTGTGTATGAACTGATATGCGTACCGTACAAAAATCGGTGGTTGGAACAAACCCACTATCCAGAAACATAATTGTATTTGCGATCGCACCGCCATCTATTTCAAAGTATCTGATTACCTACACTACCCTTGCAATATAAAACAGATTAAGGATTATTTTGACTATTATATATTTTGTAACTATTATATAACATCATGGAGCTGTAGCAACTTCAGCAACTATATGAACTCAAAATACCTATTAATCAAACCTGAAACTTGAACTTGAAACAAAGATACATACAGTTGATATATATATATATATACATATGCGTAGGTGTCCAATGAGTGAATGACTTCGTGTTAAAATTAATTCTTTACTTCCACAACAAGTATTGATACTGATAACGGAATGACATCTATTTTCCCGTCCCTTGTCAATATTCAATGACAACTCTTAAAACATGACTGTTAACGATGACCTTATCTGTCTGTATGAAAATCTGATTTTTTCATATTATGACTACCTTTGATTTTCTAAATTTTATGCAATTAATGTCATTAAATTATTGAAGATATTTTTGCTTACTTCTTCTCATAAAACTAAGGTTTGTCCTTGCGGTTTCTTAATATTTTTTTATTATTATTATTATAGTAGGTACTATGAAATAAAACAAGTGATATGTTAGATATTTTTTAATTGCGTTTTAGTGGAAAAGTGTTTATAGATTTTCAGTTAACATATTTTTTTACCAATACAATAAAACAAAACAGCATTGAAAACGGATTTTTAAATTTGTACAGATAACATCATTTTGTTATGATACTTCTATACTTTCGAAAACAAAAATATTCGAAAATGAAAGTTAGAGTGAGATACATAATTTAAAGGTATTCGCAAGAAAAGAAACAAAAACATAGGAAATTAATATCAGTAATTATTTTTACAGTTTGCTTAAATTCGAATAATTTTGCTCTCGAGTGTACCATCAATCAGTCTCGTGTAGACAAAAAGAAACCATGAGTGTATACTTTGTGCATGTAAATATAGTGTTATAAATTGCTCTAATTGTTTTACATTTTACATAGTTTATTATATGTCGTCTTTTATTCGTTTTGATTTTTCAGTATCTTCATCTACCCTACGCGTAATTAGAAAAACAAAGCAAATACTAACAACAATATCACTGTGTATTTGTCTTTTCATTACTTATTGATTTTTGCAAGTATTTATTACAATGTACAGTCGCTTAATTCTATTAACAACAACTTTTAAATACAGAATATATACAACCGATATTCTATTATTAAAATGTCTTATTCAAGCATCACTATGTTCTAGATTATAAAAATTTTTTTACAATAGAAAAGGGTGCCAACTACTAACAGAGAGTGTCAGATTGTCCATTCGTAACTTATTGTGAGCATTTGGTAGTTACTATATAAAAATATATAATGGTTATTATTACGTTGTTAAAATAAGGAGTGACGTCACAAGAAACAACAAAACTTTTGTCTTCTCTTGGGCTTATGTCCCTGCGGCGGTAGATGTTGGTTAGGAGAAGTAGTACGCAATGTATGTACAGTTAGTTCTATACTTTTAGTTTCCTCTGGATCTAAAATTGAAAAGACTGTCACTATTTACTTACAAATAAGATATCTATAATTTTACGCTATTTTTTACTTCCTATTACAGTTGTATGTGTAATTAAAGTAATTAGATTGTATCAATTTGTTCTATTGAGTACCTGTAAGATTTATGTAAATCTCCTGTACGTGTTTTACGTTCGTCTTGATGACAATAAAACAAATTTAATTTAAGTCTCTCTTGTTTTGTTTGTAAACTGTTTTAAATCGTACAAACATGATTAGTATTAGTAAGTTATAGTAAAATGTTTTTGTCCTTCGGTGGATATCATGGATTTTCAAAATCTGTGATACAATTATGTGTATGCGCCCTATTAATGGAATTCTAAAGGAATAACTTGTAAGACATTGAAAAATGTTGATACCTAAGAAAAGGAGCATGGGAACAGCTCTCGAAGTGCTTTTAATGGAAATAAATAAACAGGAAGATTGACTTCTGGTTTTCTCAAATTACCTCTATCAAACAATGATAAGACTATAACAGTAAGCGAAATTAACATTTTTCGAAAATATTATTAACTCTCACTAACCCAATCCTAATAGCACAGAAAATTTCGTCACACTATCTTGATCGGTAGCAGTCAAAAATCATATTAGTTACTATTCTCTATTTTAGAGACTATCCACCCTGAAACGATTAAAGTAAGAAGCACTTGAAAAGTACATTTACAGTCCACACATAAGTACTTATCGTATATCAGCATATACCGGATTCTTTTTTATCATTACACATACATTTTTCCTATATATAACTTTAAAGATAATTGTCAATGAGTTAGCACCATAGCATACAATCAATCATACACTCATATTAAAGGAGCGAGAACCCTGAATTCCTACCAAAATCAGTTACCAGTCCTATAACAGATTTCCCTTAATGCAAATAAAATAACTATTTTGCTAATTTGATAAAGACATCATTTTCTTTTTTCTTTCGTTCTCCCTCCCCCCTTTTCTGTCCCTCTTTCCTTCTCTTACTCTTTTCACCTTTCTTTCTATTTCACGTCCCCCCTTTTTCATTCTTCTTCTTTTTATCTCTTTCCCTTTTTATTTCTTTCTCCTCTTACTCTTATTTAATTTCTTTTTATATATATCTCATCATGACACGGTCCAATTCCGGAAGTAGTTCGTTTATTACTAGCTTTGGCCGTGGAAGCCTACGTATTCATTTCAAATCTAATTTTATCGTAAATTTTCGAGGTGCCCTCTTTGTCTTTCAGGGTAATAAGTAAAGCGATCTTGAACGCAACATGCAGTCTTTCAGTTCGTCCAAGTTACGTATTTGCATGCAATTTTACTTTTAAGGTAATCCCAAAGAAAGAAATCATTTGGAGATAAATTGGCTGATCTTGGGAGCCATGATATGGGACCAAACGTGCCAATCCAGCGTCTTTGAAATGCGCCATTCAAAAAATTCCTGACGCTGTTTGTAGAATGTGGCGTAGCCCCATCCATTTGGAATCAAGGTTCATCAATATTCAGTATCTTAATTGATGGTATAATGCAGTCTCGGAATAGATTCAGATATTTTGCTGCAGTGAGATTACCGTCAATAAAAAAGGGGCCAATAAGTATCGCTCATTATTCCAATCCGGACATTAGGGTGCTGTGTTCGGGCCAGGCTTTGAACGTGAGCATTTGTACAGGACCAATATCTAACGGATTAATGGAAAGGATGTACTTTTCAATGGATAAATGTAGGATGTTAACCGGAAGTTTTGAGAGTTGACTTCACTCAAAGATCAGTTCGCTTTACTTTGTCTTCTTCAAAAAGCTCTTGATAGCTTGACATCTTGTATGACTTATATTTAAATTCTTTGTGGGTTTCGTACACCGAACTGTACGATAGTCTAAAATGTATGGCTACATCTAAAAACGATCGTACAGACCATTCCTCTGCATAACACAAGATATTCAACTTCATGTCTTCTGCTAAAACGTGACAGGTTTTATTTCTTTTATTTTTTTTTGTGGGAATTTAGAAGACAACCATCTTCTTTGTTTTCCCACAAGGTATAGACCTATCAGAATAATTAATTGCAAAATGTCTCTAACTGTCCTTAGACTATTATTCTTCTGGTGTCACATTATCACTGCCACTTTTTCATCTTTGTCATACTGACTCATTATTTATTTTAAGATTCATATATCAATAAAAAATCACAAATAATTATCCAAAAAAATGTTTTCTTTTCTCTCCAACGCAACCTAATTTAATCATTAACCTGTAGGTAAAGCCTTCGCAGTGTACAACCAGTTACCTACTATGCCTCGAATGCGCTGACAATTATCTTTTTAAAGTTACACATAGGATACATGTATGTGTAATGATAAAAAAAATAACCCGGTACAGAAAGCAATATTTGCATATAATACGCATTTCGTTGGAAATGTATCTGAAAATTAAGGATTTCCGTAGTAATTTATTGTTTTTTTTTTCTGAGCGGAATACAACGGTGGTATATACGCACCTAGGATGTACATATATACGACATATAAACAACATAATAATATATAAAACAAATATTTCAGTTACGGTTTTGTACGATTGTCCAAATATACTGTTTTGTTACTGTCTGTTATACATGTGTAGCATTGGAGCAAATATAATCTTATATGTTTTCTTACGTTAGTTTTTTGTACTTCCCACCATACGCATGTAGGTATATTGTGCATGGTCTATGCATAAATATTATTATAATTGTATTTTGTATTAATATGGTGTCGATTAAATAGTTCGCTTTAGTAAAGCCAAAATACTTTTCATTTATCAGGACTACAAATTTGGACGCGTGTAATCATTATAATTGCTACTACATGCCTGATTCAATTCATAAGGTTTTTATTCGCCCAAAGGATATAATTGGATACAATACAATTTCGCCTCTTGAAGGTGCTCAAGTACGGAATTTAATATTTCTATTTTATTTTAAAGTAGAACGTTATTAAAGTTACAGCGGATAGCATTAACATAGACATACTACTCATCAATTGGATTTTTAGACGCACGACATCAGATACGTATCTTCTGCGCGTGAATATTCGTTATCGATATTAAATTCGGAGAGTTAGGTTAACCAGAGATCTTTGCTTATGCCATCTAACAATCTAGTGGGTCTAAAGATCCATTTGGCGAAGTATATTACATTCAGTTGTCCGATAATTCGCCTATTTTATGTTAATGTCATTCAAAGTAACAATATCTATTCTAAAATAGAAGATACGGCCCGAAATATCGAATCGTGAATTTGGAAACCAAGTGTTTTACAATGAATCCGAATCTAAGGAATAGGATAACGGATACGAATCGGAAAACTGGGTAACGTATACGGATCTGAGGACCGTATATTATACATATATAGAGAACTATTTCGCTTCTCTTTACTTATACTAACAGGATATCCCAAAAGTCTTTTTCAATTTATTTTATTTACTACGGTATCACAACCGTTGAGTGAGGAGTGGGAATACGCTAATCGCTAGTCCCGTCCTTCAGAATTTAGTCGCTTTGGAGCGTTTTACGGCAGCGGAACGTGCGTGCTGCGTGCACGAGTTTTACAAAAACGTCTGAGATAATGCGCACTTTCATCTTAATGACCACGTAAACAGGCAGAACTGCCGTTATTGAAGTTCAACAAATCTACAACAGGATCTAGTGTAAAAAGAATGCCTAGAAAATAACACCAAGATTAGAAAACGCTGTAAATACAGTTTTCTCATGGTATAGTCAAATCAATTCACGAGAAAGACATGTGAAGAGACATAAAACGCTAACACACGGACATGTTTCTGCCGCCCCGGCGTCATCATTTCTTTTCGCTGTTTGACTTTGCGGACAAGTGTTTCTTTCTTTTGGCACTAGTTAGCGCCAGGAATATTCACTTGTATCGTAAGGTTAAGTATTGAGAGAATTACATGTGTTTAACATAAAACTGCTCGACACCACGCTGATGACGCCGATAGGCAGAAACATGTCCGTTGGTTAACGTTTTATGTCTCTTCTCATGTCTTTCTCGTGAATTGATTTCACTAATACCATGAGAAAGCTGTATTTACAGCGTTTTCTTATCTTTGTGCTATTTTCTAGGCATTCTTTTTAGATGTGTTTTAAATACGTCGTGGTAAGCCTTGAGAAATCATTCACATGTGCAGTTTCCCTAAGTACTGCCCGTGGTGCAAAAACGCCCTCTAGGGACTAGCAATCTTAAGTGTTGAGAGAAGGGTGGGAAGCCATACACGCTTCTTTTTGCTGTCCGTCCTTGCGGACAAGTGTTTCTTTCTTTTGGCACTAGTTAGCGCCAGGAATATTTACTTGTATCGTAGGGTTAAGTAGGGCGATAGAAGCAGCGAGAGAATTTACATGTGTTTAGCATAAAACTGCTCGAAACCACGCTGATGACGCCGGGTAGGCAGAAACATGTCCGTGTGTTACCGTTTTTTATGACTCTTCACATGTTTTTCTCGTGAATTGATTTCATTAATACCATGAAAAAGCTGTATTTACAGGATCCTAATGGTTTTAATCGGAACACTTGGTTCCAACAAGATGGAGCGACATCTCACACGTCTAATGTGTCCTTGCCAATGGTTCAGGATATTTTCCCTGGAAAATTGATATCCAGACGCTGTGACATAAACGGGCCAGCACGTAGCCCCTACTTGACACCAATGAATTCTTTTCCTATGGAGCTGCATTAAATTAAAGGTATACAGTAATACTCCTCACTTGCTGAATGAATTAGAAGAGAATGTTCGAACAGAAATGGCGGCCAGCATGGAGAAGTTCTCAAAAATTTTTCCCCACGTTTAGAAGAGTGCTAGCAAAATAACGGAATACATTTAGAAGACAATCTTCCAGAAGTAAATTTCCCAAGCCTCCATTTTAATAAAAAAATATATAAACATTTATTCATTAAACCTCCCAATTATTTTATTATATTGTTTTTATTTTAAAAAGGACTTTTAAGACGCCTTGTATTTGAGAAATATCTCTAATCAATTAGTTTTCCTCATCTTTCGTTTTTTATTTTTTTAACTCGCTTTTACATTCTTTCTATCCCAAGTACTTTATTAGTTTATTCATTTATAAACATTAAAAAATAGTTAAAGTAGGCTGTTGCATTTGTTTCTGAAGTATTCTATTACTATTAAGACGAATATCATGTAAGTATTTATACTTGTAATATTTTCTTTAACTGATACATTTCATTCTAATTTTCATGCCTTCTATTATCAAAATTTATTTTTATATAAAATCTAAGTAACACAAAATATACGGAAACCGAACTAAGTTTGTCTGAGTGTATCTGAATACCTGCGTAATGTTTAGACTGTAACAGGACGAAACATTTTGTTTATCTCACACATAGTAGATATTTCCTTATTCTAATTAATTCAAAATTTACTGACAATGACTAGCATGATAATTAAATGCTTCCATTGGATCGTTGCTTTGTTAAATTTTTAGGTACCTACCGCTCGTATGTGAATTGTAACAAAACATACCTGTGAAAGCTTCTACAGGATTATCTATTGTGTCGTGATCTATCCAAGTCAAACCCATTTCAACCTTTTCGGCGAGGTCTTGCCAATGTTGACGATTTTCCATCGTGCCGACATATAGAGGTTTCACCCACGGAAATGTCTCCGATAAGACCTTATATAGTGGCAGGCATATTACGTCAATGAATCCGACCTGCATTTGCGGTAACTCGTCCTTCCTTTCGCGATCCATCATTGCCTAAAATAATAAATTCTCTCCTTGTTGTATGGACCTCAAATAACTGAAATATGAATTTGACAAAGTGATTGTTCGAGTCTGAAGTGGACGTGACGTGAAAGCTTATTACACATAAAGCCGATTATAATTCTACGGTCTTAACATTAAATTTTAAATCTGACTGTTTCTCATTTGGAAAATGAGTAGATTTCAAACAAATGTTACGTTAGAGTGGAGTAGCTAATTCAGATTTCTTTGGGCGAAATTATTGGCCAGAGGGAACGTTATATTGTAACTGTTTATTTTATTTTCACGCGGCGAGGATACGAAAATATCAAGACGAATGCTCCATCGATAGTTTGTTGTATTCTTAAAATGTTTTTTATTGCGGCATTGGCAATATTTTCAAAAGAATTCTTTTTTAGAGTTACTAATATGATTATCATTTACTTTTTGAAGCAGCTTTCTGGAGACTCAGTCTCAAAGAAAGACTAACCAAAAACATCACGATTTAATTGATAGGCCTTTTGAATTTATTAGAATAAGTCTATTACTCATTTATTGGAAATGTGAAGTAAATTCCTTTTTGTGGATGGCTTTTTATATTAGCCTCTATTATACCTTGTAACACGGAAAAAGTCACAAGTAATCCATATAATACTTTATTATAATTCGTAAAAGCTAGCCTATTAAGCGCCTACAGATTGCAATAAAACAATAAACTGATCCCTGAATTATGTGGTGGTGAATCCTAACATAGTGTGCCGTGCTTTAATATAAATGTCGTTTTATTTAGCTACCGTAAATACTAAATTTCCTTTTGACAAAAGAAGGAATTATCTTTAAATACATATTAAAACTTTGTAAAATGCAATAAACCTAGCACAAAAAATAGGCAAGTATGAATATTGCATAATATAGCCTTGGCCAAAAATATTTGCTACCCCGGGTTTCATAAAAGCAAAAACAAAATAAAAACGCAAACGCAAAATCATTTTTAAATGTAATTTATTAATAAAATTTCATATTTTGTTGTACCACCTTTAGCTTTTATTTCAGCTTGTAGCCTTCTTGGCATACTAGCCATGAGATTGTATCAAACGTTGGAGGAAATCTCCCATTCTTCAAAAGTTTTTGTTGTCAAAACGCGTTTGTTAGCACATTTATAATTTGCAATTTGTAACTTTAATATGCGCCACAAATGTTTGATAGGTGATAGGTCCGGTGATTGTGGCGGCCATTCCAACATTTTAATGCGGTTTGTATCAAACCAGCGTGTTGCATCACATGATTTGTGGCAAAGTACATTGTCCTGTTGAAATAAATATTCTGGAGTACCACTTTCAAATAATTTTAACGTAGAAGCTTTCAGAACGTCTGCTAACATTTCAATGCACCAGCAACCGTCGCATACGTGCAGTTCAACGTCCCGGAGGAGGACATGCATCCCCAAACCATTAAACCACTACCACCGTACTTTACTATGAGTATTATGCAATCGAGTTTAAAAGCTTCTCCTCCTGGTCTACGCCTTACTAATTTTACATTAGGTTAAGCGAAAAAGGCATCAAAGATCGACAAATGGCACCATCATTTCAACATAAAAAAGGCTTTACAATAAAGTAAATCGAATATATTGTGTTTACAATTTGGGCATTCTTTGATATTGTTAACTACTTTTAATAATTGATAAAAATTCACAAAGTATAATCAATCACAAACGCACTTTACTCACTGAATGCCCTCCTCAAAGTGCCTGAATAGCAATAAAACCTCGTAATATATTCCCTATAATCCTCGACTATAGTTCCAAGAAATTCAATAGATATAATAATATAGAGTTTTCTTGAGGTGGCAAATACTTATGGTCAAGGTCTTTGGAAGAAAACTAATTGAAAACGAGGGAACAATATTCTTATGAACTTAATAACGTTGAAAGCAGTGGGATGTATGAAATTTATTTTTAACCCTGATTGCATTTACGAAATACATGCAAAAATTAAGTGCAGCGAACTATTTTAAAGGTTATGTGTGACAATTTCTGCAAATGCATGATATAACTGGTATTATACTTACCACAGGCTGTTCTTTTAACTGTAACTTCTCTAAGTCTCCTTGATCGAAAAATTCGTCAGCAACCATTTTCGCAACTCGATGTTGAACATCCCATGGTTTCGCTATTGCGCTCACATCACATGCTGTCATCATCATCCCTGATAATACTGAAAATAAAGTTTAATAAACATAAAAAGAAACTAATAGTTTTCACCTGTGAAGTTTATGAAGTATTGTTTGCAAAATGCATTTACTTATTCTTTTTGGCACAAATCTGATAGGAATTTAATTTAGTTTTGTTTTCAGTTGTTATGAATTAAGTACTATAAGAAATCGAATTTACTTACGCTCTTTCTTTTCGTCGCTTTGCCAATCAAATTCACCATCATCAACCAGCTCCAAAAACTTCGTTTTCTTTTTAAAATACATCGCCAGATCGGTTGAAAGGATTGCGCTCTCAACTATTTTCATAACTTTTCTATAATCTTCTGGGGATAACGCCTAAAAAACTTGAAATTGAATTTGTCGCATATACGCCCAGAAAAAACTTATTGATAGGTATCGTAATTAATGATATTTCGAAAAGGATATGTTGGGGGAAAAGTACAAATTTTAATTTACTTTCCACGGATATAGCAGTAAACTCCACTCACACAAATTTATTAATTATGCGGAACGCAGCGTTTCGAGAGCACGTAGGCTCTCATTGTCAACCGTGTTACCGACTGAAAGTAAAAACTGTATCACACATGCAAATTATTTTCTACGCAGGCTCTAAAATTTCTAAAACATATGACTATTTATAATCTACTCGGTGGTCTAATGCCTTTTTCTGGACAAACAAAAAGGAGTATCGAAACGAGGTTCAAAGAACATATTAAACACTATCGTTTCGAGAAACCAGAACTATCAAGCGTAGCAGAGCGTATGGTAAAATCCGGACATAAGATTGATTTAAAAAATCTGACACTACTTAAAAACGTAAACTCGTATAGAGAATTAGACGCGTACGAAACGATATGTATGAAAAAGAACGGAAACTTATTGAACAGAGAGCCACCCCCAATTGCACAGTCGACATTGATGGATTTATTACAATAGGCCCTGTTAAAGATACGGTTCGCTTTCGGTCCATCCTTTCCCGCAAAAGGCATTAGACCACCGAGTAGATTGTAAATAGTCATATGTTTTAGAAATTTTAGAGCCTGCGTAGAAAATAATTTGCATGTGTGATACAGTTTTTACTTTCAGTCGGTAACACAGTTGACAATGAGAGCCCACGTGCTCTCGAAACGCTGCGTTCCGCATAATTAATAAATTTGTGTGAGTGGAGTTTACTGGTATACCTGTGAATTGTACATCCACACAGTCCTTGCAATCGTCATTTAATTTACTTTACTTAAAAATAATTTATAGTTGCTTATTTTAAATCCCATAAATTATCGATATAACAGAAAACTTACTTTTTAAATAATATATGACACACAGACAAAACACTTTATTTACAACATCTGTGTACACAAACCCACCTACTTGGAAAATATTATTGCTGTCTGTATTGAGAATCATTACGCATTGATCAAAGTGGTGGTGTTCCATTGTACTCGTAGAGTACAGTACGGCCAACGGTGAATCAGTTTTGGTCTGAAAAGCATTGTTTGTGCCTCTGTGGTCCAAATCATGGCACAAGCATGCAACTAGGAGTCCAAGTATCTCCAATTCAGTCATAAACCTCTCCATCTTCCCTGTCTTAAACATCGCGAACATGGTCTGAGCAACGTTGAGAGCATGTCTCCAGTTATGGTACTTAACAGGTCGATAATTCTTTTTAACACTCAAAACCCATCGGCATAATACCTAAAAAATACTAAAGGTATTAAAAATAAAGTCACAAAATTATATGGTAGAAGAAAATATATGGTAAAAGTAATTTAGTAATAAGTAACTGGTTTCTCTATGTATATTATTTATAAATATTTGCACTTTAACATCTGGCCTATGAATAATTGGATGGACAACTGAAACCAATATTCCATCTAACTATGCAATTTTCTAATGACACGAGCAAGAATTTCCGAAAAAAATACTCAAATGTTGTACATCTCTTTTTTGAGAACTGTTCTATTGTTACCAAATGGGAAAATTAATTTATTCATGAATCACATGTCCTTTTGAATTATGATGTTACAATGAGCTGTTGTAACATATTTACTGGGAGATTGTGAAATTTTTTAAAGAATACTGTTCAGTATATGAAGATCTCAAAACGGATCGTTGCACTTAGATTCAGAATTCAAAAAGAGATATGCAGCTAAGGTTGCAATAAAAACTGCGTACAGCAAGTAATACGTATTCGAAATTGAAGACATGCTTTCTCAGAAGTGGTTGAAGATATTCACTTGAAAAGTAAAATGTTATTCTGTACACGCACACCTTTAGATGATATACGAAGGCTGTTTTTTTTCAACCTCCGATAGGTCATAAAAACAAAACAAGCGTAAATAACAATGTGAATTTATTACCAAAAGCTATGTACAAACTTGGTTATTTTTCTACATTATCACCACGAAGATTGATGCATTTGTCATATCTGTGAACGAGTCTTCCAACCTCCTCTTGCATGGAATTGAATTTTGAAGTTCCTCTGTACTCTGGAAGCTCTGCGCTCCTAGTCCTTTTTTCAGTTCACAAAAGAAATGGCGCTACATCGGGGCTATAACACATGGGCTGAAAAGTCCCGGGCCTAACAAAGAAAACACGTTTTTTTTGGTTCAAAATTAGCTTTATTCATCAACGTAATCTCCATCAAGAGCAATGCAATCATTCCAGCGCCGCTCTAACATTTCAACACCACTTTTGTAGAACGATTTATCTTTTGCCTCAAAATAGGCCTCAGTTTCAGCGATAACCTCTTCACTCGTGCGAAATTTCTTACCGGCGAGCAGTTTTTTGAAGTCTGCGAACAGCCAGTAGTCGCTGGGAGCCAAATCTGGCGAATACGGTGAATGTGGGAGCAATTCGAAGTTTAATTCACGTAGTTTTGCCATTGTTTTGATTGACTTGTAACACGGTGCGTTGTCTTTATGAAACAACATTTTTTTCTTTGCCATATGCGGTCGTTTCTTTTCAATTTCGGCCTTCAAACGCTCCAATAACGCTATGTAATATTCACTGTTGATGGTATATCCTTTCTCAAGATAGTCGATGAATATTACACCACGCACATCCCAAAATACCGAGGCCATAACCTTTCCAGCCGATTGTTGTGCTTTCGGGCGCTTTGGACGAGGTTCACCAGTTGCTGTCCACTCAGATGACGATCGTTTTGATTCCGGAGTGAAGTGATGGATCCATGTTTCATACATTGTCACATATCGACGCAAAACTTCCGGTTTGTTACGTTTAAACATGGCCAAACACTGCTCAGAATCATCAACACGTTCTTGTTTTTGGTCAATAGTGAGCAAACGCGGCACCCACTTTGAACAGAGCTTTCTCATAGTTAAATGCTCATGCAATATAAAGCCAATACGTTCTTTTGATATCTTTACGATGTCAGCTACCTCACGCAACTTCACTTCACACACATCATTCAAAACGATTTTGTGGATTTTTTTGATGTTTTCTGGTGTTACCGCCTCATTTGGACGTCCACTGCGTTCTGCATCATCGGTGTCTCTACGACCACGTTTGAAGTCAGCAACCCGACGTTTTATTGTTGTTTCTGATAGAGCGGAGTCCCCATAGCACTTTTCAAGCCATTGCTTCGCTTGAACGGTATTTTTTCCCATCAAGAGGCAGTGTAAAATTAAAACACGAAATTGTTTTTGATCCATTGTTTTGAAAATAACAAAAGTAGCGTGACTCTTAGCACAATAACTCACAAACTAATGAATAGAATATCAAGAAATTTTAACAGCTGTCTTTTAAAGGTTAGTACTAACTGAGAGAAAGGTGACTGCAATAAAACTAGCGTCATCTATGTCTTAGGCCCGGGACTTTTCAGCCCATGTGTTCGAAAACTTCCCATCGAAATTGCATGAATAAGAAGAACTCCAGAAAACAGCATACCTCTTCTTTTGTTTTGAATAGGCTCTCTACAATCGTTGTAAAGTCTGACAGCAAACAGCTGCTTTGATCGAATTACACTACGCAACTTGCACTTAGTAAGAGAGTCAGTTATAGCAGCTGCATTTACGTGCATGCAACTCAGCTGAAAATGGCGTAATGACGTTGCAAGTGGCAAATGTAATAGTGAGGCAGATGGCCAGCCACCTTCTGGGCATCCCCGTCTCCCACCGCCCGCGTGACTGTTTACAGGCACGAACAGAGTTTGAGAAAGACATATCAATGACGATGTCTGTTGAGATAATAACCGAACATTTTGAATTACGTACCAACAGAGAAACTTAATAACGTGGGGTTGGAACATTGCGTCCGATATAATCTCCCGCATAGCCACATGCATTCCGATTGTTGACATCTAGTTTAGTTATCGTGTTATTACTATTAGAGTGCGTTATTATTTAGTGCTCATAGTGATTATTATAATATTCAATTTTTGGGAGCAACGTAAAATTTTGGGTGAAACTTGGGCATACTTCCACAGAAAAGTACCTAATATTACAAATGGTTTAGTTAGTCTTTCAATAAGGTAATTATAATAATTTGATCGAAAGACTAGAGTTGTTTTTAGGTTTGTTCCTTATTTGATGACTGAATAGCAGAAAGAAAATGGAGTGGACATTGTTTGGCAATTTCTTGAATCATCCATACAAAACATCATACGGAAGATGAAAGCTGGTTTTACGATTAAGACACTGAAACTAAATATCAACCATCACAGTAGAATAGCAAAGGATCTACGCACACAAACAGTTTCGATGTTCACTGTTGTAGGACCATTGATGATGTTGAATCAAAGTCGTAACAGATGTTGAAGGGTATCTCAAAGGTAAGACTACTTTGCAAAGTGGAAATACCGTTGAAAAGGTGTGAGAATAGTGGAGGAGGCTATTTTGAAAGGGTAGAAGGATCAATAATCTACAAGATTAATAACAAAAGTTAAAATGTTTCGGTTATTCTCTGAACAAACCATATAGCTCATTTCTCTGCCGCATCTTATATTATCTACATATACATATATTGCTATTCTTTCCATACTTGAGGACATCGGTATCAATTCCTAGTGCAACTATTAAAAAACATCGATTACGACAAAATAATTGCATAAGGATTTATTTATTATTGCATCCGAATCTTACTATACGATATGAATGCAGCAGTCTTGGCAAGTAAAAAGGACATGTTCAACCAGATATGAACAGCGAAAAGAAGCGGGTACAGTTTCCCATCCTTCTCTCGAGCAACACTTAAGATTGCTAATCCCTAGAGGGCTGTCTATCTTTGCGGACAAGTGTTTCTTTCTTTTGGCACTAGTTAGCGCCAGGAATATTCACTTGGACCGTAGCGTTAAGTATGGCGATAGAAGCAGCGAGAGAATTACATGTGTTTAGCATAAAACTGCTCGATACTACGCTGATAATGCCGGGTAAGCAGAAACATGTCCGTGTGTTAGCGTTTTATGTCTCTTCACATGTCTTTCTCGTGAATAGATTTTCACTAATACCACGAGAAAGCTGTATTTACAGCGTTTTCTTATCTTATTGTAAGTGTACTTTTACCTATATTGACTATGTTTTTATTTGTTTTCTTTGGTGTATTACTAGTTGTACAGTTAATAAACTTCTATTATTATTATTGCAAATAAAATACAGTAGCCTATTTTGCTGGCAATTTTCATTGCATATAGAACCACAAAAGGAAACTGAAAATCGTCCTACACACGTACATATCCATACACCCACTACCAGAAACGAATTTTATATCGACCACGAAACTACTACTCCTTTTATGTACTCTAGCTGAATAACTACTTTTAACGATGTAATTACGTTACCACAGACGACAGTCTTATTCATGCTAGGATTTCTATTGCATATTTTACATGTATTATTATCACGTTACTGTTATCCTAGTCGCTGCGCGTATATTTACGAGCAATGATAGCGCAATGTATTAACATAAAGAGCGTTGTAACTTTATATTACCATAAGAATAAAAACCTAAAAAGCGTATAAAGATTTCTGATACTTGATGTTAATACAACGTAATTCATATCCCCATTTTCGCGCAAATGCGCGGGTTATCTTTCAGGTTTTATATTAGCACTGGCGATGTAAAGTAATGTCTCATACATGCATTAAAGTATAAGTTCTATTATTGGAAAGTCCTTGTTATTTCGAAATACTTCGTATGGTAAAAGACTGGCAGCATTCTTCTTAGTTTAATATTAAGGAGTTTATTCAAAACAATCTTACAATATATTGCCACGGAAACTTACACTAGTAAATGACATTATCTCATTTAGATCATTCGTCTATACGTCGGAAGTCATATAGACGCTAGGACAGTATGCGATGTTACTTCTAGGATAGAGATTGATAAGCTAGATAGGTAACACTAGAATGTATGTTACGGAGCATGTCAAAAAGGACAAGTTAGTGTTGAACAATAAAGGTCTGTGTTGTGATACTCTTCTCGCTAGAAATGCCCGTATTATTATTATTAAATGTAAGCGCTGATCATATACAATTAACACATGGGCTGAAAAGTCCTGGGCCTAACAAAGAAAACACGTTTTTTTTGGTTCAAAATTAGCTTCATTCATCGACGTAATCTCCATCAAGAGCAACGCAATCATTCCAGCGCCGCTCTAACATTTCAATACCACTTTTGTAGAACGATTTATCTTTTGCCTCAAAATAGGCCTCAGTTTCAGCGATAACCTCTTCATTCGTGCGAAATTTCTTATCGGCGAGCATTTTTTTGAGGTCTGCGAACAGCCAGTAGTCGCTGGGAGCCAAATATACTGTGGATGTGGGAGCAATTCGTAGTTCAATTCATGTAGTTTTGCCATTGTGTTGATTGACTTGTCTTGATGAAACAAAATTTTTTTTCTTTGCCATATGCGGTCGTTTCTTTGCAATTTCGGCCTTCAAACGCTCCAATAACGCTATATAATATTCACTGTTGATGGTATTTCCTTTCTCAAGATAGTCAATGAATATTACACCACGCACATCCCAAAATACCGAGGCCATAACCTTTCCAGCCGATTGTTGTGCTTTCGGGCGCTTTGGACGAGGTTCACCAGTTGCTGTCCACTCAGATGACGATCGTTTTGATTCCGGAGTGAAGTGATGGATCCATGTTTCATCCATTGTCACATATCGACGCAAAAATTCCGGTTTGTTACGTTTAAACATGGCCAAACACTGCTCAGAATCATCAACACGTTCTTGTCTTTGGTCAACAGTGAGCAAACGCGGCACCCACTTTGAACAGAGCTTTCTCATAGTCAAACGCTCATGCAGTATAAAGCCAATACGTTTTTTTTTGATATCTTTACGATGTCAGCTAACTCACGCAACTTCACTTTTCGATCATTCAAAACGATTTTGTGGATTTTTTTGATGTTTTCTGGTGTTACCGCCTCATTTGGACGTCCACTGCGTTCTGCATCATCGGTGACTCTACGACCCCGTTTGAAGTCAGCAAACCAACGTTTTATTGTTGTTTCTGGTGGAGCGGAGTCCCCATAACACTTTTCAAGCCATTACTTCGCTTGAACGGTATTTTTTCCCATCAAGGAGCAGTGTAAAATTAAAACACGAAATTGTTTTTGATCCATTGTTTTGAAAATAACAAAAGTAGCGTGACTCTTAGCACAATAACTCACAAACTAATGAATTGAATATCATGAAATTTTAACAGCTGTCTTTTGAAGGTTAGTACTAACTGAGAGAAAGGTGACTGCAATAAAACTAGCGTCATCTATGTGTTAGGCCCGGGACTTTTCAGCCCATGTGTTACAATTACTTTAAGAAATGTCTACCAACAACTGAATACAATCTCAAAGTATCCTAAAACAAACGAAAATTGACATCCAATAGCAACAACAAAAAGATAAGTACCGATTACGAAATCCATTGAGAAGTCTCTTATTATGTTGGAGACAAGGTCAGGGTAAGAACGGCTTTAAGATAAGTCAGTAAGAGTAAAAAGCTACTTTCCGAATACTTGGGAGCATATACTATCGTTTCTTTCCCTGAGTAGAATGAGTGTAAATAAAACAAAAAATTGATACTCTTTGTAATTTCCAACGTTAAAATTTGATGAAAAAATCTAACTTGGTTTCTGGTAGGAGCCTAAGCCGTAGCCTTCTGTTTTCTAAACAAGTGGTTTATTCCTACGATTTCCATAGCCCAAATGGAAACGAAGTTGTCCAGAAAACAGGAGTTGTTAGTTCGTTTCGTTAAATTTTATCCTTGGAAATTGCAAACCAATCAAAAGTTATCATTTGACAAAGCCAGCGGCAACTTCATATTGAATATGAAGTTGACGTTAAATATATCGTGCCTACCCACGTTTTGCGGTATATCTGCAAATATTACTACATCAACGTTTTAAAAGAGATTCGTTCCTATAGTCTCTGTAGCGTAAATGAAAGACAGCTTGTCTAGGGAACAGGAGCTGCGGGTTCGAATCCCGCCGTTGGAAATTACAAAAAAATCAATATTTATCATTTAAAAAGCCAATGTGAGTTTCATAGTAATTCGATACGGAGGTGATAAATAGTGGTGAAGAATACATTCGCAATACTGGTTAAGTACCAGAAAATTACATATTACAGCTTGCACTCGTTTTCGATTTGAACTCCCACGCTAGAATCGATTTTAATAATTCTAAAATTTAAAATTATGGATTAAAATTTCTTATAAATTTTATAAAAGCCTACTTTGTTATATATTTTACGTCAAATTTGGAAGTAAGTTAGAAAATCATAAAGTGTTTTAACAATAAAATGATTATTGACGATGTTAAAAGGTTTCTTTTATGTACTTTTTTTTTATAAAAGCACAGTCGTCTAAATAATTAAATAAGTTATAAATTATAAACAAACGAACAGATTGGAATGTTTACATACTACTTCTACTCACTTACTTCATACGGTATGTGAAATTCCTGTACCAAATTCAACTCCAAGAACATCCTTATCGTCGCCTTACAAGTATCCTCGTCGTTCAAATCAAAATCAATAAATGAGAAACTGTAAAGGTTGTAACACTCCGCTGATGGAATCTCTTCTTTAGATAGCTTTGCCATCGCTTCGTTACTCGCAGTCGCGTGGTACGAGAGGCATTCTAACGCAACCTTCTGCTTTGCCATCAACTTGCAGGCATTCTCATACATTTGGGTGTTATGAATTCCCAAACCGCAGAATATTGCGAAAGCTTCGAATAAAGAAACATCGCAATCTGTAAACGGCGTTCCGTTCGTTTTGTTTATTAATTGCGCTACGCCTATTAAGGTTTTTTGGCCGTTAATGATGGGCATACATAATATTGTTTTCGCTGATTCCGCGTCGCCTTCGCTGTGCTGTTCATTCAACCACGCCGCTACATCTCCGATGTTTAAAATTTGACCTGTCGCCGCCGCATAACCAGCTATTTGCGCTAGAGTTGATGTTTTTAGGTCAAATTGCGAGGGACGCGACACGAGCGTTTGTGTGCCGGGTGCGCGAAGCTCAAATATCGTTGTGAACGTGCACGGCTTCCTCAGCCCACTTTCTCGCATATCCTCCGGACTCACCGTATCACTTTGCATTCGATTTAATGGCCCCTGGCGCTCTATAACTTTACCTGGCCGTTCCAATATCCTCTCCAAGTGGCTCTGAAACAAATGAGCTTCCTTAATTAAGGTTACTTACATTCAAACCAATGTTGGTAATTAAGGAAGATATTCGCCTGAGGATAATATTTAAATTTTATAGCAAGATTTGGAAATTGAGCGTTATAGTGAAATTGAACGTAGTATTTGATTGGACAGTTAGAAATAGGAACAACCGTTATAACTAAACCAAAGCAACTGAATATGAAGGTATATTGATTCGCTGAATATCGTCGCATTTTCTTTGTTTTTCATCGAATGCTAGCCTAACTAGCAGAAGCAAGTTTCAATCATGTCATTGTTTAGTAACAATCCGTCGAAAGACGTCTTACGATCAAGAATCGACGTGAAGACTTCGTATGATTAACGTGTATATAATAACTTCCAACATAAGTCATATTGTCAATTAGTCTGATACGTTATACCTTTTCCTGCTTACAAAATAATACAGTCCATCATAATTACTCGTGCGTGACGGTGTTGATCGCCTGTCTGTGCCTCTCTTCAGCTAAAAATGACCAGAACAACTACCTTCATTTCCGTTAATATCTGTTTGTTCATTTGTTGTGGATTTGTACTCTATGTTTTTTTTTAGTTGTTCGAACGCTTGATGCCACAGTCTAAGCAACACACGTGCATTTTTATAAGTAAAGTAACAAAGGAGACTAGGTTTTAAAATTGTTCTAATAATTGGTTGTTATAAACAACATCTATCTATTTTCTACCATCTACACTATCAAATAAATATTGAGCAATTCTAACAAGACTAGTTAGTGTGGATCGCTGAGTAGCAAACCCAAGATTTAACTTGAGCATAAATTGTTGCAAAATTGTTTAGTAACATTATATGATGATAATTGAAATCAGCACTCTTGAAAACAGTTACCAATTTGGCAATCTTCCATACAGATGGGACGTTAGAGGTCTTAAGGATAAAATTGAATAAGTAGCAGAGAGGAAAAGCAAAAATATGCGTGCAGTCCCTACAAGGCCGGTATATTATCGTTGGAGGTAATATAGGAAGAAGGTAAACCGATAAGAAAAACTCGAAAAGCGTCCACTATGGAACGTGTTGCCATAATCATTCTTCATAGTTTTAGGAATACCTCCAACATCCCTCCGAGAATGCAGAAACTGACAAAAATGTCTGGGATTGGTTGAAATGGAAAATTCGGTGTTTTGAATGAAGGTCTTGTATAACCTCTTAGAATCAACTTTCACTTTTCTTATACCTTTGAAAGCATTTAAGCTACTTAAGCAAGCTATGCTCTTACACGTGAATCCATAATGATTCTCAGGCTTCATGTTATTGATGTGATCACGTCTGAACCACAAAGGATAATTATTATATGCACTGTTTTTTTACTGGAACAAACATATATTTTTATAAATTTCCGTATGAACTGCAAAAGGAACATCGTCTATATTGGTAAAATTGTAAATAAATTCCCAATCCATAGTTAGAAAGGAATTGTACAAATTAATAAAGTCTGCACGCTTAAAGCTATACACTTTCTTGTCCTTATTACCACGCATAAAGTGAGATCGTGATGATGCGATTAACAGTGCTGGAGCGGAGTGGTCGCTGTTTTTGGCCAACAGTAGAAGCATCTCTCTGTCAATAGCAACAGTGGTAACAACTAAATCTAATAATTTACCTCTAGCATTAGTTGTTGAATTAATTTATCTTAGATTAATGAAGTGTTAGAAGTCATTCATTATTCGATTTTTAAATCGCTGAAAATGATAGTTTGTGTATAATATGTATTTATAATATTCAAACTAAGAAATTCTCAAAATCAGAAATTGATATATCTAGTGGTACAAATAGCGAACTTTTAATGAAATAAAACAATAAAGACTCCAACAATGTCTACAAGCGGAGGGACATCCTTAACAAGTGCAAAGTTTAATCTCTTACAGTTAAAAAAAAAAACTTAAAAGCTAAAATCACACCACGACTTCTTCCAATTGATTCAAATTTACGATCATCTCTAAACACAATATATCGGTGAAAAAAGCTCACCATTAAATACTCCTGACGATAACCAGCTTTCAGCAGCACAAATATATACATAAATAATACAAGAAGCACATAGTAATATAACCTAAAATCTTAATATTGGAAGATCGTCTTTCATATCGATAACCAAATGTTAGGTAGCATCTACAAACGTTAAAATGTCGCAAAAAATACGTGGAAAGTAACCACCCACAAAGCACGTTGAAGAATCGTTTTAAAATCAACGTGAAAAGGAAACATCATTAAAAAACATATGACGAAATATTCCCGCAGCAAGAGTTGGCAAGTAACATCCCATAAAAATCTCATAAAATTATATAGAATTTTATGTGCTTCGCAGCGTATCTCTTGCTGAAATAGACTTTTCTTGTAAATTTTGGATATACGAAGTGAGTTTTTCTTATTGGAATAAACTATCATAAACTTTTGAATTTTGGTCCCATCTGCAACATGAAAGTTTAAGTAGTCATGCAGGCAGTGTATCAGTTAGTATATCACCACCAAAACATATACCAAATAAATATTAATATTTTTGAAATGAGTTTGAAGTACGAACTATTAGTAACTGCATGATATCTTACTAACTCATAGCTAGTATAAATTTCTTTTCATAAGGAAAAGGTTATTTAAGTTAAGTAGATTTTTTCAAAAAATAATAATTTCTCAAACGTGGAAGTCCTCTTTTGTGGATGTAAAGATTGAAATAGATCACACAAAATTAGCTAATGCTACAGTGATTAATATTGCACAAATTATTCCTCGCATAAGTACCATTTAATTGTTAACCGTATGATACATCGATTCACAATAAGCGAATACGTTGAATGAACTATACTAATAATAATAGCAGCTTGTTAGATAATCGTTGGATATGAATCGATTTGCTGTAGTAACAGGAAAGTGTCACGACAGCTGTAATAGCTATCCTGCTGTTTCGTATTTCATTTAAATACGTACTTTTATAAATGTTAGGGGCACAATAAAAGTATTCTGTAAGTTCCTTTTTTTCTCTTCAGTTTCCATTAAACGATACTTGTATATAACATATATAACTTTCTACTTTATATATATATATATATATATATAAAGTAGAAAGTTTGAGTGTAATACAGGTGTACATATTTTTTAAGTTAAAGTAAGCTTAAGTAAAGTAAAGCTTATTTCATAAAAACTCCTTTAATAGAAAAAGTAAAGGAAATGTTAATGTTAATTTACTTCATACTAATTACTTATACATTCACCCACTTTTTCATCAAAATCAACTTTTCTA
The DNA here is from genome assembly GCA_023509865.1 of Trypoxylus dichotomus. Lineage (NCBI taxonomy): Eukaryota > Metazoa > Arthropoda > Insecta > Coleoptera > Scarabaeidae > Trypoxylus > Trypoxylus dichotomus. The sequence continues at coordinate 48,975,881 of CM042078.1, forward strand.
ACACAGATTTTGCAACTACAAATATGCTATCTCCGTTTCTAATTCAAATATTAATAATTATAAATACAAATTAGCTATAGTGCTAACTGATACGCAGGTACTCTCTGGAATCACTATTCGCTGATGGGGAAATAATTAACGGCAGTTCATCCTTCACTTCAAAGAGGTGAACTATCAAAGTCTTAGAACGTTACACATTACTTAGACCTAAAGCTTGAATGGTCATAACAGGCTTATAACCCCGTTAGACAGCTCATCACATGAATAGAGAGAAATTAGCAAACTTTCAACAAAATATATACAAGATATCACATTAGAGTTTATATGCAGGAATGATGGTGACTCGCCGTACGGCCTGCTTTATAATGTTCACCTGAAATTCTAACATACCGTGAACATTCTGTTATACTGCTTAAACTTTTGATTGGTCCCTCGACACAATCCGAAGAAAATAACCAAAAATCAGAAACTTTAAAAAATTACATTTTTGTAGTTATTACAATAAACATCAATCTTCACCATTCTACATTAGTCAATAGTAGAATTTTCGTGCTGTTTAGCTTAAGGGTAGAAGCTTTCTTCATGGTTTCCATTAATTCCTCTTTTAACAAAACATCTACAACGTATAGCTAGGCGTCTTTATTGTTCGGTGGAATCAATTCCACCCTGTTCCTACACGATTTAATCAATAGTTTTGAAACATAGTATACGGTTTGTGTTGCTATTTTTATAATTTCACAATCATCTCGAGTTGTTACTTTTTTTTGCCACCAGATACTCATTCCAGGAATATTCTCTTTAAACAACTCGGTAATTATTGTTAGAATGAATACGTAGGCTTCCACTGCCAGAGTTAATAATAAACGAACTACTTCCGGAATTGGACCGTGTCATGATGAGATATATAGAAATGAAATAAGAGTAAGAAGAGACAGAAATAAAAAGAAAAAGGGATAAAAAGAAGAAAAATTAAAAAAAGGGTGGCGCCAAAAAGAGAAAAGGTCAAAAGAGTAGGAGAAGAAAAGACAGACATACAAAAAGAAGGGAAAGAAAGAAAGAAAAAGAAGAAAGAGAAGAAAAGAGAAAGGTGGGATCTCGATGTTTCGCCTCCGTCGTAGGAGGCTTCTTCGGGAGAATAGAGGAAACCAAAGTGGCACGGTAATTCGACGTGTAAACCACGCTAGACGCGAAACCACTTTGGCAGAAGGTCACGCTAACTCGACGTGTTAACCGCGGTAGAGGCGAGAGCCTTCTGAAGACCTTCAGAAAACCTTGAGAAGGTTGTATGAGCTATTAAAGTATTTGCTCGTGCATAACAATTAGGGATCAATTGCGACACAAGGTTTAAAGCATGGATTTTACATGTTACATGTAACAGATTGCCACTCTCTTCTTTAAGAGATCCGCCTAAGGAAGGTACAGGTTAGTGACACTCACCAACATTGAAAGTTGGATTGTTGAAACTTGAAATTTGTTCAATGGCCTCAACACCACTTTTAAAATTTCATCGCTGGTACATTTTACAACTCGTTTGGACGCAAGTAAGATAGGGGATGGCGGTTCAAACTCTACCATTGTAAGTACCATCGCATTCACCACAGAATAGTTTTTCCGGTCGGTTGTTTTGTCCACACATAACCACAATTTTTTATCTTTCAATTCTGCTCAATTGTTCTTTCAACATAGTCACGAACAGATTGCAAGTTTTTTTACGATGTCCGACTTGGTAATGTATAATCTGAATACTTGCTCCAGAACGAACAAATGCTTGTTGATCCAGTAAGGTGAATGATACATTACATAGAACAAAACAAATACCTATATCAAATATTAATTGTAAATATTAGAAGAGTGTTGCGGAGAAGTGGATTGCATTGACGTATCGTTAGAAAGAAGCCGTATATCAGCAACAACAATAGGAAGGTAGGAGTCAAATTAGCAGACGAGCATATGGGAAAGGACATCTCATTTTGGGAAAAAGCTTTATATGCAGATGGAACAAAAATAAATTTGTTCGGATCGGATGGACGAGTAAATGTATGGCGTAAATCGAATAAGCAGCTAAAATCAAAAAATTTGACATTAACTATAAAACACGGAGGAGGATGATAGCTAATGTTGTGGGGTTGCATGTCAGTAATATTCATTTTATAGAAGGCGCCTTGGACAAATGGCAATATTTAGACATTTAGGGAAAAATGTTAAAGAAATTCAGTACCATCAACCGGGGTGACTAAGTGCCCATAGGGGCACTCGGTGTCATGGAATATCGTGGTAAATGTTATCCAGGTTTAATGTTGATTAACTTAGATGTCAGCAGGGAAGCCAATACTTCCTGTATGAAAGAGAAGGGACAATTCCGGGAGTGGTCTAACCATCTGGGTGTTCTTTGGTACGAATAACCACATATTAAAAACAAAATTGTGCCGCCGATTGAAATCTGCAGTCACAAGTTTCAGGTGGACTACTAATACCATTCCAGTTTTTTAAGTCAATTTTTAAAAAGTTACTAAACTCGCTACAGTGAAATTTAAGACAGTTGTACATACGCAGTTCCTTTAATATTAGTTTCTTCTTAACTTGAGTTTGGCTCAATGTTTAGGGCAGATTTTTTAAAGGAAAGGTGCTCCCACTAACTGACAATTTTGTTTATTTCTTATTTTTTTTAGGATTGTATTGGTAACCTTTTGCCGTTTTATTATTAAAAATTTTAATTATATTGACATTTCAATTTAATTAATATCTTTTCAAAGAGAAACCAGGTGCGGCACTTAATCACCCCGACAAACGGGGTGAGTTTTTGCCGCAAAAAATAATTCCTCCCTCCTTTTCGTTGTAATTAAAATTTCTTTAAGATGTATAAATTGACAGCAAAGATGTGAGGCTATATTGTATTGAAAATTCATCCCAATTCAACTAATGTCAAAGGAGATATGGCATAAAAACTTCAAAATATAGCACTTTGTCACCCCGGTTTTTTCACGGTCACGGTGTTTTTGACACAATTATTTTTCATCAGGATAATGATCCTAAGCGTAAGCCCCGTATTGTAAGAGATTGTCTACTTTACAACATTCCAAAAGTTCTTCAAACTCCACTGCAATCGCCGGACTGACAACAATTAAAATTCAGACTGAAATAGTGTACTATTTCAAATAAACAACAACTTAAACATGCAATTGAAGAAGAACGGTCAAAAATATCACCCGAAGTAACTAACAAATTGGTGCTTTCTATGAATCACAAAATAAGTGCCATCAAAAATAGCAATGGATGGTCGACTAAATATTAAATATTCTTGTTAAGATAATTAAGAAGGTTAATACATGTTCTATTTGTTTATTTCTGTATATGATATGTATATTAATATGTTAATTACACATATTATCAAATTAATTAATCCAAATTTCCCAAGAAAGTAATCTGCAATAGTAAGTAGATGATTTTCACTGCGACTAACTGTCATAAACCGAGTTAACCGTATTACAGAATACTAATTGTAAGTAATAATCCATAGAAAAGAATTAGAAGTATGCTGCATTTACTTATTTCACATAAAATTTCTTAAATCAGATTTTCTAAATTATTCGAAGTGGTTGTGATTTAGCAGTCAGCTACCGTATACCTTCCATTCTAATATCCTGCATATTTACATAGTACACCCTAGTTTCAAATTAGGAATACCACCAACGCGAATCTATTTTGAAGCGTTCAACTCTCGTATAATCGAGTTTCAGGTTTCAATTTCACGCCCAATTTAATTTAAGGAGGATTACTGTCACGCGAACTGAAATTATAGTTTGTTACTTCATTTTACAATCTAGTATTATAGATAGTATACAGTTAAACGATACCAAAATATAAATGTAAATCCCTTTTCATAAGATTGAACCGTGCTGAACAGAGTAATGGAATGGGAATTTTGTAGAGCTGTTTCAACAAATGTATGTACAACTATAGGCCATTAAAAATTATATTACATCGCCTGTACATATTTAATTCTATTTATAGCATGGGTATAATAACTAAAAATCAATAGATGGACTCCTACACATCAAACAATTATTTTTTTCCTATTTCCTAACATTATTTCCTCCTAACAGAAAAGTAATAACTCGAAGCTATTCTTTATTCTGTGCAGGAAGAAAACAGATTGAAGAAGCGTGGATTCATTTCCAGTTGATAACTAAAGGAGTATAGGATTTGTTTCTGATTCTCAGGGTTACTAAAGAATTATCCAATTACCACAAAATCCAATAGGAGAATCAATATCTTCTATCGCTGCAGAAGTTTTTCCTTCGCTCGTAGAGCTTAACTAAGATATAGACGTCCAATATCAGATTAAAGAAACTATGTGGTATCGCGGAACGGCAACAGAATTAGAACTAATTGCGTAGACCGATAGAATAAATGGTCCAAATTCATCTGTTTAACATGAATTAATTGTAATTAATTACAATAGCTCTGTTATAAATGTTGGAAACAGTATGGCGCCTTATTTAAGATTTTAGTCCTTGTCCATTCTTGAAATAATTATCGAATATACACTACTACATATGTTTGATCGCATTGTATAAAATAACAAAATGAACTAGACAGATAATGTTTGCGAAAAATTTATTAAACAAACAAACTTTACTCATATACTGAGAGACATTGTCTTTGTCTGAGAGACACGTGGCATCCTTAGAACTAATCCAAATTCATCTATACCATTCCACACTTCCTGCAGAGCATTCTAGAATCCTGCTTTGCCACTCGGAGATTTTTCCAGACCTCACAATCTAAGTGCTTCCACGAGAATTCAGTGAGATTGCAATCAGGGCTCTGCGTTAACCACTCCATTAAGGATAGGACTTCTTCAGAAGATTTGTTTTGAAATGTATGAACTAAACTCCTCCTAAAGTGGGTGCCCCTGTAGGTACCGCATCGTTTTCTAGGATTCTCACACATCTTTTGTCATTTTTATCTGTAACACCATACCATACCATGATGTTTTTTCCTCCATATTTCACTGTTTTTAAGTTCTCTAGGGCGGCCACGTACACTTTCGAAATATTCGAATTTTCATTGATTCGTCTATAACACATTTTCTTAATTATCTATACTCCATTTTGCGTGAGCTTTTGCCCAATGTAGTCTTTTCTGTTGGTGTATAGAACTTTAGCATGGGTTTCTTACCGTTAAAAGACTGTTCGGACCGGATTTTATTAGTCTCCGTTCTACTGTCGACAGACTTACTGGCTGACGGCGTTGTAAATTGAACTCTGCCATAATTTACGGTGCGTCAAGACGGCAACTTCTTAAGAAAATCACTTGGATGCATTGGTCGTCCCGTTCTGTTGTTGATCTAAGCCTTCTACTTCGTTTTCTGCTGTGAAGCGTACTGGTCCCTTCCTTCGTTTTAATTGTCTTAAGCACACAACACTCGAAAATATTTAATTGTCGAGCATTTCCTCTATTTGAAACACTTGTATCGCGTAAAGCGTATATCCTGATTCTCTTTTCAGAATCCAATTCCCTTCATTTTGCATACCTTCAAATAAACTAACAAAATGAATATTTCTAACGCAATCAAACACCGCTCCAGCATATCGGCAATATACTGGATGCATACTAAATGTGTAGTTTATTCTAAGGGACGGTGGATAATTCAGTACCTCTCCCACATTCTATTTCATATCAGATTCATTCTCAATTTCCTACTATTAACACATTATTGCTTCGTTGCCATCATAAAATTTAGTACAGATATGCATTGTTTTCGTGTTTGATGAATTTTGTAAATAAGTCAAATTGTTATCAATACATACTATCAATATTAGATTGTAAATGCCATTCTAAGAAGAATAGTGTGAATTTCCCTAAATATTTTTATCTCATTTCGTGAAGTCTTGCATTGTGCTAATAATCCAGAAATAACATGCCCCGTGCTTTTTGTTATACCTCTGGCAAATTTACTCCGAAATCACAAACATTACGATTTACTCATCTTGTAAAGAAGTGCTACGAATTTTATTTCATGTGAAGTTGGCGATTAAGATAAGACATTGGCCCCTTACATCTGCTGTTTGACATCTATTAGACTTATGATAAGCTAGTTAAAACAATTACGCCGCATGCCTTTCGTTGTTCCTATTATTTGGAGAGGGTCACAGCAGACTGTTATTTCGGTATGATACAAATAGCTAAAATCATACATCTACCATTTATTATGAGATCTGCGTATTGTAGTACAGAATTGCCTCCTGAAAGTGTAACATTGTGTGAGGCTGAATGTGGTAACGAACACAGAGAGGATCCAGAAGGCGGTGGAAGAACTCTTAATGTTCCAATAGTTCCGTTCATCAAAGAAACCACATCTTTCGTCACAAGCGGATCTCAATTGTTTTGTGCATGATTTGAAATTGCCTAGCGATCTTTTAGCTTCGCGATTAAAAGAATTAAATCTTTTAGATCGCGGTGCGAAAGTGTTATTGGCATATTGCATTTTCAGCATGCTTCTCCCGCAAAGATAACACATTTTTTTTGTAATGATATCGCATCTCTTAGGGAAACTCTTGGCTACGAACGCAATGTAAATGAGCGTCTATTCGTTGATGGAAGTAAAGTTAGTCTAAGAGCAGTACTTCTACACAATGGAAACAAGTTGCCATCTGTGCCGCTCTGTAACCTAGAACAGACACACGGAAATTTGAAACCATTCAATTACTCAATATGAGATAGACACATGCAATAAATGTCGAGACATACGAGTGGGACAGCAAATGTAAGAAAAACCCCTATTCTGAGAAAAATGGCCTACTTTGAACTACTATCTGGACAAAAAAAAATGTGACAAACACTCCTTTTGCAGATCCGAAAAATATATATCTGCTTCTAATGCATTTACAGCAGAAATTCCTCAAGATCGGCAATGGCAAAACTGAGAATAAAATACTTGTAGGACCACAAATTGGAGATGTGGTTGGGGATGAGTTAATATATGATGTAAATTTCATTGAACTGTTAATTTACGTTGAAAAAATGGCATGAGTTTCTTTTAAACGTGTCTACAAGAACTTTTTATCATAAGGCAGAGGACTATCACAAAATTGTGCATGTTACTAAAACTTATCTCTTGAACGTTCATTCGCGAGCCAGAGAAGCAGTAAACAGATTTCAAGACATTATTGTTGGAATAGCCCCTGCAGGTTCTAAAGAGAAAACTAAGTGATTTAGATGCCAGCGAAGTCATAACATATGTGAAGAAACCAACAGCTGCGAATTGAATAAAACATCAAGATCTTTAAAAACGTTCAAAAGAATTGTAAGCTGGGATGAGTAAAAGTAAGAAAAACTCATTTATCAATACTTAAGCGAACCTTGTTGGTGAGGTTAATTAATAACTATAATATTTTTTTGCAGAGATATAGAATCAGAAATAGAAATGCGATTGTATTATAAATGTTTAGGTCGTCTGCATAAGCAGTTTACAATCTAATCCAACAGTATGACAAATGACGATTGCAAGGTCTGTGTGGATGTACAATTCACAGGTATAGCAGTAAACTCCACTCACACAAATTAATTAATTATGCGGAACGCAGCGTTTCGAGAGCACGTGGGCTCCCATTGTCAACCGTGTTACCGACTGGCCCAGTCAAACACGGAGTGGAGTTTACTGCTATACCTGTGAACAGTATGACAGGTTATGATTTTAAATATTTTTTACATTTCAGTGGCAATCAATCAATTTTGCGGATATGATTGACTGTCCTAAGAAGTTCACTGTGATTAAATCGGTTATTGACATTATATCGTTTTACATTTACTTGTTGCAGATGCATACTGCACACTACATGTTCCTTATATTTTCAGTTTGAAGCAACAGTCTTTTTACATATCGAAGGACACAGTGGCACCGCAAAAAACTCTTCGGAAGTTAATTACAGCACATAATGTAATTATCATTAATATCTTTAATTAATACCGGTATTAACAAAATACATTGCCTAAGAACAAAAGGTATCGCAACGTTACAGTCGTAATAAAATACGGATTACCTTTTACGTTCGTGAAAATCTTAATTGATATTGTTAAGAGGTTGTCCCGAAACATAGTAAGTTTATTAAACGAAAAGGTCGTCGCCTAAGCAGCACGTAACACAATACCAATTCTAAATTAATGCTTAAAGCAATTAGGTCCTTTAATGGACGCAGTATAATAGGATTACTTTATATAATCCAATTAAATGGCATTTTATATTATAAGACCTCCCGCATGCTACCGCTACGTGATGTATACAATAAATCATGTATAATATGTTTGTCTTTGATACTGTTTCAGTATAAAATACAACATTGTAATATTAGATAGCTGAGTACTCGAATTGTGTAATGATACAAGCACACCATCAATGCAATAGGATAATATTCTGATCATTTTTCTTAAAATTCACGTGTGCTAAATGTTAAACGTTTCTAACTATTAAATTATTTTTGCAAATATTAAACTTATATATACAAAATGCGCTAATTTGCAAACTTTGATATTTACTATAGCCCGTACATTTATACTTGTTCTATTAATAAAACATTCCATAATGCTAATTTTCTTTTTAATTTGGATAATTGGTCAGTAAGGCTACAGAAATGGATTCTTTCCGGATGCGTGCGGCTCAGTTACTATCAATATTAAAAATAATGAATGCAATTACTTACTATTTTAGATTGCGTTATTGATGCAGGCTTTGTTGATGTACAATATACATTAACATGACAATCAAACTAAAATAGTAAGTAATTACACTCATTATTTTTAATATTAATAGTAACCGAGCTGAACGCATCTCCAAAAGCATTTTATTCTGCAGCCTTATCGGACTGTCATTGAAAGAAAAACTTATCTTTCTTGCATCATTAGTACTACATTTCGTTGGCTAGTACCAACTTTATCAAGCTATGCAATTAGGGAAGCTCAACATTAATTTATTTATAATTTGTGCCTTCTTAATTTTGCATTGCGTTATTATTTTCGCATTACCTTACTATTTTCATTCTGTTTATATGCCAAACAGTATTCCTTCTCTCTCTTTCATTCTAATTCTATTCCTCCTGACGATTTTCCATTATTATTGCTTCGTTATTTGTTGTCACTTTTATTTTTATGGTAACTGTTCTGCAATCCATGGCAAACGATACAGCGAACAATTAATATTTGATATAGATGTTTGTAGTGTACCACATAACTTTTCACGAGTTAACTTTAAGGCACTAACTGTATTTCTTCAATTATTTGTCAAACGAGTTATAGCGATAGAAGTGGAAATCGTAAAAGTAATTGGACATTCAGTCTTATCGTAGAAAAAAGGCTTTATAGTGTAAAAGGAAAATATTTATTATGATAATATGGCAACTTGTATACTTGTACTTTAATTTTTCCAGTGCGCTATATGCTATTAATTACCTAAGTTCTAAACTTCAATCTATGGAACGTAAAAGTACTTAACTGCTAATTTTAAATTTATCTCACACAGCTTCAGTTCTGCTATTGAAGTTTAATAGCGCTCTCGCCTAATACATAAATTAGTCGCATACGTTAACCGGAAATTTACAAACAACGTTCTATCTTTCTTTTCCTTTTACATCTGGTTTCTAGCACGCCAATATTTAAAACCAGCGAAATTTGCCTTCGTAGGTCATTCTATTGTGTTCTCCATATAAAAGTGTTGATTAACTCACCGCTTCGCAGCACTCCAAATCCAGTAAATAGACGGCACATCTCTCGCATTTCAACAGATCCTGCGCTTCTCTCATTATTTTAGTTACGAGGCACTCCAAATTGTTTTGCTCCTCGAAAATGCTTCTTGCTAAATTCAGCAGAATCTGAAATGAAAGGAAAGCCATTTAATTTTATTGAATTTCTGTCTTCTTCATGTCGTAATTTGTAATTTATGATACCTCTGAACGTCTCTTAAGATCTAGATTGCAGCTGTTTGCTATTAACAATTACATGTCTAGAAATTTTGGAAGATATTGTTCCAAATCTATTATAGATGATTCGACCCTACATTACTTGCATTACTACCTCTTAAAAGATGGTACAAATTGGTTTATTGTGGTTATTTAGTAACAGAGAATTATCCAAATCTTGTAAATTATTCTGATTACTGATTCTTCCAGTAAGAGACTGATTACAGATTCGTGAAAGTTTCTAATAAACACCTACTGTACTCCCACACTACTGGGTGTCCCAAAAAGGTTTTTTTCAATTTCTTTTGTTCACTGTGCGAAGACAAGCGTTTTAGGGGAGTGAAGCGTACGTGCTGTGTGCGCGAATTTTACCGATACCTTATCACCTTAGTTGCTATGTAAGAAGGTGGAACTGCCGTTATTGGAGTTCATCAAATCCAAAACAGAAACATAAGGGGTCCCCTCATTCGCCAAAAGGTTGGGCCGCAGTCTCAGGGCAAAGAATTACCGACCCGTACATTTTTGAAGATGACTAATAACTAGAGACCGGATTATATGCAAAGTGCATATATTTTATTTTTTGCATATATTTAATTATAGTCTATATGTAGACGTATTACACTAATTTAAGTTAATTAGCGCTAGTTAATGATTGCATATATTGCATATTTAGGCATTTCTATGCATACTTTTACAAAAGTTGCATATATTGCATATTTAGGCTTTTTCTTGTCCTTTCTATTATTAAAAATTCCTAGTAATTCCTATTGTAGATCGACAACAGACAATTCTTGGAACGATAAATCTTTTACATTGTTTTCTCTTATACTTTTTTCCAAGAACTGCGCGTGTATAATTTCGACTAGCAGAAGGGATGTGGTAAATACGTTTTATTATTACTAATTTCCAAATAAACTATTCATTCATTGAATATCTTTGAGCGAAACACCATGTAATTGTGTTACGTTTTTATATAGTATAGTATAGCGAACAAAATTTCTTTATGGATTAAGCCGTATTGCTACAAAACCTTTTGTATATTAAGTCAAATTATAGCTTTGTTTCAAGTTCCATTCCTAAACTTGAAACGCAAGTGATATCGCTCTCGGAATCAATCGAAATAGTAGACGAATTTACGATAAATAAAAATGCGGGGTATTTGAAATTGAAGAAAGTTAAGAAAATTTTGGAAGGTGAAACAGTAAATTTTCGACTTTAATTTCAGTTTAGAATGCATTGCAAAGTTAAAAAATGCACAAATTACATCTGTGGATGTTGAAAAAAGCTATTTCATTTCGAAACATATGTATTCTGATAGAAGACAAAACTTTCTTTTACACAATTTTGAAAGACATTTAATTATAAATTGGTTTAGAAATATATCATAAAAAATGTTGTGCAATAAAGTTAATGTTTAAATTTCTGCTCTTATTTATTTTATGTAAAAGTGTTGCATATTGTCGCAATTTTTTTGCATATCTGCCCCAGGTTTATGCATATTTTCTCAAAAATCGATGCACATATGTATGTCCATATATTCCAGTTTTTCTTTGGATATTATCCGGTCTCTAGTAATAACGAATACTCAGTAATTAGGGGAATAACCGAATTATAACGTATAGCATAAAACTACTCTCTTGCGCAAAATTAAGAGATGCAAGATGTGCAACGCCGTCACTAAAATGAAATACTAGCAAAATTACTATTGTTACATATTTGATCAGGTAAGGTATGTCGGGAGAACTATTGAACTATTTGAAATTTTGAGAAACGGTTTTCTGCGTATAATCCGGCCCCTACTAATATCTTTCTTACGCCAGCTTTGCAAGATTTAAATGGTTTTAATCAGAACACTTGGTTCCAACAAGATGGAGCGATATCTCACACGTTTAACGTGTCCTTACTAGCCACTCATTAAAATTTCCCTCGAAAATTGATATTCAGACCAGGTGACATAAACTGGCCAGCACGTAGCCCAAGCTTGACACCAATGATTTTTTTCCTATGGAGCTATCTTAAATCAAAGGTATACAGTAACAACTCGATAAATAAATTAGAATATTCGAAGGGAAATAGCAACCATCACGAAGAATATGTACCGAACAGGTCTCGAAAATTTTGTATCACGCTTAGAAGAGTGTCAACAACATAACGGAACATATTTAGAAGACGTAATTTTTAAGAATTAAATTCCAAACGCCTGTATTTTAATAAAAAAATAAGCGTTTATTCATTAAACCTGGCCATTATTTTATTATATACTTTTTATTTTGAAAAGGATATCCTGCAAAGTGACTAAATTGTTAAGTAACGCTAATGGTATGGACAATGAATATAATTTAAGCAAAAGAAATAACACAGGTTCTTTATTTAATTCTCTTTTGGAATATGCAAACAATCATTGCTTAATATATAATTTTATTGAAAACGTATAATATTCTCATAAACATATATAATTATTCCTTCAGTAATGTCTTAGATTGGTTCTATGATGATCTGCAAATTTTTACATTTCCCATTTACCGAATTTTTGAAGTAGTTAACATGCTGCAATCAGCAATGTAATTAATTTATTGGAAACTTTCTTGATATCCCGCTCCAGGATTTCTGAATTAATTTTACACGAAAGATAAACTTTTACCACCCCGAGCAAAAGTTTAAATAGACGGACGAGGTATTAAACAATCTTGATATTCGTGACCTTAATTTAACAAACTTTGTAAAGCAAATATAGCAAATGAACGGTAATAAGTTTAATTAAACGGAATATATTAATTTTATTTCATTGAAAACTCAAACTATAATTACGTAACAAGAAATTCGTTCGTTAAAATGGAAGTATATCTGTCAATATATTATTAACGTTCCGAGCAAAATGTATATATTAACCTAGCCCTACAATTTTCTTTACAAATAGGTTATGAATACTGACATATTGATTGGAAGAAGTTATATTGTAATTTATGCTAGCATATAGTCAATCATGCTCTAATCGTACGATTCAGTTCCTAACTGTACGATACTGTTCAATCTATATTTACGTTGTTATGTTTCAATTAGCTAATTGAAATTTTATAAGAAATTAATTATTGATGATCAGTTTTACTAACCTCGATGAATCAACCTTAAAATCTACATTTTTATACAATTATTATTTCGAGGTCGTTATCGTTTATTCTATAATTAAATTCATCTATTTTTACCTCATTTATTTAGAACTTACTCACTACCACTCATTTCCTCTGTCTTCATCTTTCCTTTCTATTTCTAATAATGAAAATAATGCAATGCGGAATGTTCTAGAAGATAACTCTGATGGCATAAAATCAAGCAATGACGGCTTAAAATTAGAAAATCCTTTTACTATAGCAAAGAAATTTAAAAGATTTTTCCATTCCATGAATATAAATTGCCAGGAAAGTGGAATAAAGTCCGTTTTTCATATTTATATATCTCAGTGCCAATTTATGAAAAAAGGAGATGCCATTTCTAAAATATTGCAGGATAGTACTTTTGAATATGGTTTAGGAAAAGAAAATCAGTTATAACCGCTCTGATAAAATTCTATAGCGAAATATTGAGGCATTTCAAGCAAGGAACAACCCTGATAGAATTTTTTTCTGAATTCGAAAAGGCGTTTGAGTAATACATTTGTTGACAAACTGATTCAGTGCAGTATTCGAGGAAGTGCTGTTCATTGCTTTCGTCGTTTTTACGAGACCGAATACCAATGTATAAAGTCAACAGAGCGGTGAGTAATAGTAGCCGATTTTACATGGTGTTCCCCAAGGATCGATTCTTGGACCAGTTCTATTCAATCTATTTGTCGAAGATATCCTGTTTCTTGAAGTATACTTAAATATGTATACAAATGATATTTAGTTCATTATACACACTGAGGGAAATCTTCCATCACTAACTGATACTTTAGTGCATTGGTTTAATACAAAGGAATGAAAACTGAACGTTTTAAAACTATTCATTTCTTACGTACCAACGGGAAGTAGCGTTGATTAATTTTTGAATTGACAAGTAGTAATCAGTTGAGTCTTACAAAGTATAGTTTTAGGCGTGACTTTAGATTCCGTACTTATATGGAGAAGTTACCGCAAAATCAAAATAATTGCGTTCATGTTTCCTTGTTTAAAATGTCATACCGCAATCATCTACTCTATTACCCACATACCAAAGATAATGGTAATAGAAAAGCGACACTGACAATTTATTATAGTTACTAGAGTCATCTCTTTTACTTATAGGCTTGTGTATAGTAAATCTTCCTGACAGACAATGCAATTCAGATTTCGGGAACTGATAAATGTACAAAACCCAATAATTTTGGTTAAAGTACTTACTTGAGTTATAAAATTATTAACACAATTAAAAAGTTAAATCCTGAATGGATTAACCATTTTTCATTAAATTGAACGTATAGTTTACTAAATCATTCAGCTTCAACGATCTAAGATTGCACGTGCACTTTAACTTTATAGACTCTTGGTCGCTAAGTTTTTGAAAGTAGGCGTAGATACCATGCAACACATACTTGTATGTATGCTCAACGCTAATCAATACTTGCCTGGTTTCTTCGGTATTCCAATACGGAGACTTCGAAGAGCTGTGCATTCTGGATGCCGATTCCGCAAAAAGTTAGGTATCGATGAAAGATTTCAATATCGTGCTGAGAGAACTCTTTGGAATCGTCCACTTTATTAATAATTTGCGCGACGCCAATCACTTCTCCTTCGTAATTAAATATAGGCATACATAGTATTAAATTAGTTTTGTAGCCCGTTTTATAGTCGATTTCGCTGTTGAAGCGAGGGTCCTGCAAACAAAAAGAGACATTCTTTAATAAGACAATTATTTAGAAATACGTCATATATCTAGTGCTGACTAAAATATCTCACATCCAATTCAACAGTATCATAAGCCCAACATTTTAAAAATTTTGCACTTTATACTGCCATAATTGTTATAAAGTTCCTGTCCATTTTATTAGGGTCACCTTATAAATTTAAACTTTTGTGTGCTTCCAACGCAAATATATAATTTATGAATAGGGTTTACAATACCTATCTAAATACATTCCCTAAATATCTTTCCCCTTCGTGAATCATTCTGTACTGTATAGAAGATGGGTAGAAACGAGATTGAAAAACACAGTAATTCGTAGAATATTATTTGGATCGGTTACTATTGTAGAAAGAATATTCTATATAATCTAAGATATCTGTTTATGTAACAACGTTTTTTCCGTGTTTACGTGTTAGTATTGTACTTTATGTCATTGCTTGTATGCGCTTTATGTTTTTCCGTTAAGGGACATACCAATTGAGAAAGAACTGCGTATTGAGGCATTGTTTGGTACAGGAGTGACCGTCAGTTATGATATGGTCCTGTATATCAGTCGAGGATCCTAGAACACTATCATTTTGCCAAGGCTCCATGATCAACACCAATATAAGGGTGTATTGAAAGATGTCTTGATACCATATATCAATGATTTAGATGAATGAAGGCCCTTACACATTCATGCACGATAAGGTATCATATCAAATCCATCCAAAGTTTTTTGGAAACTCACGCTGTGCCAATGTTACTTTGGCCGGGAAATTTCCCCGACCTCAATGCAATTGAGAACGTGTGGAATGTTCTAAAATCACGCGTGTATTCGAGAAAGAACACTATAAAATGACGCCACAATTAGACGTACCATTAACGCTTCCATAGACTACATGCCAAAAAAATAGGAGCAATTATAAAACCCAAAGAAGGCATTACAAAATATTAGTTATATAGTTGGGATGATATCTGTAAACCGTTCTAAATAAACTTATGCTTATACAATGCTATTCTAGCAAGTGGAATTGGACTGTATGAGTAGTTTATTTCTATTTTGTCTTAGTACATTATACTTATTAATTCTTAATCATAACATGATAATAACCACCAGATTCCAGTGGATGTAAAATGTAAGTATGAATATTCCCTTCATGCTTGCTGTGAACTATTTGAAATATTGCATTACTTTCCCAAGATTTATATGGCCTCATTTTTTTCTAATTCTCTTTCCAAATACTATTTCATTGCTTCCATCTAATCTCCTATGGTATGGTATGATTTACTACTTTTTTCGAAGAAAATTATACACCAGATTCTAACTACTGAAATGTACTGTTAATTTGATCAACATCCGACATTATGACTGCATAATGCATTTGTATAAAGATTAATTTAGGATTTTTCGTTTAGTTAAATCAGAACCTGATTCCGCCAGCTTTCTGAAACATTATGTGAAAACTATAGATATTCTGATTGTGGTACATTATCTTCTTACATAACTTACATCGACATCGTGGTCTAGTTTGTCACGACATTCCGCCAGTAACGGAGAAGTCGTGGGTTCAAATCCATCGAGACTAATACTTTTTCAGAAATTTAAAAACCTTGGTAAAATGCCAGAAATCTATAATATTATCGTTACTAAGACAAACGAGAGTTTCATATCAATTTAATTAATAAGAGCTTGCCTTAACGATATTGCCTGCTGAGATATTGTGATATATCTACAGACATTACGACATCTATGTATTAAAAATGATTTGAACTTTTCGTGCTCTAATTTGTCAGGACGTTCCGCCGGTAACGGAGAGGTCGTGGGTTCAAATCCTACCGTGGCTGATATTTTTTTCAGAAATTTAAAAACGTTGGTAAAATTCAGGAAAACCATAATTCTGTCATATTAAAGAAGTGTTGGGAAAGGAGCAATGAACTAAAATTGGTAACAAGGAAGTTAGCAGAAAACATCCCCTATTTTAATAGTTATTAATAAAGAAAAATCGTGTTTTACTTGCTTTATGTGCGGAATTAGCATAATTTTACTAGTGGATCTATGTTATTTAATGACCAATGACGTTATATAAAATCACAAATACATTAAATAAAATACGAGTATTAATAAATAAAGAGACATGGATAACCCTGATAAAATGCTACTGTGTCAAATCAATTAAGAAACCACGGCGTCGAACACCAATACTGTCTATACATATATACGAATAATTTTCCGATACTGTTTAAAATTATTAGAGTAATTCTTTCGACAGAGGAAATTTGTAGCAGAGCAATCTCATTAAAAACCTTCAAATATGTACAGTAACGAATTTTATTAGGTTTGAAATTACAATGTGAAGTGGGTAAAAACAATGGTTTCAGAGTCTTGCTTCATTTGATTTATAAATGAAAATTATGTTCGACGCGCGTAAGCGCTTTTACCATGCACATTGCAGTTAGCACAAGAGTTGTGTTATAACTAGAACAATCAATTTGATCAGACGAATAGGCAACGATTATAATATCAGAACGGCCATTAGAACCTCAAACACGAACAGGTCGAAGCTAACAAAAACAAAGCCCGACAATGAAAATCAGAAAACTAGGAACTGTGTGTACAAAATACCATGCGAATGTGGAAGGGCGTACACGGAAGAAACCGGCAGACCCCAGTCAATCAGAACCAAAGAACACCAGAGACTGGTTCGGTTGGGGGAAACGGATAAGTCACGATTGGCTCTACACGCTTGGGAAGAGGAGCATAAGATTGCATGGAACAATGTAACAATCCTGGATAGAGAATACAACGCCACGAAAAGAGAACTGTTGGAAGCACCATATATGGCCACCACACCAACCGCCTTCAGCACACCAAGCCTGTATATAAAGAATGTCTGGCTCCCTATGATTAAGAAAAGCATTAGCCGAAGACCGGCGACCGCCCATGCGCAAAAAATCGATCTACTGTGTGCCACCCCCGCGCAGGTCCAACGCGCATCCCCTTCTGCGCAGGTCTACTGCGCATCCCCTTGTGCGTAGAAAATTATAGCTTATACGGCAAATGCGTCAGACAAAAAATCACTGAAGCATGATTGCTCTGGCAAGGAACACCCCTTCTCAGGGCGTCGCTGAAGACGGCAGTAGATAGACTGCCGAAACGTCGGACTATACAAGATCAACGAACGATTGAAATACCCCAAACAACAACTCTAGTTATTATGAGAATCCATCGTCAAGAATAACCAGAATGCCTAGCTAGTCCTTAGGTACTTTCTTTAGATTATTATTTTTCCCGACCAGGTGTTTAGCTTCTTAACATAAAGTTAATTGCTCGCTAAGAAAATATGCACAAATATAAGCTTCGTTAGAAGTGAAAACCTAGGCAGGTAATAAAAAGTTGTCCTCTATCTCTATTTGCATATGTTATGATCATAGGATTTGTCGCAGACTAAAAAGACATACGAGATTATATAAGATTATCAAATGCCTCGCGTCCCCTAAGTATACATAAATACACTTCTTCAGAAGTAGAAGAAACTTGGAGACTCAGTGCAGAAAATACTGTAAATATTGTACATAGCTCTCGTAGATAAAGGAAAACATAATTCCTTTCCGTTATTTTCGAGGAAACTGCTATCATACAGGACTTTTATTTTACAAAACCAATGACCCTTTTTTATGCGTTATTGTAATTCTTGCATGTTATTAATTTCATTTTCCTCGTAAAATACACTAGGGTGACAGAATAAAATAGACACCAGGTAAAGCGGTATAAATATGTAAACAGCTAAATTCTAAGAACGAATTAAGAACTTTCTCTTATCATTAGGGTAGGGGTAGATGTATCGGAAGGAATTCGTCATAGTTTAGTATCGTTACAACTATGCCTCGCTTAGAAGGTTCGAGTGATATTAGCGACTTCACCCGGGATCGCATCGGCAAAGTGAACGCGGGGCTTCGCAACGTGAAATAAGTAAATTTTTAAATATTCCGTTGTCCACAGTTAACCGTGATTACACAATTTAAACGCAAGGAAAAAACAACAGTGGAGCCGAGACCAGGTCGTGCCGGACCCTCTGAAAGAAGTAAAAGGGTGCTTGTGCGCGAAGTGTTAAGAGAACCGCGAAAAAGTACAACTGAGCTTGCCGCAACTTTACAGAAAAGTCAGCGCACCGTTCTGCGATACCTCCACAGTGTGGGGATGTATAAAAGGGTGGTAAAGAAAAAACATCTCCTTACGGCGTTTCAAAAACGGCGCCGAATGGCTTGGGCAATCGAAATGCGAACGAAGCCCGAAGAGCTTTGGCGGTCTGTCACTTTATCAGACGAAAGCAGATACTGCCAATTCAGTCGTACGTGGGTATGGAGACGTTCGTCACAGCAACTGGACGACAAATTTTTGCATCAGACGGTGAAATACGGCGGTGTGAACATCATGGTGTGGTGCGCGATATGGTATGGTGGAAGATCGCAATTAGTAATCTGCGACGGAAATATAAATGCGGCAAAATATATCCAAATATTAACAGAAGGACTACTACCGATATTCGACAACGCCGTTTTATCTAAAGAAGACACCACTTTTATGGAGGATGGAGCACCCTGCCACAAAGCAAGAACAGCAACCACATGGAAAGAGGAACAGGGGATTCGGATTTCACCATGGCCAGGCCAATCACCAGACATGAATCCGATGGAGAACCCGAAATCCCAGCAATAAGGAAGAACTCGTGGCAGCTGTTACAGAAGAGTGGTTAAATATTCCAGAAGACACCATTAATCATTTAATAGATTCTATGCCACGACGACTCGCAGCACTTCACGCAAGTAAAGGTGGATCGACAAAATATTAGTCTAATTTAAAAAGTTTAAAATATTTTGTATATATAACGAGAATAGAATTTTTTTTTTAATTAGTAGGTGTCTATCTTATTCTGTCACCCTAGTGTAGGTATCGCAGATGTCAACTGAATTTAGATCGAGTAATTATATAAAATAAAACAATGCTGGTAAATAGCTTAAAAACATAACGCAAATACTAAAATAGTAGTAGTAAAGATAGAAGACCATAGCAATGCTGATACTAAGCAAGAGTCTAAGAAGCTTCATTATTATGAAAGCTGTTTGTATTTTCCAACGCAAAAGCTTGAATATTTACTGAATTTACTCCCTCAAAACTATTGTCTTAACAGAATCAAAATATTTTAATTTTCGCAACTTGCACTAGGTAATATTTACCAATCATTTTTATTATCGTAGATATCAAAAGTGAAATTGCTACCTTTTGTTTCACTTATTAAATTAACATGATTCCATGTACATATATATTTAATTTTGTACGTTAACGGTGTAAATTCCCATTATAATCAGAAACAGCAGATATGCTAAGATATTTTTCCTGAATTGATCCTGTTGACAATGATTCATCTAACCTGCAAATTTCTCCAATTCATATTTTTCCAGAACTGATCTAAACTGGTCTAAACGTGTTCCTTCTAAACTGTAATTTAAGTATTAATTAGGTGTTTGCTATGAACACTATATTTTCTTTCCATTTACTACTTTATCTTTGTCAAATACATGTGTTCTCGCTTCGACATTTAGACAAGCGATCGTTCGAATTACACTTGGCGACCTATAAAAGCGGTTACAAATTTCATTGCTTACTTATAGTTAATTAACCGACAACCATGTATGTAATAATAGCTTTGCCATACTTATCCTTCCGCTAAGTATGTAAATAGAATGCATTGTCGAACAAATTTTAATAGTGAATACACAGCTCGCAGATATCAGGATGTTGTATTCATAACAATATCGAGGTATATACACAATACACATTTTAGCTTTGACTAGCACCAATTAGGCTATTGACAGCAAACGTAGAAATGATCACAGAATAACAGTGTGAGCATTGGCAAAGCGATTTGTCAACGGTTTTTCTATATATTCATCGACGAATACGTTTATCTCATATGCAAAAAATATAAAGCAGCAAAGTCTTTTATAAACACATTTGGAAAATCGGATACACTGCGTAACAGAATACCTATCACAAAATAAATTCACAAGAAGAATCTGCCAATTAGTGCTCCCACCACAACAATCTTTCTCCGGCAAACATAAAAATCTTATTAACACTAAATCTTATTATCTTATTAACATCTTATTAACACTAAATGTCTGTCCTGCTTCTTTCGAAATTTAATTATTTCAATCTACAGCGGTGTTTGACTTGATTTAAAAGATATTTCATTATCAATACGTTCCCAAATGTATAATAGTTCTTCATCCTCTTCCGCCATTTCTAGTGCAACTGGATGCATCCAAATATTGTAATCCATACGTTGTTTCAAATTCAAAAGAAGTGAAGATTCATGATATCGTGTTAGCCGATCGCCGATTGAAGATGAAAGAGATTGCAGAGACAACAAAAGAACACGTTGGTCATATCCTACACGAAATTTTGGGTATGAAGAAGCTTTCGGCGCGGTGGGTACCGCGTTTGCTCACACCGGAACAAAAACGAAATCGGGTGACCGTTTCGGAGGAGTGTCTGGCCAGGATCCAATGCAATCCAAGGAATTTCTTCATGCGTTTCGTAACCGTGGATGAAACTTGGATCTACGACCACATGCCGAACACCAAAAGACAGTCGAAGCAGTGGACTTTTCCGGGCGAATCGGCTCCGAAGAAAGTAAAGACCGTTCCAATAAAAATAAAAAAACTCACCAATACCGTGTCGATTCCGGAAACATCGATCTTTTCATCTTCGCCCTCGTATTTAACAGTAACGTTGCTAACAGTTTCTGTTGTAAGCGTAGGCTATTGTTGTAAGCTAAGTCAATAATAATAATGGCAGTGGTATAAAAACATACTTCCTAGTAAAAGTAAAAAAATTTAAAAAGTAATTATAGTTCGGTAAGTTCGGTATTGCGTATATTTTTAAAAACTGTATTTTTTAGATGTGGAAAAATAAAATAATCTAAGATTGTCAGATCAGAAAAACGTGGAACAAAATTTAAAATATGCATTGTTTGTACTGTTTTATGAACTTTGGTATTGTCTTGTTGGAAGTATCTATCTCTTAGTTCGTCATCATGGAACTGCTTTTGAAAAGATTGCAATAAATATGCAAGGTCTCGTATGACAAACTAGTTTCACGTGAAAGCTTTCTAATTGACTTTTTATCTTACTTCTTTGAATCGGCAAAACTTTCAGCAGTCAAAATGTGGAAACTGAAAACGAAATGCATCGATCCATAGTTGCTTAAAGTAAGACTATTCGCCATTATTTTACCTTTGTCAATTACAAAAATATCTTTCAATGATAAATGTTTGATGGTCTTTGGTAAACATTTATAAGATACGCCAATAAACATCAAATGCAATTTGAATTGTAAAACTTGTAAATAAATGTTAAACGTAATTCGAAGTTTCAATGTAGCACTGCGTCCAAATTCAACGCCCAGCGTATAACTTTTTACACCAAATTCAATAAAGTACAGCTGGAATAGGTTTGTCGGTGACATTTGTCGAATGCTACAGATTTCCATAGCTCTCTAATATATAGATTTATTGACAAAAAGATACTTCATAAATCTTATTCAACCTCTTATTTGATACCTACACATCATCTTGCCTGCGAAAATTGGAAATTTAATAACAAATTAAGATGATCAGAATATTTCGTTAGCAAAGTCTTAAAATCAAGTTTCACATTTCTTTATTTTCCTTAATGTATGTCAAATATAACGATGTATAATTTACAATAATGCAACGTGAGTACTCACAGAATAAGTGAAAAATGCCTACATCTAAATATCTTACAGTACTGCCTTTCAAATAAATCATAATGAAAGAAAGGACTGACAAAAAGAAGAAGGCAAGAAAGCATTACCATCACACAAAAAATCATCTGAAAACGAAACAGAAATCCTTTTAAGACTCGGAGAATAATTGTGGATTTAAAGCGACGATTGATCGAATAGCCTGTATGAAGTGAAACGTGATTCAATTTATCTTCTGTTCCTTTAAGCTGGTAAAGCGCCGTTCGAAGATTGTTGCAGTAAGCGTGTTAATACTACGTCTCCATTGAATCCCTTTCCCTGTGCTTTTGTCCATTAAAACATTTAATTTTGCTATACAATTTAGGTAAACGTGATAAATGGTAACTATCAGTAGAGACCTTCAGTAAATTTAACAAAACAAAACGGGATCATACAAATACACTAATGAAGTATAGGATATAAATGTACAATTCAATTGAAAGACGGCTTACCAATACTTATATTTATACTCATGCTATTAAGTTTCAAAAGAAATAAATATGTTACATATTTAAATTTGAATGCGTTAAGATTTTAGTACATAATGTAACAGTATTTATCAAGGAGGGTTAGAAAGAGATAGAATAGTTTCAGGATACTAGCTCGCCTCTTAGGATGACCACCTCAGTTGTGTGATGCATTTAAAGTTAAAGCAAAGAAAGGATGTTATAATTTTATAAATATGTTACAGCGTGATACTATGAAGTTTCTAGGACGAAAATGACACTGAAGTAGAAAATATATGCTTGAACTTAAGCAACGTATTTTAACTTAACGGTTTTGAAAATTATTTTCACAGTGACATTGACTGCCATCTATTGAAAGTATTAGAACTGCTAAAAGCAAGTATGGATATCGAGTTTGAATAATTTCAAACATGGTTTATAATACAGTGCACAAAACGCATACGCCGGAAGCCTATTTTCGAACTAGAGTGCGAATTGATGGAATTTGGGTGCACCAGCGTGCATGTTTGGACGATTTTAGAGAGCACTTCCCAGCGCTAGCTGTAATTCCCAAAAATTTTTGCCTCTGCGTTTGTGTTAGTATTTCGTGGGACTGGTTCTGTGGGTCATGAATCATATACTGGTAGACCAACTGTTCGTTCGGAAGAAGTAATAAATAATGTTCATCGACGGATGGAAAATTAACCCGCAAAATCTTTGAAACGTCTTTTTCAAGAGGTTGGACTTTCTTACGGGACATGCCAGAAAATTGTAAAGAAAAACTTATACATGCATCCGTATAAGATGCAATCATATGAGGGGATTTTGCCGGTACCCTAGACGTCTTGGTTACTGCCAGTGGTTTGCAAATAATTTAATGCAAGATGATGACCTGCTAAATTTGACATTTTTCTCTGATAAAGCGTGGTTTCGTCTTTTAAATCTATGTTTTTGTTAAATCGTTTCTGCATACTGCGAAATTTGGTGTTTGGCTAGTAGTTTCTCGACCCAGAATTGTTGGACTTATTTTACTTAATTTTACAACTAATGCTGAGAGGTGTAGAAACAATTTAAGAAAATTTATTGAACAGTTGCACGAAGATGAATTACAATATGCTTACTTCCAGAGATGAAGATGGTGCAATGGCTTACACAACACATGAAAATATTAATATGCCGCCGTTGGTATTAGTAATGATAAAATTACAATTTCCTTGCAATTAACCAACGTAATTAAGTTCCTGAAAAATTATCGGTCTCGATAGGATTTCAATCCACGACCTTTGCGTTACCGGCGCATTGCGCCACCATTACACAACGAGACCGCAATTTGCTTTTAATATCTAGAGGTCACGATGTCTCTAGATATATCGTAATATCTCACAGACACTATGTTATTATTAAAGGTAAGTTCTTAGCAATTAAACAAATATTAATATTAATATTAAACCACCGTTGGTGTTAGCAATGATAAAATTACAATTTCCTTGTAATTAATCAACGTAATTAAATGTACAGACACGAACGGAAATGAAAAAACAGCCAAACTTTGAATTTTAAAAAATGTCGATTGAGTCGGCCGATACTTGTTGGAAATCCATATTGAACAATGGTCGAAGAAGTAAAACTCAAATATTTTACAATAATTTCCAATATATAATAACATTGTGATAAATATATTGGAAATTTTTATAAAATATTTGAGTTTTACCTCTTCGACCATTGTTCAATGTTAAAAAACCTAGAATAAAAAATGTGAAATGCACACCAAAATATTGTTTTACAAATTAATCTATTCATATACAGCTGCGAGCAAATGTTATAAGCACCCTAATCGAACATGTGTTTCGCGCAGCAGGTAGCGCTTCTTAGAACAAGGGTACTGCGAACCTATACCTGGTCGTTACCTAAAGTAGAAATTCCTAGAAAATATAAATTACCAAGCTATATAAGACAGAAATTAAAATTTTTAGGTTGAGTAATATATTGTGCGTAGAGAAAGAAAAGTCGTTTGTCGGTTTCAAAAGTTCATTTAGAGTGCGGACCTTCTTTTGTAAGTTTGTGTATACACAATATGCCAAAAAGCCCCAAATATCTGATGCTTTACGAGGCCAGATAATTTTATTGCACAAGCAAGGATTGTTACAAATAGAAATTGCTAAGACAATAAAATGTTCGCGTTGTGCTGTGCAAAACACAATTAGCCGCTACCAAAGGACTGCAGAGTATCATAATCTACCCAAGAACGGTACAAAACGTGTAACGACTGTGCGAGAAAAACGATTGATAGAGCGTATCGCGCTCCGGGATAGGCACAAATCCGCGATAGCGATTTCTGCAGAGCTCCGCGCTCAACGAGACGCACCAATCTTCGTGCATACGGTAAGTAGAAAGCTAACTGCGTTGAATTTACGTGTTCGGAAACCGCAACACAAGCCATTGCTGACCGAGCTACACCGCAAGCAACGCTTTACGTGGGCAAAGAAGTACCGACATTGGACTGTAGATAACTGGGCCAAAGTACTTTGGCCCGATGAGTCTAATATAGAAGTAAGTGCTTAAAAATATTTCATAATCCTTGCAATATACATAATTGAACTCAGCGCCCCTACTTTTCTCACCAAAATAGAAATATTCAAAAAGTTAACGTCCTTCGCTTATTCTGTGTGGGTGCACAGCGTTTCCGGAGCAAGTTATGTTCGGAGGAGGAGGTCCGGCGAAGCATTTTCCCCAGAGTGTATCTTACCTACTGTTAAACACAGCGGTGGAAGCATTATGATTTGGAGGTGTATGTCTGCACAAGGTGTTGGGGGAAGTCCAAGAGTGCGAGGGCCGCATGAATGGGGCACGCTACATCGGGATGTTGGAAGAGGTTCTCGAACCATCAATTGCCAGATTTTATAATATGGACTCAGAGGACTATTACTTTAAACAAGACAATGCCCCTTGCCACAAGGCTCCGCCTGTAATGAAATGGTTTACTGATAACCAAGTGAAGATTTTGGACTGGCCCCCACAATCGCCTGACCTCTCGTCTATTGAAAATCTATGGCCTATATTGAAGGACAGGGTTCGTAAATATAACCATGCCTCTAAGGAAGCCCTAAAGCAAACAGTGTTTTTGGAATGGGCGTCTATTTCCCCAGAAACATGTTACAAACTGGTAGCTACTATGACTAAAAGAATTAAAGCTGTAATAAAGGCTAGAGGAGACAGCATTAAATACTGATTTATTTAATAAAAGAACCTTATAAACTGAATTATGTGTTTTTTTTAGTTTTGAGATTGTCGTCTTATCGTAACGTTAAAAAAGTTACCCTGCCTATAACATTTGCTCGCAGCTGTATGTAATAATCAAGAATTGTATATCTGTTGCAACGAATAAACTCGGATATAGGCGAATACTACCTGTAACCCTTTTCTAACGTCAATGAAGGTGGTAAAGCAGAAATGTATAAGTTTGCTACGAAGGATGTGCCAAAATGAACATAATTGCCACAAAACAGATACACACCTCTTTGTACACAGAGGTGGAGTTCACACGTTTTAAGCGTTAATCACATTGGTGTGTACTAGTGTATTTCGCTAACCCAATAAAGAGATGCGAAACTCCTATGGGTATCGAAACTCCTTTATGGACATCTAATAGAAACTAATTAACAAAAAATGTAAGATTCCCAAATACCGTTTTCACTGTCCAAAACCACTTCTTGGCAGAAATAGAAACCGGTACTTTACATAGCTCTATAGCGTCCATAAATCACTCAAGTTTCATTGAATTTTGAATTTTTGGTTTGCGTATCCTTTCTCATAAAATACGTTTCTTTTTTTGCGATTCGTATCCATACTGAGAATTAATTAAATACAATATAAATATCGTTAATTGCAACACATCTATACTGCACCACCTTGTACAATACTTCTTTCATACGAAATTATGCACAACATGAAACATTTTTATCGCGCAAAAGTGGCATCAAAGCGCACTGGCATATAGTCAATACACCGTCGGAATACAATTTTCCCGATATAATCATTTTTGCATTTTCTCAATAAATAATTTATTAACACGAATACAATACATATTTTAGTAACCGGCATGACGATTTGTAAATTTCAAATAAACGTATGAGCAACTATCTTAATTTTAAAATTTAAAAATAAACAAAATTAACTTAAATATCTTGTAAATTCAGCAATAAAAAGAAGAAAAACGTAAAATGTGCTTTTAGAAAATTTACTGCTGAAACTCTGTGTGGGCTGCCAAAATTATTGCGTCAATTAACATATATATTTTTGTAATAATTCTTATTTAATGGCCAATAAAAATGTGATATCTTCCACTCAACATGGTAACGTTTTCTTTTAATAATTCCGAGTTGTTTTGAAACATTCATAAAATGTTTATCGCCTGCGTTTGACGTGATAGGAATATAATGCGTCGCTAACTGACAACAATACACACGAGCTGTCATACCTGCAAACGGAGATCATAGTCAATTACGAATATACTAAAAATACGTATCTGCGAAGGAACAGAATATCATAATGTGACAGAAAGTCATTAACTCGAATAAAATTAATTGTCAATCTATAATGCCAACGATCTTACTTGAAACTTATTCCTACATCTCTGTGATTTATCAAAAGATAGGACGGTATCTTCAGTAGTAAGTAAATCAATAAGAAGCAGGTTTCTATATACAACAAATTCCCGTTTATTGATTTAACAAACCATTTATAAATAGAATTTCCTATGTTTTAATAATTGTAAGAGATTAATGCAGATGCCTACTTTAAATCCAACAAAAGTCGAACTTTGACCGTAATTAATGCTCCATCATAATTAATGTAATACGACAAACTGTCTTGGGTTGATGAATTAACGACTTGAAATTTAAGTAATATGATATAATTTCTATCCCACAACTCTAAAATTGCTTCCTACTTTCAATAATAGAGAAATTGCAACTCTTACTGAAGAGCTACTTACTGAGAATTGTGCTCTAATTAAATTACGTAGAACTTATAAGTAATGCTATTGACGTTAGACAAGTCTTGACATGTTTATATAGCTATCCAATGAAATATCTGATTCAGTTGTTTACCCGATATAAACGCGTTTTCGTGCACTGTTTGTGTGATCATAGAGGACGCGGCCAAATCTCAGAAAGCAATAACTTTCTTTTTGTAGCAAGAGGGTGTAGAAACTTCAGGAAATATTCAACGTCTGCAAAGAGTGTTTGGTGAGTCTGCAGAATCTAAAAGTACTGTATCTCGCTAGATCGATCGTTTTAAAAGTAGTAGGGAATCATTAGAAGGCTATTCTCGCAGTGGTCGCCCGAGCACGTCGGTAAATGAAAGAAACATTACTGGTGTGGGGAACCTACTGAAAGAGGACAAATGAATGACAGGTTCATGGCATCTTGCGTGATTATTTGGGCGTAAGCGAGGTTTCAACCCGCTGCCCAGGCTATTGGAACCGGAGCAGAAATTCAATAAGTCTGACAATTGCATTCAACTTGAAGAGCTGGTACGGTAATGATTTTTGACAACAGATAATAACCACAGACAAAGCATGTATTCCTTATTTCAATCCTAAGACCAAAAAATCAATCCAAAGAATGGCGTAAAGCCGAAGAAGGGCCTCCACTTAAGACGCATGCATCCGTTGGAAAGGTAATGCTTTTTGTATTTTTAGAGTTATCCTGCCATGTGGCAAGGAATTGAAGCAATAGTATAAATGCTTATAACATATATAATCTTGAAGTACGATATTTAAATGTCACGTAAGAAAGTCATCATTTATCAATGTAAGTTTGTGTCAAAAGCACATGTGTATGTGTATATGTCAACCTATGTATTTATTTCAATTTTTTGCACAAAATGTCGTCATTATAATGTTTATTCTTGTTTCACTGGGCAAAGCGTCGGGTAATGGAGTACACCTCGCACTTCTAAGCATTGATTGCTATTAGTAGTGTTGGTACTGCAAACATTCGGTCAGTAGCGTTTCAACTTGAGCATCTTGCATCTTCTTTTGACTTTCTTTGATAGAAGCTGCTTCGTTAGAATCAAATTCTGAAGCTATAGCCCTATTTTTTTCGGAAGTGGTAAAGATAATTAACTGTTTATAAGCATGCTCTTCAACATGTAAGAATCGGTGAATATGTTTTACGGGTTTCAGAAACACTGTTTTTGTATCCATTATTAAACCGTCTGCTTCCGAATAGCACGTAACAGTTTCTGTCACAAAATGTGATGCATGGACTTTACACATAACATGTAAGAAGTTACCACGATTTTGTTTAAGAGACTGGCCTACGGAAAGCATGTTCATGTCACTATCAGTGACAAACATTAGTTCTTTGAAATTTCAATTTTTTTCATTGTATTTATTAGCACCTCCTTCGCAATTGCTTCGGCAGTACATTTTTCTAGTGTTTTGCAAGCTAGTGATATCGAAAGTGGTTAATTTAAGTAGTTCAGCAATATATACCATAACATTACGAAGATCGTTTCTTTGATAATCAACCGATTCATCCACGCACAACCAGATTTTTTTTGTGTTTTAGTTCTAATTTAATCATCTTTTCAATTTTATCGCGAACTAATTTTATATTGCTTCGTAGAGTTGTCCGAATAGGTAATGTCCAGTTCGAACACTTATTCCTGAAAGAACAAAATGACTTTTTCTATGAATTAAACGGATATATATAGAAATGAAATAAGAGTAAGAGGAGAAAGAAATAAAAAGAAGAAGAGATAAAAAGAAGAAGAATGAAAGGGTGAGGGGAGTGTGAAATAGAAGGAAAGGTAAAAGGAGTAAGAGAAGGAAAGAGAGACAGAAGGAGGGAGGGGGAAGAACCAGAGAAAAAAGATAAAGAAAACAACAAGAGAAAGAAGAGATCTCGAAATTTCACCTCCGTAGTAGGAGGCTTCTTCAGGAGAAATGGGGGAAACCAAAGTGACAAGGTAACTCGACGTATAAACCACGCACCAGGCGAAACCACTTTGCCAGAAGGTTACGGTGACTTGGCCTGTTAACCGCGCTAGAGGCGAAAACCTTCAGACCCCCTTTTTTTCTGTCTCTCTTTCCTTCTCTTACTCTTTTCACCTTGCTTTCTATTTCACGCCCTCCTCCCCTGTCATTCTTTTTCTTTTTGTCTCTTTTTCTTTTTATTTCTTTCTCCTCTTACTCTTATTTCATTTCTATATATATCTCATCATGACACGGTCCAATTCCGGAAGAGGTTCGTTTATTACTAACTCTGGCCGTAGAAGCCTACGTATTCATTTCAAATATAAATTAGTTATTCAAAACAACCCCCTTTTCTTCTATTTTTATGCTATACACTCATCACATATTTCTTACATTCAAGTTTGTTTCGGAACATCAAAGGATTGCCACAAATTTTACAGAATATTTTGGTTCCATCATGTGTTAAACCTTGCCACACTGCCAAACTTCTGTACTTTGTAAACTCATAGTCGTCTTTTCGACGTTCGTAATTGCGACACTATTAAACTAAGCCGAAACTCCAATAATACTTATACTCATTTTAGTGGAATACACTTTGTTAAAAAATCAAATTGCTTATTAGATATTAGATCTATATGTACTACTAGCCTTGCGTTATTTTATATTTCCTATTTTTATTTTTATTTAAACAAGTATTTACTTTTTCTTGTGGAGAAAATATATTTCGTCGAGACAATGTCTCTTGGATAAATGCATGTTCATCCTAGAAATACTTCTTCTTGTAAAAAAAACTATATTTACCAATGCGTCAAGTACCGATTGCTTTTACGAATGCTTTAAAATGTATAACACTAGAAGTGAAAATTGTTTCAGACATTACTAGAAGTTCAGATATAAAATTTGGGTATTGTTCTTTCCATTTATATCGTATTTACTATTTAGGTAATTATTGGGGATTAACAATTTCACACTTTCATCTACAAGATTGCCACTCAACAGTTTGCGCTACAAAATGGTAACCTCATATGGAAGTATGAATTCAATTCGGCTTCTAGATCCTACGTAAACGTTTGTTTTAGTAATAATATATTATTGCGAAAGCCATTAGTGACGTAAACTTTTCGCCTTAGGTATTTTCATTAAAAAAGGTCAAATTTAGTAATCCGAAGGAAACGTGAAGGTCATCCTATACGATCGCATATGTTATTCATCTTCAACCAATACTTAACTTGAATTACTGTGAGCGCAGAGCAATAATTGTGTTGAAGGTAAAGATTGTATCTAAACTGTAAATTTACTTTGTCTAAATCAGGTTGCAAGAAGTTTTCTAGCATTTCTTTGTCATAGGTCTTATTTAGATTTCTGACGAAAAGTTGAGGATCAAGCAAATTACTTTTGCTAATCCCCACATTTTGTAACCCCTCTCTTAGCGATTTCCTTAGATAACTTCATACCGAACCAATAGTTAGCGCTGCTTCTATTGCATGGCAAGATATCTCACGTGCATCATATATAAATATATTGATCTAGAATTGATTCCTCCAAATATTAAATTTGTTAACTGAAAAATGAATTTCATTTGTTGTTCCCCGTAATGATTTATCGGACAGATAGATTTGGATTTACAAAAATAGTATTAGAAAAACGACTGAGTTGTTATAGAAGAAATTGAAGAGAAAATAAACTTTAACAATCTCAATTACCTTTAACCAGATATAACTAGGGCAAAAACATCAATACTTCCAAGAGTTCATATTTGAATGATATTTAAGAAAGTTTTTACTTATGCTACTTCTAATTTACTCGTAAATAACTTTATGCCATACCCAGTTTCCTAATTCTCAATAACTTTATAAGTATAGTTAACATTATAATTACCATAAAAGGCAAAATAGGTCAAACTTTTGATATTAATAATTTCTTTTCTGTACAGATGAAAAATAAAAGATCCAAAAGCATAGTTAAATCCACCTAGTGAAAGCGCCTAATAAAATAAACTAGCAAATAAAGATCCCAAATTACTATACTATATTGTTATCAAAAATAGTTTTTTTAATTTGACTACAAATTTTATGATTTATACTCAAATATAAATTCAATAATATAACGTACATAATAACATTAATAATCCACAATTTGAAGATAATTAGAAAACTACTTTGATTAAAAGTGAAATGCGAAAGTTACAACATACAGTTTGCCACTTGTATCCATGCATTTCTTATTATCCAATTACTTTGGCATCGTGGCATGTTACATTCAAAATCATTATTTTCTTTCGTTATTCTTGCTTATAAGCTCTACTTATAGCCAAATCATGTAGAATACTATACGTAGTTTGGGGAGCAGTTTTAGGACATCGTGCAAGCTGTAAGGGAATTGTGCTCCGTATTCATTATATTGTTGCAATTTTTATGTACATCACAATTATGTCAAAGAAAGTGTGTGTTACTTCTAGAGTTACTAAAAACTATCTATTTGTCGAAGATCTGTATACATTTATAAAGAGTTTCCCGACTTAATAAACCTCTACTGCACCAATATAAATTTCACTATTTGTAATTTATTGCTTGCTTTGTTTGCTAAAAAACAATTTCATCATGGCATACGTACAATTTCATGGAAATTACCACGTCGATCAACATTAGAAAATCATGTAAGTCCTGTCCATGATAAAATTGAATCCAATATTGAATACCTCTGGTTTAGGTAATAAAAACCTCTGGTATACGTGGACAAGAGTACCGACTCTAAAACGAATTCTGTTATTAATGTTACAGTACAAACACGGAAATACCCAATCGAAGAAATTTTGATAAAATTTCAATTCTCGTCAGACCAAGTACTAGTACTAATGACTAATGGTCTGGCAATCATGATTTCTACGGATCATTCTTCTTATAGTAGAAATTATCAAAATTTGTAAGTGAATGAATTGCTAAAAGCCATGTTTCTTAAATCTCGTACTTGAATTCGATAATTATGCATAAATTCAAATGAAAATTACATAATTACGAACTCCCTTGTATCAATAGCATCATATCGGTGACGTCAATCTTAACCGTAAATTTCTTCTATTGTGATGTCTTAATTGATATACTTTTAAATTTTGGAACTCCACAACTTTGATAATTTATCTTTCTACAGCCCGTTTGTTTTATGTCTGCGAGAAGGGTGAATATGCAGTAAACAATATTTCCCGCGTTGGTTGAATTATATTGTGACCGTGCTATATATTATCGACTCTTGAACCTGATTTTACCAATAACATGATGAGCCATTTAATCCTTAATTACTAAAAGAGAAATAGAAATAGAATCTTTATGTTAAGTTATAATAATATTAGGGCTTATAAGGTACTACAAAACGTTTCTCGTATTTTTTTTCGCGTAAATGAAGAAAAAGAGAGAAAATATTAACAGCAAAGCCCGTGAAGTATTGTTCAATGTGTTTAACTGTTTTAAGGAAACTTCGCCTGATAGTAAAAAGCAAGAAATCAAAGGAATAGTATCAAAAGCAACCAGTGTATCGATAAGAAGTGTTGAACGAATTATGGAAGAAGGAAAGAAGGAAAGAAATCTACAGAAGGCAATGCACCATTGTTTGTGAATCCAAGAAGCTAATCACGTAGGTATACCATCACTCAACTTGAAAATTATGAAAAGACTTTATTTCGGCAATTTATATATAAATTCCGTACTACTGACTATTGTCGCGTAATATCAGTGGCGTTAGAAGAAAAAGTGGGAAAAACTCCTTTGTATCATATTATCAAAGATTCAGGTTTCTGCTTTGCGCATATAAAAAATAATAGTCGGTTATTAAGAAAGAAATGATATTAAATAGCCCTATCACCTGTCTAGATGAAACATATATACATTCCATAATAATGAGGAAGGGATATTTTGAAGGACCGGCTTAAAACATCGTCCTCGATCGGCGAAATATTGCAAATAAGCTTGAAACATCTACACGATGACGTTCAACGTTAGCTGTACGTCAGATTTTGAAAAAAAAAATCTGCACCTATACTTCTACAAAATTCAGTTGATTCAACATCTTCATTCTGGTAATTTGGCATTACATTTGGAATAATGCAGATCTGTCCTAAATCTCGTCGCGAATGACCAATTTTTGAAAAATTTGGTGATATTCGACGAGACGCATTTGTAATGAAGCAAAATAGCAAATATTGGGATATTCATAATCCCCAAAAATCTCCACCAATGTTCATTCTTTTCGTGTGACTGTTTGGTATGGTAACATCGCGCAAAATTTATGGATAGTTATTTCTCCGAAAATACTACAGGTGCGTAAGTTACAATCAACAGTGATCGCTACAGAAAAATACTTCAAGACTTTATCTTTCCACTCTTGCGAGCGAACAATAACAATAGCTTATGGCCTCAGCAAAATAGTGCTACGACCCACACTGATCGTAAGGCAATAAACTCTTTGCGGGAGCAATTTCTGGATAGCGTCGTCTCAACAAATGGTGACTTGAAATGGGCGCTGCAATTGCCTAGTGTAATGTGTCATTTTCTATTAAGGTACCTGAAGAAGAAGGTCTATATCAACAAATTAGCAACCAAAAAACAACATCAGAGTTGAAACTGAATAAATTGCACAGGCCACACTGCAAAACATCGTGCAAAATGCAATGAAAAGAGCCAAGGCGTGCATGAATACTAATTATGAATAGTTAACCGATATCATTTTCCACATGTAATGCCTGAAAACATAGCCCATAGTATTTTTCACTTACATAAAAACATTAATGAATTGAGTTTTAATATGTAATTATCTTTTAAACAGTTTTATCACTTTATTTATTTATTACAGTTATAAATCGGAAAGGAACTTTTTGCGCGACCTATATTTATCTTTTCTCAAAATAGTACGTACAAACGTTCCTGAAATGTTCAAACTGTTAGCTAGCTGAGTAGTAGACATTTTTGGGTTTTCCTAAATTTTAATTTGCTAATCGGTGTCATTAAATAAATTACAAACTTCAACGGATGATCTCTTGCTATGGCTATATACAGTCATAAATAATATTTCGATACGTTCTCTTCGGCAAAATTTACCATTACCTAACGGCACATGGAAATTTGAAAATAATTTAACAAATAAGCATTAACTGACATAAATGATCAATGAAATTTATTACAATCAGGCCTGCTGTTTTTGTCAGGGTTGTTAATTTGTACGGCTAACTATTTCCATATTTTTCTCTTGATTTTTGGGAAAACTTTACGTGAACCCAAACAAATTTACCATTATCACAAAGAGGACGTAACAAACCTATCAAATATATAATGCAAAATCCCAATCATATTATACGTGTACTTTACAAAATTTTAAGACCATGAGTTAAGTCCCTTGGACGCTATATCACCTCCTAACTTTTAGTTACCCTGTATTTAATGTTGCATATTTCTATGGTTAACGAATGCTAGTAGAAAATTTATAACATAAATAACTTTAAAATTAAATATTCCGTGAGTAGCATGAACATCTCTTATATAATCATAATATTACTTTAAATTGCCAAAAAATAAAAGCGTTAAAATTGTAGTAAAATGTTATCAATTCATTAACACTAAATCTCAATACAACAGAGGCAAGTATTCTAGCGTAACCTGCATTTTTAGGCAGGAACTATCTTCACGTGTGTTTTGTCAACAATGTAAATTGATTTATCATATCATCGTATTCGACATATTGCGTAAAATATCTTCTATTACGTTACTTATAATAACGATGTATAGATCAGTTGAGCTATTGATAATTGATGTAGATAATTGTACATCTCTAAAAATACTTACATTATAGGCATCTTTAATATTAATAAGGGTCTTATATTGCGCCACCGTACCAGCGATTCCCACTCCAAATGGTATTTTGATATCCTCGGCTCTCGCTTGTTTAACCGCCTCCTCAAGCTGCGAGTCGTGTCTTACGTCGAAAAGTTTAGCGACAAGATACCTATCATCAGGTGGACCACGCGCCAAAAACAACGACCCTCTATCTGCATGCGTCAACAAGCTGACGTTCTTTAATATCTTATGACATAGCACATCTATATCTAGTTCGTTCGCTACGTCGCGAATAAGTTCCATAAACAATTCGGATTCGCCCATAGATTCGAGGTCGCAATGAGGCGGACGGACATTCTGAGATTGACTCTGGTGGTGCTCATTCTTTGCGGGAGATGCGGCCAGCCACAACTGGAAGAGATCCGACGTGACCGAAGTCCTTTTGGACAGGGTCGTCGGCGGTAGTATTGCCTTTTGAACACGTTGTCTAAGTTCGTTGGTAGCATGATCACGAAGCCAACTCTCCAAGACGTCTACATTTGTCTCGAGCCATGACCCCACCGACGCCAAGTCGTTCTCGGCGTTGGGAGGTGGCGTCATCGCCCCGCATGTCCCTAGGAGGCGCGAGGCCACGAGGTGTTTAGCGTCGTCAGCTTCCAGGTGGTCTGCACGAAACACTGCTTCATACCGGACTGACACATGCACTACCCGGATCCAGGATGCGTACACGTATTGATTAAGGATGCGCGATGTGAATATACTTATAACTACAACTTCGTCGTCGAAAGAGCCCCATGCGACGCTTAGGGTAACTATTCTGATTGCGTAATTTTCTCTAATGTGTGAATACTTTCGCACGTCTTTCTCACTTGGACATCTGCATGCAAACTAGCTCGTGGATGAACAATTTGCTACTCTCTTTAAAACGTTACCGTCTTCATTAGTATTCCACGATGGTTTTGCTTTACGAACGTATTTCCAATTAGTTTTTATTTATCTAATTTTATTAGGTATTCCCGTTTTGTACCGTTTAATTACTTCAAATGATACGAATATAGGCTCTTTCAATTAAAGCGCGTCACGCAGAGTATTTTGAAGGTCTTTGGAAGTCCTGATCCTTATTAAGTGATAACTTCAAATTAGAAAAGTTTTACTAGCATTAGTTATAATAAAATATGTTGTATTAATTTGTGCGATGATATTGCAAATGTCTGCAAACAAAGTTTTGTATCCAGTTTTTACTTTTATAATCGAATTAGGAACTGGTGCCGTATCAGTTGATGCAGTTAGATAATTTAAACAGCGCGCGCGTATTATCATTTTCTGTTTATACCGTACTTCGAAAGCTCTACAATTGGGTACTTATAGATAGAGTCCGGATTTTACGCAAAAAACATATAATATCTTAATATGAATATTCATATTAAGAATATAAATTCAATATTTCGAATCGAAACGAACTACATTGAAATAATGATATTAAACAGTATAAAAAATATAGATATTTAGCATAAATTAAGGTGTAATACGTATTTTTCTAACATAAAACATAATGCTTTGCTGATTTAAACGAAATATGCTTTTTTTTCAGATGTCCTGGGAGACATATTGGATAACCGTCGAGTTGTCCAGTACGCATTTTTGTGAAGTAGACGAAGTTTGAAAGAACACAAAGCCTGCCTTACTTTTGTTCAGCCATAAATCTTACGAACGTTAGATTTTAGGAAAGGGTTATAGTTAATATTTAAGAAAGGAAGTTACACTGCGGTAGTTGGCTGAGCTATATCCTACTTTCTTCATGCTTTAGATTTAACAAATTGTGAAATTTTGCAAGAATCTTTAATTATTATTATTGCGCCCTCAGCAAGAGCAACTAAGCTGTGAAGTTTACAACCACAAAAATGAGTGTGAATAAAGAATTACCCTGGGCTGACTTTGGACAGAGAAAAAGCGTTGTGCAAGGTCTGTTCTCAAAAAATTGAGGTCCCTGCAGATACTGTTTTAGTTTTAAACATAAAAAGTAGTCACTGGAGACTCGATCCGGAGAATAGAGAGAATTCTTAAAAAATTTGAATGTCTGCATTCTGAATGGCAGCCATTGCAAAGCAACTGTTATGGCCCAAACCATTATCCTGGTTCTTTTATGATAGCATGCACTAAAATTGTTCAATATTCACCACTTTAAAATCCCAAAATAACTGTTACACACACATTTTTACCCACCTTTTCACTTTCCACTCGACTGTGGGTCAAAATTATTAACCAAAGCTTCATCCACTGTTACAATGGGTTAAGAAGCAGAGCCGTACTTTTTGCCTCACTGGAATGCATGCCCTTGTTAAAAGATAGACTAAAACTGTGGAAATAGAAGTAGATTGTATTGAGAAGCGACAAATTAATTATCAATATTGTAGGTTTCAACTTATGTCGCATTTTCAAAGGTTCGAACCGCAGTTGTTCGCGAAACGTCAGGAACAAAAAGAAACCCAGTGACACGGCGGAACCCGACAACCGTTACGACTATGATAAACCGCCGTGAAAGTTTGAGATACTATTTCAACCCATGTAATTGCATTTTATTTGTTTTGACAATTAAGACGAGTAAAATTAGACATTAGTTTTTGACTCACTCATGTATAAAAGGTTTACATTACAACTGCGAATTTACTACTTGGAAGATCATATTGCCGAAAAAAGAATTAGTTGATGACAACCTACGTTAAAAATGTATTGTAACATTTACCTCCCTTGTGTTTAAAAAAAACAAAAAATAAACGCATACACTAGAGCACATATTTTATTCCTATTGCATAGCGCAACTAATCTTTCATAATACATAAGAGATATAAAAATCTAAAAAAATATATAGTAAAAAATTACATATTTGTATACTTTTTATCTTACAGGCTAACAATCAAGGTCTCTGAACTGTGCAATTTGTGATAACACCCAACGTTTCTGTATAATAGAATTGACAAACGGCTGCATTGTTCTCGTAGGTCATCTCTGGAACTTTGAATTCTGGATTAACCGCTACCTTCAACGTGTATACTCCCGGATCAAGTTCGCTGATGTCGACCCATTGACAATCCACCGTATATTTGTATATATCCGTGCAATTGACAGAGATCCCTTGGTCTCCGTAATTAGCACACGCATATCTAGGCTCAACACCTGGCAAACATTGATTGTCTTCCAAACAAAACGACGCTTTATGCCCTTCAGCCACTCGATTTCCCTTTCCATCGAAAATATCGAATGTTGCGAACACTTCCATGCTGTGATAATGCCTGAAATCAAATTTAATATGGTACCACTATAGTGTAAAAGCACTGAGATATCGTTTTCGCGTACTAAACAAACGGAAAGTTAATTTGTTTCGATAAGAGTGGCCAGATTTTACGTGAAAATTAAATTCGAAACCTTTGCGTGTAAAGCGAAGATTAATTATTGAGATAAGAGCATTTCGCGTTTCAGAAAGTTACCTAAATCTTTAGGATAACGAAATTTGCACACCGTCCAGCAGTAATTAAAGCGCTTTCTTTTAATAAGGTACGTAATAACGGCAGAGCAAATCAGCTTTTCCTTTTTTTATACTACACGTAATTTTAGTTTTAAATTGGTTCAGAAATTCAAAGTGTTTATTTGGAATTGCAATAATAATAAATAAATCGTGCGAGTACACAAAAACATACTTATTAATGTATCCACAATTTAATATTGTCCGTTTCAAAGTGTGCTCTTTTGGAATGCACGCAGTGCCTCCAGCTGGTTGGTAACAATTCTGGAAGTGTTGTTCCGGTAGGCTATTTAGAACTGTTCCGTAATGAGCACTTTTCAATTTTCACCTAAGTATTGGAAAAAGAAAATAATCATATGGAACCATGTCTAGACTGTAGGTCGGGTGTGGAGTACTGGAATGGTTTTCTTTGCCGAACATTTTCTAACCGACAAATCCCGAATCAAGTTCGTGCTTATCATCTTTTTTGATTGTCATAGAAATGTCAACAAAGAATCCATACCGCAAGGACAGTGTATCGAACCTTTAATTGTAAGGTCCTTGAATGTTTCAGGAATATAATTTGCGCTGTGTGTCCTGACATTGCCAGCTCGTGGATCTTGCATCACGATAATGCTCTCAGTCATATCTCATTGTGAGTTAGAGAATTTTGACAGAGAAAAACATTTCGATACTCGCACAGCCGCCCTCCACTACAGATATGGCTTCATGTGGTTATTTTCTCTTTTTCCAACGCTTAAGGAGAAATTGAAAGGTTCCCATTAAGGAACAACATCCAAAGGGTCACCACGCAGGTTCTAAACAGCCTAACAGTCTTGTTATGAAAAGCTCGCTGGAGATACTCTGTGCTTGGACGAAGACAATATTAAACTGTAGATACATTCAATTAAACACTTTAAAACAAATCATTCTCATTAATTCTGAAACATACCTCGTACTTTTGCCACAATTATAATGCAATGTAATAGTGCAACATCGTGGCTGCTTAAATACTATGTACCTATTTAACTACATTGTTCTTTGTTAACTATATTGATCAAAAATACGTAATTACAGGCCGCAATAACACCTATTTTCAAGTTGCAGTGACATAATTTTTTTACTCTTCGACATAACTGTCTTAATCTCCTGACAATTTTATGATGTTAGCGCAGTTAGTAAATACATAGAACATCTACTAACCGTAAGCGCAAGAATCGATAAAGTAAACAGAAACCGCATTAATTTTATTCTTTACGACGTTAAAAATGTTGCATGAGCACGGCGATAGAGTCAATTTTAAGCCGCAGTTCAAAACGCAAACATTCCCAATATTATATATTTGCAATCCTGGCACATTTTACTTTAACGTTTCACTGTTATGGGGCAGGTTCAATTCTAAAACGCAAACGAACACAGAACCATCTATATCTGCATAATGGAACTGTAATTTATAATTGAATGAGGTCGTAAATTATATTGAAGCGAAGCCATGTACCATACCCGAGCGTGCAAAAAATCAAGCAACTTATTATAATCTACACAAAATTTACTGCGTAATATTAGATTATGTTTGCCCGAAACCAAATGACCATACATCTTAGACAAGATTCGTTACTTAACGGTCGTTAGTTGTTGCAAATAAAGGGAAATAAATGGGAAAATCTTTTGTAAAAACTCTTGCTAGTTAAATTCCATTTATGAAGGGTTCTCCTTATATTTTCAATAAATATAAGCATTTTTTCTTTAGGAAACTGTTACAACGATTGGGAATAAACATTCCAACAAATCCATGCTTTAAACCTTGTAGCGCAATTGGTCCCTAAATGTTATCCACGAATAAATACTTTAATAGCTCATACGAAGGCAGTATTTCGAAAGTCCCTAAAGCGTAAAAAAAAATTTGCGAACTGCGTCCCAAAGTGCCTGAACCACCACAGCCGATTACTGCGCGTTGGAGAACATGGTTAAAGGCCGCGTTTTACTACTGCGAATATTTTGATGATGTAAAGAAGGTAATTTCACAATTCGATCCGAAGCACGCCAAAGCTATCAAGAAAAGCTAGAAAATGTTTCACGATAGTCCGGTAAAATGTGATTTAAAGAGTATTTGCAAGAACTAGCATTAGCTGTGAACTAGCGAAGGGAATTGAAATATTACAAAATGATTCGATTTTGTTGGTGGATTCTGTTCAAATTGTGGATGATGTTCACTTACACCTATGTACGTCGGAAGGCGAAAAAATGAAAGTGTAATATGAAAATTTGTAAGTATTATTGACAAGGATTCATA
Organism: Trypoxylus dichotomus; assembly: GCA_023509865.1. Lineage (NCBI taxonomy): Eukaryota > Metazoa > Arthropoda > Insecta > Coleoptera > Scarabaeidae > Trypoxylus > Trypoxylus dichotomus. Next base: position 49,017,537 of record CM042078.1, read on the forward strand.
TTTTCTCATACTACGACAAATTTATGAAGGTGTGTCGAAAGATCCACTAACTTGTCACAAGGATTACTATAAATTTGCAAATATGACATCACTCGCTGTAGAACGGTTGTTTTCATCATTAAAAATATTTATTTCTCACGCCGTACTCATTTGACTAAAACAAGTGGTTAATAGATTGTTTCGCCTTGATGGGGCTGCTCGGCCCCGCCACATTGTTCTCCGCACTGCACTGTAACTTGCCCCATTTTGACGAGACTACTGATAACCGCTGGTTTCATCGATATGACAGTCTCAGTGCGTTCCGGAAACGACGAATACATTTTTCCCTTTCTTATGTATGTATAATACTGTATTCATATCATGGCTAAATGCAAACACTAAAGAATAAATTTTCTTGTTTCTAATTTGTATCATCTGAGAAGATAATTCTGTTGGCGTTGATTGTACTAACCACTGTAAGTCGGTGCTCTATTAGCGGTTCCTTCCCAGTTGCATATCCTGTGAACCAACGATCTATAGTTGCACATTCTTCCTGAACACGATAAATACGAGTACATTCCTTCAGTGTAGCAATAGAGTTGTCAGTTTTATATGGGCCATCATATTGAACACCGGCATAGATTTCGATGTGCGACGAATTTCCTGGGAACATCAACAACAAAACAAATTTTTAATCCATATTTGTTAGGTTTGCTTGGTGAGTACATGATGAATACATGTTTGTATGGTAAGTTCGAGAACTGCATCTACCCCCAAAGGTAAGTAGTATTTCATCCAAACTCACAAGCTCTCCTACTCAGTAATTCTTCTTCTAATTTTTATTGAACTTATCAATGATAGTAGTACGAATTATTGCTCATTTGTCTGCTTTTTTTTTCTTTGATCTCGATTCGTAGTATCATCACAGCGGATATATTTTAACAAAAATATGAACCTATGTTTTGCCATTGTAGTAAAATATATCTCATATTCCATACTGCTTGACGATCAATACTTTTCCAAATGTGTTAACTTTGTGATTGCCTTTGAATTTGGCTTAATGTTTAACATAGAAGATACAAGAGCTCTTTTTTTTATCTCATTTATAATGGCTGATTTCAAATATAAAACATACACAGGATCCCCTTTTTATTTTTTTGTTTTACCCATTTTTAAACAGTTTCCAATATAATAAATCTGTAGATTTGAATTCTGTAGGGTGACTAGTAACCATAAAACGTTTCTAACATTTTTTCAAAGAGAAACCAGGGGTGTGGCACTTAGTCGCCCCGACAAACGGGATGAGAAATTGTCACACAAAATAATTTCTCCCTCTCTTCTGTTGTAACTCAAATTTCTTTAAGATTTATAAATTAATAACAAAGGTATAAGTCTATATTGTATTGAAAATTCAGCCCAATTTAACTGGTATCAAAGGAGATATGGCAAGAAATTTCGAAAATTTGCCACTTTGTCACCCCGTTTGACGGTGGTATATTATAACAAGAAATCAATTCAATAAATACTAGAGCAGCTATCCACGTTTATGAGGTTTGCCCAAACAGAATTTTGATTTAAATTTATAAATTTAAATAATAGTAGAAACTATACAGACTACTTTATTATTTTAATTCCCAAATAAACTATTCATTCATCCTGAACCGTTTATTACGAGATGGGATACATGGTTAGATGCTGCAATTTTTTACGCCGATAATTTCGAAGGAATAAAAAATATAATTCTTGAAATCACTGCTGACTGCATTGCTCTAGAAAACTGTACAAAGATAGTAACATCAACAGAATTGCTACAGAACCTTTTGTATATTAAGTCAAATTATAGCTTTGTTTCAAGTTCCATTCGTAAACTAGAAACTCAAGGCATGTCGCTCTCGGAATCAGTCGAAGTAGTAGACGAATTTGATATGCTATGTAAGAAGGTTAAGGATACAATAGGTAATTCTATATACGATAAATTTAAAAAAGTGATAAATAAAAATGCGAGGTATTTGAAATTGAAGAAAGTTAAGAAAATTTTGGAAGGTGAAACGGTAAACGATTTCGACTTTAATTTTAGTTTAGAATGTATTACAAAGTTAAAAAAATGCACCAATTACATCTGTGGATGTTGAAAGAAGCTTTTCTATTTCGAAACATATGTATTCTGATAGAAGACAAAACTTTCTTTTAAACAATTTTGAAAAACATATAATTATGTAAAAATTTTGCATATTGTCGCAATTTTGTTTGCGCCAGATTTATGCATATTTTCTCAAAAATCGATGCATATACATGCGCATATATTCCAGTTTTTCTTTGCATATAATCCGGTCTCTAGTGATAACGATTACTCATTAATTAGGGGAATAACCGAATTATAACGTATAGCATAAAGCTACTCCCTTGCGCAAAGTTAGCAGACGCAAGAATGTGCAACGCCGTCACTGAAATGAAATACTAACAAAATTACTATTGTTACATCAAGTAAGGTATGTCGAGAGAACTATTGAACTATTTGAAATTTTGAGAAACGGTTTTCTATAGGAAGCAATCGCGATTCAGATAACTGGAAGGTGCTGTGACGATATAAATTTTCAAAAAAATAATAAAAGGTTCATTTAACACTTTCATTTTACCGTGGACTCAGGGATGACATCCGACAGACAGAAGATTGAACCTTGTTTCAACACTCCTCTTTATATAAACCTTAATAAGTTGTATCATCACTGAAAGTTACCAAAGCAATATAATGTATTTTAATATTACAAAATATGATATCCTTTTGTGACATTACACTGAAAAACAAATATTGCTATGTCAAACACATAAAATACAACTTGATATAGAGATACATCGAAAACAATTTCAACGCCTACTCCTGGGAATTCGGAAATTCCCTATATACGCCATTTTTTTTATTACAGCTTCAATGTGTAAGGTACAAGATCTCTGCGTAGGTAGAAGATAATCGCTTCTATAAACATCCCTGGAAAAGCTTTCTAGATAAAGAGCTGAGTATGTATTATGTACGTATCGAAAATTGAATAGAATGTCTCTCTTTGAACGCTTAAAATGATACCGCTTGTGTTATTTCTACTTTAACGCAGTTTTCGCAGAATAAAATGGCGCAAATATCATCTACGGCACCTAGTCACTAGCAATAGATATTTACTCTAATGCTCTATTCTCACAACTCAAAACGAAATTTCAAACAAAGTGGATTTAAGAAAAACTCAACCCGTATTTCATTACAAAAAAAGGAAAACCTTTGTATTAACTTCAATTGATTTACGTTTCTTTATTATTTCCGAAAAATATACCATGATATTGTAATGCACATCAAAATAATTACATAATCAGTAACGTATATATATACTCTTTTATTTTTTTATGCAAAAACTACAGTGAGCACCGAGCTATAAGACTTGGATTAATATTCTAAAGTGTGTTTATGAAGTAGCGGATTTCTTTCGTGTTCTGTTTATTAACATTATTAACGATTTCCTAGATTAGAAGTTAAATGTCTCTGTCTTGCATAACTAACAGTTAGTGACACAATATAACTTGAAATACCTCCTCTAGATAACTGAAAATGCATATTACATAAATGCTATTCCATCTATACTTACAGTAACTTCACTAATCGTATTATGTCAACTAGATTTGCTAATATCAATACAAGATCATTGTTTACAGGTGTTAGTGAACTTCTTAATGCAATCTTAGAAGAAACTTGGTTGAACAATACAATTCCTGATGATGACGTTGCAATACCTTAGAAACTCTATACAACGTACAGTTTCTCAGACAAGTAATTCTAACATCATTCAACACATTTTTATAAATTGTAAATTACATAGCAAAACATATGCTGTTGGATGTATTTACAGAACATCCCATGCAGATTCTGTAGCATCTCTAAATGTCTTAGAAACAATTATATTGTAAACGCCAAATTGAATGGCGAGCGGTGGGAGTAATTAATAAACTAATAATTTATTACAGTAAAATATATACAAACTTATTTCTTTAACAGTATACGAGGGCGACCTGAAATGTTTCCGGAATCGACAAGAAAAACACGGTATTGGTGTGGTCTTTCGTTTTTATTTTTCGATGTAGTCTTCTCGAAGATCGATACACTTTTGCAAACGGTGTGTCAGTCTCTTCAAACCGTCGGAAAAGTAGGATGTTTCGGGGCCGTACCATCTGTAGCGGCAATGACCTCCTCATTTGAGGCAAATCTCTTTCCTTCCAATGATTTTTTCAGGTTTAGGAATAGGATAAAATCGCTGGGGGTTAGGTCCTGTGAATATGGAGGATGAGAGACTAATTCGTAGCGCAACTCATTCAATTTGAACACGACGATGCGGGATGAATGAGCCGGTGCATTGTCGTGGTGAAAAAGCACTTTTTTTCCGCTGCAAACGAGGCCGCTTCTTCTTCAGTAGCGCATCGAAACGGATCTATAAATCGCTGTAGTATTACCCCGTGATCGTCCTTCCCTTCTGCAGATAGTCGATGAGGATCACATCTTGGGAATTCCAAAAAATGGTCGCCATGACCTTTCCGGCCGATGAAACGGTCTTTGCTTTCTTCGGAGCCGATTCGCCCGAAAAAGTCCACTGCTTCAACTGTTCCTTGGTCTCCGGTCTGTAGTGGCGCATCCAAATCTCATTCGCGTTTACGGAACGCATGAAGAAATATCTTGGATTGCGTTGAATCCTGGCCAGACACTTCCCCGAAACGGTTACCCGATTTCGTTTTTGCTCCGTTATGAGCAAACGCGGTACCCATCGCGCCGAAAGTTTTTTCATACCCAAAATTTCGTGTAGGATATGGCCAACGCGTTCTTCTGAGATGTCTGTTGTCTCTGCTATTTCTTTCAACTTCAATTGGCGATCGGCTAACACGACATCATGAATCTTGTGGACCATTTCATCGTTCACGCTTGAACTCCCTCACCCAGAAGCTGATGGTTGAAAGTGATTACAGTACATTCGCCATGAACCCATGTTTTCCCATCCATCCAGAAGTGTTTATTTCAAATTTGCAAAATAATGAGCTTGCTATTATTGGCGATTTAACTATAATCACGAAATAAAACCGCAGCGATATTCCGGACCACTTAAGTGTTGTATGTGCATAAAATTAATAACTATTTTGAATCATTTTGTACCGGTTTACTTCCAGACCACAATACTTTAAGTTTCTACGTATATAATAAATAGAATAAATAATAGTTTTAGCTTCAGTTTCTTCGACAACTGCGATATATTAAAATTATATTAGGGAAATGAAAACTATCCTTGCCTGAAATTATTGAAATACTTAATTAATCAATATTCCTTCTACGACGAATTTCCGGTTATCTTGAAAAAGGCGGCAATCTTTCGCCTATACATAGTAGGCTACATACAACTAAATTCAGCCACTTGCGCCCGATTAGATCCCATATTTTCCAAAATAATTGAAAAAGTATGATTAAGCATATACGCGGATAAAGAGGAGGATTGCCCACTTAAAGACCATACGCATTAATATTCAGATCTCTTCGACTTTCCCTTGTATGTAATTAATATCAACTAAACGCATCACAAATATTGTATTAAGCATTCCTGAAATTTTCAATTTTTACTTACATATGACACATATGCCACTCCCAGAGATGTTTCGGAATAAATGGTTTAAAGTCCGCATTTCCAGCGTTGAAGATCCTGGCTGTAAATCTTAGTAATCTCCTGGTTTCCAAATGCCAAGAATTTGATTCCTTTTGTATTACGTACGCTTGTGAAGCTAAACAGTTTTCTTCCATTGCGCACTGTAAGAAGAACATTTGCTTATCTTCCAAAAACGCAGTTCTGATTAATTCCAAATGATCTATAACTAAGTCCGCCATACTATGAGTACACGATACAGCTGCTACGTCATGACCCTTGCATTCTCCAAACCGGTATTTATCGTAAAAACAATCGCTTAATGAATTTTCATTTCCGATACACTTCACACCACCATACGTATTAGGTGTAATTGTTCCTCCAAAGAAATCTGTTTGCATAGCATCATTTGCGTAACCCAAACCCAAAGATTTGCACACGACCATTGCTTCCAAAAGTGACCAACCGTCACCGCAAATAGTAACCCAATCACCTGATTTTATTTTTATTTCCACCCTTCCCTCCGTTGCTATTCTACCATCAACTATTCTGACGTCCAAGTAGCTAGGCATGCGAACCCTGCGAGAAAAGCAAACAATTTACAGTTCAAGCAATTAATCTTATCCAGTCCGACTAGAAATACTAAGTGCCTTTAGAACTAGGAAAAGTAGTAAATTAAGATCCAATTTAAAACCTAAGATTATAATATTATACATAACTATAGACCATACGGAAAAAATGTTCTAAACAAAAGTTCTCTAGTACTTTTAGTTTCTATTCTCTAGCTTATATTATTTGTAATATTGTATTTCATTGCCTTGATAACCGATTTGGTTTTAGAATGATTATCCAGTAATGTTATAGAATTGCAACTGTAGCAGTAAAATACTGTAGTGTTTGATACAAATGTAATTCACGGGACATTCCTTTTAATTTCGGTTATTTAACAATGTAAGCCTAAATTTGGGAACACTTCTAAATTAAATAAACAAACGATTCCGATTACTTTTGAAAACCTATAACTGTTGTATCGAAAAAGCGTCATAATCAAAAACATGTTTCCATCTATTACTTAAACTCTCTGACAGTTTTTAGATTCCACGCCTGAAAAGAAGTCGGTGATTCAGAAATGAAGACATTGTGAAGCAAATTTTAAAACGCGGTATCGTTATTTTAAGGCTGTACGGTAGAAAGCGAAAGAGATGGAAATCCGATGAAAAAGGATCAGAAGAACAGAGAGATATGGAACAATTTCTTAGCCGACCTCCTGAATATCTGCTTTTTGTTGTTAGCACCATGAAAACGACCGTTAACGTGCATCAAAATCACTTGATGTTCTCCTGGAATTATTGACAGTAAATTCCAACAGTAATGTAAATTATCTTCAGTAGATGCACATCAGTTTGCCTGCATGAGTACTAGTTATTGCTCCAGGAATTGCCTTTTTGTTAAGACAATTTCTTTCCCGTTATTGAAATTAACGTAAAGGTACAATTCTCCATTACCAGCAACTATATTGGACAAAAACAGTCGATGCCGTTGACGAGTTAAGCAATGACAAGCTAGAAAAGACCCACAAATGTTGATACACTAATTTTTGTTCTTTTCACTCAAAACCTTCAGCACCCATATACGTAATTTTTTAACTTTAACCATGAAATAAAAACGTCGTACAGTGATCGATTGGTTACACTCTATAGTGACCAATCAAATGATCTTTATCAAAGTTTAATATACGAGGGCTGTCCGGCACGTAGCCTCGACTTGACACCAATGGATTTTTTTCTATGGGGCTACCTTAAATCAAAGGTATACAGCAGAACTCTTCACTCTAACAGAGCACGAAACGAGAATATTCGAAGAGAAATGGTGACTATCAGGGAAAATGTGTACCTAGTAGTTTTCGAAAATTTTGCCCCGCGTTTAGAAGAGTGCCAACAAAATAACGGAATACGTTTAGAAGACATAATTTTTAAGAAATAAACCTCTAAGGCCTATATTTAAAAAGAATAAATCTTTATTCGTTAAACCTGGTCATTCTTTTATTATATCCTTTTTATTTTGAAAAGGACTATAGGATCCTTCTTTGATTCGTCAAAATATATGATAAAAGATATTAAATAAGGAGCCAGACTATTAATTATTGAAGTAAATGTTAGGTTTTATTGAGTATGTATTACACAAGAAAAAATAGTTATTTTTTTATGTCATGTAATAGTGGTGATTGCTATCATTTATTCAAGTTTATTTAAGAGGTAGTAATGCAAAGAATTTTTGCGAATAGAAGTAAAAACAAAAACTTACTGGTTAAACATTATTTTTTATTCTAAAATACTTCTGTTCATTTGTCCGTTTTCTTATTAAATACCCTTTTTTGCAATTGCAATGGTTTAATACGAATAGAATATTGAAACGCTATTGGAGCGGATATTAAAGAATATTATATAAATCATCTCGCTATATTTTATACATACGTCATTGCTAAGACATACTAGTTATTAGTTTATTAGATAGACATTTTCTAGGACAAACAATTACGCGAAATTAAGTGAATTCAGAGTGTTCAAGATTGATGAATTTCTAGCGAAATACTCTGTATTTAAGATGTATTTATCCGTACACATTTTCTTCTATATCTCGCCAACCAGTTCTAAATCTAGAAAAGTGACGTTCTGTTAAAAAAAGAATATTTTCCGCTTAGCTATTCTATTCAAAATCAAATAGAAGCGAACAAACTCCATAGAGATTCCAAAAGCACCTACGTTCTATAATAAAATTTTATATAAATCTGAGCTGAACCCATTTTATACAGCTAAAGTTTGCAAACTAAAGCGTGAATGATTTTTCCTCGCCTGAAAACTTACATTAAACTTTCACGCTCTCTGATATTACTCCTCTTGCCGTCTACTTCGGTTTCCTGACAAATAACGCCGGCAGCTTCAGTAAAATCACAGTCATTGTTACCCCATCCGTCAAATCTACACGCTGTTATTTCGCGTTCGGAGCCATCACAGTAGACATTATCCATCCAATAACGTCCTGTAAATAAACAGAGCTGAAAACTGAAATATTTCAATTTTCTCTAAAGGGACAGAAGCAGAAAACGTGAAAAGGAAAATGAAAAAGAATGTCAGATATTCAAAAGTGAACGAGTATATAACGATCGTCCCTACCATTAGACATTTGTAGAATTTATTTTTTTATTATTTAAGTTCCGGAAAAGTATTGACACCTTCAGATATCGATTATTCATAGCATATTTAGTAATCAATTTTGCTGTAATTCTGGCAGAAATAAAAAGGAACAACGTAAAATACGGCATATGTATGCATATCGCGTTGGCTTAGGATCATTTAACTTTGTATTTGAAACAAAGGTGTACAATGATTTTTATCCACAATTAAATGGGTTGCTGAACTTGTTTACAAAATAAACCAAGATAACCATGTGATAAGGATTTGCTATTCTATTATTTTCATTTGGGAAACGGTACCTAGAAAGCTACTCACTTTAAAATTTTCATGTACACTCGGCAAAATGTATACTTCCACATAAACTATTAAAAAGAACATTCGATTTTTCTTAATATCTTCATCGTCACCTTATACATTAAAGTTAAACTACAAAGAAAGGCAAATGAAAGAGAAGATATCATTTAAAATTTTACTTTTTAATGAAGATATTTACAACAAATTAAAATAATAATTTTTATTAATAAATTCCAATTAAAGGGAGTTGGATCGTTTACTGAGAATAACTTTAAAAATCCGATTTTTCATACTGCTTGCCAAGTTGATAAACATTATGTAACAGGAATCTAATTCCAGTACCTCTTTGTCGCATATATCAATTCATCGATGCTATTATATTGCCTATTATTGATATATCCGTTTGTTATGAATATTCCTCGGAAATGTTTGATAGAGTTAAGGTCGAAGAATCGTTCTGAGAATTGTCCGTTGTCGATCTACATTAGGAATTACAAGGAATTTTTACTAAGAGAAATGATAAGAAAAAGCCAATATTTGCAACTTTTGTAAAAATATGCATAAAAATGCCTAAATATGCAATATATACAATCACTAATTAGCGCTAGTTAACTTCAATTCGTATAATACGTCTACATATACACTATAATTAAAGATATGCAAAAAATAAATTATGTATATGCACTTTGCATATAATCCGGTCTCTACTAATAACGCAATACTACAGCGAATTTTTGCGTCACTCTACATCAACAATACAATCAAACTAAAATAATAAGTAATTACATGAATTATTTTTAATATTAATAGTAACCGAGCTGTGCGCTACTGCGAAAGCACTTATTTCTGCGGGCTTATTCTGTAATGTTCTGTGTGTACGTAATGAGCCGACTAGCATTAAGATATCGAAAATGACCCTTTTTATGGACCAGGCACGTTCAGGTAGAGGGATTAGATAAAGAGCAGTTTTTCGGAAATGTTTATCAGGGCTGTCATAAAATATGAAAATAGACGACACGGGGATTTTAATATAATGAAAAATTTAGTTTGCATTTAACTTTTGTACTGCAAGCAGTGAATAGTGAAGAATTTGTGCAAAGTGTTTTAAAACAGCGAGTAATGTAAGTAGTTGGGCAAGAAACGCGTGCTCAAATAGTGGCATATTACAACACCAGTAAAAGTAACCGAGAAATTGCTAAATTACTGAAGTTGAACCTTAGAACCGTGGATTATAATGTTAAAAAGCATCAAAGAAGTATCCAATAAACAGCAACCCGGACGGCCAAAAATAACAACATCAGCAGAAGATTGTGCGAATGTAATCACGAACAAACGAAATACACGAAAAATTGCTGCCGAAATGAATATATCGCGCCCAAAACCAGTAAGCGTCGCCATGGTAAAAGAGTGCTCGCGCCAAGCTGGTTTGTATTAGGGCGAGAGAACACAAACAGTAACCGTTGAAAGATTGGAAGAAAGTGTTCTGGACGGACGAATCTAAGTGTCTCACCTTTGGTTCAAACAGACAAACATTTGTCCGTAGATTAAAAGAGGAAGGAGCATTTGAATCCTGTATTACACCAACAATAAAACGGAGGAGGATCAGTCATGATTTGGCAGTTGTTTTGGCAGTACTTCTATGGGTGATTTATTCAAAATAGATGGTATCCTTAAAAAAGAAAACGATTAATCTATAATAAGGACCCAAAACACACCCAAAGATATTCTATTAAGATATTCAGTGTTTGGAACAATTGGACCGCAGAGAGGAAATTGTTGTTATGAAGTGGCTGCTCCAATGTCCAGATATCAATCCGATCGAGGCTTCGTGGGAGGACCTCGTCTGACAGGTTTCAAAATCTCCAAATTCGACAACAGCCTTTTTGGGCGCAACTACAGGATATGTGGAGGAAAATAGAGCCGCTAACACTGGCAAAGCTGCTAAAGGGAATGCCAATATTGTGTACCGCAGTAATAAAAGCGAAAGGTAGACACATTGACGAATCGCAAGTTTAAGTTAGTATCTGATTATCTGTGTTAGCCAATAAACAAATAAGCACATTGTTTTTACAATTGTAATAGTTCTCTGTATAGTAACAAAATAAAGGTTCATTTTATAATTAGTTTTTTGCTTATCTCTGTTATATTCTAAGGGTGAGTAAACACTTATGGCCAGTAGTAATATATTTGTATGTAAAAGAACCCCAAATCAACAGCTCCGCTACCAAAATTTCGTCTGATAGCAACTTCTTGTGCAAATAATGCGAATAATATTTGGAACCATTGGGACTATCTAAACTAAAATTTCTTCTCGTCAAAGAATATAACCGATAATCCCATCCCATATGATTTTGCACAAATTTTGGCATAATTAAGTTTATATTTCTCCATTTAAGATGACTTCGAACCATATTTTACCCATAGAAAACGTTTGCTGCTATACCAAATTTGTTGTACACCTCTTTTAATTATTGGTAAATTTAGATCAAGTATAAAGCTACATTACCAAAATCATTGCCTTCCTTCATCACATCACTTTTGGTTTTTTATTTTCTTTTTTAAAACAATCTTTACTGAAACGTCCTAATCTTATAAAATTCATTAAGTGATAAGATCGTTCTATTTTCTTAGCTATAGCTCAGTTTAAAAAGCCTGCCCCCTTTATAACAAATTCTTTTCTTTTGAATTAGTCATTTACTTAGAGACTATTATATATGCATATATTAACGTTATATGTATTTAGTAATAAGTAGAGACCGGATTATATGCAAAGTATGTATTACACTGATTAAAGTTAATTAGCGTTAATTAACTTCCCCCTTATCTTTTAAAAATTTAAATAATGATTTATATAACCGTATAACCGTGTGGGTTAAATATTGCCTGTAATTCTTAGGATCTCCTTTTGCGCTAGGAAAATCGTTTTGGCTGAAGGAGACGAACCCAAAAGTTAAATACCGTAGATCAATCTGGCTTAAATTTCAGCGTAGTAGGGGTTTACCAGAATGGGTTAAACTATGTTTTAAGGCTCTAAAGTGATACGCTTTGAGCGCAACTTACTAAGGTGCTGCAGTGCTATTCCCATAACATATAATACTACAGTGCTAATCCCTGAAATTTAGCTTTGGTTAGTTGCTTTATATGTGTATCTTTGTTTTATTTAATTTTAGTTGCTGCTACCAAAACCACTTATATACGCTATAAGCTAGGCTTTCTATTTCGCCATGACTATCTGAAGTAACTGAAACAATGGTATCATGCGGATACATGCAACTTTTGTAAAACCTACACTACCGTCCATATTAGTTCGGACACGCAAACAAATTTAAAGAAAACGAGAAAATATTTACTCATTTTTCTAAAGCTTAAATTTTTTATTGCATTTTATTAATAGCAATTAAAAGAAAAAAGTGATTCTAACGAAAAATAAACAAGAATTTCTTAAACATTCCGTTCATCAAAGAAACTCCCTTTTGGGTGAAGAACATCTTTCACAATCCGAGGCATCCGCTTCACTAATTTTTCAAGGAGTCTTTTTGGCATATAGCCCATTCCTTTTGTAAAATGTTCAACAGGTGGCCTACGGAGGTAAGGCATACTTTTCGAACGCTCCTGTCCAATTCATCCAATAACAGCTCGATTATCTTGTTCTTCATTTAAGAAATTTTTACATATCACTGCTAAGTGTTTGGGGTCATTGTCCTACATAAATACAAAATTTGGGCCGATTAAACGTTGCCCCGACGGTATTGCATTTTCTTGTAGTATTTCTAAACATCCCTCTTTGCAAAATACCTTCGATTCGCTTCAGGTCTCCTGTACCGGCGTAGGAAACACAACCCCAAATAAGCACAGCTCTTCAATTAACGTTTGACCTGAAGATACCAAACCTTCTAAATTGATCGGCAAGAATTTGAATAAAAATAGTTTATGAAAAACTTTTTTTTCTTTCTCGTTATATATAAAAACATACCTGTAGAGTTTATATACAAATACATATTTATAAGGCAAAGATCAGTAAAAGAAAAACGAGTAAAAACGACTGATACAAGGAAACGATTGCAACTGCCCATTCACTATTTGCTTCAAATAATAGCAATTTAAAATGACTACTAAACATTTTCAGTAAACTATATTTCATTCTGATTCGAGTAGGTTGTACATTATTCCGTCCAAGTTTCGACCATCTTACCAACTTACTTCTAGCCGGACCGAATCTGGAGCTATAAGTGGCTTTTCCAACTCCTGGAGCATATCCAAGTTGTCTGCAAATGACGTCTGCTTCAGCATCGTCCCATTCGTCGTCGCAAACAGAACCCCACTGACCGTCGTGTAGAATTTCCACGTTTCCTATTCAAACATAAAGAGAACTTCAACTAATTACTTCTTTACAAGCTAAGAATGAAACGAACCGCTGTATTTTATTTAAAAAACTAGGTTAATGATACTCCACATAGAACTAAAATCGCAGGGAATGTAATGGTGGAATTTAATATAGTTTTATTGCTATTGTTGAGCGTGCTTTAAATTCGAAGTGCTTTTGTTATACGTTTGTTTGGTTTGCTTGATATTATTTAACATAATAGAAAAATATTACCCATACAGCATTCGTAGATACATCGTATTATTGGTGGTGCTAGCATTTAATGGAATTCCCCTCTAATAAATCAACTAGATTACAGTAATAAAACGTGCTTGTTTAAATAACCAACGACTTGATTGGGTACACGGAAAAGCTTTATAATTCTTGCATGGAACCTATTTTTGAAACTAAGAACATGACAAACCTAAATTATTTTCATAGGAATTCTATTAAACAATTTTAATTTAAACGATGACTGAAATCAGCTCCCACAAAGTCGGTGTTAAAATCTTGTAAATATTGTAACTTAAAAACGGTTTGATATAACAGTATTTAGTTAAAAGAGACGATCAATGGTTGAAACTAAATATTCGGATATATTCGTGAAGAAAGAAGTGGAGAGCTACTATCGTATATACAACACCACCTGATTACGTAACTGGTAATTGCACGTTAGTTGCGAGAATATATACTTCCAAATTACGCTTATTAAACTAATTTATTGTGGTGTACACAAAATTAGTCAAAAGCTTAATTTAAAAAATTTATATAAATACTTTCTTATATTCTGGCTATTGATTTCTATCTTGTTGTCATCCCTAAACCAACTAAAGATGTAAATTGTATTAGTAACAATCATTTTTAAAGAAACGATAATTAAGCACGGATAATATTTAGAAAAACATTATCAATGCAGTTTTTGCAGTTATACACATAAGGTTATAAGGGAAGAAGAGTGCATGCACGAAAGTTCAATTTTAGATAACCGAAAATTTCAAATTATGCGCCAATGGAAAGACTTACTGATATGCGGTTGGCAACATTATATCTGTATATAGACCGTTCGCATCTTAAAATTATGTAGTATGGCTCATGAAATGTTATACTCTCTTTCTGTTGACAAAAAGTTTATGGATGTACATCTCTTTTTAACTTGGGCAGAGTTGCGCGATTTTGTATTAGTGACATTTTTGACAGCTGCATTACCCATGATTCTCATCACATTTACACTTTCGGTTAATTTAGGAATTTCGCATTTCGTCCGTGATTTGTATGTATTTTGTGTGCCTTATTTGAAACGTTATCACTTTTCCCCTGCGTTTGTTAATATGTATATCTAGGTATATATATATATATATATACTAGGGTGTCAGAATAAAATAGACACCTACTAATTAAAAAAAGATTCTATTCTCGTTATAACACATGGGCTGAAAAGTCCCGGGCCTAACACATAGATGACGCTACTTTTATTGCAGTCACCTTTCTCTCAGTTAGTACTAACCTTCAAAAGACAGCTGTTAAAATTTCATGATATTCTATTCATTAGTTTGTGAGTTATTGTGCTAAAAGTCACGCTACTTCTGTTATTTTCAAAACAATGGATCAAAAACAATTTCGTATTTTAATTTTACACTGCTTCTTGATGGGAAAAAATACCGTTCAAGCGAAGCAATGGCTTGAAAAGTGTTATGGGGACTCCGCTCCATCAGAAACAACAATAAAACGTTGGTTTGCTGACTTCAAACGTGGTCGTAGAGACACCGATGATGCAGAACGCAGTGGACGTCCAAATGAGGCGGTAACATCAGAAAACATCAAAAAAATCCACAAAGTGGTTTTGAATGATCGAAAAGTGAAGTTGCGTGAGTTAGCTGACATCGTAAAGATATCAAAAGAACGTATTGGCTTTATATTGCATGAGCATTTGACTATGAGAAAGTTCTGTTCAAAGTGGGTGCCGCGTTTGCTCACTGTTGACCAAGAACAAGAACGTGTTGATGATTCTGAGCAGTGTTTGGCCATGTTTAAACGTAACAAACCGGAATTTTTGCGTCGATATGTGACAATGGATGAAACATGGATCCATCACTTCACTCCGGAATCAAAACGTTCGTTATCTGAGTGGACAGCAACTGGTGAACCTCGTCCAAAGCGCCCGAAAGCACAACAATCGGGTGGAAAGGTTTTATCCTCGGTATTTTGCGTAATCAACAGTGAATATTATATAGCGTTATTGGAGCGTTTGAAGGCCGAAATTGCAAAGAAACGACCGCATATGGCAAAGAAAAAAAATTTGTTTCATCAAGACAACGCACCGTGTCAAGTCAATCGAAACAATGGCAAAACTACATGAATTGAACTTCGAATTGCTCCCACATCCACCGTATTCGCCAGATTTGGCTCCCAGCGACTGCTGGCCGTTCGCAGACCTCAAAAAAATGCTTGCCGATAAGAAATTTCGCACGAATGAAGAGGTTATCGCTGAAACTAAGGCCTATTTTGAGGCAAAAGATAAATCGTTCTACAAAACTGGTATTGAAATGTTAGAGCGGCGCTGGAATGGTTGCGTTGCTCTTGAAGGAGATTACGTTGATGAATAAAGCTAATTTTGAACCTGAAAAATCGTGTTTTCTTTGTTAGGCCCGGGACTTTTCAGCCCATGTGTTATATACAAAATATTTTAAAATTTTTAAATTAGACTAATATTTTGTCGATCCATCTTTACTTGCGTGAAGTGCTGCGAGTCGTCGTGGCATAGAATCTATTAAATGATTAATGGTGTCTTCTGGAATATTTAACCACTCTCCTGTAACAGCTGCCACGAGTTCTTCCTTATTGCTGGGTTTTCGGGGTCGTTTCGCCATATTTGTCTGGATTATGTGCCAAACATTCTCTATCGGATTCATGTCTGTTCCTCTTTCCATGTGGTTGTTGTTCTTGCTTTGTGGCAGGGTGCTCCATCCTCCATAAAAGTGGCGCCTTCTTTAGATAAAATGGCGTTGTCGAATATCGGTAGTAGTCCTGTTAATATTTGGATATATTTTGCCGCATTTATATTTCCGTCGCAGATTACTAATTGCGATCTTCCACCATACCACACATCGCGCCCCAAACCATGATGTTCACACCGCCGTATTTCACCGTCTTATGTAAAAATTTGTCGTCCAGTTGCTGTGACGGACGTCTCCATACCCACGTACGACCACTATCACTGAATTGGCAGTATCTGCTTTTATCTGAAAAAATGACAGACCGCCAAAACTCTTCGGGCTTCATTCGCATTTCGATTGCCCAAGCCATTCGGCGACGTTTTTGAAACGCCGTAAAGAGAGGTCTTTTCTTTGCCATCCTTGTATACATCCCCACACTGTGGAGGTATCGCAGAACATTGCGCTGACTTTTCTGTGAAGTTGCCGCAAGCTCAGCTGTACTTTTTCACGGTTCTCTTAACACTTCGCGCACAAGCACCCTTTTACTTCTTTCAGAAGGTCCGGCACGACCTGGTCTCGGCTCCACTGTTGTTTTTTCCTTGCGTTGAAATTGTGTAATCACACGGTTAACTATGGACAACGGAATATTTAATAATTTACTTATTTCACGTTGCGAAGCGCCGCGTTCACTCTGGCCAACGATGCGATCCCGGGTGAAGTCGCTAATATCACTCGTAAGCGAGGCATAGTTGTAACGATACTAAACTATGACGAATTCCTTCCGATACATCTACCCCTACCCTAATGACAAGAGAAAGTTCTTAATTCGTTCTTAGAATTTAGCTGTTTACATATTTATACCGCTTTACCTGGTGTCTATTTTTTTCTGTCACCGTAGTGTATATAGAAATCAGTTTATATTATAGGAAAAGAAACGTTACTACCATATAACATAATACTATAATAAACATATAAGAAATATTGATCATGTTCCATTTGTCATTCCTTCACATAACCAACTGTAGAGTTTGAAACATTCTAAAAATATAATTTTAACACAAAGTAACCGTTCCTATAAGAGTCATACTGAAAGTGCGAACAGACGATTCACGTATGTAGTATCATAATACACGACATAGCAGCATGTTTTCAGATTGTTGACATCTCGTCTCGTAAAAGTTGTTTCAACTTTTGAAGCAGGCTTACTCAATATAAGGAATAGCTTATATGATTCAAAAGTGGTCGCCACACATTGGAAGGTTACCATCGAAGGAAGGTCCTCGATTTTAACAGATGACGCTTAGGTTTAGGAAATTAAGGACCACCGTTTAATTATCAGAGATCTTGCAGGAGAGGTTAGTATCTTAATAGGATCGTGCTATGATATTTTAAGCGAAAAACTGAACATGCATCGAAGTATAGCAAAGTTTGATCCTTCTTTAATGACTGAACAGAAGAGAGAAAGTCGGGTAGAAGCTTGGCAACTTCTTAAACAAGCCAGCAAAGGCGAATCATTCATACAAATTATCAAAGCAGAAAAGGAAAGCCAAGTTTACGCCTACGACATTGACACACAGTATATTGGCAAAGAATCTCCACGCGCAAAAAAAGCACGTCCACCTCGATCCCATGTAGGAATAGTACTCGCTGTTTCTCATTCTCTGCAACTTTTTCAACAAGACGACTACGAATTATAATGGGAGATAAAAGCTGGTTTTACAACTGCGACATTGAGTCAAAAATTCAATCATCACAATGAATTGGCAAAGGATCTCCACGTCCAAAAAAGACTTTAATGGAATTGTGCTTATTCAATATTTGACTCTAGGTTAAATAGTCAATCATGAGTCTGAGGACAACTTTTGAAATTAAATAATTATGTGAACACCTTATAACGAGTGCTATAGTTATAAGACTTTTTAGAAACGGGCAGTAAAATTGCAATTAAGAATCGCCAAGTGACTTGTATATCATTGAGAGTGTTATTGCTAAAAATTAAAATAAATATGAAGACATCGATGAAGAAAATAAAGCAATTCCTTCAAAATCTAAAGATCATGACGCGAGTCAAACTCCAGATTTACTCTACAGTTTCAATGTTTTAGTGTTGTGCCAAAGAATATTATTGCTTCAAGTAAATACGGGTCTTTTTTAACAACGGGTTATTTACGACAGGCCGATTTATTTAAAAAATTCTGACAATTTTGCATTAAACTGTCGACTAAACAATTGTTACCATGTTGTATATGCTACATTCTTTGAGTTTAATATGTTTTATAAATGTCAAGCCGTCGCCCCCAATTAACATATGGTAGTGAGTCATGGATAACCACGAATAGAATCAAAAGCAGAGCTACAGCCATGGAAATGAGATTCCTAAGAAGAATAGAAGGAGTAACTAGACCAGACAAAATCAGAAACACGATAATCACTAGTAATCTAAATATTAGACTAGTAGAAATAATCATAGAGGAGAGACAACTGGGATGGCTTAGACATTTATACAGAATGGAAGAAGATCGAATAACAAAGAGGATATTTGAAGCCAAAACAGAGGGCAAAAAAAGAATAGGTAGACCCCGAAACACCTGGAAAGAACAAATGTATAGAACATTAGAAAAGAGAAGTATGGAATGGATTGACGCCAAACAACTGGCTCAGAACAGGAACCTGTGGAAGATAAAAATAAGAGAATGAATAGTCCGATACCGCAAGGTACAAAGAAAGTAGGATTAAAAAAAATGTCATTGTTTTTACTTTCGCATTCTTTTTGCTCGTACGGGCTTAGTTTTGTTTTGATAGAAAACTATCTTTCCGAATCAAGCTATTTCGTTAAATCGAAGTTAGATGGTGGTTTGAAAATAGCATTAAGTTCAAAACAGAAACACGTTCCGGTGAGGTTAAGGGCTAAAAAGTATTGGATGATATCTTCATATAAAACTGTTCGAATGTAGAGTCAGACAGCTGTATATGAAAGTTACAAATAAAAATAATGGAACTTGTTTTGTAGATGAAATTGTTACATATCTTAGATGATCTAAATAAATCCTATAACATAACTTCGGAGTATTGACCTGACAATATGAACGACAAACAACGGCAGACCTCATAATATCCCCCTACCTCAACTTTGTTTTCGTTTAATCATCGAAGTAATTTATTGCGTCATTTGATTTTTGACTGAAATTAAATCTATATCCTTAATATATTTCATTCGATACTCGACTACGTGACCTATCTAACGTAGTTATTAAATCAATAAATATTAGAAATGTATGCTATACTATTTTATGGATTTCTGAATTAACACTCCATACTTTTTCAAAGATTAGTTTATTCGAACTTCTATCATAAATACAGTTGCTGAATCTATGAAATCTATCGAAGTACATGCACTTTGACTACATAATTGAACGCTTCGTTTAAAATATCTCATGCTTTCATTAATTTAAAACACATCTAAAAGAATGCCTAAAAAATAACACCAAGATAAGAAAACGCTGTAAATACAGCTTTCTCATGGTATTAGTGAAATCAATTCACGAGAGAGACATGTGAGACATCATAAAACGCTAACACACGGACATATTTCTGCCTTCCCGGTGTCATCAGCGTGGTTTCGAGTAGTTTTATGTTAACACATGTAATTCTCTCGCTGCTTCTATCACCACACTTAACTCTACGATACAAATGAATATTCGCTAACTAGTGCCAAAAGAAAGAAATATTTGTCCGCAAAATCAGACAGCGAAAATGTCCGTGTGTTAGCGTCTTTGTCTCACATGTCTTTCTCGTGAATTGATTTCACTGATACCATGAGAAAGCTGCATTTACAACGTTTTCTTATCTTTCATTAATGTTTATTAACTTTTAGCAGAACTAAGTTAGAAGTTATATTTCAATATTTGAAATCCAAAAATCTTGAAGATTTGAAAATGTGGACGATCTATAAAGTCCATTCAGATGAATAAGAAAACACTGTCTCCAAAACATTATAATGTTCACTTGAATTTTAAGTTTTCTTGATATGATATACGATTTAAGTTCTTTATGGTAATATCCGCAAATGTAACCCTGCCGCCGGAATTATTAACTTAAATTCTCCGTGAAAAAGTTTGCTGAGTTTGTATAGAAAAAGAATAACTTATGTGATGATTTTCACCAATTACTTTTAAGAATATATTACATACGTATCATTCAAATGATTATGCATACACAACTTATGGCTATTTAATTGAAATATTTTGACGTTCATATCAGATCTTCGCCACCATAGGAGCAAAAGTGCGATGTTGCATTACTTAATATCACAGCATACATTATGTTTTTATTGAGTATACATGTCTACTTGATCTTCGTCGAGCACGGAGACAGTTAATAATTACTGAAATTAAACTTATCAGAGTCTGGTTCGATATAACTATGACTGCCTTAAATCTGAATAAAACACAACTCCAAATACGTAAACTGTATAATAATAGTTTTGAAGTTCATCTATTTTTCTTTTATTCAAATTGTTCGTTGAAGAAGAAACAAAAGATTGAAGGCTCTGGAACATTAACCTTCTCAAAATATATATTCAAATTTACAATATCAGTCACGTGAAGAATCAGATATTGACCCAACTGATTTACATGAAGACCCAACTGGTTTGCATGAAGACGACAAATGTCTAAAATATCACAAATGACATACACATGAAACATTTTTGAAAACCAGTTACGATTTACTTTTTCAAATATTGCAGTAGGAATTGAAAACAATTGCTTTTTGTCATAACACATGGGCTGAAAAGTCCCGGGCCTAACACATAGATGACGCTAGTTTTATTGCAGTCACCTTTCTCTCAGTTAGTACTAACCTTCAAAAGACAGCTGTTAAAATTTCATGATATTCTATTCATTAGTTTGTGAGTTATTGTGCTAAGAGTCACGCTACTTTTGTTATTTTCAAAGCAATGGATCAAAAACAATTTCGTGTTTTGATTTTACACTGCTTCTTGATGGGAAAAATACCGTTCAAGCGAAGCAATGGCTTGAAAAGTGTTATGGGGACTCCGCTCCATCAGAAACAACAATAAAACGTTGGTTTGCTGACTTCAAACGTGGTCGTAGAGACACCGATGATGCAGAACGCAGTGGACGTCCAAATGAGGCGGTAACACCAGAAAACAACAAAAAAAATGCACAAAATCGTTTTGAATGATCGAAAAGTGAAGTTGCGTGAGTTAGCTGACATCGTAAAGATATCAAAAGAACGTACTGGCTTTATATTGCATGAGCATTTGACTATGAGAAAGCTCTGTTCAAAGTGGGTGCCGCGTTTGCTCACTGTTGACCAAAAACAAGAACGTGTTGATGATTCTGAGCAGTGTTTGGCCATGTTTAAACGTAACAAACCGGAATTTTTGCGTCGATATGTGACAATTGATGAAACATGGATCTATCACTTCACTCCGGAATCAAAACGATCGTCATCTGAGCGGACAGCAACTGGTGAACCTCGTCCAAAGCGCCCGAAAGCACAACAATCGGCTGGAAAGGTTATGGCCTCGGTATTTTGGGATGTGCGTGGTGTAATATTCGTCGACTATCTTGAGAAAGGAAATACCATCAACAGTGAATATTATATAGCGTTGTTGGAGCGTTTGAAAGCTGAAATTGCAAGGAAACGACCGCATATGGCAAATAAGAATATTTTGTTTCATCAAGGCAACGCACCGTGTCACAAGTCAATCAAAACAATGGCAAAACTACATAGATTCAACTTCGAATTGCTCCCACATCCACCGTATTCGCCAGATTTGGCTCCCAGCGACTACTGGCTGTTCGCAGACCTCAAAAAAATGCTCACCGGTAAGAAATTTCGCACGAATGAAGAGGTTATCGCTGAAACTGAGGCCTATTTTGAGGCAAAAGATAAATCGTTCTACAAAAGTGGTATTGAAATGTTAGAGCGGCGCTGGAATGGTTGCGTTGCTCTTGATGGAAATTACGTTAATGAATAAAGCTAATTTTGAACCAAAAAAACCGTGTTTTCTTTGTTAGGCCCGCGACTTTTCAGCCCATGTGTTAAGTGCGGTGTTACAATGAGTTGTAAGTACAGACAGGTCAATTTCATTCAGCGCTACAAGATACGATCCAACACATACACAGCATATAGCTGACTGGGCGAAAAGAATACTATGACGGTGAATGTAACACCTATCTTAAGACAAACTAGGTAAGATTGCTGAAAAGCTTGCAACATCACGTAGGTTTCCGCATTTGTCTCGGTGAAAAATGTTCGCCGTGATGATAAACATTTCTTATATTTTGCGAAAAACTGTTAGACACCTACCGATGTAACAAAGGTATAATTAACATAATCTTTAAAATTAACTAACTGATCGCAGATACATGATCACAAATTTGTCGTAACTCTGTAAAATCGGAATCCCTTTTTATAACGCTATCAGGCTTTTCTAATCCAACCGTTTTGCAATTATGTACTATATTTATCTGCTGCTCTTTCTCGCGTTGCCAATGTCTTCAGCACTCAATAGCATTAGATTTGAAAATTGTATCATTATTTGATCCTAAAATATCTAACAACCCTTCACACGAAAATTTAGATAATGGGGATCATTCCACGTGTTGTAATGTTGCGGTATATCTTAATAACTTCTACAGCTATCCACGAGAACACATCTAAACTATTTGCTTGATCAAACCATTGTCAATGGTAATTACCAGTGACCATGTATTGCAATACTATAGTATTAAATAAACAAACAGGGCGTCCCTTTTTCAACTAGTAAATTCTAAGAACTAATATTTGTATTGTTTACTAATTTTGCAATATATTAACTACTATAAAGTGGAGTGACATTCGATCCGCAAGGCGACGTTAATTAGCATGACTGTCGCATTTTGCGACATTTAGTAGAGGAATATTCAGCTTTTATGTTGTAATTCCACATAATTTTACAGCAAACTGTTATTGAATTTTTATCAGGCTGATTACAATTTAATAGAAAACTAATAATTGTGTCAAAATTTGCTGTAATCTTGAACATTGTTTGCGCATGTTAAGGATATTTAAAAAAATGTAAATTGATCGTTATGGAGTATCTATTTCTTTATAATTATCACAGATAGTTGATAACATTATTAGTGTACAGCACCTAGACCAATTGCGAATTACATAGTACTAGTATTTCAAGCTGCTACCACATGCATATGATGATGGATCTTGGAAATGCGCAGACAAATTGTATTTTCTAATGATAGTGTGCATAGTTAATATTTTAACACAATGGTTTATGCAACATAGTTCTATAACTTTAAATATATATTATTCATAGTGCACTTGGTAATTCTTACCTTCATACTCCTCTCTACCGCCTACTAATTTTATAGCGCCTTCCGCTTTCTTTAACCTCTTAAGATGCTTTTTGACTAATCTTGCTTTCTTAGCCTTTAACTCCGCGCCAGTATCACATGTTAAACATACTATCAATGCAGCGAGCACAACAACAGCTATCAGTATGCGATCGCGTGTCATCTTTCATCAAATAAGAACTGGTCCAAATGTTTTACGGAACGTATGTAAGACTTCATCCTTTATAATGTATAATATTCTCATAATAGTTTCATGACCTAAGCTGACACTTATTATCACATAATTTACAAGTACCAAAAAAAAAAAATGGATCCAGTCGGTTTAATTAAGACTATTCGTGAGACTGTTGTTATTTATTACGCAATTCGGTAGCTGTTATTTTCTTATAAATGCATTGAGACATCGGTTAAATATAAATACCAACAGATATCTATAGAAAATATGTAAATATTGTGTATGTACATGGTACCATCTGGTTTTAACAGGCCAAGTTCAATTCGTCATTTATTAAAGTTTAAAATTATCTATTGATAAATTAATATCAAATTTCAAAACAGCTAATCCCTTTATTATTACAGTATAATTAGCAAAATACTGCATTTGTTGTTACTGACAATAATAATTTACTGTTGTCCACATCTCCGTTCAAATATTTTAACCATGACAAAAAGATATATAATAACATCATAACTTTAAATGCTTACTACAGGTTTTAGCAGAAAGGGATTTTTTCAGTAATCTATTTTAGCATATAGAAATTATTTTTATGAAAGAAAAATATAGTTTACAGTAGTACATAAATATTTCGAAGTCTTGTTATTAAGTCTTATATTAGTGTACAGGTACTACCGTATTCATAATCGTTCGCCGGCGAATTTGTTAGCACTTCACCGCAAAACAAATACAAAGCGGCGAAGCGTTTGCGCAACGCCGACGAGCAACTATGAATACGGGGTTTATTATTCTGTAAATGACCGTTTTAGTAAAACTAAAGCATCTGTTTTATTTCATGGTTGCACTATACCTTTATGTGGTCCAATTAAATTTGGGTAAGTCTACGTATTTCAAAAAAAAGAAAAATCTTGAAACATGTTACTTTTTATTTATTGAGAAACTCATCCATATCGAAAATTTGACACGTGAACAGAGCTCAAATGACCCATCAAATGACAGATCTTTCAATGCCTGTTCTATTGTATCAAACTTCTAACAATTAACAATAAATCATGCTATTATAAAAATTAGAAGCAAATTGTTGTATAATGTATGATGGAAACTAAATATTCATTTATAATTAGCTTTGCGCTAATACGTATAAAAATGCTGTCGGGCGTGAATATTTAGATGTAGAAGATTAACTTTAGTATGAGTACAATTGGGTAGCTGGCCCAATAATTCCAAGGAACTGGGAACTCAATGACTGATCCTAACAGACCTCAACATTCCCATTCGAATAACATCCCCCGGTATTCATGCTGGCGTAACCAAGACACTTGCATGTTCAGTTTCTTGGTTACATTTACTAATTGTTAAGGACTTAACATTGTTTTTTGTATTTTATAAATTTTTTACTACTATGTATTTTATCTTCTTTGCAACCGTATGGGTTACCATTATTATTTTGATTTAGAATATTACTTTATTTTCATTTTTATATTTATTTATTTTGCTCTCTTATATCCAATTTTATTTTAATATGTATGTACATTACGCATTGTATATGTATGCAAGCCGGCCATTCACATTACACTAGCTAAAACTGCCTAATTTAAAAATCATTCACTGCAACGTCGTCGGATATGTAATGGGAGTTTTCTTAAAATTTAAGGTACACAAGCATAGGCAGTCGTCTCCCGCGCGACGGTCGAGGTATTAGCGATCGTGTACTCTCGGCCACCTTTCGTACCTGGTCGTAACGTGTACAGTAACGTCGTCGTATGATTATTAGAAATTTCTAGTTTTGGCGGGAATCGTCGAGGACGTTGTCTATTCATTTCTTTCTGGCGGGAGTCATTTGGTAACGTCGTCGAATCGCATGTATAGATTTTTTTAATAAGTATAAATTCTCGATTTTCTATCATCGTACGTCGAGGCTACTGTGTCCATTGTCGTCTATACATATTTTTAGTCTTCGGTTAAGTTTGTGTCGTAGCGGACGAGTTTCACGGACCAGTTTTCTTATGTAATGTCGGCATCATCGCTCCGTTTTACTTGTCGGTGCGCAGTTCGCACATTTGCTGGTTACTGTCTTTTTCCCTTCTTTGGGGCGCAGTAGTACAGAGCTAAAGATTGCACATAGCGTAATATTTCAAACGAGAACGCCTGGGTAGCTGTGACATTACTTTTGTTTTGAGATCGGCTATTATCGCTACTGTCGCCCTCGACCAGGCGTTCAAGCTCTAAGAGATAGGGTGGGTTCCCCTATAAATGTGAATATAACGAACGTATTTGGTTCAAGTACAAATACATGCCAATAATACAGGGCCAAGTCCCTTAGGCAAATTTAAGACAAGGAAAGTATATTAGGCTCCCGGAAAGGGACATATAAATAAGCATAGCACCGAGGTGCGCTTATAAATTTAAGAAATAAATAGGGTTGGCTCCCCTATAAAAAGGTAGTGGTGCATGCAAACAGATAGAGGCATTAGTACATGCCTCTAACAAAGCTTCAGCGGAAGCATATAAGAGTTTAACCTTTTAAACAGAATTAAGACATGGCTTTGCAACGTACATGCTGAGGCATTACTTTATGTTGCTACCAATGAAAATACATATACACATGCTAATGTACATTACATGTATAAGAGAGCTCGAATAACTGCAATTATTGCAAATATATATATCTTACGTACATCGTACATGTACATAGGCAAGAGTGGAAACCGTGTAAGCATTTTATTTTTAAATATATTTTTTGCGCATGCGCATTGAGTTTCACTGTACAACCTTTCCTTTAGTAAATAAGCGAACATACTCTATAAGTAAGTATTGGTCAAGTAATTCAGGAATTTACGAGCAGGCTACAGCGGCGTTGTTCTTCAAACCAGGAGAACGTAACACTAATTCATCATCAAGACCTCTCAAATTTCGGTTCACATTAAATATTAAGGAGAAACTTGCATTTACGTGTTCACGAGATCGAAATAACTCATGAGTTAAAGCTCAGAGACTCGCAATAACGCTTTGAGTTTAATATACTGATACAAGTAAATACGTAATTACAGTAAAATCAAAATCAAAGATTTATGAAGAAATAGTATCTACTTTAATGTTCAATTTAATGCTTCGTATTCATATGCGCTCAATAACTGCTGTGGGATAAGGAAGGTAAGGAATACAAACAAAACAAGAACAAACCAAATGCAGAAAATTCGATTCAAATAGAACCCTTTAACCTCTACTACCTTTATATATTTTTCTTCGCCTGCTTACTATATGGGAAATAAATACGTTATATTTCTTTGTCCTTTTCTACTCGATCTCTCTTATCATAGGAAGCGGTAGATTTCAATTACTTAAAAGTCCCCTGAGGACTTGACAGACAGAAGGAATAAAGAGGCTTGTATACCTTACCAGTACTTATCCACTCTTTTTGTATACTTACTATCATCTGAGGCATTCAGATTATGAAATACAGGAACGTTGCAGTAGAGGTAGGAGGAATTTAGAAGCTATCGAGGATCTTAGAAATAATAACAAAGGAAACAAGATAGTCGTTTGAATAAACTGCATGATCGCGTTAACACAATGCTAACGTCAGGTCAAAACCGATCGATTTAGATCATTCGCAACTTTATGTCACTAATATTATTACGAACTACCATAACTTAACTGACAAAAATTTGAAATTGAAAGCATTAAGTTCAAATTACACTGTTACAAAATTCACAAATCAAGTAATTCCGTGATACCAATAGCTTCTGGTATCAATTTACCGCACAAAGTAGATAATCTAAGTGCAGAAACTTCTTTAGAATTTATGAATAAAATTAAAAATATTGTACCACTAAAAATCCTAACGTCGTTCGATATTTGTTCACTTTATCCTAACGTACCAATACCAGAAATTATTAAGCATTTGATTGACTTTTTGAAACTAAACAAAGTAGAGAATGCAAAGATCACATAATATAAAAGATTAACCAACACACGTCCCAAAATTACTTTCGAATAGACGAAAAATGAAACAAGATATGAAATATTCGCAGAAAATCTGACTGAGATATGTGGATGATACTCTCGCTTGTGAATTATACAACCATACAGTCCTTGAATCGTTGTGTATTGCGATATAGCTTACATTCGACAAACAGGGGGGGGCCATCGGTACGAGAATTAAAGAGCATATAAGGCTAACTATAATTATCTAATGTAGTAAAACAAATGCTGAAATCAGCACACAGCGTCGAATTAAAAACACCGTACTAAATTGTTACTTAATAATATAAACTCTTATAGAGAATTAGACGCATAAGAAACCCTGTGGAAAAGAATAAAAACTATTCATAATTGCACGCTCAAGTAGTACAGCTATCACCATACACATATATATTTGTCTGTTACAAAGATACAGATTCTTTCCCTTTCTTCTTTTTCGAGGAAGTGCAGATGGGATACGTTTGAAATATTTGTGTGTCGACGCATAAGTTCGCTTTTAGCGTTCGAAAACACTCGTTGACGCACGAACAGCTGCACAATACTGCGTTTGATAATAGAAGATATTTCCCAGGGTGCACTCTTTTGCAACCAAATTTGAATTTGATCGTGTTTTTTCGGACATGCGTGAGACATGCATATTTCAAAAAGAGCTTATTATGATCAATTTCTGTTGTTTAACGTGTATAATATAAATATCTTTGCCCGGAGCTGCTAAGTAGCTAGATCGGACCCTGAAGTAATTTATTCATTTTAAAACTATGCCAACGTGATTTCATTTATAGATAGAAAAGTAATGCAAGTATACGCCGGAATTGAAGGAAATGTGTAGTCTCGGGAAAGAGGAGCAAGTTTCAGTGCTGTGCAGAGAACAACGTAGAGGGGTGAAGCGCGCGACTCGTAGAATCGAGTACCCGTATGAAAGCACGCTTGTTCAGTATTATTCGACTGGTTGTTGTGAGTGCTTGTCAGTACACACATACTTACTAGAGAATGTCGCATTTGGGTACGTTTCGGAAACAGCGTATTTCGAATAAACTAAAAAACTTAATAGGCAGTATCCTGGATTTAGAATACGAAGGCGATAGAATTAAAATTGGAAAGTGTGACAACTATTTGACGTGCACCAGCAGGTGGAAGTGTGAGCACCACCTAAAAAGTACAACACTGTTGTGCACTCCGTGGCAAACTATAGAGCGAACAATTAATATTTGATATAGGTGTATTCTATGTAATGTACCGTTCACTTTACTAGACCAACAAGCATTTGTCTTCTTCTGGAGCAAGTATTCGGATTATACATTACCAAGTCGGACATCGTTAAGAAAGTCGTAGCAAATTCATTTTCTCGGAAAAGTAATTAATGGTTACTCAAATACAAGTTGCTAAGAAATTCTTGTAATTGTCACTATTGCCAGCGAGAAGACTAATTTTAATTGTTTTCGTTATTTCTTATCGAATATTTGTAGTTTGTCAATTTTTATTTACTTATCCTTTTAATTTCTTATTTGGGATACAAAGGTGTTACGCTAATGAAGCAAATAATACATGTATGCACCTAAGTATCTTTACTGTATCTCCCTATACTACAACAATTTAGCAACAGACATTATCTAGTTATCGTGCTATAGCTATCGTGAGCGAAATCATCATAAAAACGCAAGCAGCAATATTACCCCAACTCTGGATTCATTACGAAATCTCTTGTTCATACAAAGTTAAATAGTTTCGACGTCTACAAAATAAGTGTTATTACTTTATCAATGTATGTACCATAGTCAAAACCTTTTATGTAATAGTTATAGACCACGTGAAAAGTCTTAGTTCTTACGTCTCAATGAAGCCCACTTTACATCATCTGCTTGTAATCTTCACAGCTCGTGAACCAGTCTACGATGTTCAATGTAATAGGAGAAGGTACTTCGTTAACAGGCAATATTTTGTCAAAATCTCCACAATCACGCGATTGTCCTTTTTGAACAATCCCATGTACCTTAATGTAGTCTAGTTATCGAAGTCAACGTGACTTTAGCGCTGCGACAAAAATTAATGACATTGATAATTTGATAAACCACAAGCGCAGGCAGTTGGATAGAGCATCTTGGATTATGAATATTCATGTATGGCCCCTCTGTACAGCAATTTGTCTGCGTTACCAGGATTACCGCTATGACTCTTCGCCATACAAAAAACCTGTTATACATTATGATCAGTAAACATGGCTATATATTTAAAATTGTAATACTGGTATGGTATAAATGTAGACGTGTTCCTAATTTGGGGACTAAACTTTAAACTTCTAAAGTGGATTTTCAATGATTTCATACTGTAAATATTGTATATTGCGCTGAATCTAAGCGTATATGATATCTTAATTTAATAGTTATATGAACTTAAAATAAAAGATAATAAACGAACTCCACGAATCATGATGAGCATATCGATTCATTAAAAAACCATTTGTTTTAATATCTTTGCACGTTGTTGCGGATTATTACTGGTTTTGAGTTCTTCGAGAAAGCAGTATTGTACTTATAAAGATTGTCGCTTCAATACCTGTTACGAACAATATGATTCTGAATAACAGTTTTCGGCTGCAGAACTACATTTTCTCACTAATTTGTTTACGATAGTAAACACATAACGGTTTAAAATTGTATAGAACGGGATTATTTAAATTTGTTCGGTTAATTTGATTTAAATCGTAGGACGACAATATCTTGTAGATTTTATATGGTCAATGAATACTATATGATCATATAAATTTATCCTCTAGTAAGCCATGAAATTATTTCTTCAAAATATATTGTTGGTAGTGTGTAGTGAACTGGCAGTGACGAATAAAATACATTTCTAATGTGTACTGTACTGGTCTATTGGCACAAAAATGTTTACAATAAATCACAAAGATTTCATTATCGAATCATATTTCAGAAATGATATAAAATTAGAAAATGGAGAATGATCGTACTCTTTGCAACTAGGTATATATGAATTTCGGGAAAATTTCCATACAAGTTTCATTGCGTGCAGGAGTTTTTACTCATTGATCACGCAACCAGGCTTAATTATTCTCAGTGGTTTTTAAGTACGCTGAATAATGACGACGTTCTTGACGAATCCTTCTTTCGAAGGAAACATGGTAACTTATAAGGATATATAAATAAACAAACAATGTGCATCTGGTGTAGTGAAATACTTGAGAGGCCGTCGCATTCTGAAAAAATAGGGGTTTAGCTTGCTGTTTCTCGTAGAAGAATTATTGGCCCAATATTCTTTAATTTATTACAAGAATTTTTAAATCAATTACATGACGACAAACTCCGCGAGGGATATTTTCAAGAAGATAATGCAACACCCTACGCTGAGGGAAGCTATCGAATTATTCCATGAATTCTTTGATAATCGGATAGTAGACATTCGACTGCGATCTCCCGATTCGACAATTATGGAAGTATGTATTTGCAAATCGTCCTCATAACAATTGAACTTCCTGAAACTATCCAAAATATCTATGAGGAAATTACACCACATAATTTAAGAAATGTCTGTTACTAACGCCACAGAATAATTCAATTTATACGTTTTTAAAGTTATTCACCAACTTAAGTTTAAAGATGATAAATTTCATGAGTTGCTAGAAGGTAAATTACATCGATTTAAACTTTCTAACCGAATAGACTTATTTTTCTGATGTGTGGTTTAAACATAACTTGAATCAAATATCAAAAACTTGGCAACCTCTATGAATCGGGAAGCCGAATTTCTCCTTTCCGCCAGAGTCGCCAAATGCGGACGGTGAGTACTGAATCAGTCTCCGTTCATATTAGCTGTCAAACATCTGTTAATGGTGCATTGTGCTGTTAGCAGCATTTTACTGTTAATTAATGATGTTGAACGTACGTAAGATTAAAGAACAACCACTTTAGTAAATCAAATAAATAAGTTTTTCAAGGATGCGTAGACCAATACAATGGAGCAAAAATAATACGTTTGGTTTGTGATACATAAACCGTTGTTATGCAGGGGACATGCAAATAGTCCAAGAAATTTATTTTGGGATACTACAGGAGCATATTGCAGGCGTATCCACAATCTGTACACGAAGAAATTAAATCAGAGTTTAAAAATAAACCTCTGTGGTTAACTCATATTGCTAACGTAATAATGCGCGTATTGGATCCTCTTAAATCATCGTTGTTATTAGCTAAAGATTAGGGCATTGTACTGGCAAAGCTTGTTTGAATCCATTAGCAAAATTTTAACTTTTAATAAACCAAGTATTAATATTTATTACTGACGATGCCAATATTATGTGTATAAGTGTCTTAAAAAAAACAGTGCAGCAATTTGTTGCATGTTACGAGTACATTTCATATGTTACATCTTGAGCCAGAAACTATTCGACAATGTTATCCAAAGGTTAATCCTGTTGTAACAAGTATGAAGACAGTGCTTCGCAAGTCTACTAAACGCACTGGAGAGCATGGTTGCAAACAGCTTTCTATTATGCCAAACATTCCAGCGAATAGACTGGCCATTACGAAGAGTCAATCAAAACTTCAAGACAGTCCCGTTGAAACTAATTTTCAAACTATTCAAAACGACTATGTGCAACTAGTTCTGTCAATAGTTAAATTACTTATTAGTGTTATTACTATTACTAGTAGAATCACTGGAAATAGACGATGTTAACGCACTAAATGACGTTAAAAATTATCGAGTTATACCAAAGTTTGAGCGTTATTGACAAAGACTCAGATTGTGCTACATTAGAACAAATTTATGCTGGCGCATGTACAGGTGTCCTAAATAATTTCAAGAATTATTTCGCCAACAACGTCACTATATATCGGTCCTTTTCTGCGTATAGGATTTTCACTTCATTACAAACAAACTTCGCTGATATAACTGTAGAAACATATTTAATATGTGTAACCGAGTAAATGCAGCTGATAACATTTTTTAGTTTAGAAGATACCGGATTGTTGTATCGAGGCGTAATCGTTTTTCTAGTTTCATCCTATCAAAATGAACGTGTTCAAGTCTGTTTTGGTGAGAAAGCACCAATCTATTTATAATTTTTAAGCAGGTGCTTATTGTTAGTTTCATACTTGGCGTTAGTTATTTTATTAGAATTACAATGAAGCAGCGAAACAGAAACAGACGTCTTTTAACTATGAATACTGTAGAATAACGAAAAATGGCAGGAATCGTTTGATGGATTAACAATAATTTCAAGTATTTGAATATACAGCTAAAAGAAAAATTTGATCTAAGAACCTTAGAGAACATAATAATTTGTCAAAGGTGACTTTAAGTTAGGCTATAGATAAAAGAAATAATTTCTGGCAAGTGAACATACTACTCACAAAAACATTAAATGAGACCTATTCTACACATTTCCATAATTTATTTATTCCATACAAAACTCTACTTTTTTATGATAAGGTTCACATATAAGTGCCAATCTTGATTATAGCACTAACCGTATAGCTTAATAAATAAGGTGTTCTGTAAAAAAATATATTACCGAAATTAATCAAACTTTCCCGATTTATCCCACTTTACTTTCGATAAAAATGTGTATACTCTAGTATAACTTGATATTTTAATAAATAAAATAAATAACAAAGATTTTCTATATATAAATATGTATATATAAAGGGATTGTACAAAAACACGCAGATAAAATATCACAATAAAACAATATAATGGTCTTTTTAAATACATCAAGTACTAAGTAATAATGATGCTTATTCATAAACGTTTTATGACTGTGGAATGAGAGAATTCAACATCCAAATACGTATAAATAATACGCTCTAAAGTGACTGCTAACCCTTACCTAGTATAATAAGTAATTGAAAATTGAATGAATTTCAGTGCACAAGAACAAAAAGTAAAAAATATATAAGTACGATACAATGTCCAAAATTAAAATAATAATCACAAATTGTTACTTTGTTCACTTTATAAAAATAAAACTCTATTTACAAAGAATTGAGCTAGGCGGCATCGAATATTTAAAAAATATATTGCACATACATAATACCTCACTACGAGTTAGTCGTTCAAAAGTAATGATTTTTAGAGCGTTATATAAATAATAGATTATAAAAGTACGTTTTAAAATACCTTAATTATTATTAACTCTTGTGCAAAAGTTACAAAAACACATGGCACAAAGGTGTGCGTCTTAATTTTTTTATATTCTAATATTAAATTCTAGTACCTTTGATTCTAATATGTATACTTATGTTAAAACTTTCTAATTTCCAAAATTACACTCCCTACATCGCTTATATGTCATTATTATGATGATCGATGATCTCTGTCCAATAAATATAGTATCCAATTACACCACATACATTAGTTATAATCAATATCCATATTTGTTGTTGTACACTGAAACACGTGACATTCAGGTGCATGCTTACGACACAGGAATATTAATATTTACAAGAAATCATAAGAGTTAGCTAATCAATTGGATTTGATGATTGTGCATAATTTGGGAAGACAAAATGTCTAAAATTATAGTGAAGATCTAATGATGATATAGAGTAGCATCAGCTTTCCGTAAGTTGTGGTAACAAACGAGGATTGATTGGTACTGGTCGCAATCTTGGTGGCGGTTTCTTCTAAAACAAACAGAACAAACGTCAATAATGCATACTTGTGGTAAATATCCGGCGTTTGTACAACAGGAAATTACAAAATACGATTTAAAATTTATCACAGGTAAAAGTAAGCAAACTATCTATTGTTTTTGCTACCACTAGCTTCAGCAAAACTAATAGAATCCTATATCCAAGAAGTTTAAAAATAGAATCTATATACGTTGTCCCTTTTCTAGAAAGCCAAACCAATTTCAACTCCGATATTTCATCAAATTTTTTTGATTGGGTTGTTCATTAAGTATAATTGTTAAAATACTAAGCAAGATATTGCAATTTATCAATGAATTGAAAGTAAGCGTAAAAGCATGGAGTCTAAAATCTGCTCTGGAAAACACAAGGAGGTTGGAACTTTCAATAAACTATTTTTGGCCATCTAACAAGCATACTGGCAACTAACCGGTAATTCTCTCTCAGCGGAATTTGTAGATTTAGCCCGGTCTACTATTTTAGTTTTTTACTTTACAAAATGGAAACACAAAAATGTATGAGTAAAGGACGAGAGTATAACAAAAATTAAAAAATTAAATTCGGTTACTTTTTTAACAAATATTCTATTAACACTTACAAATACAGCAATGGGTTATGTTCACTTTTAATATTATAAAAGATTTCAATTTAAAAGGCTGCCAAAAATTTGTGTATTAATATTATTGATATATCTTTCCTATCCAGATCTGGATTGCAGTAAAAGCTGCATGCTCAGCTAGCAGTACCGCCTGTATATCCTCCAGAAGCGTTGAAACATGTATATTTGCCAAAAGTTGCGAAAGTTATCATTCTATTAAGTAATTCTATGTATTTACTGTGTAACATGCAATAAACCTCAAGAAGAAACACATATACTCCAAAACAGAATTTGAAACGTAAATCTAACTTTTAAACTAACTGTTTAAATAACGACACTATTTGCCAAACCAAAACCATTTTTAGAAAAGGATATCATCCACATTTTTTTGTAAGCATATTGTAGTGAAAACCTAAGCACATCTGCAGCACACGCTGTACAAATTATTTACTTCGTCAGCCAGTAGTCTCTTTCCAACGGATATCCCAACAAGTGCAACATTTTAATTTGACGTTATTTTTTCCTTCCTGCTTTGATAGTCAAATCATTATGACGGTTTGCTGGCGAACAGTTTACCATTCTTAAAAATGAATCACTATTTAACACAGTAACGCTGTCTTATTGTTAAAATTATTTCAAAGATAGTGAAGGTTTGACTGCTAGAATTCGCAAATTGCATCCAATTTTTAGTAACCAAAAATACATTTTCTGTAAAAAGAATTATCGAAAAATAAAGGACCAGTTCGTTCAGTAGAAAACATTACAACATACATATTCGCCAGAATGTGGTCAAGAATTCGGGAACATTCAATCAGCATCATACTCAAGAACTGAATATTTCAAGAAACACTATGCAGCATGTTGCCACGAAAGATTTGCGTCTTCATACCTATCAAATCCAACTGATCCAACAAAGAAGCCTATAGACCATAGATAATGAATAAAGTTCGTTAATTAGTTCATTGAACAAGTGAACGGTGAGTTTTCCAACATCCATCTTCTGCAGAGACGAGGCCCGTTTTCATGTTGATGACTCCGTAAACAAATAAAATTGCCGAATTTGAAGTGACGAAAACTCGCATGTGTTTCATGAGAATGAAGTACATTTATGCATAATTTCCACATGTCTAGTTTATCACAGGTATTGCAGTAAAGTCCACACAGCACAAATTAATCAAACGAGTTACCAAACAGACTACGGACTGTTAGTTACCACTCGGTTGACAATGAGAGTCCATGTGCTTTTGGAACGCTGCGTTTAGAATAAATTACGCGATACCTGTAAATTTCTGCTTTCGTTGGGAGCCCTTTACCATATCGTTTGTTCGGCATTACCAGGCTACATTTGTCATCCATCCACGCGATACTATAACGATGGAGGATCCTAGCTGTACTATATACCGCACTGTTTCGGACAAAGTGTGCAATTCTAGTGGTTTATCGGAGTTACTATTTGTCCACTTAGTTTTTGGCAGGCAAAATAATATGCAAAATTCACGTGTTAAAATAACAGCATTACTATGGAAGAACGGTATTCTGTGGACATTTAATTTGTCAAAATAGGAACTTACTCCTGTTTGCGATGTCTGACGCATATTAATGTAATTACGTTAAATTTGGTGTCGTTGTCATCTTCTTCCGTTGTTTTAATGTTGTAGATTTTACAATCTTGTCGTAGTTAGTTGCTACTATCTTAGTATTCTATTATCTATTTCGTACGTTTCTTCCTTATCTTACGTGTTATTTATCTGCGTTGCTTTTTTTATCTAATCATACTACTTAAATTCAGTTGAGACCTAAAATGTTCAATTTACGATGAAAATAAAATTAATAACGTGCAAAAATTACAACGCATCAAAATTATAGCTCACACCGATAGATAGAAGGATAAATATCTGAGCATCATAGCTGCAAGCACACGAGAGTAAAGCGAGTGAAGATATCAGCAGCCCCAAAAGCTTCCGTAGTTTATTAATTTCAATGTAATTTTCTTTTTCAGAATAGGTTTTACCGAATAAATACTAATTACGTAAAAATCCTACAGTTGGGTTTTAGTAGAAATTATTAGAAACAAAATTAAACAGATTTAAATATACTATGCTTAGTACTAACGAAAGGTTACGCTGCATTTTCAACAATTTTCTAATAATAATTGAATAAACTGATAGTTTGAATCTCATCTCTATCTTGAAGCCGTCAATATAAATGTGGACATTCTAATTAACTTTCAAAAATAAGAGTTTTGTGTCCTGCGCAGTTTTCATGTATCATAAAAATATTTCCTATTATAAGCCTTTATTAGACACAATCAGAAGAAAATCTTACAAACATTTTCAATAATTTATAGAAATTTACTAAAAATGATTCCCAATGGAGGTTCATTGAACATCGCATACAAGATACTGCTTCATATTACAAACAGTAATTACGTGCTTACAAAACTAGTACAAATCCTCGTATTTTCAACAGAAAAGCCGTGTTCTTTCTAAGCAATACAATCCAATAAAAACTTAATCTGTCTTTCTCTCACTAGCGATTTAATAAGTTTGTCAAATAGAATCCTTGGTAGCACGGTCGTGAGCATGGAAAACCATACGCTGTCACATTTTCAATGCCACATATTAACGTGTCAGATAGATTTAAATTATTGAAAAAGTTGCAAGTGAATGGTCTAGACGGCAAGTTGCAGCCGAATTTAGAATTGCAAGTACTGTGTCACATAGTCGGGAGGGCACAATTTTACCAAAAAAGGGAATGGTCGAAAACGGACATTTTGTTGTTCCACATCCTTTTATTTCGGCCGTTAAAGCAGTTGGGATAACCAACTTTCCTAGTTCAGTTCATACCGCCAGGCGTCGTTTAAAAGATAAAGGTTTATGAAATTCAGTTGATACTGAAAATAATTTAATCGATACAAAGAAGAACGCTTAAGTTTTGCATTAGATTTTATCGCAAAAGTTTTCAATCTACTGACAGTGGTAGAATTAGTGTGCAGACCTAGAAATACTAGATACCAGAAAAGATACCTAAATCAAGTAAACAAGAGTGGACGTTCTTCTATAAACATGTAGGGATGGATTTCTAGGGAGGAAGTTGATGTTGTGAGGTATTCAAAATAGATTTAGGAGCGCTGAATATTTAAATATATTACAAAATGCTTCTCTCTGTAGCACAATTCGTCACTGAATGGTTTACTGGAAATAATATTTGTTCTTTACTGACACAGTAAAAGCCCATATTTAATTATTATGGAAAATGTATGGGGATTTGTAATACAAATCATCCAGAAATGACCCCAAAATAAACAAGAACAATTATAAATTACTGAAAATGAATATATTAATCACTTGTATATGTCTCTACCACGTAGACTACAGTTAGTGATTGATGAGAATGGGGTTAGAACAAAATATTAATTAATTTAAAATTGTAATTGTATTACGAAAAAATTATAATTTACAATGAAAACATATAAGCTCAACATTCATGACGTGATATTGTTGACGATGGATTCTCATAATAACTGGAGTTGTTCTTTGGGCTATTTCCATCGTCCGTTGAACTTGTATAGTCCGACGTTTCGGCAGTCTGTCGTCTTCAGGGCCGCCCTGAGAAGGGCTGTTGCTTGCCAGAGCAATCATGCTTCAGTCTCTGGCAAACGGACAACAGAAATGTCAGACTATACAAGTTCAACAAACGATGGAAATAGACCAAACAACAACTCCAGTTATTACGAGAATCCATGGTCAACAATAACACGTCTTGAGTTAGAAATTCGGTATGAGCCCGAATTAAAAGACTGAAGCATGATTTCTCTGGCAAGCAACAGCCCTTCTCAGGGCGCTCCTGAAGACGGCAGTAGACAGACTACCGAAACGTCGGACTATACAAGTTCAACGAACGATGGAAATAACCCAAACAACAACTCTAGTTATTAACCTCACTATTATTATTTAAAGCTACATACAATTTGTATAAACAAAAGGTCCGATTTTTCATCTTAGATGCGATGGTACATTACAAATTTTTAAACATATTTAACTGTGCGTAAATTTGAAAATAGACTAACGCTAGGTTCGGACTTTTAATTACTTATTTAGCTTGATTACAGTCAGGATCTGTAATCCTCTTTTCGAAAATATATCGAAAATTGTAAGCGTTTTGTTATTGTTTTCAACGTAGTAAATTACAGTTAAAATTAAATTCATTAAAAAAAAATAGCGGATACAGGTAAAATTACTAAACTACCTAAAAGATTTATACAGCTTTCGTTTATTCTCATACACTCTATACAATAAAAAGTAGGAAATACCTTTTAGTTTCATTAGAGTAAGTAGTATGCAAATCAATAGCTTCTTCTACAGAATTTGGAAGAATATTATTAAGACGTTATGATTCTTCTAGATACCATTGAGGTATTTTATTGTTTCTAAATGAACAGGATATTTCGCTATTTGCTGTAAACTTTGGAATTAGTCTGATTTATGTTTGATTTTACTCTTATAGTCATACAACTTTCCTGAAACATCAATAACTAAAATTTAGGATTAATTTGATCAAATCTAGTTAAGTTCATCAATTATACCAAAGCTCTCAACTTTGTCTCCTTCGCTTCAGTTTTTAATATAATCTGTGTGAATCTTCTTTCATACAGTGGTAGAAAACATCAAATATCTACTCCGTAGTATTCTATCGTTTTCTAATTTTACTATCGCATTTAATAAGAACAGACTAGTACAGATCTCGATTAGATACCACCATATATCATCTATAGGAACATACATTACACCACTGTGCTTCTTTTGGTGTACACAGCTAACTTCCTCTTAGTGTAGTAATAATAGAATAAACCTATTTTTATATAAAAAAAATCTGTTACCGTTTATTTCTATTAAAAAAAAAACTTTCACAAAACTTCCAAATTTCTTTAATATAAACAATATTTGTATATTAAAGAATATACTAACCTTTCTCCTAAATGGAAAGCAACCTGTGCTTTCAGGCGTTGTTGCAGGTGTTAATATTAAATCTGGACTTCTCGTACCAGCAGGGCCAAAAACATTTAACTGCCTAAAACAGTCAGTTTCTATCATTTCTGTCTGCCAGGGTATTGAGACACACCCTGTATTAAATTTACTATAGAACGTTGAGTCGTTTTCATCGATATTTACACCTTTAACCGTTGAAAACTGTTCAATATCCAGAACATCTTTCGCATAAACAGCATGTGGCTAAAAACATTAAAGAAACTCATTTTAAGGAACGTTTAGGAAGTAACGAAATAAGAAATCTTACATCTGGTACAAAAGGGGGATCAACCATTCCAGCCTCCAATCTTCTCCAATTCACCAATTGGAAAAAGGCATGTTGCTTGACAAGACTCGCACCGTTGCGACAATTTTTACCACCTAACCTTTGAACAGGAACTTTAGCTAACAACTGTTGGCACAAGGATTTGGCATCTTCACTAAATTTATTCGAGTATTTTTCTTGTTCTGTCTTAACTCTACGATCTACTTCCTCGCGTTTAACTTTTTCTTTCCGCGCTCTAAACGGGGCTTGGCCCTCTATCATTTCATACAATAAACATCCAAAGCTAAACCAGTCAGGAGAATACGTGTACTTTTCATTGTCAATAATTTCGGGTGCTACAATTACATCAATTAATTGTGTCATGGTATTCCAACGTCGAATCCTTACCCATATAACCCACAGTTCCTACTCTACCTCTAACTGATTCTCCTTCCGGTATTTCTACGGCTAACCCTAAATCTGAGATCCTAACATGTCCTGCATCGTCAAGAAGAATATTTTCGGGTTTACAGTCTCTATATACAATGCCCTAGAACAAAGAAAAAATACAATTAGCCTTTTAAGTAAATTGTTAAAATGTATAACAATTAATTTCTTTATAATTCAGATACTAATTTTTCTTCGGTCTTTTGATTTAGTTGATATAATTTTAGGTAATTCATTTTAACTTCAGAAAGAAGTGAAAGCTGATTTTGACCTATCCATATTTTTAGGTGAACTTTTCTCTACTTATTACTCTTTCATTTTATAGTTCAGTTTGAACTATAATGTACTGTAATAATTGACATACAAAGCCAAATATTGAAATGTGTAAACAAAAGAATTATTACACTCGATTCAGTTTACATCACGTTAGCGAACTTGTGAACTTACAATCTAGAAACTAAAAAGCAAAGTCCTGATGCTTGTATGCTTTATCCGATTTATTAGATGCTATAATAAGTTTTGATAAATCTTTATTCTTTATAAGCAAAATCAATTAAAATATAACTTGACAATTAACAAAAAATTAAGTTTTCAATTCATCAATGGAAGCATATCAAAAAGAGAACAAAATATATTTAAACAATCTTTATTTGTACAGGCTGCATTCTACACCCGAAGTTTAAACAAAACAAACAGTAGACAATATTGGAAGTTGTTCTTCGATCGCTTAATACTGCATCAGTCATTTTACATGGAATCGCAACGTACTACAAAAAAACGAAGTACAGTTTTCTTCAAATTG
Source organism: Trypoxylus dichotomus (assembly GCA_023509865.1). Classification (NCBI taxonomy): domain Eukaryota; kingdom Metazoa; phylum Arthropoda; class Insecta; order Coleoptera; family Scarabaeidae; genus Trypoxylus; species Trypoxylus dichotomus. The sequence continues at coordinate 49,059,284 of CM042078.1, forward strand.
TAAAAACGAGCTATTAATTCAGGCAAATTCTTCGTCAATTAACTATTAATTAGTATTGTGCTCACATATGAAATAAACAACTTGATATTTCGTACAGGAGTTTGAGAAAAAAACTTGAAAACTTTTGAAAATAACTTCAGAAATGATTAAAAAAAAGTTGAGGAAAAAATTACTTCTGGCCTTTTTCTTTGCATCATTGCTGAAAATGGACAATCCGTGCATTTATTGCGCGTCTTTTTTATTAACATGTTAAAAACCAATTCATTAAATGGACTAATGTTAAGGTTTTTGTATATTGGACTTGAACAGAAATGTTACACGAACTACGTTATATGTATGTTACCATAGGTATTTAAAAACAAGAATTAATCTATTTAAAAAATGTTCAAAAGCTCCCTACTCACAACGTATCGAATTTACGCCATGCATTTAAACCATACTCTATACTCTAAAATATATAGAACAAATGCATTAAGATAATATTCAAACCTTTCAAATAAGTTCTTACAGCGCTATATAGCTAGAAGGCCTTTAATTAGATAATTTTGAATCCACATAATTTACTATCCGGATATCGGTGGATCCGAATCCCATATCTGAACCTTGTACACCAATCCATTACGCAATATAGGTACAATAATACAAATGTAAGGTAACTTTGAATTGAACGCATGGAGGTTCCATATTACTGAGTTCACGAATTTTAAAAACTATTATAGTTTTTCTACGTACCATAAATTCGATGTTTATTAGACACCACATTACGAAATAATCCTGAATTTATACATATAGTGTTTCACAATTTGTCTGCAAGAAGCACATCCACATTTTAGTGGTGAAGGGAAAAGCATAATAAATATCCAGTACTACGACAATTAGCTCTAAAGCATTTAACAATTCCTGTTACATCAGTAAAGTCAGAAACGGTTATTTGGGGACTTGGTTGAACCAGAAAGAAATAATAATAATAAGAAAAATATGCTACTATTCATGTACAAACAACAGTAATATTGTTGTTGTATTTGTTTGTTCTTTAGGTTTTGTAAGATATTATTTTATTTTCAAATTATTTACTATTGGTAAATAATTTTAAAAGCCTTTATTACCATGTATTTTTGCAGATGCGAATATTTAGCAAACATATATATTACAGACAGTTATATACAGATATAACTTCTGAAAGTTTCAGGGGCTTTACCTGTCTACCAATTGGAAGCAAACCTTTTTAAAATTTATCGTATAAGTACTTCAACACACACTTCTCAGTTTTATAGTACATAGAAAATATTTTTTTATAAATTAAAACAAGTGTCATGTTAAAGTTAGGCAACTAAGAAAAAAATTAAAAACCAGTGCCAAAAATAGTACAGTGAACTGCAACAGTTGACAAACAAAATAGTTACGCGAAATTCCCAATTTCTATGTACATACCATATAATTTCTACAATAAATGAAAAATATTTGAAAACAACATTATCTAAATAAAAGTCAGCTGTTTGCACTGTAATTTGTTAAATGACATTTAACAAATTACATTAACGAACGCAAATAAATCTTGCTAGTGATTGCTAATAGTACAAGTACGAAATATGATTCTATTTTATTTTGAAGTAGGACGTTATTAAATTTACATTAGATTTCATTAATATACTACATGGGACGAAAAAGCCGCAGCCTACCAATAAAAAAAACAGTTTTTGCATGTGACATTTTTTTTTCTTCAACATTATCGCCTAGATGGAAAATACACTTCTTGCAAAGGTCCTCTAACATTTTCATACCCTTCGAATAATACGATTTGACAAACTATGCAAAATAGGCCACATTCACAATGATTCCGTTTTAGTTTTCTCCAATAGTCTATTCTCAACAACGTTGAAATTATTCTGTCATATATACTATTTAGGCAGTCACCATCACCCACCCGCATTAACTTAGTTCAAGTCTTAACTAGAACAAAACGCAGCAAGTAAATTGAGTGAAATGGTATAATGTTATATTACGAGAAATATTGGCTACATTATTTCGCAATTATATTATATGAGGACAAAGGACAATTACAAAATAGAAGAATTCACGGAAAAAATATTTCAATATAAAATATTTATTGAAATACTGAAGTGCACGCAAACATAAAGAAACTCAGATTGCATTTTCTGCAGTAAATCGTTTTACATCAACGAAGAATCAGTAAAATCGGTTAACCGCAATCACAAAACAACAAATCGTCGTTATCTTGCGGTTTTCGGTTTTAAATATCTATAAAGTCGCGAAAGTAACGCACTTATTATTACTTGCAAGATACCACTTCAAAGAAAAAGTGTCAGTAACCTTTTACTTATCCGATAATTTATTATAGTTCAACTGGTTTGTTCGGTTTTGTGTTGATACCCTAAAAAGTATTTTTCTGCAAAAATGCAAAACCAAAAACTTATGCAGTTGTAAAATGAGAAAATCATGTCTCAAAAATCTAAAGGAAAAAGTACACTGTCGTTAAAACAGCAGAAACGATTTTACTTAATAAATATAAAAAAAAATTCTCCATTAGATATACTGGTGGATTAATTTAGATTCTTCAACTGCCTTTAGAGCATTCTTAAACAGTAAATTCTCCCTCAGAGCCTGAACTGAACCACTGCCCTTTTTGGGGACTTTCCTAATAAACTAAACGCCTGGATATCGTACGGAGATAAGTCGGAATCTAGAAATGTACGCTCTAGAAAAAATACATACAGGCAAGCAAATCTTGAAATCTTTAAGAGGTACATGGTCGCTAACGTTATCGTGCAGAAAACTTTTTATGAGTTCTCTACACATTTATTCTTGATATTGATACATAACCATTCACATCACAATTTGACATTGCATTTTCTGTTACAGAACGGCAACAGAAACAATAAATGGTAACTGGTGCGGTTAAGATTCTTTAAAATTAAAAACAGCAGTAAACTTATCGATGAAACACAACGCCATTCGAAGGTCCTCTACAGACGCTGACAAGAATCTAATTTTCTATAACTTTTCAATTTCTGGAAATAATCGATTCACCAAACGTCCCATGCAGAAAGTGACTTGTTCGATCGGCAGTTTAGTAAGTGATACCGTGTTGTTGAAACCACATATTGTCCAAGTGCAAGACATAAAAAAATAAATCCTCCAGCATTAGTTCTGCCTGATTTTTTTTACAAATTCCGTCATAAACTGTTGCTGGATTTCCACAAACACTTTGGGGTACAATTGCAATATTCTCTGTGCACCTCACATGCCTTTGGTTCACCAAGTGAATATTTTAATTCGAATTGTTGCACAAGACGAACTGAAGTTAATGCATGTGAAATAGCCGCAACTGAATATGGATTTTTATAAACTACCTGAATAATTTGTAAACTTTGTTGAAGCATGCATTACTTTATTGTTGCCAATCGTGTACTGGTATAATTTAAATAATTTCTCCATTACATAAATACGTCATTGGGGAAAAAAAAACAAAGTGACTATGAATTTCCTCAATTGCAATGCAAATGTTTTAGCTACACCAACACAATCAGTACGTTTTGATCACATTGTACCTCCGTAAAAGCAAAACCAACATAAACAATTCCGTTGTGACAACAGACATGAGTGCATAGAGTGCACAGAATAGAAGATAAATTATCGAGAAATTCTATTCACAACTTATAATTATATTATAGTATCTTCTTCCGAGTATCGCCATGTTACAAGCTAAAAGTTACAAGTTAACTTCAATGTTTTGCTGTCCATATTGCCAGCTTCTTCAAGATCTATGAACAGATATTTACAGAACGTCGAAGTTAATTATGGCAGTACCCGGATGAAAGTATTGCTACCTACAAAGTCAAATTGTAATCACTCTACGTTATACGTTTTTGTCACTCTGTGCATACGAACTTGTATAAGTACTACATAATCAAGACCATTTTTTCCTTATATGCATTGTATATATTATATACAATGTAACTATGTGGTACAATGTAATGATATTCTACATATTTACAACTCGCAAAGCGGTATTTCATAATGTAATTCATGTGCCAACTCTTGAACTGACTCTTTTTACATTCATTGATTTGATTAGCTCTCTATATAATTTGATAATATGAACAGGTTAGATACATAAACATATAATTATTATAAGGCCTCGCATTCAGCTTAAATTTTGCTTACCATTTAATGTAGCACAGAATTAATAATATTACGCATAATTATTGTTAAATGTGGGGCAGGCTTGTGTATGGTGTTTTACGTGTGCAACTAGTATTTATGTAAGTTATAATTAACTCTATAATTATATAATTGTAGGTTGAATGTATACGTAGTAATTTTATGCATATTTTTTGCGTATTGCTAACAGCCTAGTAGAAAAAGTTGTTTCAGTTAAAAAAACGCATTTTCAACATTTTTTTCCATACAAATATAAATGCATGATCTTCATTATCTGGCACCGACTTTGCGAACCTTAGCAATAAGTATAAAATATATGAACAAATAATACCATTCACAATTCAGGTAACATATAGTTGTTCAGTTAGTACAGTATATAGCGCATATTTATATACTTACAAGCATATGCTTTCTTCAGAATTCTGCTCGTTCTTTTTTGTTTAAACAATGGTTGTTAACACCAAACATGTTAACTGTATAGCTACAGCACGCTCCTCCCACTAACTTTTAACAACATTATTTTAAAAAAATACGTCGATTTTTTTATTTTTTGCGTATTATAGTATCATTGCCAGTTATATATAGGTCCTGCATATTTTTGTCAGTCTTTAGGAAAAGAAATACATGTTAGGCATATTTCTGTCAAAGTATGACAAGAATAGACATCTGATTTAACATTTCTTAATATTAATCAGCGTGTTAAATATTTTGTTTGTAAGAATTTCGAAACTTATTTTGATATTTGTTAGTTTTTGTGTGTTACTAACACGCCAATGACTAGAAAAAGAACTGCTTATTAAGATAAATAATTATGTATTAACAGAACATTTTTATACCTAAATGTCAGTAAAAATAATATTTAATGTAAAATCTTTCCTACAAAAAGACGGTAAAGACTCTATTCTGATGGATAAAATTATAATGTAACGGACAAGTTACAAGAAGTGAAGCATACATTATACCTTACATTAAAAAATACCACACAACGGTTCGGTTGGTCGAGTGGCATGAGGACCAGTACTTGAATTTGGCCACTCAAGTGTCATGCGTTCGAAAACAAGGTCCGTCAAGTACAGTAACGGTACTTTTTCAGGCGAACTCGGTATGCTCTCGAGGAATCACCATAGGCCGCCATTCGCGGAAAAATAATTAAAAGCATTTCACGCTTTATGGCGAGGAGATACAGTAACAAGGCCATGGAGCATTTTACACGCACTTTCCTATAATTAAGGCTTCTGCGGTTATGACCAGCTAAAATGGCATATAATCTCATTGGACCGCTCACAACCAAAAAAGTACCAATATACCAATTTTAATAATACGACAACGACAATTATCTATCTGCCAATGTTTTATTAAAACCTCAATTCTAGAAGAATATATATACCAGGTGTACGCATAAGTTTCTTCCCGTTTTTTGCTAGGAAGATACACAATTTTCAAGGATAATTAATTTTTTTATCCAAAATGTTGGGCATCGGCTTCTACACATTTCAGCCATCTTGCAGGTAATTTATGGATACTATGCCAAAAAGACTGCTTGCTTTTAGCGGCAAACCAGTTTCCAACTTCCTCGAAATTGCCAAAGTGCTGCTCTGCGAGTGCGTGCCCCATTGATGCGAAGAGGTCATAGTCAGATGGCGCCAGATCTGGGGAGTACGGCGGGTACGGAAAGATGTTCCATCTAAGCGATTTCAAGGAATCTTTCACTGATTTTGGTGTGTGAGACGCGCATTGCTATGTAACAAAGTCACTTTATCATGTATTCTGTCATGATCCAATAATTCCTTCAATTACTCGTCTTCGCATTTTTGTGGTCTACCAAACCGCTCACTGTCTTTCACACAGAAATCACCACTTTTAAATTGTCGAAACCATGTCCCACATGTTCTAATCGATGGAGCGTGTTCACCATGTTTCCAGCGGCAAATGATAACTTTCAACAGCCTTTTACTTTACTTTACAAGAAAATAGAAATTGATGCATGTTTTCTAATCTTGGCCGCTTAAAAGATAGTAGACGAATGGAGGAATGGTATTTCATCGACTTACTTGATCCTAATTTCGTTGATTTTGTAGTTGTTGCCTATTCTTCTGATCTTTTCCGACAGGCCTTTTACGTATGGAATTGTCGTCGTACATACCTCTGGTGGTTTTTCTGTGCTTCCATTCTGAAGTGTTCGTATTTTTTTCTGCGTCGACAACGTTCTCTCCGTGTGTCCATTTAGTTTCAAAGTATTTCTCATGGACTGAAATTCTTCTTTCATATCCCCTTCGTCAGAGCATATATATCTTGCCCTATCGTAAAGGCATTTCGCTACACCCATTTTGACTCTATGTGAGTGATTGAAATTAAAATGAACGTAATGGGGTCCTGTTATTCACTTCCAATTCCTTAGAGAACTCCATGGACTTTAGTAAACTGCTGATTTTATATTCCTTACAACGCAATGTCATGAAGGTGTCGAAATGATGGAAATAGCCCAAACAACTCTAATGTTAAATAAAGCTAAGGCCCACGTGTAAATTAAAGTGCAATTATTGCACTATAATTGTCTACCAAAACCTGGAGCAGTACTTTATCAATCTATTACGTTTTATTCAAATCAAAATTTGCCGAATTTTCCTTGAATGAAAAATTAAACAAAAATTTCGAATCACTAATAAATGACAAAAGAGCATATGCATGAGCATATGCGTGACCTTTCTTCCTCCCTTTTTGGTGGAAAGTTAATAGAACACTGAATTTACGAAAACTATTTTGCAATAAAATTAACCACAAAATATTATTAAAACGAAAAAATTAAGCAGAAATACCTTGCGCAACAAAATAGTGTATCTTCTTTAAAAAGAAATATTTTTATGCGTATAAAAACGCGGCCAAGCATACCATATTGTTGCGTAAAATTTTCTAATTTTATAGGCTTACTTTGCAAAACTTTGTACAAAACCTTTTATCCGAAATAAACAATGCGCTAAAATATTTTTAATCACAGTTTGCTATTTGGGATAAACAAATAATTCCATAATCAACTGAAATTATTGTTTAAGTTATATTTAGCAGCTTAGAAAATAACTCCATTATTTTCAAAGTTTAGATCGCTGTTGATTAGAGTAAAAGTTTAAGACTTATTTACATAGGATAAATCGCATTCATTCTAAAGTATGTATGAACACTTTACGTTTTAAATTTTCATTCGACTAAAATATACCCACGCTTCGGTAATGATATAATTTTAAATTCTTAACCAACGTCAATCAATACCAAGGTAATTTTTATAATCAATGCCACTTCCACATGATAATCACTGACCGGAAGCTTTTATCTTGATTTGTGACGACAATTGAAAATAGGAGGTCGGTAAGAAATAAAATCCATCAACTTACTCGAGGCGGACGAGTTGCAACCGTATTGTTCCTAAAAGGATGTACGCACATCATGTGAAATTGAAAATTGTTTCCTATATTTTATGCCTGTGAAACCAAATCGTGTGTATTATTTAAAAAAAAAATCTAATTCTATTAGTTTCGTATTATAATACATTGTCAATATGCGAAAGGATAACATTTAAGCAGCAAATAAAATGAAAAATATATATTACATAAGAAAGTAAATACTAGTAACGAATACTCAGTAAGAAAAAATATTGAATTTATACTTAAGATGAATGTATTTTTTTGAAATGATGTTGAAATATCGAAAAAAAATTTCATCCATTCTTGTTACAGTAGTGTCCACATCTTCTTTGAGAGCTTTTCAGCTCTTTTTCAATCCAAATGATCTCATATTTATCTTTTCCCAATATGTTATTTTTAACCAGTTTAGCAGGATGTTCAGGAATATTGTTCTGCTAACAATTCCTATTAATTTTATTTTTTATCTTTTGCATTATTACTGTTTTTAATGTTTGCAATATTTCACTACTTATTCAATGGCCGCGCTTATGCGATAAAATCCAAGTTCAACCCAACTAAAACTTTTCCAAACTTGCAAAACTTTTGGCGCGCGTTTCAATATCTAATTCCCCTTTTTTGCATGTCAAATAAACTAATACTATGAAATAGGGTCTCACGTCTCTGAATGTGTAGTTTACTATATGATACGAGATTCCAATGATGAGCACGCTTGCCGGGATAAGTATCTATAATATTCACGGGTAATTCGATACCAATACACCAAAACATGTACATACAGTCTGTAAAACAAGGGAAGATGGAGTGTAAGAACATCAAAACAATATAAAACTTAAAATATATGTATTTTGTAGGAATGTACATTGTAATACCTAATGCGCACTACATTCAATATGGGGTCCAATCTCCATCGTAGTCGATAATCGCGTGGCAACGCCGCCCCATGCTCCCAACCAAGCTTTCGGCATAAGAAGCTGATAACGATCGCCATATCTGTCGGAGGTTCGTCGATAATTGCTTTAGTGTGTAGGCACGTTTACGTTGAAGTTTGTGCTTCATTATTGCCCACACATTTTCAATTGGATTTGCATGCGGGCTCTGGGAGGGCCATTCCAACGCCGAAATATAATTTTCTAACTTCCACTCCGTACAACGTCTACTTCGATGCTGTGGATCATTGTCCTCTTGCAGAATCCACTGATTATTATTCTGTCCAAACCACTTCCTCACAGATGGAATGGGACCCTTTTTGTACAGTTTCACCATTCTTTCTGCATTCAGGTTCTCTGTGAATACGCATGATCCAAAGCCGCGCACATTAAGGCATCCTCACACATGGACCTTAACTGGGTGCTCTACTATGCGTTGTACAACTCGGTGGTGTAGCGTAGATCAAGCTCCTTTTGTCTGTGGCCATGCATAAAAAGAAGCCTCATCTGTGAAAACAACTTCAGACCAATCTCGATGGCTGTTGTTACTCGCCCAAACGCGGCGCGCTTGTCGATGTCGGTCCGATAGCAGCGGTTTCATTATCGTACTGCGGTATGTTATGCTTTCTTCACATAGGCAATTTCTAATCGTCATTATGCTTACTTTAATTTGTTTTTTTTTTTTTGTAACTGATACTGCCCCTGTCGCAACGTGTATTCCGGGCTTCTTTTAAACAAATTAATTATCGCTGTGTCCTGCTTTGTTGTGGTTTTTCGTTTTTTACCGCGACCAGGGAGATCATCTACTGTTTTGTTCGCTTTATATCGGTCCACCTACAGTTTTACAAACCCCTCCGACTTTCGCATATATCTTGATGCGGTCGCTATCGACATTTTAGGTCATTTGGGGTGAATGCAAAGAAACACAGCTTCGTACCGTTTTAAATATACAGCGCTCATAACTACACTGACTGTTTTCTTCGGCTGAGCAAGTGAAACTGCTATTAAATAAGTAATGCGTATTAGGCCTAAATACCCCTTATCCCAAGGTCACATTAATCACGTGCGTTATCTTACCATAAGCAGGTAGCGACCCCTTTTTTCTCGTTTTATAAACTGTACTCCTAGTCAAATGACGATTGCAAGGACTGTGTGGATGTACAATGTACCGAGTCGGTAACACGGTTGGCAATGGGAGCCCACGTGCTATCGAAACGCTGCGTTCCGCATAATTAATTAATTTGTGCGAGTGGAGTTTACTGCTATACCTGTGAATTGTACTCCTAGTCGTTTAAAGGACGCTTTTTTGATCAAAGTAGATCACAGTTGACAAATTTTATTTCAATATGCAGAGCGTAAATTTAATTTTTCCAGTGCAACTAATGAAGTATTAACATGCCAATTCTCGTACGCGATTAGCAATCCATTGATAATTTGAATTTTATAACTAGGGATTATCTCCTAATGTAACATCTTTAGAACATTTCACGCATAATCGTTAAATGAAAGAAACCGTTTGTAGCATTTACAACTAATTGGTATTCTAATTATATATATGTATATGCTTCTTCAAGGATCTGTCAATTACCCGATTTGATTTTTTACAAGAGATTAATTGAGTTTCGTCTTGTTTGTAAGCCTAATGAAAGATGACTAAACAACTGCAGTCCTTATAACGCTGACACAAACTGCACAAGAAGGACACAATTAAATGGACATATGACGAACACGTATGAAATATTTAAGTCAAATTCAAGCATAGAAGCAAATTGTACAACTCATTATAAATTCTATATGGCCGATTCAATTGTACACTGAAAAACGATTTAACCGTTTTCAACGGATGCTGAGTGGAATCTCCTTTATAACAACGTATTCAATCAATTGACGTCAAACAAGCCATATGATATTTAAGAAAAAACAACGATGATGTCACACTATATTTCATTCGTAGAAAAACTAACGAGATACGCCACTTAAATATTAGAGATCTTTTATATAAGTTGTATTTAATTAAGCACCGTAGATTTGTGACCTTCGTTTCATTTATAATTCCTGTTTAAATTAACTTTATTTGATTTTATTCTGTTATATTAACTCAGTGGAATTAAAATGATCCGTGTAGTTATATCATCGATTCTGGTTATATATGCCGGCATTTCCATCGTAAATGAAACATAATAATTCGTAACAAATTGAAAAATATTCATTTAGTGTAACATTAATGTGTCTATTACCTTGTAATTTACAAATTTAGGTTACAAAGCTGAACCTTAATTTTTGATTGCGTGAATATGAATGTTAAGACACCATGAAAGGACATAACCTTGGCCTAATTACACCAAAAAACCCAATACCAAAACAGCGGAAATAACACATAAGAATTATCTTTGTATATGCACGATATAAATAAACCAATACGGAGTAATTACTTAGGTATTAGACATTCCTTACGTAACTATTTTCCTAGACTGTTAACACAAATTTTGAAATCAATACCTTTAAGCAAAAAAAGAAAATAAAACAGCGAAGTTAGTTCCGTTTATTTAAATTAATATCATAAAAGTATAGTAAAAAATATTCAAATTAGTGCACGTAAATTTCATATTTAACTTATACTGTACTATTCTTTCTTAGCTTTTGAAATGTATAGTTAATCTGATAAATTACATCAAATACGTTGGAACACTTTCATGACTTCTTTATTGCGCGAATCATATTTTAATGTTTCATTCATTTTAATTAATTATCAGCAAAAGTGCTTATTTGAAAAGGAAATTAGAATCTGCTTGATGATTAAAGTTTAACTAACTTCTAACTAAAATAGAGCTTTAATATATATTACTGCGATTTTCTTTTAATGCGATGATTTACCGCTCTATATATAATATATATAATCATAATCCTGGTACCTGTACAATTTCACTAACATAACTATGAATAATTAAATGAGAGTAGACTAATACTTCAGTTGTATATCTCCAAATGAAAGTTTGCTTCAACAACTAGAAACTCTAGAGAAAAAGAGAATTAACATAAATATTGTGTCAAAAGTCTTAAGTCATATAAAAGATAAATAATAGCTATCACTTCTCATTAGCTTATTTTAAACTAACCTCCTTCCACTAAACCACTTGATCAAGTTTCAGAACAAGACAAAAATCACTAGGAGTCAGCAGTTCAAATTCGACAAATTTAGCGATTGCAATAGCAGGGGAGCGCATTCTTCTGATGAAACAATACTATTTGCCTGAAGAAATGGGATCGTTTTATCCTCGGTTTGGCATTGGAACGTGCCGGTGCATCAGTATAATATTACCTGGTTATTGTCCTTCCCTTCTGTAAATGTCAAAGATCTGACAGATTTGGGTGAAATTTTGACAGTAGCTTTCTAAAACTTGGCTGAATTCAGTAGTGCATTCATCATAACGAAATTCTCGCCAGCTTTTGAAGTTACTCTGTTGTTAAATTACTCTCGCATACTATTTCGTTCATTGTTAAATCAATTGTAGTTATACTATTTATTTTTTTTTATTTACTATATTGAGCCGATGCCACCTGTTTTTATTGAGAAATATCATGCAAATAGATACGGTACACATATCTGTAAACTGCATTATTGTTATTCCAACCAATCAAATACATCCTAGGATGCCTATTAAGGAAAATCGGAAATATTGCAGTGGCACTTATAGATGTAGTTGGTAACCAATTTCTTCTTATGCTCACATTTCTTACTTTATGGAGCATATGTGCAAGTGTATCTTACCGATTTAAATGAAACTTGCTGAGTTCATAGACTGATGTAGTATAAGAACGGAAATTTTCTTATGCCCTAAATCAGCCGTCACCACGCGCTGGAGTGCCCTATAGGTAACGCTACCCCTCACTATTTGCTATAATATCTCCGAAACTATAACCCATCAAAAAAGTTAAGATACATATTTAACTGTTTTACTGGTACTACAGGATAGTGAATCTCAGAATTATTGTTTACCGACAACAATCCCCACCCCTCATACTTATTTCAAATTTGAAAATCTTTATTTTCTCAAGAAATACAAAAGGTTATGTACAATTCATTCATACATATTAAACATACCACAAAATAACTCCATTTATAGAAAAAAAAACATAACTAGAAGATTGTATATACACAGTATATCGGAAAAATAAAGGAACTTTTCAAATAAAAAGAAACAATTAGTTATTTCGCTAAAATTATTTTTATTCAAAATAGATCCCTTCTGCATCAACACAGCTCTGGCACGTTCAACCAATGATAGCATAGATTTCTTTAAGTTATTTATCGGAATCGCCTCAGATCCTCGTCTCGGCTTCTTGAATTTGGGCAATATTGTCGTAAAAGTTCCCTCCATAGCCAGTTTCAGTTTCGGGAAGAGGAAATAGTCACATGGTGATAAGTCTAACACACAGACATTTTCTTTGCTAAAAATTCGCGAATAGCGACAGTCCTACGTGTAACAAAAACCAACTTTCCGGCGCTTGATATTCGGGTCTCACCCGGACGATTCCCTTCCACAAACGCCTGGGAACTTCCACGTAGCACTTTAGTGTTTTATTTCGGGATCGCGCTTGAAGCACCAAGTCTCGTCATCAACTACAATAGTTTCCAAAAATGTGCCATTTCGTCTGGCTGTTTTGATAAGATCTTGGCAATGTTCAACAGAGCAATTTTCGGGTGACAGAGTTAAGGAGGGGTTGTTTGGGACAGACATTCGGTTCGGTGCTTTCATCAAACGGTTTCGTGAATCGGATGACAGAGTGGAGGGAGGGGTTGTTTGGGATGGAATGAATCGGTGCTGGGTCATCTTCCAAAGCATCACGCATATCCTGAAATCGCTTATACCACTCAAACACACGCGTACGGGATAAATAGTCATGACCATAAACTTTTCCCATCGATTCAAATGTTTCTGTAAAACTTTCACCGAGCTTGAAACAACATTTAATATTACCTCGTTGTTCCATCATTATGTATGTAACGAACTGAACTTAACTACCACTTGATCGGTTTTAATACCCGCGATTTCGTTTTCTAGAGAGGATATACAGCTTTCAGATTACATATTGTTTCAACGGATGGCGTTAGCAACTTTTGTAAATTAAAGAAGTTCTGTTATTTTTCCCACATACTGTGTATGTACCTACTCCAAAATCTTGTACGATTCTGCTTTCCGAAGAATTCACAAAGTACATCGCTATACAATATTTGTCACAAGCCTGCACTTATTCGATGTGCGTGGTGCAAGCAATTTCTTTGTTTTCCACATTTCTACACGGATTACCACTATTGCCGTAACTATGCAGAATAGCTTGTTATAAGCAATTGATGTATGATTTTTTTGCTACATTGTACCACCTAGCATACTTATTGTTGCTTCTTGAAACACTTTGCTTTGGCCTTTTCTCACATTATCCGAGGCGGTCTTGGTCCCGACTTATTCGGATAATCGCAGCTGCATATAGATATAATGTGTGTCGTAAAAACACATACGTTTGTGTATTCTTTGCATTTGTCAGCAAAAAATGGGATGGAAACTTATCATATCAGTATGTATTTGTTTGATGTAAATACGTACAAAAAAGCTATATACTGATATTAGTAGTAAATAAATTGGCATACAAGCATATATCAAATAATTTGTTTAGTCTAATAATTACATAAAACAAATCTGAAAATAAAATTACAAGTATTACCGTTATTTATTCATATACATATTGTACATGAAATAAGTAGGTAAACATACACAATTTTCTAGTTGCGTTCTTTTTTTTGCAAATTAAATTATTTTGTGGTATGTTTAATATATGGACGAATTGTACATAACTTCTTGTATTTCTTTGACCAATTACACATTTTCAAATTTGAAATAAATATGAGAGGTGGGGGGTTTTTGCCGATAAACAATAATTCTGAGAGGGAAACTACTGTAGCTATCCTTTTGTACCAAGCGGGCGATTTAACATATAAGTTACCATTGTTTTTATACTACTAGAAGTCTACCACAATAATACATTTGTCTGTGTTCTCTTGTTAGAGCAATAGAGGGAGCAAATTCGTCTCGTTGGATAAACGAATATTTCTTCATTAAACATATATATATATATATATATATATATATATATACTCATCTGTATATATCCGATCGACAGCCAAACGAGAAGGTCCAGAAGAAGATGAATGGGATATCATTGAAACGTCGACTTAGTCGAAATGGTCTTTTTCTAGACAACTCCATGCACATATACACATACACATTATTTGCGATGTTAGACTAGATTATAAACGTACACACCAACATTTTAAGGTAATTTTCACCATAAGTGCATACTTAACATTTTAAATTACTTACCAAGGTGAAAAATAGCCATTTTTATCTGCCAGTATAACTTTACTCTTTACAAGGTAGCTGTAAATATGGATGTAACTATAGAAATATAAAATACCGCAAATATTTTTATACTAACTAAAGTTGCCACTATTTTTTTAGGGCAAATTTCCTTGAGAATTGTTTGCAGTGTAGTAGTAGCTTAATTATATTTTTTTCCAATTTCTACCGTATAAAAATTTAATATAACAAAAACATAAATATTTCCACAAACATTTTTCAATAGACTACTGTGTATGTATGTTAAAAAATTAATTTCATAATAATATTGATTATTAAGGATTGCTACTATTTAAGTTTGTTACTATTTTTCTTCAATATTTCCATTATTGACGTAAAATTATTTAGCAATAATTTGCCGCTGGAAAAAAACCGTAAACCAGCTACGCCACTCATGACTATACTCCATTCACGTTAAGATTCCAGACTTGGAATAGATAGGCCTTAAAATACTGGCTTGCCATTGGTTAATGGGCGAGGCATGTTCACACCGGAGAAATTCATGCAATTTCTTTATATGAAATTTCTGTCAGTTGTCAAATTTACTTACGATTTTGTTGCCGTTGTTTCCTGTAGTTTTTAATGGTGTTTTATTTTTATAAACAAGTTGTGGCAAAAACAATTCTTTTCAGAGCTCTTTTATCTCATCATTTAATAATTCAAGGTGTTACACAATTAATTATACAAACAAAATAACTTTTACTTTACTATTACAAAATTACAGCTTTGATTTGGTATGCTTAAGGAAGCAATAGTACATCCAGTTGCAGGATCATCGAAAAACACTCAAGGGAAGCATATTGGCAGTAGGAAGAGGCGAATAGCTTATAATTTATATCTGCAACTGAAGCAAGAAAATTGCAAGTCAACATCTGTCAAGTTGACTGCAACACGACTTGGTTTAAGTGAAAGAATAGTATGAGAACAATGCCAAAGAGATTAATACCAGAGCTCACCCCCTAAGAAACGTCTTCGTGAAACAATATACGATCACTTAGACGAAGCTCAAAAATCTATAATTAGGGGACATGTTCTTTTGTTCTTTTTAAGAAATGAATTGCATACATGTACAAAATTATTAAATGTAAATATAATACATTTTGACCTTCGATTTAAACCAACTTATTAATCCTTTGCAGGTTATTACTGCAGATAACAATTTGCCCTAGTTGAAACGCACAATATTATGGATAATTTTAAAAAAGTTAGCATTTAAGTGGTTAAAAAGGAATCGGAACAGCAAGGAAACTATTTACTATTTATTTTACAAGATTTTAATAACCAAACTTTGATGTTTACGATGCTGTTATTTGACAGTACCATCGATTAAATATCACCAGTGTAACACAGCGTTACCTGCTGCATTCTTAACGTGAATGAAGTACAGTTCCCGTAATTTCCATTGACATTGCAATAATGTAATATGTATTTCTTAAATTAAGACTACATGGCTATCAAAAACTTAAGAGAAGAAACTTTTTCTCTTCGTTACATTTCAAATGAATACATGCGAAAATAGATGTGAGACATCCTATGTATAAACACAGAATGAGAAAATTAAACTTCTTGTTGATTAACAGTTACATATTTCAACTCCACATTGATGCTTTTTTCTACTTGAAGCTACATTTTCGCTGTCATGTAAATCCTTTTTACTTGTTACGCATAATTTCTAAATTGGCAATTTGTAAAGCCCAGTTTTGCACACCATATTATGCGCTTCCATGCAATGAGAGGCTGGGCAAGTACGAGAAAGAAATTACGTTAATTACGTCTCGCCATAAATGTGCACTTACTATTCCTTACAAAAGTTTTATGAAAATGCGGATGCAATTAACTATACACGTTACATACCTGTTGATGCAAGTGATCCAGTCCGCACACAACTTCAGCAGCGTAGAACCTCGCCCTATTGATGTCCAGTCCAGGTTCTCCGCCCATGTTGTATATGTGAAACTTTAAATCACCACCGTTCATAATTGTAAGTACAAGACATAAGGCGTCTTTAGTCTCATAAGCGTACGCTAAGTTCACTACGAATCTAGAGTTGATCTTTTGCAAAATTTGTTTTTCTAATAACACCATTGCCTCCCCTTTCCTTTTCTTTATTCGCTTCTTCTCTAACTTCTTGCACGCATACATCTTTCCTGTCGCTCGAACCTGTAACGTTAGAAACATCGGACTGTATTTGCTTTCCTGTAAATTATTTTTTTTATAAATGAGTAAGAATAATTATACAATTGCTGGAAGTAAAATATCCTTAGTCTGATAAAGATGAGAGAAAAATTAGGAAAGGTGAATATATTAAAGAAAGTAAAGTTTTTGAACAACTATTATGCTAGGTTTATTGCTACGAGTGTTCGGACTTATTTAAATTTATTAATTTGAAGGTACGATCAAGTTTTTCTATTTCAACATTTCAACCCAAACAACCTTGGAGAAAGTGTACATCGTTTAATGCAAGTTCCTGACAGTGTTATGACTTGAACTATCGATTTAAGCGATTTCTACAACTTTTTTTTTATTATTTATCAAATAATTTACAGCAACTGCAGTACTTCAAGTAAGGATTATGTAGAGATTTTAAAAAGATTTAAAATTAGAATGAAAATATATCGTTTAAGAATAGCAACGAAAAATTAGATTAAGAACAGTAAGTAAAAATGTCCATGATTTTTTTCGTATTTATGAATTAGTATTTTTTATTGCAAATAACGAAAAGCACTAAAAATTTTAACTGCAAAAATCTATATTTAATTCATTAATCCGCAAATTATTTCAGAATATCGAAGGAAAATTAAGCATCCAAAGCACATCACTATGGTGACAATTTCACACATTTTAAATGTTTAAGTCTCTAGTTCCTTTTATATTTATAAATAATTATATTTTCTAACGAAACCTACACAAGGTTTCAAGTTCCAATAGATCAACATCAATGTAATCAAAGGCAAGATTCACCATCATATCTGAAGGCCTTCCTGGACGGCAAGTGCTTCGACATGGACGATGAAGTGAAAATGACCAAGAATAACTGGTTACAACAGAAGGCAGAATTCTATAAGGTAGGTACCAAAGAACTTGGTGTTTGGTACAATAAATGTTTAAACTCGGCAAGGACAAATTGACAAATAGATGTAGTATGCATGTTCAGAAAGTAAATGTATTTTTGGAAAATGTTTACTAGTTTCAATTTTTATTGCAAAACGGACCTAATTAAAAACCACCTCGTATAAAGATTGGTAAAGGGTGCACAATATGGTTACAAAAATTATTTTTTATGTTGGTTACAACTACATCTTACACTTAAATCCAAGATTGAAACTTCAAATTACACTTGACATTTATTGACAAGTTCAATAATTCAAATCGCATTTAATGTTTATTGACATATCTTTATAAATTTTAAACCGCTTTGGTATTAACTTAGATTACCACATTGGCCATTTACGCTTTAAACAGAAACT
Source organism: Trypoxylus dichotomus (assembly GCA_023509865.1). Taxonomy (NCBI): domain Eukaryota; kingdom Metazoa; phylum Arthropoda; class Insecta; order Coleoptera; family Scarabaeidae; genus Trypoxylus; species Trypoxylus dichotomus. The sequence goes on from CM042078.1 coordinate 49,077,688, forward strand.
TAATACAAACGTGATTTGGAGTTTCAATATTGATGATTTGTTGTATAACGAATACAAAAAATCGTGGTCTTCTCGATCACACTCTTTAGTAATAATATAGTACTTTAGTATATACATTACTGCGAACAAAATGACAGTTCAAAGTATTTAACGGTAAGTTCACTACGATGCAGCTTATTTTACTTTCTTGGACTCTTTTAAAGTGACACACGCACCATATATGGTGTTACAATTTTGAAAGACAGTACTACAAACCCTTCAAAAAAGAAAAATGTGTTCTAAAAAACACATTTGATATATTGCTTTCTAGTTTTCGTAGTTTTAATGAAAACTAAAATTGCTTTGTTTATATTTTCAACCAAATAACAATCGTTATACCACTACCGCATAGTATATAAGTTTTTATTTCAAGCATAATTATGCTCCTGAATTGTTGAGTTAAATCATTGAATACTGTTACACTAATTATATAATAGGGGGCAGCCAAGAAACTACAGTAAATATATATTTTACGTATCGAAAAATTTATCAGTATATACAATGCTATGCAACAAAATCTGGCACAAATATATTTTAATTGTGTGATTAAGGTTTTGCAGTTATACAATGTCAACTACCTTCAATCTATCAATGTCATGTGCCTTCATAAATTTTGGGAGATTAGTTGCAATTGAATCCTGAAAACATTAAAAGGTGTCTTAAACCAACTCATGAAACCATCTTTAATGTAAAAAAAGATGGACGTCGTAGAAGCCGCATTGATGCTGAAGATGCAGCCTTGATAAACCACACAAGAGAAAATTATTTTATTACAGCGAGGAAACCAGTAAATAGAAACATATTTTGCAGCTGCAACAAGAGCTTACCGAAGAATAGTGTTTCAAATTTTAAAAATTCTATTACCTCTTCAAGGAATTTATTAACCGACGCAAGTAAGCAGTAGCGTTTACTATTCGGTTTGAACGTTATCAATGATGGTGAGTACTACTGGAACAGAATAGTAATCATGGATGGAAAATGCTTTCAACCATGCTCTAACGGAAAAGTTGGAGTGCATTCTTAGCTGACTGACTAAAAATTACATTTATCGTTCACAGATATTGGAGATATTTTCCAATAAGGCCTAAATCTAGATGAATTTGTGTGGTTTAAGTGTATACTAGAATATCGATAAACGTTTTTTGCAGCTACATTCGCATACATCTTGGAACATCTAATACTATTGTCTAAAACACAAATGGTTCCAAAGAATAACATGTATCAGCAAGACAATTGTCCTTTAAATCCACTTGAAAATGTGTGGGGACTTACCAACGAAATTTTCATCCTAGCAACGCGGAAAAGCTGCGAGAGGTTAGAAGAACAATGAGAGGTGGTAAATTATATTAACTAGAAATTGAAGATTAAACCAAGTTATTGGTGTGGACGGGGGTATAAGTAAATATTGAATATACAGATTTGTTTAATGTAAACTTTTAATTATTAAAAACAATTCTTTGTTTTACATTTTATTTAAATTTTGAGTTTCCTATGCAGTCAAATTTGTATATACAGTCATGTGCGCGAAAAAGTAGTAATAATTTGGCTGAAATATGAATTTATACGTTAAATAAAAGAAATTCAAGTTTATTGAACTCTATCCCTACGTGTTACATAACTACATTAATGAATAAATAGATTTCTTAATACCAAGAGAAAATAGAACTGTTTATATTGTAGGACATAGAAAATAATTGAGCATTAGAATAGCAGTCATTCCAAAATACTATCCAAATCTATTTTTACTTAGATAATTGGATTGAAAAACTTAATATTCTGTTGCTTGACCTTTATTCTTTATCACCTCTCGACACCTGTGGGGCACATCTCTTGACGATACTCTATCTTGGAAGCCACCGCATAGGCTTAAATTCAAAATCAAATAAAATTTGTTTTCAAATTAAAAATAATTCTCGAGTTTCATTATTTTACTTTGCTCTCCCATAGATATCGTACTAAAGCCCACTCCACACATATTACTAATTTATTACCGACTAGTCGATTGACAGTAGGAGTCCACGTTTTCTTGAAACACTGCGTTCCGAATAAATTAATTTGTGTGAAACGGAGTTTTCTGTGAAACCTGTGAACTATACAACCACACAGTCCTTGTAATCGTTGTTTTACTTTGCTCATGTTGAGGATCGTCATTATGTATGGTCATCAAATCATTAAATAGAAAGCTTTAAGTCAACTCCAAAGAGCGATATTAAAAATTCTGAAATTCATCAATGTGAAAGAAGCTCAAAAGAACAATATAAAATATTCATAAAAACTTTAATTCAAAAGGCGCCTTATGAATGGATGCGACACTATATAGTGTCAACAAATTTTTAAATGCTATAGTCAGTTAGTAATTACGTGATTTTTAAGATAATTATTGTAAAGTACTTATATTTCGATGTTTCCGCATGCCCAAACTTTTTATACGTCTACACACGTTGCACCCTTGGGATTTAGAAAATTAATTAATTGAAGTTAGGAATCCGTTTGTTGTAAAACATACTGAGCACTCTTACCTGGGAAATTGAAAAGGGAAACAATATTTGATAGTGAAATACATATAATTATATAAGTACAAAATTAAACGTAAGTCGATTTCCTTCAGTTAAAACAAAAAAGTAGTGGCTACGAAAATTCAGTGCCTGAAATGAATAGATGGTGTTATTAAAGCCATAAGGTTATATTTAGCTAATGTACTTTCTTTTAATTATGAATAATTTTCTAAATTCGTCGTCAATCCTCAGTTGCTGAATTGCAATTCGAATAAACCATAACTCTTTTATTGTCCATAAACAGCACTTTATTATTGAATAAAAATGCATTTTTATTGCAGTACTGCAATCTTTAAAGAGCATCTAATCCATAAAATTGTTTAGAGCGCCATACCACTGTACAATTTATACCTTTACGCAATTACACATCACTTCACTTTTTCGATCTTGTCTGTCCGTTTTACTTATGTATCTGAATAAAACTTCCAAAACAATGTATGAAGATGCAACTTTATTTATATTTGTAGGTTTTATGTATAAAAACATTCTATATATATATATTGTATTTACTTTAGTTCATAAAGTTTTTATATTGTCCAAATTGTTTTTTCTTTGTGCGTAAAAGTACTAGAGTTTCACCTGTTTCTTTTTAGTCTCAAAGTATTGACGCAGATTAATTCTATTTGTTCAGGACTAACACCGACTCTATTATCCATCCATGTCAAGAATGCAACAAGTAGGACTTCGATCAGGGTTTATATTATAAAAACTACAACAAACGATACTAAAAAGCAATAAACACAAAACTGAAATCAGCAAAAGTATTTGACAAACGACATTACACATCGGTAATATTTCGTTCTATCCATCTAAATTTCATTTGCCAAATACACTATTTTATGCGTGTGTGAATCCGTCTCATCTATTAGCCAATCACAAGCCGCGAATTCTTCACCTATCTATTCTGTCGCTGGACTCTTATCGTCAATGAAGTATAGTCATTTTTCTCCTATCATTCGTCAAATAATTAACGTAATTAAACACGACAATTTTCATTAATGAATCAAAATGTACGTTTTACATAATCTTTTCAATTAATTTGTTCTAGAAACAATAGATCGGTAATATTCAAAGAAAAACAAAAACACATGAACAAACGTCAAAAAAAAAGCTCTATTAATAGTTTATATTATTGATGCCTACTATGAATATTTAACTCGTTTATTATATATGGTAAATATTCAATAACCAAATTGCGTGGATATATTGGAGTGATGTGCAGTTTGTGACCAAGTATTATAAAAAACTGTTCACTTCGAATAAACTGAACGAAGTATTTACTAATCTTTCGATTTATAGTGCGTTTTGAACTGTTAAAGATTGTTTGTTTAATGATAAAATTACGATTACCTTGCAATTAACCAATGTTTTTAAATTCCTGAAAAAATATTAATCACGGTAAGATTTGAACCCACGACCTCAGCGTTACCAGCGCAGTGTTGTACCAACTGCACCACGAGACTGAATGTGAGTTTTTAAGTCGCTTTTAATACCTAAATGTTACAATGTCTGTAGATATATTGTAATATCTCAGCAGGTACAATATTATTAAAGGCATGTTCCTACCAACGAAATCAATATTAATATGAAACTACCGTTGCGTTATCGACGCAATATGCTACCAACTGCACCACGAGACTGAACGTAACTGGTAACGCAGAGGCCGTGAGTTCAAATCCTACCGTGACTGATGTGTTTTCAGGAATTTAAAAACGCAAGAAAATCGTAATTTTGTCATTACTAATACAAACGGTTTCATATTAATATTAGTTTAATAGTTCGCTTTAATTTTTCAAAGGGAATAGCTCCTATGAACTGTTACCTCGCGAATTGCCCATTACTACTGGTTACTATACTTTGCAATAAGTATCGCAATTCTGCTAACCTCACTAGTAAGTTTCCGTAAACGATGTTGCCAAAATCCGTAGAAATTTGACAGCATTTTCCATTTGCCAGTACTAGGAACGTACTCTGAATTTACACTACTGCCTTGAAAGCGCTATACCAAACGGTACGAATTGAACATTGTTTTTGCGTTAAGTATCTTTATAAGCTAAATTTCATTGATTTAATGTAATTGCAATTGATTCAGAATACAAATTTATTTCTTGCGTTGGTTATAATAAGTAGATACTTGTAGATAAAGCGATAAGGAGAATTTTTAAGCACCAAGCTTGCTATTGAATATCTGGAGAAGAAACTGCAAGATAAAGAGGGATAGCATCATAATCAGTATGTAATTCCCAGTAACTTAAATCCTTAGGTCGCGTGGCCTTCGCTTAAGATCACTGTAGTAAATAATTTACGACGTATTTAATAATTAATTAATTTCTTATATTATGCATAAATAATATCCACTAGGCCAATATTTTGTGGTATGCAAATTTGTAATTAGAAAAATGGTTTTGTTGCGTCATTAGATCTGTGTACATCAGCGCGGCGTTATCACTGCCATGATAGACATGCACGCAGAAATACAACATGCGAACTATAAATAATATTCCATGTCACAAGTCACTAGCTAGACATGTACTATTGTTAATTAAAGAACACCAGAAATTAATGAAGATCTGTATGCACTTTGAAAATAAGTTATTTGTTGAATAAATTCTTAATTAATAAAGGATAGGTTATTGCTTAACAATTATAGTAATGCAATTTTATTTCTCACGAAAGACATTAATAGGTAATGAAATCAAAAAAATATTTCATTAAATCTCGGAGGATAATTTTAATATAAATTTTATCTTTACTTATTTACTTTATTTTTTATCCTTACTTCTTACATTTATTTTGTATATTTTAGTACACTGTTCCAAAGATTATAAAACGCATTCTTTTTGGAAATATACGTTTTTCCAAATTATCTTGAATTTATTATTAATTTCTCAGTAACGAAGCAAGTTAGTCATTTCTAACATTTAACAAAGTATCCATCTGCTGAAGTTAGTAAGTTAACAACCCAAAATACGAACTTAAATATAACGTTGCATCAAAAATGTTTTATTTCATTTATTCGTAAAAAAAATGCACTGTTGTGCAGTGTTGTGCTTGGCTCGCGTATGTACTATTATTATTTAAGAACTTAATGTACGTCATGTTTAACATAATGTCAAATCATGCACCAATGGCAAATTGCAATGTTTACGTGACAGAACATAGGTTAGAATCAATAGAATATAATTGCCATTTCGCATTAAGGCTACATTGGATGTTATACCAACAGGTATGCTAGCTATTACGACGAAATATACCTTATATGTCTTCCGCGTTTAATGTTATTAAAGTAGTTCTTTAGTGTACTACTAACGAAAATATTATTCTCAAACATCCTCTGTGTTAAGACTTCTGATTGTACAGAGACAATTATAACATTTTACAATATTTCAATTGAATGTATTTTTGTAAATCTATTCGCACGAATGATTAAAGTACGTCATACCAACGTCACTAACGTGCATTCATTCCTTAAATAATTAAACTATAAGTTCTACTTAGTTCAACTCCGGTAAATACATTCTTCCAAGTTACGTTTAAATAATTTCTGGTGAGTCATCAATATATGGTGTATGAAATATTCAACCCCAAACAATTTTAAGTACTTAAAAGAATTTCTACAATAAGTACGTTTGTATCACTTCTTTCGAACAATTAAAATAACTAGATCCTCCATTTATTTTCCTTCAGTTAAGAATTTCATAATTGGGACTAATTCTTTTAAAGTAAAACATCCGTTTTTAAATTTATCGAACAGCTTAATGAAAAAGTAATAACTCCGAGTTACTTTCAACAAGGCGGAGCTAAAGCACACACAGCAGGTGAAACAAGGAATATGCTATAGCAATTATATTCAAAATCAGTTGATAAGTTTAAACACCGAACACGTACTTCCACCAAGACCTTATGATATTACTCCCTGTAATTTCTTTTTATAACCTTTCTTAAAGAACGGATACAAATATCTGATCTTGCAAACATTTAAATCAGAATTGCTCAAAGAATTAACGAAATTGACGAAATAATCATACAAAACATTTTTTCCTTTATTAGATGTACGAAATGTCTCTAACAACCATTTTACCATCTTACTTGTTTGCTGCTAATAAACATATTTTATTCAGTTTTTGTTTTATGATCTTTCGCCATGTCATTCAAATAGCTTATACCAAACGAAATTCGTATTAAGAGTTTCAGTAAAAAAAAGTAAGACATAATTATAATTTCAAAAGTTACTTTAAGGTAAAAATGATTTGAACGTGTTACATCAAAATATATTCCGCGTTTATTTAGAATATCCAAACACCTCCCTTCTGTTTATTTTTAACGTTCTACTGATATTTACTATTTGCTGTATTTATTTTGTGTCTTAAGCTACGATGTGTCACTACTTTTTTATTTATAGCGTACCATTCATAACATAGAGTCTATGATATGTAATAAGAGTATACTTTTCTTTTGGCGCACAATATAAAAAAAAACTTATAAACATTGTGTGGAGTTAGTAGACACTAGACATTCATCATTGCTGTGGTTTATTATTTTTAATTAAGTTTGAATATTTCTATGCAGAGAAAACTAGGGTGCCAAAAAATGTTGAAATTTGAAACCATAAATAAGACTAGATATTTTCAAAAATAACTGTGAAAATCCACAGCTTAACAATTTATTTAATTCATTAATAAAGTTGTCTACCATATCTGTTCACTTTCATCTGTTATTCGCGAAATAAAAACCAATTTTAAAGAAAATAATTATATAAATTTTACAGTAACTAAGAAATTACGTGTTTATTTTGTTGTAAAGTTTTACGGACGCTGGTTAATATACATTTATTAGTTAGTCTACATTAAAACCAATGAGCATAGAGAATAATCCAAGCGCATTTGCATACTAGATTTAAATCAGGCAATATACAGGGAACGTACACAAATATCGAAGAAATAGTACTACTACTTAGAAACAGCACTACTATTATTTAGGTGTAATAGCAAGGAAATTGAAGAGATCGCGGTGTGCAATTCGCAGTACTATTAAGTAATACGAAGAATCGAAATCATTTGCTAGTAGACCTAAAAGTTGCTAGGGTATTACAGTGAAGGAAAACCGACTTTTCCAGCGCATTTTTATGAGCAGACGAAAATCTTCTAAAGAATTGTCTAACGAGTTTCTTCGACAGCATCGAATTGTCAATCCTGCTTAGAAGACGCCTTGTAAATGTCGGTTTGCGTGAACGAAAAGCGCGGCACAAACCTTATTTGGCAGATAAGCATAAAAAGAAAGGCCTTTCATGAGCTAAAAACTTCAAAAGTTGGTATGTCAATGATTAGACCAAAGTTCTGTAGTCGGACGAATTCTACATCAAGGTATGTACAAATTAATTCCTATTACCCTTATGAATGCAAGCAACTCAATCTACATATAGAATTTTTGAGAAAATAAAAAACAGATTCTTGAATATTTCTTCCCTTATTGGTACAGTTTTTCGGTCATCTTGGTGCTCAATAAGTTCGAAGATGAGGAGAAGCATACAACGCGGAGTGTACATATTATACCCAGAGTGAAGTTAGGTGGAAGTAGTATCATTGTCTGGGGTTGCATGTCTGCATGGGACGTATAAAGTCATCGGCATATAACCATACTTGAAGTATTGGACCTATTTACTTTAAAATTATTTGATGCTGATGTACTTGATTATCACTCGCAGCAAGGCAACGCCTCTTGCTAGAAATCTCAACGGGTTATGCGCTAGTTTAGCAACAACGAAGTACAGGTGTTAAAGTGGATGCCGCGCAGAGTCCCGATTTATCTCTCATTGAACGTTTATGACGCATACTGAAAGTGAAAGTCTCCAAATTCCTATAAACATCGAAACAAATTAAAAAAATTAGGCCCCCAACACGTTATCAAAGAATGTTATAATCTTGTAGCTAGCACCCCGACAAGAGTGCATGCTGTTAGAAAAGCAAAAGGTAGAGCTAGAAAATATTAATATTTGTAAATGAAGTTTCTTTAAAAATATTTTCAATGTATATTTATTTTATCCTTCATGTCACGGATGAAACTGACAAGTAATGCAGGTGTCTAATACATATAAGCAAGGCTGTATGAATGTAGAGGATAAAAAAGTCTAAACAACCGATATTCAATAAAATCTGGAACAATAAACATAACAAAAACGACAATAATATGGTGACCGTGACCTATTTATAATACGATCAATAACAGGCTAACGCCCGCCATTTGCGCTAAGTCCGCAAAAAGGAACCGCCCACAACAATTATATTTGCAGTTCTCAAGAAGTGGGTTTTATACGATAAATTAATGTTAAAATTGTGTAATTATTCTAAAAGTGGTTTTTCTTTAGCAAGTGGTCATTGATTAGAAATACATTAATATCTCGATAGACACCAATTTGATTTGCATTATGTCAAAAACATAGGGTTGAAACTTTGAATTGCGTGGGTATGATAGTGCATGAGTCAATTGTTCTGCCGCCTTTATTAGTGTAATTCGATGGACAAACAAAGCAATGTACTCACTCACTTTAATATGGAATATTACGTAATATTTATACATATGTAGAACTAGAAAGCAATTATATAGTTTATCGACAAATTCTATAGAGCTGGTAAAATATGGTTTAATGTGTGTTGTTTTCGATATGCGTCGTTCCTTCTGAAACATGATTCCGACGCAAATTAAGATTCACTGGTGTAACGCATGAATAACGTTGACAACCTGTACATATTTTCGAAATACTGCACCGAAGATTTGTCACATAGAAAAGGTTAACCCCTAAATCAAATATAATCAACTTTCTCTGTTAACCCCACAATACACATACGTAAACATTGTAACTATAAATACATACATGGGGTAACTTATTACCCCATTATTTAAAGTACACTAATATATATATGATTATCTATTTTGAATATTGTGATATAATAATGTGTCTTTTAAAATCTAAACCATTTATAAATGTTATATGCATGTGTTCAACCTCACTTAAGAATACTAGGGCGTTCTCTTCTGCACAACTAATGCAACAGTTTCAAATTTTGCCGGGGTACTTAATTTATTCTAGGATTAAGTTCAGCGTTTAAATGTTATTGCTCCGTCTAAAAATATTTTTCTTGCAGACAAACACACGACCCACAATATATTTTGCATATTTCGTAAAATTCTATCTTATACGAATCAGTCGAACTTAGCTCATGGAAAAAGTGTGAATTTTATGGAGCTGGTTTTTTTTTCAGACCAAAATATTTTCATCACAGACCTCTAAGTTGAAATTATTTGCGACAGAGTTGTCTTCTCGATTGTATTTAATTTGATACATGATTAGTTCGTAGATAGCGTGTTACCGCGAATTTGGTAATTTGAATATCTCTATAGAGGAGTTCATTGAATAAATGTAAAATTTCCATGGATATAAATGTCTTTGATTCATTCAGAGGAAAGTGGACAGAACATAAAAATAAATATTATGAAAAAAACAAAATGAAAAGTAATAGAATAGGTTGCAATTTAAAAGTTGTGACAAATAAGAAAAGAACATTTAGAAAAGAAAACAATTGAGACTAATACTAGTTATCCAATATTGTTGGATGTGAGTGAAAAAGATGCGTAGATGAGTCTGTACTACTTTTCTTTATCTAAGAAAATAGATGCATCAGATACTAGTGGAAAGATACACTCACATAAAATTAAAATTAACATTTAACTAAGATTACCGGTAAAATGTAATGAAAATGCAACAGTCCTTCTACTCCAAATAATGGCAATTGTTGTAATCCTATCAGATGTTAACCTATTTTTAGATTTAATTTCAATTCGTGTCAGTGTAACTAGCCGTAGGATTACTACTAAACACTAAAACGATACTCTATTCGGGATCTTACGAGGAAAAATCGTAGGGAGAGCTGCAGCTCTCTTCTTCTATTTACAGAACGTGAGCATTAATGTATATCTAAAATCATTTTGTATATTCTGGTGTCCATCTATTTTATTGCAATATATAAATACTAATATTTAGTAAATAAAAATAGTTCTAACATGTACTTGTTATTTCGTTCATGCTCATATGACTTACGTACACTACCGCTCCAAAATGTTTAGGCACCCCTGTTTTCATGGATTATTTATATAGTATTATGTTTACCAAAAAAACATTATAATAAAATAAAATACGTATTTAAAATGTACTTCAGTAAGATAAACACCCATTATATCGCATAAGGTTTGCTATCATTTACCTTGGTCGGATTACCATAAACTGTTTATTACAGTACAATTACAATAACAATCCCTCTGAATTTACTGGGTAAATTTAGTCATCTGTTAGATTGTAGGTAATAATGTTTAAATTACCTTCCTAGAAGATTATAGTGAAATCTGTAACCTATGGTCAGTTGCAGTGTGGTATTTACTCTATTCACGTCGTGAGCGAAATATCATGTGACAATTTTTTAAAATGCCTTCGCGAAGAGAAATTAGTACGGAAACACGTGCGCTTATAATAGCTTACCATAAAAGTGGCATAAGTAATCGACAAATTGCCAAAAAATGAAAATACACCACGCTACGGTTGACTATAACGTAAAAAAATATCGGGAAACTGGCAGTTTTCTTAATAAAAGACGGAGTGGAAGGCCAAAAGCGACAACATCTGCAGATGATCGCAGAATAGTGGTTACCAGCAAGTTAAATAGACGCAAAACAGCCCCGGAAATCACCGCAGAATTAAATGTTGGTCGCCAAAAACTAGTCAGTGTTTCTACAGTCAAACGTCGCCTACAGAAAGCCGGGCTCCATGGACGTATTGCGATGAAAAAGCCATACTACGCAAACAAAACAAGCAAAAGCGACTTAAATGGGCTCGTGAACACCAACACTGGACCATAGAAGAGTGGAACAACGTCCACGTTTGAGTTGTTCGGAACCCGAAGACGCATATTTGTAAGAAGATCTGTGGGTGAACGTGCCAGAGAAGAGTGTATTGGTGCTACCGTAAAGCATGATGGAGGTTCTATCATCATTTGGGGCTATTTTGCTGGCACTAGTATAGGGGACATTGTGAAAATTGACGGTATATTAAAAAGAGAAGGCTACCGCGAAATTTTGGAGAACCACGCAATACCTTCCGGAATTCGACTTCTGGGTCAAAATTTTATCTTCCAGCGAGATAATGACCCAAAACATTCCTCTAAATTATATAAAGACTATTTACGCCATTTAGAAGAGGAAGGAACTCTCAAAATTATGGAATGGCCTCCCCAGAGCCCCGATTTGAATCCAATCGAGTTACTATGGGAAGAACTAGATCGGGAAGTACGGAAATCGGCTCCGACATCAGCTACTGACGTGTGGAACAAATTGCGATCGAGTTGGACCTCAATAACACAAGAAACTCCGGCAAAACTTATTGCGAGAATGCCTCGATTGTGTGCTGCAATTATTAAATCAAGAGGTCACAGATGAAAGCAAAATTTAAATTAAACGTTTTAATTTTTAAATTTATTTAATATATTTTTATTCATGTACGTGTATCTGTACATAAAAAATAAATATTATTAACATTTTTGCTGAGTTTTTATACATTTTTGCTGTCAGTGAGAGTGCCTAAACACTTTTGAGCGGTAGTGTACGACGGCTATTTTATATTTTATAGTACGTTTATATATTGTTAGATTAGGTCATTATTTTATTGAATGGTTCTTCTTCAATAAACACTATTTTTTGTCTGTGACAGGATCGTTCATTGACGTTATAGATATAACAGCTCGAAAATTTTTGTCTGAAAGAGTTACTACATGAAGTGTAACGATATTTCGACGAGGAAGATAGTGATGATAGCATAGTAGATCCAGATATTATAAACTCTGACTCGGAATCGATCAGTGACAATAACTAATCTTCGCAGGAGAAAGCAAAATCTGATTTTGAACAAAGTCCGGACTCAGATGCAAACGTACCCTTCGAACTCTCTTGATCATAGAATATTATGTCAAACACTAGAACTGAGTTTACGGGCAATGAAGGCATTCAAAATCAATCTTATATAATAATAATACATCTCCCTTCGTATTATTCATAACAATGTACTGGAAATTATGGCGAGAGATTGGTACTTATTGTCATCAACTAGCACAGTCTAAAATAACTCACAAGAACCTTTTCATGAAGTGGAAAGATACTAGCAAAGATGAAATGAAGAAATTTCTGGTATAATTCTATTTATAGGTGTCGTCATTTTTTCCAAAATTGAGTATTGCTGAAAAAATGATAATCTTTATTGTTACCTCCTCATGCATCAAATTCGTATGAGGTTTTCGTTCCCTCTTGGATGCGGGCACTGCACAGATAATTCCATACAGACTGAATCGAATTTATTTCGCCGTTTGAAGTTATTCATGCAAAATTCGACAGTTAAAGTTACAAAGTAATCAATCCTTTTTGATACGACTAGACTATACATCAATGAAAGCTTTACCATTTGCAAACTTCTACAAAGTATAGTTGTAACGGTTGTCGGGTTCTGCCGTGTCATTAGGTTTTTGCCCCTGACGTTTCGCGAACAACTGCGGTTCGCATTTTCAAAGGTGGTACCTGCAGTTGTTCGCGAAATGTCAGGGACAAAAACCTAGTGAGACGGCGGAACCCGACAACCGTTACGACTATGTCAAACGGCCGTGAAAGTCTGAGATACTATTTCTACAAAGTAACTTATTTTACAAAATCCACAATTTAAAGTGTAATTTTCTTAGTTATAGGATACATTATAAATTAGACACACTGCACAAGTGTCGAAAAAATATTTTTAAGTATTGAATCTATTGATGACATAAGCGGTCTAATCAATTTCTCCGAAAAGCTGTTCCTTATCGCTCTTTAAAAATTAAAATGCAAGGTTTAAATCTTCGCATTTTAAAATCTTTTTTAAATTTTAATGCAATCATTTTTAATCTGTAACCAATAATTCTATTGTTAATGGTAGAATAAATTTCTTGAATGATTAACGGTTTATTGGCACGGCTTCTTTAAGTTCATAAATATCTCTGAAGTTGAATGAAAATTAAATTCAAAACAGCAGTTTAAGAGAGAGTTTTATTAACTCTTTCCACTTCATTTTTGACTGTAATCTCTAGGACAATCCTTTGATTCTGACTTTGTACAATCAGTACTCCTCAGATATACTGACTGTTTCGAAAATGTCAACATTTTTTTTTATTTTTACCCAAGGAAATAAAACCTATTTTATTTCTCATAACTAAAAAAATCACTTGTTTTCGACGTACTTTGAAAAATTCATAAAATCTATAATTTTCTAATAGAAAGCAATGGTATTAATAAGGTAGGTAGTGGGCGGCTCGTGTCTTTTTGACGAAGGGGGGAGCGACCGTAACTTTCTCAATACAATCGAAACTATGTTGTCGCTAAGCAGGAGTAAATGTCATAATTAAAAACCGGATTATATGCAAAGTGCATATATTTTATTTTATTTATTTATTATATTTTACGTGTATATGTAGATGTATTACACTGATTAAAGTTAATTAACGTTAATTAACTTTAATCGGTGTAAGACATCGACAAATAGACGTAAAATATAATAAATAAATAAAATAAAAAATATGCACTTTGCATATAATCCGGTCTCTAGTCATAATATTTGTTTTACTTGATCTTTCTTTTCTTTAGTGGGAAGATGATGTAGGTTTTCCTTCACGTCAGTTCTAACCCAATCGAAATCTGAACGGCATACACATAAAACAATATATCAAATTCGAAATTTTACATCCGCATATCCAACTACAGTGGAACTTGCATATAATGGCCTTCTATACTGTGAGTACCAGTTTATAGCGTTTACTTTAAGTGGAACAAGACTACCCCGACGCTTTCTAATGAATTTTTTTATATAATGACTCTCTTGATTCTTTTCTTGGTCAAAAGTCCGGTCAATATCCGCAAGTTCCACTGTATCTTCTTTATAAAATTTCATGGAAAACTTTTGCATGAAAGTTCTATTTTCGGCAATTCCTTCTTCCAGCGAAAGGCTGTTGAAGTCAGTTTTCAAAATTACAGTAATTTTGTTGAAACAACGCTCCATTCCATACTTCGTTGTGACTGGTCGCGGAAATTGAGCAGCCTAGACGTGCATATACCAGTCTGATTGGTTCTGTGATCCAGCGTATTATTATTGCCCTAGTAACAACGGCCGCGATTTCATAGCGGCTAAAATATTTCTTTCCAACAACAAAATATATGAGCTATAATCCATTCCACAAAATTGACTACAGAATAAATCGGGGAGTTACTGCAACTGTGCTTTCACAATAAACACATAACATAAATTTCACTAATTTTGTTTATGAATTCAATTTCAATCTTAAACGATATGCTGACCCCCAAAAATTTGGAATTATTCTTAATTTTATGCTGTTTTCATTTCGAATACAAATAGTTACATAATTTTGCTTAAAAAATTGTATTCGCCAATTTATAATTTTTACAGCTTCTTATTCTACCTTGACAATTCCTACGAACATGTATAGACTGTTACCCAGGTTTCAAAATCTTAACTTTTATGCTGTATGACCCTCTTCTATTACCTTGTATAGATTCGCATGTAACTATCGCTTTTTGGAACTAGGAGCATTGCAACGTTATTTAGCATGTTTTGTATCTAGGGTAATACATTTGTATAGTTTAACGTTTCTGTCACTTGTCAAATTTTAAACTATAAATGCACTTATTTTTTTGAAGCCTAGATGCAGTCTATAGAAGGTAAGACAATTTTCAAATTCATAATAAAGTATTGCATTTTACTGTTACGTTTAGCTTATGATCAAGACAATCACTGTTTTAACCATCTGCAGCCATCACAGTAGGCATGAGATAGACCAAAGTACTTGCAAAGCAGCTGTACATATAAATACTGTACACTATCGTTCATAAGTATGGGGATGACTATAAAATTGACGTTTTCTTTGGTATGAATTGAAATATGATTGGTTTGTAGTAATATTTATTGATAAATATTTGACATCGCGAAAAGAATGTCTAACAACGAAAAAGAAAGAGGAATTATTCCAAAATGTTAATTTAAAGTGATTTATCGCAAATATGCTAATCTCCAAATGAAATTACAGCTGCACATATTCTTGACATTCTTTTAATCGGAGATTCCAGATAATTGCCTGTAATTTCAGTCCATGCTACCTGGAGCTTGTGCCAAAGATCCCCTGCGCTGCTAACTTCTGTTTTTCGAATTCTTCGGTATAATTCATCCCACATTAGTTCTATTGGCTACAGATCTGGGGGATGGGATGGTCAAATCATCCGTGTCAACTTGGTTCTTCCTCGAGTGACATTAAATAACTTCTATATAAACGAGATGAATATTTCTGATCTATATTATTTTTATAATTTATTTCCTGGAATCGATTCGTCTTAGATTACAAACAATTCTTTCGTAGAATTTATCTGAATCCGATTACAGTAAGGATTAATGCAGTTTCAGCTATCGTAAAATATAAAATAAGACAGGTATCGTTTGTGTAAACTGCGCTATAAATCTATCAAAATACAATTGAAATGTATAATAAAGGATATTAAGATACAAATATAATATTTGTGAATTTCTATGCTTTTTATAGCCGTCCCCATATATAAGAACGGTACTGTACATACCGGATCGAAACCTCCGTGCTCACATAGTATATATGCTCTTGATACTACATAAAATATTTTGAAATTAGACTAAGGTCACATCTGATACTGTAAATACAAAAACATATCATTTGTTAAAACATATTTTTTTCTTTTCGACAGATAAGCAATAAATTAGTGTAAATATCATTGCTAGACGATATTCTACGCTGATATTTCTATATTTTACTTTCTAAGAGATTTCCTTCCAGCAATTAGACAATTAACTCCTACTTTTTTATAACGTTTTAAGCTACAATAGTTCTTCTTCGTATAATAAAAGAAGTAAGTTAAAATTATCACTCTGTATAAAAGTTACCATTTTTTTTAACTAATATGTAAACACATACACACCTAAGCCGTCGTACTTAGAAAATTAAGGGCTCAAGCTATCATATAGATTTTGCTTAGCTTCTTTGGTGGATATTAGATTTGTTTTCTGTATAAACCTCAGAATATATTAAGTATTTTTTAAAATAAAAGAAAACCGAAGTAGTAGGTAACCAAATGATTTGTTAGTAACATTGGGAATAAGTAATAAGTCTTCAGGAATTATAAAACATGAAAAAGAAGGTAACAAGGAAAAACAAACAGAAGAAGAAAGCAAAGTTGTAAAAAGTGAAAAATTCATGCATTCTCTACTTCTGGAGCAATTAAAAACTATCTACTATGAAATAGTAAAACTTAAAATTTATTACTAGCTTTAACCAGTTCAATAGGTTTTCTTTTGATGTATGAAGGTCTTACTTGCAGTCAAAGTTAAGACGAAAAAATGAAGAGAACAAAGACAGGATGTATATATCTGATATGCTTAAGACCTTGAATAATACATATAAGAAACTACAATACATAAAATAATTAACATATACATTTTCTATAGTTCCATAGACATTGATAAAATTCATAATAATTGACACTCACCTGGCAGGCACAAACCTCTCCAAAACCTCCCTTTCCTAAAACTCGATACATCCGAAATGTTTTGTACGTGATCGGTTGTGTTTCTAACCACTTCCATTGTAAGTATCTATGAAAGTACATTGTTTTAACAAAATCCCTGAATGGCTCACCTGCCAAACGGGATTTAACAGCTTGCACACATGGAGCAAATAAGTCTTTATGTCCATTTGTAAGCTTATCACTAGCTGAGAATTCGAGACCCAACTCAGGAAACGACAAACACTCGCTGCCTTCATTGCCCAACATGAATTCCTTCTTGATCGTTTCAGCCAACTCCACCCGTTGCTCATCTGTTTCCACTTCATATCGATTAGCATCCTCCAAAAATTTGATGCAACGATGTAAGTTTGTGCGTTTAGCCTCGCACCATTGTCGGAATAATAGTTTTCCAATTGGTTGTTGATCCACTACATATTCATACCGCAGATCTAAGTAATAAAGTTACTTTCATTTGTTTGATAGTAATATTAGATTACTGTTTCAAATTTAAAAATAAACATGTTTAAAGCAGAATTTTGAGTAAATTCCAGTCAAGATTTAAAAAAACTAATTGCTACATTACTACTATGTAATAAATAGTTTAAATACTTGATTTTCTAGTTGCTTAGCTATGTATTCACTTGTTTTACAGTTAATATAAAATTAAAATGTTGTAGGTATTTTTGTATGATTAAAAAACATTTACCTATTTTATTAATAAGATCAATGCACTGTGATATATGAGGAAATTGTAGTATCTTTCTCCACTTTTTACTTTTTCCTTTATTAGTATCGGAGCCACCTAAAATGACCAATGTTTACAACATGGTAACCTTAACCTCCATGTGAACTTTGTAATCTCACCCTCTCTTGCTTTCAAATATACCGTATTTGCGACAATATTTTCTAATTCCATGAGTTCCAGCTTGTCTGATTTTAATACCCGTTGATTCGGGCCGTAAACGACCCTTTTCCATTAATTACAAATTGATAATTGACGAAACGCAGATGTTTGATAAATTATTACTGTACACACTATCACTGGACCACTGTCACTTATGTTGTAATGACCTTACAACGTTCAATGCACCACTAAATTCCAACAAGTAGATATTTCTCACTAGAACTTAAAATTTGGACACGAATATACGTCGGTAAAGGAGATTACAGGGTGTGTCTCACCACCCATTCGAAAAGCCCTCATGAATAACTGCACAATACTTTCCCTGTTGTATTCTATTACTACAACCACACGCGTCTTCCGCCGCCGTATGCGCCACGGGCTCTAATGAGAACGGGGAGTGACGGGGAAAGCTACTTCGTCAAACAAAGAAAGAAATAGGCGCCTGATTCACACGATTCCACTTGTGCGTAAAAGCGATATTGATAAAACTGTTAATACGCCAATAACGCACACCTATCGATGTGGCTAATTTACAAAGTTATCAATAGTACAACAAATCAGCTACTTCGCACAATTAGATATTAAAATAATTTCAATAAATATTTGTTTTACATTTACTAGCTACTATCCTTGCGCGTATTGTAGCAGCAGTTTCCAGCGGTAAAATTATAAAGGTGCTCAATGATTATCTATTTTTAAAACGACGGTATTTTTCAGTTTCTATATATTTTTTTCTACACACCAGTCATAGCACGTAATAATAAAATTAATTAATAGAAATTAAGTTCGTCAGTTAGGACATAGTAGGTGTTAATCACATTAAACACGCATAATCACATAAACTTGATACCGATACGATAAGGTGGAATATTTCGATAAAATTATGTAATCCGTTTGTTTTCCATTTGACATAGGTATGAATAAGTATTTTTCATCATCCCAGTATTCTATAAGCTCTTGAAACAACAGACCATTATGCATTTTTACTGATCAATATAAGACCTAATTGCATTAATATCATTAATGATTAATTTAAAACAGTCAATTTTATTTCGGTCACACTATATTTTAGGCATTTACTATAAATAATAGCTCCGAGATAAACGTTAGTTTTTACATATAAATGTATTTCATTATTTTTTTGTAGTTTAGTTCACATCACGTTGCCATGGTAGTTCCCTCAGTTAAGAGTACAGGAATGTACTTGTATTTGCATTATACATGAAACTAATTATGGATGAATGTTATTACTACTATTTTCTCATTATAAAAAAAGAAATTATATAGTTATATTGTAGACAAGTATACGTTACAAACAGTTTATTGGTATATTCTAAATTCAAAATCAAGGAAGTTCAAATGGTGTATTATATGATGAGACATTATTATTCGTAAACAGTAACCTTGCAACTGTATTTAAATATATCTATCAAAACAAAAATCAGTGATTAAAGCTGCGTCAATTAAAATAGACATTCAGTTTGCTTCTCCTCAAACTCATGTTACCTCCTAGATAATTTTTCTTCAAGGAATGTTGTAATAACTAGAGCGCGGTTTTTTATGAACAAAAAGCGTTGCAAATATATGTATGTGTAACTATGCCCCACATTTTCAAAAGATATAATTTTTATCTAGAGTTTATTTTTTATCCCTTTTGACAAACGTATAGTTCAAAATAAAAATAATGTCTAATAATAATTGTACAGAATTGTATTTTTTTTTATGAGTTCTTTAATATATGTATTATACAGACTCTGAGTTTAATTTGCGAAACCTACCAAGCAGTTCACCGGCAATCAGTCCAATAAACCAATTGGACGCTTAACATCAAGAACATTTTCGCGCAATAATTTTTTATAATTTTCGTAGACAATTATCCCAACAAGAATACCTCGCCGAATTGGTTTCTGTTTTCGGCGATCTATTCTGATTTACGCGATACTACATCGTCGTATGGAGAATTCAAACGTGGAGGGATTAGTCTTAGCGGCAATCCAAGAGCAGGTGTAAAAAGAGCAGTCACTCAGGAAAACGTCAATGCTGTGCGAAGATCGTCAACAAAGATCGACATATCACATATCGCGAGATTGAGGCATCATTGGGAATTTCAAAGACAATTCAAAAAAATTTGTATGAAGAATTGTGTGTAAAAAAAATAATTTCCCATTGGATACAGCATCTGTTGACCTTAGAATGGAAACCAGCTAGGGTGAATTGATGTAACAAAACTTTAGACGGCTTCAACGCCGGAAACTCTAAAAACGTGTACAACATTGCCAGTGGTGATGAATCTTAGATTTACTCATACGAGCCAGAAAATTAACGCCAGACGTCTGTCTAGGTATTTCAAGGTCAAGAAGAGCCAAAAATGTCATCCGTTCTCGTAATGTCTCCGGAGAGATGGTCGCGATATTTGTCTCGAAAGCAGGTCATCCAGCAACAATTCCTCTACAAGATCAAAAAACTATTATTGCCGATTGATTTACAATCATTTGTTTGCCGAAAATCATCGCCTAACTTCGAAAAGTCAAACCCGAACGACGAATCATCCTTCACCAATACAATGTAAGTTCGCAGTACAAGACAATTGATGTTTTAAAGCAACAAAACACTGAATTGTTAGACCATCATCCGTACAATTCGCATCTAAATCGTAGTCGGTGCCTTTAAAAACGCAATTTGGCTGTATCAACAAAGGAGTGTAAGAACTACTTCCAGAGTTGATTCGAGCGCATGAAAAGTGCATTAATCTTCGTGGAGAATACTTCGAAACCAACTGCTTTTTAGATATAAATTATGTGACTTTATAAAACCCACATATATATTCAATATATATATTAAGCAACAGTATATGAAGTACTAAGAGGAGTAACACATACTTCCTTATTAATCAATAAGAATAAAACGAAGAAATAAATACAGTGAGTAAAAAAATCTTTGCATCGAACAGACTTAGAAACGAACATTTATTATTTCTAGAATTAATATGTTATGTGCGTAATGATGTATGCGACCTGCAAAATATTATGTACTTCATCTTTAATAGGAATAATGTTACTCCACATCATTAACAAATAATGGATATAAAGAAAATTGTTTTGAAAGAACTTCTAACACTCATAAATAGTAACTCGTATTGGATCTATTGTAGACTCGATGTGGAAGAATTACGTATTTATTTCTTATTCGCTATCATTTCTGAAACCTCTGCCACTTCTAAACCGGTAAATTTTAAGTAAAAGTTTGGATTATTCTTCTAAGAAGCAATGGCAAGTACTAATGTAGTACATATTTTCTATTTAATCTTACATTGTTACAATCATGGAATTGTATAACAATATACTCGACTACATTATTAATTATTACCTCGAAAATTATAAAAACCTGTTATAAAACGATGAATAAAAAAGCTTAAAATATCCAAAAACGCCAACTAATTAAAACCCACAATAATCATTAACGATTTATTCAATATCACGGCATATTTATAACTCGTTTTCGTATGTTTACTTGGTAATTTCAATAACACTGCGCTCTACCATCTATTTAATACATTCGCACTATCAGTAACGTACATGATAGATAACAATGCGAATAAAGTACATATCATTAAATCATATTTTTACAATCGATTTAATGTGTTGACCCTTCGATAACTACTGCTTTGTGTGCACAACGTTATTTATAATAAAATGAGTTTTGTGTAGAACTGGTGGGAGTATTAACTCGGCAAAACAGTATTTAGGCGATATAAGCTTTCGCAATAATAGTATATTATTCAATATTGTTGAAAATGATAAATTGTAATGGATTATTATTTTTTGCAGTTAAAGGTCTATAAGCAATTTTTTGAATTTTTAATTATTTGTTTTGAAATTGACGACAAAGTCTTTTTGACTCACAATCATCAGTAAAAAAATGAAATATGTGAAATAATGCTACAAAAATTATGCCTGAAGGAGCAGGAGTTTTTTTAAATACAACGTTATTGGCGAAGGTACTCTAACAGTAATATCAATATTTTGCATATCATTACGAAATGTTCATCTTAAGCAAAGATATGGAGGCGTTTTAAAAACAAAAACCTTGTGATAGAAGCACTGCATATGAACACCTTCTGTTACTTATATTAAGTCAACCTAATGCAGTCAGTTTATGTGAGATAAAAATGTTCTAATACGGTATATGAATTTAATTCAATAAGATTACAATTTCTGAGCTAACATCTAGCCGGAGTCTACAGATAACGTCATCATAGTAATAATAAAGTACTGAAGTATCGCATAAAAACTTTTTAATGACAATAGTTAGATACCCCATAATTGCTTTCAATTGGTATAAGCTTTACGGATACAATGCCCTGCATGTTGCTTAAATCTTATCTCTAAGTCTATGTACACATCGAGATTTTGAACTACTTTGCTGCAAATCAAAGAAGTATTACAAGTTTGAAGACGCAAATTTTGAAACGCGAAGTCGATGCTCATTTTCCTACAAAAAACAATAACAGGTGTTTTATTATCATTGATATGTAAGAATGTCTGAGTGGAGATTTTAATAACTACGTTAATAATCGTATTGACAGTTTACAAATCATTACTGTGAAAAGAGTAATATGATAGGAGCACCTCGCAGGAGATGTGTGATGTACTAATGTATGCAATGCAAAACGTAATAGACCTAGAACGAATCGCTGTAGCACACCGTAGTGCACGAGCAAATAATTTGAATTTACGTTGTTCAAAACTATTTCCGGACATTGGTTAGAGAAGTGTTAATAAAAGAAACTGCTTCATTGGTAAAACCTAAGAATATTAAGAATGTAATAAGCGACTCATGGTTTTCCGCATCAAAAGCACGAGAGACATCGATTAAAAGCAAACATTTCATTTTGGCAAAATCAGTCGTCTTGTAAATATCATCTATCAGAGCTAACAAAGTAGAGCCACAACTGTAATGAAGTCTAAAGTCTAACCGACTGTTACAGACAGGGACACAATTATTAGACACCCCCAATTTTTTCAATTATCTTTAAGATAAACAATGAACAAATATTATAAAAGCAAATATTTATTACTAAAAACTAGAAATTCAATATTTGGTTGACCCCCTGCGTGCTTTTATGATAGCTTCAATCCTTTTAGGTAAACTGGCCACTAACATATGGCAGGTTGAAGTTGGAATGTCTTCCCATACTTTTTCAAGTATTGCTTTTAATTCTTGCTTGTATTTGATTTTATTTGCCAATAACAAACGCACATATAATTTAAAATAAAAAAAAACTGATGTTCACCGGTCACTTTACCGAACTATACTAAGTGTAAAATACAATTAGTTCCGCAAATACAACAATAAATGGATTAACAACGGTATTTCTCCCTTCTATTTATACTACGGGTATTTCTAAGAAGCGTTAGGTAAAGACTATTTGTCTGTCAATACCGCTATATTAAAACATCTAGAGGGTGCCTAATATTCATGTCCCTGGGTGTATGTTATGAGTAGAGACCGGATTATATGCACTTTGCATATAATCCGGTCTCTAGTTATGAGTATTTATCAAACGTCTCATCTATTTTTGTAAGAGTTTCTTAATTACACAAGGAGAAATACATAATCTGCAGATACCCTTCTATAGTAGGTATTTTTTTGATTTTGACCTTCCAATTTTATTATTAACTTCGAGTTTTTTGTTTGAAAAATTTAAGTTAGAAGTTAAGGATGTTCTTCTAGAAAGCAATTTTTAAATATGGTATCAAGCCATATTGTATTAAGATTCTAAATTAGGCAATCTTAACTAGTTTAAGCTACTACTGATCAATAGTAATATTATTTCATTATTAATTCATATATGAACAAGTCCTTGTAGATCTATATACTACATACCTGCCTATAATCTGAAGTATTTATATTTCGGTTAACATTTAATCTTCTAATTAGAAAACAGCGAAAACAAAACATATGTACATACGTACATATGTTTTATTTTCTAATTTTTTGTTGACTTGTTGATAAGGTGTAGAGGGATCCCAAAGGAATTAGTAATTTAGACGAAATGAAATTCATAAACCATTTAATACCAAAAAAAAATAAACAATGT
Organism: Trypoxylus dichotomus; assembly: GCA_023509865.1. Lineage (NCBI taxonomy): Eukaryota > Metazoa > Arthropoda > Insecta > Coleoptera > Scarabaeidae > Trypoxylus > Trypoxylus dichotomus. The sequence goes on from CM042078.1 coordinate 49,101,941, forward strand.
CATATACAATTACAGTTTACAATGGTATAAAATGTATAAGCAGTGAAACAATTCTTTTCTCAATTAGTATGTAAAATCTAACCAGTGACAACAACCGCTTTATGTACACAACTACTAAATTGCAGGAGAGCTGGCCACAAATAACTCTTTACGTTGTCTGAATTTCTGTCAGATGAATGATGTCTCTGATGCTTATCTGTTTCAAACTTAATTGGGGTTTGAAAATTAGTATCCAATTCAAACGGTGACTCCTGATTAACCAAAAACCATACGGTTCTAGTAACGTCCGCTATGTAAGTCCGTAAACCCTCGCACGTGTCCAAACATTTGTATTCTTGCAGTGTACCGCAAAGTAAGGCCCGTATTTGCTGCTCCACGTCGTGCAGAGGGAACGTGTCCGACGTTAGGGCGAGACATTTCGCTATACAAGACCGTAAGGAAATATTATTCAGCGCACGAAGATCGACATGAAGTGATCGACAAATTTCCCTAAATTTGGCATCCTTCACTTGCTTACATGTCCTAAATGCGAGCTAAGAAAATAGAAAAGAATTTGTAGAGTTTGCAAGCATTTGAGTACAAAGATTTTGAAATCGAGTATCGCAAAAATATTGTTTCTCCAACAATAGTTTTTTTAAGAAAGAGAAAGTATTCTGCTGTAGATTCCATTTATAACTGCGTAAACACAATTGACTTTGATATAAAATGATAAATGGGCTTGTTGCCTTTAACAGGTATTTATGCATCAAGAACATAAACACATGTCATAGCCGTGCTACATCCTTCACAACCCCTGATGCAGGAATATCAAAAAATGTTGTTAGTACTTTGACATATTCATCAATTGTAATAAATATACTGTAGAATTTGCGAGATACCAACTATAAACTGGAAAATCATTGTAATAATGCAAATAAAAGTAAGAATTCTGCAATTTTGTTCTACTACTGCTAATGTTGATCCAAAACCGAGATGTAAGGTTTGACACGCCTCCATTTTTTGCTCGTAAGTAATAAAACGATTGATCGAAATTTGGGATACCCTTAATGTTTACTTATTATTTTATCTACACCGATATAACTTTTTTATATCAAAAGGTACTTTTGTAAACACTTGTGATCTTCGAAGTGTTAACCAACATAATAACTTCTATGAACCAACACAATATATACTAGGAATATTTTAGATATGGTATGTGAAAAAAAATACTGCAGTAGTTAAGAATAAATACACTACCGCTTATAAATTTAAGATCTGAAGAAAATCTGTATTGAGATAAATCTCAAAAAGTATGTACATTTGTTGGGACAGAATAGAAATTACAGAACTGAAGTACCTCTGTGTTTTGTTACGGTTTGGCATAATTTTGGCATTCTTTTTAGTACTTTCTTAAAGTTTCTGAAAAATAAGGGCACTTCCATATATATTTTAGTGAACTTGGATTCCACTGACGCACTTTCTGTGTAGTTCGTCCTATAATTTTTCTATAGGATTCAGATCGGGTGATTGTCGTGATTAAACCGTGTCTTTGTTTTTGCAAAAGTTCGTTTGGGCTCGTTATCTTGCTGACACATAAATCCATCCAGTTCGATGGCAAACCAAATAGAATCATGTACTGCTCTAATTTTTTTATACCGTTCTTTTCTCAATATTACCTCATTAATCAACAAATTTTCCACTTTTTTCAAACAAAAACATTCCTATGACATTACCGAACCTCCTTCATGTTTCATAGACGGCGCAACAACTTCTGACAATATTGTTCCTTTAGGTGACGCTTGAATAAAAATTCTCGGTTAGAAAGAGCTTCCAATTTGAATTCGTCGCTCCAAAACACATTTGTCCTATTTCTATGTTCTGAAGCCCAATCACTTTTGTTTATATTTCTTTTGTTTTTGTAGTAGTGATACGTTCTATTAAGTCCGGTGCATTTAGTAAGATCGTGGATACTTTTACAATAGTTTTATGGTTTCTATCAATGTTCTCACAAATTCCAGATGCTCTAAGTAGTCAATTTCGTTTATTGAAAAGGGCAGTATTTTGATTTTCGGCAATGATTGTTAGTCTAGCTCTTTCCTAGCGCAGAAGATCAACGTTTCTTTTTGTGTTCCAATATGTTTCGGTAGTTTTAAAACTTTTAGTAGCACTTACTTCTGCCTTCATCATGGAGAGTTCTTATTACAACGCGTTTTTTTAATGTATAACTCTCTATTTTCCCCATATCATGCAAATAATAATTAAAACATAATTACGTTAATCTATCACCTAAAGATAACGCAACTGGAAGATATTTCCTAGAACCACATACAAGCAGATGCGCACGTGCAATTTACAGAAATGCGTTTGCTAAATTAAAAATAGATAAGTAGGCGCTTTCATTAGAATTTCTCATAATTAATACGTAGTTTGAAACAAAGAAAGGAGTTTATAGCTTCTAATGATACTTTGTAACCTTAAACAGATTATGACGCCATACGTTGGAGCCATAGTTATATTGATATGATGATTTTTACTATTTTTCGGTAGGTGGTCGTAAATATATAAACGATAGTGTATATACCTTCATCCTCAGCCATATATTAAATTAAGTTAACAAATTGCCCATATTTTATTTAACATTCTTACTATATACCATGACCCAAAATCAAGATAGGCTTAAACAAATAAAATAAAAGTACTGTGAATTACAACAATTCTTTTCCAGTTTAAAAGCGGTAACTGTCTACTTTTCGGGTAATTTTCCAATTAATGCATTAAAATTGAAACTAAATATCGGATAACATTACATTTGTTTAAATTAGTTATGCCACTGAGCAATTTATTTATTTTTATTTATTATGATAGGCTACGACCAGCGAGAAGCAACTTCTTTAGTTATATGCTCTGCTTAACTACTTATTAAGGCTAGATCGATATACAAGGAAAATGAAATATTAAATACCCGTTTCTATAGCAAATGTTTGTATTCTAAAAAGAACACGCAGCATTTCCTGAGAGTTGGAAAATGACCCGATAATGTTTCTCTCAATTTGGCCAATTTAAATGTTTAAATTAAATTGAAAATGTCTTTTTACTTCTTAATAACATTTTGTATTTAATGGTCATTAATGGGTATATAATATGATTGAAATTAACATAACCTTAAAGAATCCGGTTAAACACTCAGTAGTTACGCACGTGTTTTTGAGGCCACTTAAATTGTTATTTTTTTAAATTCCTTTCTCTAAGCGTAATACGCAATCAAGTAAACATAGTTAAAATTATTAGCAAATAACTACATAAACATTAAGTTAAAAAATAAAACAGTAATAACGCCTTACCTTATTACCTTAAGTCTTTATGAATAAGTAAACTACATATAGTCTGTAGCATAAGAGCGCGTGGGTGTTTACTTAAAAGATGTATAATAAAAACGAACGAAGATTTGTGATCAGCAGACAATATTGTTCGCTTTCATGCGTTTGGAAGAACTTATCGTATCGCTTGAATTTGCAATAAGTTCAAATGTGTTCTGACATGAGTACTGCTTGAGTTTTGCTTCGAATCTGTGTGTTTTCATACATACCCAAAAGTCTCAAAAATAACTGTAGTGATTACGGTTGAAAACATGCAGAGATCACAACCCTTTGTTAGGAAATAGACAGAAGCATTAGGAACAAGTAAGATAAGATTATTGGGCAGCTACTATCTAAAAATTCTACATCAAAATATCACGGCGATTAGTATAGACATGGGGAAACATCAACAGAGATTGGAACAACGCAGTTTACACTAGTAAATCCTCATTTTTTAGTATAGCGTCCTTTAAGGAGAGCATGGACATCTCCTGGGTTCACAGTGCTGTAAAGTACCGTTAAACATCCACAAAAAGCCTTATTTGCAGTTGTTTTAATATCCGTGGTTTCGCTTACCGCAAACTAAAATACGCAAAAATGGTGGAAATTTATATGCTATATTTTGATGTTTATCAAAATCTACCAAATGTTAGTTTGCTGATTCCATACTAGATTAGATACTACCATAAAATAACGATCCTAAAAATTAAAGATGAAAGGCTTGGAAAACGGCAAATAGCAGCAATTTGCTATTATACGGTTATTACAGCCGTTAAACGCTAGCCTAATCGAGAATGTAAGGACGCACATGTAAACCAAGCTTAAAGGAAAAGATTTACATACTATCAAGTAGTTTCTATCTTTCCTGATACGGACAAAAGTTGGCTAGATTGTTCAATAAGAAAAAGGTGTGAATCTATCTCATCTTCATAACGATGGCAATTGTACACCTTATTCAGTAGGTGCATTACAGTGATTAAGACGTACTTCTAAGAAATAGATAAATAAATTCTTACAATATACACCCACTACCAAAAATCGGTCCTACGCTCTTCTGCTACAGACTGCATCAAACTGTTTCACATCCCCAATTTATTACATAATTATTATTATATCTAAAGAGAAAGTACTGATAGAGCGCGAAAAAATCTATATTTGTGCGAATACTATACCTACCACAACTACCGAAAAAAGTATCTTCGATTTCAGTTGATTTGCTTGCTGTAGATCCGGCAAAGAGTTTAGGGATTCCATTGCTCGTGGTCGGCTTTGATAATAAAGTGATGCATATCGGCCGATAGCATCTTTCCTAGGTACAAAAAAAAAAATAAAAAAAAGTAAAAAAATGGGTCTTATCCTAGTGCTTTAAATCCGGAATATTAAACTGATGAAATATACAAGATTATGGAAGAAATTAAACTACAGTCCGTTTCCTTTAACACCGAAGCATTAGGTAAGATAGCATTTACTACTGACAAACTGCCAAGATAGATTTACATACAACAAAAAAAATGTGCCTTGAATATTGAAATTTATGTTGAATCAATGATTAGTATCTTTCTGATTTAATGATCAATTTAAATACAAAATCATTTTTGTTGAGTACTATGTTAGGATTAATACAGCTCTGAGGTGGCTGAAGGAGTGATAGTTCGCCGAGGTGGTGATTAGGTCGCACGACCATCGAGAAATCCTTCATAAAAACGATAAACAGCGGGCATTTTCTCATTTTCTAACAAAATGAACTTATAGATTGTCAATATACATGATACCTTGCCAGATGTAAAACAGACAACGTCAAGCAAAATCTTAAAAACAAAGTGGGCTTTAAGCAGAAGCACTGCTACCAAAACAATGTGTTAATAGAACGCCAAGATATTGTTTCATGGGGAAGTCGTTGCCTAACCAATATTAGGAAGTTTCATGCACAGAATAGAAAACCTGGGTTAATGTTTGCCATACCAAAAAACTGTATGGAGAGATCCAACAATTCTTTCAATGAGGCAACGAATAACAACTGCATTAGAGCATCCTATTTCCTATCGAGTCGCAAAAACTTCGATAAAGAAATGAATAGTGAAGTACATAAAGGATGGATGCAAAACGTTCTTTCAGTTTTAGAACCAATTACATTATTGTAATACGAGGGCGACCTGAAATGTTTCCGGAATGGGCAAGACATGGCGCACGAAGGTTGAAGTGCATTCATTGATCGGCAAGGGCGACCTCCTTTATGGCAATTCTCAACATTTCAGACGTGTACTGTCAATAATAGTTGTTTAAGAGCGTGTTTGTATAGCAAGTCAGGCAGTTTCGCAAAAAATGGATAAAATCGTATTTCGTGAAGTGATAAAACACGTCTGGATGGCTGAGAAAACGGCCACGAAAATTCGAAATATTTTGCTGGAGGTTCATGGCGGATGTACTCCATCATTTTCGACCATTTGGATGAGCGAGTTCAAATGTGGCCATATAAACACAAGTGACGAACCACGCAGCGGATGCCCAAAAACGGCTACCAATGATGAATCCTACACGAACTTTTGGGTATGAGAAAGCTTTCGGCGCGATGGATACCGCGTTTGCTCACACCGGAGTACAAACGAAACCGGGTGACCGTTTCGGAGGAGTGCCTGGCCAGGATCCAATGCAATCCTAGGGATTTCTTCTTGCGTTTCGTAACCGTGGATGAAACCAAGAAACAGTCGAAGCAGAGGACTTTTCCCGGAGAATCGGCTCCGAAGAAAGCAAATACCGTTCCACCAGCTGGAAAGGTCATGGCCACCATTTTTTGAGATTCCCAAGGTGTGATCGTCATCGACTATCTACAGAAAGGAAGAACGATCACGGGGCAATACTACAACGATTTGTTGACCCGATTCGATGCAGTATTGAAGGAGAAATGGCCTCATTTGCAGCAGAAAAAAGTGCTTTTCCACCACGACAGTGCACCGGCTCATCCATCCCGGATCGTCTTCACCAATACCGTGTGTTTCTTGTCGATTCCGGAAAAATTTCGGGTCGCCCTCGTAAGTAATAATTCAATGTTCTATTGTGGCAGAGATTGCTCGTACAAGTTTGAGATTGTCTTCATATCATTACAATTTAAATCCAATTGAACTGATATGGGCCCAAGTAAAAGACTATGTTGCTACAAACAATAATACTACCAGAGGTAAAAGTATTGTTAAATAAATGACTTTAAATCGTAACTGCTGTCACACCATTGCCAACTGGATAATATTGTAGTAACTATAGAAGAATTTATTGTCACTGCGAACACAGGATCTTCATTTGATTTACCCTTACAATGTGATTACATATTATATTCAGTTTCTTCTAGAAATATGTACATGATTATTTTGCTTTACTTCTTCCTAATTAGACTGTGATAGCATGAATAGTTAAAGTGAAATAATTTCTATTTTTTTTATTAGATTAAAGAAACTACACTTAACGTAATGGTAAATTTATATTCCTTTGCCAATATTAATTTTAAATCATGTAGAAGTTATAATTGGGTACATATAATTATATTTAATTAACATTTTACTCGAATAATTTTAATTTATTAAAATGATTTTGCCAAAGGTTATCGTAGAATTGACGTTTTACATTTAAAATTAGCCGCATTATTTAATCGAGTTAAATTTTGGTAATGTAATACGCAGAGCACTATCTACATACTTCGTTCTTAAAGTGGACTGTAGTGTAATAAATGTCACAATAGAACCTTTGCAACGTTGCTTAAGGTCTGCTGCGTTTTAATACATATCTAACGTTTTTCGTAAATAATATAATTATAACCAGCACAAGGTTTTTAAATGGAAAGTTTTCGACTAACAAAGTCAATATAGTAAACATTTATTGAGAATTTAGTACGTATATATTTATAAAAATAATAGATTAATAAAAATTTAGTGACTACAAGTAAATGCTCCGAATGTACATTACATATACAATTATTGAACAATATATAATTATGATCTTATAATCTGTTTTAATCGTTAATTAATATTTATAATGAGACTTCCGCTTCCTACAAAGCATGTGTGAGCAGACTAATTGCAGCAATTAATGTGCTTAAGTGAATATATTACCCGTATATTATATTTGACTCAAGTTGAGTACAGTGCAAATGCCAATAAGTGGCGTACACTTTGTCTTTAATTCAGTTATGAGTTTATGTCACAGAATTTATAAATTGAAAACCAACGTATCTGCTATACGTAAAGTGAATATCATCTTATACTATCATCATCCACTAAGAAAATGCATATTTGGTTTGCTATTATAATCAACATGAATGTACAGTAGGCCGAAACTTAATCCGGACGATTGAGCGAGACAAGCAACATCTACGCTCCTTCCTGCTTTAGCCGAATATATCCGAGAATCGAACGTTTTCTCTTATAAATAGTTTTTTATAGAGATATAAAACATTAAGTTGGCAACACTTTTTTAACTGGCGGCCATTTTGTCAGCTGTCAAGTGATTTATGTTTAGTTTGGTTTGGCATTTCAACATGAATAGGCTGACGCCTGAACAACGCTTCCAAATTGTGCAAATTTATTTCGAAAATCATGGTTTTGCTCGAAATACGTATCGCGCACTACGTCCATTTTACAGTCAACGTAATCGTCCATCAGACCAATTAATTCGATTAACTATGAAACGTTTTCTCACGACGTTTACTCTAAATGAGCATCCACAGAGACGTTGTACAGTGCGTACAGAAGAAGTCATTGCTGTTGTAGAGCGTAGCGTAGAGGAAGACCCGTCTATCCGCCATCGTGCACAGGAATTGGATATGTGTCCATCCACTTTATGCAAGATTTTGCGGAAAGATCTTGGTTTGCGTGCTTACAAAATCCAACTCGTGCAAGAATTGAAACCACACGATCACCTAGCAAGGCGTAGATTCGGTGAATCGCCCCAAAACAAAATTGCCGTTGATCTCGATTTTCATAAGCGAATTTTGTTTAGCGATGAACCTCACTTTTGTTGAATGGATACGTCAATAAACAAAACTGCCGTATTTGGAGTGATGGTAATCCTCAAGTGTATGTTGCGACACCGTCACATCCAGAAAAAGTGACTGTTTGGTGTGCTTTATGGGCTGATGGAATCATTGGTCCGTACTTCTTTAAAAAATGATGCTGGTCAGAACGTTACAGTCAATGGTGACCGCTATGGAGCCATGATTACTAACTTTTTCGTTCATCAATTGAACAACCATCATGTGCAGGAGCTGTGGTTTCAGCAAGACGACGCAACATGTCACACAGCTCGTGCCACAATTGACTCATTGAAGGAAACCTTTGGTAACCGCATAGTTTCACGTTTCGGATCCGTGAATTGGCCTCCAAGATCGTGCTATTTAACGCCGCTAGACTATTTTCTGTGGGAATATAAGTCATATTTAAATTACAATGCCAGAAGATTATCTTTCGAATAACGTAAATTTCATGTCAATTTAAAAAATTCATCTTTGTTTTATTCCATTTGAAAGTTCTATACCTCTATAGAAAACACCATTTACTATGTATTGTAATATTGTCGCTTGAAGTGAGCACGTTGTCGCATGTAGCAGTACAGCTACCTATGAACATACCGCAATACCGATGCAGGCGGTAACATTTAAGAAAGGGTTTTACCTGCTCTGCAATCATTGTTCCATAGTCAGTCGTAATTATTTTCAAATAGATGGACTCGAAATTGTATATCCGACTGTGGAAAGAACTTAGTATTTATTGCAACATAGTCGTAATTCATATTTTTACGGAAAACTTATAAAAAACAATACTAGCTATAATTGAATATTTCGGATTCGGCAAGTAGAATCTTAACAAAGTAATTATGTGTTAGGAGATTTGGAATAACAACTATTAGGGTGATATTGATATAAATAAGAGTTCTGGAAGTCTAACACAATAGGATATAACCCATAACGGATTAAGTTTTGTAGAGATCGTTTTTTATTTAGTAGGTGCACCGGTATACTTACGGATCACAATATTTCACTGACATTTCTACGCTGCCGAAAATAGCAGAAATACAATTCGTTTACACCATTGGTTTAAAAGAGTAGAAAAAAACTAGTCTTATACCATTACTACTGAACAGTGTAAAATATTAGGTATATGTCTAACTATTTCAACTACTTCATCGAAATGACATCGCATATTAAGAAAAAGGAAGGTGATTGTTCGTATACAGATGGTGCATTGTTATTCCTCCGGTTAGGAAAGATGTTGTTCAACTTCAAAAGAAGTGGGGCCCTTTTTGAAAGTAATTCATGTAAAGGTTTGTAAATTCAGTATCCAAGACCCATGATTTTGAAGAATTGGAAATTCTGTAACGTCATACCTAAAGGTGACGTCACACACAAAGCTACTTTAATGACGTTATAATTATATTGATAAATAATGTTCATGTATGCTTTAGCCTAATTATACTTACGTCATTCATTTTCTAATTTATGAATAATGTAATGCAAGAGCTGCTTTCCCCTCATTGCACTGACGGCATTAAAGTAGCTTTGTCATCTTTAGGTATAATGTGAGAGTAGTATGATGTCACAATATTATCATTGGACAATCATTCTTCTTGAAATTCAACAACGTTACAAATTCAATTTAGGTGGGTTCAATATACGACCATTGCTCCATAATTTTTCCAATAAATTTGCAACTTTCTTATTTCTTCAGCCGAGTGTATAAATGTAATACCATTTTTTTTTATATAAGAATAGAATATGGGTGTTGCTAACCACAGAGCTCATCGGGTAATTACCCGTTCAGGAGAAAGGGGAATGACCGAAATTTGCGTTTTATGTCGACAAAAAAAAAACAATTACAGTCGTAAGTAAACAGTGAATGGACACTGCCATCTAATACCCTCAGCCACATCGATTATTAGATACAATAAACAAGTAACTATTAAATAGAAAATTAAACATTACATTATAATTTCAACATATCACTGTTTTACATGCCTTGCCGAATATGTTATGCAACTGCACCCCTGGTTTATTTTTAATGACGAATTTTAAAGGGCATACTATTTGGTTTGGTTTGAAGCGAAAAGGACCTACTAATATTTTACCGAATGAAAGTATATCTTTGCCAGCAACTAAAGCCGCACTGACTTCTTTATTATTCGTTTCAAGACAATAGTGTATGACACGTTTACTTCATAACTTAAAATATCGAATTTTTAAAAATTTACATTTAAAAAATATAAAATTTTTTAATTATAATTTCTCTGTTTTTTCGTATAAGGATAGCAATAGCGCGCACTTACTTTCAATCAGCCTGTATAGCTCAGTCAACCACTGCAATTTAATGTCTCCTTTTTAATTATATAATATTACGAAGTTTTAATTAGAATTTATTGAAATGTATATCTTAAAATCTAATATTCGCAAGGTCTATAGCAAATCAATTACGTATCTTTCCGATTTGTTTTCGCCTGAACTTTATCTGCGAATATTCGATAGAAATGGGTAACTAAATGGGCAATTGGGCGCTTATTGAATATGCATTCCGCTTAATCCACCTGAACTATAAGGTTCTATATGCAAAACATAAACTTTCAAGCCCTTTATGCATGAAAATTAAATATGTATCGCCGCTTAGTTCACAAAGTCCGCAGCTCTAGTTTTGGTCGACAAGGAGACGATATGTTCTGGACTTTGATTATGTACAAAATATGTGATTCTTTTATATCCGTTTAGAGCCGTCTATATGTTGATGTATTATACTGATTAAAGTTAATTAACGTTAATTAACTTTAATCAGTGTAAGACATCCACAAATAGACGTAAAATGTCATAAATAAATAAAATAAAATATATGCACTTTGCATATAATCCGGTCTCTACTTATTATTATTCCCATTTCAAATGTCATTCTAAATATGGACTAATATTTTGGGGTGCATCCTCTTTTAATAAGTAGTAATTTCCATTTGTCAAAAAATGACTGTATCCAATTTAATGGGTAGTTCTGGTGTTCTTCTTGAAATTGTTGGATATCTTAATTCCCTTATACTAGCTGTTTCAAGATATAGTGCGGAATGTAAGCACGAGCACAGTAAGTGGTATGCAATAACTCTTGAACTTCTTAAGATTCTTAATTTGGCACAGAGATATTCATCATTTTTCAAGGAAGGTGATTGTTTGTATACAGATGGTGCATTGTTATTCCTCCGGTTATGAAAGATGTTGTTCAACTTCAAAAGAATTGGGACCCTTTTTGAAAGTAATCTGGCGTAAAGGTTTGTAACTAGTATCCAAGACCCATGATTTTGAAGAATTGGAAATTCTGTAACGTCATACCTAAAGGTGACGTCACACACAAAGCTACTTTAATGACGTTATAATTATATTGATAAATAATGTTAATGTATGCTTTAGTCTAATTATACTTACGTCATTCATTTTCTAATTTATGAATAATGTAATGCAAGAGCTGCTTTCCCCTCATTGCACTGACGGCATTAAAGTAGCCTTGTCATCTTTAGGTATAATGTGAGAGTAGTATGATGTCACAATATTATCATTGGACAATCATTCTTCTTGAAATTCAACAACGTTACAAATTCAATATAGGTATGTTAAATATACGACCATTGCTCCATAACTGTTCCAATAAATTTGCAGCTTTCTTATTTCTTCAGCCGAGTGTATAAATGTAATGCAATTTTTTTTATATAAGAATAGAATATCGGTGTTGCTAACCACAGAGCTCATCGGGTAATTACCCGTTCAGGAGAAAGGGGAATGACCGAAATTTGCGTTTTATGTCGACAAAAAAAAAACAATTACAGTCGTAAGTAAACAGTGAATGGACACTGCCATCTAATACCCTCAGCCACATCGATTATTAGATACAATAAACAAGTAACTATTAAATAGAAAATTAAACATTAGATTATAATTTCAACATATCACTGTTTTACATGCCTTGTCGAACATTTTATGCAACGGCACCTCTGGTTTATTTTTAATGAAGAATTTTAAAGGGCATACTATTTGGTTTGGTTTGAAGTGAAAAGGACTTACTGATATTTTACCGAATGAAAGTATATCTTTGCCAGCAACTAAAGCCGCGCTGACTTCTTTATTATTCGTTTCAAGACAATAGTGTATGACACGTTTACTTCATAACTTAAAATATCGAATTTTTAAAAATTTACATTTAAAAAATATAAAATTTTTTAATTATAATTTCTCGGAAATGCATCGTACATTTGTTTTTTCGTATAAAGATAGCAATAGCGCGCACTTACTTTCAATCAGCCTGTATAGCTCAGCCAACCACTGCAATTTAATGCCTCCTTTTTAATTATATACTATTACGAACTTTTAATTAGATTTTATTGAAATGTATATCTTAAAATCTAATGTTCGCAAGGTCTATAGCAAATCAATTACGTATCTTTCCGATTTGTTTTCGCCTGAACTTTATCTACGAATATTCGATAGAAATGGGTAACTAAATGGGCAATTGGGCGCTTATTGAATATGCATTCCGCTTAATCCAGCTGAACTATAAGATTCTATATGCAAAACATAAACTTTCAAGCTCTTTATGCATGAAAATTAAATATATATCGCCGCTTTAATTCACAAAGTCCGCAGCTCTAGTTTTGGTCGACAAAAAGACGATATGTTCTAGACTTTGATTATGTACAAAATATGTAATTCTTTTATACCCGTTTAGACCCGTCTATATGTTGATGTATTACACTGATTAAAGTTAATTAACTTTAATCAGTGTAAGACATCCACAAATCGACGTAAAATGTCATAAATAAATAAAATAAAATATATGCACTTTGCATATAATCCGGTCTCTACTTATTATTATTCCCATTTCAAATATCATTCTAAATATGGACTAATATTTTGGGGTGCATCCTCTTTTAATAAGTTGTAATTTCCATTTGTCGAAAAATGACTGTATCCAATTTAATGGGTACTTCTGGTGTTCTTCTTGAAGATCATTGTTGAAATTGTTGGATATCTTAATTCCCTTATACTAGCTGTTTCAAGATATAGTGCCGAATGTAAGCTTTTACAGTAGCACGAGCACAGTAAGTGGTATGCAATAACTCTTGAACTTCTTAAGATTCTTAATTTGGCACAGAGATATTCATCATTTTTCAAGGGTTGATGAGAAAATTATCACAGTAAATCAATAATGGATTCGTTTTTAATTGCGCACTATAAATTGAAACCGACAGTACATTTTAGTAAGTGTACTTATGCAAGTTAAAGGAAATTTTGCAGTCTAAGAGTCATTTCATGAGTATAATACCAGAAGTAAGGATATTTAACTATTCCTCGATACGAACAACTTACGATCACCTAATTATATGGAAATGCAGAAATACATATAACGCATTACCTTCAAGACCGACATCAAGAAATTTAGAAGTTTTTAACAGTAGCTTTCTTCTAGGTATTGTACACCTACGAGGAATATTTTGAATACAATAGAACGACTTAGTTACTTAGTCAATCCTTTCCTTTAAACTGCATATTTATTTATTTGACGTAAGTGTATGAACATTAACTGATCCATTTTCTATATATCTAATATAATAGTCTATATAGGTCTAATAAATTATTATTATTATTTAAAATTTAACATTTCGAAAGGATATTGCGATTACTTTAATAATATATCTTGCTCAATTGTGACACCCAAAAATGCAGTATTTGTTTACATTTAAAATATGGGAGGCTTATTATTCTTTATTAATAGCATTTTAATCAGTACTTCACTACTATCATCTATATTCTAGGAACGATAATAACGGAGATAGCACTGATACGCACTAAATTTTGGTTTGTATGCATACGTACATTGTAAAAGGATGTTCGTGAATTTACATACATTAGAGACCATTAGAAGCTTTGAAACCTGACTACTGATGCGAATTTATTTTTGTAAAGCAATATTTAATTGTAAATTAAGTAAATTCATCCAATTATGTCCACCCCTGCAACACAATAATATTTTTACAAAATATTCGCATACCTAGAATTACATGAAAAATACAATGTGAAACTTTTTACAGAAGTACATTAAAAGCCGTCTGAAATGAAATCTATTAACTTTGAAAACCATCGCCATCAAAAAGGGCTACGAATGATTAACATCAACAAAGCATTTTTAGAAGAGTTCTAACAATTGCACATTGTAAAATATCTTGATCTAGCAAGAAAAAAGTAAACAAAGTAGACTGTCAATCCATACTGTCGATACTGTACACGATGAAAATGTTAAAATATAAAAATAATAAAAAACAAATTTAGGTAGTAATCACAATATAACTAACTATAGTCAGAATTAAGTTTATTAACGCATCTAATATTTATTCGAGTAATTATAGCGTTAAATAAATATTTCGCAAAAAAGAGCGACAGCGTGATTTTTTCAAAATATTGACGACAGAATGAAATAACCTGAAGGAGTTCCTTCGTCGAGATGGAAAACTTACTCTTTATCAGTTTCCTGTTCCGGCTCTGAGTGATAACCATCGCTGTGGCTAGAACTTTCAGGTAGATGCATTAAATCTAAGACAGCTCCGCATCCTCGAGAGAAAGACATTAGCAGCGTTGCGACAGGCTTTTCATCGATTGCTGGATATATTCTGAAAATGTTTTTTATGAAAATTAAGTATATTTATAAGTAAGCAGTATCAGTACATACTATGAATACATACATATGTACACTACCATCCATACATATGGGAACGACTGTAGAAAACATAAAAATTCACAGAAATATTTATACTAATATCTTAATATCCTGTATTATACATTTTGATAGATTTATAGCTTAGTTTACACAAATAATGCCCTAAGTTATTAATATTAGAACTACTTTGCACTTTACACCTGCCTTATTTTACATTTTACGATAACTGGAACTATGTTAATTCCTACTATAATCAGATTCAGATAAATTCTAGGCAGGAATCGTTCTAATTTAAAACAAATTATAAAAATACCGAAAGAAATATTAATTGCAGAACGCTCAGACACTGTAACATTACGTGGTGAAGAGCATTCAACAGCACAAATCGCTAAAAAATTAAAGGTATCAAAAAAACAGAGTATTTATACCTCTCAAGAGAATTCAGAAAACAGATTCACTTGGCAATAGAAAACGGTCAGGGCGAAAAACCAGCGACAATCGCTTACATCAGTGTATTATAGTATCTTCGAAACGAAATAGGTTTTTCATCGTCCCAGAGATCACTTAACAACTCAATATTTCAAAAACAACACCAATATCTCACGCAACAGTTAATCGGAGACACAGCTATTCTGCCCATTAGCCTTGCTGCGAAAAGGCCATTATTGCAACAACAAAATAAGAAAAAGAGACTGGAATGAGTCATTCTATACAAGGATTGGACGCTTGAGTAATAGTATGAAGCATTACGAACAGATGAATCCAAATTCCAAACCTTTGGGTCAAAACGTCGCTCATTTGTGAGGCGGCAGACTGGAAAAAGAGTGAGTGAGCAATGTGTGGTTTCTATTGTGAAACATGGTAGAAATAATGTGATGGTTTGGGGTTGTTTTAGTGGTATAATTGTAGGCGATCTGATAAAAATAGATGGAATCCTGCGTAAAGGGGATTATCTCTAAATCTTACAGGAAAATGCTGTGCCAAGTGGGGAAAGAGATTATGTGGCCAAAAAACATTGTCTTCCAAACAGATAACGATCACAAACATTCTTCTCGTTTATATAGAACTTAATTGATGGCACTCAAGTGAGAACGTAAGTTGATACGGATGGTTTGGCCATCCCGATCTTCAGATTGCGACCAATAGAAGTAGTATTGGTGCTTCATTTACCGAAGAATACGAAAAAGAGGAGTTAGCAATACAAATTCGCCTCAAATTGCAGGCGACTGTCTGAAATCTATGATTAGAAGAATGCCAAAAATATATACCGCCGTAATTCAATCTCGAGGTGGACATATTAACGAGATATCACTTTCAATTAAGATTTTATAATGTTTTTTGTTTCTTTTTTGTTGTTAAACATTCTTTCCGCGATGTCAAATTAACAAATATTACTATAAACAAACATTATGTTTTAATTGAAATGAAAGAAAATCAATTTTATAGTCGTCCCCCACATATAATGGACAGTAGTGCAAGTGTCAAAATTTGAAGGTAATACTTTTCATTGAAATCACATTAGAATTCAAACTTATTGTCCTGCCAAATGTGTTTTTCGTGAAAGTATGTTAATAAAGAAATGATAGAAACAAATTTCAAAGTAAAAAAAAACGTTACAAAAAATACTGTTAAAAATTCTTCTTTAACGCGTATTTGTAGATTAAAAGTTTGAACTTCGGAAATTTTATAAGAAACGTATAAAACATGGTACAACGTTTGGTGTTAAGATTTTCGACTAAGAACTGCGTGTAGTTTTAAGTGTAGCAAAACAATGGTTAAATAATCTAGGATTAAAATTTTTAAAAATATGTTTTCGTTAATAAAGCAAATATGCTTCTTAAACGTCATAATTTGAACATTTTGCAATACGCAATCAGTGAATATTTAAAATTCTTATTTGTTCATTTACGTACGCAATAACGCACTAACAATTACCGACATCATGTTAATAT
The DNA here is from genome assembly GCA_023509865.1 of Trypoxylus dichotomus. Classification (NCBI taxonomy): domain Eukaryota; kingdom Metazoa; phylum Arthropoda; class Insecta; order Coleoptera; family Scarabaeidae; genus Trypoxylus; species Trypoxylus dichotomus. Next base: position 49,118,942 of record CM042078.1, read on the forward strand.
TCATTACCATATTGGAATATAATCCGAATTACGTTCATTTACCTTTTGCGGTTACCTTTATCCATCCTACAATCAATATTACGATAAGATCTCTTTATTGAAAAATATAGTCCTTTTATTTCCATGTTAATAATGAATTAACGTTTCCTATGAGGTAGCGTAGTATTGACGTCAATAACACGCTTATTATTTTGACTTCTATGTTCTAATTTGTGTCTGTCAAGTCGCATACACATGTTTACAGGTTTATACATCGACAGTGAATAGATACCTTATATAATATTTATGTTAATTAATCAAGTTCTATCCTTGGACTATTGCTTATTAAATTTGTAAATTCAATAAAGGAATGACGCTGTAGTAACCGGTTTACAGATTTCGCAATGTAAACCTGTAAAAAGAACGAGTTTCCAATTCTGCCCAAGGTTTAAATTTTCACGTATGACGTCTATAACTTCCGATTTCAATTTGTATATCTTGACAATTATTTTACGTGTAAATACATGATAGTGTTCTAATATAACCACCTAAACCTAGAAAATTATTTTAATGTACAGCTACATCATCTTTCTGGAGTACATCGAGTCAAGTGCGATTAACATTAAATTGCTTAATATTCTGATTCACCATGTAGGGGAGACCATGTGCAAAATCCTTGGATATTGTTTTCACTATCGGCATTACAAAAAGACTTGTAGGTACCGATAAGGATTACAATTATTTTCTGACATATACAGGGTGAGTCAAAAATAAATTATACATCAAAGCTGTTTTCTTTAAGTACAGAACATTTGTAAATTCACAGTTGGAATACAGCAACCCAGAAGAAAGCCTATGCTACTGTGAGCGAAACGTCGACAACCTCATGCAATTACGACACAGTTTCAACTCGGAAACTTACATTCTTTAAAAACTTAGTCAGGTACTTCAATTCTTATATATAGCGGAAGTCTATAATCGGTTCGCACCTTAAAATTCAGTACGGCTCTTACGGGAAATGCGAACACAGTTATCACATTATGTCAAAATTATATTCTTAGGATGTTTTAAACTCTACAACTGGCTTTAATAAAAAAATTACAAATAGAACAACCAATATTTCTCATATATATTTATTATAGTATTATGTTAATTGATAGTATTTAATATAAATATTACAAGTTATTTGTATATTTTGTAAATTATACGAAACAACTTTTGTTAAAATAGAGCGTAAGGAAAATTTATGGCAACATTGGCGATACATAAAACAACTATAAAAGAATATTTTTTTTTCAATCAGTTCTGAATGATAGTAGATGTTCAATGAATTAGAAACAAGAATGAAATTATAATTTTTTTATTAAGAGAATTCGTAACCTCAAAAAGAATTTTTAATGTTTAGGCACTTTCGCTTTATTAGGTTATTGGATATTTATAGTATAATAAATTGATCTGTACCATCCCTTGTCAGGTAGTGAAACCAATATATATGAGGATGAACCATTTACGTTCGAACTATCAGTGCGAATACTTACAGCAATCATTCTGAGACGTTTGGAGAGCGCAATTTTTATGCTTTGTATATATTACAAACGTACTTTCTACCTAGTGCTACTTAGACGATAGAACTTCTTGTTCTATATACATGTGTAGATAGTGCTAGTAGTATTGTTAAGCATTGGGCAGTTATTAATGATAAATTATCATCGAATGCGTAAAAGACAAGCAAAAAAGAACAATCGCACTGTTACAAGATAGTAAATTGAATCAACGTGATACAACTAAAGCCCTGAAGTTTCGTGTGCAATTATGAGAAGCTTTTCAAGTAGATTAATGGAAAACGTATCTCCCAGTAAATCACGTTGATAAAACTGTCCTAGGAAGCATATATTAGGCATATATAAGGCGTATTGACCGAAAAGTCACAGCTTTACGAGGGCGACCTGAAATGTTTCCGGAATCGACAAGAGATGGCGCATAAAGGTTGAGGTGGATTCCTTAGTCGGCAAGGGCAACCTTTTCTATAGCAACTGTCAAAATTTCAGACGTCTTCTGCCAATAGCTGTTGTTTAAGAGTGTATTTGGTGTAGCAAATCAGGCGCGAAAATGGATAAAATCGAATTTCGTGCAATGATAAAACACTTCTGGATGGCTGGAAAACGGACACGGAAATTTGAAATATTTTGCTCGAGGTTCATGGCTGATGTACTCCATCATTTTCGAGCATCAGCTTCTGGGTGACCGAGTTCAAACGTGGCCGTACAAGCGCAAGTGAGGAAACACGAAGTGAGCGCCCCAAAACCGCTACCAACGATGAAATGGTCGACAAGATTCATTATGACGTGCTAGTCGATCACCGATTGAAGCTGAAAAAGATAGCAGAGACAACAGGCATCTCAGACGAACGCGTTGGCCATATCCCATACGAAATTTTGGGTATGAAAAAGCTTTTGGCGCGATAGGTACCGCGTTTGTTCACACCGAAAGCAAAAACGAAATCGGGTGACCGTTTCGGAAGAGTGTCTGGGCAGGATCCCACGCATTCTAATTCTTCATGCGTTTCACCACATACCGGAGACCAAGAAATAGTCGAAGCAGTGGACCTTTTCGGGCGAATCGGCTCCGAAGAAAGCAAAGATGGCGACCATTTTTTAGGATTTTCATCTACTATCTGCAAAAGGGAAGGGCAATCACGGGACAATACTACAGCGATTTATTGACCCAATTCGATGCAGTATTGAAGGAGAAACGGCCTCGTTTGCATCGGAAAAAAAGTGCTTTTCCACCACGACAATGCACCGGCTCATTCATCCCGCATCGTCGTGTCCAAATTGAATGAGTTGCGGTACGAATTAGTCTCTCATCCTCTATATCCACAGGAGCTAGCCCCCAGCGGCTTTTTCCTATTCCCAAACCTGAAAAACTCACTAGGAGGAAAGAGATTTGCCTCAAATGAGGAGGTCATTGCCGCTACAGATGGCTATTTTGCAGACCTCGAAACATCCTATTTTTCCGAGGACTTCAAGAGACTGGAGCGCCGTTTGAAAAAGTGTATTGATCTTCGAGGAGACTACATCGAAAAATAAAAATAAAAAAAACACACCTGTACCGTATATTTCTTGTTGATTCCGGGAGCATTTCGGATTGCCCTCGTAAGTAATAATTCAATGGTCTATGGTGGCAGGAATTGCTCACACAAATTTGAGATTGTCTTCATATCATTACAATTTAAATCCAATTGAACTGATATGGGCCCAAGTAAAAGACTATGTTGTTACAAACAATAATACTACCAGAGGTGAAAGTATTGTTAAATGAATGACAACGCCATACCTGAGAACGATTCATTAACTCTTCGACAACAAGGGATTGAAACATCCAGACAAGTGAAGTACTCACCAGGTATCATGATATGAAAATGAATTTACGAATCTGATGGTGTTCCTCTATGTTTTGTAAAGAACAAATAGAACCAACATCAATATCCAGAAATATGTATTTTTCCCATGTACATACTATGACTTAACTGAAAGTTTGCCGATAACTCAGTAAAGTTCCACAAAGTTACATAGTAAGACAGTTACTGTGTCTTGCGTATGAATTTCCTGTCCAACTAACCACTGTAAAACTAATCTTGTCGTCGATAATACCTTGGTGACTGTGGCAAGAATAGTGCCACGAATGTAGTCACAAAACCAATTAAAAGCAAGTAGATTTACATGCAATCAAAACTAAACCAGAAGTAGTAAGTAACAGAACATCCATTATTCAATAAGTAAGTTTTGATTGATAACTTCGTTATTGAATTTATACTTAAAATGAAATATTTCAATAATATTATTGGTATTGTATTTATTATCTTTACAAACAGTCGAATTGCTATCGAGGAATGATAATTATTTTCGAAAGAATGGCATTAGTGCTAAATGCATAGTGCCGTAGTACTCACCAGGAAAATTATTTCAATACTTATTTTAATTTATAAAACTTAATACGTTGATAGTGGTATTTTCAATAATTGATGGACAACGTATGTTTGATTTGGTATAGTTTTGTTTACTTTTCTGTTTCGTCTTAAAATACTCAGTAGCTGCCTACCATTTATAGCTTTAATTTTAATAAATGATGATTATACTTAAATTAATTGACTTATTTTACAAAGTTTAGTATCCTATGCGCATTTTTTGGCGTTCTTTTTCGAATCACTCTGTAGGTATCGGATTTCTTTGGTGTAATTTTTGAAAAAACAAAACATACAAAACGCACTCTCGGATGTAATCGAAATCTCTACTTAATGCGCAATAATGTCAAATCGTATCTTACTTATTGACAAGAAAATATATTCAAAATAAACCTTTTCAGCTGTGAAACACAAAACAACGCTTCTTTATCGTTTTGCACCCGTGTCGCTAACGTATCTATTAACGGATTTAATTGTTTCAGTGCTGGTTTGTCGAGAAGTGTTAACAGTGTTTTATTGTCAATCAGTCGTTGCTGTACATCGGAATAGTGCAATGACAGGAGCCTTTGATGCGACGCATCTACTGGTTTTTTTGTATCGTTCGCACCCAGACCCATTTCATCCAGTTTATGAAGAACGTTTTTGTAGGCATCAATATGTCTCTGAAGTTCGGTTTTTAATGCTGCGTGAAGATGCGCTAAGCCTCCTACATTGGGAGTAAGACCATGACCTCCAAGACCTAAAAAAAGAAACGGATATTTTTAGTTTTTATGTAAATAAGAGTCCGGACAACGGAAATGTATCTCAATTACGAATTAAATTCACTCAGAAACATAATATAGCATTCAAATGATGTAAACCGGTATTAGATTACAGGAAAATTTGATTTAAATTGTGTAAGGAATGTGCACATTTATCTACAAAATCAACAATTGCATTGACAAATTAAATTATCACTGAAAGATTAATATAAGAATTTCTACTATTTTAAATTAAAAATAACGATTTATCTAGAAAAAAGAGTTACCTGAAACCACAAACTATCCTATTCCGACAGTGTGTTTTCATCAATACTTTCATTGCGATTTGTAATAGAAAAAATAGTTAGATTAAACGTTTTATAGGCAACCAATAGTACTTTGGCTACTCAAAAAATTTCAGAGAAATTCATCTCAAGAAGAGCCCTTTTGGAGTAAGATGATAACTAATTTTATTAGAAAGTACATGCATACGTGTTTCTCAATATCTCTATGAGGTAGAAACACGTAATGGAAAAATATATAGTCGTTGGCGATTAAATTAAGACCACATCTGATGGTAATTCCGCGTATAAATCAAGTAGAAAACTATTTTTCTGTAGCAGTTTGTTAATAATTGTCAAAAAAAAGGTAAATATACAGTTACTCACAAAAGTCTACATACAATACATACAAAAGTGCTACCTAAAATGTACGGAAAGCTATTTATAATAAATTAGTACTTTGTAACGCCACTATTAGCATTAATTACAACATTTAGTCTACACGGCATTTAGTATATTCATTTTTGTGTTAATCCTTTAGGTATTTGTTCCCATTCTTCCACCATGCTGCGCTTTGAGGAATCGCGCCCAGTTATAACCTTTCTTCTTAAGCGATGTTTTAATTCCTCCCATAAATGTTCAATAGGGTTTAAATCTGGCGATTGAGGCAGAGAATGAAGTTGATGTGGCTCATGATATCTATATCATTGCCAGATAAGACGTATGCCTAGAATCATTGTCTTGTGAAATATCCATCTCTCGCCAAGCTTCAACTTTTTAACACTTTGAATCAAATATGCCCTCAAAATTAAAAAAAATCAATATTTCCGATCCCAGCCGCCGACATACAATTCCAAAGAAAAGCGGCTGCCCACCACGTTTAACTGTACATTCTTACTCATCGAGCAAATTAAGGAGCAAAGTACAAGTAATATACATCAAAAATAAATCTAAGATTCCATGCAGTTTTTTGTATTTGTGTGAATTGCATTGTTTACATGTTTCTCACAATCACTTCTGCATCAGGGCCGAAGAGATTTCGCAGACATTACACCATATCTTACAACCATCGTAGTTCAAATCGGGATATTCGGTTATAAACTTATTTATTTGGGCAACCAGTGGTCGCTTCTTCACCTTACGTGTGTTCGACTTGCTTAGTTAATTATTGCAGTAGAGCTCGCTTATAAGGGACTCGTATATAACGTACTTTCGGGTACGCTGTGTGTACTTTCCTTGGTCCCGAGAAAGCCTTATTTGACGTAATATATTTTTGTTCTGATATTACGTACTTCTGTTATTACATACAAAAATCTTGTTCAAAAGAGAATTATGTCTTTTACAACGTACTTGATTTTTTAGTAACGTATTTATTATACATATCTGGTATAAAGCAGCATGCACTACGTGTTCAATATCGGGGAATTGCCTTTCTCGACAGTAGAAGCCCACACACCACAATCGCTGTTAGGTGGGGAGTATAATATAATGTACTAAAGGGATTTTCTTATTTTTCTTCGCACAAGTTGCAATTATCATTTGCCAAAGTTAGAGACATTTGTTTCGATAGATCATTAAGTACAACTTTACGTATTCAAAATGAGTACTTCTACTGAGAGGTGGCGTAAAGCGTTATCAGTTGAAAGAAATTCAAAGCGCTAAATACAATCTGATATTTGTCGTGCTAAATGTCTTAGAAAGTTTCCACCATAATGAAAAATAAAGATAAAATTATCGCATTAGAACGGACAGAAATGTCTAGCGATTGCGTAAACCTGTTCCAGGAAGAGTTCATGAAGTTTTACTACGATGGTTTGAGTATTAACGAACCAATAATATACCAATTAGCGGTCCTATCCTTCAAATTAAAGCAGAAGAGTTTGCTAAATTATTCAACGACAGTGAATTTAAGTGCACAGCAGGTTGGTTACATCGTTGTCAAAAACGTCATAACATAAATGCTAGTTACATTCATGGTGAAAGTGTAAATGTAAATTTGAAGGAATGTAAGGTGTGGCTGCAGTCGACTCTAAGTAATTTTATGAAAGACGAAACGGGCTTATTCTACAAACTTACAGCCAATCACTAAAATTTAAGGGTAAAAAATGCATTGGTGGCAAACAATCGAAGCAGAGATTAATTGTTGATGTGTGCTAATATGGCAGAAAATGAGAAACAAACTTTTTATAATTGGAAAATTCAAAAATCCAAGATTATGCTGGTAATCGTCGGGCATGGATGACATTTTTTAAAATAAAATAAGAACTTGGGATAAAGAAAGGAATTATTCATACCTTAAAATCCTACTATCGACGCCGTTAATAATGAAACCCATTACGAATTTGGATACAGGAACTGCTAATGAAGTAAATTTGCTAGAAGTGATGGAAATGTTAACCAAAGCTTGACAACAAATTTCGCAAGAAACCATACAAAATTGTTTTCAGCACGCCTGGAAAATTGATTTTGATGAAGACGAGGATTATCGTTGTTTTAACACATGGGCTGAAAAGTCCCGGGCCTAACACATAGATGACGCTAGTTTTATTGCAGTCACCTTTCTCTCAGTTAGCACTAACCTTCAAAAGACAGCTGTTAAAATTTCATGATATTCTATTCATAAGTTTGTGAGTTATTGTGCTAAGAGTCACGCTACTTTTGTTATTTTCAAAACAAAGGATCAAAAACAATTTCGTGTTTTAATTTTACACTGCTTCTTGATGGGAAAAAAATACCGTTCAAGCAACTCCGCTCCATCAGAAACAACAATAAAACGTTGGTTTGCTGACTTCAAACGTGGTCGTAGAGACACCGATGATGCAGAACGCAGTGGACGTCTAAATGAGGCGGTGACACCAGAATACAGAAAAATCCAAAGATATCAAAAGAACGTACTGGCCTTATATTGCATGAGCATTTGACTATGAGAAAGCTCTGTTCAAAGTGGGTGCCGCGTTTGCTCACTGTTGACCAAAAACAAGAACGTGTTGATGATTCTGAGCAGTGTTTGGCCATGTTTAAACGTAACAAACCGGAATTTTTGCGTCGATATGTGACAATGGATGAAACATGGATCCATCACTTCACTCCGGAATCAAAACGATCGTCATCTGAGTGGACAGCAACTGGTGAACCTCGTCCAAAGCGCCCGAAAGCACGACAATCGGCTGGAAAGGTTATGGTCTCGGTATTTTGGGATGTGCGTGGTGTAATATTCATCGACTATCTTGAGAAAGGAAATACCATCAACAGTGAATATTATATAGCGTTATTGGAGCATTTGAAGGCCGAAATTGCAAAGAAACGACCGCATATGTCAAAGAAAAAAAATTTGTTTCATCAAGACAACGCACCGTGTCACAAGTCAATCAAAACAATGGCAAAACTACATGAATTGAACTTCGAATTGCTCCCACATCCACCGTATTCGCCAGATTTGGCTCTCGGCGACTACTGGCTGTTCGCAGACGTCAAAAAAATGCTCGCCGGTAAGAAATTTCGCACGAATGAAGAGGTTATCGCTGAAACTGAGGCCATTTTGAGGCAAAAGATAAATCGTTCTACAAAAGTGGTATTAAAATGTTAGAACCGCGCTGGAATGATTGCGTTGCTCTTGATGGAGATTACGTTGATGAGCAAAGCCAATTTTGAACCAAAAAAAAACGTGTTTTCTTTGTTAGGCCCGGGACTTTTCAGCCAATGTGTTACTAGCTTGTAAAACATAATGATAATATCGATGACGATAATATGTCTTTAAGTGTATGGTTACAAAATAATTTGCAGGATCCTAGTGTAGTGAATATTATTACACGTAATACGATGTATGTTGTCAAATAGGGACTACGAAACGATCGAGTCACTCGGGGAACGCGGTAGGTTTCTGCATTAGCCTAGTTAGGGCCTGGCACGTCAAAGTTTTGGCTAACTTTACATACTACTATTCTTCATGCAATATATACAGGTAAGCTGTTGAAATGAGGAAAAGGAGACAGATTGGTTCAACGAACTCGGTCAATTTTCGTATCGGTCGTTCGTGCGGGCGAGTCCGGATCTGGTGCGCCAAAGTTTTGGCCAACCCTAATTATTACTTCAGTACTTTGTGTATTTAGATACTGAAAGCGCTATTAAAAAGGATAATGCTCATTTAACTTTGTTACCTACCGAACGTTGGTATTGTTAACGTTACTAATAACACTAATCTTTTTTTTAGTAAATTAGCAAATTTTTATCATGTATTAAAATTCTATCTGTTTTCAGAATACGTAAAACTATACTGGGTGTTCTATGAAGAAAATGTATTTGTTTTCAAATATCTCATCAACTCAATGTTCAACTGTTTCTTTTTCTGATTCAACCATCGTTAACAACAGGAAAATTGCTATTACTTTGTCAATTTAACAAACTTTATAGTTTCAATAATAACAGAGTTAACAATGCTGCTGGATTCAACTTAAATAGAGTATATATTTTTATTTGCCGAAGTATTTTCCAAAACAAAATTAAGAATAATGGTTCCATGCAAGCTGGTGACTAAACTGTACTAAAATACCAAAAATATCTACGAGATATAAACAGAAATGTTGAATTGATCCAGAAAAAAATCTTAACGAAGCACCATGCACAACATTTAAAAAAAGCGAAGTGCTACAGTTTACTAAGAAACGTAAATGAGTTGTTTAGTGTTCTTCGAGAAGAATAGAAATTCATAAGTAATGTATTCCATAATATACCAAATAAAATCAGCAATTTATTTGAGTATACAATGGATATATAAAATAATAGACATTTACGTAATTGCAAATAATTCACTGTATCAGCTCTAAAACTATTTGTTTTAAAGTTCTCATAGTAGATCTACTTAGCGAAAAAAGTAGAGTTAACAACCTGCGGTTTCACGCTGACTGTATTAATCATGGATATTGGATTTTCATTAACGGTATGTCGTATAAATTGCTGCATGCTGTGTTAGCCAAAATGCGTTTGTATACATTTGTAGATACATTAGTATAATAATGTCTCCTCTAAATGTGAAAGTACTAATAATAGGTAGTTATTGCCTATTATTATATAATAGGCAATAACTAGTTGAGCTTAGTAACAAAGACAGAAATGAGGTAGTACATTTTCATTGATATTTTAATCTTCATTTTTATTACTTTAGAGATTTTATAGCTTTTAATAATAAACTTTCTCAATTTCACACACATTTTATCGCCAGATTTGTCCTTTCACATAAACAATGTATTTCAAAAAGAATTGTATCATTAAGTCTTTCCTCATAAAATTAGATATAGAAATACAGATGGCACGTTTTTCGCTTCAAAATTTACTGACAGATAGAATAGTCTGACGAAATATAACGAGCAATAAAGACTGGAAAAACATGAAGTCGCACATATTCGATATAATTGCTTCCTCGTCTAAGAGACCGCGTAAGAGGAGTCCTATTGTACTATTGTTGCAGAAGCAACGTTGTTTCAATTAAAAAAAATGTTTTTCAAATAATTAATTAAACAAATTACTTCCATTAAAATTTATTAAATTAAAGTAACATTCATTTCATTTGGATTCATTTTCGTATATTATTTTCGCAAACACCTACAGAGTTTTGTTCTGATTAATTCAGGCCAGAGAGCCCTGTCTCAAGCGATATTTGCAACGCTTTTCAGGCAGCTCCGTGCCTTGCCTCTGTGAAATCAGTGATAGTAATAAGAAAATTTATTGCGTTTGTTTTTTCGGAACGAATATTATTTTTTGGGTATTCAATATCTCTTTTATTTCGTTAGTTTGAAGGTCATATTTCTTTTTTAATAAATCCTTGTAGAATATACTTCGCAATTACCTTTACCATTTTTCTAGAAAGCTTACGTAATCCGTAGCAACATTGTTTGGCCTCTTATGTTCAGTTACTTTATTGATAGAGAATTTCACTTATCTTCAAAATTTGGTTCGATATGTAGAGGAGATACCGAATAATTTTAAACAAACTAAAATGGTATTCAAAGCAACGACTCAACTAATAAAATAAAAAAACACGTCAATCACAGAATACGCATGTGTATTTATAAAAGAGTATATGGATAGAAAATTGAAGAAACTAAAAATTAAAAAATATGAATACCAATACTAATACTGTAATTAGATAAGCAATAAAATATTAACGGTAAGACTATTGACTTTATGTTTTATTTTCCACTTTAAAATAATATTTCTATAGACAGTCTCGTAACTCTTTAATAGCAATTCCGATAGCCAAAGGATGAAGTGTCCAAATAGTTACTGCCTGCTGCAATAAGCTTAAAAATTTATATGAAAATAAAATACAATCTTTTTAAAATGTAAATTATAAAATACACTTACTTTAATCTAAGAAAATTTGAATCTAACCGCGGTTTGTATTAGTCGATGACCATCTCGTAAACGTGCAGCACTTTTTTGTAGTGCTGGTTTCCAGCGCGACGCCTGTCTGAGTGCAACCATTGCTACGAGCCCAATAAACGACGACGTACTAATGAAAGGCGCGAATACATTTGTAAGACACATCAAACGTTATACGGGAAATCCTAGATAAGGCATGAAAATAAATAATCCGTGAGGATAAATATACAATTAGCGTTAATGTTTTCATTACTAGTTCGTTATTATTTGTTTCGGCGGGTTTAAATTGGGCACCAAATTTATGGATTTATCCACCCTGCAAAAAGGATTGCTAAATCCATAGGTAATATGGACACGATATACTCTTCGAATAATTAGGTAATTAAATAGGAATATCAGAAGATGGCTAGGATACACATTTGGATCAACGTATTTAAATCCTAACGAAATAGGCGATTGCTTTGCCTTAGATTTGTTTGCCGAAAAACCAATTTAAGCACAGGTTGACAAATACGCCGATTATTTATTGGAGACACACATAGAAGACGATCCTCCTTTTCCTCCATATATGTGGGCTACTGCAAACTCCATCGACCATTAACATCACAAATGCATGCGAATCGTATCATTCGAAACTAAATGAATCATTTTATTCAACACATCAATCTATTCATATTTTTACTGAGAAGCTTAAGAAATTTAAAATGTACACACACCAGCAAGAGTTGAAGACACACCCGCAAAACAAACATTAGGAACTCTATATGAACTGTGTGTATATATTTTTATACAATTAAATATTTCTTATTTTCTATTTATTTGACAATAAGTACATCAACTTGCTATACACTATTTTTATATTATTATATTTTTTATATACTATTCTTACAAGGGCGAGCAGAAATGTTTCCAGAATCTGCAAGAGATAGCGCTCGAAGGTTGAAGTGGAGTCATTGGTCGGCAAGGGCAACCTTTTTTATGGCAACTGTCAAAATTTCAGACGTCTACTGTCAATAGTTTTTGTTTAAGAGTGTGCTTTGTGTAGCAAATCAGCCGGTTTCGCAAAAACGGATAAAATCGAATTTCGTGCAGTGATAAAACACTTCTGGATGTTTGAGAAAACGACCACGGAAATTTCAAATATTTTGCTAGAGGTTCATGGGGGATGCACTCCATCATTTTCGACCATCAGCTTCTGGGTGAGTGAGTTCAAACGTGGCCGCACAAGCACAAATGATGAACAACGCACCATCGATGTTGACAAGATTCATGATGTCGTCGATTGAAGCTGAAAGAGGTAGCAGAGACAACAGGCATCTCAAAAGAGAGAACGCGTTGGCCATACCCTGCAAAGAAATTTTGGGTATGCAAAAGCAAAAACGAAATCGAGTGACTGTTTTGGAGGAGTGTCTGACCATGATCCAACGCAATCCAAGGGATTTCTTCATGCCTTTCGTAACCGTAGATGAAACTTGGATCCACCACTACATACCGGAGACCAACGAACAGCCGAAGCAGTGGACTTTCCGGGCGAATCGGCTCCGAAAAACGCAAAGACCGATCCATCGGCCGGAAAGGTCATGGCGACCATTTTTTGGGATTGCCAAGGTGTGATTCTCATCGATTATCTTGAGAAGGACAGGACGATCACGGAGCAATACTACAGCGATTTATTGACCCGATTCGATGCAGTATTGAAGGAGAAACGGCCTTGTTTGCAGCAGAAAAGGGGCTTTTCCACCACAACAATGCAGGGAGGACAGAGATTTGCCTCAAATGAGGAGGTCATCGTCGCTACAGATGGCTATTCTCTGACGGCTTGAAGAGACTGGAGCACCGTTTGAAAAAGTGTATTGACCTGCGAGGAGAATACATCGAAAAATAGAAATAAAAACCACATCAATACCGTGTTTTTCTTGTCGATTCCGGAAACATTTCAGGTCGCCGTCGTATATAATTAAATACTTTTTATTTTTTATCTTGTTTACTGTTTGATAATAGGTATATCAATATTTATACGACTATCATTATAATACCACTTACGATAACAAAAGAAGATTTAAAAACGTCAGAGTCTAGCATAAGTACCCGGTCAATTAATTCGTAAGAAGAGAGTATAAAAGGACATTTCAACTTACCTCGAACAGCTTGTTCCAACGCGTGTTTCCTATTGCATAGTAGTCTGTGATAGTCAGGTTGAAATTCGAAAAGTGCTTGCACTAATTTGACAACTTTGTTTTTTAATGTAGGATCATCACATATAGCAAATAGTCTTACTAACTGCCACAGGACAGGTTCCGCGTTGATATTTGGCCGTTGTCCTGTAGATACCAACCTGAAACGTATTTTGTTTTTCTAGTAATGCTGCACTCAAGATAAAGATTATATATATATATATATTATTTTTAGAAGAACTATGTACGTATATATATATATATATATATATATATATATGGTTCTTCTAAGAACGAAGGCCGGCGGGACAAAACCTGAGAGGATAACAAGACATATATATATATATATATCTAATAGAGGTCGAAATGAAATCTAAGCATAAAGGTAGCACAAAAAGGTCATAAGCTTAATGTACTATATTATGAAACATACAAGTAAATATGCAGGAGCGCCAGTTGACATTTTCTCTATAAATGGATGCTCTAGCTTTTGTATTTTTCGTTTTTCAAAGAATATAGTATAATTTCAAAGAAAATTTTCAAAGAAGAATATAATTATTGATGGGATAATTTATAAAAGTAATTTTAAGTGACATTTTCCAAATCAATAATTTTATTCAACGCGTTTATTTAGAGAAATGTTCAACTTGATTTACTAGAGATGATCTCACGCAGAAAATGCCAGAGTTATTTTTTAAGGGAGGTCCGTTTTACAATGAAAATCAAACAAGTAAATGTTTTCGAATAACACATTTATTTTCATAAAATACATAGAGTTATCTATTTTCCACATAACTTCGTTGCCGATTTAAATAGCTATTGTAACGAATAACGCAGTAGCCAGTTATTCACTGTCGTTTTCACTTCATCGCCTGTATCGGAGCGCTTTCTAGACAGGAAGGTCTCCTGATATCGGAAGAAGTAGTAGTCGCTAGGCACAAATTCTAGACGCTATGAATTAGTACGACAGCGGTTGATAGCATTCCATGGCGTTTGGTCTTGATGGCTTGACATAATTTTCTTAGGGTCTCATAGCATGAAGCTGAGTTAGTTGTTCCTTGCGCCTTAAGTCAAAGAAGGCTGATCATATGAGTATCAAAAAACTCGTTTTTACGTTAAATGTTCAAGTCGGCAAAGCACTTATGTAGAAAAATAGATACTTGTATATACATATATTCAGAAAATATCTATATCTATCTGTTTTTGGGAAATTTGTACTTATTTTTATTTGGAAACGGCCCTTACTTAAAAAACAACCCTTGTATAGTTATTAGAGAAGATGACAAGACATTATTTTTGAACTTAAGAAGAAATTTATTTAAAACCCTAGGACAAGAATTCCAGAAGATCGTCTTTTAAAGTGGCTTTCTCTACAAGAAAGAAAAATAGTTTCTATCTGTAGAAACTAATAAAACTAATATTTCGAAAATTTCGGCTAGAGTAGTTTGAAAGTTCTTAAGCAGTGCGGAATTAAGTAAGTACGATAAGAAATCAAATTAGTTACGGGGACTGAATGTTCCTCCTGTTTTGAAGGATAACTGGATATGTAGCAAAGGTAAGGAATTTACGAAATTGCATGTAACGATTGTGATAAAGTTTACATTAAGCAAACAAAAAGGAGTGTCGGAAGGAGGTTTAAAGAACATATCAGGCATTATTGTTTTGATAAATGAGAACTACCTAGGCTGGCAGAGCATATAGTAGAATATGATCATAATATTGAATTAAAACACCGTAATCTACTTAAAATTATGAATTCCTCTAGAGAATTAGACGAGTATCAAACGATATACATGAAAAAGCACAAAAACTTGCTCAACAGAAATTTGCAACAATTGCAGATTCGAGTTTTATAAATTTATTACTATAATGCCCTGTTAAAAGATACGGTTTCTTTTCGTTTCTCTTTTCGAAGAGATACACTATATCGATATATTGCATGTCGTAATATTCTTACAACTCAGTCGGTAACGCGGTTGACAATGAGACTCTACATGCTTTTAAAGCGCTGGGTTTGGAATAAATTATTAGTTTGTATGGTGGGGAGTGTTGCTGCGATACCTGTGTTTTATACATGCCATACATGCCTATTAATGAAAAGTTATTGCAAATAGGGTTACAATAATCCTGAAGATTCCAAATCTCCTTAAAGGATGAATATGCATAATGAACAATAAATATTTCGGCTGTTGAATACTATTTCTAAATTAAACTAAAATTGAAAGTATAATGACAGATATACAAAATATATGTACATGTCTTCATTAATATCTTTAACAGAGACTGACAAAAAACCGTGATTAAACTGGTCAAAAATTTATCAATGTTAAACTATGCAAAACTGAGATAGAGTTTTGTGTTCCGATGAAGTCAGTATAGATATAAACATTGTAAGAGCAATATTTCAAATTGTATATACGTATATATTCCTATTTTTGTGTTCAGTGAGACGGTATTGCTTTAGGATTAACTACGATCACGATTATGCTATCTTTAAAAGATTAACATTGCGCTTCATAAATCTTTTAACTTTTTCTTCATAGAGTCTTCAGAAAATAGTTTTCCCTAACAAAACAGGTCCTTGCCATACGTCTAATGAAACTAAAATTTGGATATACGAAAATTAATTCTGCTTCCTCGATTGGGCTGCACAATCTGAAGATCTGAACCCATTGCCAAGTGTTACTTTCCCCGAAAACTCAAAAAAGCTTGAGAAAAGCACATAAGGTATCATATAATGAATTTTAAAATGTAGCTTCCATTGTAACATTCAGTAAAATTTTAATGTTATCAAACTGTATTTTACCGGCAAAACTCGATTTTAAGATGACTCTATCTACTATCAGTATAAATTAAACTAACTTAATCAAATTGAAGGCATTTATGTCACTCTATATAATGATTCTAATTTTTCAATTTGAATATTTTTTGGTACTTTTCGTAAAAAAGCTTGGATTTTATTGTTATTAGTATTGGTATACTTTTAAATTTGTGAAATATACTCTAAAAAAATAGAAGAAATAAAACAAAAAATCAGACAGTACAAACATTTAACCTTAAACTGCGTTGCACGAAACTCTCCGTAAATCTTTTTTTTTTTTGATATCAAGAGGTTGCAATGTAATTTTTTATTCATCTATTGTCGGATGTAAAAAAACAATCATCTAGATAATTACATTTCTCCACATACCTACGTATATCGTAAACGTACAAAACAATAGGCGTACTGTAGTGAATTAGATGATATAATACATGTAACAATAAAAGAGTGTTAGATATTAACGAACTGTAGTCGCTTAAAAGCATGGGAAAATGTGATAAAAAGTTCCTCTGAGAATTTTCTCACTATTGTGCCTAAATATTATGGTTATAATGATACACAGTCAGTTATCTGCAGCAACTAAATAATTTTAAAAGTATTAATTTACGCCCCATTACCTTAGTAAACATTTCACACCGACACGTAAGTAGTTTCCGATTATATACTTGGGTCCATCATTCTAGAGTAAAAATATATATTCAATTAGCATAATCGCAGTAGCTAGTTTTAATTGTTATTAGTGAAATGTTTTACAAATTGGAGATTTCTACAGACATATGTACATACAACTAAAGACGAACTTTCCTATTTCTCTTTTTATTATTAGATCGGTGGCACTGGTGCCTATAGTCACTGCAATCTACAAGGTCTATTGTAACAATGCCCTAAATATGGTTGAATAGTTCGAAAGCTTTTAATAAACCTTAATATTGGTCTTATCCTTTACTTCAGAGGATCTCACACATTCCCTGTAGAATAATTTGTGTCGTGAGTGTCACATGTATCGACATAATAGGTGTTTTGCTGTTCCTAGATGTTCCCTACATAGACTGCAGAATTGATATTCACCTTTTCCAAGCTTGTGTAAATGATATTATAGGTTTGCATGTCCTCTCAGCATATATAATAGTCAATAACAAATTAACTTACTTATTAAATAACGTTTCCAAAAATTGAGCCGAATGCGGCAGTCCATCAACTAACAAATCTAAGGGTATCTCACTAACGACAGCCGCTAGTCCGGTCGTTCCGAGCTTCGATATGACCGCGGAAGCTTCCCGATATTGTCGACCTTCGGCCAATACCAATATCCTTCTCAGTATTAACCGAGGACTCGTAGGAGATGTTCTCTCCCTTCGTATACGATCACCGCACTCTCGCATCTCACTTCATCGAGCGACTGGGTATGAATGTGCGGCTCGTGAAGATGATCACGGGAGATCCTATACCGCGATCGACATACTGACACACTTTTTTCTTACAGAGGTGCCGAAGAAGAAGAGTTTGGAGAAGTTATTTGGATATAATAGTTTGGGTAGTAGCACGCTTTCATTAAGCATTGTCGTTTTGACGCAGCACGTTCGGTCTAATGCGGAGATTTATTAGGTACCGGAACAATATGTAAAGTTTATATATTAACGATTATTTAGTAATTGGGAATATTATGTAGTATTGTTCACTATTTTATTACTGTACCAGATCTCCTCTTTACTTTAAATGTACTAATGAAGTTATGATTTTAATGCAAAGTTATACTTACTCAACAAGATTTCTTATAATAACTCTTGATTTGTCCCGAAAACAATTAAAATTAAGTTTGTAGGTAGTAACTTGCGTTGAATGTATAAACGATACTCGATGGTGAACAATATAATACATAGCACACTTATTTCTTCAAATTAATGTAAACGTAAAAATACTAATTTTCAATTGGACAAAATAATGTGCATACTACAGAATAAAACCTAGAAGACAAACATATAAACAATTACAATTATTAATTTGTTATTGCCTTTTTTGAATATATGTAATAATAATAATATATTTGTTACTAATCCTAAAGGAAATGGACATGGTGGTATGGTTTCAATATTATAAATAAAATACGTACAATATATAAAATAAGTAAATAAATAAATATTAAAACACAAAAGACGTATGAAAATAGTAAATACAAATAAAATCAATAGCCTAGCTATCCACAAAAGTACATATTTATAGCACCTACCTCTTAGCCTGATAACTCAGTTTTAAAACGGGAAACGGATCCGCAGTGTTTGACAATTGTTGGTAATTTATTATAAAATGTTATAGCTTTATATCTGTCACCCGTTTCATACAAGTGGATCCGGTGTTTAGGTATAGAAAGATTGTTGTAACTTCTCGTTTGCATACCGTTAAAAATATCTCTATTTTTAGTAAATAAATGAGTATTCTTTGGGTAAAACACTAATACCTCGTACACATAAAAGGTAACATGCCGAGGTGTTTAACAGCCGAATTCTAAAGGTTGCGCTAAGCATACACCGGATAATTTTCTTTTGTTGTAGAAATAAACATATAGCGTAGGAAGATGAACCCCAAACAATCGGACCGTAATGCAAACGCGATCCAACGACCGCAAAATAAAATCCCTGGAAGGAGGATAAACCGACGCACCTACGCAGGGCATGGACACCTTAAATTGCGCATGAAAGTTTTGTTTCTA
This sequence comes from Trypoxylus dichotomus, assembly GCA_023509865.1. NCBI lineage: Eukaryota > Metazoa > Arthropoda > Insecta > Coleoptera > Scarabaeidae > Trypoxylus > Trypoxylus dichotomus. Next base: position 49,137,986 of record CM042078.1, read on the forward strand.
AGCATAGGCAATGGTCTTTCTAGTTAAAACGCGGATCGACAATCAAGCCAAGAAATTTGCAGCTTGATAGTTTCAGGATTGATCTCCCGTCAGTTAAGGGTCGTCTGCAGTAGAAGTTCGAATCCGTATCAAACCGGTTTTGTTCCTGTTCAAAGTTAGGTAAGTATATACGTAGACAATACATTACTATTCAGAGACTACAGAGGCACTAACAACTACGCAACTCGTGTCATTCGCGAATTGGAACAAAATCTCCGATCACATGCCAACTCTCACATATAAATCAAAGACATTGTTAGACCCAATAATTGTAGTGGAAAAGTGTCTAATGGTATGAGTAATCCTCCCATTCAAGCATACCGTTGTTCTGCGTTCCGAGAGATACTGCTAGAACAGATTGTAAGCTATACGTCTGAAATAGGAACACAAGAGAGGCCCTTAAGCTTTGACAGTCCAAATTTGCTCCATTTCCTTGGCCGTGGAGGGTTCAATTTGATATCGCGGGGAGAGGAGAAGCTACGATTTGAAGCTTCTCCACTGCCTACGATCTTGACAATAATAATTTATTTTGCTTGAAGCTTTTTTCACAGGTGTCTGTTATTTTAATTTCTTCCTCTTTCTCGATTAGATTTAAAGCTATCTTAGCTATCACAATCGATACGTATTAACGTATGCCTTTCCCTTTGATCACAATATTTCTTACACATGGTGGTATATATCGGAATGTTTAGTTCCCATATTAGAAGTTTTTGGTTACTGATGGATCCAGCAGTAAGTAGTGTCGTTTGATTTTGGTAACAGGGTAGCGACTCTGATTGTATTATACAATGTGAATCCGTGCGGACGGAGAGTCTGTAAGTATGCGTCTTCTCTCAATCGATCGAGTTTCGCAATAGTTTAACAGTTAACGGTGCATTGTGGACTTTGATATGTCGAATGTATGTAGAAATAAAATATGACTCTTTGCTGATCAAGTAAACATATTTATAGAGGAATTTACTGACTTAAAATACAAAGGCGCTAAAATACATTTAGTTTGCGATAAAGCGTTCTTGTGCTGGGGCAGAACGAACTATAGAAAATATAAGTTAACAGCGCAGAGACAAGTATAAAAAAACTTTATTTCTCTAAATTTTATGTTAATAGCGCATGATTTACTATTTAGATTTCTAAATCAACTATCATCGACACTTTTGGGATAAATATAGCGGCATCATGAAGTTACGAGCTCGAAAAATATCGCAGACGTACGTATGTACGACCTGTGTGAGACATTCGTACTTTAGTAATAAAAATTATTAATGTCGTAGTACGTACATTAAGACTTCTTAAACCATCATGTTCTTACTAGCTACTAAACGATTACAAACATGCACAAAATTTCACCTTTCAAAAATCCCAGTGTTAATGTTTGTGACTGATGTTGCCGCAACTATACGTTTTGCAAACCATTACCTTTAAGAAGAGTGTGATAACTACCTACATATTACATGCAAGCTACATGCATTACCAGAAGATATCCAAGCGTAATATCATCTACGAAAGCGGCGTTTTCCATATTTTCTAAAATTGTTTGACAATTTTACAATGTATTCTGACATCTCTGAACCACCACACTTATTCGCTGGGGAACGTGGCAACATGTTATTATTTTGAGCATTTCCACAAAATAAAGTCTGTGACTACAATTTGATTCTAAAGAGGTAGCAACTAATAGGAAAAGTCAAGCGATTTTTCAAGATCCTCGAGTTTGGCGAGAACTACAAATTATTCACAATAATTACAAAGGGATAGTTAAAACACACCTAAAGGAATGCCTACAAAAATAACACCAAAGATAAGAACGCTGTAAATACAGTTTTTCTCATGGTATTGGTGAAGTCATTCATGAGAAAGACAATGTGAAGAGACAAAAACGCTAACACACTACTCTGCGTCATCAGTGGTTTCGAGCGTTTTTTTGCTCGACACATTGCAATTCCCTCTGTGCTACTATTGCCATATCTAATCCTACAATTCAAGTGATTATTCTTGGCGCTAACTAGTGCCAAAAGAAGCTGTACCCGCATCTTTTCGCTGTATCTGACTTTTGCAGACAAGTGGTTCATTCTTTGATTTTAAAATAAATGTTGACGTACAATTATTGCTTACGCTTCTAATATTTGTTATGCAAAATCTTATAACTATCTATTAAATCGGTTTAATGGTAAACTAATGTCTATGGATTTTGATAGCAATGATATGGACACCCACTGTTAACCAAAAAGAAAATATCTGTTACTTTTGCTTGGCAGATGTAACAAAAACAAAGTCTATTGTAAGTTATACAAATTTGGCAACAGTTACGAGAAATATACTATACAGGAAACTGACCAATATCTGAAAGAGAATATAATGAATATGGTACATCTACACACATGTCATTATGGGACCTTATTAACAAATAAACCAAAGTATCATTTTTTTGAAGCAGGTAACTGCAATTATATATTGTAAATTAAAAAAAAAAATTGTTTTAGAAGTTTTAGGTTATGAAATAAATACCTGGAAAAATAAGGTAGTTTCATCAAATGTTATAACTGATAAATAAAGACCGGATTATATGCAAAGTGCATATATTTTATTTTATTTATTTATTATATTTTACGTGTATATGTAGATGTATTACACTGATTATTAGCGTTAATTAACTTTTATCAGTATAAGACATCTACAAATAGACGTAAAATATAGTAAATAAATTCTTCCACTTTGCATATAATCCGGTCTCTACTGATAAATATTGGGGAATGTATTTATAACGAATGTAATATTTCGTATATATGTAGTCATTGTACTTCGGTTTATATCTGAAGAAATAGATTTATACGAAAGAATAATATAAAAATTACACTCTTTGCTTAATCCAACATTTAAAGTTACCTGCGCTTACAGTGATATTTGGAGCTTGGGCTGATATTTTTTATAACAATACAATAGGCCTATATGAAGTATTTAATCGAACTATTTCACTTGTGAATATACATTAAATTTATATTTAATTTTTAATTAATTTAATACCGTCAGTCGGTAACACGGTTGACAATGAGAGCCCACGTGCTCTCGAAACGCTGCGTTCCGCATAATTAATAAATTTGCGTGAGTGGAGTTTACTGCTATACCTGTGAATTGTACATCCACACAGTCCTTGCAATCGTCATACATTTCAATGGTTTCTGGAGTTATGAACCACTTTTACACTATATTAATAAAGGAAATAAGTCGTTCTCATTTCAGGTCGGCTCCCTTTGAAGCATTATGACTTACTTTCATTGTAAACAAAGCATAAGCACTTTCGTACATAATCTAGACAAAATAGTAGGTATAGTGAATAATGAATTTTACAGCTGATTTTGGTAAGGACATTAAATGTTTTATCACATTATTACAAATTAATTACAAGCAATGTTTCACCTGCCGAGTATATTTGTAATTTCTTGGCCTAAAATGTACGTAATTGTAACATCTACATATTATAAAATAATCAGAGGGAAAACATATCGTAGATGAGGGCTATTTTAGTCTACTTTCAAATGTTGTTATTCCACATAGTTTTAAGTATTATATTAGTTTCTAACGATGAATAGAATTAGATTTATAATATTTGCGATCTGCAAAGTTAAGAAGAGTAAAAATGCAATGAAATGATTGTCGCATTAGCATTTTAGAGTTCGCAATAGAAATATTACTGTAAAAGTTTTTATTTGTTCATTCAAATTCGATGTAAGAGATGCCGTTAATTTCGTATACGAAATTATTTTAAGTACCTTTTGTGATTTTGCAAAAATATTTTTTAATTTGCTAAAAAAGTCATAACGTAACTAAAGGTAGATAATGTTAAAGACCCTTACCGGAATAATGTTAGTCCACAGAAACTATTAATAAGCAGAAGTGTAAGTCTGTCTACAAATAGGTTCTTAAACGTAATGGTTAATGATAAAAGAAATTTGAGCGATGAACAAAGAAGAAGTATTCAAAAATGTGAATAATTAAGAAAAATAATATCATAGTACGTGCATGTAAATCATTTAACAATGCCCGTGTATGCAATAATAATGGATAAATAAAGATAACTAAAACAAGCCTTCAAGACACCAGAGAAAGAAGGAGTAGAAACAAAGAGGACGTAAGTATGAAAGATGGATGTAACCAGCAGATGCAAAGAAATTGTCCGAAAACCTGGAAAAATGATATAGGGAATTACTCAAATTGACACTTTAGATTAAATAAATAAATTAATTAGTAGTTTCTTTGAAGAAATAATATTACCGTAAGAATACCTAATATCTTTATCGGTTTAAATGATTTCAGTGATAAATGTTAACTCAGATGAACTTGGAAATAATTTGCGTAACGACCACTTTTTTTAATATCTCTTAAGATAAATTGCAAACAAGTAGTAGTATATATTTTTTTGGCACGTTGCGAATTACAACCCAGAGAATTTAAAACAAAATATCGTTAGTGACGCATTGGGCAAAATAATATCCACACACGCTAATACGGAATCCAATTCGACTAGTACTATAATCTTGCACCTGTAATATTTAATTAACATTACGCATAATACCAATGGTAGACGTAATGATAATCTTGATAAGTAAAAATGTCATAGTCGCTGTATGCGAAGAAATTGCTAAAGTATTACGCATCTTCGTAATGAACCCATTTTCATTAAGACGATGCGCTAGTCTGTCAGTATTTAAGAGGCAAGTATAAATTAGTTAGTTATTTTTTTAACATAAGATTGTCGTTTTTATTAGTACAGAGTACGCCGAGATTTCAAGAGTAGGTCGACCTGGAAAGTGCAACTTCTCGATTCTCCGAAGTTTCTCATTACCAAGTGGAACTAAGCCCGAGGGTCGTTCTCTCTTCTGGAAGTCTTTCTACGATTACTTCCACGCGCTGCCGGCTATTATATGTTTTCAAATACCTATTATCTTTCCTTTATTTTGCGGAACATCTCGCGTACGCGTTACAATACTTAAGACTTTTTACGCAATTGATTTTATAATCTACCCACTACGTACAAAGATTAAACGATAAATAAATGATGTTTCCGCGACATTGAACATGCTAGGTAGGGAAATGAGAGTAAAATTAAATAAACCGTAATTACTTTTACTTACGCGTAGTACGTATGCATATAATGTGGATTTATAAGTTATTAGGGTAAAGCATAATCTTCAAAAAGTATTATTAATGTTATATGTGCTTAATATTAACTGTATCTGCATATACACTATCGTCCATAGAAGTAAAAGAAATAAATGTATTACTCTTAAAAATAACAACTATCAAAATCCAACGTCAAGTTATATTTTTTAATTAATATGCAATATATGCCATATTTAGACTTTTTGTTATCCTTTCTATTAGTAAAAATTCATAGTAATTCCTAATGTAGATCGACAACGGACAATTCTCAGAACGATAAATCTTTTACATTGGTTTCTCTTATACTTTTTTCCAAGGATTGCACGTGTTTAATTTAGCCTAGCAGAAGGGATGTGGAAAATACGTTTTATTATTAATTCCCGAATAAACTATTCATTCATTGAATATCTTTGAGCGAAACAGCAGGTAATTGTGTTGCGTTTTTAAATACTGCGCGTACATACAATGAATATAGCGAACAACATTTCTTTATGGATTAAGCCGTATCCTGAACTGGTAAAGAATGGCGACAAAATATTTTGTCCAGCCTGCAGTAAACTGGTAAGTTTAATTTTACTAAAAACTTTACAATTGTTTGTAAATTCTTTAACTTTTGATATAAAATGACAATTGTTGTAGTAGGTGTTTTGTGAGAGAAAATATCTTATTGATCAACAAGCTAAAGCTCCATCACATATTGGAAAATGTGAAAAACTAAAGCGATCCGCATGTGTACAGCAATCTTTATATCAATGTGTAGCATCAACTTCACGAAACTCAGAACAAGAAGGATATAATACGAATCTGTATAACGTATTAATTTCGTCTAACATACCATTATCAAGATTAAACAATGTTAATTTGAAATTATTTCTGCAAAAATATTACAAACATAATATACCTGACGAAAGTACCTTACGAAAAAATTATGTCACATCTTGTTACCAGCAAACAATAGCAGAACTTCAACAATTGGTAGGGAATAATTTTATTTATATCATGGTAGATGAAAGTACGGATAAGTGTGGCCGTTATATTGCACATTTGTTAATAGGAATTCTTCATGAAGATATTGTAGGTAAATCATATTTAATTTATTGTAAAGAACTTCAAAAAACAAATAATGTGACAATTGCCCAATTCGTTCAAGTTACCTGGAAGTATACCTTGTGAAAAGATTTTACTAATGTTGTCCGATGCTGCACCATACATGATAAAAGCCGCGCAAAATTTAAACATTTTTTATAGTAACATTATTCATACCACTTGTTTAGCTCATGGGTTCAAGCGTGTAGCGGAAGACATTAGGAATCAATATCCTTTGATTAATGATTTAATTAGCAATGTCAAAAAAGTATATTTAAAAGCACCTTTACGAATCCAATTTTATAAGGAGCATTTGCAAATAAATCTCTCGGTGTTTACACTTTACTTTTTTTACAATTACAAACGTAATGTTGCTATTTTTAACAATTTTGTTTTTATCTAAAAATCTGAAAATTTAAAATTCCAATTTTTTTTTAATCTTAAAAAGGCACAACTGAAAACGATCGGATTTTAAAAATTAAGACCCCAAAAGATTGCTAATAGCAGTACCTTTTGAAAGACGCCCCTTCCTATTTGAACTTTTCGATGAGATTTTCAGCAGATTTCCGATTTAGTGAAACCAATTGAAGTGATAACGTCTCAACAAACTCCAATTATTGTAGATTTAGCGCGAGAAGATCATCGTCTGAAAACAAAGGAATTAGCAGTGATAAGAAACATATGCGAAACAAGTATTCGCCAAAAAACGAATAATGTGACAATTGCCCAATTCGTTCAAAAATATAGACGCTGCAATTTTTTACGCCGATAATTTTGAAGGAATAAAAAATGCAATTCTTGAAATCACTGCTGACTGCATGGCTCTAGAAAACTGCAAGAAGATAGTAACATCAAAGGAATTGCTACAAAACCTTTTGTTAGTCAAATTATAGCTTTGTTTCAAGTTCCATTCGTAAACTAGAAACGCAAGGGATGTCGCTCTCGGAATCAGTCGAAATAGTAGACGAATTTGATATGCTATGTAAGAAGGTTAAGGGTACAATAGGTAATTCTATATACGATAAATTTTAAAAAGTGCAGGGTATTTGAAATTGGAGAAAGTTAAGAAAATTTTGGATGGTGAAACAGTAAACGATTTCGACTGTAATTTTAGTTTAGAATGTATTGCAAAGTTAAAAATGTAGTAGTTACATCTGTGGATGTTGAAAGAAGCTTTTCTATATCGAAACATATGTATTCTGATAGAAGACAAAACTTTCTTTTACACAATTTTGAAAAACATTTAGTTATAAATTGGTTTAGAAATATGAAAATGTTGTACAATAAAGTTAATGTTTAAATTTCTGCTCTTATTTATTTTATGTAAAAATTTTGCATATTGTCGCAATTCTTTTGCATATATGCCCCAGGTTTATGCATATATAATCCGGTCTCTATAAATAACTAAACAAAAAGCTTGTATTTTATAATATAATAAGTAACGTAACCTCGCATTTACAATTGTCTACATTATAACTATTAATGTCAAACCTCTGAATTAACCGCCACAGCACTTTCTCTCCGAGTGTACTATTCAAAATTATCTTGCTGTTTCAACGGCCACATTGAACTGGTCGCAGCAAAATCCTTTTCTCTTGTATAGGTAAAGGCTTTTACATCGATAAAAAAATAGTTTGAATCATAATATGGTTAACATAAACAACTCTTTAAAACAGTCAAAAAATATGTTTCCGAAATTTGAAAACTGGTTGGAATTAAATGTACGTTAAAAGAAATGTAGACGAATAATGTTTTTCTTCTTTCTTTATTTCAAAAAGGGACAAAGATAACAGACTCCCATATAAAACATTGTAAACTGTACACGTGATCGGAGATTTTGTTTCCAATTTTCAACGCAATAATGAATTCACTTACGACAATATGTAAATAAAATTTGAATTGCATTAATAATTGTATTGTTTTCATGACAATGTGTATGTAACACAGTCAAAGATATCACACCTGATTCAGCGGTTTGTCTTTAACGTTTTTAAACTTATCGTTCATTCGCAACAAATTATAGAAATGGGCTTCCTTATACTCCTGGTGTGGTGGGTTATTTTAATTTTAGTCATTACTAAGCTATATTTTAAACTTAGGCTGAAAAAGAATGGCAGTTATGTTTGTTTAATAGGCAAAACAGTTATTGTTACTGGTGCTAATACAGGTAAGTTAGACTAAATCAAATTCAGTTAAGTACATAAATTGCACAATACGAATGTGTATTATTGTATATACTACAAAAATTGTTTCTATAATAAGCAGGTACATAAGCAAATTTGTTGAGTTAAACTGAAAAATGCAACATCGAAGATCGTAAAACGTACTATTGTAGTTAAGGTATCCTAAAAAATGTAAAATTTGAAGTAACTCAGTAAAAAGTGTGCGAGTATACAGATACCGTGTAAAATAAATTAGAAAAAAGAAGCGTTTCTACGGTAATTACTCATAAATCGTATACCATGACATAGATGATTTGTAAAGTTTGTAACAATGGCTTCCTTGTTCCGAAGTAAACTTGAACGTAAGAAACACGTGGATAATGCACAGTACAAAAAAGTCATTACGGTGAACACCCAATTTATATTTGATTTTGGATTAACATTGATTGCGTGTTAGGTACTACTTAGTTCATCAGATGATTAAATTTAGTTTTTTTTCTGGAATATGTACTCGAAATGGAATAAATTCTGGAAATCTGGTCGGAAAACTTTACGAAAAAAGTATAAAATCAGTGCGCCATAAAATTGAAAACAGCATTAAATCGGAATTAAGAAAAAAATCTAGTTATATGTGCACGAGTCGAATAATCGTTAAAAAAATATATTTTTAATGCCATGATAAGTAAACAAAATTTAATTTTTCTAGTTAGTAAAATACTAGAAAAATATTCTGTCGAAGTAATTGCAAATGAGGTGCTAAATACAAATGCAAAATTTTAAATTTCAAATTCTTAATGTTTGACAGATGGTACCTCAAATTTCTGCTACTGCTTTTCGTAAGCCGGTCTCATAAACAACATTGCGGTAACTTATCACATTAATCTTATCGTAGAAACTATTCGAAGCTGTCATCCAGAGCTATATGTTATAGAGATATATATGTTCTCTCAAAAAAAGAAAAAACAAAAAATGAGATACACGCAAATCATGAACTTCATAAACAAGACCAAGAATTAGTATGTGCAGCATAAGTACTCGTATTTGCAATAAAAGCTATGGTTTTTAATTTATTTTTAGAAGCATTTGTAGTACTACAATTTCTAATAGCATCGGGCAATTTGTTGTAATACTTAATGGCGCGATAATATAGACTTAAAGCGAGTGAGTTTCGTGTTTTTTAAAAAGCATTCAAATTTCGAGGAAGTATAAGGACCATAACGGTAATATGTTCTATTCTTCGAATATTAGGCGACAAGATTCATGCGAAAATACACCCACCATACATCTGATCACGCGCTTCTGCATCATAAACAAATCCCTGACTGCCGGTGACGAGCCCCAAAACACAACAGCGTACCTCAATCCCGATTCTACATACGCAAAGTAGGAAGATCTAAGGGATCGAATGCTAACTACTTTTCTTAGAATACACATGGTAAATTTTAGGCCATGGTCGGTGATCAAACTGAAGAATTTTACAATTTCAGTCTCCGGTACTGTTTGACGACCATGTCTGACGTGAAGACTAGCATTGAATGATTATGCTGGCATTCTAAAATATATCAGACCAATCTTCTTGCCATTTAACGAAAGACCACTATGCATGCACCAGTCGTTCATCTATGTTATTACGGAATTAACTGTTCTAACCAGCTGATCGATCGAAGGAGTAAATATTATGCAGCTGGTATTATCGGCAAATTGGGATATGATGCATGAATGTGAGGAGAGACTAAGATTGTTGATGTATATCACGAAAAGACTCGGAGCAAGTACTGACCTTTGTGATACGCCACAAATGGTCTGTACTGGACTAGCATAATGAAGTTTCATGATACTACCCGTTTCACCCATAACTGCAACATACGTCTTACGACCCCGAAGAAAAGAGCAGAAACTGTCGTATGCGACTCCCCTAACTCCAAAACCATGTAAGAAACCTCGTTATTTCTGGGAAACATGTACACTACCGTTCATACGTTTGATCGCACCTAATATATATATATTTGTCTTATTTACAAAATCCATTCAAACACGGAAATAATCTATTATAATACAATTTTATAGAGTGTATTTCCAAAGCAGTGATACATGGAGGAGGAAACATCATGGTATGGGACTGCTTTGGAGACGGAAGGAGTGAAAAATTACTCAACATAGATGAAAGACTGATAAAACTTGTGTATTTGGGAATCCTGAGAAACGATGCCGTATCAGCTGGATGTGACTTAACTGAAGAGGATTTCATTTGTCAGCAAGATAACGATCCCAAAACACTGCAAAGGTGATTAAAGCTTATTTTCAAGACAAAATCTTCTGAAGTAGTCGTATACTTAATGGAGTGGTCGCCAAGGAGTTCGAATTGCAACCCCATTGAACTCTTATGGGATTATTTGGATCATGAACTCCGGAAAGAATCTTCGACTGATAAAGAAGCATTCTGAAATGCTCTGTAGAAAGTGTGGAAAGCTACGCACGAATCATATTTACAGCGATTAGTTCTAACGATACCGCGTATTCGTCTGGCAATTATTAAAGTAAAAAGGGGTTACTTTAAGGAAACGCTGTAGCAATATGTATTTTATTAGAACCTACTATATTGTCAATACAACATTTTAAGTTAAGGAGTAAAGTTTGTTTCTTTAATACATTTCTGGCAAACATCTTACTACTGAAATATCCGCTACGATTATAAAGTTCCAGAAATGTAGATTCCAAACAAAAGTAATCTGTTCAGCAAGTAGTGTCATTCATTCAAAAATAAGTACTACATTTGATGGTTACACCGTTTAGTTCTGTCATCATCTATTTATTACATACATTATAAGATTTGAAGTTATTATTTGAGTATGAGGTTGTAAAGAAATATCTTGGTAGGTATTGGTTATTACGCCGCCTTGGATTTCGCTACACGAGGAGCTAGAGTAATTTTGGCATGTCGAAATGAATACAAAGCCCAAAACGCCCAAAAGAGAATTGTGAAGATAACAAAAAATCCAAATGTAGTGTACAAATTAGTCGATATGACGTGCCTATCATCAGTAAGAGCTTTTGCTAAGGAAATTAACGAAACAGAAGAACGTATTGATATTTTAGTGAATAATGCTGGAGCAGCAGGTTTAGGCAATCATCTTACCAAAGATGAGTTGCAGATTACCTTACAAGTGAACCACATTTCCCCTTTCCTTTTAACACATCTTTTAATTGGTACGCTTTAATACAATGATGAATTTGTTCATGCCATTTTATTAATCTTAATATATTATTAGGGAAGATCAAAAAGTCGGCACCAAGCAGAATTGTCAATGTTTCATCAATAATGGCAAACTTTTCCAACTTGCAAATTGATAAAATTAATAAATATCCTACAACCATATCCCGTACGCGTGCTGACCAACTAATGTATGCTAATACCAAGCTGGCTAACATATTATTTACGCTTGAATTAGCCACTAAATTAAAAGGGACTGGAGTAACAGTTAATGTTTTACACCCAGGAGCAGTAAATACAGAAATTTTTAGGAGAGTACAAGGAGTCTACAAAATAGCAACAAACATGCTGGCTAATCTTTACTTTAGGGTAATTTAACAAAACCTTTTGGCTACATTAATATTAACATGCTATATTCGATATGTATGTACACTGCTACTCATGAAAAACTGGACTTTTCAAACTTTTCAAAAGAATTATATTAATCTACAGTAAGGTATTTGTGAGTTTGCAGAAACAGATTTGTACTTATAGTAGCCATTTACAACGAAACGCCGGCAAGAGGCATATCCAGAATTTCATGAAACTTTACATACTGAAAGAGTTGGTTGGTGGAAGCACTAGACAATTTTCTTTTCGCCGGAAATACCCGATTTTGCGCGATTTTCTAGTTAAAGAAATTGGTCACAAAACAATTACAAAATTAATTGCCAGAATGCCACGTATTGCACAAGCTATATTAGTTGTCAAAGATTTTTGCGTTCTGTTAAACGAATAAATATTGTGCTAATTTTTAGTTTCCACATTGTTGGTTTTCAAATTAATTTGACTTTCTTTTTAAAAATAAATGCTCACGGAAACTTGGACATGTCCAAGTTTCCGTGAGTGGCAGTGTACATGCTATTACGAATGATTTAACCACGCATTTTCATATCAATATGAATTAATACCGAAGTACTCAATTAAAGCAATGATTTGCGTACTAAAACGGAATATTTTGCAGACCGCAGAGGAAGGGGCGCAAACTACTATATACCTTGCTATTTCTGAAAAAGTTGAAGGAGTAACAGGAAAATTATTCGAAAACTGTTCGGAAATTGACTTGTACCGTAAAGCACGAGATCCAGAATTAGCTAAAACGCTTTGGGAAGTCAGTCAAGAATTAGCTAAATTAACAGAAGATGAGAAAATTAGGTAGCAACGTGATATGTTATATAAATTACCAAAATGTAATTATATATATTTTTGTAAGTGATGGTTTAAATAAATTCCAATTATGTTAGTTCGACGACTGGGGCATGTAATTTTAGTCTGGATATAAAAAATGGGCATAACTACATATCCAATGAAGACAAATGCTTTTCAAGAGAAACATCGTTAATAATAACCAATATTTCCACGGTGTATCCATCTAATAATCTTATTTTGATTATTGTTTGAGTATTCATGATTTCTGTGCATACTTCTGACTGCCTATCATGAATAATAGCTCGAATGTTGTCTTTTCAATCCCTGAGTCCTCGTGGTGTCATTAATATAGACTCTCCTTTTCACTTATCCTCAAAGAAAAAAGTTTACCAGCGCCAAATCACATGACCTGTTTCAACAGGTGCGAAGCATGTAGCGCGTCTTGAAAATAAACGTCCCTAAGGCCGTTGACTGAAATTGCTTTTTCTTGTTCAACTTTAAAGAAATACAGCAAAATAACACTGCTAATCTCATAAACCGTACTAAACTATTGCAAGTTATGGATACAATTATCGCTCTAGTATCTTAATTGTATTTTCTGATGCCCATATGTAGCAATTTTATTTGTTATAACTAGAGACCGGATTATATGCAAAGTGCAAAAATTTAATTTAATTTATTTATTATATTTTAGGTCTGCTTGTAGATGTCTTACACTGATTAAAGTTAATTAACGCTAATTAACTTCCCTCAGATGAAAGTACGTTTCGTCATTGTAAAAATTATTGTCAGTCGCTTATATTTCCAGCACCCAGTTTAAGGAAGAATGATATCAGTCAATTCTAGCGTCAGCTGCACTTTACATAGGTGAAGATGTAAAATTCGGTGCAAATTGTTCTTTGAAACCTTTAATTGTTAAGAACGCCTTGGCATTCATACTCTTACCTGATCTTGCAGCACAAAGACGCCCTGACTTCTTTTGGCTTGTAACAGAGTCGATTTGTCTTGTAGAATATGTATAATTTTGTGTTCTAGTGTAACGCTGTTTTTAGTGGAATTTTAGTTATGTATATATGGCAGATGATGTAAAAGAGGTAAAGACAGCTTACATTTAATGAAAATGAACTTCCACCCATTTTAGAGTAAATTTTAACACATTGCACTATTGTCAATCGTGTTGCCATCTGTCAAATACACACTTTCAAACTGTCACCGTTCAGACACGCCTCGATATTTAAAATAACACCTACTTTTGGGAAACCCGTTACTTACTTTATAAAGACCATTTTCTATAGTCTAATATTGATGATCTCTTGGTCAATTTAATCGCAGTTTCTTGTTGGTCTTCCGCTTTGTCTTTTCTTGCCTTATCCTACACTACTACACTATTTTTGAACTGCTCCAGATAACATTTTTGATCCTATACTCGTATTAGTTTCTGTAGGCAACAAAGAAATTCCTTTCTATCTTGAAGAGAAAGTTGCTTTAAAAGACGATATTTTTAGGGTGGCATCTTTCATGCATTTGCAGCATCACTATCTATTCCGTATACCTATCAGCAAGTTTGGCGAATACAATATTTCTTTAAACGTACTACCTGCATATTGATTTAGCGCATCTAAAATTATTATCTGTATACACAGTAATTGATATGTATTTTTTCTAGAAGTACTTCATGATGGCCAAATTGGACATGAGCAGTTTTTGCGAAAATTTGACTACTTTTCATTTAACAAAAATTGTTGGCATTACTATAAAAGACGGGAGAAGAGACTTATACAATAAATACCCAAACTTTACTAAACATAATCAATGAAAATAATACTAAAAGACATGACTTTCAAGCGTAATAAATTTTCTGCCTCTTTTCACTTCACCCGATGTCGTGTTCCTTCTAATACCTAGTATTCCTTCCAGAAAATATTGTTGTAAATATTTCGAAATCAACATGTACTGAAAAATTAGAATTTTTTATTTCATCTTTCACATACCTAGAGAAGCTCGTTAAAGTACTTCAATAATTTATAAACATCCCTCAATAAACAACACAATATTAAATTACAAAAAGTGCTGAAATCAAAATTTGGACAGATAAGGAATGAGAAGATGACAAAAAGCTGATAAGAATACTTATCGCTCTATTATATCATCTCAATCATCAATCATTACACATTAAAAAGTTATTGCAGTCGTAAAAAATGTTTTGTTGCTCGTGTGTTATATTTTATTGTTTTGTGGCTGCAGTAGTAGCAAAAATATATTTGAAGTTAAGGATTAGACGGAATGGAAGCTATACATGTCTTGTAGGTAAAACAGCAATTGTGACCGGTTCCAACACAGGTAAAAATTATTAATTTGAGTAAAATTTCCAGTAGATAACTAAATAAACGTCGTTTTTTTTTCTTAATTGTCTTAATAAATTTATATGGGTAAGATGTTAATTTATTATTATAATAATTTATTTTAATTTACGACTGTGCATTGAATTTTGATGTACGCTACCGTTCGAAAGTATTTACGCACCCACGGATTTAGAAGAAAAAAATAAAAGCACTTTAAAAAAAGTGAACATATATTTATTATTTACATATACATAACTGATTACATATCTGGCAGTAAGATTACACTTTATATCTAAACTTGTAATTCATCTATGTGACTTCCTTTGCTTTTGATAACGGCAGCACATAATCACAACATTGTTGCAATTTGCCTCTCGCAGCTTCTTCCACAAATCAGCCTCCGATGTTGATACTAATTTCCGGACCTCTCGATCAAGTTCCTCCCATAATAACTCTATGGGGTTTGGATCGGGGTTTTGGGGTGGCCATCCATAGCTTTGATAGACCATCTGCTTCCAAGTTCTGCAAATAATCTTTACACAGTTTAGATGTATGGTTCGGGTAATTATATTGTTGGATACTGCTCTTTCTTATTCGCTTGGTCTTTACAATATCAGCGATGACTGTATCACCAAAACAACCCCAGATCGTCACAGAACCACCGACATGTTTAACTGTGGGAACAATATATTGTTCTGTAGCACACACCCCTGAAGATTTCCGAACGAAAGCACGTCTTCTAGAACCAAAAATCTGACTAATTGGCCCACAAGACTTTACTGCGCTTTTCAACTCTCCAGTGCTGGTGTTCACGAGCCCAATTTCCGTTTATTCTGTATGCGCAATAACGGTTTTTTCATCGTAATTCGTCCGTATAAAGAGGCTTCGTACAAGCGACGTTAAACTGTAGCTTAATAACTTTCGACAGCCTGCATTCATTTCAGCAGTGATTTTTGGGTCTGTTTTCCGTCGATTTCTTTTGCTAGTTACCACTATTGCACGATCTTTAGTAGAAGCTATCGCTTTGGGTCTCTCACTTCGTGATTTATTCAGAAAACTGCCACTTTCTCCGTATTTTTCGGCCGATGTCCTCTGTAATTGGCGAAAACTGTTGAGACATGCGAAAGCATGGGTTATTAATATAATGAAGACTGCAGAAGGTTTAATAACAGTCTCTGCAATGGTAACGCCACAAAATAACTTTCTTATCAAATGTTTCTGTACTGTTCCCTCTTGCAAAAATTAGAGAATATTTTTCTCGAAATAATGTCGTAATTCACCAGGAAAAGTGGAACCGTCGTTCAACACATTTCCGCAAAAGGCAATTAAAACGCGGTATTCGACAAGCTGGTGTTCCACTGAGCTTGAAAATATGTTGTATACAAACTTCCGTACAGAATATAATTTCTAGTTTAGTATTTTGCGGGGCCTCTAAATTTTCTAGTGGAACACAGGTTGGACACCAGATATTTAGTGTAGAGTGTGTTCGATATTCAATCTTATTTGTAACTTTATATACATTAAACAACCAAAGCATTAAACATTTAAAATTATATATTGAAACACACCTATATTGTGAAAATAAATTTATCCGCATCTTGTTCATAATAATAAAGAAATGTGGCTATTCTTTCAGGTGAAATGTAATCACTATATATACTACTATATATATATATACATATATATAATTTTTAGGTATTGGTTATATAACAGCTTTGGATTTTGCTTCGAGAGGAGCTAGAGTTATATTAGCGTGTCGAAATGAGGATAAAGCCAAAGATGCTCAGCGGAAGATAATTAAGGAAACTAATAATCCATATGTCGTATACAAACTGGTTGATATGACTTCACTAGAATCAGTGAGAGCTTTCGCAAAGGAGATTAATGAAACGGAAGAAAGAGTTGATATTTTAGTTAATAATGCCGGTGCAGGAGGATTAGGTAATCACAAAACCAGCGATGAGCTTCAAATTACACTACAAGTGAATCATATTTCTGGTTTCTTACTAACGCATTTGTTGCTGGGTAACTTGCTATTTCTTTTTATTATATCTAAACGCTATCGAACCCTGTCTTTTAGACAAAATGAAAAAATCGACACCAAGCCGAATTATAAATGTGGCATCCATTGCTGCCAAATGGTCTAAATTGAATGTTGACAAAATAAACGAATTTCCGACGGACATAAATCCAGCTTGGGGCGATACGCAAATGTATGCCAATTCTAAATTATGTAATATTTTGTGTACGACGGAATTAGCTGCTAAACTAGATCCTACCAAAATTACCGTAAATGCCTTGCATCCAGGTGCGGTGCATACAGATATATTCCGAAGAATGCAAGGAATAATAAGAGTTATTTTCCTACCAATAATAAAGTTATATTTTAAGGTAAGAACACATTTTTCTCTAAAACAATTCACGAATGTTATTTATACTTCCTAAAACTACTTTTCCTAGACTTCTGAAGAAGGAGCCCAAACTACAATATACGTAGCAGTATCAAACGAATTACAGGGAGTATCTGGAAAACTTTTCGATAACTGTAAACAAATTAAATTGTATGCAAAAGCGCAAAACCCCGATCTAGCGAAAAAGGTATGGGCGAAGTGTGAAGAATTAGCTAAACTAAGGAACAACGAAAAGATTAGATAAGATTTTATATTGCTAAAACAATTTAATTACTTTTGTGCGTTATTAAATGAAAACATAATCATTCCATTTGTTTGAGTAACCTTCTCCACAAACAGTAGAATTATAGAAAATTGGAAGATAGGTAGCTGCGCGAACTAGCTAGCACGTGTACATACAGCTCTAAATACTTCATGGTTTCTGTTAAAAGTGTAGGGGTGACACTGCATATAACTTTTCTTACTTATCGGCAAAACTGCAACAACGAGAGCAATTTCTCCAGTGATGCATATGACTGCAGTATGCAGAATTGTATATTCACGTTTCCGCCTTAGAATTTTATATACGAATACTGTTGCTTAATTTTATAAAAACATCAAAACGTGGTCTCAATCTCCTTAAATACATGCAATATGATCCTTTCATACATTTTCTTGAAAACTGTTCTTAATATAAAGGATAATTGAGCAATATATTCTACTAATTGCATTATCTTTCCTGAAAACTCTACGTTTACAAATTTAATTCTTTAGGTACCGCCCATAAGAAAAACTAACTAATATTAATAAGAACCTGTTTATTAACACTGGGGTTTTAGGGGTACATTCCAGGACCGAAAATTGGACGTAGTAACACAATAATACGTAATAACCTGAACATTATTATATGTAATACTTTACGAATTTGTCCAACTCCAAAGTCGTCTAAGCAAGTGCCATGCAATTTGGATCAGAGTGTGCTTTAATACTTTTAATAAAAATGAAGGTAACATAATACACGCACGCAGACGAGAATTAGTAATAAGTAGTCTCGGAAAAATGGGGCTAGTTACAGTGCAGTGCGGAGAATAAAGTTCAGTAACGTTTACATACTCGCATCATTTATGATCGTGACCTTCATGAGAAAGCGCAGACGATACGGGCGCAGGAATGTTTACAATAATAAAAAATATATAAACGAGGGCGACCTTAAATGTTTCCAAAATCGAAAAGAGATGACGCACGAAGGTTGCAGTGGATGCATTGATTGGCAAGCGCAGCTTTTTTATGTATGGAGACGTTCGTCACAGCAACTGCACGACAAATTTTTGCATCAGACGGTGAAATACGGTGAACATCATGGTGTGGGGCACGATATTGTATGGTGGAAGATCGCAATTAGTAATCTGCGACAGAAATATAAATGCGGCAAAATATATCCAAATATTAACAGAAGGACTACTACCGATATTCGATAACACCATTTTATCTAAAGAAGACGCCACTTTTATGGAGGATGGAGCAGCTTGCCACAAAGCAAGAACAACAACCACATGGAAAGAGGAACAGGGGATTCGGATTTTACCATGGCCAGGCCAATCACCAGACATGAATCCGATAGAGAATGTTTGGCAAATAATTCAGACAAATATGGCGAAACGACGCCGAAAACCCAACAATATGGAAGAACTCGTGGCAGCTGTTATAGAAGAGTGGTTTAATATTCCAGAAGACACCATTAATCATTTAATAGATTCTATGCCACGACGACTCGCAGCACTTCACGCAAGTAAAGGTGGATCGACAAAATATTAATCTAATTTAAAAATTTTAAAATATTTTGTATATATAACGAGCATAGAATCTTTTTTTTAATTAGTAGGTGTCTATTTTATTCTGTCACCCTAGTGTACAGCAATTTATTGACTCGATTCGATGCAGTATTGAAGGAAAAACGGCCTCTCGTTTGCAGCGGAAAAAGGTGCTTTTCCTCCACAATGCACCGGCTCTTTCATCCCGCATCGTCATGTCCAAATTGAATGAGTTGCGCTACGAATTAGTCTCTCATTCTCCATATTCGCCGGGCTTAGCCTCGAGCGACTTTTTCCTATTCCCAAACCTAAATGATTTCCTCCACTAGGAGGAAAGAAATTTACCTTAAATGAGGAGGTCATCGTCGCTACAGATGGCTATTTTGCAGACCTCGAAACATCCTACTTTTCCGACGACTTGAAGAGCTCGAGCACCGTTAGAAAAAGCGTATTGATCTTCGAGGGGATTACATTTTTTGTCAATTCCGGAAGCATTTTAGGTCGCCCTCGTAACGTGATGAAACATTTACTGTTTTAAGAAATTTTCACAAACTGGGTAGCATCTATTAAATATTAGAATCATTAAATGTTTCCACACTTGTCTCAGTTAAATGAGTACGACGTGCCAGAATAAATATATTTTATTGATGAAAACGACCGTTCCACATCGAATGATGTTATATTTGCAAATTTAAAGTAATCCTTATGACAACTTTGGATCTTTCGACGCACCTTCACAAATTTGCCTAAGTATGAAAAAATCTAAATTCTTTCGTATTACACTACTTTCATTTTCCACCGTTCATGGGTGTGAGTGAACATCATCCACAGCTTGAATAGAATTCTTTCCTCCGCTAGTCCATAGGGGTTCTTGCGAATACTTTTACTTCAGTTTTATATTGTAACTGCAATAGAAATATCCTAAGGCCTAAGGGCAAATGCAAATCGCTAAATGTGTTAATAGCAATGTTTAGAGTGTATAGAGAGGGCAATTATATTCATTGTATACATGGAGAGTGACCACTCGTAAATATTTTCTGATTGAAATTAAAATATTGCTTCAAAGAAAGAATAAATAAGTTGATACAAAAAATACATCATTTATTTTGCTACAAAAAGTTAAATAATACAAAACAACTTATCAAGTACACGTGTAAAACCAAAAACATGAGATTCATAAATAAACGGGAACTTCTAAGAATCATTTATAACATTCAAGATCTTTGCATTGGAGGAGGAGAATCCATTAAGTATCTTTCATATTTTTGTTTTTTAGAGGGTGGTTCAAGGCTATTGCTTAAAGGCTCTATCGATGACTCTGTGCTATTACTACCGTCATCTGGTACTGCCTGATTTAAATAACCGCCGCTTTCAATTTCATCAACCAAAGCACTGAGGGCTAAATCCTCTACATTTCCAGCAACAGTTGATTTTTCATCATAATTTGCTTCTGCACAATTACCAGTTTCGTATATTGATTGACAACAAACGTTAGTCATTGCAGGCTTATCAGGTCTTTCTGGACACGATTCGTTATCACTGTTGCCATCAAATTCTTCAAATTCCGGGTAGAACCTTTTTACATGACTCCTAACATCTACATGTGCTAGTACTGCTTTGATTTCATTGAAAGTAATTTCTGGCGGACATCGATTTTTTATCATGGTGAGTCTGTTATCTGTAAATTGGTAAACTATAATTTCGTTTAAATACTAAACTTTTATTGAGTAACAACTATCTGTTTTCCTTTTACAATGTAAAACTTAATGTAATTATAAACTTAATTGACTATTATGAAATTTCTGTCAAACACAAATGAAATATTTCATTTCTCTCTTCCACAGTAAAATAAAATATATATAAATGTAAAATATCGCCTAATAGTAAGTAAGGACATACAAATATTACGCTGATTCACAGTGACAAGACTAACCCCTATGTCCACTATAATTAATCGTGTACATTGTTGTAGTGCAGTAGTAACGTCAAACCTTGGAATTTGCTGGCAAATTAGGATAAAATAGAGACTATACATACTGTCTAACTATTGACAATAAATTTAAAGGGCAATGTGTTAGCAAAATAGACATAATTTAAAATCGGGTGAAGATTATGAAATACATTCCGAGTTTGACAACAGTTACTACTAAAGCTGCTCGATTTTTGGGGGGTTGGAGTTGCATTGCTGACGTTGCGCCTGGGCGGCTTCGTATAATTGGTACGGATGTTTGTGTGTTGTACAATTACATGAAGCCCCCACCTCCAATGCAGCAACGTATAAGTAGGCGTATGACAAAATACCTACCAGACGATCTCCAGTTTCAACCAGCTCCAGAAGATGACGAGTGCAATCTCGTTGAAACGTTGAGAAAATTGCCCTTATCAGGACATAAATCACACGAGGTCAAATATCCGAGAAACCACACTTTCATCGTATGTCCGCGAGATTTATATTGAGATGGATGTTTTTACGGTCGCGATGACACCTTAGTTAGATTCAGTGTCATTTAGCTCGTCACTGGAGTACCAGTAGACCAGACTGTACATATGGTCAAAGATTAATACAATCACATAATCGATCGTACAAAGCCTTGTTTATCGAACACCTACTTTTCATATGACGGACAATAACACAAATAGGTACAAGGAGCACCGATGGGATCACCTGCTTCTCCGGTACTAGCGAATCTCTTCATGGAAGCTTTAAAAACGAAAGCACAACAAACGGCGTAAAAACCGAAATTATAGCACAGATATGCTGACGGCACGTTTGTGATATGGCCACACAAAGAACAAGAACTGAACAACTTTCTATGGCACTTAAACTGCATGTACCCGAGGATCAAGTTCACTATCGGTGTAAAACAACACAGTCAACTCCCATTTTTAGACGTCCTTATCAAGAAGGGAAAAGACGAATTAATGGAATTCACTGTGCACCGCAAGTAAACACACGACGAACAGATACCCCAACATCCAGTTCCACTATCACCCAGCCCAAATCCAAAAACTGACGGATGGGAAACACAGAGAAGCAGAGTAGACCACACTACGAAATGGCAAATAATTATAGTGAGGATGCAATTAGTAAAGCGCTTCAAAAGAATCACTCAGCCGAGCAACTCGCCTTCCTACCATATGTGAAAGGAAACACAGAAAAGATAAGCCGAGTGTTACGAAAATATAATATCGAGACGGTGTTTAAAACAAATAAAAAAAATTTACAAATGTTCCCAATACCGAAGGATAGAATACCACTGGAGGACCAAAGCGTCTACGAAATTAAATGCGAAACGTATAAACTATTCTACATTCGATAAACCAATCAAAAAATCAGCGTTCAAAAAGAACATAGAAACGCCGCAGCACAGAAATCGAGAACATCTTCTTTAGCACGACACTTGCAAAACACAGGTCACAAGATCTATTTTGAAGGTATCAAAAGTGTTAGCTAGATGCGATAATTTAACAGAATCATACAAGATGCTATAGAAATATAAAAACCAGCGGAAAATCTCAACAAACGAGACGACACTCAATGTGTTCAGATTTGAGGTGAATTGTAACTGATTATCTGGACAAAAGTTACCTGGATGTTTGGTGCCAGAAATGTGAACAGCTTGGCGTAGAAGATATGCGCCGGGAGTTAAATCTGAACGCAGCCTTGGAAAACGGCGTTAACATATCACCGTGCGGCCCTTACAAATCTGCGCCTCGACAAATCACAGACGCAGAAGAGAGCATAGAAGAACGCGTCCAAGCAACGAACGATGGCATTACTATATCAAATCCGATACGAAAAAGCCCAAGAAGATGAATGAGATTTCATCGAAACATCAGCGAAAGCAACGTTCTTCTAAAGATGAACTAGCAACGTGCGGCACCGGGATCGGGTATATTTGCTTTAAAATAAATCTATTATGGCAACGCTAGATTTTATTTGAAGCTCATGATTTTGCACAACCGAAAACTTATAACTGGTTGCCTACTACGTCACTAATGCATCGACAAAATTCTTTCTAAAGTGTAAAAAAATTTATGTGTAATAAAAAAACTGGATATATAATAAAGAAGTTGAAATTTTGGTTTAAAACAAGGATGGACATTTCCTATCATATAAAATAAATTTTGAATTGGGGTAATGACACATAAATGAAAAAAAAATCACGTGTGCACTTATGTTGCTACTATTTACTTACCTTCACTAGATGAAACATCCTTTAGTACTCGTATTACTATGTTTTTAACCGAGTTAGACACATTTAAGTCCTTCAGTTTAATAGGAAATCCCAATTTCATACAATTTATTAAATGCGAAAATATCGTTGATGGTGATAATTTTCTGAAAAAAAAAAAATCAATACTATTTTAGCAGAAAACGTTAAAACGTGTCCTCTACCTTTCACTCGCTATATCTTCTATCGTCTTTCCCTTTCTAAACATAGTGTAAGTAGCTTCTACCGTTGAGGTAAATTTAATATTATCAATTGGATGTTCCGTTACAATATCTTCAATGGATTTTTTATTCTCAATGGGGCATAAGAGACGTATAACTTCTACAAACTCTGCTCCGAATTTATTAATCTTAACTTCTGTAAATCCATCCACTAAAAACAATATTTATAACAAAGAATATGCAAACAAATTTAATAACTAACATTTCAACTGTTTTATCTCGCCAACTGTTCGCGGTCTTAGTTGCGCTAAATTCATTAATATTTCATTCGATGCAATCATATACGGCATACAATCTAAAGCAAATGCCAATTCAGTTCGCTTAGCCAACAGCTTTCTATATATTTTCATCCTTTCTTCCTTTTGTATTTCATCTTCAATATCGCAAACTCTTTTATTATGTTGTGTACTAAAATTTTCATTTGCAGAATTGGAACCATTATTATCATTTGTTCTTACATTGGATGAACTATGTACATTAAAAGAGGTATCAAACCTGTAAGCAGTGTACTTGCGTAATTAATACTGATGGTATGAATTGCGTATATGCCTTACGTTACAACATTTTTTCGTTTCAATAAAACCCGAAGATCAGGAGGTGGTTCTATCAATATCTGTACTTTCTTGCGATCTTTGAGAACATCTTCAAGAAACCGGTTACCCTTTGCATTTAGAACCAGAGTGCAATAGGAATAAGTAGGCTTTTTAACGGTTTGTTTTTTGAAATAATTGTCACGTTCCAATAATCTAGCTAAATGCTCAAATAACATTTTACTATAAGGAAACTAACGTATAAATACCTATGCATTTCCACCAATTATCGGTTTTGTGTTTTCCCGAACCATGTAATGGATGACATTGCAATTTTTCTGGTACTTTTGAACTTTTTGATCCTCTTATAAATAGTATATAACTGTTTAATCCTAAACCATTGCCCATGATATTCATACTAGCTAGGAACGTATGGGCATATTCCGTTATGTCTACTAAACCATTTGAATTCATTTCTTCATATTCAAGAGGATTTTTTTGTTTTAATCTAAAAGTATTTTATTTTGCATTTATTAAGGTTTATATAGTAATAAATAGAGACCGGATATTTTACGTCTATTTGTAGATGTCTTACACTGATTAAACAAAAGTCACACCACAAAATATTAATTAATGGTTGTTTTTAGGCAAGTATTTATTTTAGTAAATAACTATGGTAAAAAATTTATACTAGTTCTCTAATACTGCTATTAATTTACATAGAATTTCTTTTAGATATTCATTATTTTCTTTGGAAATACTCGTACGTTTGGGTACTGTTGAAAAGTAATACTTTAACCAGCATTACACACATCTACTGGAAGTATTCCATTTGTATCTACTATAATACTTTATTTTTAAAACATTATTATTATTATTTGCCACAGCTAGTAGTACCACCCTCCACTCTCTCCTAATATGCAGATGACACGAGTTAATCTTTCAATTTCCATCGCAAGATTAATTAATCAAATATTTGATTGGTGCAATATGAATAGTTTCCCATTTAATAAAATCGGTCTGATTCAGATCGAGTAAAAAACCGCTCGAAACTACGCAGACGACGCCGGGTAGGCAGAAACATGTCCGTGTGTTAGCGTTTTTTGTCCCTTCACGTTGTCTTTATCGTGAGTGATTTCACCTATACCATGAGTAAAATACAGTTCTATTTTACAGCGTTCTTATCGTTGGTGTCACTCTTGTCATAATTTAAAACTTGATAGAAATCGCACTATTCCTTACTAAATTACTGTTTTTGTGTTAAAAGGTAAAAAAAATGTTTGAAACTTACTTTCTGGTACAATTGTCGCAACAATTTAAGACTGCTTGCTCTTTTTTTCCCGAAGTATCACCAAAATACTGAAGTATAAATTGTCTTCTACAATTTGTCGTCTCCAAATATTTCAAAAAGTTCTGAGTCATAGCTTCCCTTTGTTTCTTAGAAACTTCGGTTGTATATGATAATTCTCTTAGTGACCTACAAGTAGCATAAGCAATTAATAAAAAATCAGTATTTAATAGTGACAAAGACGATACCTTAACACCTCAAAATCGGCACTATTATAAAAAAGCGTACAATTCGACGGTTGTCCGTCACGACCAGCGCGACCAACTTCTTGGTAATAGCTTTCCATATCCCTGGTAGCACCATAATGTACAACATTTCGAACATCTGGTTTATCTATACCCATTCCAAATGCAATAGTTGCAACTATCACCGATACTTTATCACGGACAAATCTTTCGTGTATCTCTTTTCGCTGTTTAACTGTTAGTCCAGCATGATATATCAAACATGGTATTCCTTGACCTTCAAGAAAAAAAAAACAGAATGACGTATTATTCTACCTAAACGAAAGATATACTTTTTAAGACTTCGGCTACATGTTCGGTTTGTTTTCGCGTATTACAATATACAATTGTCGATCCAGAAAAAGTCCATGTGTCGTCTTGCCTGGTCATTGCATTTCGTAAATCGCTTATAATTCCACGATTTTCTTTTAAATGCACGGAAAAATACAAATTAGGTCTATCAAATCCTGAATATATAATTTGGGGATTTCTGAAAAATCATAAATTTATCTATGAAAAGATTTAAGATCATCCAAACAATCTTTAAGCTAGGTACAGGTGATCGTCATAACGTGGTGTGAGCAGGGAAAGCGCAATGGTTCAAAGTGACGTCAGATCCACATAGATTTATAAGTAAATGTTGAAAGTGTTTTGAAGTAAATTCTGCTGGAATAGTTAGTTAAACAGGAAAAAATACCATTGCCTCTACTGTTTTAAAGCTAATTGATTGTCTTTTATAATATAACCAAAAAATACATTACTTCGCAATATACATATTGTTTTAAAATATTCTGAGTAAAAATAAACGTTTATCGCAAACAATCGATTGCTTCAGAAAGCAACCTATTTCCACGCTTATTTTTTCTTAAAAGATATACACTAAAATCGTATTAGGTAGAGTTCAAGAATTGACGAATATAAAATTTTCCGTGGAAAATGTAATAAACAACTGGTATGGTACAACCGCTGGATGTATATAGTTTCCATGTATGAAAACCGTTTTCAAATGCCTTTTTTTCCACCCGGATTACTTCAGATCAAATCAATTTCATTATTACCAACTGATCTCCCTTTTGTGCAAATAAAACAGTTGAAGCGACGGACTAACCAGAAATAGCAACTAATGAGTAGGTGCTAATATTCTCGCGGAAAAATGCGTATTTGTCACAAATATATAATTCTATTAAATAAAATGAATATCTGAATGGTTACCAGTGAACAGAATCAATTTTACTAGCAAGAAACAGTGTAATAGACATATAAACGCGAAACATATTATTTAAAAGTATTATCCCTAAGCCCTACACAAACTTAGAACAAGAAGTGAAAAGGTACAATTCTGAGTAGCCTATTCTGTCAAAAAAACTATATCTCTTGAGTGTGTCAGTTTCTTTATACACAATAGTTTATAAATGCCGGACCCCATGCAGCAATTTAGCGAAATAAAAATCTATCTATTGCCCATTTTTTGAATGCATACTATATTTTATTTTTGCAGATATTTTTCGTTCAAGTATGTTAGCATTTTAGTAGTTATAAATACAAGATCATATTTTTTTATATCATTAATAAAGCACAAACAAGAATTTTCGACCTGTTGGATTTTTTTACGTCATTTACGTCCGGTATACATACATCATACATAATAGACCAATACGCAGTCAATATTTTATCATCAATACAAAATCTATTTGAGTCACTATTGGCAAATTTGTGGTTGTAAACTCCCCGCCAATCTGATAAAAATTTTGTAAGGCAAGAAATTCAAACTAATATATCATCAATTATCTTGCATGTGAAAATGACTGTTCGCCAAGGCCTCGTTGAACTTCGGGTACATTGATTCTATTCATCGCACGTACGTCTATTTGGTGCATGGGCAAAACGGATATCCCAGTCTTAGTTTCAAATTCGGTGAGTAATTAAATCACTCACACGTAGTTACAATGATAAAGATGAATACATTACCCTAAAAATGAGCGAATGTTATCTTTATAGAAGCAAACCTTGCTAAAAACCTGTAAGCATCTGCAATATAAAAAAAAACTGTTTTTGACATCAATCAGGAATAGCCTCAGTCCAATAATTCAATAAATATATTTTTTCCCCCATAGTTTTACCATACGTACAAAAAGTTGAGAATTTATACAAAGTGACAGCTATTCACATGTGTTCCATTTGTAACTATGTAAATTACCTACGTAGACTGTAGGAATTTGAAACATTTGTTTCTTATATATTTTTTACCCTTCTTGGAGTAGTAAACAAAAGAATAAATTTTATTATTTGAAGATCAATAAAGATTTACAATATGAAAATGAAGTTGAAATATGGCTTTTTAAGTTATTAGCTACATATATCAATCAAACAACTACACATACCTCATTTGCAAGCTTGAAATTATATCATTTCTAACTCTAGGAGTGGCTGTCGCTGTAACTGCAAGAATTGGTACATGTGGTATTATATTTCTAATTTTTGCCAATTGTCTGTATTGATGGCGGAAATCATGGCCCCATGAACTTATGCAATGAGCCTCATCAATAGCAATAAGTGTAATATTCAACTTATTATCCATATCTATAAGTAACTGCTGACCAAAATCACCACAAAAAAATTCTGGCGTTGCATATATTACATTATATTTATTATTAAGTATATCTTCAAGAACTTTCTTCTGCTGCGTTTGTGCAGAACCCAATAAACAAGCAGAAATATTAGCTACAGTTAGCGATAGAACTTGATCCTCCATAAGAGATATTAATGGTGAAATCACAATTGTCACACCACCACAATAGACAGATGGATATTGATAACAAAGAGATTTTCCATAACCTGTAGCCATAATAGCGCAATTGTCTCTTCTATCATTCATGATTGAGTTAATAATTTTCCATTGCATAGGTCGAAATTCCTTGTGGCCAAATATCTTGAATAAAACATCTAGGTGTCTTTGATGAGGGGGTTCTATGCCATCAACCATTTTAAATTGACTTATTAATTCCTTTTCATCTTCATCGTTAAACGACTGAAATAAATATTCGTATTGACTACTGTTCAAACAAGTATATTTACTTACATCTGATAAATCTAAAAGATCTTCCATGACTTGAAAAAGTAATTTTATTTGCCCCTACTTAAATAATAGCAAATTCATTAATTGGGATTAATATCTTCCAATAATCTCAATTATTGCCGACAAAAGCAAATAAAAAGGATTTATAATTTTAAAAATTACATCAAAGATTTATACCAGATATACTTCACACATATACATATAATATAGTACATATCTGATACAAAATCGTCTATTTCAATTACATACGTTAATTCGAATGGCATATAGTTGGTGGCGCTCGCGTCCTGAATTAGATTGACAGGTCCGAAAATTTATTTCACGATAAAAACTGTATTTCTGTTTTTTGGTATATCACTAATTAGCAAAATATTTTTGTTTGATATAATTTATCGGACATTGTATATATATTACTGTGTGGAGGTACGTGTAAAACAGTGATCGAACAAATAATATACACGATGCAAGATTATTACCTAAACGTTGTAAAAATATTAACGATATTCTAACTAAACAGTAATCGAATACAGATACTAAAAACACGATGAACTTCAATTATTAACTGTGCGATATATGCATTAAATTAGATTATTGTGTTACATTATGTTTCAAAGTTATGCTTGTCACTTCTTTAATAAAACCGTGATTATATGATACTGGTTTCTGTGATGCATATGACATATTTTATTATAATATACAAATAACAAATAAACCAGAATTTGAAATACACCGCCAATTCGATAGTAGTTCGATGGTATGAAATTGGTGTCGCATAACGTTAGGACACAAAGTTAAGCATTTGAGATAACCGATACACGATTAATCGAAGTCACTATTGGTGGCTTGTCTTCGTCGCGCCATCAGAGCAATATAAAAGCGCCACTTGGCGCTGAATGTTAAAAAGTTTTTAAACAATAAAAAATAACACCTGGCAAAGCAAAAAAGTAAAATTTGAATGAAAGACCCAAAATGTAAAATATTCTCATTTTATCGTTTTGTAAATACATGTTAGTGAATTTTCGTATCATTATTCCACACTGCATTGGTTAAATAAAATCCCCTTCATAAAATTTTAATTTCTTTTAATGTCATTGTTAACATCTCAACGTTATTGGTATTGGTAACATGTCAATGTTACTCAAATGAGTAGATTTCTAAATATGTTGAAGTTCGTATGCAAATTAACATCTTTATTTATAAATACTAGAAAGAAAGGTTTCCTTTGAAACGAATATTATGAAATAAATTAAAAATACGTCAACACGAAATTGTTTTGCTGGAGACAAATTCATGTGAAATGTAACACATTAAGCATATTACGTAGGTGTGGATTCGAGTATGGTGTTATTTAGGAAATCTGCCCGTGAGAATCGCGTGAAAGAAATTATGCATATTGTTCAAAATTATTTCGAGAATATTTTAGCAAAACCCAGCGCATGCCAGATATACACTGAGGTTACTTTTCACATAAATTTTCAAAACTAAGGATATGCTATTTTCGTGATATTCAAGAGGTTCTTAAAATATGTAGATAGTTAACCTTTTGGAAAATTTTCGAAATCATTCCAAAAATATTAACACTACATTCACTGCTCCAACACGTGCGATTTTTGACAATATTACTACTTGTGCTGGTTTGTGCCGCAAAAAAAATAGCTTTCTGCTTGTCACACTCCCGAAATATTTGAGATTAAGGAATGGAACCCTTATTTCGCAGCCACAGCACTAATTTCACGACTTTCGAAAATGTGGCAGTGTTTTGCGTTCGGTTTGTGCTGTAAGAAATTGTTTAGTGCTCTCAATCTTGAGATATTCAGGTTTAAAGGTTGGTGAGGACCCTTATTTTGCAGCCAGCGCATCAATTTCATTATTCTCCGATATTTTACAACAATAAATGAGATGAGCAGAAAACGATATCTTTACTGCAGAAAACGATCAAATTTTGGAAAATCAAAAGTGTAGGAAAAATGTGAATCTGGATATGCGAGCTTGAAAAGTGAGGGCCTATTCAAGTTAGAATATATCGCGAATGCGATGACCAAAAAATAAAAATTTTGCAGCACCAAACATTATAAAATGTGGATATTTGCAAATTTTTGAAAATCGAAAGTGCGATCAGTTTCACGCACCTATAATAAGAGATGGTTTACTGGTTGGTACAGAGATTTGCAAAGTCGCAGGGTTGTGACCACCCTCAAAATCCAGAATTAAAGTTGCTTGTATTCCACTAGGAACACAGATACACTTCGGTAAATAGTTTCTTAAATAGTTCACTGGTTAGTTTGCTTGAAAATGATGGCTCAGCTTTAACATTTGGTGCCTATAAGAAACAAAATGCTGTATTCAGTATTGTTGCTCATCACAATCCTAATTTTACGATACTAACCTTCTGGGGAAATTTTTAAGCACATTTAAAGGTGAACCTTATCAAATCAGATTCATTTTTAAAGTATGCAACAAAAAACAATAGGGCGAATTTGAAGAGAAGATTTACATCATCGAGTGCTTCATTGAAGGATAATAAAAACAAAGTATATAAAAATAATGCATAATGGCAGAATATCACTTCTTGAATACATTTGTGACAATCCAACTTCAATACAGAATATTTTTACCGCCTTTGATGGAATATATGATAATTATATTCAGAACTAAACACCACAGATTTGCATTTTATATGCGCTAATTTATTCTATACAAAAAAGACTCCAATATTTTGACTTGCATTTTCAGAGTTATGTATTATTGAATGATTTTATCTGTAACATAGTAATTTTCCACACAAAATAAATTTCAATAGTACGGAGAACTATTACAAACATATACATTTAAAATCGATAAGAATTAAAAAAGTCTTTGGCACGCGTAATAAATTTATTTATACATTAAATCTGTATGTTTAAATGGGAAAAATATAGAATTCCGAAAACTTCCTTGACTTCGTGAATTTTATTCAACAATTGGAAATAAACGCGGAAATATTGTTTATTTGTCTAACGTTAACAGAAACATTTCATACTATGCAATGATGCAGTTACTTCCATATATACAGCCTGGGTAATAAGTATTAAACACATCTAAAAAAGTGTCTAGAAAAATGAAGTCTTTCTCGTGAATAATCCCATGAAATATTAATATATTTTATTTAAAAATGTAGTTAATTTAGATTAATTTTATTTTCTATATATTGTTTTGAAAAGTGCATAATATATATGATCAAGACTGTATGTAGTACATAGTAAATTTTTTAGTCGTATTCCCGCACATAGCGCGATTTCTTTGAATTATATGTTGAATGTTATAGTTACTAAACAGTGCTTCAATAAGTTATCTACCTTATGCAAGTCATATCAATACGTTTGATGTTATTTCTATATACTTAAATTTTATCGTGTGTTATATAGATAACCAAATGTATAAATCCTTGTTGGTGATAGATTATAATATAAGAGCATTGCGTGTTTTAATTGGCTGTGTACGTGTGTGTATATACGTGCAGACTTCGTATTAGTTATGCGTAAGTACATATGATATAATTATCAATTTGAAATAAATATGAGTCATACACAAAACACTTTGGAATAAAAAATTGTTTTCTTTTCAAGTATAGAAATCGAAATCTATTGCTTTACATTTCAGAAAGTTGCTTACCTTTTAATTAGAAAATGTTTACCATAAAATTAAAGTTTATGACTATAATAAGGTGTATTCCACAAATACATTTCTAACTTGCAAAGATTTTTCTAAATTCTAATTCCGAAACATTAAAATTTCTCAAATTTAAAGCGAGAGTTGATTCTTATACGTAACATGAAATAAAATGGTAAAGTTAGTTTACATGATATATTTGTTAATAAGTTCCAAAATATTAATATTGAATTTTACGATTTTACGTGTCTTACAATGAACACTATCAATGAGTTTCGGGTAATATTGATTTTACAAGAAAATTTAGCTTACTAGTGTACCCAGTAACGTTTTTCTAAAATTTGATTCGAGATCATTAACTCGTGTAATGTATATTTGATGGAAACTGCTAATAACAATTGTTAATGAGTTGCTTATTTATATAAAATACTATTAATATTTGCAATAAGAACCATAACTTGAGGAAATAGTATCAGAAAGAGATTATAAAGAATCAAACTGTGGAAAATATTTGTAAGGACATTTTATATAATTAAGAATCAAGACTCCAGTTTTAAGGTTTTAATTAATTAATTTATGTACAGTTTATAAATGGTCTTTCAGTTTAAGCCTAAATTTATAACAGAATACACAAATTATTTAAGATGTAATAATACTTTTATTTCATAAGTAATGAAAAATAGTATCTTGTAGGTGGCGTGCTGTTGCACTACGGCAGACATCCATTGTCTTATCAAAATGTTCAATAATATTTTGTCATAGGTGCTGCTAAATTTCACGAATATCTTCAATAATGTATTTCTTAACACTACCAATTGTTTCTGGATTGTTAGCGATTTTTCTTTAAATAATCCCCAAGAAAGAAAATTCAATACTGTTCAATTGCATGATTTAGCGTGGATTTCCTCCTGCTGGATTCGGCCATTTTGTATAATCTGAATCCTGTAACCCTTTATGAGGATTCTGTGCAAAATTCTGAGTAAGATGATTTTTAGAATGTTTAGGTGATTGATGTTTTTGAATCCTTAGTAGCACTAGTGCTTGCAGCTACAATATTTTCTTCTAAATGACGACAATAGTGTGTTTTGCTTTTTTGATCTTTTACGGCACCAGTTTCTGCCAAATTTTATAATAATTTTTTGAATAATGACATGTGATGGATAATTTTCTGTACGGATTTTTTTTTGAAACTTCCGCATAATA
The DNA here is from genome assembly GCA_023509865.1 of Trypoxylus dichotomus. Taxonomy (NCBI): domain Eukaryota; kingdom Metazoa; phylum Arthropoda; class Insecta; order Coleoptera; family Scarabaeidae; genus Trypoxylus; species Trypoxylus dichotomus. The sequence goes on from CM042078.1 coordinate 49,171,857, forward strand.
CTTATCAAATTTAAAATAATTTCTAATAACCAAGAGGTTCAAACATATATCTTTTTTTTTATTGACCGCAGTGTTTCTACTTCTTATCTGTCAAATAACGTTCTAATACAAAATAATAAACAGTGGCAAATTTAAAAAATAATCTAAAATTGGTACATGCAGAGTTACATGATAAACGTTGTTTCTTCAACTTAAAGTTTATTCGTTATCGTTATGCTTTCGTATCTTACAATTTCTTTTCAATGTATTAGCTTTTTGAGTGCATATTAGATGGTAAGGTATTATAAACTATGCGTTTCCGTTCATGTGCAATGATTTCACTCCTTCTTTATTGCTATTTACAGCGGTCAACAAGGACGATGTAACTTACTACATATGGAATCCAACTATTGGAAAAAAAGGTCATAATTTGCGAAGAATTGAATCCAATCATGAAAAGATAAATCCTCACCTTCCAGTAAAGGTTCTCATACATGGTTGGATGGATGATTATAATAGCTATTGGTATGAACCAACCGTTAACGAGTATCTACAAAAAGGTTGTGTAAATGTGATAACAGTTAGTTGGGGAAAGCATGCTAAAAATCTCTTTTATCCAAGTTCGGTAAAAGCAGTTCGACAGGTTGGTCAACATGTTGGTGATATGATAATGGAAATTTCATCAAAATATGGTATAGCAATAGAAAATTTCCACTTAATTGGTCATTCACTTGGTGCACATATATCCGGTTTTGCGGGTAAGATTCAGCACATACGAGTTATTTGCATTACCGTTCTGTACCTTTAAGGTAAAACAATTATAAACTGTAAAAATGTAAAAGTTGGTAGAATAACTGGGTTAGACCCAGCGTGGCCTTCCTTCGAAAACGCAACTCCCGAAAATCGTCTTTGCTCCAACGACGCCCATTTTGTTGATGTTATTCATACAGACGCTGGATCCGCAGGCTATGCACTATCTATAGGCCATATTGACTTTTATCCCAATGGAGGTACTAGAAAACAAAACGGATGCAGCTCTCTAGATTGTATGTACTCAAAAAACGTATATACGTATGCAATCAATTTAATATTTTTAGTGGCATGCAGTCATAAAAGAGCTCCTATTTACTTTTACGAAAGCATAAACAGTTATGAATTTGTAGCAATTGAAGCTCCTAGCTTTGTAGAATTTGATTGTGGACGTTGCAACCATAACAGGCGGGCAGTAATGGGCGAAAATGTGGACCGTTCAATCAAAGGAGATTTTTATCTCTATACTAATAAGAAATCTCCATTTGCAAAAGGCTCAATATAATTTAATTAATTTGTTTTTTATTGTAATCAAAAACCCAATAAGCCCTTTAAGTATTTTCAGATGTAGTACTTTAATTAGTAATTAAATACATGTCTTATTTATTTTCCTTTTGGATGCAATTAAATATATACAACATAAAATGCAATTTTTACTTTATCTACATTGAGATCTATCTATTTTGGATTGCACTTGATATGTGTGAAGGGTAGTTTCAACTTCGTACTATTCGTGCTAAAAGTATCGACCCCAATTACTAATGTTTTTAACTGTACCTTATGTGTTTCATACTTCTCACACACTCTAATCAGCAAAATCGTAAGTGTGATTTGGATCGGGTTCTTTCTTCTTCTAAATAGGGATCGGCATTCAGGGGTTCATTCCAGGATCGGACTTCGATGAAATTGGAGCAATACAATAATACCTACCAAGCTGAATATTATGTAGGTAATGTACATATGTACGTCAACACTCTCATTAACGATGTTTACAAATTATGGTACGTATGTATAAAAGCAATTGCATTTGTCGCGGCGAACGTGGTTAACGTTGAAGGGCAGGCTTTTGCGCCGATAGTGTTGTAGTTAAATCGTAAGTAATCTATGTAGCTGGCTTATTTATTGCTTACTTTTATTACTTACTTGTGTTCTATTGCATAAATATGTACAGTCGCGCGTCGGTTATACACAAAGCACGTATTGCTGCATTTTATTCGGATCTACTTAAAATGCTAGTAGCGTGCAATATTCGTGGGAATACGGTGAATCATACTAAATTTACTGTTTTCACAAAATTTTCTTACTGAGAAATATGGTCACGTGTAAGTGTCAGCAGAAACCACGTTGAGGCAAAATTATTTGTCCTCAATGTACGATAAAATTAAAAGTTCAATTGTCAATGACATAAATAACAAAACATATTTGCATCTCGGTGGATGAAACTACTGATGTTAAAGGGCGCAAAATTGTAATTTTTTTGGTTGAGATAATGAACAGCGACACGGTAATGTCAACACATCCACTTGCATTTAATAAAGTCGAAACCAGTAATACATAATCTATATCACACTACGTAACACCACGTTTGAAATCGCTATGGGGTGAAAACCCCGATAAAAATAAAGAAAAAGTGTTATTACTTGGAACAAATAGTAACTGCCTATATGAAGGTGTCTGCTCGGCTCTTACAACATACACTAGTATGACACATTACATGTTTAGCATATGGAATTCATCGCGTATCAGAAGAAAATGAAAGGAAATGTTACTAATAAATTAATATCCGCCGTCAAGAAAGTTTTTGTGAAGGCACCTGCACGCAAGAATTTATTTTGTGTAAAGCTGCCACATGTGCTGGGACACATGGATAGAAGCAGCATCCTATTACATTCATTTTGACGACGCTAAAAATACAGCTGCTTGGTCCAAATGGTGTTATTTCTATTTTTAAAGCTCAACAAGCATTTATGGATTCTACTAGTCGGGTAGATTTAGCCAATATTTATCTGCATTATTCCAAAATACCTTTAACCATCCGCCACCTATAAGTTACTTCTACCAATCCACAATATTCTGTAACTAACGTCAAGATTAGTACACATGATCCCCGTCAAATTCTTTTCCCAATTATCTGAAGATATTGCTGATAATGTGAAACAAAAATTTGAAGCAGTTCTAAATAACAATCACGGATTTCATACTGTACACCGAATTATTTAGTGGCAACGAAACAGATTTTTCCATATTGGGAATAAGTGTGTCGTCACTAAGAACCTTGAGCTTTAAATATGGCCCTATTACATCGGAAGATGTTGAACGGCCGTTTTCAATATAAATGGATTTACGGTGACAGACAATTAATAACACTTGAGCATATTTGACAATTATTAGTGATTTATTAATAACTTCAATAATTTTAGTCTCGGAATTTTACTGTCACCTGAACCTATATTAACTAAATCGGGTGCCTAGCTCTGCCTTGACCGGCTACAACTGAACTCACTCCAACTAGTATTATATCATCATTATATTAAATCTGCATACCAATGTATATACGAATTTCTTAACTTTACGTGACCTATGTGAATTGTTTCCATTATGCACATTTTACAATACAGTCACCAATAAGAATAAACACTTAGCAAGCTATAACACAACCAATCAAACTTATATTGGTTGCGCTAATGTGTATCGGCAAAACAATCTATCTTTAATTAATATTTTATCTTACATGCAATAAAATCTTATTTTAAAGTGTGCCATTTTTTTCCTCCGACGAAGCCTACTCGTAAACAGTATAGGTTAGTCAGCTTTTTACCATAAAATAGTTTATACATAGTACATATGTATATTTACGACATTATTCCATCTATTACATATAAATCTTCAATAAAGTGGCGTTGTTAGTGCACAATGCGTAGCACACGTAATATTCCCAGAACTGCTGTATAATTATGATATAACCTAAAATATCTTAATCATTGTTGATTTATCAAATAATTATAATGTTTTATTGCTAGTCACTGCTACAATCTTACTCTTACCTGCATATAAGCACATAAATATGTTATTACTACAAGTTTATTTGCAAATTGGTTGCGCTAATTAATCTTCCTACAATAGTGAATTAAGTAATTTAAATACTCCACGTAATCGTACTCATAATCTGCAATATTTGTAAAAAGCATTTTGTCGTAACAAATACAATCTATCGGATATCATTTTTAACACCCAGGTACGTTCACAATATTTACTTTTGTCTATTACCTGTACTTCACCTTTCTGTTTTATGTATGTAGTAATATTACTAGTTCAACAAGGACCTGCAGCATTATTCAAGATTTGTTTTTTTCAATTTCAATCAGAATTTTTAAATATCTTTGCGAACATAACCTCAATTTATTAAGTAAACACAAAATTTTTGTGGATAGTTCATACACACACACATTGCAATGTTGTTTGTTACTTAACGGTTTAAAATTCATGATGATGGTTTTATTTGAATTGATATTTTTAAATTACAATACTTTTCTGAAGATTACCGCAATATATACCACCAAACTAACATATGTATATGTTTTTGGCATTGCATTTTGAAGTAGGCTTTGATATTACCGTCACATTATATTTACATAAATATAATGAAATAATTCGTTTAAGTGTAAAATAAACAATTAGCCTATCTATTTTTTTTTCACTGCAGATAATACTTTAGAATATTACATATTTTAAGAACGTATTTTGTGCATAACTTGTACGTAACATTTATATACGGTTATATTTTCATAAAGTTATATAATTTTTCTATCACTATCTAATCTATTTGTTTCTATATAAGTTCTGCAATATAAAGTAATTAGGTATATGTCCTTTTATTAATACATTTGGTTTTAAATGATCTAGGCATGCAATATTCTTAGTCCCTTTAATTATAAGTTAATATCGAACAGTGCATGGCTATTGCTAACCAAATAACGAAAATATTAAATTTTTGCATAAATTGGTATTATAAACTAACGGATTTTCTGGTTCCTTAAGGAACATTATCATATTATATCATATTTTTTTACAGTATTTTTCTTAATTCGGTTATTTTGTAAGTTGCATTGGATTTATAGTTCTCTGTTTACTTCTGTTAAACTCCATAGATATTGCAAAAAATATTTGTCGAAGTATGTATTTTACTGAATACTATTACAACTAGGAAGGAAATCAGTTTAGAATGCTCGACTATTTGACTTTTTCACAGTTTAATAATCTTTGGCTGTATACCACCATTTTTTCTCTATTTCAATTTATAAAATATTGTTTATAATTATACCTGATTTGACGATTGTGAACGAATTGTATGTTTTCAATATCGATGCAAATCAAAATCGTCATAAGTATATTTGTTTAACAATACTGGCGTAACTAATAGTTTCATTCTTCCTAATTTCTGGTGCAACATTGAAGCTTGTCTTGTCTTGTTCATCTATTATAACTTTATGGTTGTGGAGATTTTCTGTTTCGTTCCACGTGATTAAAAATTCATGACAATATTATGTCGTCTGCTTGTTCGGCATTGCAAATTCGCTATAATGCAAAGTTTTGCGGTCTTGGATAACAATACCGCATAACAATATTCGCGACCGCAAAACCTTATTTACGCCCCTTGTAACACAAATAACTATTGTTGTAACTTGTACTATTTTAGTTGCATTAGTTGTCACAAGCTACGACATAAATATAATTTCAAAGGCTACTTTGAAGTGAAATTTATTTGAACACATGTTTTTATGTTTGCTTGGCTGTAATTGTACTAACTTGGTGGTGGAGTACTATTGCTGCTCTTTGTTTTTTTTTAGGTTCGTTTTTCTATTCTCATCTAGATGAATTACTCCAATATTTATTCAAGATCTTCCAATTTTTTGTTTCAGTTAAAGAAAAATATAATTAGGATGGCAACAGCGACTTTAATAGGTAACGATATTATTTTCTCAATTGCATCATAAATCTGAAAGAAACAGGAATTTTTTATATATCGAAATTAAGAAAATGCAGCAACTTTTACACTTCACCTACGTTGTATTTATTTATAATGTTCTTTTATTTAATAAAAACAACTGTACATTTCTAGTGTAACAACTTGCTGTCTAGTATAGAATTTATTGAATATTCTCGATAATAATTCTTCAATTTTAAATTGATCCTTATTTTTTGAAAAAAAATTACAAGTTTCCCGACAAATTTTATCTTAATGTCGTACATACCATGGCTTCAATTAAATTTTCATTTAGAGTAGCCTGTGATTTTCACTTAAATTTGGGAATACTGCAACAATAATATTTTTCGAAAGTCAAACTTTGACAACTGTCACACTATAGTCAATTTACTGAAAACTTGTCTTATCAGTTAGATAGTTTATTACCATGTTGACTTTACTATGCTGTCAAAGTTTGACTTTCGAAAAATATTATTGTTGCACAGTGTTCTCAAAATTTAAGTGAAAATCATAGGCTTTTCTAAATGAAAATTTAATTGGAGGGGATGGTATAAGAGTTTGTATTATGGACAAGTATCTGAGTAAATTCCACATCACACAAATTAGTTATCTATTCGGGTCTGGAATTTACCAATTTGCGAACTAAACGGAGCATGGCAGCGAGATTTAAATTAAATGTAAGGCACTATTGTTTTAATAAACCAGAATTGTCTAGTGCAGCAGAGCACATGGTAAACTAGGATCACAACGTCGGATTAGAAAACCCTAAATCACTTCAAAATGTAAACCTTTTTGTATAGATGGGTATGAAATATTTGTGAAGAAAAATAAAGAAGCAGTGTAAGGCTATATAGCGTACATGCTTTTATTTAAGGCTTTACTTTTATTTTCGAAAAGTAACTATTCCTATCTAACTAACTAATCTTGCCAACACACAAATGTGCGGCCACTAAAATAATGTGTTAATGTATTACCAACAGTAATCTCTATGCTAGCTAAATTTTGAAAAGAATCTTTTGATTACTTACACTCGCAGTTTTGATGATTTTGTAAATCAGCGGATCTTTGTTTTCCTAACAGGACGTCGACGACAGAAGTCTCCAGATTCCTCTCCTTTTCGTCTAGATCAACTATGTGAAACCTGTTTCCAGGTACTATAATAAAGTACCAATATACGCAATGGATTTATGCTATATTGGGAGGTATTTTCTCTGAATTGCTTAAAGTATTTATAAAAATGAGTAACTGACAAACTTTGTTGATGTCCTTACATCAGCTATCCCAACTAACTGATTTGTTTAAGCCGTCTCCTTGCGACTAGGCTCGAATATCACTATTAGGCCCTAATATTAGACAATTGTCTTCGTATCGATGACATATGTCATCATGGCAACGAAAATATTTCTCAAATACTTCACAGATGGAGATGATGACTTTGGAAGTGCGTCCTAGATAGTTTATAATAGATTGTACATTGATTAAACATTGTGTCCCGAGTAGGTAATTAGTTTGTGTAATAATAATAAACTAAGACACTTGCGCATCATACAATCCCACACCCCTTGAAATAATGCCGATATGCAAGCATATATATAGTGGATTTTCATGAGAATACTTATTTTTGTTTTTGAAATAAACCTTCCTGCAGATTTTGTGAATTAATATTTTTCATAAGGAGTTCCTGTTAGATTAAATTAAATAAAGTTGGAAGTACAGTCTAAGTACTGCGCTTGAAATTCTGTAGCATTTCGCTAATATTAAGTAAATATTTTCAGAACTAGCTAAGAAAAAACCCGTAGACTACAACATGGCAAATGCTTTAAAGTCAGAAATAAAATTTCAATTGTTTACTAGTAAATTTTGTAATGGTATCTATTTAACTGAGAAGAACGTTCAAGAAGCAAACATAAATTCTAACTTGCCAACCAAATTTTTCATTCACGGATGGAATTCCAACTTACAAGGAAATTGGTATAACGCTTTTAAAGATGAATACTTCATAAAAGGCGAACACAATATAATTTACGTAGATTGGTTTATACCTGGTAGTAAAGAATATCAAGTTTCTGCGGCCAATGTCAAGCCTGTTGGACATTACATTGCTGATTTTATAATAGCGTCCAAACTGAAATTATCGGAGATTCACCTCATCGGAAAATCACTGGGAGCACATGTCGCTTCGTGGTCAGGAAAACAGGTTTATGAGCTTACAGGCAACAAAGTGAGTAGAATAACCGCTTTAGATCCAGCTTCTCCAAAATTTGAAAATACCTCGCTTCCTGAAACTCATCGATTAAACAAAACTGATGCTGAGTTCGTTGATGTAATACATACAGATGTCGATTATTATGGTTTTAAAGGCGCTATCGGGACCGCAGATTTCTATCCTAATGGTGGCGGTCTTCAACCTGGGTGTAACTCAGATGATGCTGGTCGTGAGTATATTTTAGTGTTAACGTATAAATATACTTAATGCGTGTACTGCTTTAGATAATGATAGCCATGGTAGATCGAACTGGTACTTTTTGGAGTCAATCAATTCCACAGACATTGAAGCTATCAAAGCTAATTCCTGGGAAGATTTTTTGAAAGGCAACTTCGTAAAAAACGAATCGGTTGTTTTCGGAGAAAATATTTCGACGTCCGTAAAAGGAGTGTATTATTTCAAAACAAACCCTGAAAGGCCGTATACAAAAAATGTAAATTAATTTCTAGTTAATTTAGGTTGCAATTTAGATATTACATCATTACATCCTATTCTTTGTATTCATTTACAAACTTGTATGTTGATCTCTTCATATTTGGGAGTTAATCAAAAAAAATTAAACATTTATGTATGAAGTTATAATAGTAATAATTATTGCCGGTAGTTCTTTCGAACATAAACGTTATCAATTACGTACAAATAAAAATAAAGATGTAAATAACAGATCATAAACATTTTTACATAATGCAAACAAACGAGAACATAGAATATGTATATATGTGTAAATGCACTGACGCACTAGAAACATTTAAGCTTTTATATTGGAACTTAAAACATTATGAGTCTATGACTTTATAAGTTCATTCAAGTTATAGAAAGCACCACGTAATAAAAGGCATTTTACATGTCTCGTCGATATTTTTATTTTATAATACTGACTTTTCTTGTCCGTTGGAAGCGCTTGTTATATTTTTAAAAATATTTCCATTTCATATGAACATATGTATATTCTTTTTATAAGTTAATTAAGAGCTCGTATACGGAGTGAGTTTTTTCTCATGTTTAGTATGGCGATCTTAGAAACTAGCGGAGATACAAAGATGATCAAATGGGGAAAGTATTCGACAAACCTATGTTTTTGTTATTTTATTCAACGTCTGCCTATAGCTCTGATAGAAGTTGCGGTTATTTTCTTCTTTTAATTTCTGAACTGTTCACGTAATAAACCATGAAAACAGCTAGATATAAGATGAGACATAAAACGCAAACACACGGATATATTTCTGCCTACCCGGCGTCATCAGCATAGTTTCGAGCGGTTTTATGCTCAACACATGTAATTCCCTCTCTGCTTCTCTTCACATGTCTTTCTCGTGAATGATTTCACCAATACCAGGAGAAAGCTGTATTTATAGTGTTTTCTTATCCTGGTGTTATTTTCTACGCATTCCTTTAGATGTGTTTTAAATACGTCATGGGTAAGCCTAAGAAATCATTCAAATGTGCAGTTCCCTTCGCACTGCCCTTCGTGCGGGCAGCACCATCTCGGGAGAGCGATACATGTATTGCACGAGAGAAGGGTGGCAACTGTACCCGCTTCTTTTCGCTGTGTTTGACTTTGCAGACAAGTGTTTCATTCTTTTGGCACTAGTTAGTGCCAGGAATATTCACTTGTAATGTAGCGTTAGATATGGCGATAGAAGCAGAGAGGGAATTACATGTATTGAGTACAAAACCGCTCGAAACCACGTTGATGACGCCGGGTAAGCAGAAACATGTCCGTGTGTTGGCGTTGTATGTCTCTTCACATGTCTTTCTCATGAATGATTTCACCAACACCACAAGAAAGCTGTAATTGTATTTACAACGTTTTCTTATCTTGTGTGGTGTTATTTTCTTAGACATTCTTTTAGATACGTTGTTTCTGGTGTTTTTTTTTTTTTTGAAATAAACTATTAAAAGAACACTACAATGGTTAAAAATTCAACACGTTCGTCCAAAAAAAACTAAATTTAAACTGTGGTTCAGTTCCATATATGTTATAGTTTATTCCAAGAAGAGAGGAACAAAGTTCTGAATAGACCCTCAGTCCAAATTACAACCTATAAATTTATTAATAATAATAAGTATAGAAACCCAAGTACAAAATTCAATGTGATCATTGTAATCACCAGGATATAGTTTGTGCAACTGATAATTTATGTGGATGAAACCATTCTTTAAGGTATCGCAGGTGTCAGTGCGTTTGTCTCTGAATATTCATTGATGCCTATTACAGTTTTATTTAGATTACAGAAAGAACTATACTGTCTCAAATTGTTATAGACATAATCTAAGCAAAGTCAACGACGGGGAGATATCTACACTTCCACGTTCTCCCACTATAGCTATAACCATGATGTAGGGCATCGGCGAGAAGTACCGCTTGCGGTGAAAGACTGATAAACTGATTGTAGGGGAATACTGTGGCGACAAAGAATAACGGGAGACCCACATGCATATTATAACCTTTGGCTTTTTTCAGTCTGTATAACTACCACCCTTAAGTGGTGTAAAAATATTTTATACCGAATACTATCGAAGCATCTGGTATACACATTTAAAAGGGTTGTCCTTCAGTTCTTGTAATATCTAGCATCGTATAACTTTTGTTCTTCACGGGTAATGGATATAATGGCGATGATGGCAATTAAGAATGTTGTATGTAACAAATAAAAAACATTCGCGATTTTGATTTTCATTATGTTAATACCAACTATTATCTTTAAAATATTTAAACCTTTATGATTGTAAATACGCATTAAACGCTCGCTCTCCCTTTTTCCCCCTCACTCACTCTATCACCCTTTCCCTCTTCTCTCTGTATATAATTTGGTACTATGGTTTATGGTAATTCGGTCAACAACAGATTTTATTGTCTGTTATTAATGTAGTTCAATACAAAATATTAGAAGTACCAATAGTTTTTAATATACCCTATTTTCATACACTCAGTTTCATAATTCTTTGAATTGCTCTTGTAACTTTCTTTAATGCATTAATACGAACAGTTTTCATTCCACTTGTTTTAGTCTTTCGATTACTTAGTGCAGTACGAGGACGAATCAAATATGAATCGGACTTTTCTTCTTAACGCCTTCTAGGTGAAGTGAGTGGCGCGACGTTTAGATATGTGTTGGAGGGGAGGGATGTAAGGTAAAGGGGAGTAGACGAGTTTGGTTCGCCAGATTATATGGGATGCTAGTACCATCATGTCTGAGCAAGAGGTGCACACGTCTATTGAACAACATATTAAATTTTTGGCGCTGGAGATCTCAAGTTTACGACTGGCGCAAAAACTTTGTGAATTGAATGTTCGTGCGATCCGTGAGCTGATTGAAGGTGTCCGCCGCCTTATAATATAGGAAATTGCTGCTCACGTCGGAGTGTCATATGGGAGTATCCAATCAATTATTTCAGATGATCTGGGTTACCGAGAAGTGTCAGCAAGGTGGGTTCCCTCGATTCTTGATGGAAGATCTGAAAGCAAACCGTGTTGCCGTGTGTGAAAGACTTTTGGTGCGATATCGAACAGAGGAGAATGACTTGCTGAGGTACATTGTCACCTGCGATGAGACTTGGGTGCACCGTTACATCCCGGAGTCTAAGTAGGCAAGCATGGAGTGGTGAAAACCTGAAAAAGCAGCACCGCGGAAAGCCAAGACCCGCCTTTCTGTTGGAAAATTCTTGCAACGGTTTTTTCGGATTCTGAAAGCATACTGTAAATTGATTTTCTCCATGAACGGCGTACAGTTAATGCTGAGTAGTACTGCCAACTACTTGATGAAGTGAAACTGCCCTATCGACGAAATAGGCAGGACATTCAAAGTGCAATTTTGTTCCATAACAGTGCTCGGTCATACACAGCTGCATTGGCCCAAACTAAGTTGGACAAAATTTATTGGGAAACACTACAGTCCCGATCTGTCACCATGTGACTATCACTTATTTGGGTCACTCAAACTGGAAGACCACCACTTTGACGAAGGTGTGGAAATGTTCGTGCGCATTTGGTTACAGACGCGACCACATTCATTCTTTGATGACGGAATTAAAAAATTTCAATTTTTTTTACTGTACCAATAAATGTTTTAAAACCAGAGTCCGGTTCACATTTGATTCGCCTTCATATTGACAGGTAATAAGAAATAACATTTTTACATTAAATTATTGTCGGTGAAGAATTTTGGAGTTCTAAACATTCTATTTTTATTTATCAAGATGTACGTGCGACTCTATGATTTGAAAAACTTGATGCTAAAACTAAACGATATGCACGCATTTTCAATTGTATGCGTGGCAACATCAACAAGAAACATACAAAAGACGTCACCATGTTCTCATTCCAATATAGCTGAGCGGTCTTTTTTCCTATGTGTTGGATTGTCTTGAAAGATTCTGGACTTTTTCTCATGGTATTTCCATTTGTTTGGCACATTACATCATCACCGGTTCAATTTGGATGTTAAAGTTGAATTTATGGTCAAGGGATGCTCCCACAAACAGTCGTGGAAGTTTGACCGTCTGGGAATGTACGGCGTAATATACTAGCGTGATTTATGTGTTAACGCTAAGGGAAATTTCTTTTAAATCCGACGAATAAAAATTGCTTTAGAGTCTTTGAATAGCTGTTCACATATAATTATATCTGGAAATGCTTTAAATTAATTAGATTTTGCACCTAACAGGTTGAAATTCAAAATTTTAGGTAATAACTTTTAATTTATGTACATTAATTTGTCAAACAATGACACATGTATGTCAGTAAAATAAGGTTACCTATTTTCTCTGTTTTACATGTAAGTTGTAGTAGTTTGTTCAATTCTCAAACTCAAATCAAGTAAAATAGGATGGTGATAAATTGTTGAACAAATTGCAACAATTAAATACTTTTATTTGGATTATTATAATATAAATCTCTGTTTTTCTTTAAGGTTATCTTTCCCTCTCTCATTGTCAAGCGTATTTTCCATGTATTTTCTAGACTATAAGGTTGCAGATGTCAGAGTTAATTGGTATGTGTAATTAGTCAAGAATGGATTATTTTCGAATATAGCAATTGTTAGTGTTTCTACGAACATTTACAGAACTTATTAAGAAGATTCCTTTGGATTACAATTTAGCAAATGCTCTTAAATCAGATATAAAATTTCAATTTTTTACCAAAGACACCTCTAACGGTATATATGTAACAGAAAAGAACATTACAGAAGCTAATATTAAGGGTGATGTTCCTACTAAAATTTTTATCCACGGCTGGAACGCGAACATGTCCGTCAGTTGGTATAGTCGTTACAGGGATGAATATTTTCAAAGAGGTGATTATAACATTATTTACGTCGATTGGGCAATACCAGGTAGCAAAGAATATCCAATTTCTGCTGCAAACGTTCGACCTGTTGGCAATTTCGTTGCCGATTTTATAGTGGCCTGCGGAATTAATTTGAAAACAACTCATATTTTTGGAAAAGCTTTAGGAGCCCATGTTGCTTCCTGGACAGGAAAACACATCCAAAAATTAACCGGCTCTAAACTGAAGAGAATAACAGCTTTTGACGCAGATTCTACTCAGTTCGAAAACGATAATGTTCCTGAAACCAATCGGTTAAACAAAACCGACGCAGAGTTTGTTGATGCATTACACACTGATGCCGGATACTATGGTTTCTCAGGCTGTTTAGGCACTGTTGACTTTTTTCCTAATGGTGGTGGTATTCAACCAGGATGTAATTATAACGAAGACGGTCGTAAGTAGTTTTCATGTATTAATGTTGTTAACAATTGTTACTTTCTTAGTCTTTCTTTAAGTTGAATTTATATATAATCTCTTTTCGTCTTACAGAAAATGATCTCTTAGACCAGAAGAAGGTTTGATAGTTATTTACAAACAGTGAACAACAACCTAGGTTGTTAAGGTTACAAATTAGAACTATTATGCGTGCTTTATTTTCATTAAGTTTTCTTATTTGTTACGAAAGTAATGATTTCTTATATGTGCAGCGTGATTCTTGTTGATGTGCTGCGAAGAGATTATGAAAGTAAAATAACGGCGGAAAGAATGGGTGAACTTATATTCGACTTATACTTTCAGGTTTAATTATTTTGGCTTTATATATATTCTGCATTTCTAACACATGGGCTGAAAAGTCCCGGGCCTAACAAAAGAAACACGGTTTTTTGTTCAAAATTAGCTTTATTCATCAACGTAATCTCCATCAAGAGCAACGCAATCATTCCAGCGCCGCTCTAACATTTCAATACCACTTTTGTAGAACGATTTATCTTTTGCCTCAAAATAGGCCTCAGTTTCAGCGATAACCTCTTCATTCGTGCGAAATTTCTTACCGGCGACCATTTTTTTGAGGTCTGTGAACAGCCAGTAGTCGCTGGGAGCCAAATCTGGCGAATACGGTGGATGTGGGAGCAATTCGAAGTTCAATTCATGTAGTTTTGCCATTGTTTTGATTGACTTGTGACACGGTGCGTTGTCTTGATGAAACAAAATTTTTTTTTTACCATATGCGGTCGTTTCTTTGCAATTTCGGCCTTCAAACGCTCCAATAACGCTATATAATATTCACTATTGATGGTATTTCCTTTCTCAAGATAATCGATGAATATTACACCACGCACATACCAAAATACCGAGGCCATAACCTTTCCAGCGGATTGTTGTGCTTTCGGGCGCTTTGGACGAGGTTCACCAGTTGCTGTCGGCTCAGATGACGATCGTTTTGATTCCGGAGTGAAGTGATGGATCCATGTTTCATCCATTGTCACATATCGACGCAAAAATTCCGGTTTGTTACGTTTAAACATGGCCAAACACTGCTCAGAATCATCAACACGTTCTTGTTTTTGGTCAACGGTGAGCAAACGCGGCACCAACTTTGAACAGAGCTTTCTCATAGTCAAATGCTCATGCAATATAAAGCCAATATGTTCTTTTGATATTTTTACGATGTCAGCTAACTCACGCAACTTCACTTTTCGATCATTCAAAACGATTTTGTGGATTTTTTTGATGTTTTCTGGTGTTACCGCCTCATTTGGACGTCCACTGCGTTCTGCATCACCGGTGTTTCTACGACCACAGCAAACCAACATTTTATTGTTGTTTAAGATGGAGCGGAGTCCCCATAACTCTTTTCAAGCCATTGCTTCGCTTGAACGGTATTGTTTTCCCATCAAGAAGCAGTGTAAAATTAAAACACGAAATTGTTTTTGATCCATTGTTTTGAAAATAACAAAAGTAGCGTGACTTTTAGCACAATAACTCACAAACTAATGAATAGAATATCATGAAATTTTAACAGCTGTCTTTTAAAGGTTAGTACTAACTGAGAGAAAGGTGACTGCAATAAAACTAGCGTCATCTATGTGTTAGGCCCGGGACTTTTCAGCCCATGTGTTATATATCTTTTTTCTTCCTTTCTTACGAATTTTAGTCCTTTCAGAATGTCGAAATTGGCTACTTTTCGGCCGTAGTTCCTAATATTATATTTGTCTTCCTACAATTTTTTTATATTTGCCTTTCTCATTGGAAGGATTCTAATTATGCAATTTCGTTAATTCACTGTTCTACATTTAAATTTTTGATCTATTTGAAAGATTTTGGGGGTTTTCATTTTTTTATGCCGATTACAAATCTTCATTTTCACATTGCTTCAGAGTAAGTTATGTAGAGAAATTCATTTTATCAAGTTATCCTTAAGTCTGTGAAGATAAGAATGAAAATAAGGTTCAACAAATTCTTCGAAGTGATGGAAGGTGGCCAAAGTGCTCCCATTGAACACAAGAGGAAACCTACCGTTATAGGCACTGGTTTCCATATTGTAATTTTACCGTTTGGTGAATAGAACTTTCAACAGGTTACCGACAGGTGACAATGGGAGCCCACGTGCTCTCGAAACGCTGCGTTCCGCATAATTAATTAATTTGTGTGAGTGGAGTTTACTGCTATACCTGTGAATTGTACATCCACACAGTCCTTGCAATCGTCATTCGTTGCCTTCGATGTTAAGCAGTCTGGGATAGCATAAAATGCAACTAGTAAGACCGTGCTTTGCTGGAGACTGCTAGAACTATTAATGGGTAGCCGCAGTTATTTTTTTTTTCTTTGGGTTCTACCCCTTTCTCAATGTACTTGATCATTCCCACATCATGCTCGACAGTACCTCGTAAGGATGGCCCAACTGGAATTTGCACGATAAGAAATTTCAACTTCTCTCAAATTCAGCCACCGTGAAAATCATTTAATTGCCAATAATTTTCATGTCTTTGGACTTCCAGAATTAAAGGAATATTTAAAAAAGCATTAAAAGAATCGTGAAAGTCAATACAGAAATGCTTAATAGACAAATTCATAAAAGGTCAATTACATGACGTCATTTAATATCTGGACACAATTTTCGGTATTACCAGAATTAATCAAAGAATGTATTATGAGGCGTTATAATTTTTATATTGCTGATCATATTTAGTTGTTTATATTAGTATACAAGCAACTTTATAACTGCTTTCTGCGTATTCTCTTTCGCTTTGGTATTTCATTAGGAAAAAGAATTACAAATTGAAAAGAAGTGCAAGTTACATTACGCTTTTTGTCATTTTATTCTATTTAAAACCCCTACTTGAAAACTCAGTGAATACGATGGCATTAGCTCTACTGTAAGTTAAAAGAAAAAAACAACTCTTGAAATTCGTTTTGAGTTCATTATACTCGGCCAGTAAAGGTACATAGGGTTAACACCACTTCTAATAAAATCGAAAGATTAATTTCTAAGAACTTTGTCCTCTTGTTACCCAAAATCTGTACATGCATGTATAGAAATTCGCGAACAAAAGATTTTCTAATCTAGTAATTCAAGAAATTGTGTCATTTTTTTCGCAAGTCTTTAAAAATGCCTTATATGCAGTATAAATTGAGAGAGACGTTAAGTATTCAAAGAAATATACGTATTTATGTTTCAGATCATGAAAGTCATGAACGTGCGCAGTGGTATTTTATGGAAGCAATCAATTCTTCCAATATCAAGGCAGTAAAATCAAGATCTTGGGAGGAGTTTTTGAACGGTAACGTTAGTGAAGAGGATTCAATTGTTTTCGGTGAAGATACACCGATGTCAGCTCAAGGCGTGTATTATTTTGAAACCAGTGGTGAGAGCCCTTTCACCATAGGTATATGTTGATTATATGCGATGTTTAGTGACGACTAACCAACATTAGAGAGCTCTTAGTTTTTGGACGTTTATGAACGTTTCAAAACGGGGAAATTGTTATATCCTAATGGTTGATTAAATATTTATGTGATTCTTTATGATATAATTAATAAATATATCTTCCCTTATGTTGTCTAACTCTTATTTCTATTTTCAGTGCGCGATAGCTTTAATAAATCACGTTCAAGTAAGAAATTCAAAAGTGTATGATTTTAAAAGAAACTTGGAAACCATATGCGAGTTATGTACTGTTTATATAAATAATTTATGTATATGGTAGAAGTATCTACAATCGGGAAACCTAAATCTATATATAATAATAATATAATTTTGTTCTATTCATTATCAACAATTTGCTTGAAATTTGGAATACTAGCCGGTTTTTGTTTAGCAACCTCCTTTTTCAAATGAGCCAACAAGTGCTTAATCGGATTAAGATTCGGTCACTGAGCAGGTCAATCCAGAACTCGTATATGATATGCTTGAAGCCAGTTGGCGACCCGACTTGGCTGTATGCCTTGGATCTCCAACGTGCTGTGATGTACATACACGAATCGGTGAATCTCATCATATCAACACTAGGGGCAAGGTTAAGTTGTAATATATTGCACATTTCTTTATTCACTATACGTTTAATGAAATTTAACTTTCCAACTCCGTTCCATGACATACAATGGCTAAATATTTCATTTTCAATTAGGTACGAATCTTACCTCCACTATATTTTACTGCAAGGTGCGAACATTCTGCCTTATTGCGTTCAGCCGGCTTTCTGCAAGGTCTTATAATTTCATCATAGCCGAATAATAAAATTTTGGTTTAATTATTTGTTTCCACTGTTCTAATGCCTATGTCGTTTTTCTCGTGCCCAATCATATCTTCTTTTTTTTTTATATATATATAGAAGGCCTTTTGAGCGCAATGGTTACCTTAAATCTAGTGGATTTTATACGTCGGCATATGGTCTGGCTCGAAATTTCAACTCCAAATAAAATATTTATTTTACCTGCTATTTTTGGAGCAAATAGTTGACGATCTTTTTGCACTTCTCTAAATATTATCGCTTCTATTCTTGCTGAAGTTTTCTTCTTTCGACCTCTTCCACTAATATTGCCAATTGTTTGTATTTTTTATATTTCTGCATAAGGCTTGCAACAGTGTTTTGGTTTATACAAGTTTCTTCCTTATTTCAATGTCCAATTCTTTTGTTTTCGCCATTCTGATGCAGTGACGACTTCACTATGAATGAGTTGTCGTTCTAATATTAACACATTACAAAACGAGATACTTTAATACTGTTACAAGGCGGCTCTCTATACGGGTGTGAATATTTATATTGCATTGACAGCATGAATGGGCAGCTTTGTCTGCTTGCAGTTATAAACACATTTCCTGTAGCAAAATGAATAGTTGCTATTTTGTTAAGGTTTATTGGAATAAAATCATTATATACTTGTTCTCGATATTAGAAGCAGAGACCTGGCGTTTGAATAAAAAAATTGTAACTGAAATTTTAACTAAAATTTTAATGTTGCTGTTCACTTTGTCGATGTATATATAATGTATTATAATTACATATAAATTTAAAATATAAGTCGGACTACTAACACTGGTGAAAGCTTCTAAAATAATATCTCTATGTCTAATTGTGTTTCACGGCCAGAGATTATAGGCTTCTAATAGTGCTCCACTTTTATAAGGAATTTATTGCGGTTGTCTAATGAAACACGTATGTGCATATTTGAAATTGTTACTTTTGTATTCGCCGTTATTTCAAATTACAAATATGTGATTTCCATTTTTCTGGTGATGAATTTGATGCAGGTGTTATTGACGTTAATTTCTACCGCGTATAACTTCTTATACGGTTAGCAACTACGTTCATCAGACAGACAGACTTGTAAACATCAGATCAATGTGTAGATCATTTGAACAACAGACGTTCATGCACAAATCAACGTATGTTTGATGTGAATCGATAAACATAATCAAACATTTTACTGCATTTTAGTATTGGGACTCAATAAAATAATGCAAATGATTTAAATTTATTCACATTATCAGTAAAAATTTACAAGTATATTTAAAGCATTGTTAGCTTTATTATCTTAAAAGTATTTAGTATTTCCTTATTTTAACAATTGTTTAACAAAAGGTAAAAAAAGTAAAAGTAAATACAAAATCATATGAAAAAACATTAATAGTTACATTGTTTTTCCATGTAACTAATGTGCTGCAAACCTAAAAATTTTTACTTAGAAAGTAATGAAATAATCTAGCTTTTTCTACTAATTTGCCATAATTTAATACTTTTATTGCCTTGTTTTGTATCAATTTCATATCTCTCAGGTTATATTATGTATGTTATTCTTGAGTTTTAATTGGTTTTCTTCGAAAAAGCATTTCTTTTTCTGTTTCAGTAATTCAGTATTTCATTTATTGAGTGATTTGATAAAGTCATACCAATGAATTAATTTTAATACTTAGTAAGTAGTTTTACCAATTTATTCTACATTCTATAATGTAATATACTACCTTATTCAAAAGAGAGACTAAAAAGATTTAGTCTATAGATCGTCCCAACCTCCGTATTCAGTATGGGATAGAATAGCAACTTTTATCTCTTACTATCCTTGGTTGCTGTCATTAGCGCTATCTCTACAACCGGTTGCTATGTTGCAACTTATTTACATATGCTGTCGGCGTCGACAACAGTTGTATACTATCTGTCTATTAGCATCAACTGTCAATCGTCATCGTCCTTGTTTTGAAATATTTCGTTAAATTGTTAATTTGCTTATATAGTTGTACAAATTGTTCTTTTCAGAACACTTCTATCTTTTTCAAGCGTGCACAGGGTAATATGGGTATTTTTATTTATTTTTATAAATGTTATAACAGAATATAAATGTAATTACAGTTTTCACTACATTAATGGAGCCTATAGGAAGAAAACGGCGCAGAGGAGACAAATTTAACCGTAAGGAGAAGTGTATGATTGCAAATGTTTTCAATTATTTCAATAAATCAATGAATGTGAGTGCTGCCGTTCGAGAAGCAAGTAAAGCTTTGGGCATCTCAGACCGTGCAATATATCATGTAAAACAGGAGCAACAAAATGGTTTATTATCAAGTCCAAAAAACCTAAAAAAAGGAAGGGCATACAAGTAAATGATCGACTGCATACATATGGTGAGAACACGCAAGCAGCTATTCGACGTAAAGTGCATGGATTTTTTATACAGAATATGCCACCTACTTTAAATACAATTCTTACTACTGTCAATGCTGACGATGATCTCCTAACTTCAGTCGAACAACTTTTCATAGATTGTTACACGATATGGGCTTCGAATTTAAAAAAGTAGGACGAAAAAGTATACTCATTGAACGAGATGAGATTATTAGATGGAGGCACAAATACTTGCGAGAGATCAAGAAATTTAGAGAAGAAGGTAAAATTTACCTCTTGCTATTTGACATGGCTGTAATTTTATATTTCAGGTCGAACTATTATATACACTGATGAGTCATGGGTGAATACAGGACATACGGTAAATAAAACTTGGACAGATACTGCTATTCAAAGTAGTCGACAAGCTCTTATTCAAGGACTAAGCACTGGTTTCAAATCACCAACCGGGCTAGGACCTCGTTTTGCATTAGTTCATGCAGGCAGTGATAATGGGTTTGTTCCTGGTGCTGAATATACATTTCTTTGCAAGAAAAACACTGCCGATGTTCATCATGAGATGGATTCAGAAACGTATGAGGATTGGTTTATAAATATATTACTTCCATATATACCACAGAAGTCAGTCATTGTTCTTGATAATGCTTCCTACCACTGCAGATAATTGGAGAAAATTCCATCAACAGCATGGAGGAAAACGAGATCATTGATTGGCTCAATGAAAAAACAAATACAAATCAGTACCGATATGCTAAAAGGGACTTACTGTATTGCGTGTCACAAATTAAACCGCAATATGATAAAAGTAGGATTGACGAATTTGCAAAGAAAAAGGTCATGAAGTTCTTCGATTACCACCTTACCATTGCGAGTTAAATCCCATTGAAATGGTATGGGCACAACTTAAAAACTACGTAAGAATGAATAATACCACATTTAAGGTAAAAGATATGTAGCAATTAATTCGACGAGCGTATAGCACTGTAACAACTAATAATTGGCAAAACAACATCAAACATGTAAACAATATTGAAAAGGAAATGTGGATAGTGGATAATTTGCAAGACGACATCGAAGAATTTATTATTCACGTAAGATATTCGTCATCATCTGAAGATCAAAGTGATTCTTCGACTGACTAGAAAATTAACGTAAGACATAGATATATGTGTGTAATTGCTATTCCTTTCTTAGATATTATTGTATTATACATATACGTATTTCTATGACTCAGTTCTTTTTGTTACAAAAGTGGAAACTATTATTTGTATATATATAAGGATCATCTTCTTTTTTAATTTAATAAATTGCATAGCACCCAATATCAAGCAAATATTCACTGTACATTGCATAGATATCGTTCATATGTATATTTGTTTATAGATGTGTGTATAGTATTGTTAATAAATATTGAGATATAACTATTTTATCTGTAGTATTTTTCCTATAATTTTACGTGCAGCGAAGTCGCTATGCACTCTGTTAAAAGTTAGTTACTTTAATAAAATAATAAGCAAAATGTCATATGAATGTCAATAATTTTGCACCTTCAACGTCAATAAACGTTAATAAAGGTTATGAATTGATCGGGTGAAATTGCAAATAATTAACCGGAAATAGTAATGTACAGCCGATCGGATGATTTGGCAACCATGAAACAAATTCCCATAAGACGTATACTGAATACGGAGGTTGGGACGGACTATAGTATTCTAATAGATTGAACTGAATATACAGCAAATTTTCTACAAATAATTGTTATTTACTAACTTTGATCGTTTTTATGAGATTTTAACATTATAATATATACAAATATCTTTGTGGATACATGGATAGATACATTATGTATTTACTATTTAATAATAAAATAAAATAAAAATATACCAGAGTAATGCGCTGGCGTTGATGCGTTAAAAAAAATATTAGGGTACAAATTTCAAAGATACCGATAACCGCTGGCATTGCTGCTTAAAAATATACTGTGATTAGGCGAAGATTGCGAAAAATACTGTTCACGTTGCACAGTACAGACAACATTGAAAAAGCGTACAGAATGTGGGAGTTATAAGAAGTTATAAGAGATTGTTTATTGGAGGAAATGTGTATGCGAGCATTTTTCACTTTTTTGTAATTTTTATGTTACTGAGCAATTTTGGGTATGTTTAGGACAAAGAAAGACCACTGTAGTGATATATATGTATATAAGTGTACTTAGTACATTTATTTAACTAATTTATTTAGTCATGCGTCATATAAATAATTGGCAGGCGGCCTTCTAAGAACATCGTTTTACTGAGGAAAGCAATCAGTATACCTGTAGTGTGTGATACATACCGCCGTTACGTCGTTTCGATTTGCATATTGGATCTTGAATATTCGTTGTTATGAAGGACATTCAAAAATGGGTGACCGTCACTTTTGTACTAATTATACATTTTTCGAATGTAAATAGTTTTCTCTCAGAAAAAAGTTAGTGAGTATTAATACATATTCTTTTAAAGTAAATATATACGATTCAGGCAATAACTATAGATACTATTAATTAATAATACAACTAATGGAGTATTGGAGAAATAGTTTTAAAAATACGTACGAACTAAAAATATGTTTATTAGCTGTTGTCTTAAGTCAGTGATTACATGTGTAACGATGCTGATATTCATAATACGTGTACCATATTTTTTGGCTTAAATTATTGTTTTATCTTCTAACCTGTCTTGTTTCAAATATATTACATCATATCTAATAATAAAATTGATTAACAGCGTTTTACAGTGGCAATGCCAAAAATTCATACTGCATGCATAAATACCATATCAAAAAGAAATTAAGTTTAATAGTTTTTCAAAATAAGTGCATGTTAAACTACACATCGTTTTCGATTTTGTACATAATAATGACGTGAAGGGAACTGAAACCTAATTTTAAAATAATACTGTTTTATAACTCGGTTTCGGCCCAAGTGTATATATTAACATTCCAGAAATGGATAAGTGTTAGACTCCAAAAGTATCGTTTCACGATTCATTAAATACAGTGTCTAAAGTGTGCCTGATACATGTACGCTATAAGAAAAATGCAGCGTAAGCTTAGAAAAACAACACAACCTTGTATTTTTCCAGCGTAAGTACATAAGCTGATGTAATTGATTTGTAGATGTTTATGTTAAATAACAGAAACGTTTTCTATTTTTCTCAAACATGGTTTTCCGTTCGACGTGGAGTGGAATTTCTAATCCACGTCAAATGTTTTACTTAAAAAGTATTGCTACTTTTTCCTATAATGCATGTCTAAAAGAATGCCTAGAAAATAGCACCAGAAAAGAAAAAACGCTGTAAAAATACAGCTTCTTCTTATCGTATATTAGTGAAATCAATCACGAGAAAGACATGTAAAGAGACAAAAAAACGCTAACACACGCATGTTTCTGCCTACCCAGCGTCATCAGCGTGGTTTCGAGCAGGTTTTATACTCAACACATGTAATTCCCTTGCTACTTCTATCGCCATATTTAACCCTACGATACAAGTGAATATTCCTGGCGCTAACTAGTGCCAAGAGAAAGAAACACTTGGCTGCAAAGTCAGACACTTGTATCGTAGGGTTAGATATGGCAGATTCAGCAGAAAACCGCTCGAAACCACGCTTATGACACCGGGTAGGCAGAAATATGTCCGTGTGTTAGTATTACAACATATGTCTCTTCACATGTCTTTCTCGTGAATGATTTTACCTGTACCATGAGAAAGCTGTATTTACAGCGTTTTCTTATCGTGGTGTTATAATGCATGTGCCTTAAAATATGCATTTTGATGAATTGGTTCTTTTGTTAATGGAATCTTGACTTTATAGAAATGTGTGGGAAGGAAGGCAGTACATCCATATGTAACTAGAAATATGTTATAATACTTTTTATTTGTATGCTAGTAAGATTCAAAGTTTATGAATTTTAACAATGGAGTGGCTGCGATGTTACAGGAGCCTGTAATAAATTTTTGATACGTAAACATATCTAGTCAGTTGATTCATGTCATTATTTTCTTGACGTAAGATAACTAACTTTACTCTTTGTAAAAATCTATATTTCTGGAAATTATTATACAAACAAAGAAATGATTTCATAAAAAATTTAAATTGTGTGTATTATACGAGGACTATTGCCTTTTCAACCACAGTCCGTGCCTGTAAACAGTTACGCTAGCGGTGGAACACGGGGATGCCCAGAAGGTGACTGCGCATCTCCCCCATCATAATATTTGCCACTTGCAACGTGATTACGCCATTTGATTCTCCCGTCAAGTCCGAGTTGTTGAGTGTATTTCTATTTCCTCAAGCAGAAAAGAATAGTGCAGCTGAAATCCATCGAAGGATGGGCGGAATATACGGCGAAAACTTTATGGCGAATGGTGTAGGAAGTTTAAAGAAGTCCACGACAAAGGGGAACAAGGATGCAAGATCGCATCAGAAAACGTTGTTTAACGAATTGACAAAATGATTCGAGAAAAGCGGAGGTTTCCGATCAGTGAGTTGAGTGCACTGGCAACACTCTATCCAGGGGGGATTGAAAGACTCGCCCGTAGATATGAGAAATGTATCAATCTTCACGGTGATTACGTAGAAAAATGATCATGTTTGCACATAACTTTTGAAAATAAATTCAATTTGTTATTTTCACTTGTTTTGTTTTTATGAGCTATCGGAGGTTGAAAAAAAAACAGCCCTAGTACACTATATACATGGATAACTATCAATAATTCGTTTGTAGTCTCTCATTGCTTTTGATTTATATTGAAGTGCTCACGTTAACACTACGACGACGTTACTTCTATGCATTCTTGTCTGTTTTCGGTAGTGTGTAACGAGAATATCACGTGAGAATGATGTATTCTTGCTGGGTGCGTAAAGCCTGGTACCATTATTAAGAAAATGGAAATATTCACCGATATCCGGCGTAATGTTGTTAGTAATCCTATTCTTGTACCGTAATGTATATATTCCAAAATGGGTTAAGAAATATATTAAAATAAACTGTAGACAGATAGTCACATTGGTGTGTCAAGTTATTGAAGATCTATTTTAACTTCTTATAATAGTATATTGTGTAATTAAATTTAGTAGAAATCTCGCCCTATAGCGTATCAAACAAAATAAATAGTAAGTATTAGCATTTGATTATAAAGTAAACCGAAGATGGTTGAATAAAAATTAAAATCGAACTATATAAATATACATATATATACTAGTCGACCATTCATCAGCATTAATTACACGGAGTTTTATCTTATAGAGTTATTATCTTTTTATCGAGAATATATCAATGGAATCAAATGGAATCTTCGAGAAAGTTGTTCGTCATTGTATCATTATTACTAATAATTTATTAGTGACGCTTTCGTATCCATATAGAACACATATAAATGAAAAGTAACCTTTGGAACTTTCGCATTGCCAAAAACAGCAGTTAGTATTAATCTAATGTCAGTCCATTACATTGAAAGTAGTTGTGTGCTGATATAAATGTAAATGTCGAAAATTAGTTTGTATTTATATTAAGTAAATTTGTACCGTCTTAATAAAAATGGGTAATGTATACAAGCGTAGCTAGTCCGTAGGTTAATTATGTATTAGATGTTTCTTTTTCATATTGTGTATTATTGGTTGCATACTTACTGCATACTTCTTATTTTAGTTGTGCACAAATACAATATTCCTCCGGTGGATTATTCAAAAGCAGATGCTCTTGAAACCGATGTTACCTATCAACTGTTTACAAATAAAAATACATCTGGTCTGTATATGACGAAGGAATCGGTGGCAAACATTCTAGATATCGATATTCCAACAAAATTCGTTATACATGGCTGGTTGTCTAACGAAACGACTTACTGGTACGGACCCTATAGAGACGAATGTTTTAAAAAAGGTAATTACAATATCATTTATGTTGACTGGTCAAAAGCTGGCTCAAAAGAATTTTACGTATCTGCCGCTAATTCCAAACCCGTCGGTGGATATATCGCGGACTTTATTATTAGCGCGAAGTTAAAGGTAGACAATGTCCATATTATTGGACATTCTTTGGGATCACAAGTAGCTGGTTTTATTGGCAAGAGAATTTACGAAAGAACAGGCTCCAAAATTGCCAGAATAACTTGCACAGACCCTGCAGGGCCTTCCTTCGAACATTCGGAAATAAGTGAAAGCAATAGAGTTACAAACACAGACGCTGAATTTGTTGATGTTGTTCATACTGATATTGGACACTACGGCTTTATTAAGGCTATCGGACATGTAGATTTTTATCCAAATGGCGGTACTCTCCAACCGGGATGCCCTTCTTACGAAGAAGATGGTAAGTTTGAAGGTATCAAATGTACTCTAACATAAAGAATCATTGGTATTTGTTTGTAGATAATTGTAGCCATGCTAGATCGAATTTGTACTTCATAGAATCTGTGAATTCTGAAAAATTTCTCGCTACTCCTTGCGTATGTTATGAGAACTACAGTTGCGGGGAAGCTGATACTAAGGAGAAGATAGTATTTGGTGAAAATGTCCCGAAAACAGCACGAGGAATTTATTATTTTACTACAAATAATCAACCACCGTTTGCTTCAGAAAAATAATGAATTAGTTTACGAATAATTGTTTATACGAATTTAAAAAATTAAGTAATAAATAAAATAATTTTGAAATACTTCACGTTCTATTGTTACTACGTTCCTAAAACTTCTTACACATAATTTATATTCTCTATAATACTTTTGCTTCGGAGCCGATCATTAAGCTTAATCTAATAAATGTAGGGTTCAAGAAATATAATAAAATTAGAGGATAATTAATATCTAACTACAATAATATATATGTATGTATATATGGTTCCTACGGGTATACTATGCATTGTTTTTCTCTCGGGTCCTCTTTGTTTCTTGAATGTCCTGGACAGGACCTTATTGTAGTTTCGATGTCATCGCATTCACATGATAGAAACCTATTTTCGAACTGAAGTGCATGGACGCGTTTTTTCGAAGTCCCGAAACTTCAAACGCCCGTATCTCTTAAACGGTTAGAGATATCGAAGCGTGCTAAAAAAATTCTTGTTCGGCGCGTAAAAATCTACCGGATAGGATGATAAAAACGGTAATTTTCGGACTTCGATATTTTACCGAAATTTCTCGACCGAATCTCCGTATCTCGGTTATGCGTGGTCGCAGCGCGACCGTTCGGTGCTCATTCGAAAGATCTCGACGCGTACTTTCGAACTGCGCAAACCGGGATCCTCTATCTATAACCGTTTAGGAGCTACGGCGCTTCAAAGTTTCGGAGTTAAGCATTTTTGGAAATTTCGAAACTTCAAACGCGATTTTCTCCTTAACGGTTAGAGATAGAGAGGCAAACTTTTTTATCGTAATCTACGCGAAAATACGCGTCTTTTGATATATCACTCGACCCCATTCGGAGCTCCGTTAAGGAGTTGAGTTTTGCACCCTCAACTTTCAAACGTCCATATCTCCTAAACGGTTAGGGCTAGGGGCTGAAATTTCTCAGGCGTAATACACCCATATATGGCCACGTTCCGGTAGGGTCAAAACCCCGAAATTCCGACCCTCGATTTTTCGGGTCGAAAAATTTCATCGATTTGGTCAGAAAAAATGCGACGTTTCTGCTGC
This sequence comes from Trypoxylus dichotomus, assembly GCA_023509865.1. NCBI lineage: Eukaryota > Metazoa > Arthropoda > Insecta > Coleoptera > Scarabaeidae > Trypoxylus > Trypoxylus dichotomus. The sequence goes on from CM042078.1 coordinate 49,199,959, forward strand.
GCGTTAACGGGAAGAGTTAGACGTTCGCTTATCGGCGCGTCGTAAGGACCCTACGAGGGTTCTAAACAGGCGAAAGAAGGACGCCCTAGCTCAACGCGTTCCGACGCTACAGCGCTTCAAAGTTGGAATTTTTTTTCCCTCTCTTTCAACTTTGACGGGCCGTAGCCGCTAAACGGTTAGAGATAGGGCGTCCGGAGCGGTCGCAATCGATTCCGCGGACATTTTTCTATCGGAAACCGTCTAACTCGTCCGTCCGAACGTCGTCGTTAACGCGCGACACGAGAAAACGTCGAAAGATGTCGTTTTCGGGGTCGATTTTTTCGCGTTTTTTCGAAGTCCCGAAACTTCAAACGCCCGTATCTCTTAAACGGTTAGAGATATCGAAGCGTGCTAAAAAATTCTTGTTCGGCGCGTAAAAATCTACCGGATAGGATGATAAAACGGTAATTTTCGGACTTCGATATTTTACCGAAATTTCTCGACCGAATCTCCGTATCTCGGTTATGCGTGGTCGCAGCGCGACCGTTCGGTGCTCATTCGAAAGATCTCGACGCGTACTTTCGAACTGCGCAAACCGGGATCCTCTATCTATAACCGTTTAGGAGCTACGGCGCTTCAAAGTTTCGGAGTTAAGCATTTTTGGAAATTTCGAAACTTCAAACGCGATTTTCTCCTTAACGGTTAGAGATAGAGAGGCAAACTTTTTTATCGTAATCTACGCGAAAATACGCGTCTTTTGATATATCACTCGACCCCATTCGGAGCTCCGTTAAGGAGTTGAGTTTTGCACCCTCAACTTTCAAACGTCCATATCTCCTAAACGGTTAGGGCTAGGGGCTGAAATTTCTCAGGCGTAATACACCCATATATGGCCACGTTCCGGTAGGGTCAAAACCCCGAAATTCCGACCCTCGATTTTTCGGGTCGAAAAAATTTCATCGATTTGGTCAGAAAAAATGCGACGTTTCTGCTGCGCGTTAACGGGAAGAGTTAGACGTTCGCTTATCGGCGCGTCGTAAGGACTTCTACGAGGGTTCTAAACAGGCGAAAGAAGGACGCCCTAGCTCAACGCGTTCCGACGCTACAGCGCTTCAAAGTTGGAATTTTTTCTCTCTCTTTCAACTTTGACGGGCCGTAGCCGCTAAACGGTTAGAGATAGGGCGTCCGGAGCGGTCGCAATCGATTCCGTGGACATTTTTCTATCGGAAACCGTCTAACTCGTCCGTCCGAACGTCGTCGTTAACGCGCGACACGAGAAAACGTCGAAAGATGTCGTTTTCGGGTCGATTTTTTCGCGTTTTTTCGAAGTCCCGAAACTTCAAACGCCCGTATCTCTTAAACGGTTAGAGATATCGAAGCGTGCTAAAAAATTCTTGTTCGGCGCGTAAAAATCTACCGGATAGGATGATAAAAACGGTAATTTTCGGACTTCGATATTTTACCGAAATTTCTCGACCGAATCTCCGTATCTCGGTTATGCGTGGTCGCAGCGCGACCGTTCGGTGCTCATTCGAAAGATCTCGACGCGTACTTTCGAACTGCGCAAACCGGGATCCTCTATCTATAACCGTTTAGGAGCTACGGCGCTTCAAAGTTTCGGAGTTAAGCATTTTTGGAAATTTCGAAACTTCAAACGCGATTTTCTCCTTAACGGTTAGAGATAGAGAGGCAAACTTTTTTATCGTAATCTACGCGAAAATACGCGTCTTTTGATATATCACTCGACCCCATTCGAGCTCCGTTAAGGAGTTGAGTTTTGCACCCCTCAACTTTCAAACGTCCATATCTCCTAAACGGTTAGGGCTAGGGGCTGAAATTTCTCAGGCGTAATACACCCATATATGGCCACGTTCCGGTAGGGTCAAAACCCCGAAATTCCGACCCTCGATTTTTCGGGTCGAAAAAATTTCATCGTTTTGGTCAGAAAAAATGCGACGTTTCTGCTGCGCGTTAACGGGAAGAGTTAGACGTTCGCTTATCGGCGCGTCGTAAGGACCCTACGAGGGTTCTAAACAGGCGAAAGAAGGACGCCCTAGCTCAACGCGTTCCGACGCTACAGCGCTTCAAAGTTGGAATTTTTCTCTCTCTTTCAACTTTGACGGGCCGTAGCCGCTAAACGGTTAGAGATAGGGCGTCCGGAGCGGTCGCAATCGATTCCGCGGACATTTTTCTATCGGAAACCGTCTAACTCGTCCGTCCGAACGTCGTCGTTAACGCGCGACACGAGAAAACGTCGAAAGATGTCGTTTTCGGGGTCGATTTTTTCGCGTTTTTTCGAAGTCCCGAAACTTCAAACGCCCGTATCTCTTAAACGGTTAGAGATATCGAAGCGTGCTAAAAAAATTCTTGTTCGGCGCGTAAAAATCTACCGGATAGGATGATAAAAACGGTAATTTTCGGACTTCGATATTTTACCGAAATTTCTCGACCGAATCTCCGTATCTCGGTTATGCGTGGTCGCAGCGCGACCGTTCGGTGCTCATTCGAAAGATCTCGACGCGTACTTTCGAACTGCGCAAACCGGGATCCTCTATCTATAACCGTTTAGGAGCTACGGCGCTTCAAAGTTTCGGAGTTAAGCATTTTTGGAAATTTCGAAACTTCAAACGCGATTTTCTCCTTAACGGTTAGAGATAGAGAGGCAAACTTTTTTTTATCGTAATCTACGCGAAAATACGCGTCTTTTGATATATCACTCGACCCCATTCGGAGCTCCGTTAAGGAGTTGAGTTTTGCACCTCAACTTTCAAACGTCCATATCTCCTAAACGGTTAGGGCTAAGGGGCTGAAATTTCTCAGGCGTAATACACCCATATATGGCCACGTTCCGGTAGGGTCAAAACCCCGAAATTCCGACCCTCGATTTTTCGGGTCGAAAAAATTTCATCGATTTGGTCAGAAAAAAATGCGACGTTTCTGCTGCGCGTTAACGGGAAGAGTTAGACGTTCGCTTATCGGCGCGTCGTAAGGACCCTACGAGGGTTCTAAACAGGCGAAAGAAGGACGCCCTAGCTCAACGCGTTCCGACGCTACAGCGCTTCAAAGTTGGAATTTTTTTTCCCTCTCTTTCAACTTTGACGGGCCGTAGCCGCTAAACGGTTAGAGATAGGGCGTCCGGAGCGGTCGCAATCGATTCCGCGGACATTTTTCTATCGGAAACCGTCTAACTCGTCCGTCCGAACGTCGTCGTTAACGCGCGACACGAGAAAACGTCGAAAGATGTCGTTTTCGGGGTCGATTTTTTCGCGTTTTTTCGAAGTCCCGAAACTTCAAACGCCCGTATCTCTTAAACGGTTAGAGATATCGAAGCGTGCTAAAAAATTCTTGTTCGGCGCGTAAAAATCTACCGGATAGGATGATAAAAACGGTAATTTTCGGACTTCGATATTTTACCGAAATTTCTCGACCGAATCTCCGTATCTCGGTTATGCGTGGTCGCAGCGCGACCGTTCGGTGCTCATTCGAAAGATCTCGACGCGTACTTTCGAACTGCGCAAACCGGGATCCTCTATCTATAACCGTTTAGGAGCTACGGCGCTTCAAAGTTTCGGAGTTAAGCATTTTTGGAAATTTCGAAACTTCAAACGCGATTTTCTCCTTAACGGTTAGAGATAGAGAGGCAAACTTTTTTATCGTAATCTACGCGAAAATACGCGTCTTTTGATATATCACTCGACCCCATTCGAGCTCCGTTAAGGAGTTGAGTTTTGCACCCCCTCAACTTTCAAACGTCCATATCTCCTAAACGGTTAGGGCTAGGGGCTGAAATTTCTCAGGCGTAATACACCCATATATGGCCACGTTCCGGTAGGGTCAAAACCCCGAAATTCCGACCCTCGATTTTTCGGGTCGAAAAAATTTCATCGATTTGGTCAGAAAATGCGACGTTTCTGCTGCGCGTTAACGGGAAGAGTTAGACGTTCGCTTATCGGCGCGTCGTAAGGACCCTACGAGGGTTCTAAACAGGCGAAAGAAGGACGCCCTAGCTCAACGCGTTCCGACGCTACAGCGCTTCAAAGTTGGAATTTTTTTCTCTCTTTCAACTTTGACGGGCCGTAGCCGCTAAACGGTTAGAGATAGGGCGTCCGGAGCGGTCGCAATCGATTCCGCGGACATTTTTCTATCGGAAACCGTCTAACTCGTCCGTCCGAACGTCGTCGTTAACGCGCGACACGAGAAAACGTCGAAAGATGTCGTTTTCGGGGTCGATTTTTTCGCGTTTTTTCGAAGTCCCGAAACTTCAAACGCCCGTATCTCTTAAACGGTTAGAGATATCGAAGCGTGCTAAAAAAATCTTGTTCGGCGCGTAAAAATCTACCGGATAGGATGATAAAACGGTAATTTTCGGACTTCGATATTTTACCGAAATTTCTCGACCGAATCTCCGTATCTCGGTTATGCGTGGTCGCAGCGCGACCGTTCGGTGCTCATTCGAAAGATCTCGACGCGTACTTTCGAACTGCGCAAACCGGGATCCTCTATCTATAACCGTTTAGGAGCTACGGCGCTTCAAAGTTTCGGAGTTAAGCATTTTTGGAAATTTCGAAACTTCAAACGCGATTTTCTCCTTAACGGTTAGAGATAGAGAGGCAAACTTTTTTATCGTAATCTACGCGAAAATACGCGTCTTTTGATATATCACTCGACCCCATTCGAGCTCCGTTAAGGAGTTGAGTTTTGCACCCTCAACTTTCAAACGTCCATATCTCCTAAACGGTTAGGGCTAGGGGCTGAAATTTCTCAGGCGTAATACACCCATATATGGCCACGTTCCGGTAGGGTCAAAACCCCGAAATTCCGACCCTCGATTTTTCGGGTCGAAAAAATTTCATCGATTTGGTCAGAAAAATGCGACGTTTCTGCTGCGCGTTAACGGGAAGAGTTAGACGTTCGCTTATCGGCGCGTCGTAAGGACCCTACGAGGGTTCTAAACAGGCGAAAGAAGGACGCCCTAGCTCAACGCGTTCCGACGCTACAGCGCTTCAAAGTTGGAATTTTTTTCTCTCTTTCAACTTTGACGGGCCGTAGCCGCTAAACGGTTAGAGATAGGGCGTCCGGAGCGGTCGCAATCGATTCCGCGGACATTTTTCTATCGGAAACCGTCTAACTCGTCCGTCCGAACGTCGTCGTTAACGCGCGACACGAGAAAACGTCGAAAGATGTCGTTTTCGGGGTCGATTTTTTCGCGTTTTTTCGAAGTCCTGAAACTTCAAACGCCCGTATCTCTTAAACGGTTAGAGATATCGAAGCGTGCTAAAAAATTCTTGTTCGGCGCGTAAAAATTTACCGGATAGGATGATAAAAACGGTAATTTTCGGACTTCGATATTTTACCGAAATTTCTCGACCGAATCTCCGTATCTCGGTTATGCGTGGTCGCAGCGCGACCGTTCGGTGCTCATTCGAAAGATCTCGACGCGTACTTTCGAACTGCGCAAACCGGGATCCTCTATCTATAACCGTTTAGGAGCTACGGCGCTTCAAAGTTTCGGAGTTAAGCATTTTTGGAAATTTCGAAACTTCAAACGCGATTTTCTCCTTAACGGTTAGAGATAGAGAGGCAAACTTTTTTATCGTAATCTACGCGAAAATACGCGTCTTTTGATATATCACTCGACCCCATTCGAGCTCCGTTAAGGAGTTGAGTTTTGCACCCTCAACTTTCAAACGTCCATATCTCCTAAACGGTTAGGGCTAGGGGCTGAAATTTCTCAGGCGTAATACACCCATATATGGCCACGTTCCGGTAGGGTCAAAACCCCGAAATTCCGACCTCGATTTTTCGGGTCGAAAAAATTTCATCGATTTGGTCAGAAAATGCGACGTTTCTGCTGCGCGTTAACGGGAAGAGTTAGACGTTCGCTTATCGGCGCGTCGTAAGGACCCTACGAGGGTTCTAAACAGGCGAAAGAAGGACGCCCTAGCTCAACGCGTTCCGACGCTACAGCGCTTCAAAGTTGGAATTTTTTTTCCCTCTCTTTCAACTTTGACGGGCCGTAGCCGCTAAACGGTTAGAGATAGGGCGTCCGGAGCGGTCGCAATCGATTCCGCGGACATTTTTCTATCGGAAACCGTCTAACTCGTCCGTCCGAACGTCGTCGTTAACGCGCGACACGAGAAAACGTCGAAAGATGTCGTTTTCGGGGTCGATTTTTTCGCGTTTTTTCGAAGTCCCGAAACTTCAAACGCCCGTATCTCTTAAACGGTTAGAGATATCGAAGCGTGCTAAAAATTCTTGTTCGGCGCGTAAAAATCTACCGGATAGGATGATAAAACGGTAATTTTCGGACTTCGATATTTTACCGAAATTTCTCGACCGAATCTCCGTATCTCGGTTATGCGTGGTCGCAGCGCGATTGTTCGGTGCTCATTCGAAAGATCTCGACGCGTACTTTCGAACTGCGCAAACCGGGATCCTCTATCTATAACCGTTTAGGAGCTACGGCGCTTCAAAGTTTCGGAGTTAAGCATTTTTGGAAATTTCGAAACTTCAAACGCGATTTTCTCCTTAACGGTTAGAGATAGAGAGGCAAACTTTTTTATCGTAATCTACGCGAAAATACGCGTCTTTTGATATATCACTCGACCCCATTCGAGCTCCGTTAAGGAGTTGAGTTTTGCACCTCAACTTTCAAACGTCCATATCTCCTAAACGGTTAGGGCTAGGGGCTGAAATTTCTCAGGCGTAATACACCCATATATGGCCACGTTCCGGTAGGGTCAAAACCCCGAAATTCCGACCCTCGATTTTTCGGGTCGAAAAAATTTCATCGATTTGGTCAGAAAAAAATGCGACGTTTCTGCTGCGCGTTAACGGGAAGAGTTATACGTTCGCGTATCGGCGCGTCGTAAGGACCCTACGAGGGTTCTAAACAGGCGAAAGAAGGACGCCCTAGCTCAACGCGTTCCGACGCTACAGCGCTTCAAAGTTGGAATTTTTTTTCCCTCTCTTTCAACTTTGACGGGCCGTAGCCGCTAAACGGTTAGAGATAGGGCGTCCGGAGCGGTCGCAATCGATTCCGCGGACATTTTTCTATCGGAAACCGTCTAACTCGTCCGTCCGAACGTCGTCGTTAACGCGCGACACGAGAAAACGTCGAAAGATGTCGTTTTCGGGGTCGATTTTTTCGCGTTTTTTCGAAGTCCCGAAACTTCAAACGCCCGTATCTCTTAAACGGTTAGAGATATCGAAGCGTGCTAAAAAAATTCTTGTTCGGCGCGTAAAAATCTACCGGATAGGATGATAAAACGGTAATTTTCGGACTTCGATATTTTACCGAAATTTCTCGACCGAATCTCCGTATCTCGGTTATGCGTGGTCGCAGCGCGACCGTTCGGTGCTCATTCGAAAGATCTCGACGCGTACTTTCGAACTGCGCAAACCGGGATCCTCTATCTATAACCGTTTAGGAGCTACGGCGCTTCAAAGTTTCGGAGTTAAGCATTTTTGGAAATTTCGAAACTTCAAACGCGATTTTCTCCTTAACGGTTAGAGATAGAGAGGCAAACTTTTTTATCGTAATCTACGCGAAAATACGCGTCTTTTGATATATCACTCGACCCCATTCGGAGCTCCGTTAAGGAGTTGAGTTTTGCACCTCAACTTTCAAACGTCCATATCTCCTAAACGGTTAGGGCTAGGGGCTGAAATTTCTCAGGCGTAATACACCCATATATGGCCACGTTCCGGTAGGGTCAAAACCCCGAAATTCCGACCTCGATTTTTCGGGTCGAAAAAATTTCATCGTTTTGGTCAGAAAAATGCGACGTTTCTGCTGCGCGTTAACGGGAAGAGTTAGACGTTCGCTTATCGGCGCGTCGTAAGGACCCTACGAGGGTTCTAAACAGGCGAAAGAAGGACGCCCTAGCTCAACGCGTTCCGACGCTACAGCGCTTCAAAGTTGGAATTTTTTCTCTCTCTTTCAACTTTGACGGGCCGTAGCCGCTAAACGGTTAGAGATAGGGCGTCCGGAGCGGTCGCAATCAATTCCGCGGACATTTTTCTATCGGAAACCGTCTAACTCGTCCGTCCGAACGTCGTCGTTAACGCGCGACACGAGAAAACGTCGAAAGATGTCGTTTTCGGGGTCGATTTTTTCGCGTTTTTTCGAAGTCCTGAAACTTCAAACGCCCGTATCTCTTAAACGGTTAGAGATATCGAAGCGTGCTAAAAAATTCTTGTTCGGCGCGTAAAAATCTACCGGATAGGATGATAAAACGGTAATTTTCGGACTTCGATATTTTACCGAAATTTCTCGACCGAATCTCCGTATCTCGGTTATGCGTGGTCGCAGCGCGACCGTTCGGTGCTCATTCGAAAGATCTCGACGCGTACTTTCGAACTGCGCAAACCGGGATCCTCTATCTATAACCGTTTAGGAGCTACGACGCTTCAAAGTTTCGGAGTTAAGCATTTTTGGAAATTTCGAAACTTCAAACGCGATTTTCTCCTTAACGGTTAGAGATAGAGAGGCAAACTTTTTTATCGTAATCTACGCGAAAATACGCGTCTTTTGATATATCACTCGACCCCATTCGGAGCTCCGTTAAGGAGTTGAGTTTTGCACCTCAACTTTCAAACGTCCATATCTCCTAAACGGTTAGGGCTAGGGGCTGAAATTTCTCAGGCGTAATACACCCATATATGGCCACGTTCCGGTAGGGTCAAAACCCCGAAATTCCGACCCTCGATTTTTCGGGTCGAAAAAATTTCATCGTTTTGGTCAGAAAAATGCGACGTTTCTGCTGCGCGTTAACGGGAAGAGTTAGACGTTCGCTTATCGGCGCGTCGTAAGGACCCTACGAGGGTTCTAAACAGGCGAAAGAAGGACGCCCTAGCTCAACGCGTTCCGACGCTACAGCGCTTCAAAGTTGGAATTTTTTTCTCTCTTTCAACTTTGACGGGCCGTAGCCGCTAAACGGTTAGAGATAGGGCGTCCGGAGCGGTCGCAATCGATTCCGCGGACATTTTTCTATCGGAAACCGTCTAACTCGTCCGTCCGAACGTCGTCGTTAACGCGCGACACGAGAAAACGTCGAAAGATGTCGTTTTCGGGGTCGATTTTTTCGCGTTTTTTCGAAGTCCCGAAACTTCAAACGCCCGTATCTCTTAAACGGTTAGAGATATCGAAGCGTGCTAAAAAATTCTTGTTCGGCGCGTAAAAATCTACCGGATAGGATGATAAAACGGTAATTTTCGGACTTCGATATTTTACCGAAATTTCTCGACCGAATCTCCGTATCTCGGTTATGCGTGGTCGCAGCGCGACCGTTCGGTGCTCATTCGAAAGATCTCGACGCGTACTTTCGAACTGCGCAAACCGGGATCCTCTATCTATAACCGTTTAGGAGCTACGGCGCTTCAAAGTTTCGGAGTTAAGCATTTTGGAAATTTCGAAACTTCAAACGCGATTTTCTCCTTAACGGTTAGAGATAGAGAGGCAAACTTTTTTATCGTAATCTACGCGAAAATACGCGTCTTTTGATATATCACTCGACCCCATTCGGAGCTCCGTTAAGGAGTTGAGTTTTGCACCCTCAACTTTCAAACGTCCATATCTCCTAAACGGTTAGGGCTAGGGGCTGAAATTTCTCAGGCGTAATACACCCATATATGGCCACGTTCCGGTAGGGTCAAAACCCCGAAATTCCGACCCTCGATTTTTCGGGTCGAAAAATTTCATCGTTTTGGTCAGAAAATGCGACGTTTCTGCTGCGCGTTAACGGGAAGAGTTAGACGTTCGCTTATCGGCGCGTCGTAAGGACTTCTACGAGGGTTCTAAACAGGCGAAAGAAGGACGCCCTAGCTCAACGCGTTCCGACGCTACAGCGCTTCAAAGTTGGAATTTTTCTCTCTCTTTCAACTTTGACGGGCCGTAGCCGCTAAACGGTTAGAGATAGGGCGTCCGGAGCGGTCGCAATCGATTCCGCGGACATTTTTCTATCGGAAACCGTCTAACTCGTCCGTCCGAACGTCGTCGTTAACGCGCGACACGAGAAAACGTCGAAAGATGTCGTTTTCGGGGTCGATTTTTTCGCGTTTTTTCGAAGTCCCGAAACTTCAAACGCCCGTATCTCTTAAACGGTTAGAGATATCGAAGCGTGCTAAAAAAATTCTTGTTCGGCGCGTAAAAATCTACCGGATAGGATGATAAAAACGGTAATTTTCGGACTTCGATATTTTACCGAAATTTCTCGACCGAATCTCCGTATCTCGGTTATGCGTGGTCGCAGCGCGACCGTTCGGTGCTCATTCGAAAGATCTCGACGCGTACTTTCGAACTGCGCAAACCGGGATCCTCTATCTATAACCGTTTAGGAGCTACGGCGCTTCAAAGTTTCGGAGTTAAGCATTTTTGGAAATTTCGAAACTTCAAACGCGATTTTCTCCTTAACGGTTAGAGATAGAGAGGCAAACTTTTTTTTATCGTAATCTACGCGAAAATACGCGTCTTTTGATATATCACTCGACCCCATTCGGAGCTCCGTTAAGGAGTTGAGTTTTGCACCCCCTCAACTTTCAAACGTCCATATCTCCTAAACGGTTAGGGCTAAGGGGCTGAAATTTCTCAGGCGTAATACACCCATATATGGCCACGTTCCGGTAGGGTCAAAACCCCGAAATTCCGACCCTCGATTTTTCGGGTCGAAAAAATTTCATCGATTTGGTCAGAAAATGCGACGTTTCTGCTGCGCGTTAACGGGAAGAGTTAGACGTTCGCTTATCGGCGCGTCGTAAGGACCCCTACGAGGGTTCTAAACAGGCGAAAGAAGGACGCCCTAGCTCAACGCGTTCCGACGCTACAGCGCTTCAAAGTTGGAATTTTTTTCTCTCTTTCAACTATGACGGGCCGTAGCCGCTAAACGGTTAGAGATAGGGCGTCCGGAGCGGTCGCAATCGATTCCGCGGACATTTTTCTATCGGAAACCGTCTAACTCGTCCGTCCGAACGTCGTCGTTAACGCGCGACACGAGAAAACGTCGAAAGATGTCGTTTTCGGGGTCGATTTTTTCGCGTTTTTTCGAAGTCCCGAAACTTCAAACGCCCGTATCTCTTAAACGGTTAGAGATATCGAAGCGTGCTAAAAAGAATCTTGTTCGGCGCGTAAAAATCTACCGGATAGGATGATAAAAACGGTAATTTTCGGACTTCGATATTTTACCGAAATTTCTCGACCGAATCTCCGTATCTCGGTTATGCGTGGTCGCAGCGCGACCGTTCGGTGCTCATTCGAAAGATCTCGACGCGTACTTTCGAACTGCGCAAACCGGGATCCTCTATCTATAACCGTTTAGGAGCTACGGCGCTTCAAAGTTTCGGAGTTAAGCATTTTTGGAAATTTCGAAACTTCAAACGCGATTTTCTCCTTAACGGTTAGAGATAGAGAGGCAAACTTTTTTATCGTAATCTACGCGAAAATACGCGTCTTTTGATATATCACTCGACCCCATTCGAGCTCCGTTAAGGAGTTGAGTTTTGCACCCTCAACTTTCAAACGTCCATATCTCCTAAACGGTTAGGCTAGGGGCTGAAATTTCTCAGGCGTAATACACCCATATATGGCCACGTTCCGGTAGGGTCAAAACCCCGAAATTCCGACCTCGATTTTTCGGGTCGAAAAAATTTCATCGTTTTGGTCAGAAAATGCGACGTTTCTGCTGCGCGTTAACGGGAAGAGTTAGACGTTCGCTTATCGGCGCGTCGTAAGGACCCCTACGAGGGTTCTAAACAGGCGAAAGAAGGACGCCCTAGCTCAACGCGTTCCGACGCTACAGCGCTTCAAAGTTGGAATTTTTTTTCTCTCTCTTTCAACTTTGACGGGCCGTAGCCGCTAAACGGTTAGAGATAGGGCGTCCGGAGCGGTCGCAATCGATTCCGCGGACATTTTTCTATCGGAAACCGTCTAACTCGTCCGTCCGAACGTCGTCGTTAACGCGCGACACGAGAAAACGTCGAAAGATGTCGTTTTCGGGGTCGATTTTTTCGCGTTTTTTCGAAGTCCCGAAACTTCAAACGCCCGTATCTCTTAAACGGTTAGAGATATCGAAGCGTGCTAAAAAATTCTTGTTCGGCGCGTAAAAATCTACCGGATAGGATGATAAAACGGTAATTTTCGGACTTCGATATTTTACCGAAATTTCTCGACCGAATCTCCGTATCTCGGTTATGCGTGGTCGCAGCGCGACCGTTCGGTGCTCATTCGAAAGATCTCGACGCGTACTTTCGAACTGCGCAAACCGGGATCCTCTATCTATAACCGTTTAGGAGCTACGGCGCTTCAAAGTTTCGGAGTTAAGCATTTTTGGAAATTTCGAAACTTCAAACGCGATTTTCTCCTTAACGGTTAGAGATAGAGAGGCAAACTTTTTTATCGTAATCTACGCGAAAATACGCGTCTTTTGATATATCACTCGACCCCATTCGAGCTCCGTTAAGGAGTTGAGTTTTGCACCCTCAACTTTCAAACGTCCATATCTCCTAAACGGTTAGGGCTAGGGGCTGAAATTTCTCAGGCGTAATACACCCATATATGGCCACGTTCCGGTAGGGTCAAAACCCCGAAATTCCGACCCTCGATTTTTCGGGTCGAAAAAATTTCATCGTTTTGGTCAGAAAAATGCGACGTTTCTGCTGCGCGTTAACGGGAAGAGTTAGACGTTCGCTTATCGGCGCGTCGTAAGGACTTCTACGAGGGTTCTAAACAGGCGAAAGAAGGACGCCCTAGCTCAACGCGTTCCGACGCTACAGCGCTTCAAAGTTGGAATTTTTTTCTCTCTTTCAACTTTGACGGGCCGTAGCCGCTAAACGGTTAGAGATAGGGCGTCCGGAGCGGTCGCAATCGATTCCGCGGACATTTTTCTATCGGAAACCGTCTAACTCGTCCGTCCGAACGTCGTCGTTAACGCGCGACACGAGAAAACGTCGAAAGATGTCGTTTTCGGGTCGATTTTTTCGCGTTTTTTCGAAGTCCTGAAACTTCAAACGCCCGTATCTCTTAAACGGTTAGAGATATCGAAGCGTGCTAAAAAATTCTTGTTCGGCGCGTAAAAATCTACCGGATAGGATGATAAAACGGTAATTTTCGGACTTCGATATTTTACCGAAATTTCTCGACCGAATCTCCGTATCTCGAAAGTTATGCGTGGTCGCAGCGCGATTGTTCGGTGCTCATTCGAAAGATCTCGACGCGTACTTTCGAACTGCGCAAATTGGGATCCTCTATCTATAACCGTTTAGAGCTACGGCGCTTCAAAGTTTCGGAGTTAAGCATTTTTGGAAATTTCGAAACTTCAAACGCGATTTTCTCCTTAACGGTTAGAGATAGAGAGGCAAACTCTTTTTTATCGTAATCTACGCGAAAATACGCGTCTTTTGATATATAACTCGACCCCATTCGGAGCTCCGTTAAGGAGTTGAGTTTTGCACCCTCAACTTTCAAACGTCCATATCTCCTAAACGGTTAGGGCTAGGGGCTGAAATTTCTCAGGCGTAATACACCCATATATGGCCACGTTCCGGTAGGGTCAAAACCCGAAATTCCGACCTCGATTTTTCGGGTCGAAAAAATTTCATCGATTTGGTCAGAAAAATGCGACGTTTCTGCCGCGCGTTAACGGGAAGAGTTAGACGTTCGCTTATCGGCGCGTCGTAAGGACTCCTACGAGGGTTCTAAACAGGCTAAAGAAGGACGCCCTAGCTCAACGCGTTCCGACGCTACAGCGCTTCAAAGTTGGAATTTTTTTTCTCTCTCTTTCAACTTTGACGGGCCGTAGCCGCTAAACGGTTAGAGATAGGGCGTCCGGAGCGGTCGCAATCGATTCCGCGGACATTTTTCTATCGGAAACCGTCTAACGCGTCCGGCCGAACGTCGTCGTTAACGCGCGACACGAGAAAACGTCGAACGTTGTCGTTTTCGGGGTCGATTTTTTCGCGTTTTTTCGACGTCCTGAAACTTCAAACGCCCGTATCTCTTAAACGGTTAGAGATATCGAAGCGTGCTAAAAAAATTCTTGTTCGGCGCGTAAAAATCTACCGGATAGGATGATAAAACGGTAATTTTCGGACTTCGATATTTTACCGAAATTTCTCGACCGAATCTCCGTATCTCGGTTATGCGTGGTCGCAGCGCGACCGTTCGGTGCTCATTCGAAAGATCTCGACGCGTACTTTCGAACTGCGCAAACCGGGATCCTCTATCTATAACCGTTTAGGAGCTACGGCGCTTCAAAGTTTCGGAGTTAAGCATTTTTGGAAATTTCTGAAACTTCAAACGCGATTTTCTCCTTAACGGTTAGAGATAGAGAGGCAAACTTTTTTATCGTAATCTACGCGAAAATACGCGTCTTTTGATATATCACTCGACCCCATTCGGAGCTCCGTTAAGGAGTTGAGTTTTGCACCCCTCAACTTTCAAACGTCCATATCTCCTAAACGGTTAGGCTAGGGGCTGAAATTTCTCAGGCGTAATACACCCATATATGGCCACGTTCCGGTAGGGTCAAAACCCCGAAATTCCGACCTCGATTTTTCGGGTCGAAAAAATTTCATCGTTTTGGTCAGAAAATGCGACGTTTCTGCTGCGCGTTAACGGGAAGAGTTAGACGTTCGCTTATCGGCGCGTCGTAAGGACCCCTACGAGGGTTCTAAACAGGCGAAAGAAGGACGCCCTAGCTCAACGCGTTCCGACGCTACAGCGCTTCAAAGTTGGAATTTTTTTCTCTCTCTTTCAACTTTGACGGGCCGTAGCCGCTAAACGGTTAGAGATAGGGCGTCCGGAGCGGTCGCAATCGATTCCGCGGACATTTTTCTATCGGAAACCGTCTAACTCGTCCGTCCGAACGTCGCCGTTAACGCGCGACACGAGAAAACGTCGAAAGATGTCGTTTTGGGGGTCGATTTTTTCGCGTTTTTTCGAAGTCCCGAAAATTCAAACGCCAGTATCTCTTAAACGGTTAGAGATATCGAAGCGTGCTAAAAATTCTTGTTCGGCGCGTAAAAATCTACCGGATAGGATGATAAAACGGTAATTTTCGGACTTCGATATTTTACCGAAATTTCTCGACCGAATCTCCGTATCTCGGTTATGCGTGATCGCAGCGCGACCGTTCGGTGCTCATTCGAAAGATCTCGACGCGTACTTTCGAACTGCGCAAACCGGGATCCTCTATCTATAACCGTTTAGGAGCTACGGCGCTTCAAAGTTTCGGAGTTAAGCATTTTTGGAAATTTCTGAAACTTCAAACGCGATTTTCTCCTTAACGGTTAGAGATAGAGAGGCAAACTTTTTTATCGTAATCTACGCGAAAATACGCGTCTTTTGATATATCACTCGACCCCATTCGAGCTCCGTTAAGGAGTTGAGTTTTGCACCCTCAACTTTCAAACGTCCATATCTCCTAAACGGTTAGGCTAGGGGCTGAAATTTCTCAGGCGTAATACACCCATATATGGCCACGTTCCGGTAGGGTCAAAACCCCGAAATTCCGACCTCGATTTTTCGGGTCGAAAAAATTTCATCGTTTTGGTCAGAAAAATGCGACGTTTCTGCTGCGCGTTAACGGGAAGAGTTAGACGTTCGCTTATCGGCGCGTCGTAAGGACTTCTACGAGGGTTCTAAACAGGCGAAAGAAGGACGCCCTAGCTCAACGCGTTCCGACGCTACAGCGCTTCAAAGTTGGAATTTTTTTTCCCTCTCTTTCAACTTTGACGGGCCGTAGCCGCTAAACGGTTAGAGATAGGGCGTCCGGAGCGGTCGCAATCGATTCCGCGGACATTTTTCTATCGGAAACCGTCTAACTCGTCCGTCCGAACGTCGTCGTTAACGCGCGACACGAGAAAACGTCGAAAGATGTCGTTTTCGGGGTCGATTTTTTCGCGTTTTTTCGAAGTCCCGAAACTTCAAACGCCCGTATCTCTTAAACGGTTAGAGATATCGAAGCGTGCTAAAAAATTCTTGTTCGGCGCGTAAAAATCTACCGGATAGGATGATAAAACGGTAATTTTCGGACTTCGATATTTTACCGAAATTTCTCGACCGAATCTCCGTATCTCGGTTATGCGTGGTCGCAGCGCGACCGTTCGGTGCTCATTCGAAAGATCTCGACGCGTACTTTCGAACTGCGCAAACCGGGATCCTCTATCTATAACCGTTTAGGAGCTACGGCGCTTCAAAGTTTCGGAGTTAAGCATTTTTGGAAATTTCGAAACTTCAAACGCGATTTTCTCCTTAACGGTTAGAGATAGAGAGGCAAACTTTTTTATCGTAATCTACGCGAAAATACGCGTCTTTTGATATATCACTCGACCCCATTCGAGCTCCGTTAAGGAGTTGAGTTTTGCACCCTCAACTTTCAAACGTCCATATCTCCTAAACGGTTAGGGCTAGGGGCTGAAATTTCTCAGGCGTAATACACCCATATATGGCCACGTTCCGGTAGGGTCAAAACCCCGAAATTCCGACCCTCGATTTTTCGGGTCGAAAAATTTCATCGATTTGGTCAGAAAAATGCGACGTTTCTGCTGCGCGTTAACGGGAAGAGTTAGACGTTCGCTTATCGGCGCGTCGTAAGGACATCTACGAGGGTTCTAAACAGGCGAAAGAAGGACGCCCTAGCTCAACGCGTTCCGACGCTACAGCGCTTCAAAGTTGGAATTTTTTTTCCCTCTCTTTCAACTTTGACGGGCCGTAGCCGCTAAACGGTTAGAGATAGGGCGTCCGGAGCGGTCGCAATCGATTCCGCGGACATTTTTCTATCGGAAACCGTCTAACTCGTCCGTCCGAACGTCGTCGTTAACGCGCGACACGAGAAAACGTCGAAAGATGTCGTTTTCGGGGTCGATTTTTTCGCGTTTTTTCGAAGTCCCGAAACTTCAAACGCCCGTATCTCTTAAACGGTTAGAGATATCGAAGCGTGCTAAAAAAATTCTTGTTCGGCGCGTAAAAATCTACCGGATAGGATGATAAAAACGGTAATTTTCGGACTTCGATATTTTACCGAAATTTCTCGACCGAATCTCCGTATCTCGGTTATGCGTGGTCGCAGCGCGACCGTTCGGTGCTCATTCGAAAGATCTCGACGCGTACTTTCGAACTGCGCAAACCGGGATCCTCTATCTATAACCGTTTAGGAGCTACGGCGCTTCAAAGTTTCGGAGTTAAGCATTTTTGGAAATTTCGAAACTTCAAACGCGATTTTCTCCTTAACGGTTAGAGATAGAGAGGCAAACTTTTTTTTATCGTAATCTACGCGAAAATACGCGTCTTTTGATATATCACTCGACCCCATTCGGAGCTCCGTTAAGGAGTTGAGTTTTGCACCCTCAACTTTCAAACGTCCATATCTCCTAAACGGTTAGGGCTAGGGGCTGAAATTTCTCAGGCGTAATACACCCATATATGGCCACGTTCCGGTAGGGTCAAAACCCCGAAATTCCGACCCTCGATTTTTCGGGTCGAAAAAATTTCATCGATTTGGTCAGAAAAAATGCGACGTTTCTGCTGCGCGTTAACGGGAAGAGTTAGACGTTCGCTTATCGGCGCGTCGTAAGGACCCTACGAGGGTTCTAAACAGGCGAAAGAAGGACGCCCTAGCTCAACGCGTTCCGACGCTACAGCGCTTCAAAGTTGGAATTTTTTTCTCTCTTTCAACTTTGACGGGCCGTAGCCGCTAAACGGTTAGAGATAGGGCGTCCGGAGCGGTCGCAATCGATTCCGCGGACATTTTTCTATCGGAAACCGTCTAACTCGTCCGTCCGAACGTCGTCGTTAACGCGCGACACGAGAAAACGTCGAAAGATGTCGTTTTCGGGTCGATTTTTTCGCGTTTTTTCGAAGTCCCGAAACTTCAAACGCCCGTATCTCTTAAACGGTTAGAGATATCGAAGCGTGCTAAAAAATTCTTGTTCGGCGCGTAAAAATCTACCGGATAGGATGATAAAACGGTAATTTTCGGACTTCGATATTTTACCGAAATTTCTCGACCGAATCTCCGTATCTCGGTTATGCGTGGTCGCAGCGCGACCGTTCGGTGCTCATTCGAAAGATCTCGACGCGTACTTTCGAACTGCGCAAACTGGGATCCTCTATCTATAACCGTTTAGGAGCTACGGCGCTTCAAAGTTTCGGAGTTAAGCATTTTTGGAAATTTCGAAACTTCAAACGCGATTTTCTCCTTAACGGTTAGAGATAGAGAGGCAAACTTTTTTATCGTAATCTACGCGAAAATACGCGTCTTTTGATATATCACTCGACCCCATTCGGAGCTCCGTTAAGGAGTTGAGTTTTGCACCCTCAACTTTCAAACGTCCATATCTCCTAAACGGTTAGGGCTAGGGGCTGAAATTTCTCAGGCGTAATACACCCATATATGGCCACGTTCCGGTAGGGTCAAAACCCCGAAATTCCGACCTCGATTTTTCGGGTCGAAAAATTTCATCGATTTGGTCAGAAAAATGCGACGTTTCTGCTGCGCGTTAACGGGAAGAGTTAGACGTTCGCTTATCGGCGCGTCGTAAGGACTTCTACGAGGGTTCTAAACAGGCGAAAGAAGGACGCCCTAGCTCAACGCGTTCCGACGCTACAGCGCTTCAAAGTTGGAATTTTTTTCTCTCTCTTTCAACTTTGACGGGCCGTAGCCGCTAAACGGTTAGAGATAGGCGTCCGGAGCGGTCGCAATCGATTCCGCGGACATTTTTCTATCGGAAACCGTCTAACTCGTCCGTCCGGAACGTCGTCGTTAACGCGCGACACGAGAAAACGTCGAAAGATGTCGTTTTCGGGGTCGATTTTTTCGCGTTTTTTCGAAGTCCCGAAACTTCAAACGCCCGTATCTCTTAAACGGTTAGAGATATCGAAGCGTCATAAAAAATTCTTGTTCGGCGCGTAAAAATCTACCGGATAGGATGATAAAACGGTAATTTTCGGACTTCGATATTTTACCGAAATTTCTCGACCGAATCTCCGTATCTCGGTTATGCGTGGTCGCAGCGCGACCGTTCGGTGCTCATTCGAAAGATCTCGACGCGTACTTTCGAACTGCGCAAACCGGGATCCTCTATCTATAACCGTTTAGGAGCTACGGCGCTTCAAAGTTTCGGAGTTAAGCATTTGTGGAAATTTCGAAACTTCAAACGCGATTTTCTCCTTAACGGTTAGAGATAGAGAGGCAAACTTTTTTATCGTAATCTACGCGAAAATACGCGTCTTTTGATATATCACTCGACCCCATTCGAGCTCCGTTAAGGAGTTGAGTTTTGCACCCTCAACTTTCAAACGTCCATATCTCCTAAACGGTTAGGCTAGGGGCTGAAATTTCTCAGGCGTAATACACCCATATATGGCCACGTTCCGGTAGGGTCAAAACCCCGAAATTCCGACCCTCGATTTTTCGGGTCGAAAAATTTCATCGATTTGGTCAGAAAATGCGACGTTTCTGCTGCGCGTTAACGGGAAGAGTTAGACGTTCGCTTATCGGCGCGTCGTAAGGACCCTACGAGGGTTCTAAACAGGCGAAAGAAGGACGCCCTAGCTCAACGCGTTCCGACGCTACAGCGCTTCAAAGTTGGAATTTTTTTCTCTCTTTCAACTTTGACGGGCCGTAGCCGCTAAACGGTTAGAGATAGGGCGTCCGGAGCGGTCGCAATCGATTCCGCGGACATTTTTCTATCGGAAACCGTCTAACTCGTCCGTCCGAACGTCGCCGTTAACGCGCGACACGAGAAAACGTCGAAAGATGTCGTTTTCGGGTCGATTTTTTCGCGTTTTTTCGAAGTCCTGAAACTTCAAACGCCCGTATCTCTTAAACGGTTAGAGATATCGAAGCGTGCTAAAAAATTCTTGTTCGGCGCGTAAAAATCTACCGGATAGGATGATAAAACGGTAATTTTCGGACTTCGATATTTTACCGAAATTTCTCGACCGAATCTCCGTATCTCGGTTATGCGTGGTCGCAGCGCGACCGTTCGGTGCTCATTCGAAAGATCTCGACGCGTACTTTCGAACTGCGCAAACCGGATCCTCTATCTATAACCGTTTAGGAGCTACGGCGCTTCAAAGTTTCGGAGTTAAGCATTTTTGGAAATTTCGAAACTTCAAACGCGATTTTCTCCTTAACGGTTAGAGATAGAGAGGCAAACTTTTTTATCGTAATCTACGCGAAAATACGCGTCTTTTGATATATCACTCGACCCCATTCGGAGCTCCGTTAAGGAGTTGAGTTTTGCACCCCTCAACTTTCAAACGTCCATATCTCCTAAACGGTTAGGCTAGGGGCTGAAATTTCTCAGGCGTAATACACCCATATATGGCCACGTTCCGGTAGGGTCAAAACCCCGAAATTCCGACCTCGATTTTTCGGGTCGAAAAAATTTCATCGTTTTGGTCAGAAAATGCGACGTTTCTGCTGCGCGTTAACGGGAAGAGTTAGACGTTCGCTTATCGGCGCGTCGTAAGGACCCTACGAGGGTTCTAAACAGGCGAAAGAAGGACGCCCTAGCTCAACGCGTTCCGACGCTACAGCGCTTCAAAGTTGGAATTTTTTTTCTCTCTCTTTCAACTTTGACGGGCCGTAGCCGCTAAACGGTTAGAGATAGGGCGTCCGGAGCGGTCGCAATCGATTCCGCGGACATTTTTCTATCGGAAACCGTCTAACTCGTCCGTCCGAACGTCGTCGTTAACGCGCGACACGAGAAAACGTCGAAAGATGTCGTTTTCGGGGTCGATTTTTTCGCGTTTTTTCGAAGTCCCGAAACTTCAAACGCCCGTATCTCTTAAACGGTTAGAGATATCGAAGCGTGCTAAAAAATTCTTGTTCGGCGCGTAAAAATCTACCGGATAGGATGATAAAACGGTAATTTTCGGACTTCGATATTTTACCGAAATTTCTCGACCGAATCTCCGTATCTCGGTTATGCGTGGTCGCAGCGCGACCGTTCGGTGCTCATTCGAAAGATCTCGACGCGTACTTTCGAACTGCGCAAACCGGGATCCTCTATCTATAACCGTTTAGGAGCTACGGCGCTTCAAAGTTTCGGAGTTAAGCATTTTTGGAAATTTCGAAACTTCAAACGCGATTTTCTCCTTAACGGTTAGAGATAGAGAGGCAAACTTTTTTATCGTAATCTACGCGAAAATACGCGTCTTTTGATATATCACTCGACCCCATTCGAGCTCCGTTAAGGAGTTGAGTTTTGCACCCCTCAACTTTCAAACGTCCATATCTCCTAAACGGTTAGGGCTAGGGGCTGAAATTTCTCAGGCGTAATACACCCATATATGGCCACGTTCCGGTAGGGTCAAAACCCCGAAATTCCGACCCTCGATTTTTCGGGTCGAAAAATTTCATCGATTTGGTCAGAAAAATGCGACGTTTCTGCTGCGCGTTAACGGGAAGAGTTAGACGTTCGCTTATCGGCGCGTCGTAAGGACCCTACGAGGGTTCTAAACAGGCGAAAGAAGGACGCCCTAGCTCAACGCGTTCCGACGCTACAGCGCTTCAAAGTTGGAATTTTTTTTCCCTCTCTTTCAACTTTGACGGGCCGTAGCCGCTAAACGGTTAGAGATAGGGCGTCCGGAGCGGTCGCAATCGATTCCGCGGACATTTTTCTATCGGAAACCGTCTAACTCGTCCGTCCGAACGTCGTCGTTAACGCGCGACACGAGAAAACGTCGAAAGATGTCGTTTTCGGGGTCGATTTTTTCGCGTTTTTTCGAAGTCCCGAAACTTCAAACGCCCGTATCTCTTAAACGGTTAGAGATATCGAAGCGTGCTAAAAATTCTTGTTCGGCGCGTAAAAATCTACCGGATAGGATGATAAAACGGTAATTTTCGGACTTCGATATTTTACCGAAATTTCTCGACCGAATCTCCGTATCTCGGTTATGCGTGGTCGCAGCGCGACCGTTCGGTGCTCATTCGAAAGATCTCGACGCGTACTTTCGAACTGCGCAAACCGGGATCCTCTATCTATAACCGTTTAGGAGCTACGGCGCTTCAAAGTTTCGGAGTTAAGCATTTTTGGAAATTTCGAAACTTCAAACGCGATTTTCTCCTTAACGGTTAGAGATAGAGAGGCAAACTTTTTTATCGTAATCTACGCGAAAATACGCGTCTTTTGATATATCACTCGACCCCATTCGGAGCTCCGTTAAGGAGTTGAGTTTTGCACCCTCAACTTTCAAACGTCCATATCTCCTAAACGGTTAGGGCTAGGGGCTGAAATTTCTCAGGCGTAATACACCCATATATGGCCACGTTCCGGTAGGGTCAAACTCCCGAAATTCCGACCCTCGATTTTTCGGGTCGAAAAAATTTCATCGTTTTGGTCAGAAAAATGCGACGTTTCTGCTGCGCGTTAACGGGAAGAGTTAGACGTTCGCTTATCGGCGCGTCGTAAGGACCCCTACGAGGGTTCTAAACAGGCGAAAGAAGGACGCCCTAGCTCAACGCGTTCCGACGCTACAGCGCTTCAAAGTTGGAATTTTTTTCTCTCTTTCAACTTTGACGGGCCGTAGCCGCTAAACGGTTAGAGATAGGGCGTCCGGAGCGGTCGCAATCGATTCCGCGGACATTTTTCTATCGGAAACCGTCTAACTCGTCCGTCCGAACGTCGTCGTTAACGCGCGACACGAGAAAACGTCGAAAGATGTCGTTTTCGGGGTCGATTTTTTCGCGTTTTTTCGAAGTCCCGAAACTTCAAAAGCCCGTATCTCTTAAACGGTTAGAGATATAGAAGCGTGCTAAAAAAATTATTTTTCGGCGCGTAAAAATCTACCGGATAGGATGATAAAAACGGTAATTTTCGGACTTCGATATTTTACCGAAATTTCTCGACCGAATCTCCGTATCTCGGTTATGCGTGGTCGCAGCGCGACCGTTCGGTGCTCATTCGAAAGATCTCGACGCGTACTTTCGAACTGCGCAAACCGGGATCCTCTATCTATAACCGTTTAGGAGCTACGGCGCTTCAAAGTTTCGGAGTTAAGCATTTTTGGAAATTTCGAAACTTCAAACGCGATTTTCTCCTTAACGGTTAGAGATAGAGAGGCAAACTTTTTTATCGTAATCTACGCGAAAATACGCGTCTTTTGATATATCACTCGACCCCATTCGGAGCTCCGTTAAGGAGTTGAGTTTTGCACCCTCAACTTTCAAACGTCCATATCTCCTAAACGGTTAGGGCTAGGGGCTGAAATTTCTCAGGCGTAATACACCCATATATGGCCACGTTCCGGTAGGGTCAAAACCCCGAAATTCCGACCTCGATTTTTCGGGTCGAAAAAATTTCATCGTTTTTCTCAGAAAAAAATGAGACGATTCTTCTGCTCGTTAAAGTGAAGAGTTATACTTTAGCTTATCGGCGCGTCGTAAGTACACCTAAGCGGGTTCTAAACAGGCTAAATAAGGACTCCCTAGCTCAACGCGTTCCGACGCTACAGCGCTTCAAAGTTGGAATTTTTTTCTCTCTTTCAACTTTGACGGGCCGTAGCCGCTAAACGGTTAGAGATAGGGCGTCCGGAGCGGTCGCAATCGATTCCGCGGACATTTTTCTATCGGAAACCGTCTAACTCGTCCGTCCGAACGTCGTCGTTAACGCGCGACACGAGAAAACGTCGAAAGATGTCGTTTTCGGGTCGATTTTTTCGCTTTTTTTCGATTTCCCTAAAGTTCAAACGCCCGTATCTCTTAAACGGTTAGAGATATCGAAGCGTGCTAAAAATTCTTGTTCGGCGCGTAAAAATCTACCGGATAGGATGATAAAACGGTAATTTTCGGACTTCGATATTTTACCGAAATTTCTCGACCGAATCTCCGTATCTCGGTTATGCGTGGTCGCAGCGCGACCGTTCGGTGCTCATTCGAAAGATCTCGACGCGTACTTTCGAACTGCGCAAACCGGGATCCTCTATCTATAACCGTTTAGGAGCTACGGCGCTTCAAAGTTTCGGAGTTAAGCATTTTTGGAAATTTCGAAACTTCAAACGCGATTTTCTCCTTAACGGTTAGAGATAGAGAGGCAAACTTTTTTATCGTAATCTACGCGAAAATACGCGTCTTTTGATATATCACTCGACCCCATTCGAGCTCCGTTAAGGAGTTGAGTTTTGCACCTCAACTTTCAAACGTCCATATCTCCTAAACGGTTAGGGCTAGGGGCTGAAATTTCTCAGGCGTAATACACCCATATATGGCCACGTTCCGGTAGGGTCAAAACCCCGAAATTCCGACCTCGATTTTTCGGGTCGAAAAAATTTCATCGTTTTGGTCAGAAAAAATGCGACGTTTCTGCTGCGCGTTAACGGGAAGAGTTAGACGTTCGCTTATCGGCGCGTCGTAAGGACCCTACGAGGGTTCTAAACAGGCGAAAGAAGGACGCCCTAGCTCAACGCGTTCCGACGCTACAGCGCTTCAAAGTTGGAATTTTTTTCTCTCTTTCAACTTTGACGGGCCGTAGCCGCTAAACGGTTAGGAGATAGGGCGTCCGGAGCGGTCGCAATCGATTCCGCGGACATTTTTCTATCGGAAACCGTCTAACTCGTCCGTCCGAACGTCGTCGTTAACGCGCGACACGAGAAAACGTCGAAAGATGTCGTTTTCGGGGTCGATTTTTTCGCGTTTTTTCGAAGTCCCGAAACTTCAAACGCCCGTATCTCTTAAACGGTTAGAGATATCGAAGCGTGCTAAAAAATTCTTGTTCGGCGCGTAAAAATCTACCGGATAGGATGATAAAACGGTAATTTTCGGACTTCGATATTTTACCGAAATTTCTCGACCGAATCTCCGTATCTCGGTTATGCGTGGTCGCAGCGCGACCGTTCGGTGCTCATTCGAAAGATCTCGACGCGTACTTTCGAACTGCGCCAACCGGGATCCTCTATCTATAACCGTTTAGGAGCTACGGCGCTTCAAAGTTTCGGAGTTAAGCATTTTTGGAAATTTCGAAACTTCAAACGCGATTTTCTCCTTAACGGTTAGAGATAGAGAGGCAAACTTTTTTATCGTAATCTACGCGAAAATACGCGTCTTTTGATATATCACTCGACCCCATTCGGAGCTCCGTTAAGGAGTTGAGTTTTGCACCCCTCAACTTTCAAACGTCCATATCTCCTAAACGGTTAGGCTAGGGGCTGAAATTTCTCAGGCGTAATACACCCATATATGGCCACGTTCCGGTAGGGTCAAAACCCCGAAATTCCGACCCTCGATTTTTCGGGTCGAAAAATTTCATCGATTTGGTCAGAAAAATGCGACGTTTCTGCTGCGCGTTAACGGGAAGAGTTAGACGTTCGCTTATCGGCGCGTCGTAAGGACCCTACGAGGGTTCTAAACAGGCGAAAGAAGGACGCCCTAGCTCAACGCGTTCCGACGCTACAGCGCTTCAAAGTTGGAATTTTTTTCTCTCTTTCAACTTTGACGGGCCGTAGCCGCTAAACGGTTAGAGATAGGGCGTCCGGAGCGGTCGCAATCGATTCCGCGGACATTTTTCTATCGGAAACCGTCTAACTCGTCCGTCCGAACGTCGTCGTTAACGCGCGACACGAGAAAACGTCGAAAGATGTCGTTTTCGGGGTCGATTTTTTCGCGTTTTTTCGAAGTCCCGAAACTTCAAACGCCCGTATCTCTTAAACGGTTAGAGATATCGAAGCGTGCTAAAAAAATTCTTGTTCTGCGCGTAAAAATCTACCGGATAGGATGATAAAAACGGTAATTTTCGGACTTCGATATTTTACCGAAATTTCTCGACCGAATCTCCGTATCTCGGTTATGCGTGGTCGCAGCGCGACCGTTCGGTGCTCATTCGAAAGATCTCGACGCGTACTTTCGAACTGCGCAAACCGGGATCCTCTATCTATAACCGTTTAGGAGCTACGGCGCTTAAAAGTTTCGGAGTTAAGCATTTTTGGAAATTTTGAAACTTCAAACGCGATTTTCTCCTTAACGGTTAGAGATAGAGAGGCAAACTTTTTTTTATCGTAATCTACGCGAAAATACGCGTCTTTTGATATATCACTCGACCCCATTCGGAGCTCCGTTAAGGAGTTGAGTTTTGCACCCCTCAACTTTCAAACGTCCATATCTCCTAAACGGTTAGGGCTAGGGGCTGAAATTTCTCAGGCGTAATACACCCATATATGGCCACGTTCCGGTAGGGTCAAAACCCGAAATTCCGACCCTCGATTTTTCGGGTCGAAAAATTTCATCGATTTGGTCAGAAAATGCGACGTTTCTGCTGCGCGTTAACGGGAAGAGTTAGACGTTCGCTTATCGGCGCGTCGTAAGGACCCTACGAGGGTTCTAAACAGGCGAAAGAAGGACGCCCTAGCTCAACGCGTTCCGACGCTACAGCGCTTCAAAGTTGGAATTTTTTTCTCTCTTTCAACTTTGACGGGCCGTAGCCGCTAAACGGTTAGAGATAGGGCGTCCGGAGCGGTCGCAATCGATTCCGCGGACATTTTTCTATCGGAAACCGTCTAACTCGTCCGTCCGAACGTCGTCGTTAACGCGCGACCCGAGACAACGTCGAAAGATGTCGTTTTCGGGTCGATTTTTTCGCGTTTTTTCGAAGTCCCGAAACTTCAAACGCCCGTATCTCTTAAACGGTTAGAGATATCGAAGCGTGCTAAAAAATTCTTGTTCTGCGCGTAAAAATCTACCGGATAGGATGATAAAAACGGTAATTTTCGGACTTCGATATTTTACCGAAATTTCTCGACCGAATCTCCGTATCTCGGTTATGCGTGGTCGCAGCGCGACCGTTCGGTGCTCATTCGAAAGATCTCGACGCGTACTTTCGAACTGCGCAAACCGGGATCCTCTATCTATAACCGTTTAGGAGCTACGGCGCTTCAAAGTTTCGGAGTTAAGCATTTTTGGAAATTTCGAAACTTCAAACGCGATTTTCTCCTTAACGGTTAGAGATAGAGAGGCAAACTTTTTTTATCGTAATCTACGCGAAAATACGCGTCTTTTGATATATCACTCGACCCCATTCGGAGCTCCGTTAAGGAGTTGAGTTTTGCACCCCCTCAACTTTCAAACGTCCATATCTCCTAAACGGTTAGGGCTAGGGGCTGAAATTTCTCAGGCGTAATACACCCATATATGGCCACGTTCCGGTAGGGTCAAAACCCCGAAATTCCGACCCTCGATTTTTCGGGTCGAAAAAATTTCATCGATTTGGTCAGAAAATGCGACGTTTCTGCTGCGCGTTAACGGGAAGAGTTAGACGTTCGCTTATCGGCGCGTCGTAAGGACCCTACGAGGGTTCTAAACAGGCGAAAGAAGGACGCCCTAGCTCAACGCGTTCCGACGCTACAGCGCTTCAAAGTTGGAATTTTTTTCTCTCTTTCAACTTTGACGGGCCGTAGCCGCTAAACGGTTAGAGATAGGGCGTCCGGAGCGGTCGCAATCGATTCCGCGGACATTTTTCTATCGGAAACCGTCTAACTCGTCCGTCCGAACGTCGTCGTTAACGCGCGACACGAGAAAACGTCGAAAGATGTCGTTTTCGGGGTCGATTTTTCGCGTTTTTTCGAAGTCCCGAAACTTCAAACGCCCGTATCTCTTAAACGGTTAGAGATATCGAAGCGTGCTAAAAAATTCTTGTTCGGCGCGTAAAAATCTACCGGATAGGATGATAAAACGGTAATTTTCGGACTTCGATATTTTACCGAAATTTCTCGACCGAATCTCCGTATCTCGGTTATGCGTGGTCGCAGCGCGACCGTTCGGTGCTCATTCGAAAGATCTCGACGCGTACTTTCGAACTGCGCAAACCGGGATCCTCTATCTATAACCGTTTAGGAGCTACGGCGCTTCAAAGTTTCGGAGTTAAGCATTTTTGGAAATTTCGAAACTTCAAACGCGATTTTCTCCTTAACGGTTAGAGATAGAGAGGCAAACTTTTTTATCGTAATCTACGCGAAAATACGCGTCTTTTGATATATCACTCGACCCCATTCGGAGCTCCGTTAAGGAGTTGAGTTTTGCACCCTCAACTTTCAAACGTCCATATCTCCTAAACGGTTAGGGCTAGGGGCTGAAATTTCTCAGGCGTAATACACCCATATATGGCCACGTTCCGGTAGGATCAAAACCCCGAAATTCCGACCCTCGATTTTTCGGGTCGAAAAATTTCATCGTTTTGGTCAGAAAAAATGCGACGTTTCTGCTGCGCGTTAACGGGAAGAGTTAGACGTTCGCTTATCGGCGCGTCGTAAGGACCCCTACGAGGGTTCTAAACAGGCGAAAGAAGGACGCCCTAGCTCAACGCGTTCCGACGCTACAGCGCTTCAAAGTTGGAATTTTTTTTCTCTTTCAACTTTGACGGGCCGTAGCCGCTAAACGGTTAGAGATAGGGCGTCCGGAGCGGTCGCAATCGATTCCGCGGACATTTTTCTATCGGAAACCGTCTAACTCGTCCGTCCGAACGTCGTCGTTAACGCGCGACACGAGAAAACGTCGAAAGATGTCGTTTTCGGGTCGATTTTTTCGCGTTCTTTCGAAGTCCCGAAACTTCAAACGCCCGTATCTCTTAAACGGTTAGAGATATCGAAGCGTGCTAAAAAATTCTTGTTCGGCGCGTAAAAATCTACCGGATAGGATGATAAAAACGGTAATTTTCGGACTTCGATATTTTACCGAAATTTCTCGACCGAATCTCCGTATCTCGGTTATGCGTGGTCGCAGCGCGACCGTTCGGTGCTCATTCGAAAGATCTCGACGCGTACTTTCGAACTGCGCAAACCGGGATCCTCTATCTATAACCGTTTAGGAGCTACGGCGCTTCAAAGTTTCGGAGTTAAGCATTTTTGGAAATTTCGAAACTTCAAACGCGATTTTCTCCTTAACGGTTAGAGATAGAGAGGCAAACTTTTTTTATCGTAATCTACGCGAAAATACGCGTCTTTTGATATATCACTCGACCCCATTCGGAGCTCCGCTAAGGAGTTGAGTTTTGCACCCCTCAACCTTCAAACGTCCATATCTCCTAAACGGTTAGGGCTAGGGGGCTGAAATTTCTCAGGCGTAATACACCCATATATGGCCACGTTCCGGTAGGGTCAAAACCCCGAAATTCCGACCCTCGATTTTTCGGGTCGAAAAAATTTCATCGATTTGGTCAGAAAAAATGCGACGTTTCTGCTGCGCGTTAACGGGAAGAGTTAGACGTTCGCTTATCGGCGCGTCGTAAGGACCCCTACGAGGGTTCTAAACAGGCGAAAGAAGGACGCCCTAGCTCAACGCGTTCCGACGCTACAGCGCTTCAAAGTTGGAATTTTTTTTCTCTCTCTTTCAACTTTGACGGGCCGTAGCCGCTAAACGGTTAGAGATAGGGCGTCCGGAGCGGTCGCAATCGATTCCGCGGACATTTTTCTATCGGAAACCGTCTAACTCGTCTGGACATCGGCATGGACTCAACATTGTCTGGTGAACAAGAGAGATATTTCTGCACTCCCACCTCTTTTTTTAGACGATACAGTTTGCTCGGCGTCTATTCGCGTTTGAATTATGTTATCCGAAACGGGTTGGTTGCACATTCACCACTTAGATAATACGTTTTAACTGCGTAGCTGCAGTAGAATAGAAATTGACTACCCCAGGGGTTCCCAAACTTTATCGATCCACAGCACACTTACTATTAAACTGTTTACTTTCTGCGGCACCCCAAGCCGCCCCGACGTATACTTAGGAAGCCCCTGCGCATCTGGTTGTACGCTAGTTGTTATATAATTCACTATATCTTTTACGGTCACATTTTTTCTATTACAATAAAAGATATATCGCAAAGAAAAAATTTAATGTTTACGCCATCGTAATTTACATCCGGAAATTTACAAACATACTTTTTCAGGGAATGGTATTTCTTTTTCTATCTACGTAATTGCGATATAATTATACAAAGCACACAAAAATACGAGGGCGACCTGAAATGTTTCCGGAATTGGCGAGAGATGGCGCACGAAGGTGGAAGTGGGTTGATTGGTCGGCAAGGGCAATCTTTCTTATGGAAAGAGTCAAAATTTCAGATATCTACTGTCAATAATTATTGTTTAAGGGTGTGTTTTGTGTAGCAAGTCAGGCGAAAAATGCCAATACAGTATCTTTCTTGTCGATTCCGAAAACATTTCAGGTCGCCCTCGTGCAGAATTGATAGTGAGAGATATCATCTAAGTTTGTTGGACATGTGCTTGACGCTACGCAATGAACTACCGCGCGCTTTTGCCATTTCTACTAATAACTAATTAGGATAACTGAAACAGTAAAACTTAATATAACAGTAAACATAGAATAATGGAGATACACAGTGTGCATGACTTATCTGTTGGGGAATGCATAATATACTAAGAATATTATCTGTTTGTCGTATTCAATACAATTACGCTTACCGTTTCTAAAAACTGGATTTTATGCCAAAAATGACGTAAACACTTGTTGATACCACAGTTAAACTAACACAAGGTAAGAAAGTAATTTGTAAGTAGACCAAATCTAATAGTTCGAGACATACAAACCTAATTTGGTATTACCCGAGTTAACAACGAACAGCAATATTTAGGAAATTTAAATTGAAGTAAAATTATACCTTTGTACGTAACATCTTCAGCTATGTACATTGACTGCCTCACACTCGTTTTGAAAATTCTTCTTTTGGACTAAAGGCTGGAAAACAGTTACCATTCAAATAATCCAAGCAAATAATTATGTATGCAATTCTCTTAACCGAAGCACAAGTGTTAAAAACAGTAAAATAAAGTGCAGAATATCATTTGCTTATCATTCGCTATATTTGGCGTTTACAAATTGGCGTGTTGTTTAATAATTAAGGTAAATCGTGTACATTATTATTATTATTATTATTCGTAACTATTATCAGTTAGTATAAGTCCTCGAGGAAAACAATTGTCGCCATAAGCATCTCATATATTTTCTTCCAAATACATAGTTTTTTTTTGTATTATCCACTTACTTCCTTATTCAGCAATTTCTAAAATCATAATGTTTCTGGGCATTATTTTCATTTACGTTTTCCGTGTGTAGAGAAAAAAATAAAATAATGTTACGTTATTTGGTTTTAATATAAAATTTGCAGGGTACCTACTTATTCAAGAAGATTTTAACACTCGTTTTCTAAATGGATTAATTGAAACTCCTAGCGTTCATTTTATACTGTATTCATCGCCCTACATAAAAAGAAATATAACCGACGACGATCTAACGAATTTGCGTCACATCGGATCATTTAAATTTCTCGTACACGGTTGGTTGGAGTCTTTGAATATTTTATATTACAAGGAACTAGCAGACGCTTATTTCCAAAGAGGACAATATGCAGTAACACATACTGATTGGTCGGAATTTGCCCTGCATGAATACACTATAGCTGTTCATAATACGCTCATAGCTGGCAAATTTTTAAGTACATTTGGTTTTTAATTTAAAAAAAACGTTTAAAAAAGAGATATATACTACTTTTTATGTGGGGGTGGACTTAAATGTAATTATGATAATCAATTATTTTATTATCTCGTTACATACGTATTACATATGAACTAACAATGCGCTGATTTAAAGACTCTTTTGACAAGTCGCCTGTTATGCAAGCCTAGAAGATTCATGATTCAAAAACCCGGTTTTCCTTTTTATTCTCTTTGTTTATTATAGTGTTATTTAAATTTCTCATTTCACTCCAATCTCTTAACGGTTTATCCAAATAGCTCTAGCTCCATCTAAATAAGTTCAACTCTACTCCTTTGCGCCTTTTGTAATACTTCTTTCAGCACAGTTGATAGTCTCTGCAAGGAGACAAATATTCTTTATCATGGACTAATGCAGCGCGTCTACTTCATATTATTGCACTTTATGAAGCAAATTATTGAAGTTCGTAATTAAAAAAATGTATTTCAATCTTATATATTGAAAATGTAGAGATCGTATATCAAGAAACAGAAAGCAAAACTTGTTCGACGTAAGTCTTGAGAAAATCCGGGCTAAAATACATTTTCGATTAACATAAGAATATTTTTCCAAATATATTGTAAACTGAGGTGTCATACCTTCTTTATTATTTATTTAGATCCCGAAAAAATCCAAAGTAAAGAAACTTTAAAAAAGGATTTTGGTAATTATCTTAAAAACACATTCGCTAAATTATTTTTCTGTCGACGGTATGTTCATTAGCATGAGCATACTCTTTGTTATCCATTTCGATTATCAAACATTCTATTCAAAGGATTTTAATTTAGGAGTTAATTTGAAGATAAATCTCGATGGTTTAATACATCTCTTCTTTTGTAGGACAAATTCTAGGAGAATTTATTGCGCGTCTTCATAGTGCATCTTCTATATATTTGGACAATGTACATATAATAGGGCACTCACTGGGTGCGCACGTTACGGGTGTGGCGGGGCAAACAGTTCACCAAATTACAGGTAAAAGAATTGGTCGGATAACAGGTTTAGATCCGGCAGGACCACTATTCGAAGGTTCTGTTGTATTAGCAAAGAATAGACTCAGTGCGAGCGATGCTAATATGGTTGATATTATACACACGGATGCTGGACTGTAGGGTTGTGCGAATTTAATGGGAACAATAGACTTTTTTCCAAATGGGGAAGTAGCTCTTCAACCTGGGCGCTTTGAAGTAACAACTTTGCAAGATCTTATACATAAGATCATCCGGTTTACCGTTAAACCACTTGAGAGCAGTGGGATTACTTATTCCTTATTTCATGAGGTTAGCAATTAAACTAAAATTTCTAGTTTTTTGTAGTCACGGGATATCGACTAATTTTTATATTCGATCTATAAATGCAAGAAGTTTGACGGCATGTAGATGCCAATCTTGGCATCACTATCTCTGAAATCTGTGCGAGGCACAAGGAATTCCCTTCGGTGAAGATACACCACCTGAAGCTTCTGGAGCCTATTACTTGCAAATTTTCTAGTAGAAGACAATACATAGGTGCTCTGAGATATATTATTAAAAATACTTGTAAACCGATTTGATTAGTAAATCATGCACCCGAAGTATGTTTAAAAATATTTCTTCAGTATTGAAAATGATTTTGCAATTGAGTTTGTATCTTTCTTAACCTTGGATTTTACTGACGGATTGTCACCATAGTTTTTGGTGAAAGGCAGTGTGTTTTGGGTATATAACAGACTTCATCATATCTTGAAGTTTCTAAGGTTATTAAATTGCAAAAGTTACAATTACGTATGTAAGCGGATAAATTCACATGGCTTGCTAAGAAGTACCCAATATGCTGTATGTGTGTATAAGTAGCTAGATGCGAAGCCATAAGCCATTTCTTATAAAAGTATAGTAGGATCCTTACACTAGAAAAGTGGTGAATTTGGAAATTAGTTATTATATTTGTATTAAAATAAATCCGTTAAGGACGTAATAGCACTGGTAACAGTGGATTTTGCCAGAAGTAAAATCGTAAACGTACAACAGATTGTTTGACTATGGCGCTGATGCATTTTGTTAAGTTACACACAATAAAAAAAAGAACCCGGTATAATAACTATGAAGAATGCTCGCAACATCCGACGAAGTTTCCATTGCTTTCCAGA
This sequence comes from Trypoxylus dichotomus, assembly GCA_023509865.1. Classification (NCBI taxonomy): domain Eukaryota; kingdom Metazoa; phylum Arthropoda; class Insecta; order Coleoptera; family Scarabaeidae; genus Trypoxylus; species Trypoxylus dichotomus. Next base: position 49,233,538 of record CM042078.1, read on the forward strand.
AAGTGCATTTATGCGGAACTGGTAAAAGTTTTACTCATTTAACATAACCTCTTAGGAGGCTTGTTCAACGAACTCCGACATATATTATGTATTATTTAGTGTGCATCAGAAACCATTGGTTGCTTTTCACGCATACCACGTGCCCAGCTTAGTTCAATTTTACTTGTAAGGCTACCTTCATGGCATCTGCCACATTTTCTCACTTCTCTACTCGTCATACTTCGTTATTTCTCTCTCTATCTAGATTTAACATGGTCGTAATTTTTATTATCCTTTCCAACGAATGACCAAATTTGGCTTCCACAGGTAAGTATGAGTATAATACAGATATGAAATGCTTTTTTTCTGATGTTCATAAGCAATCTATTTACTAGTATATATCATTCCGCAAAAGTTTCTCCATGCGTCTATTCCCGTTCTAACTACCATAGAAACGAAATAAATCCTTGCCGTTGATGCCATTAAGTCTAGAGACGTCAGCAGTGTAAATTTTTTGAAGCATATAATTACCAGCTGTGAACTTTAAATTTTAAGTAGTTTGAATGCGTTATAGACTTCCACTGTCGTTTTCTTTTAAAGAATTTAGGTTTCTGAAAGCGCGTCGTTAATTTCTTGTGGACTGCTGCATCTCATATCGTTACTTACAGCGCAGTAGCTCAGAATAAGCTCTATGCAATTGAGATCGAAACGTCGGCAGACTCATGCAATTACGACGCAGTTTCAACCCGGAAACCTATGTTTTTGACCAATTTTTAGTTGATGCTACAGGTTGGTTTTTTCTCTTTCTGACTTATACAATGCTTTTTACTTCTTATACTTAGATAAAATAACACTTTAACTAGAGTGAATATTCACTACTTGTACCGAACTAGGTAGATTGGTGTAATCACAATTGCTACGCTCTTTGGGTTTCTTTGTGTTTGATTTGGTTAGGCATTATATTTCCAAAAAAGGGTTGTTTTCGTATATAAAAAGGATATTTGTTAAAACAATATTTATTTATTTAGCACGTGAATATTTTCGGAAGATTATTATTTTTGTTTTGACTTTTCTTCGTTATTTCTGGTTTATTTTTGTGTAATTCAGCATGGTTAACTCATGTTGGCATCATAACCTAAATGTGGGATTCTAATAACCTTAAAACAAGAAATAATAAATTAACAATAATAGTACAACAATTAATAATAGCGAAATAAATCATACTTCTTAAAGGATAGATTTTTTCAAAGAAAAGACTGAAGTTTTATCCTTGGTTAGTAAACGATGTTAGAATTTTAATTAAATTTAGTTTTCTATTTTTTTCCGGCAAAGAAACAAGTGATAAATGAAAATTGTTTGCATTTTAACAACGATGAACCTTGGAAAAAATCATAAAGTATAATGTATGGCACTAGTGCATGATTTACAAAACTATTATACTTATAACATTCGCATTTACGAATTGGCATGTTAAATAACAATCCTAAACTATTCGTGATCAATTGTATTTTAATATTTTAAATTGCTCCTTTTTGAGATATGGGCACAATGAAGTTCTGAGGACAAATATTTCTGTATCTTTGGTAAGCTTTTCTTATCTATTGCGTAAGATACTGTAGTTAATAATAATAATGGCGTATTCCAATTATTCTTATGTAACAATTCAAATGCTATAAGAATAGCATGCTTGTGTACTGCTACTAGTCAGTAATTCTTTCAAACCATGATGTTGTTTCATATTATTTTAGTGGTTTTCTTGCGTGTGTAAAAGTAATGATCCAAGTTACAGGCATTTTTTTTATAAATATGTTTGTTTCTAGAGCATACTTTAGGACAAGGAGCTCACAATTTTCGCTTTATATTTGAATCTGAAAAACCAGAGGTTGCATTTGTTATCCATACGTCGCCTTACGTGGTGCAAGTTGTAACTAACAGAAATTTGACTAATCTGAAGAAACCTGGATCTTTCATATTCCTCGTTCATGGCTGGGGAGAGTCTATGTATAGCCCTTACTATCAGGCACTAACTGATGCTTATTATCAAAGAGGAAGTTACAGCATTGTACATACGGACTGGTCGAAGCTGGCATTCCAAGCATATAATGTAGCTATCGAAAATACTTTTACAGCTGGTAAGGCGACAATTATTCTTTCACTGTGTACCTACTTGTTAGAGATACGCACATACACATAGTTAAAGAAAGTATTTGATTGATAGACACGTCGAAAAAAATACAACCAAAAATATTTTCTTTAAAAGATCAAGGTGAGTATATCGCACACATTTGAAAGAGAATACTACTGGCCTGCAATAAAAGTTAGTATCGTTGACATATTGGAACATATAAGTACAAAGTCTCTTCGGATTATGTTTATATACCAAACCTACTATGTAATTGTAAATTACATCTTGGCTGGTATGCGATTATGTTCCGCCAACAACTAAAAATATGCAGGTTAACTAACGGAATAAATGACTCTATGTTTTTACATAGTCAATTACAAAAAATTGATGATTAATGCAACCGAATTAATATATCTTTAAATATTAAAAATTTTCACGTCGTCCTACACCAACTCCAACTCTTATTCACTACGATTATGTAATTGGAGATCAAATTATTGCCAGAGCATCTACGGTAAAGGATCTTAATATTCTCTTTGACATTCATTTGTCATTTGTTGCACACACAAGTATATGATTTTCATACTATACTTACCAACATCAGAAAATTGAATGCATTCGGAGGAAGTTTATAAGATACTTATGATTCAAAACTTCCGTAGTTTATTCAGGCAAGGATACTAATTATATTGCTTTGTGATCCTTAACATAACTTCAGAGCTTTATCTGATAGAAGGAATCAATGTAGTGCAAGTTTCTTGTTTACTACTGTTACTGTTCACATTCTAACTACTATTCACATACACAGGTTTTCAGATTCTTATTAATAACGCACGTTGTGACAAAACTCTTGTAGTTCAGAGAGCAAGGACTAATGTATTATTTAAATTAACTGTGTTACATGTGACCAGAAATTTTCTCGTTTTTGGAATGATTTAATATGTTGCAATGTGTTAATACTTTAGTTACAGTTAAACAAAATTGGGTAAAACATGCAAATATTTTTTGGACAAGCATAGTTATCAAAAATTATACGTATATCTATCATTTATATGACACTAGCACCTTGCATAGAATATCTAGCTCATGTCAGGAAAAGTATATGTTTTTGCAAACAAAAGTAATAAAATACATGTAATGGGATGCTTATATTCAATCTAGCGCTGTTTTTTGTGTTAATAGGAAGGATCATAGGAGAATTCATCGTACGTCTCCATGAAGAATCTTCAATTAACCTAAATAATGTACACATAATAGGGCATTCACTTGGTGCACATGTTGCGGGAGTAGCAGGAGAAACAGTATACCGGCACACACGCCGCAGAGTTGGTCGAATTACAGGACTAGATCCAGCGGGACCGCTATATGAAGGCGCTTTTACAATAGCGAAGAAAAAATTGAGTAAAAACGACGCCCAAATGGTTGATATAGTACACACAGACGACGAACTGTTCGGTAGTGCGACTCTAAAGGGAACGGTCGACTTCTATCCTAATGGTGGAAATGCTCTTCAACCTGGGTGTCCGAAGTCAATAACACTAACAGACGTTGCAAAAACATTTGAAACTTTGTTTGTGGAACCATTTCCACACAGTAAGTATAGGCCAGTTGTACTTGTATAAGCGTATAACTGAAATAAATATTTCAGTTTTCTGCAGTCATAGAAAATCGATTGCCTTTTATCTACAATCTATAAACGTAAAAAATATGACTGCCTATAAATGTTCCTCATGGGAAAGCTATATACGAAATCAATGCGATGATCACGATGGAATTCCGTTCGGTGAAGATACACCATCCAATGCTTCTGGAAATTATTACATTCGAATTGTAAAATAGCATATAAAGTTGATTATATTACCGATGAATCTAACTTATATTTTCCTAATCTAACGATGTAGAATTTTAACGCAATGCAGATACAGATAAACTCATATATTGCTGTATACGCTAAACTTCAATTTTTCCTTGATATTACCAACGTTAACATTTAATGAATTAGTTTGTGAGATTGCAAATTTCATGGTTTCTGGTAGGATTCGAACCTACAGTTCTTGTCCGATAGGCAAGCATTTTCCATTTACGCAACGGAAACTTGACGTAGTAATAGCTGCGGATATATTATAATATCTGGCAGATACAATATTTATTACTAATAACAACTGCATAATCAACTAAATTAATAGTGCAATTTCCTTTACTTTAATGAAATTTTTCCTTCGTACGATACGTCAATTGCCCAATAATCTCCGGTTTCTCGAATAAACTTGCGGATTTTATTATTAAATCGCCTGGAATTTAGTATAATAATAATGCTGCTAAATACAGTTACTCATGGTATTGATATAATCATTCACGGCAAAGACAATATGAGGAGAGAAAAAAACGTTAACGCACGGATATGTTTTTGTCTACCCTGCGCCATAAGGATGGTTTCGAGTGATTTTTAACATTGCAATTCCCTTATGGCTACTATAACAATTTAAATCAGCATTCTAGGTGCTATCTAGTGCGACAAGAATAACGCACTCGTCTACCAATTCAAACACAGCGAAATAAGCGGGTACAGTTCCCAACCCTTCCCTCGAGCAGCTCATGGACTGTTAGACCTGAGAGGGCGCGCACGTATGTACAGTACGTAAGGTAGCTGCACATGTGAACGATCCCTCAAGCTTACCACGATATATTAAAAACACATCAAAAAATGCCTAGGCAATTGAGGATGAGGTTGTTTTAGTAACTTTTCAGCTTTAACCATGTTCGAATCCTCATTTCTAACCAACATTACGAATTGGGTTGTCGATGTATTGAATTTCCCAAAGGTATTTTCTATACTTTCTATACTTTCTATTATTATTTTGGAATGTATTTTGCAAAAAATTTTCCAAATTCTTCATTCTCTACAATATTTGGTGGAATTTGACGTACACTTAACATATGAATGAAGTCATACAGAAATGTATAATATGGTAAGTCCCGTTGCGCATTTAACCGGTGTTGTTTTCTATTAACATGTCTTTTACACATAAAAATATCGTACGGTAGAATATTGATAACATTCATTGCAAACAATACATTTAGTAATGGTGCCAGTATATTCTAACAAAGAAGGCCGTCGATTCACAATCGCCAATCTAATCTCGACTTTGTCCGACCGCTTTCGAAATATGTTATTGCCGCCATATTGAAATTTATATTTGATTGTTTGGATGTTCTAACTAAGGATATTCTGGAGCGACATACTATATTACAATTTCTTATTCTTATTTATTATGGTGATTTGACTAAACTTTATTTTATTATATTAATTTTGTTAAATTTCCTTCGAATGCCAAATTCTGTTCCACTGCAACTGTAATCAAATACTAACCACGTTCAATTGCCTAACATTTAGTAGAGAGTCTAGCGGAAATTATTAATAGAATAACCTTGCACATAACAATACTGCAATTATATTGAAATTAAAATTACACAGGCTCGATATATTTATCCTAAAATTTTAAGCAGAAGTTGTTATACGGAATGTTAGTTATAAATAAACTGTTTATAGCATTAATACTAAATTGTATTACTACCAGATGTTGTGAGTGTTTAAACGTTAGTTTAGTGGTCTGTAATTGTCTTTTTATCTTATTACACGTTTGGCAGATGGGTTAAACGATGCAACACTAAGAAGAGATATATTCAATATAATATACAATGTATCTTTTCCAATACCTTCTATGATGCTTGACGACTCAGTTACAACTGGTGACATAGAATACTATTTATACAACAAGCAACATTGGAATAGAACTGTAGGGAGACACCATGATTATATTAATAGGAAGTATCCGCTAAAAGTACTGATTCATGGTTGGACTGAGCATAACTATGTTAAATGGTATAAAAATGCCGCTAAAGCATATATAGCAAAAGGGCTTTATAATGTGATAGCTGTAGATTGGTCATTGAAGGGCGACACAGATTATCTTACAGCTTCTAGAATTGTGAAAGCTGTTGGCAATAAAATAGCCGAATTTCTTGTCAATCTGCACCAGAGACAAGGGGTGCCGTACAAAAATATGCATATAATTTCTCACTCGTTAGGGTGTCATGTGGCTGGAGGTGCAGGAAAGCAAGTATTTAAACTTACGAGGAGGAAAATTGCAAGAATTACTGCTTTAGATCCTGCAGCTCCTATATTTGACCTGGCTATGGTTTTTAACATTAGACTTTCTAAGGAAGACGCTGGCTTTGTTGATGTTACTCATACAGATGGCGGTATGTTAGGATTTAATTTTCCAATAGGCACGGTGGATTTCTTTCCAAATGGAGGAACAGCCGTACAACCAGGTTGTTCACTGCTAAAGCTGGACATTAAATATGAAGATTGTAAGCAATTAAAAAAAATGTTACAGTTACCGATCCGAACAAATACTAATTAATGATTATTTAGTGTTTTGTAGTCATGCCAGTAGTCATCAGTTATTTATAAATTCTATAAACACTCGACGATTTATATCCAAAGCTTGTGAGTCTTGGGAAAGCTTTTCTAAGGGTTTATGCAACAATACTAAATCAATTATTTTTGGTGAAAATGTTTCCGAAACCGCATCTGGAAAGTTTTATTTAGAAACAAAGGAAGACGATATCCTAGTATAGTATGATTTATGAAAAAAATGATATATGTGTATATGTGGGAAATAAATATTGCCTCAAAATTTACATGATTTGATTAAACCTACTTCCTTAAGGCAAAGAGATATAAATATGTAGGTGATTTCACAAAAACCATGGGTTAAGAGACTCAAGTGCGTATAAAATTGAAAAAAATACTTGTTAAGCAAGCAGCATTGCGTGATTAACAAATGTAAAAGTTGTGTGATGGCGTATCATTTATTGACATTGTTGTATTAATTAAGTTTATTAATCCTAATCAGTAAGCGATTTTCCTTCTCCATACTAAATACTAAAAACTGGTCTGATAGAAATTATGGTATTTTTTCCCTTGTCATAGTTATGGCAACATTTTGTATTAGATTGTTGTATGAATTTTACTCGAAAAGTTTGCAAAACAATAAAGAAGAAGAGCAAAATTGGAGCTGGATATTTTGTTCCAATAGGATGGTATGAGCTAAGAGCTTATACGAGTTCCTTTTTAAATATTCGAGCAGCCTCTCTGTATGTTGTACATACATCTTCGTATTTGATGATCAAGATGGTATTGTTGCTGCAAAAGTAAAGAAGAAGTATATCGAGGAACTTCGTCATTGGCACATTTAATGTAGGAGAATATATTGACAAATAAGATTCTTCTAATTATTTTTTTATAGTAGGATCCTGTAGAAGGTTTTTTTTTATTACAAACTAGGAATAATATCGCATTAAAGATATGAAAACAAGAAAATATAATTAGATGGGGCGTAAGTAGAAGGGAAAGCCTATAGTCGGCATGGTTTTATAAAGAGGGATACAGAAATACATCGGAAGATTTTTACTATCTCTGTAAATTAAAACACAAAAATTAACAATAGACATTTAAAACATATATTTCCTAAATTCTATCCGTAAATAAATGAAAACCTTCCTTATAACATGAGTGCAAAGAACTATAAAACAAAGTTCTATTTTTTTTTCAAAATATATTTAGCCTTCACGACGACCACTACCTATAAATAGTTATAACTAGAGACCGGATTATATGCAAAGAAAAACTGGAATATATGCGCATATATATGCATCGATTTTTGAGAAAATATGCATAAACCTGGGGCATATACACAAAAAAATTGCGACAATATACAACATTTTACATAAAATAAATAAGACAAGAAATTTAAACATTAACTTTATTGTACAAAATTTTCATATTGCTAAACCAATTTATAATTAAATGATTTTCAAAATTGTGTAAAAGAAAGTTTTGTCTTCTATCAGAATACATATGTTTCGATATAGAAAAGCTTCTTTCAACATCCACAGATGTAACTGGTGCATTTTTTAACTTTGCAATACATTCTAAACTAAAATTAAAGTCGAAATCGTTTATTGCTTCACCTTCCAAAATTTTCTTCAATTTCAAATACCCTACATTTTTATTTATCAGTTTTTAAATTAGTATTAATATCGTATATAGAATTACCTATTGTACCCTTAACTTTCTTACATAGCATATCAAATTCGTCTACTATTTCGATTGATTCTGAGAGCGATATCCGTTGCGTTTCTAGTTTACGAATGCAACTTGAAACAAAGCTATAATTTGACTTAATATACAAAAGGTTTTGTAGCAATTCTGTTGATATTACTATCTTTTTACAGTTTTCTAGAGCAATGCAGTCGGGAGTGATTTCAATTACATTTTTTATTCCTTCAAAATTATCGGCGTAAAAAATTGGAGCGTCTAACCATGTACCCCATCTCGTAATAATCGGTGCAGGAGGTAACTTAACACCGGGAAGCCGCTCCTTATAAAATTGGATTCGTAAAGGTGCTTTTAAATATACTTTTTTGACATTGCTAATTAAATCATTAATCAAAGTAAATTGATTCCTAATGTCTTCCGCTATACGATTGAATCCATGAGCTAAACAAGTGGTATAAATAATGTTACTATAAAAAATGTTTAAATTTTGCGCGGCTTTTATCATGTATGGTGCAGCGTCGGACAATATTAGCAAAATTTTTTCACAAGGTATACTTCCAGGTAAAAAGAAATTTGATAAACCTCCTTGAGCGAATTGGGCAATTGTCACATTATTTGTTTTTTGAAGTTCTTTACAATAAATTAAATATGATTTACCTATAATATCTTCATGAAGAATTCCTATTAACAAATGGGCAATATAACGGCTACACTTATCCGTCCTTTCATCTACCATGATATAAATAAAATTATTCCCTACCAATTGTTGAAGTTCTGCCATTGTTTGCCGGTAACAAGATGTGACATAATTTTTTCGTAAGGTACTTTCCTCTGGTATATTATGTTTACAATATTTTTGCAGAAATGATTTCAAATTAACATTGTTTAATCTTGCTAATGGTATGTTAGACGAAATTAGTACGTTGCACAGATTCGTATTATATTCTTCTTGTTCTGAGTTTCCTGAAGTTGATGCTACACATTGATATATAGATTGCTGCGCACATGCGGATCGCTTTAATTTTTCACATTTTTCAATATGTGTTGAAGTTTTAGCGTGTTGATCAATCAGGTATTTTCTATATATGCAATATATGCAACTTTTGTGAAAATATGCATAGAAATGCTCAAATATGCAATATATGCAATCACTAATTAGAGCTAATTAACCTCAATTAGTGTAATGCGTCTACATATAGACTATAATTATAGATATGCAAAAAATATAATATATGCACCTTGCATATAATCCGGTCTCTAGTTATAGCCGTATAGTTATGTCATGGCGGCTTGTGAAATCTACTACTTTGATATTTTTGCACGTCATTTTGGTAAACATCTAAAATGTCGTTACGTCTAGTGAACTGAAATATATGATTCTAGTTTGAGTTTATATTACTTACATGGCTACTTATTACCTTACACGGTAAGTTGAAATTTGAATATTTGTTTCTCCAAAACTATTTATATTATCTCCAACAAGTATTTACATCACCTAATACATTCTATAGAGGCGGGGATACAGATTGTTTTATGGTAAAACATATGAAGTCAGTTAAAATTTCACATAACATTTATTTTGTAGTATAGATGTATTTAGATATCTAATATTTGAAATGCTTTTTATGTACAACTATCTGTAAAAATGAACATACAAATTATTTACAAATTACAAGTTGTAACTAAGATTATATATATCTTATATATGTACATAATAAATGGACATTGAGTAAATATGCATGTAAAATATTTCTTATGTTTACATAGTTGTAAAAAATGACTAGTATTAACTTAAATAACTTAATGTATTTTTTATTTATATACAAGATAAACATCGAATATAAAGAGTAAATCTAGTGAGAAAATTGTTGATTTCTCATGACATAAATTGTGATATATTTGCTTGTTATATCAGTATAAATCTTTTTGTTATCTGCCTATTTAGTTTGCACCACCGGGTGGAATGATATTATTTGGAGTTTGGGTTTCGTCTTCTTCTTCCTCATTATCTTCATTATTAGACTCTTTAACTTCATCTACTTGTCCCATTAAAGCTCTGTACTTTTTGGCAATGGCTTCCCAATCCGTAACGTGTTCTATTCTGGTTGTCTGAGCGGAAAAACTCAGTTGGGAACCCAGTGGACTTAAGTGCACTACCGAAAGTCCTCCGATTGAGTCTTTCGGCGCGACTTGGCTACCTTTCTTTACTTTTGATAACCACTTTTGGCCAGCTTTTGATCTGGGACTCATGTGTTGTTGCCTTTGAAATCCGCCCATTATATGTACTAAACTTGTGCGTTTCTTTGCTCTAACTATAACAGGCAAACAGTTTAGAAACACTTTTTAGAATTTGGGAAAAATATGTGAGCTATATGTTGTACATACCACGAGCTTTGCAGAGTTTAACAATATAAAAAAGCCACGTTGTTATCAGATTTATCGGAGATGGTGCGGAGGTAGTTCGATGCATTGACCTGATCAATTTACTTAAACCAAACTTCCATTCAATATCAGATTGTGCCTAAACATGATTAAGAAAAAAAAATCGGAGTGTACATACAAAAATAAAATTTTGCAAAATTTTATATGGTCGATATGTATGAATATCACGTGACTAAATCGATGATTTGTACTAATGTTTGCTCAAGCAACTTTGAACGTTGTTGATGAACGACGTGACTTAACATAATAAATTAATTCAACATTGTGCATCCGATGAAATTAATAATTTACTACTCATGGATACCAACATTACAAAATAATTCATCATTCATCGTTTAGTTTTCGAAAACGGTGAAATTAACATTTAAGAGACGTGAATATTTGTAATAAGTTTCTTAAATGCAGAACATAAACTCACTGATAAACATCTTATTTGCCAAATACATGTGTTACCCAAAATTCGGCAGTTAAAACTTTTAAATGCTAAACCTGATATCTTTTCTGAAAAAAAAAATTTATAAAGTTTCTATATTTTTGTAACTTTATTTAGGGATATGTAAAGATGCATGTTATGAAATATAACTTTCTTTATTTGGAAACTGTTCTGTAGTTAATTTAACAAAAAGAAAAGGAGATATTTAGCAAAATAAAATTCAAAATCAAGAGAAATATTCTGCAGGAATATTAATAATTTTACAACCTAAGAATATAATTGGAATGGGACAGTATAATGCAATAAAATATAAATATGACTGTTAGGTATATTCTTTGTCGGATCTATATATATATATATATATATATTGCATATTATTGATTTCATTGACGTTTCGCCAACTATGGTTGGTATTTTCGAAGCCGTCATAGGACGTTATATGTATAATGATGTTTTGTGAGTAGTTGTAGTGTTATAAACGAAGTACTTCCGGAATTGGACTGTGTCACGATGAGATATATATAAAAAAGAAAAGAAATAAGAGTAAGAGGAGAACGAAAAAGAAAATAAGAAGAAAAAAAAGAGAAAAATGATAAAGGGTGGGGGGACGTGAAATAGAAAGAAAGGTGAAAAGAATAAGAGAAGGAAATAGTGACGGAAGGGGAGGGAGACGAGAGAAAAAAGAAAAAAGGAAAAAGAAAGGAGGCCAAAAGAGAAAGGTAGGATCTCGACGTTTCGCCTCCGTCGTAGGAAGCTTCTTCATGAGAATAGGGGAAACCAAAGTAGCACAGTAACTCAACATATAAACCATGCTAGAGGCGAAACCACTTTGGCAGAAGATTACGGTGACTCGGCGTGTTGACCGCGCTAGAGGCGAAAACCTTCGTTTTTTCTTCTTATTTTCTTTTTCTTTCTCCTCTTACTCCTATTTCTTTTCTTTTTATATATATCTCATCATGACACGGTCCAATTCCGGAAGTAGTTCGTTTATTACTAATTCTAGCCGTGGAAGCCTACGTATTCATTTCAGTTGTAGTGTTGTTTGGGTATATTGTAGGTTTATAGGTTAAGGAAGATACACTGATCGATTTCTGCCAAGCAAAAAATGTGTGGTGAAGGGCAAGTATTTATTGTAACAAGCTGGATAGAGAGACAGTTGAAACATCCAAATAAGATCTATAGGAGCGATTGAACGATGAAGTAATAACACTAGCCCAGCCGCTGCCAACTTAATTTAAACATTACACTAATTATAGTATATTTCACAACATTTTCGCTCCCATTGGAAGTATATACACCCCGCGCAACATGATTAGGACTAAACATGTATATGGCATTTGTAGTCGCTATAGACATAGCAGCGTTCTGGAATTATTATAATAAAAAATGGGAGGGAGGTATAAAAACTCATGTGGTAATTTTTGTAAGATCCGGTGCAAATGTACGTTACGGATAACAATAGAACAAGTAGAATATTGTAAAGTGCCACTTGAATACAAATTCGTTTGCAATAGCAAAATACTTTATTAGCCAATAATCCATACTTTTGTCATCGTTTTTTCTTGTAACCTCAAACAGTCTGGATGGATTGGAATATACAGAATTATACAGTGTTCTCAAGTAGTCGTCGGAAATCTGCGCCCAAGTTCATTTAAGCATCTGTTGTAATTCGTCAGCGCAACTGACTTGTTTAGTATTGGTATACAATTTACGCGACAAGTATTTCCAAACATTTTCTATAATCTTCAAGTCGGGGGAGAGCGGTGGTAAATCGAGAATCTCCACCTCTCGTACCTGAAATCAGCGTCGAATAACCCGCGCGGTTGAATACCGGCATTATTTCGTTGAAAAATAAATGCTTGATCTGCCATGGCGTTAAAGAATTTGTCGTTCACCCGTTCTGGAAGCTGAATGTACTTTTCTGCCTGTTCTTCACTGTTACTAAATCAACAGGTCCGTTATAGAAAATAACTCCTCATGCTATAACTGAATCAGCATCGGTATGCCGTTGCGACAGGATCACTTTTTTTTTACGTAAATCATGACAATAATCGGTAAACCCATCCGGGGTTGTCACTGAGAGTAGTTTGCTATTCTCTTATCTTGCTTGGGCAAAGTGCGCTAAAATTCCTGTAAAGCAGGCATTCATTGCATTTTAGACGTTTTAACAATAGACAGCTTCCCAGTAACTACTATGCAGTCGTTCCTACATTATTCACGATTTCTCTTAATGCCGAATTCGATGCTTCGCGTGATATGGCTTTCCCAGATATACCGAATTTTGTTTGTCCTTTTAAAACGTTTTCCATAATTATCGGGATCCATAATGAAATCGTTTACAGTCTGGTGTGATCGATCTATCTTCCTTGCAATAGCTTTCTTGATGAAGCTTTGAGCCAGACTATCCTCTCATCAATGTGTGTTTTTGTAAGATGCTCATATTTTATGATTTCACTCATTTGTTATAAGTGATTTTTCGATTTGCATTTACAAGTGCTTAAAGGGCAAACTAAATAAGGAAACGTAATTATCGATTGAAAATGTATGTGTCACAACTATAACCTAATCATACAATATTGTTACGACGTCTTGATTCAAGGAATATTATTTCTTATTAAATGAAAAGAAAAAAATATTATGAAACTAACACTACCACATAAAAATCAAGCTTATTTGTTTATTTGTAGTCCAAACATTAGAACAATACTTTCAGTTTCCATTAAGAGAATGATAAATTATTTTGACTAGCTAAGAATCTAGATAACAATACGATTTGTGTATTTACTACACACTGTATGGTTTTTACAATACTGTGTTTCAATTTCAGTTAGCCAACATTTCAAATGTGCTTTGTGAAAGAATATTTGGTCAAAAGCACAAAATACACTATTTTCAAAACTTTTAATGATCCAGCCCAACAGAACATGTGCGCATGTAGCTAGTTTGTACACTAGGCGATTTGAAATTTGTGAAAGCTGCCATGCACGAAATAATGTTTACATACATACATAGGTATGCGAGTATATAATTACTTTTTTTATTGGTACGTATTTATAACCAAGCGTATCCGATTTTAATAATAGTCAAAACATAAAGATCATCCTGTTCATACGATAAGTATAAAAAATATTACATAACAATTGTACATTCAGAATGTAATTAGTGTTTTTAAGTATATGTCTATTTTAATCGGGTCAACACCATTTACATTTTAATAGCCTTTTGTATTATAGCACAGGAAATATAAACACTCACAAAAGTTAGCGAATTGCATAACATATTTCAAATCGCTCAGAATACATAAACTTTGCAGTGTGCTAAAGATTTCTAAAGCTTTTCCATACTGTTCACTTGTTCAAACGCTGCTTTCCTTAATGATACGTTTAAACCTCTGTAGTTACTTGTTTTACCTGTATTCTCTGGTATGTATCGGTCATCATAGCTATGAGTAGGTTAATCAAAACAACCACCGACACCAGCATATAAATGCCGTAGATAATCTTAAACAAGACTTCCGTCCAATATGGCTGGTTGTTATATCTGGTGGTGGAATAGGATTCAATTTTTAGTTTATCGACGTCTGTTTGTCCAAAGATTGCGAAAAATAGCAGCTCAAAAGCTTTGATTGGGTTCTTATGGACTGGAATCAACAAAGCAACACGTTACATACACGTCAATTACCTGTATACGTTGATACGTGTCAGACATCATAGCAATTAGTAGGTTAATGAGTACAACCACAGAGACCAACATATAAATGCCGAAGACCACTTTGAATAGGTTGTCCGTCCAAGGGGGTCGATTCAGTTCGCCATTTTTATTAATATTTATGGTTAGTTCGTCGTATGTGGTTTGTCCGAATATGGCGAAAAACAACAGTTCGAATGCCAATAACGGGCTCATTACCACTGAGGACATACATTATTCACTATCAGTTGACATCGTCAAGAACAGAATCAACAAACATTAAAAGAGTGTAAACAGCTATACAACAAAGAACGGACAACACAGCACACATACACAGGTTTTGTACTTTTTTGTTGTTCGGAAGAAATCGAGCTTCTTAATAGCGGCAGGCTACGACAAAATAACTAAAACATAAACAGCAGGCATCATATCATGCTTTATTCCACTAACACTACAATAACCAATAAATAACAAATTTGAGTTGTCTATTGCGTAAGATTGAAAGCAAACAGAATATATTGAGTGTTAATTATGATTATTTTCTATATACATACAATGTACATATATACAACTAATTACAAAAAAGTCAGATTTAAACCCAAAAAATAATTTATTAGAGCTTATGATTTGGTTTATCAATTCCTTTCAGATTACTTTGTCAGATATATGAACTGAAAACAAAATGTTAAAGAAAATGAATCTTCTTCAAAATACATCCATCAAATCTATAATAAACTAGAAATTTTGATAATACCCTATTAAGCCTAGTTAGGAATTTGCCCACCGGATGAGCCACCTACAGTTTAAATTTATCTTAATGCCTTCCGTTTGTTATACATAAATTTAATGAAAATTAATGATGTAATTAAGAGAATGCAATGTTCTTGTAATGTTGGGGATGTGGGAGCAATTCGAAGTTCAATTCATGTAGTTTTGCCATTGTTTTGATTGACTTGTGACACGGTGCGTTGTCTTGATGAAACAACATTTTTTTCTTTGCCATATGCGGTCGTTTCTTTGCAATTTCGACCTTCAAACGCTCCAATAACGCTATATAATATTCACTGTTGATGGTATTTCCTTTCTCAAGATAGTCGATGAATATTACCACACCACGCACATCCCAAAATACCGAGGCCATAACCTTTCCAGCCGATTGTTGTGCTTTCGGGCGCTTTGGACGAGGTTCACCAGTTGCTGTCCACTCAGATGACGATCGTTTTGATTCCGGAGTGAAGTGATGGATCCATGTTTCATCCATTGTCACATATCGACGCAAAAATTCCGGTTTGTTACGTTTGAACATGGCCAAACACTGCTCAGAATCATCAACACGTTCTCGTTTTTGGTCAACAGTGAGCAAACGCGGCACCCACTTTGAACAGAGCTTTCTCATAGTCAAATGCTCACGCAATATAAAGCCAATACGTTCTTTTGATATCTTTACGATGTTAGCTAACTCACGCAACTTCACTTTTCGATAATTCAAAACGATTTTGTGGATTTTTTTGATGTTTTCTGGTGTTACCGACTCATTTGGACGTCCACTGCGTTCTGCATCAGCGGTGTCTCTACGACCACGTTTGAAGTCAGCAAACCAACGTTTTATTGTTGTTTCTGATGGAGCGGAGTCTCCATAACACTTTTCAAGCCATTGCTTCGCTTGAACGGTATTTTTTCCCGAAGAAGCAGTTTAAAATTAAAACACGAAATTGTTTTTGATCCATTGTTTTGAAAATAACAGAAGTAGCGTGACTCTTAGCACAATAATTCACAAACTAATGAATAGAATATCATGAAATTTTAACTGCTGTCTTTTGAAGGTTAGTACTAACTGAGAGAAAGGTGACTGCAATAAAACTAGCGTCATCTATGTGTTAGGCCCGGGACTTTTCAGCCCATGTGTTATGTGGTTGTAAACAGAATGAAAAAGCAAGCAACTTTTACTTAAAAAATATCCTCGTATTGTTACAAAAACATTAACGCATTAGAGTTAGGTAACACAATGTTGCGTTAATTACATATCCCAAAAAATTCGTAAATATGGTACCATTTTAGTATATATTCTTTCCATCTATTTTTCACCATTCTTCACTTATACTAAAAAAATATAAGATCTTCCTTTGTTTAAAGTGTAAGCTTCGACAGATAAAACAATTGCTATGTACATACTTTTCCACCAAGGTTATTACAAATTAACTTAATTTGCACATTCGCGAACCATTTCATGCAAGTGGAAATGTGGAGGATTTAGAAGCATGAACTATGGAGCACTTTTTAGCCGAAAGGCAACTTATTGCATATTCGCACCCAGTCACTAACCCCATAAATAACAAGAACAAAATTGGAAATACTTAAGTAAAATGAAAAAACACTTCAGGAAAGTGCAGAGTTCGGATTATTTAAACAAACTTCAACAAAGAAGCAAATAGAAAATCGGACGTGGAAATGACGAAAATGTTGTGAATTGTCTCCCTAAAAAGGGCTCCAAATAGTATGATTATCATTATAGAAGAACACCAGACTGTCCGTAATAGCTTGAGATAAACTGTCTTACACTCGTCATACACCATAAAATAGGGAATACTGTGCATGACACTACGCACGTTTCTGTCAACCACCACGATACTCGCCCCAATCAGTCGCAATTATCCCGAACCGGTTATTAATTGAAGAGATTGGTACTCGACAAGAGACACAGTATAGAGTCTCTTAATTTCGTACATCACTTTCATGAGCCACAACCTATTATTTCTTAGCTTTCTACAAATCAATTCTTAATTCTAAAATTTGCCTAAAAAATTTCTGAAAATAATTTCTTGAATCAATGCGTCCCTCCTGCTCGTATCTGTTATGGAAGGTGCCAACGGGCTAGTCAAAAGATAAAAAGAACTAAAGCAATTCATGTATAATTTACTTATCAACTCCAATAACGGTCCACATAGAGAGAAAATAGTCCACATACATTTCACCAGCAAGGAAAACTTCTGGAAACTAACTCAGAAGAATGACAAACAAAAGAAATACAAATACAAGAAAACAATTTTGATATGTCTGTGATAGAACTACAACGCAACAAGGATAGTTCTGTTACTAAAATATGTAGGTAACTAATTATTTCTTTTCTTCTTTTTCTTTGAATGTTGCGCATACTTTGAGACTAAAAGATACATATATAAAATATTCATATGTATAAAATTTATATGCAACATGTATGTGCCATATTTTATAAGAATTACATTTAAAAGGTATTCATTAATAGATTAATAGAAATTTAAAACAGATAATAGATCATAGAAAGGCAGGAATCTACAGATTAAATGTTTAAGAAGCAACTAGTCGTGTCTGTGGATATATAATTTTAAAAAGTAATTTAATGAAAGGTGCTAAGCGAATTTTTGTTTGGCAAAAATTTGAACATGCGTGCTTTTTTATAGCGTATATTACATGGACGCTTAATTAATGATTGTTTAAAAAATGTAAGCATAAATACGATAAATGTCATATTTAACGTAAAATATTTAAAGAAATATTAAACGAAGTAGGCATTGGGCTCGCATAGATGATTCTTATAGAAAAATAATCATAGATTTTGTTTTCTCTCCCTTTTTAAAGGAATATGAAAAACAAGCGCATATGTATATCTATTATTTATTGGTTGTCTAACAAGTTTAACACAATTAACACTGGAATTTTTTCTAGAGCAGACGACACACAACATTCGCACACATATATAGACAGGACGAACAACAACGCAAAGGCCTCATTCGTACTCAATAATTGGGCCAATTTAATTAAAAGCGTTTCTCAGATTAGTCGGTCGGCGTGTGTAAGAACAATGAACACCACAAGAACTTTTAACATTGGCCGTAGGTTAAACGGCATCTGAACAAACACAAAAAACATGGACTTTATATTGCACATTGAGGGCAACTTACTGCCCGCCGGTTGAGTATGTTTACGACGAATACCGGCGTGGGAATGTGGAGCATGCCGGTAGCCTTCCAACCACTCGGTGTCTGGATCTATTGTCGTGGCACTTGCTGTCTCCAATTCTATGCCCGCAAGTAATTTTACACGTATGTACAATAAAAATAAACGCATGTTATATGAGATGATTTAAATGCGTGTAAAGAAATATCGAGTTCTTCTCTAATTGTACGAAATAGTTAAATTGCAATGGTAGAAGCGCATTAAGCAATTTACATGAAATTCTCTTTCAGAGGATTCCGTGCGCGGTAACATATTTTTCACCACGGGGGAAACGAAATGGTGATGTTATTGTTTGATCACTACTTTAATTCACTTTGCTCTAAAGAAATATCTCGTCACGAGTTGTTTTATTTTGTTGTGAATAACTCACGACAAATCGAAAAAGGCATAACCTGTTTTTTGAAACTAATAAATTGCAGGACAAGGAAGCTCTTTGTTGTTAGAAACTCATCCAATGTGCAGCACTTATTCTCTTTTATTACCTTAACATGTTTTTTGAAGCTATGAAATGGCAAGGTTCTTTTATGTGGAGTCATGCAGTTATAGAGTCTATTGCCTTAGTAGTATAAGCTTCGTTGGTGGGTCAATCGTATTTCCTTTAAGTAAACTAGTGTACAGTGGTCATGATTGCCACCGATGAGAGGGATCAATCTTCTATTATTGTGCACGTAGGTAATGTATAGTGACGGTATGGCAATTACTTTCTAAATTTTAAAGTATGTTCCATTCAAGAGGGCTCTTTAATTTAATAAGGAGTGGAAGTAGAGCAGGTTGCTTTATGCTGGTATATGCGTTGCTAGACTTTTGATTCTGCCGATGGTGTACAGTGGGGTCAGTACATCAACGGTTATTGGTATTAATTTATTTACAGCGAAACAATTGCCGGCATCTGTAATGGCCTTTTTGGAGTTTCCACGGGGAGATTTGACATTGCTTACTTGGATAAAAGGAAATGTGTCGTCCGCATATAAACAAATATCGGCTTTGTTGACAGCTGGGAAATCATTTATATAAATTATAAATAATAATTGGTCGAATATTGAGCCTTGTTTTGTTTTTGGGATATAGACGATAGGATATTAATACGGCGATAATTGGTATAAATACTTTTGTAATTTTTCTCAAACACAGGCAATATTTTCCCTATGATAAAATTACAATTTTCTTGCAATTTCCAACGTAATTAAATTTCGTACCAACATCTCTGTATCTCCGGTATAGCGTGCTAAACCTTTACACCACAAGACCATTGAAGATGTTGGGTTCAAGACCCCTTCGAGAGCGATATTTTTTCGGAAATTTAATTACGTTGGAAATTGCAAGAAAATTGTAATTTTATCATTACTAATGCCAACGGTGGTTTAGTATCGATATTCATATTAATATGGATGTTAGTTTAAATATTTTCCCTACTTTGAGCGGAATTGCAAAGGTTTCCTATTCTAGGTATCTCATACATATCTTTTATTTTTTTATAATATTCTGGACCTCTTTTATCAGTCTTAAGCATAATATCCACCACAGGAGAGGAAAATCCACAGCAGATATGTGAAATTGGGAACTGGTAAAATGTTTGATGTGGAATTATCGAGACGGGATATTAATCGGCAAACTTTCACGACATACCTCAATATGTTTAAAAGCTGGTAACCAGGCAGGTATAATTTAATGTTTATTGAAATTACTTTTTTCAACTATTCTAGAATGATTGTTTATTTTGCTTTTTGTTTTATATGAATATATATATATCATTTTAAAAATTGAGGTTGACTATGAAATCAATACATGGTCAATGTAACTTCCACTATCACCATTTCGTTCCACCCTTGGCATCAAACAACTTGTTTCACACATTTGTTTAGTGCATCGTTTTGTAAACATGGAAATGTTCCAAGTTAAATAACCTATTCTGAATATTAACACAGTGTTAGATATACTTATGACTAGAGACCGGATTATATGCAAACTGGAAAAATTTAATTTCATTTATTTATTATATTTTACGTCTATTTGTAGATATATTGCACTGATTAAAGTTAATTAACGCTAATGAACTTTATTCAGTGTAACACATCTACATATAGACGTAAAATATAATAAATAAATTAAATTAAATTTTTCCAGTTTGCATATAATCCGGTCTCTAGTTATGACTATGAAATGGTTTTCAACGGAATGGATTCGATCGTTCTTGAACTTCAACCTAGTTACTACGAACTATATATTTTCGAAAGAGTAGTATACAAGTCACTACCCACAGAAATTTTAACTACCACTTTGACTAAATAATTTCATTCATTTTATTCGAAAGCTCTTTACCACGTATTTTTAAATCATCCCATATAAAGATTCAATGTAGCATTATAAAAACACCTTTTGCAAGGCGTAATATACAATTTTGCAAAAATTGGGCTTAAATTAACTGTGCATTTTAGTTGCGAAGAAGAGCTAAGAAGAGGTTATAATTCGCAAACTTAACCATACTCAAAATTATAGTTTGGCTAAGTAAGCTGTAATTTTGTTTATTTTTTTTAATAGTTTTGGTTTTAGTGTTTGAGCATGGTTCGTTTCGAAATACTAATATGTACATACACATACGTTAGACGAGATATATTTAAATACTTTTAAACGAATATTTTAATTTGGATTTCAATATTTATGTCAATATCAATGTCTTTGTTGTTAATTTTATTAAGAAAATAACCCGAATGCACGCGATCAAATGGAAAAATCAGAACAAACAAATAATTATGAAATTTTCCTTGCAAAGGTATGCTCGAATTTACACTGCCTTTTAATTATTTTACAATATTTTAGATGTTCGTATATCTATCTACATTTTCAGATTAAATTTATTTACATAAGAAATAATTTATTAGCTAGATAGCAATAATTCTTACCTTCATCAAAGGGTGGTTTCGTATAAGGTGGTCGTGGTAACTTTTGTACACCTTGAGCATCTAAAACCTTGAAAGGTTGATTTAATGCAACAAAATGCATTGAAAATCCAAATACAAATATCGCCAATACAGCTAGAAATCTTCCTAAATCTTTCATTAAATTACCAATGATAATAGCCCATGGTCCAAACAGGTGGTGAAAGGAAAGAAAATCCAAAATTTGAACGCATGCCAACAGAAACGACAATGCAAACAGTTGATTTCTACAGTACATTAGAGTAGGCCAGTATTTTTTCTCCACTACTACAAGTCCCAATAAATGCGCACCAACACCAAAAATACCAAATAACAGCACCGATAATTTTATCCAACCTAAACCGGACTTATCGCTGGGGTTAGTTAGTTCGAATAGTAGTAGTCCACTTAGCCATATAAGAAGTATCCATTCGTACCAGTAAGGCAACAAATTTGCTCTAGCTACTGGATATATTGGGAAGATTGCTACTAGTAGAAGGAAGAGCATCAGGTAAACATGTGAGGTAAGATAGGACATAAATTTTATGATTGGTACTTTGTGGTATTTATGGCCTAATGGAAGAGTGAATGTTATCCATATCGGAGGACAAATTATGAAAGCTACAAACAGCAACATCGTCCTCCACGCTGTCCAGTTGAGCGCTCCTCTCCAGAGTTCCTGAAAATAAACGGTTAATAAAAATATTTTTTTAATTATTAATAACAAAGAGATGAGGGATAGCATCGATTGAATAGCTGCATTAAACTTTTAGAAAGATTAGAAAAATGTAAGCTTTCTCTAATTTCTTTTAAAGTGTTTTACGTCTAAATTAAGAAAAAATGTTTTCCATTTCTTTTCCCTTTCTTATATACAATTTCTGGAAATGGTTCTAATAGGTTTTGGCGAATAATTGCCGACACATGACTGGATATTTCAGCAAGATAATGCAGGTATCCGTAATTCCAGTGGTTTTATTAAAAGCAAATCAATCTATTACAATAGCCTGCTCTTTCGCGCGTTCTGAACTCCATCGAAACCCTTTGGGGAATATTGGGAAGATAGGTCTATGCCAATAATAAACAATACGATAGCATCAAAAAACCTAAATCTGCGATAATGAGGTATTGCAATGATATTCCTATTTCAACATTGACCAAATTGATAGACGGTATGAAGACCCGGATGTATTAAGTTATTTTGAGTAGAGGATCTAACATTCACTATTAGGTTTAGAAAGAATTATACGTTTTTTCTGTATTTATTTTATTTATTAATTTTGTGTTAATGGACTTATAGAAATTTCGCTCTTTCTAGTTATTCATCATTATTGTAAATATTCTCTGCATAAAATGTAGTAATTTTCTTTTGTATTTGTGTTTCTTTGTAGTTCAGCATTAATTTAGATCCATAATTTACCGAAGATATTGAGAAAGTCAATTAGTCTGGAGCTATAGAAATTTGACTGTGTATAGTAACTGAGCCGCACGCATCTCTAACAGCACTCGTTTCTGTAGCTTTAGTAATTACTCACCACATTAAAAGCAAACAAAGATAAATAAATAAAGAAGTTGAATGGTATAGATTTATTCCCATAAATATTTGTACATACTAAATTTATAGCGTCGTGAATAAAGTTCTTTAAGAAAATTCCAGAGTTCATTTGATCAGGGTTTGAAGGGGAATGTACAAAATCCGTTAAATCATAGCAACGATACTTTAAGCACGGCAGAATCAACTAACATTGGTATCTAATAACAAACTTTTATTATTCAGAGGACCGCTATTGACTTGAATTTATTCAAATAATGGCTACCAATTTCGTGCACATCCTTGAGCCAAGACACTCCAGAAAAGGAGTATTGAATTAAATAGATGTACATGATACTTATAACTAGCATATAACATGGTATCAAATTAAATTAAAAATAACGCGTTAAAATTGTAAAGTGGACGAAACAAGAGAATAAGACAATTAAAATTCAAACAGAGAAATCAATGAGAACCAATTAGTTCTTATTTTATTATATTTAAATTACTCAAACGCACAGTAAGCAACTATTTGCTAGTATTTCCAAATTTATAATCAACATATAGCTATTATTAAAAATTACCTAGTTTTTACCTGAAGATATCGCTGAACAACAGTATGTGCGATTACTTCCTTTTGTTCGTTCTCAATAAGTACATCTAAGAATTCCACATTCCTCCTATCCGTGGCAGTTAAGATTCTACCAGCGGAATCTGCACCTGCAGCCAGCGCTAGCAATTCAGTAGCCATTGCCTCGCAATGTTTACCGGCAGCAATCAGGTCTTTAGCGCGTTCTTTCTCCTTATTCGACAACGTAATCAATATGTTAGATAATTTGGCAGCAGTATCAACAGGTGCTGGTGAAACTAGTACGAATTCCTCCATAGGTCTATTGTTGTGGTTTTTAGAACAGACCATAAGATTGTATACGAATCTTCGGTCCTCCATCAGATTATAAGTGTCGTGTTCTTTAGTCATTAGGTACTCAAGGACATCGTGATGACCTTCGGACGCAGCAAACCAGATTGGCGCTGCCCCTAAATTTGTCTCCGATTTTGGTGATGCCCCAGATTCGGTAAGGAGTTTTACAACGTCAGTGCATCCAGCCCTTGAAGCGTAATGTAACGGCGTCCAACCGTTTTTATCGGTTGCGTTGATCTCCGCACCTTGACCTGCAGCGATTGCCAGAAATAAAAGGAAAATCGATTAAGTTAGGCGAATATTTAGATTCTTAAGTGGGTAGGTAGGTATTTTAAATTTAAGGTCACGAAATACGTCTGATAAAATGTCTTACTAAGTGTGAGTACTATTATTCTTTAGAATTGAAGTATTGCTAAAAAGTTTTATTTAAATTAACATTTAAAACTAGTCTCTTAATCTCCGGCGTATACCAATATTTTCGTTCACAAGTAATTTTCCAAACGCAATATTATTTCAAGGTAATCTCCAATTACTTCACCAGTTTGTTTGCATGTTAAGCAAGGTGCACATTGAAAATTATTTAGACACTAATAAATTACTAAAGTTTTGACAAGTAAAGTGAAATGTAGCAATTAATTTCTTGTTGGTATAATTGCAAATCGAAAATTACTTTGAAAGAACCCGTTAGCAGTATTATAACGGTAATTATTGTCTTCGTAGAGATTCACGACAAGCTATTTCGCTGCACCTGGCAACGCTGAAACGCGCCAACGTATATAAATTGAACCTAATAATGAGCAAATAAATACAAGTATTTATAATTTCCCCCTTTCTTGGATCCTTTTATACTGGATCTGAATGAATAATAAAAGTCCATTTTTCATTTTTTAAAATATTGGCGCGCATCTGTGAAATTACATAAAATTTGAGGCGTTAATTTTCACTGGAATAATCTTATTTATCAACGAATAATAGCAGTTATTCAACATTCTTAGTAGAAATTCATACTTTAAATACTAATACACAGTGTTTGAATTTGAAAATTAAAGATGAAAGAGTGAAATATTTTCTTTTTCTATTTATTTGTAAGCAACGACAACATCGATTGATAAAAATCTTTACGTAAACTTTTATCGTTAACGTATGTGCACACTAAAACTTTTATTTTATATGTATACAATAAACGTACTCCTCGAACGAAAAGTTACGTACTAAAGTATCATATATAAATAAGCAAAAAGCGTGCTCCAGTCTGGTCTATTTCGAATTAACACATTTACATTTGGGCTACTTTTTGTAACGGTATAACTAGAAGTTAATGAAGTATGATATAAATAAATCGCTCACCCAACAGCACCTCCACCATTTGATAATGTCCATTTGTAGCGGCAATATGCAACCCAGTTTTTCCATGTTTGTCGTGACTTTGCAGTAATTCCGCCGACCTACTTAATAGAAGACCAACAACAGTTGTATGTCCGCCAAAGCATGCTAGATGCATAGGGTTGTAACCCTAATAAACAACAATGAAAAGTCAATGAAGGAATAATTACCAATAACTAACAAATAATATGCATATAAAAACCATTAAATTGGTATATGTCCTCGTCTTAATTTATTATTGGATTTGTTAATGTAAATTCTTACGTTTTCATGTGTTGCTGCATCGACTTGAACGCCTGCTGAATTTAACAATAGACGAACGACATTTTCATTACCAGAAAAAGCAGCCAAATGTAACGGTGTCATCCCTGATTCGTTGCCTAGCATAGGTACCAAAGAGGCACCATTAGGAGGTTCAGACTTGACAGTGCCTGGCACAAGCGTCAGTAATTCTCTTACGGTGTCGGCTTGCCCAAAATATGCCGCCACGTGAAGGGGTGTCACGCCTAGCTTCTTACTTATAACTCTTAAACTATTTGAAGATTTTAACACCTCTAATACTTGACCATGACCATGTTGAGCTGCTAAATGAACTGCGGTAAATCCACTTTTATTTTCATCAGTTACATTTGCTCCAGCTCTGACTAGGGCTTTAACAACTTCGGCGTGACCTCCTTCAGCTGCTATTTGTAATGGTGTAGCATCCGTAAGTTTGTTTCTCGCTGTTATTACGCCCGTTCTGTCAAATTTCATTAGTTCTTCAATCACGGTAACACTTCCCTGAGCTGCAGCTATGTGCGCGCATGTATTGCCATTTTTAGTAGTAGCCATTACTAGGCTGGGGTGTTGTTGCAGAAATAATTTAGCTACTTCCGAATAGTTGTTTTGAGCTGCAGCATGAATTGGCTTCTGTCCTTGATCATCAGTTGCATCTATATTCGCTCCTAACTCCAATAAAAGCTTGCATACTTCAATTTGGCCGGCACCTGCAGCTAAGTGGAGAGGTGTTTGTTTTCTTAATGTTAAGATATCGATAACAGCATTATGATCCTTGATTAAAAATTTTACAAGGTCCGTAAAGCCATTCATTGCTGCTAAGTGAAGGGCGGTTCTTCCGTTGCGAGATTTGGAGTTGATAAATGCTTTATTGGATAACAGGGAGTCGCAAACTTGAATGTATCCTTTTTCCGCAGCTAAATGCAAAGCAGATCTTCCATCGTTATCGAACACGTCCACCCTTGCATGATTCGCTAGTAGATTATTTACGAGCTCTAAATGACCTCTGTTTGCTGCTATAGATAAAGGCGTCCAACCAATTGCTGACTGTCGATTTAGAGCTTTCTGTACCTCAGTAATTGTCATATGCGAAATCATTTCTAACAAAACGTCGTTATTTCCTGCTACCGCCAAGTAGTGAAAAGCCGATTCGTGGACATGTTTCGAAACTAACTTAACATCGGCATTATTTTCTAGCAATATTTTGACTACCTCTCTGTCCGCGTGAGCGAATTCTACTTCCGCTTTCGTAACGGTACAGATATAATGCAGAGCACTTTCGTCATTTTCGTTCAATTCATTTACATAAGATGCGACAGTATCTTCACCTTTATGCTGTTTCACATAATTTATGAGATGCTGAACAACATCTGGTCTGCAACCTTTGCAAGCTAAGTGTAAAGCCGTTTCACCATGCTGGAATGAAATATTTCACGGTCAGTGAGTTTCTCTTGTATGCGTGCACGTAATCTACCTTATTTTTATATTGCGGATCACCACCATCTTCCAGCAGTAAAAGTAAAGTTGGCAAATTTCCATATCGAGCTGCGACGTGAACCGGAGTTTGACCCTCTTCAGTGGTTAAATTGGGACCCGCTCCGGATTTTAATAACATTAAGGCACATCTTTCACCGTCTTTTACTCTCGCAGCAATGTGTAAAGGCGTTTCTTTTAATTTTCCACCTAAATATACACCACATTTGAAGAACGGTCTAATGTAATAACTAAAAACGAATTACCTCTAACGTGAACATCGGCGCCGTATCCTAATAATGTCTCTACTACAGCAGGTTTGCAAGACTCTACAGCTATATGGAGGGCAGTGTAGTTTTCCTACATTAAATATTGATTCAGTAAATATATAAGTATATGAATGTTAACATTGAAAAGTATGTACTTACATTTGTTGTTATATCGACCTTTTCGCCTTTTTGAATTAATGTATTTATGATACCTACGTGGCCATATCTGGCTGCTGTGTGAATGCTCCTCGCACCATCCTAAAACATTTTTAAGTTAGAGTAATGAATGGTCTCGGCAAAAAGGGGCAAGTTTCAGTGCCATGCGGAGAACAACGTGGAGAGGTGAAACGGGCAGCACGGAGAAACGAGTACCCGTATCGCAGCACCCTTGTTCAGTATTATTTGACTGGTTGTTGTGAGTACTTATCAGTACACACATACTTAGAAAATGTCGCATTTAGGTAAGTTTCGGAAACGGCGTATTTCGATTTAGAATACGAAGGCAATGGAATTAATGTCTAAAGTGCGACAATTATTTGACGTGTACTAGCAGGTGGAAGTGTGAACGCCACCTAAGAAGTGTAAAACACTGTTCTGCAATCAGTGGTAAACGATATAGCGAACAATTAATATTTGATATAGGTGTTTGTTTTATTCTGTGTCATGTACCATTCATTTTAGTAGCACCATTTCTCTCCCTCTGGAGTAAGTATTCGGATTATACATTACCAAGTCGAACATCGTTAAGAAACTTTATGCCATCTGTTCGTGACTATATTGAAAGAAGAATTAAAGCAGAATTGAATGATAAAAAATTATGGTTATGTGTGGACGAAACAACAGATCGGCAAAAACATTCTGTAATGAATGTAATGGTACGTACAATGGAAGAGTGTGTACCGCCATTCCCTATTTTACTTGCTTCCAAAAGAGTTGCAAAATGTACTAGGGATGGAACTTTAAAAGTGGTGTTGAGGGCATTGAACAAGTTGCAAGTTTCAGCAACCCAACCTTTATTGTTTGTGAGTGACAGTGCCGCAAAAATGCTTTCCGTATGCCGATCTCTTAAAGAAGAGAGTGGCATTCTGTTACATGTAACATGTAAAATCCATGTGTTATACCTTGTGGAGCAATTGATCCCTAAATGTTATCTACGAGTAAATGCTTTAATAGCTCATACGAAGGCAGCATTTCTAAAGTCGCCGAAACGTACGAAATGTGCCTGAACCACCACAGCCGATTACTATGTGTTGTGGAACATGGTTAAAGCGTGCGTTTTATTACTGCGAACATTTTGATCATGTAGTAATGACCTATTTCGTTTCAATCCAAAAAGCTTTTTAGGTTGCGAAGTGTGTTTCTAAATTTCTAATACGTTTCCTTCTACATATCTTTGTATGATTTCTTTAAGAATAAATCTGTTGTGTTGACTAATTTTGGTTAGAATTAGTTGTCTTATTTATTAGCACAGTGAGTAAGAAAAATTGTATTGTGAGTTTAATCCGGAAACTAGCTTTAACACCCTGTTTGGATTAGGATCATATATAGAGTGAATATAACATTTCATTAACATTGCCTTAATTTTAAATCATTATAATAAAAATTTGCGACTGTGACAATCGTTCCAAGAAACTTAAACATTTATTAGGTAACAAGTACCATAGACGTGTGGAGGTTTCATTTATATAAGATTGTTTATGTAGCCCTACATTTGGCGTAAAAGTTGTGTGAATAAAGTAGCATGCTTTAAACGTCGGGTATAAAAATATTCGAATTTTAAACGAATTAAAACAAAAATTTTTATATTAAAAATTAATGTAAAATGTACAATGTATTCCGACTGATATATTATATATATTATTATATATTATATGAAATATACATTCCATTAAAAAATGGAGGTTGTCTTTCGCGTTGCGTAATGCTACGTAATTAAGATTGTCCGTTGTAGTACAAATGCAACCCGTACCGTCCATAATAATTCCACTCGCTCTGAATTTGGGATATTTGCTTTTTTCTTTTTTACTTCTTGTTTTACATGTTTACATAAATATTATGTGAAAGTTCAAGTTGACGTTGAATTGAAGAGTATACTTTAACTATTAGTGTACATAATGTCTAAATGCAACTTTATTTTACGTAATTACTACAACGTTGTAAGACATAGTTAGGTTCCTCATAGTAACCGACATAAAATATAATAAAGTAATAAAAGTAGTCAGTATTATAGCAAACCGATACAATATAAATTTAATGCTCTTTTACTTCATATTTCTCAAGAAATAAGAACTATATTTCATATTCATTTCATGCAATTACTTGTATCTTAATATAGTATTATAACTTTCATCCCAAAAACGTAAAAATAACGCCGTCGAAGTGTTGTATTTTGGATGCGGTTAATACGGACAGCGATATCTACTCTATATGACCACTTTACAAACACATACGTTAGCTCTATAGTTAAGTATAATGCTTTACTTTTATTTTCGTTAGTTTTAAACGCTTTTCAACATTGTTGTCCACGTAGTTTTTGCAATGATAAGTGTATTTATTTGAGGTTTGTAAGAAGATTTAAAGGTGACCTTATTTTGTGTGTATTTTTACAACGTTGCATACAAAGTTACTTTTCACGTTGTTTTATGGAGCACTTACAGGTTTCTTAAATGCGAGGGAAAGTCAATAAACAGGTCACAAAAAGCTATTATAAAAATAATTAAAGAAATAGTTATCCAAAAACAAGTTTTATTTTACAACAAAGTCTCCATCTACATCAATACACTTATGCCATCGCTTTATTAATGCCTCAATACCTGTTGCATAATAGTGTTTAGATTGCTGTCTGAACCACATGCGTATCTCTTGCTGAACATCGTTATCACACCCGTCTTGCCGCCAGAACGCTTTTTCAAACAGATGATAGTCGTTTTGGACTAGGTTAGGACTGTATGCCGAATGTTCAAGAAGTTCCTACCCTAATTCTGCAATTTTCGCCTGAGTCAAGTGGGCCGAATGCAGCCTGGCGTTATCGTGATGTAGCAATATTCTCCTTGTCAGTAGGCCTGGACTTTTTTTTTGGCAACTGTCACTTGAGTATCATAAAGCTCGATTGTGCTGACACCTAGTTATAGATGCAAAAATAGCTCACTGCTGTTTTCTAGTTTCCAGTAGTTTGTGACTTATTTAATGACTTTCCCTTATAATACTTTTAGACGTTACCTTTGGTTATTATTACAAAAGACGTTTTTCCGACGTTTTCATTCCATTCAGTTAATTTCTGCTTTTATTATAAAGTAATTATCGCAATGCTTTTTTCAAAGTTTAACTCTATTTCTACTCATATTATGGAAATTCCCTCAACAGAATCGCAAGCAATAAAAGTTAAAATAAAATCGCTATAACTGCCACCTAAGTACCACGCAACTGTAATCTTGTAAAATTGATTGAAAGTATTTTTCACAATCACATACAACCAGAGTATATATGCAAGTCATTGTCACGCGGTTCTTAAATTTAACTTAGACAAGTGCACGCTTCTATTAAAATTTCTATGCTTACGTTAATATATTATTTTTCATTTACGATATGTAATCTTAGAAATATTATTTATACAGTATGTGAAAGCTATGTTTCCATTGCCATGGTATTGATTCTTTAGCGTTTTTCTTTTAATTTTCGACAGATGACCTCAATGTTACAAGCAATATAGTATACGCACAAGCAAAATTTACTTCCGCATAAAAGAAGTGTGACAGCTAAAATCCCTTCGTGTAATTACTCGGTTCTAATTTACATTAATTCGAAGCCCACGCAGTCATATATTAACAATGGAAAAGTACCGTAAATAAAGCTGCACTCAGTGCAAACTGTCAAGGTCAGAAAAATAAGGGAAAACAGTCACACACTTTATCTTGATCCACCGTAGTAACGAACACCGTGGTGGTATAGAGAAATAGCAGGTTCATTTTTATTAGTTCATTAATTTTAATATACCAGAACTACAGTTACACTGAGGTTAGATAATCTAATGTTAATAAAGTTAAAACTAATTTAAATTTTATTTCTGGAACTGAACGGGTATCAAGATTAAGTAACGGGAAACATCATCGACTGCACGCTGAATCTTGACTAATAAGAATACCACACGCCACTTATGTCTTGTTTTATTTTGTTGGAGTATCTCTAACAATCAGAGTTGCAAAAGCTGCATACGGAGGGATTTCCTGTTTTCAAAGCGTACAGGTGTAGCCAGGTAATAAAAAGATCGTGATATCCGACCAAGTGATTTTATAATCTCGATACAAATATTTCCACAGATTTACATATCCCGTACCTACTTTGCCCTTTAAATGCATACTTCTGCAAAATATCTTTTTTAGATATTCTTTAGCGGTTACCTACTCGGAATAAATATTGTTTCCAACTTCTTTGATATGCAAATTATCATGTGTCTACGTTACATACACTAGAAATGTCTACCTTTTGTGGCCAAATTTCTAATTCCGTTAATCTAGTGCCAGGAATTTTAAAATAATAGATAAATGTTATTATGCAATATCTAGGTCTTTTATGTTAACACAGGAGGTCCGTTATCACTTGAAGTTTCGATCCAAGCGTAGATAAAACAGAAAATTACCTAAGTAATAGATGAGTTTCATATAGTCTAGTGCAGGGGCTCCTTAAATGTACGCCGTATCGCCCCGTAGAAAGTTAACGGGGTGTAGCGAAGTACTGCTACAAACGTGACATTTCGAAACGGCTTCGAAGCTAATGGAATGTTCCTCGGGAACACCTAGATTAGATCGTTCTAGTAGCTTGTAAAAGTTTCTAGAATGATATGGAACATACTCGAGCCACGTAGAATATTCTAGAATCGAAATAGAACTTTCTAATAATTGTATAATATATTATCGGACATTATTGAAGTTTAGAGGAAGTTATAAACAGGTAGAACGACTAGTATAAAAATGGCACCAATTCGGCGAACCAGTTCGCAATCGAAGAGCAAACATCTTCTGAGAAGAAAAATAAACGGTTTTAAGATGGTCACAACCAGAGGAGCGCCTACTGTTTCAATATGTCGTTTCATCTTTTCGTAAAGTCGTAGGAAAATGAAAGGTTCGTATTAAATATGCAAGCCGATAGTTCAAGAGACAGTAATCAATAAGTGCTGGGGTAGTAAAAATATCATAAATATGATGATAACTGTTTGCATTTTGGCTTTACTTCAGTAGAAGAAAATAATGTAAGGAGTGGGTGTTCTGTTTGAAAGCTCTAATGCCCGAGTGTATGCTCCCAAGTGAACTAAAGCGACATTTCGAGACCAATCACCCCAACATGGTTGAAAAATTTCGCGAATTCTTTAGTAGAAAACTGTAAGATTTACAAAAGGGAAAAATGTGTTTACTAAATAAGCCCCAGTACCACGCAACGCGCTACTAACATCTTTTAAGATCGTATGTATAGGAGTGATGTGCAAAAAACCTCACACCATTGCAAAAGAGCTTATTCTACCGACTGCTTTTGACTTCGGTGATATTGCCCTAGGAGAATCGACAGGATAATTAATTTCAGAGGTTTCTTTGTCGAACAACACTACTAATCGAAGAATTTATCATATCACTCAGGACCCCAATGGTCAGTTAATATAGAAAATGAAAGGCACCAAATTTGGTCTGCAACTTGATGAGGCTATTGACAGCAACAATGATAGACATCTTATTTATTATGTACGTTTCCTGGATGATAATATTATCGTTGAAGAATTTATGTTCTGCAAAGGCGTCATTGAAAAGCCAAAGATTCAAGACTTACGTGAGATGTATGACAAGTTTGTAAATGAAAATGATTTGGATTGGGAAACGTCTATAAGTATATGTATGGATGGAGCTCGATCAATGTCTGTAGGTTATAATGGATTACAGGGACATATTCGCAGCAAAGCACCGCATACTATGTGGACTCATTGCATTCCCCATAGGAAAGCAAGCTTGCATCAAGGTCAATGAGCTTTCAAATGAATTTGGTATTAGAACATGTCGTAGACATAGTAAACTGTATAAAAAATAGGCTATTGAAAGCCAGATTTTTCAAGAAGCTATACATGGCCATGGGAGCTGAACACACTATATTACTGCAGTTCACAGTCGCTTTCACGTTGCAAGGTTTTATACCGTGCATTCAAGCTACGGTAAGAAATTTGCAGTTTTCTATAAGGGCAAAGCCATGAGGTACTTTACCGAACCCGAGTTTCCGACTTTTTGCTGTGATATATTTGACGAGCTGAATGCCTTGAATCTGTTTCTGTAAGATAATGACATAAACATTTTGAAACTTAAGGTATGAAGGTTGCGGAGTTTAGGAAAAATCTGTAGTTGTGGATAAGAAAAATGAACGAAGATGGCGGTCAAGATTATTTCTTTGAATTACAAAAATATGTGGCTTGTAATAAAATCGTTGTTTTACAAGAGTTCCTGTTCCTTTTTAAGGAGCACCCCTCAAAGCACACTGACTCGTTTGCAAAATATTTTAACAAATTTGCGTGGATCCAAGATCCTTCCCGAGCTTACACTCCACCAAAGTCTACTTGAACTCTCTTGCGATAACAGTCTGAAAACAAAATTCGTTTCTTCCGATTTAAATTTATTTTTGGGTATCAATCAAAATTTAGTATCCAATTTTGATACTAATTTTCTTTGCAACAAACTGCAATAAAAAGCAAATATTGCTCAAAAATTGATTGGAGCGAAATGAAACTGGCAGTGTCAAATTATATTCCGCGTTTTGAAATAATGTGGCGATCAGCAAGATGATACATCACATTAATCGTTGAAAGTTTCCAACATTTATTTCATATCTTTTTGTGTCTTCTTGTTTGTTGTTTGGTGGCTCTTGTGATTTAATTTTAATAAATGTGAGCCTGGCATTGTGGGGTTTATCTTAAAAGTTGTTATCATTTCTATACTTAGTTTATATCATTAAACGAATATTTTGATATGGGCTGCGGTACAAAATACTCCACCTGTAAGTGCGCCGCGGACTGAACCTATTGTTGCTGAAAATGGTTACTTGTCACTGATTACGCAACTATCATCCGTAGATCGTCAAAAGATATACGTACATATATATTATATTTCGTGCTTACAGTTTCTTTGTTATAGATAATATACTATTATATTGATCAAAAGTCAGTTGTCTTGCGTAACTAACAATAAGTCACGCTGAAGTGATACAGAAAGCTAGTTGTTTCTCTTGTGGCGTATTTTGAGGTAGAATATCACAACGTTTTTTTCCTGTTGCCACTAACTTCTATACAATTAGTAACCTATTATGTTGTATTGTTACATTTGTTAATGTTTTATTATTTTTTGGATAGTGGTAGGTGTTATAAATATTCGTGTTGTGCATAAAATCTTTTCAGTGACAGAAAAACATACTAGGTTTAGCAAAAGCATACAAAAAACATGTTATTCTAACTCTTGTTTATTCGATATGGAATCAAAAATACCATTTATTGCATTTATATTTGTAATAAGAATAACGAATATACTTTATTTCTTTAATATATAATGCTTTTAGCAGTCTAGAATTAAACGATTCAAACAAAAAAAAAAGAAATTTTTGGTTGCTTGGTTACGAAAAATATTAAATTCATAACATTGCAATGGTTTACTTATGAGTAAAAGGATTTATTATCACAGCGTTTCACGGTGTTGAAAAGAAAATTATTTAGATTTAGGTAGCTCAACAACACGGACTCTTGTCAATGTATGAATCTTACGTACTAACTAAAAAATATGTTCCTACTATCCTCCTTGCGTATTATTGTATACTCCAAATGAATTAGTACAAAATACAACGAAACTACTATTGCAAGCGTGTTGCTGGTAGATCAAACTCGGACTATCGCTAACTACTAACTAACAAGTAGTTAACAAGCAGAAGAAGTAATTGAAAAGAGATTAGTTTCACCAGTATTTTCAGTAAACATACGATGAATTATCATAATATGGCTGTGGCGTTCAATGTTAACTATTTTGGTATCACGAGATCAAAGGTACTGAGATTCGTATCTGCTTGTAACATAATCTGTGACGTTGTTTTATTCTCGCCTATTACATTAACAAGTACCTCCTTTGTCAGACAAGCGCAATCCTGTTCCCATCTTTAATATCAGTATTAGAGACAGATAGCCAGATTACATGATTAAACGATAATGTGTACCAAGAGATAAAATAGATGAACTGTGCATATATAAAATTAAATGTCCAACGTAATTACATAAAGAGGAAATAACAAAAGATTAAAAAAAATTAATACCAGGATAAGCAATTATTTGGAATTACGAAATTCAAGAAACGGTTTAATGAAATTTATGTGAAGGATAACAGCAAAAAGCAAACATAAAATAACTTTAACCCGCAGTTTAATGCTACAGCAATTAATATTTTAGATCTGCTAATACTACTCCACCCTAGATGCTTTGATCCTTAACGATAATCTCATGTAACCAAAAATCAACACTGAAACATGTTAGTGATAATGGAGAACTAATTATTCAAAAACCATTATTACTTTAGAAATAGAAACCACAGCACCTACCAATAAAACTAAAGCCTATAATTGGAGAGGATAGCAATGAATAATACAAAAATGATTACTGCACGTTTTAAAATATTTAGTAAAGACTTACTTTGTTTGGCATATGTAAGTAGACACCTTTCTTGAAAAGCATCATGGCACAATCGGCGTGTCCATTCAGCGACGCTATATGCATTAACGTCGATCCGTCTTTGGTTCTTTCGAGTATGCTGGCTTTAAATTTATCCGCCAAAAGCTCTATTATAGCAGCATGACCGTTCTCTGCCGCTAAATGCATTGGCGTTCGGTCTTGATTATCGGTTGCACTAGCTGATGCTCTAACGCCGTAAAAATATTTCACAAGTGTTTCATCACCTTCAGCGGCAGCTATGTGCAGTGGTGTTTGACCATCTCCATTTCGTATATCTACACTTGTGCCATAGTCAACAAGTATACGCACCTTGAATTTATATGTATCTTGTTATAAAATATTATTTGAAAACCAAAAAAAGAACGACCGTACCATATCTACGTCTTTTCTTCTAGCAGCTAAATGTAAGGCTGTATCACCATTAGCTGCTGCGGCTTTTAACTGATCGGATGTTTGAGAACTAAGAAGTTCTCTGCACATGGATTGGTTCCCTGCTTCCACGGCGAGTAGCAATGGTATTTTTCCTTTCTGAAACAAAAAAGCAAACATATTTAACTTTAGATATTAAAAACTGAAGCATATTTAGGATGAGCAAGGGTAGACTTGTGTCTTTGTGAATTTGTAAGAATCTAAAGTCGAAATTTGCACCTTTATTTTACGCACTTGTAATTATACTAAATTTAAACTATTTGAGGTAAACGGAAACAATATAAATGGATATTCGATGAAATTTTATAATATATACATTGCATGAACTTAAACAAGTTAGTTTATAAGCACCTCTCGTCAAACTTGGATATAACTATAAAAATTACACAAGTCTTGGGTAATTAATTTATCCGTGAACTTGGTAGTTTCACTGCAGCAAACCATTACATTCAATTACCCTACTTTAATTGCGTAAACAGAAACACTAAAAAATATCCGAGAGCATGTTTTACCTACAGATAATTATATGCTGGAGAAATAAGTAATATATGAAAATAAACACTCAACTATTTTTAAGGAAGAAAACAGGATAAAAATATGTAACGACAAAATAATCAAAATAGAACTGCGTCGACCAAAGCAGCAAACTTTATCATACGTTTATGAAAAGGGCAACTTTTGGATTATAATGATATTTTATGGATTTTGAACTTGATTTTGAGAAAGATACGCTAATTATTTATGATACGAAACCTTGTCGTGACTCAAGAAATTGAATCCCCGTGTTGAAAACGATAACAAAACTTCAAAGGCAATTAACGATATTAACGGCATATAAATACGCTAAAGAAACCAATGAGGGAGATATAAATGTTCATGTTTCGATGAGTACTTTCGGACATTACTATTGTTTATGTTGCGTAATAAGTCTTTCAAGACTCGGATAATTATGTCAGTTGTGATTCTTCACTTCTCTCTATGTTTTCATGAGATATTCTTTAACAGAAATACATCGATTATTTTTTAATATAATTTAATATATTTATTGAAATATGTAATAAAGTCAACAAGTACTTTTCTTTCTGAAGTTCTCTTATCTAATATTTTTTGTAACACGAAGCTTATGCAGACCATCAATATTAAAAGCGTAAAAACAAAATGTAAAATAAAGAAGAAACATACACAAAATACATAAATGAAGTTACAACTTGCAATTGGCATAATTAAACTGATAAATAGGAAAATAAACTAGTGATATGAAACAAATACAAAATTAAATAGAATCAAGTATTGCGGAGATGTTAAGATGTTAAAACAAGGTACTAGGAAATCAATTAAAAATAGGACTTTACAGATCTAAATTTACAGAGAGT
This sequence comes from Trypoxylus dichotomus, assembly GCA_023509865.1. Taxonomy (NCBI): domain Eukaryota; kingdom Metazoa; phylum Arthropoda; class Insecta; order Coleoptera; family Scarabaeidae; genus Trypoxylus; species Trypoxylus dichotomus. The sequence continues at coordinate 49,271,623 of CM042078.1, forward strand.
AAAATGATATGACAAAAAAAAATTAAAAAAGAAAATCCAGGTGATATTAATGAATAGGAATACAAATAAAAAAATGGAGGTATTATGAACAGGCAGAATTAAAACCTAAAATTATTTTTTATAATTTGCATAATTAAATAGTAAATATGATAAAATTTAGATCAGAAAATGTGAATTAAATTGTAACTGAAGTAGGAAATGCAGAAAATAGCGGAGATGGAAAGGTATGAAACAGGGATAGTAACATTACTCGAAGTAAAATGACAAGAAAAGGGAGAAATAAACAAAGATAAAAAATATATTATTATACATAGAGGGAAAGAAAGACAATACATGCAAATCTTAAATAGGAAAATACATATATGGATATAATATATTAAAAAAAAGTAGATGGCAAATGCAAAATAGCACAGTGAATACGAGGTATGTTCCAGAATTAGTGAGAATGAATTGTATACATTCAATGTGACAACACTGCAGCAAATTGGAGCCCACTGTGAGTAGAAGGGGTAAGTACGCAAGCAGAACTAGCGCAGACTACTCAATCTAGTATTAGTGGCGTGGACGTGAGCAGATGTGCAATTAAATTTTGCGTTAAACTGGGAAGAACTGCTTCAGACACACTACAAATTGTAAGAACAGCATATGGAGATGCTTTGAAAGGAGATGTTTTCAAAGATGGCTGCGAAACCATTGAAGATGACTATCGATCCGAACGATCGTTTAGGTCGAAAACAATAACAGGATGATTGCACGTGAGGTCAGCATGAGTACGGATACTGCTCATCGAATTATGACAAAGTAATTAGCCATGCGAAAAATTTGTGCAAAGCTGGTGCCCAAGAACTTATGTGATTAACAAAAAAATCACTTCTTCATTATCCAACAACACCTAGATCGCTAACAACAAAACCCAACTTCATGCAGGGATAACAGGTAACAGACGAATCATTGATATTCGAATAATATATCCTCAAGCAAAGCGACAAAGTGCGGAGTGGCACACACCTGCATTACCACGGCCGAAGAAAACCCGCATGAGCATATCTCGAATTAAGTCCATGCTTATCATCTTTCTTGATTCTCGCGGAAATTGAAAGGTTCTCGTTACGGAACATCCAAAGAATCATTACGCAGGTTCTAAACAGCCTATGGAACAAGACTTCCAAAATTGTTACCAGGAGTGGAAAACTGGTTGAAGACGCTGTGTGCATTCCAAAGAGGCATATTTTAACGGGAACAATATTAGATTGTAGATAATTCAATTAAATACTTTAAAACTAATCACAACAAAAAACATTTAGCAATAACAAAGTTCACTGTCTTCCTTAAATTAGTTCATTCGATTTTGATAGAAAAAACTTGGTAGATTTTCAAAGCAATCGAAAATATTCAATATGTATGTATTGCAGTGGAATGTTGCTTTGAAAGCACTAGAATTCTAAATTTTAGGGTAGTGAAATACATAACGAGTATCATTCTCGAAATCCTATCGAGTTTCATCAATATCGGAAATTAAATATTTGGCGGGATTTCTTTGTTAGTGTGAGATGTGGAATTTGTTTCACATAATACGGTTGTATAAATCCTTAAATGTTAGCAGACTATTTACATCCAAATTACGTGTGTTTTATACTAAAGACGATATACATGCATATGTACAACATATTTATTACTTTGTGTAACGTAAAATTGGTTTGTATATTGTATACAATCAGAAATACTATCGAAACTAGAAACTGTTCTATAAATCCAAACGATAGAATTTATTTCACGTTACTTCTACTAATGCAGTAGAATTTGACTTTAGTATACGAAATAAGATTGCGATCGCTCTATGAGAATAGAGTGCGCGGAAAGGTATACCTTTTTCTTTAGTTAATCGACTTCTCAGAATCAATAAAAACCAAAATAGTAATCGTGCGCACATGGTTCTTGAGAACTATAGAATATGTGTCGTATCGTTTGTTTTGTATTGTTGAATACTGCCTGAATTAGCGTTCTCGATCAAGATTAAGCAGAATTAGCCCTTTAATGGAACCAAGGAAGCCACAAATACATATAAAATTACTATAGCAACGGAAAATTTGAGGTTGGTTAAATTTGTGTGTAACTTTTATGGTGTATGTATTTGTGGGAATAAAATAGTATACTCGAAGTTGAAACAACTAGAAAAAATTGGATAATATTAAAAGTAAATTATATCCCTTTATCCATAGGAGAAATTGAAGGAAGGTTAAATTCTGAAGAGCATTTGGGAATTATTCAGTTTAATGTAGTAGCATTGACCAACAAATGTAACTTCGTTTTTATAGTAGATATTATTTCACTTAAAGTGAGAGGTGCCTGTTTCATTTCGCTTAAGATCTATTAAATCTATGTGGATTATAATTAAAGTCTAGGGTGAAAGTTAGTAATATTGGAAATTTTTAGGCACAAATTAGATCTCAAGAAGCACTCATCGCACTAAGTACTTAAAATCTTACTGACCGAAAAACTACAGACAGATTATCACTAAAACAACGACAGCAAACAAGTGAAAAATGATTTTGGATCTACCAAGTCATCTCTTGTCAATGGCGAATTCGACAAAAATTTCGAGCCAATCTTCGCTTCGAAAAGTCATCGCAACAAGAGCTTTTCTTGTTGATTGTAAATATTATCAAGTTGTCATTGCAAAAATTTATCTAACTATATATAGAATGTCCCAGTAAGAGTGGAAAATCCAAATTTTAAATAAAACAGTTTTGTTTGGGAAAATATTCAAATTTTTATACTATTTTTGCGTATGCAATGCAAGTTTCAAACTAAAGTTTTAGGAGTAAGTATTAAGATATATTGGTTATTATTCTTGAAAAAAAGACAAGGAAAATTAAATTGGCTTCCTTATCAACCAAGATTTTTTATTTTTGAAGGTTTTGATTAGGTAATCTAATATGAAACTCAATCTTGTGTTTAATGAAAGAAATTTGTTATTTTAATTTGTTTGGCATTTAATTATCATCATTTTCCTACCTAAAATATAAACACGGACATAAAGTCAACGACAGGGAGGCATCTACAATCCTACATTCCCCCCACTATAGCTATAGTCATGATGTAGTAGGGCAACAGCGAAGTAGTACTTACAGTAAAAGACTGATAAACTGATTGTAGGGGAATACTGCAGCGATAGAGAATAACGGGAGACGCACATGCGTATTATAACCGATGGCTTTGCTCAGATTATGTCTGTATAACTACCACCCCTAAGTGATGTAAAGATGTTTTATACCGAATACTATCGAAACGTATGGTATACACGTTTAAATAATAGCGTATATTATTAGTGGGATTTTTTCTGTAAACGTACTACAGTACAAAATGTATGCTTAAATGCATTGTAGAATATGCAAGTGGATCTCTTGTCAATCCGCCAATATGTGTGTCCATCAGATACATATCTACTCAGTATATCCGCAGCGACTTACTATCAATCCATGATAAATATAATAAATTAACTTAAAACATTATTTTAGTGACAAAAATAACTTTTACTAAATTAATAATCGATACTGGTTAATTTGATAATAATTGTAAATCGTATTCTAAATGAAGACACACTCATAGAGACTAACTTACACCCAATTCATTTTCTAATCTATGATTTCCAAATTAGACATATGTGAGGGTGGATTGATATATAAAAAGTCTACAACAACGCCTTTGTATGAGTGGCAGTGGTTGCAACAAGTTGTAGCCTGCAATCGGTAATTTCGAGTATCTTGCTTTAGCAAGCAAAGTTTTGCATTTCAACATGAATACACTGACGCCCGAACAACGCTTCCAAATTGTGCAAATTTATTTTGAAAGTCATGGTTCTGTTCGAAATACGTATCGTGCACTACGTCCATTTTACGATCAACATAATTGTCCATCACAGCAATTAATTCAATTAAGTCTGGAACGTTTTCGCACCACGTTTAGTCTAAATGATAATACGCATCCACAGAGACGTCGTACAGTGCGTACAGAGGATGTCATTGCTGCTGTAGAGCGTAGCGTAGAGGAAGTGATTTATGTTTAGTTCCGTTATGCGTGCACAGGAATTGGATATGTGTCCATCCACTTTATGGAAGATTTTGCAAAGATCTTGGTTTGCGTGAAAATCCAACTCGTGCAAGAATTGAAGCCACACGATCACCTAGCAAGGCGTAGATTCGGTGAATGGGCCCAAAACAAGATTGCCGTTGATCCCGATTTTCATAAGCGAATTCTGTTTAGCGATGAAGCTCACTTTTGTTTGAATGGATACGTCAATAAATATGCTGCATTTGGAGTAATGGTAATCCTCCAGTGAATGTTGAGACACTGTCACGTTCAGAAGAACTGACTGTTTGATGTGTTTTATGGGCTGATGGAATTATTGGTCCGTACTTCTTTAAAACCGATGCTGGTCAGAACGTTACAGTCAATTGTGACCGCAATAGAGCCATGATTACTAACTTTTTCGTTCATCAATTGAACAACCATGATGTGCAGGAGCTGTGGTTTCAACAAGACGGCGCAACATGTCACACAGCTCGTGCCACAATTGATTCATTGAAGGAAACGTTTGGTAACCGCATAGTTTCACGTTTCGGACCCGTGAATTGGCCTCCAATATTGTGCGATTTAACGCCGCTAGACTATTTTCTGTGGGAATATATGAAGTCGGTGGTCTACGCCGATAAGCCCGAAATGATTAACCACTTGGAGGATAACATTCGCCGCGTTATTGCCGATATACGGCCACAAATGTTGGAAAAGGTCATCGAAAGTTGAACCTCCAGATTAGACTACGTCCGTGCCAGCCGTGGCGGTCATATGCCAGAAGTCATATTTAAATTACAATGCCAGAAGTAAATAAAGTAAATTTCATGCCAATTTAAAAAATGCATCTTTGTTTTATTCCATTTCAAAGTTCTATTCCTCCATAAAAGACACCCTTTATAAGCATTTTCTTTATAGGAACAATTGGATAGACGTGAGGAATGATCGACAATGCATGTGAATGAATTCGATGTGCAAAATCCCGTTATTCGACGAAAAGCGATCAGGTCGACCAGTATAACGGACGCATGAGAAGAATCAAACGCAAGTGCATGCACTGATTCATAATAATAATCCACGTGTTTGCATCCCCCAATAGCTTCGCCAACTACAAGCGGCATCATCCAGACATGAGTTATTACGCCTACGTCTGTGGTACGTCTCAAGATATTTGTTCTCAGCCATGGAGTGAGGAAAACTACAGAAAGCCTCAACCCTGAGACACAACGTCTGGGTTCGAACCCGGGAGTTCGAGAGTGGCATCCAGGCCCGCAAGACATCGAACCACTGGGCCCTTATTTCGTGGAAGACAGCGGATTACGCAAAGAGAAATTGCTGGGCAATTAGGGATTAGTCAAGAAAGGGTTCTTACATTGCCCAGTCGTTGAATTACAGAAAGATTTGCGCTAGATGGGTCCAGCGACAATTAACGGATGTCTTGAGGAACACAAAAAAAATACTGTTGTCAAGTATTTCTTAATCGGTATCGATGTGAAGGAAATGATTTTCTCATGAACAACACCAACGAATACGATTCACCATTATGACTCCGAAAAGAAGCGGCAGTCAGTGGAATATTATCGTCCTGATTCTTCACGTGTACGAAAATTTAGCGCAGAAAGTCATGCTTACCATATTCTGAGAGGTGAAAGGATTTATTCATACTGAAAATCTACCAAAGGGATCAAGGTTCAGTGTCTGATGAAGAACGTTGATCTTTCAATTTCCAAAAGTCTGAGGGTGCCGAAAATGAATGCGTAGAGGATGCGAAACAATCGTTGGGCTACGCAATTCAGCAATAAACAAGAACTGGACGAAATGAAGAAGTGAATTCAGCGTTTAGAGAAATGTGTTGCACTAAATGGTAATTATGTTGAAAAATAATGATGTGCGTCGGTATTACAATAAATTCACTTCATTTTGAAACTGGTTTCACTATTTTCAAAGTAAATAAGCTTTTGGATACATACTGCTGCTTCCGCTTTCTCCCTTTCTCTTCTCTTTATCTTCATTTTCAAAAGTGCAATGACGGAAAGAGTCATTTCGTACCACAATTGTTTATACAATTTATATTGTCTCCGAAAAATGCTGTAGCAACTGAACTCTTTTTGAAAAATGTAAATAAACAATTCACGAATATTCTTCCTTATATTGTTCTATAAAAACATTAATAAGTAAAACACATGCTATCGATTTTGGTGCATTTAGCCATCTTACGAGTTGTTTGGGGTTAGTGGCCGTTTAATTTCAGCTTTGTATTCATATATTCACCTATACACTACACGTATAGTCGTAGTATACCAGAGAAAATCTAAGTAGAACAGTCTAAGTTTTTCGCAAGTAGAACAAATTTCTCGCATAGAAGCTCCATATTTTGGTGTAAATATACATAATTATATATCCACGAAAAGTTTTGTTTTAAATTTTGCGTTTAAAATTAGAGTATATTATAGCAGTATAATAACAAAATAAAATAATTTTTTATTGAGTACAGCGGGATACGGATACACATACGCGTAAAGGTGATTTGCTATATGCGTTACTCTTTTGTTAGTAGGTTGCTTTTTAAGTCGAAAAGAAACCAAATTTGCGTCTTATTTCTTTCTTTTAATTCCATATCTGTTTACTTATGATATTAAGGCGAATTGACGTATAATATAATTTGCCTAAATTAAATCATTGAATATACTTTGTCTTTATTGATGAGTTAAATTTAGTTACATGACTCGTCTACATTCGTCTTCACAAAATCGTTGATCGGTGTGTATCAGAAAGTCCAGTACCAACCGGTGACATCTTTGATTAAAAAATGCATAAGATATGTGTATATTGGAAAATGTTATTTCTATCGAGTCAATGGTCGACGCTTACTAATAGAAAACGAGAACTAATAATATATATCACACAGTCAAAGCCTTGCTTTCAGAGACTCAATGTTGTAGATATCGTATACAAGGAATTGTTACCCTTTACATAATATGAATATTAAGATTATCTACATTCCAGGTTATTCATAAGACAAAAAAATAGAAGTAAACCAAATATATATTTATATTCATAAACTAATGTGGTTTATTAATGTTGTATCTTATAGTAATTTTTCAAATCCCATTTTTTTATGGAACTTTTAAATCATTAACAGCTACCTATTTTTTAAATATGATTTTATGTTTAAAAGTTACATGTACTCTTGTGCAGGCTTGCTTATGTAACTAACTAAACTAAAGTATAAAATTTAGAACAAAATGTGACTTATAGATGGGCTCACGCAGTTAAGGTACTTTACAAGATTAATTAATAAATTTCCTTAGGACATCCGGAATTTTTCAGTTAATGAGATAACCTGTTCTTTGAAAGTTATCAATTAATTTTGTAAAGAACCTTAACTTTTATAGTCGTAACGATTGTCGGGTTCCACCGTGTTACTAGGCTTTTGTCCCAGACGTTTCACGAACAAAAATCTAGTGACACGGCGGAACCCGACAACCATTACGACTATGTCAAATGGCCGTAAAGGTCTGAGATACTATTTAACCTTAACTTTTATTTCTTCTTTATTTCTATAAATATGAAGTGCTGATCTAGTCACAAAAGGTCTCCATGCGAGCTACCACCAGTTTGGCAGTTAGTTAGTTTTCTATTCTAAGAAACACCTTAAGGAATCTAATAAATGAATTAGATATGAGTTTGATTTTCGAATTCTATGGGAAATTCAAATGAACCTGGAATCATTAAGCAATGTTGTATGTATGTGCTAATACGCATTATTGTAGAATTTGTTTTTCGAGGAAGCTCCATGCAATTAATAAAGAAATTGTAACTGCAATTGCTATCTAATAGGCACCTCTATAGAACAATCAGAGGGTGTAATGCTTCTAGTAGTTTAATTTCGAAAATCCCATAATTTTTTTTCTAGGAAACTGTAAAGGTATATCAACAAAAGTTTAAGCAAACACGATTTATTTCCATAACGTTAAAAATATCGAGAGGTATACATATAACTAGATACTATCAGTATACTCAAAAAAAAAGTTTACCTTCATCGGTCTAAATCTAAATTGGCCACAGTATGTTTGGAATTTGTAATAAGACCGAATATGTATGGACTAGGAAAAGGTCAAAAAGTCGACGATAGATTTATTTCTGCGATTCGTAGCAACCATACTGAATAAATAATGAAAAAACCAATTTGAATATTCTCGTACATACATTCATGCGCTGAGTTTTATTTTTAGTCAATGCGTCAACTATTAATTACGCGCGAAAAAGAGGTATTAATTTTGTGGAATATGCAAAATGATATTAATGATTGTGATTGTGATCAAAAACAAATATGCCAACACAGAATTTCATGCTAATATGATCGCTGTATAACATTAAGTTAGTAGTGTACACAATGAGCGAGGTATACTCTACGTATGTACAACACGTGGTATGGCTGTACGTACTTTTTTATGATTTTCTTTAACATCATTAGCCGGTGAAGCGAAGTTTCGCGATTTATGAAAAAGCTTTTGCAGGAAATTGAATTAAGATAAAATAGTGACCATATTGTTGAAAAAAGGATGACGTTCATGCAAAATGCATTGCGTAAAAGAAATTATTTTTACGTTTTAGCAGGTCTCAATTTAAAGAGGCGATTTACTTGAAGTAAACTGATGCAATAATAAATAATTTAAATATTACTGATTAAAATGCTATGCATTGCATGTCTATTTTCACCGAATATCTGTTTTCGATTTATGTTTTTTTCCACGGCACTTTCCATACAACGTTCATTCAAGGGCTGCTTTCCTGTTTGGTGCAGGCCATTTGAAATGTTATCGAAACATGCAGTACGCTTCCAGAATGTTTACGGGTTTTCTATTACTCCGCAGCTGTTCATACCGCTACAAAACTGGCTCCTCCTTAGATCTGTTCTGCTCCAGAACAGAATCAGTTACATGTGGATATTTGCATTCTTCTCCTTTTTGACATTGTGACGCTTGGCATAACTACGCACATTTTCCTACATGGTCTGCTTTTCACTCGATCCTAATCGTCTCCATTCACCAGCTCGAATGCGACTTGATATATTTATCGTTGCCATATAGATACAGACCTTCCTCGACTTCAGAATCCTGACATCGAAAGGTTTGGACACTTTCAAAATTTATGCTAAATAACTTAGTTTCTCTTTTGTCCATCCTCAATGTTGAACCACTCAATGTGCCAATGCATAATCTTTCAACATCAGGAATAAGTCTTGTTGAACATTCGTTCTAACATGGTGACCTTAAGACTACCCTGTATTTTTTCACAAATTGCCAGTCTCTGATCCGGAACGTTGCTTATCTTGAAATACCAAATAACTAACACTTTAGCGACAGTTATGGCCTCTTGGTTAGATAGCGCGTAAATTTCCATTCACGTACTAAAGCAGTTCAGCACGAAAATATATTTGTTTCCAATTTCTATAGTGGGTAATGCAACGTAGATTGCAATTCTTTTAGAAAGGCTGTCTACATTTTGCTGCATTAGCAGTTGCATAGAATGCACATATATTCATCTTTCTTTCTAACGTTTACCCAGAAAAATCATGCACCCTCTTTTCGTGTTTAGAAATTGTATCCTTTTGAAGTCTCATCATGTAGTAGTTCCCACGTCTCTGAGAGTGTCTCTTTCCCTAAGTCGCCTTCTGACGCTCATAGATCGCCAATACGAAAGGGTTCTATTGTGCGCAAAAGTTTTACGTATTGGATATGCGAAACTATCTTCTACTAATTTGGCCTTACTTTCTTTATCTTCCATTTCATCGCATTTTTTTTGTCTGGATCAAATTCTTGCAGTAAATATAGTTTTATCAATAAAAAGCAATTCTGGAGTTAAATTACTCATTCTGTTACTAATAACGTTAGTAAAGTACTCTAATAGCGCACTTTAAAATTGTTCGGGATAGGAACACTTTCAATAAACAACTAAATAAACCGCGTGTATATACACTTTTCTAAAATGTGTTTGTGGTAACAAAAAAGAACTTATTCAAAAGCTAGTTGCATGATTTTCTTTGTAAACTTATAGTTGGCGTACATATGGCATAATATTGTGGACGTATAAAAAATATCTCACTCTGTAAACGCCTTTTTGTAATACATGCGATACTTTTTCGGATTGTAATAAATTATAGGTACTGATGTATAACTGGCTGCCTACAATGTAATTAATGCATTTACAATATTCTTCTTAAACTTATACATAGGAAAAATGTATCTGTAATAAAATAAGGCTTCGGTATGCTTACTGATTGTTTTAGGGTCGATTGTATGGTGCCCGGATAAATCTACCTGACAACTATTTGTCCCGAAGATAAGATTGGATACTGTTTTACAATCTAAGATTACAGGTATAATTTTTATGAATGATGAAAAAATATGTGGGTTCGGCATCCCCAATTACTTTTTGTTATAGAATGACAAATTGAAAATTTAACGTCATCTTTATAGACACCATTGCGAGTCAAACACCCAATGCAAGGCGCCACTCGATGTATCAAGTTGGTGTTAATCGTTTTCCAGCGTTTATTAATATTGTAGCTGTCCAACGATAGCTTTCGTGTATGCCATATAACTGTTGGATACCTAACTACCGATAAGTTCGACTACACAATATACCGTATATTGTAATCCAGCAAAAAATGACTTGTCGGCAGGATAACGCTATCGACTGATATATCCTTGCAGTGTACAACCGACTCTGAAACAAGTAACAATTAACAAGAGTTACTTGCTAGAAATTATTTAGCTCAGTATTGTAACATTAAGCGGCATACATAATCGATGTACGTTTTTTTTAGCTATTATATTTTCGTAAACCTTCAAACATTGCGCTGATTTCTTATCAAATGAACTTGACCGGTATTACAACTGTAGAAACTCATTAGATAACAGTTTATAGGCGACTAGTAAAACTTGGTCAAGTTTGTAAATGTTTACGATATATTTAGCCACATAAAAGCTCGATGTGTTCAGTGAATTTACCCCCATCGGTTGGCACTGACCCATAAGACGCGAATTTGTCCGGCTATCCATAATTTTCAGGGCCAAATAAAACTAAGGAAACAAGTAGTGTCGGTATAAATAAAGGTCACCTCCTTTATAAATATTCAAATTGAGAGTAACTGTAATCTACAAGATACGTCGGTTACTTACACTGTCGCAGCTGTTGGCTTAGCGCACCATGTAATTTGATAATGTAAAGTATCTCAGAATCGTAAAAAGACTATTTTTATATGAACCTACATCTTTTATTATTCTTTTGTTTCATGCAAAAGTAATTAAGTTTTTAGCATTTTCCAGTTTCGGACGTAATTTCCCCAGGATATCTAAAATGTAAAAATTAATAGAGGATTTACGTAAAGAATTAAGTTATTAACACACAAAAATAGTTTTAATTGCACTATATAGTATTACAAATGTTAAATAATGTCCTTGTAGCTTAATGCATTTTTCAATTCTTTGAAGAGAAATGTTAAACTGTTTGTAAAAGTGTTTCTCTAGAGATATTTGAAATACTTCTGCACTACAAGCAACGTCTTTATTATGTTGCAACTTTGTGGATACTTTCAGAGTGAGACGTGCCTGACCCTACCGACGCCTGTGACGAGTACAGCAGCCAGACGCCACCGACTGGTCCTGGTACAACCGGCTGCTATCGGAAATGGTAGAAGCTAATCCTAACATCGATATTGAGTTGGACCTTGAGAGAGCAGTGCGCAACACCACGCAAAGATCCTGCCAAGGGAGATCGTCGATAGGGTCAAGGAGCGAATTCGAATCCAAAGGAAAGTTCCAGCGAACCAGGCACCCACCACCGAAGGTGAACCTCAATCGACTCAGAACGGAGATCCAAAGAGATATCGAATCGGAATCGCATCGGACGAAGAAATGGGATGGCTTCCTAGAGAAGAGCCAAGAGGAGGATCCTCACAGGTTACTCAGAATCGTAAAAAAAAGGACAGGAAGCCCATTCCAAGGATACAGCACGGTTCAAAGCGCTGCTTTACAGACCAGTACAAAGCGGAAGCATTGGTCGAGACCTTCGCGGTCCACTTCAATAAGCTGCCGAAACGATCCGGAACAGGAGAGCACGTTCAAGGGAACTATAGACGGGCTTAATGCTGTATAAGATACACATTTCGCCCAATCCTAACCTACGCCAGCCCTGCGTGGGTCACGGAAGTCCCTTCACACATCTGAAACCCCTTACGCGAGTGAAAAACCGTTGTCTGCGTTTAGCACTTCACATCCTTGACACCGTCACGCGCGCTGCACTGAGAACCCTCTCAGGCGGAGAAGATCGGAAGGAATTCTTGGACGAACTGAACAGGACATTCTTTCAGAAAGCCATCTCCAGCGATAGCCTGGCCAATCAAACAGCGATCGCACAGAAAACCTCTGGAACGGCCAAACGCAGAACAGCTACTCAGACCCTCAGAAAGCTCTAGGTATCATTCAACCAATGAAAGCTACCTCAACTAATTCCATTTTTGTTAGAATTAGGTGACACCCAAACGAGACAGGAAGTCCAGGATGATGAAGACTTCGAGCACCTAAGAAGAAGACCAAAAGTCTCCAGTAAATTCCAAGAAGGAAGACACTCAAAGAAAACGAATCGAAATGGTTGTCGCTTTCAAACCACGACTACCTCAAGAAGAATATGTACGCAATTACATCGAGAACTAACGCCGAACAGGGGATGAATCCCAAGAAAAAACAGAACATATGTGTATTCTCTATGTCTCAGATTTTTCGTTTTAGTTTTCGAATTTAATGAGACCAAGAATGTATACTAGAATGAATACTATGTCATTTGATTCACTCACGAATCATTAAATGCCAATTTCTAATTGCCACTAGTTCTGTGACGAAAGCTACAGAATAAACAGGTAATGCGTTACATTTCATATTACGCAATTTAATTATACTGAAACAAATACACAATTTAAGAAATATATTGATTACACTGGATACTGGCAAAATAATTTAACAATTGGAATTACTTGTTGGTAATAATCTGGTATTTTATCCAGTTTAAATTGATTTAAATCAAACGTAAAACTGACACCATAGTAACACATGCACCAAAGCATTTAATACATCTTGAGCCTAGCATTTTGGGTTATATTGGATACGGTACACGCAGTATACGTACTTGGCAATCTGTATTGAGTCCTGGATAATGTCACGTACCAGCACCCTAGGATCCGATTTTGCGGGTACGGGTATGGTGCGGGTCGGATATGGATCTGATTAGATGAAGCCATACAGGACTCTAATTGAATATAAGTAACGCTTAAATCGCACTTGCCTAACACTCCGGTTAATTGATTCAACAAGAAAATCTTTGTTTTAATATCAATCAATAATTTTGGAGAGAGAGTAGGAAGTAAACAAAAATGACGGTTTACAGAACAATTTTCAGACCAATTCTCACATTTAGATGTGAAGCTTAGGTACTCAATCAACAGGAAAGAAGTAAGGTTCAAGCCATGGAGATGAAATATCTAAGAAAAATATAAAATGTAACCAGGAGAGACAGGATGAGGAACGAACAAATCAGAAGAGAGCTACAAACGGAATCAATAGAAAATTATGTAGAACAAATTGACAAGATAATTAGCGTGGTGGGGACATCTACAAAGGGTGGACAATACAATTCCGGTTAAGAAGGTGTGGAAAGCAAAGTCACAGAAAGAAAGAACAAGAGGGAGACCAAAAGAAAGCTGGAATAAAGAAATAGGCAAAGTTTTAGATAAGAAAGAAGAAACTTGGAATGAAGTTCGCAAAATTGCAATGAACAGAGAGGACTGGAATAAATTTGTGATATACTAGGAAGTAAATTTAATCTAACCTGACCCCCAATGGGTAAAAGGGTATTATTGATTGTATATATATATAATAATTTTAATCTGCACTTAATAAAATTAGAGCATTGCTTATAAGCAAACAATTTGCTAGTTTAAAGGAGTAATATGATACTTCTAACCCCGTCTATCCTATATTAAGTCTCTATGTTTACAAAGTTGAAAGCAAACACCGTTGTAGAGATGACTAAATGAAGATTTTTAAAAATAGACTTTAATATTTTAATAAAAATACTGCGACAAAAAATAAACAATCAATTCTATAAAGCTGATAAATCCAATTTATAATAACCATCACGTGCTCTGTATACGCACAGGTAATAACCGTATTGTACTAAATGCGTCAAATATATGTAGATATTCGTAAAAAATCATCGCGTCTTTTGTGAAACTACTAAACCAACAAAGCAAATAAATAATGGTAGTTTAATTGAATATAATGCACACGTATACTCAGTTATTTTAATTTTATTCAAAGCGATGTGGCCACATGTAAGCCAGGTAACATTCTACGAATTTAGAGAAACGTTGTTTGTGTTAAAAAGTGGTTCGTATTCGAACCATATCAGGAAGATTTTCCTCCTTAAGGTTCATTAATTTTTTTCTGGAATAGTTTCTTCTAAAGCACCTATTCGTGAGATAAATCGTATTATCAAAATGGTTTACAAGATGTAGTAAAGTGCTCATTATTTTGTTTCGTTACCTATACTTTCCAAAAACGCCATTTAGTCAATTACAATTTCTTTATGAATTAGATTATGTGAATAACAGTAATTTTTGACGAAATATGTATCTAGAAGTAAAGTAGTGCTATGTGCTGTTTCAGTTTGCCTTATTGAGACATTAGTTATGGTTTGTAATGAAAAGTGTTTTCCAATTATCATACACGGCGATATTTATCACTTTAAGGAACTAAGGATAAAATTATAATTTTACTTGATGCGAGAAACTACTATAACGTTTTAAAGAAAATCAATAAGTTTATGAAATATGGTAGATACTTTGTTCAAAGTCTTTCAGCACACTATTAAATGTAAATCTTTAAATTTCTAATGGTCGAATGTATAGATACATATTATTTTAAAGAGTTTGCTACAGCATTTTTCTATAAGTGAAGTTATTAGAACCGTAAACGTCATTTTATATTTTAGAAAGCCCGCAGCCAGCCTATTTAAAAATTGACGAACGTGCGCACAGCAATAGCACTGATTTTTTTTACATGAAATCAGTCGAATTTGAAGGATTCCAGGTCGTCTCGTACCAGGCATCTTCTCCTGGTTGTAAACACGCGATCCAGTCACAAACTCCGTTGTAATGCACAATAGTCGGACGCCAATCTGCGAGCACCAATAGACGACATACAAGCAGAAAGTAAACACATACACACACAATCACCAACAAAATGTCGATCTGGGTTCTTAAACTCAAATACAGCGATAAATCTGTAATAACGGCACCAAATGTGAAACAAGTTATTGCCTAGCCACTTCACGGTACTAAATTATGTGATAATCTTCGATAATATTACTTTAGATACAAATTGTCTAACAAAAGAAACATTAGAGATTTTCGTTAGTCTGTGAATGCCTGTACTTTTCGCTAGGTTTGTTATTTTGTTACTGTTGTCCTCAGAAAACCAAGCGTTCCAAGGGTGTATATATAGAAAATTTTATTGTGAAGAGGGAAGGGTGTATCTGTCCTGCTTTGCGAATATTTCGGGCGCATGTAGGCAACGACCAAACAAAATTTATCTTTCTCGCTTGCTATTCGATGCTGGGTGGTGATTGTTACCTTAACAGCAGGGAAATGTTTTAACGAACGTTCATTTTATTGCGACCTTAACTTCACCAATTCTCATAATTTATGACAAAATAAGGGTTTTCAGGGACACAAAATAGCATCAAATAGAATATAACATGAGAAACATTTCCACGGAAATGCAATTGATCGGTTCTAGAAACCAGCTAAAAATGGTGAAACATTAATTTCAATACAATTATATTTTCGTATTGCCGAAGTATGTAAAAGGTACATTGTGCATTCAAAATTTAGCGAGACGACAAAGTGGTGTACGAATGACGCAATTTCTATTTCGACATAGGAATTATCTACCATAAGTCCTGTTAAAATCCTGATGTATGTATATATACATATATTTATTTCTTTTCATTTTGAAGCAAGCAATGATCGTTTTAATCTTATAATTAATAATAAGTGTGCGGCGTTAAATAAAGTTAATATACATCTAACTGTGGTTTAAATTCAAACCACGACTACCTCAAGAAGAAGATATATGCGATTACATCGAAACGTCGGGATCCGGTTCTTCTAGGAGCCAACACCGAACGCGGGATGACATCCGAGAGAACAACAGAACATCGTTTACACGCGAAATAATCTGTTACAATTTACGTATTTACATATATATATATATATATATATATTGTGGTGGAAAATCTCAGGCTCTTTAATTTTTGTAAATGGATTCTTTGATTTAAATTTTGTCCTATGAGAAAAGAACTAATTATTCTCAGGAGAGACGATGTCAATATGTGTAACGACGTTTTTCTATATCCTTAGTAACACATTTGTAGTAGACACCTACTTGATATGAGTGAAATTATATAGGTAAATGCTGCCAGTCGTGCCATCCTTCCGTCGTATGAGAAATTTTGAAGATTATGAGATACAATTTCGTAATAATACATATTTATACAATGTGATTGAAATGTGTGAGTACAGTATATTAAACGTCTTTTAAGAATGAATTTGGAAATATTTATTTATGTGAAAATATGTTTACGAAAAGCGATATACATCATAAACGATACTAAAGTTTACGTCTCCTCTATAAGTGTTGTTGAAGGGACTCTTCGTTTTCTTTTTTTTTAACAAGAAAATTGTGAATTATAAGTTAATAAAGAATATCCAAAGTAGATATCTGTAAAACTTTAGAAAGAAACCTGTACAGATTGAATATCTATGTAATAAAATTCCATAAAGAGGGAGTACTAACGGTACTTTGCCTCCAACTATAACATCACCCATAATAAAAATAACGGCGTGCACCAAACAGTGACGAGAAAATATCTGGAATAGGTAAACCAGTAAAATGTAGAAAGATTCATTGATAATTAATGGACAATATTTCATGTCATTACAATATATATACAGGTTTGCACAACCACCAAAAATAATAGTGGCTGTAAGATAAAAAATGCACTATTCTGCTTTCCTTGTTTACTAATTAAAGGTGGAGAATTATGGACGAAAACGCGTTTGAGTGATTTAAATCATTGAAGCGATTGAATTAAGAAACGCCATATATCACAAAGACATATGAAAAATCTAGTCTAATTTTTGGAATGTTAATATTACTGCTCAGATAGATAGTGCATATTGAGCAAATATAGTACCGTACAATGAGAACGTGTAGCACGATTGATATATAGTGAACATTATAATTAATTGTGTGCATTTTTTGCAGAGCTTTCGGATTTGCTTTGAGAGGACACGATGAATCAATTTTGTCCTCTAACCCGGGTATTTTTCGAGGCTTAATAAATTTTAGTGCTGAGTTTTACGTGGCTTTAAAATACCATTTAGAAAAAGCTACCGTATACAAGGAAACTTCCAAAGTATCCAAAATGGAAGTGTTGTACAAACAATGTTCAGTATATGTCACAAAGAAATCTCTAAAGAAACAGAAGAAGCTGACTATTTGTCTCTAATAGTTGACGAAAACTACCGACGTATCAAATCGCCGTGACTTTTAGGCATGTGCCTAAAGGTAAGCCGGGTCAAAGATAGGTTTAGGTTCACTGGACATGGACAAGAAAGACTTTCTGCATTGGCTAAGTATTCCAGATTGTAATCAAAGATTTATATATATGATGCTGTTTGTGATAGGTCTATTTTGAAACGTAAACATATAATCGCAAGCCTTTATTTGGCATTAGCGCTATCGTTTAATAACTTGTGCTTGTTTGCTGACGTAATATTGTTAAGGATGAATGATAATGAGTTGTAACTCTGTCTTATTCAGTTGCATGTGAATATAAGTTCATAATCTAGATCTTAATTTCTGCCATTACTAATTGAAGCTCTTACGAAGTATACAATACAATAGGGTCCACTGGTGCCTCTCCGTTATTTTTGACACGTGAAAGATTTAAATATCGCTATTTAGTACACAATTTAACAAATCAAAACTTCGAATTAGAATAAATTCACTTGTGTTTCTCGGTTTGCATTTCAGCACTCCTCCATGTAATTGACAATGAAAAGGTAACAGATAAATTTTAATTCAAAATAGTTTCAAATTTAATTCTTACGCTGTATGCATTACAATTTCAGTTTTATATTATTTGACGTATAGAGTTGCTGAATTTAAGTTGTATATTAGATCAGTGGAAAATTGAGGAAAATTTTAAAACAAAATATTACATTGTTAATGGATACAATTTCAATAAAAATAAAATGTATCAATAAATATACAATATCACACTCCATTTCGTTAATGACATAACAATATGGAGCATTATA
Organism: Trypoxylus dichotomus; assembly: GCA_023509865.1. Taxonomy (NCBI): domain Eukaryota; kingdom Metazoa; phylum Arthropoda; class Insecta; order Coleoptera; family Scarabaeidae; genus Trypoxylus; species Trypoxylus dichotomus. The sequence continues at coordinate 49,290,140 of CM042078.1, forward strand.
GAAAAGAAAATATATATAGCGCGGATGACAATTCTTCTTTGATAGATTACATTCTTTTAGCTTCAAGCTTTTTACGAGTATTTTGAAAGGTATTTAGAATGAAATGAATTTAACAAAAATTAACTTTTTTAATATAAGTATTTGTTGTTTTCAACACTAGATTAAGCAAGAAAAAATGGATTAAAATGGTATTCGAGCTTTCTACTACTGCCCTTATAAAAAAATATCTTTGTACATGACATTTTCACAATTATAGATTAATACAGCTTATATTTTGTGAATTGAAAGGATGCAGACATGTAAGTTTCTCTAAACTATTCGTCAATACTTACCCCGTCAGGCTTTAATCGAATATCTTTACCAGCTGCTGCAAGTAAAGCTCTGAGTATTGCCGTTGCCGTTCCTGTTTGTCTCGAGGCAACGAGATGTACAGCAGTTTGTTGTCGGGACTACAACAAAAATAGAGCGAGTCAGTATAAAAAGGACATTCCCACCAAGTAGAAAATGTAACTTTCTAACCGTTACGCTATTGTTTTAAAAGATGTTTGACAGAAACTTTAGTGTAAACAATTACCAAAACCATGGCAACACCACTTCCGTTGGATAATATACAATCTAACATTTGCTAGCCGTATAATCAACGCGTGGAACATGCAAGCTTGTTTTCCACGTCAATCCTATACGTACACACAATACACAGGTGGAAGTTGAGTGTTACGTTCAGGAAACACATCACTGACGTTTAATTATTATTTGGTATACATGACTCGTACACGGTATTTGTTTAATATTACAGGTAAACAACCGACTAGATCACAACCATAAACTAGACAAATATTGTAGTATATAAAAATAAATATATTCATATTAATTTATAGTATTATCAAAAATTCATAAATAAAAATCTAGAGATTAAAATACTTATTCGATTGAGTACGAATACAAGCACAAGGTCAATAATTCGATCTCAGTCGAATTCACTCAAATGGCGATAACAACTCTCAAAACATCACAAAAGTATGACAAGAGAAAACAATGAAATATGAATCCAAATAGGTTCAGAGAAACGATTTGAAGAGGTCCACGTCAATATTTTGCTATAGCCACCCAGATCTCCCAACCACTCGCCAAAGGATCACACGTGGAACATTATGCGAAGAAAACTGAAGAACTTAGCGAATCAATCGCAAACACTGGAAACTCTCCGACATAAATTGCAGACTGCAAGGGGCACTATATCCCCAAGGACATCGATCATATACTGGAATCAATGGCACGAAGAGTGGGGGAGTATGAAACTGATAGAGGTTGCCCAATACATTATTAATAAAAATAAATCTGAATTGTGTTTTCTGTTCCTTGTTCTTGAAATTAGAACCAATTATTAGCTTTGAATAATTATGTTTAGTCAAAAAATTCCCTTTTTGATATTGGAATTTCCAAGTTACGTAGTATATTTGAAAATATCAGATGGACTTTGGGACTTTGCATGCATTCCCATATAACCTTTTGTACATTAACCTCCGCATTATTCCGTCTCCTTTCAAATAAATAACTACAGTTCTAATATTTTGATGTATTTGTATAATAATAAGTTTCACTTGGTTAAATTCTTCCGGGAAACTTTTCCGATTAGTAAATTTTGACTTCCTACTGAATTTACACTGAATTTGGAGCAGACCTTATTCTTGAATTATTAGTAAAGATGTTTATAATAATAGGAATCATTATAGTAGTAAATGACTTGAACCAATTAACTTGAACTAAGAAATTAACGCTATTTGGTAAACTTTGGGAAAAACGATTTGTACGAAGTTCTTTGGAAATTAAACAAGAGAAATAGGCACGTACTTCACAAGAAATGAGCTGATAATGCCGTACATTTTTGAAATGTTAAAATAAAAACTAAATACGTTTTGTACAGCTTGTACAAAAAGGTGTGGACCAAAATCCTAATCATGATGATTTCCCGTTTTTTTTTTGTTAAATATAATACTTTGAAAAAATTTTATTTTACTATTTATCAGAACTAAATTTACGTTTGCAATTTTTACGAAATATTTCTCCCAATTATTGCTTATTGTACACTACATATTATCTTTTTTACTTAGAAAATATTACGTTATAAATAAAAATATCGCCTTGGTCATAAGTATTTGTCATCCCACATAAAACCCAAATTGCGAAAATTAACAGACGCTAAATGTTCCTAGATATGTAGTTGTGTTAAGTTCGCAAAAGATAATGAAATGTTCGCGAGGGACGGTACGAAACACAGTGCAACGTAATCACGGCTCTGAAACCTGCAAAACTAAACAAAGAAGTGGACGAAAACGCGTAACACCCGCAAGAGAAGATCGAATATTGGAAAAGTCAGCGTTGCGAAGGCGGACAAAATCGTATAAAGATCTCTCTAGTGAATTGTTAAAGTGCCTTGGAGTCGCAATTTTGATACGTATAGTAAGAAGACAGTTCATATCAGCAGGTGTACGTGTCCGTAAGGCTCGGCATAAACCCATTTTAACCGAGGTACACAAACAGAAACGAAAGAAAAAGGCACATTGGTCGGTTGACGACTGGAGTAAAATATTTCGTCTGATGAATCTAACATAGAGACAAGCCTGAAATAGTGTTTATCATAAATTGTAAACACAACATATTTGATTTACTTTATTGTAAAGTGTTTCTTTTATTTTGAAATTTTCGTGTGATTTGTTGATTTTTGATTGTAGCCTTTCGTTCAATCTAGTGCTGAATTTCGAAGTCGTAGACCAGGAGAAGGTCTTCACCCCGATTGCATAATACCCACAGTAAAGTACAGCGGTCGTAGTTTAATGGTTTGGGGATGTATCTCTTTCTCCAGAGTCGCTAAACTGCACGTATGCAACGGCCATATGAATACTCGCCGGTACATTGAAATGTTAGAAGAGGTTCTGAAAGCTTCTACGATAAAATTATTTGAAGGTGATACTCCACATTATTTACTTCAACAGGACAATACACCTTGCTACAAATCACGTGATGCAACAAGCTGATTTGATACAAACCGCTTTAAAGTGTTGGAATGGTCACCACAGTTGTCGGACCTAACAAACTCGTTTTAAAAACAAATTTTTTAAGGAATAGGAGAAGATTTCCTCCGATCTTTGCCACAAGCTTGTGGCTAGTATGCCAGAAAGGCTGCAAGCTGCAAGAAAAGCTAAAGGTAGTCCAACAAAATATTGAATTTTATTAATAAGTTACATTTAAAAATGATTTCGCATTTGTATTTTTATATTGTTTCTCTGTTTTTATAAAACCAGGGAGTGGCAAATACCTTTAGCCAAGGCTATAAATTAAAAATTAAATTTCAATTAGATGTTAAATATATAATTCTACTGTAACGAACCTTATAAGTAGATCTAACTTACAGTGATTTCCTTGTAGATTCATACCGACTATTAATATTTCTTAATTACAGAGAGTTCAAATTATGCCATACATTCCCCATTCAATACAACTTACCCCACCGGTTGAATAGGGATCGACTCCACGTTTCGACAACAGCAACTTGACGACATCCTCCCTCGAATACATTGCGGAAATATGAAGGACATTGTAATTATCCTGAAAACAAGATTTGCATACAATAGGAATAAATTTTCACAGCTGCAACGCCTATTTAATATTAATATATTGCCTGCCACGTGACGGTTTAAATACCGTATTGCCGATGAAAGGTTTACACACGTCTATCAGCAGATTAACATATACATATGTGCCATTAAGATGATTAAATCGTATACAATAGTTGTATATCGATACTGACAAATTACTATACGTAACCTAAATCCAATTATGCGGCAGTATTGTGCTATAAAATCGATATATTTGTAAAATTCTTTGAGGTATTGTATTCAATAACAATCAACTACCACTGATGTCATAACATAATTATACCTGAAGAAATTATTTCCGAGAATATATAGGACGCATTACCTGTAAACACTGCCGTATGACCACGTCAGTACTGTAGTATCTGTAGTGAAATCTTGCTTACAAACTGACATTTCTGATAGTATAATATAATTTCTAAGAAAAACTGATTTACTTAAGTTGAATGAGCTATTGTTTAATATCATACATGGGTGGCCAATTCTTTGTTTGTTTCTTAGAACTAATCTAAAATTAACCTTATTAGATATCCCTTTTCAATTTTCATTATTTCTGAAGACACTTCCAGCATGCACCGTACGTCTTATAAAGAAGAGAAAGAATTATCCATCAAAAATTGAATGGCGATATTAAAACCGAAAAAAAAAATGAAAAGAAATATCCTAATTCAATATGAAAAATGACCCTATAAAAGTGTAATCAAAAGTAATTTATCAAATAAAGATTTGTAAATTTAACAGCAATTAACAACCTACCCAATACCAAAGACCATTTCCTTCTTCACAAAATATTTATAAAAATAACATTCTTAGAGCACTCTGTATAGCATTTGTTTATTTGTAGGTAACAATCGCTGACAAATTACGACCATGATCGATTTTAATTTGGCGTTGCGAAATAAATAAAACCTTGTAGTGTGATCTAACACTAACGGTGTAGAAGCGAATCCTGTTAGAGATTCGTGTGGCTCGGTTATTATCAATATTAAAAATAATTAATGTAATTACTTACTATTTTAGATTGATTGTGTTAGATTGTTTAATGTACACTCTATATCAACGAAGCTTGCATTAACAAGACAATCAAACTAAAATAGTAGAAAAAGTAATTACGTTCATTATTTTTAATATTGATGGTAACCGAGCCGCACGCATTCCATCATTAACTCTTCACTATTGAAAATCTCGTAAATCAACAAAAGGTTTTTCTGATTGTGAAAGTTTATAAATAATCGTTTTTCAAATTTGACAGAAATATATTAGTTACAGATACGTGGTGTAAGTTAAACATTATTGCTTGTACAGCTATCCATAATATACACCATCAAGTTAAGTTTTCTCTTGATTCCTCTTTCAAAGAAGTAAATTTTATAACTCAACTTTCTCAAGTTATATTAAAGGAATTCTGAAAATTACAGAAGTTGTAGATGTAAAATGCACTCACTGCGTAAGTAAGCTGATAACAAATTCCAGCAAATAATCTGCCATACGCCTTGAAGGCTTCTTTGAAATCGAATTAAATTTGGAAGCACTTTCCATTCCCTTTCCTAGGATATGAAGTGAAATATTATTAAGAAATGAATATAAATAATATGCAATCAACTACGATCTGGCGTAGGTAGTTGACATCAGATTTCACAGCCATCACCTCTCCCCACAACTAAAGGCCTTCGCGGACGGTAAGAGTTTCTAGACAGACAGTCAAGGTGGCTGTTTCCAATTGGCTATAATTACAAGAGGCAGAATTTTATGAGAACGGCATCAAAATACTTGTTCGTTACTATAAATGGATAATTCTATGTATATTCTGAAAATGATGTGTTCTTGGAGGATTTCTACTAGTTTCATATTTACTGCAGATCTAACAAATCTATAACCTTCATATAATAAGCAAACTTATCACTGGGAGAATCGGCAAAACACGAGGTAAACAATGAAAATAGTATCGAAGAAACAAACAAGTTGTGCTAGGCATTGAATAGAGGTTTCGTAAATGGGAAAGAAGTATCAACGCAAAGGAAGGAACAAAACCATATTTTATAAGCGGTTTCTTGCGTACTGTTAAGTGTCATGGGTGGTAGCAAACCGAGAAAAAGGTGTACATCAGAATATCAGAAATGAAAATATGTACTTATGAATGGTAAAAGAACTATTGAACAATAAAAATATTCTAAAAGAATTGAAAATATAATGAATTGAGGAATAGTCATGGTTTACTTATTAAAGTCATTATACCATACGATCAATTAGATTTACCCTCTAGTAAGCCATGAAATTTTCCTTCTTTAAACTTAAGTTGGTAGAATAATTTTAAAAACGTGTAAATTGACTTATTCTTTGGCGTTAGTCTCACAGCGGTTAAGTGTCAATAAACCAATACAGTACACATAACAAATGTATTTCATTTGTCACTGTCAATTCAATACTTATTACCAATAAGATATTTTGAAGAAATAATGTCATGGCTTGCTAGTGGGTAAATTTATATGATCATATAGTAACAAGAAAACATTAGAAGGATATAGGAGACTAAACTATAAGGAAAATTTATTGAATTTCAGTACCCTTTATCGTCAGTGCCAAAATGATATAAACAATATAACTATATAAACCTTGAATTTTCCCAACAAAAACAAGATAATATTATATATAATGTAGAGCAGCATAGAAGTGTCTGTACAGTAATATGACACCTATTATAACTCCCGTAATATCCTAAAAGAAGATTGGTTTAAAAGAGGAAGTAAACTATCTCAGCCAAAATTAAGCAGAGACAAAAATTTTAACAAGAAAGTTTTAAACCCATACCAGGTGAAATAAACAGTTACTCCGAGGAAAATAGCATATAATTTCCAAAAGTAATAATAAAATTTTGTTTGTCTCGAAGTTAACACGATCTACTACTAAACAAGGATAAATGTATGCCTTTAAGGGAAATTATTGCGATCGTATTGACGAAGGACGAGGAAAATTAAAAACAAAACGCCGAAAGTGAAAGCAAAAAATGACAAGACTTCCATAAAATTCATTGTTATTGGCAATAACTACAGTCTCTTCCGAGAAAGATGTATTTTGGTATTTTGATTATTTATCTTCCGTTTAATTTATTATGTAGTTTTGCCAAAAACGTTTCCGTCAATAGCTATTTTTAACTACTAACAGAAATCTCTCTGTCGTACATATTTGCCTTCTATAACATTTGGAGAGAGTGACATTTAAATGACGATTGCAAGGACTGTGTGGAACGGTAACACGGTTGACAATGGGAGCCCACGTGCTCTCGAAACGCTGCGTTCCGCATAATTAATTAATTTGTGTGAGTGGAGTTTACTGCTATACCTGTGAATTGGAGTGACATTTAATTTAACAATTTGTCCTGGTACAGTGAGACAATAAAGTTATTAATCACTGATATGTACTTTCTTTATAATATTCTTTTCACGTTGAAATCTTGCGAAAAGGTTCTAATTGTTTGATCAACTATTTCATTCGCAAAAATGTAATTATAGCGTAGTACTTTTGTTGAAGCGCTTTTTAAAATATCCGTAGTAGCGCGGATGTATTATTCCCATATCCACGTGGTTTATAACAAAACGACGAACAAAATGTGTATAAAGTCTTATTTTTTAGGGAACATCAATCTGACACACGTAGCAGTTTACAATGAATCATACTAGGTTTAGTGCAAACTTCTCATTATGTTGCGTGTTCACTTAGTTTGTTGACATTGTAGTTATGTGGATACGTACATATACCTTATGATTCTTTACAGCTAACTAACTTGTCTCGCGTAAACTGATGTTGCTGTACAAAATATAAATTCTATCGTTTTTAATTTTCTACTTCGTAACTTCTATTAATATTGCAAATTTTGCAACTCTCAATTTGCTATTATAGTTCATTTATCGCATTACTTAATCCTGAGATTGGGTAGATATTGCCGATGAAATAGGTCAGTGTAATTACTTGCAAACTTAAAATGCCTGGAAAATTTTGGGCGTGAATAAAGCACGGAGAGGATATTAGCCATTTGATGATGAAGGTGCGGTCATCGCGAAGTAATACCACGTGATTAAGTCGAAATAATGATAAGGAAGTGAACCTATGCACCAGCATGCATGATTTATTATACTATTGCGTGTAAAAAAATGACTGCCGTACAAAAAGTAGACTTCCACAAAAATTCTGATTTAGTTCGACGGCATAGTTTTAATGTTATCTTTATGGAAGAATAAATTATCATATCCTTTAAAAGAATATTTCCGAAAATGTTATACAGTTTTATTCTTAGATTCGTCGCATTTTGCAATTTCATTGAAATCATTGTAAAGGGATGTCACATGAGGAATTTTTAGACAGAAATTAAGAGAGGAAACAGAGCAGTTGTTATCTGAATTTCTTTTTCTAGTAAATTGCGACCCTTACGTTGGGAGATCATATCTGTGGTTTTGCTTTAGTCAGTTCAAAGCGTGAATTAAAACATTTAACTTTATGCTGTTAAATAATATATGATTGGAGATATTTGTTTCAGCAGGTTAATATATTCATAATAAGGTCCCACATTCAAATGAAATAAATATTATGATAAATTTCGTTAACATGTGTTCTGGTACATATATATACTAACCAAAAATAACGGTTGTCTTCTCTGTACATAACAGCGGATGCCCAAAGCATTGGCATACCAAAATTCATAAGTTCTTGTTTGGTTTTAATTCAGCAGATACACATAGTTATAATATTTTGCACAATTTTTATTTGCTCTGGAATTATACACTTTCCATTAATATAACAGAAACCCTTTGGATTATATTTGTAAGGCATTTTTATCTACTTTATCGCTTCAGTTCATCCTGATTAACACACTACGACTAATATGCAAATATAAATATATGCGTTACATATTTGCATTCAAATGTCATGCACATGGAATAAGTATTTAGTTTTCTAACGTAACAAGTAATAAGGAACTATGAATACGGTGTTACGTATGATTATCATGGATAGGGTTGGTATATAAAAGTTACGCAATAAAAAGTCGATGCCATAAGAAAGACCTTGCTTGATCTAACGCGAAGAAACTAATGCCGGTTTTGTAATTTGCAGAAAGAGCAGTTTTAGAAAGAGCTAGTTTAAAATCGTTTATGTATTGTACCGTGTAATTTAGTCAATTAAAAATTTACAGGGAAACATATCTGATGATCTGAAAACGGGAAATTTCAGAAATGTTAAAACTCTAAATAGCGTCCAGAACCTTGAATAGGAAAGTGTATTAAAAATTCTTCATAAGCTGTAAGATACATATTTGTCTTATAAGAATGACCAAAAAGCTCAAATAAATGTTTGAATTAATGACTATTGCCTTACGAAGTTTCGCTTATTGTTTTTAAAAGTCCTTTCACATTTTCAACTAATAAACAAAAGAATTATACAAATTCAATGTTTGTAGAACATGAAGTCATAAATTCATGTTCTTGTTTAGGAAAGCATCACCAAAGAGATTCTTGCTTTTAATTGTTTATTTTAACTAATAACTGCTTGGAAGATAAAATTAATAAGTAAAAAATAAATATTTTGCGTAGTAAGTACTTTAAAGAGAAAATATCTAAAAATGTTAAAGATCCAAGCTGGGCTTACAGCTTAACATGTTTAACATACTTTCATGTTAATAAAGAAATTCACACAGATTGTACTAGTATTTCAAACGTAATCAAGCATAATAGATATTCACTACTACGGTTACGAATCATATCAGTTTCACTTGAACTTCATTAGTTCAAAATCGTCCTTGGTCATTAAAGTTTATGAGAATAGTGTACCCGTTTTGTATGAATCATTTCGTACCTTATTTTTAGAATTAACCAAGATTTATTTTGGTTTTTATGGTCGCTAGTAAAAACTGTATGAAGAACTTTCTTTCAAAACTACCGGAAGGCAAAATTGTTTCGGTAAATTTTATAGAAAGCTTCGCAACTTACATTGTTTCTAGCTCCGACATCTGAACCTAAATCGATCAACTTATCCAAGAGAGATGTTCTATTGTCTTTGACTGCATACATCAATGGTGTCATCCCCGTCGCCTGGAAACAAAAATACGGTTTAGTTTGTTCAATACGTCGGTATTTGTCTATAACAATGTGTGAAGGTATATATGCTGCTTTAATTATTTCCAGCTAGAATGTCTTTACGTTTGCTCTTGGGTGTTAAACATCCAAGGAATTTTCTTAATGAATTCAACAATCATGTTCAACTATTTTATTGTTGTGAAGCTAATTGGTTTCACCAAGTGTTATAGTAATTACATTTACACTGTAACATACAAATTTATGTATGTATGCGTGAATTGCTCCTTGTTCATTTATTTTACATTTACTAGGATATTTTATTATATTGCATTATACATACTCGTATAACAAAATATTCATTTATTCCCTTATTAAAAAGGACAATTGTAAATAATAGCTTGCTATTGAATTTAGAAACAAATAATATTTAATTCTTGTTTATAAATTCGGAGGAAGTTGCCAGTATGACACCATGGTGATTACCGGAAGAACATATACCAAATGTCGATACCGGCCGTGAAGCTCTACAAAGTTAATGCAGAATTTGACTACAGAAAAATGTACTTATTCTCATTTCACAGAGAGTAATAATGCTGTTGTATAAAAATATTTTTGGTTTTATAATTACTATAACGTTGTCTCTATTTAGTTTGTCAACGAATTTAGCGCTGTGCTTATTGTAATATTGACTTTCTCACCCTTGGAAAGATTTGATAGGTAATTAAATGCATTAAGTTACTTTACTATTTTCTTAGTGTTGTTTCTAGATTATAAACTCAAAAGTTATATTTGAACAAATTTCTTTGTGTACATTTTATGTTTAATGGTGCATTGAATCGTCCCATATATAAAAATTTTGTAACGAGTGTTACTACTACAGCTAAGTGAATTTTTATTATTATAGATGCATTTACGGTTGCGGCCATTACTCCTTTTATCTATTATCTGTTTATACTTCTTATAATTCCCACATGATTATGTCAGGAAACAAATTAATGCGCTTATTGAAGTTGTTTGATAAATTTGATGATATTTTCCCAAAATACTCATTGAAATGTTAAAAGAATGATTTCATAGAGAATATTAATTACAGCACCAATTCATATGCTTTGTAGCAGTTATTAATATTAAATGAACGGATAGAAATTTTATATTTTATTTTTATACTGAAACTAATTTAGGGGGTGATATCAGTAAAATTCCAAAGTATAAAAGTGAGGGCCACCCTAACACCCGTTATTGTATATTTGGATCGAAATATGTTAGTTGTTTGTCGACAAACTCTGTATGGACCTAATTCACACATTTACATTACAGACTGCTTTAATTGATTAAGAGTAAATGGAGTTCCAAAATACGCTCTGGGTCCAAAGATGATTGCTTAAGAGGAACATAATTTACATGAGGACTTGTAGTAGTTTCGAAACTAAAGACTAAAACTAAAGATGAGTAAATATACTCCTTTAAGGAATAATCAGAATTAGGGATTAAGTAACTAAAACTGTTTCTATATAAAAAAAGTGGATAAAACTAAGAAAAACATACTGATTACGTTTGGTTAAAACAGCATTTAGCTTCGCATCAATGAATTTTATGTTCCTTTTGTGTAGTCTACCACTTAATTCTTCACAAAATAAATAGACGATCTCACATAATAGAATTATTTGATAAACAAAATTGAAAAAGGAATCTGCTGGGCAAAAAGTGAGCTGGTCCAAGAGCCCAAAGACCAGTCATCCGTAAATGCAAGTGCAATGTGAGCCTGTGTACGTAAACATGTAGGTCGTGCATGAGTTTTGAAGTGAATCATTGCCATTTACCAAATCGGCAACTCCTAGCAATGGTATTGTATTGGCGTCCTCCCCCGCATTGACGATTGCCTTTTCCATCGACTTAAGAACCTGATCCACAGGTCCCCACTCTCCTTTCTGACATAGAACCAGAATCTTTTGTGCGGCATCTCTTGTGGATGCACCCGCACTCTGTGGTTTAGATGCCGGAGTATCGTCCGTTTCGGCGTTTGATCCCGTTTCATCCTTATTATCCTTGAGATTATCCTTACTGCCCGTCTTATTAATTTGACCTTTATTATCTTTAGATTCATCGCTTTTGTTACCGGATGCGTCTTTCGCGTTTCCTTTAGCCGCACCACCTCCCTTTTTACCGCCCGGTTGTGACATATTTACCGCTCAACAACATTCCCGCAGTCTTTTCTTTTACCGCTAAACTCCATCATCTACAAACAATTTACATATTACGCACTCAAATTTATCGAAATGGGTCGTATATCTGAGCGTCGTTCTGTTATCTAATTACAACGTAGTCTGCTGCTTCTAATTTTAAGCAGTATTAATAATGCTATTAAACGTAAACATAGCCTCAAAACTTCACCGCTCTGCAACATTATTTTCACCCCACGAGATTTATCAGCTAGTCTACTATTTAGTGTCACGCGTTATATGTTGTTTAGTCGATAAAAACGTTCTTGTTTACACACGAATCAATTTAAAGAAACCTGCTGCCGATACGAAAATTGGGGATGTTAAATTCTGTTCGCATAAGACGTGAAACGTATCGATGTGGACGTAAAACAATGTACTGATTTTAAAAGGTCTACGCTAACTGCTGCGGGATAGCAAGTTGTTTTGCACAATCTTAACACGCTCGCGGTTTTCTTAACCAATCGCGGCCGTTTCAACCCCTCCAACAAACCCTCTTTGGCTAGGGTTGCTGTGATTCAATCCTTTGTAATATATGTAGACAGATTGACCCAGTAAATTATGTTAAATTCCTTGATACGTATTCGTTCATACGTAAAACTACTAAGTCTAATATACACTTCATTGAATGTAATCTTACGAACAATTATTCTTCTTTATAATTGGTAACCCATTTACAGAAATTAGTTTAATTCGCATTAGTGGCACATATATATGTGCATGATAAGCTACTACTATTTTCCGTTGTCTACAACTTTTAATCTCAGTTAATTATGATCGTTGAAGTTGCAAAATAAATGGTAATTGAAAGGAAGTCAATTAAAAGTTCTAACAAATACAATACTTTAAGTTTACTGAAATTGTAGACATGAGTAAGTTAATTGAGAACTTTTCAAATAAAGTATGTTGTTATGTTATTCCCAACGCCACTTTAATAAGCTTAGAGCAATTTTGTGATACTGATTCCGAATACATCGTCAATTTGGTAAATTGGTTCTAATTTCTAAACTATTTTGAGTAAATGAAAAATTGAGACTTCTATAACAAACATGATGATTTATTTTATGTACGATACCATGAACTATATTACAACAAAAAATCTTTAGAAAATATTCTAATAAAAAAATATGTATTTTGCGCATAGAATTGCACTAAACATAAATAGAGTTGATGCACTACAATGATATTTTGCCTTACTGTCTTTGCTTTTTGGAAACATTGAACATTAACCTGGCTTTGAAGTTGCTCTTCTTGCAAGTGGCTCATCGTTATTATTACAAATTCCATTTATTGACAACTGCAACACCTCGGTATAGTCGTGGATTATTTTTCAAATTTCAGTTTGCTCTTTTGCTGGGAAATACTAATGAGTTAATATGTATCCTCTTCTCTTCATTTAAAATCACTATTTGGTCTATATCTTATTTCATTCATCAAAAAGAAAGATAACGTAGGAGGCCACCCTCAACCGCTTCGAGTAACACTATATGAAGATGAAAATTCATCTATTACGTCTACGTCTTCTTTCGTTTCATTTAAAATTGTATTTTTTTTGAAGGGCGTCTATCTCCGCTGTTCGAATATATTCTGCCATCATCATGACACATTGACAACAGCACTAGTTTTTTTCTTTATCGGTATATACCAGAATTAAAAGATCTTAAGAACCAAATAAACTAGTACAAGGCTATTTTCTATCATTAAGTTATAGTTTAGAAGGTATTTATTTTTTATGTCTTCTTAATGTGTCGTGATATTCAAAACATATAAGTATTTTGCGTCTAGTAAAATATGTACTCTTATCCCGTACTTAAAGTAAAGATTCTGCTTGGAAGTGCGTAACGGTTGTCATGGAAATTAGACAAAGGAATGGGGAAAAGTACAGTTTTCTATTGAAAGATCTATTTATTAAACTAATATTTCTTAGTATATTTTAGGTATAAATCCGATTAAATAGTTAGGTAGAACTTCTTGGAATACTTCTACTTTTTCCTGGACAATGCAATGGACATCGCACAATTCTTACTTTTAAAAATTGTACGCTTCACATACAAAAATATGTCTTTCTTTACTACACGGGTCGACTATGCTGATATTGCTTGTGCTAGCAGACTGTAAATATTTATACATCGTATACCATATTTCGAAATTTCTCAACATGCAGTGGAAAATTGTCTTAACTATTTCTTCTGTAGCTGTCTTCGATTTTTAATTAAGAATATTTTAATACAATATTAGGAATTATGTTGGCCTATACTTTGTCAATCAAGCTTTTTGTCTTTTCTTGAAAACACGGCATTATTTCTTTACGCTTAAATACATGAATCATTCCCATACGATTGTAATCTACGAAGGACGAAAAAAGGAATAGTTAGTTGACTAACATAAAGTCCGCACTCATGCGTATCGATTTAAATACAAATTTAGAAGTTATATACATATCTTCTATAAACGGAAAGTAACCAAATGATATTTTTAAGTAGCGATTGTTTTCATACATTGCAAAACAGGCTGTCGAATACCTCGATATTGGTTCATACGTATAATTTTTGTTGTTAATTCTAAAGTGTATTAATCATGTCTGTATTATTTGGAACAATAACAAATGACGAAAGTCGTTTTATTTGGTTTCCATTTATAATATCATCATTTCATCGATTCGTATTCGTATGAATGACATATTTAAAAAATTATTTGTGATGATAGATCATAATTAATTTAAAAGTAGAAAATAGTATTTGCTTATCAAATGTTGACTGCTGCAACAGGTCGTAAGCGATATGACCTTTGGTGAGTCTCGAAATATCTTCTGCGAGTTTTGTTTGAGATTCGCAGAAACCTCTTTCTACAAAACCAACTTTATTATAACACACACAAAATATTACATTACGATACTGGAAGAGAACTTCTGTCACTAGCGAATAACAATCTTACTAATGTAAGATAGATAAGACACATGCGTGTTCATTTGCTAATCTGCTTTATTATTGTGGAATATAACTTGCGATATAATAATAACAACTGCCGTTTATTTCATATTTGTAAAAAAAGACCATGAAATACGCCAAAAGGAAGTGTTTCTTTGTGGGGAAACGCCGCTAATGCTGGTTCGAATAATAAGACTGTACGGTTTTGTAATTTTTGTATATTAAAGAATGTAACTATTATTATGTGATAAGAGTCTAGACTATGAACTGTACATGACTTGAGCTGTAGTAGAACTAATAATTATTACTATATGATACGATTCTAGACTACTGAGATGTAGTAGAATTACTGTAACATTGTAAAAACGGACTATAAATAGTCTCTGTTTGCGTTATTAAGCAACCCTAAAACTACCTGATTATTCAGGGAAATGAATGTTCTAGGTATATGCCTCACGACAATACACGAAATTCTAGGTACATGCCTGACGAAAAAAGATAAGAATAAATAACAAGGTAGAATTAAGAGATTAATACATAATTGACATAACACATTTTATTATTTCTTGTTAAAGAAGTCTCTTGTGTCATACAAACATCTTTGAATTAAATATGTCTTCAGGTTATTGTTCTTGAACTTCTTCACTAGTTTTCACTTGTATAGTTTTGAGGAATACGATTGTATATTTTTAAGATTTGTATAACCGTACTTTTATGTACTACCGCAAAACTTATTTGAGAAATTCGGGGACTTCTTTTTAAACAGTCGCGGGTGTTGTATCCGTGGTTGGTTTCATACGATTTTATTATGTTTGTGCTTAACTAAACTTAAGCTTTCATATTATATGTGTAGCAAGGTAAATATCTTGAATTTTGAAAACCACCGCCCACATTTCTATTCTCTTCAGATAGAAGATGATTCGTAGAAAGGATTTTTGAAGAGTGAAAATGCGCTTAAGATCCACAGAATTTCTCCAAAATAAGATTCCGTATGTCAAAGTTGAACCAACGTAAGCATTATACGCTGCCAAGGCTGCTTCAATTAGGACTTCACCCTTAAAGCGTATACCATTCCCACAATCTTTTTGATAAGTACATTGATATGTTCCTTCCAGTTTTGTGTGCTATCGAATTGTAGCCTGTGGTGTAGATGTTATTTGTGAATTCTCATATTTTAATGTAATTTTTCAGTTTCTCTGAGACCAAATTTCAATATGTTTGTTTTTGTGTTCGTTGTTATGACTAGCGAGGTGTCATCCCCCCCTTCTGTCACTATTTCTTTCTCTTCATTCTTTTCACCTTTCTTTCTATTTCACGTCCACCCACCCTTTATCATTTTTTCTTTTTCTTTTTATCTCCTTTTCTTCTTATTTTTCTTTCTCCTCTTACTCTTATTTTTTTTTATATATATCTCATCATGACACGGTCCAATTCCGGAAGTAGTTCGTTTAATAAGATTAAAATTATGTTCCGGACTGAAGAGCGTCTGCAGGTCATAGCTTGGAGATATCTGGTGTGGTGCATTGTCGTATAACACTGCATTGTCTTCATTTACACGTAGCAAATTAGAGAATAGAAAATTATTATATAGAGAAAAGCTGAGATGAAAAGAAATAAACACATCATAGTTTATTAAAATAGCCAATCGAGGGTATTAATAGTTATTGACTTTTATCTTTATGCATATTGCCCTCATAGTATATTGAGAGCATACAACACCAATTAACAGCTAGTAATATAAATATTGTGCGTTCATAAAGATATACGTCATTTTTCGTGTTAGCAAAAAGATAGTCCTTTGAGTAGTGATTATTTGTTAACGTAACATTCATAAAATAATCGGCGTAATAGTTTGATTATCATAAACTCGTACTGTGTGTATTTAACAACATAATACAATTTGGTTTATTTTTTCTTAAGATAAGAATACTATATGTATATACAAATACTATATACATGTGCAGCATGATTTCATAAAATGTATGTGTTCGAAACCTCCGCCACGAGTTCTTCTAATCACATTACTTGTCAATATGATATCTATTGCAGTTCAGCCGAAGCTATCTTTTTTTAGTTCTTGTGCTAAACGGTTTAATTCAAGGTCTGTTAATAGTGTATTGACTATGACAGCTTATAGAAGTAATGGCTTGTTAATTTCAATTGGTTTAGATGGAGAAAATACAGCAACTTCAGCTATATACATAAAGTAGGCAATGAACCGCTTCGATATATGACAGTAGGAGAGCTATTAGAAAATGCAGCGGTTAAATATAGGGATAGGCCATCAATAATCTCAAGGTAAATACGATTTTAATTGTCAATTTTATAAGCAAAACTGTTTTTATTTGTTGTTATTTAAGTTTTTCCTTATTATACGTTTTGCGGTTATATTCACCTATATCATAAGTTTCCCATAAATCATACTAAATAATTAAATTTGATTAGCTTTTATATTATAATTTATTTTCGTTTAAAGTAATCATTAATTCAGAACATTGCAGAGAATAATTATTTTCTATCTCTATCAACTTTTCCTCGTATTACGTCGTATCAAATCAATTTCATTCGGTAATCATATTTCAAAAATGTAATGTCTTTAAAACTAATCGAAGACTAGAATTATTGGGGAATAGTTTACTCAGTAAAACACTAAAATATTCCACACGGTTAAATAAAAATAGATTTTATATCCTTTTAAATGAGCAAATATTTGACATAGCTTTTATGCTATCTAGGCATTTAAAGATTCCACCATACCGAACTTTTAACCTGTATAAAAAATTCTGTCATCAAATATAAAATCTGTATTATTTGCTAACATTTTAGTCTACTTGTATACCCTGCTTGAGCTAGATCCTTAAGACGATTATAAATGGAGGCGCACTTTGCGTTTGCTTAATGTTTAAAAATAAATCTATTATCTCTTTTATAAATCTATTATTATTCTCATTACAACAAAACAATAACTTAAAATAATGGTGGCATGTTGGCTATGTGTGCGCAATAACTTATTCAAAACACTGATATTGTCTATTATCGTGTACATTTGTTATTTCATTCGATATGACTGCATATAGATAATAACTAGGAATCAAGTTAAATTACTTAATTGTTTGTTCATACGGAATAGGAGGTACATAAGAAATCCTACGTAATATTCCTACTATTTTTACATAGATATATGCAGCATCTCAGCGTTCACTATTGGCCCCAACAATGTTTTTCATTTATGTCAATGACGAGAGCTGGTGTGTGTTTAAATAACATATACTAGTTCACGGATGTTGTTAATCCTTGTGTATCGGGCCTCTTATATTTGCTAGGCAATGCTAGTTCCGAGATGGTGAGAAAAAAATATTCAATATACACACTGTTAGTACTGGTTAATGTTATTGCTGGTGTTTAACAGATTTATTTCCTTTTCTCTTTTTATTTGGATTTACCTAAACTTACTTTACTGTATGACATTTGAATTATATTCCGATATATACATCTTTTAAAATCTTTCTATATGTACGTGCGTTAGTTTTGATTGTTAATCAACTTATTGAATGATGATGTAAGCCGACATTCTTTGCAAACTTTGAATTCCGAATAAACGATTACTTCAATGTTAATTTGAATGAGAGTGTTTAGATTATAGTTTGGAAGATAATAGTGTTGGAACACTTTTAAAGAATTTAGGTTTCTTTAAAAGAAAACAATGACCGCAAAAGTGTACAACAACAATGGAAGTATAACAAACGTATCTCTTCTAGATAATGACCAACTACTGAACGTATGAAACATCATTTATCGTACACTGAAGACAACTTTACCAGTAGTGCGAAAAAAATCTTAGTGAAATGTTAAATGACGTATGATTATTTTTAGAGAACAATCTAAATTTTATTTAAAAGTACAAGGTCGCTGTCAAATGATCGATCAAAAATGAACAAATTGCTTAAATTATTGTATGAGCTACAATTCCTCGGGGGGCGAGTTTCTATCTACCGGTTATCAAAGAGACCCAGACCATCTAATGTTACTTGAAAGAAATTATTGGATTTCACCTTCTTTCTTACCTTCGGAGTCCGAAGGGTCCAATTGTTCAATAGCTGGCGCAGCTGAGGTTGCTCACTTCTTTGAAGAAGAAAATTGTGTTAATCTTTTATCTTGCTCGCAATATTTCGCTAATAGATTACGAATCGAGCACTAAGTAAACGATTAAACAGCGTAGGCACGTCCCTTCCAAATTTCAATCGTCCGATCCCAACGTTGGAAACAATACTAGAAAAGAACACTCATTTATTAGAATCTATGCCATGACCTGGATGAGTGCGTAAATAGTCACAGAAAACCAGCATGTAATTATCAAAAAACAATTCCTTGTTTTTCTTTTCGAATTTATTATCTTTCGCTACTTATTACCACATTTATGTACGTTCTACTCAATATACAATAATCTTCATTAAAAGCACCGGTAAATGTTATTCACCGACTCTGAAATTGTATTGTTGATAGGCCAATTTAGTGTAAGAACATTAGTAATTTTTTTGGCGTCCATACGTCCATTTTCGAGGTGTAGGTTAATATTTCTGAAATTATGGGAAGCATTAAAATATACTTGGGACAACTTTTTTCTGTTGTATTAGTATTAAATGATAGCATCAGTAGTTTTCTCCTAGCCATCACCAGTTCGCGAGAGCAACTACCAACTTTTTCAATTTTCTATTTGCTAAAAAAATAAAAATTACGCTGAGTTTATACATCTACATTAAGGTTTCCGTGAACAATACAAAGAATACAACTGCGATATAGTTAGTAACTAGAACAATGACGCTTTATCTAGAAAAAAATTTATTCATAACCATAACTCGCCAATGAGAATTGATGTTGAAATAAGAACTAGAAATATAGGTTTACACTGCAATTTACAAGTAGTACTACATTTATAAATGTCCTGATAAAGTATTTCCATATTTTAAATCAATAAACATCCAAGGGCTACACCATTGATGTTGTTTGAATTGTGAAGATATTTACTTTTTGTTCGTTGGTGGTAAAATAAAAATGATTCGAACAATCTCCACTCCAAAAATTCCATAACAAGACGCATTTAACTCCAAGACTTGGTAAGAATACATTTATAAACGAAATTTTCGGAATTTTGATGTACATATGTGTGCATTAATTAGCCTGAAAAGTATTTTTGCACTTCAGGTCCAAAGCCACTCATTACTTCTTTCAACACAACAAAAAAACGAAGTAGTTGTTAATCACCATCCAACAGTTTCAGGTTGGATGTCTCATGTGCTAAAGAAGACAACGCAATTGCTTTTGTATTAAGCAAATTTATTTCTCGACATCCTCTCCTTGTAGCTTTACATATTTAGTCTAGCGATGTTCTAACTTTTTCTAAATCACTCAAATAATAGGATTTGTCTACAAATAGACCTCTATTTTGGCAATGACCTGTTCATTTAACATTTTTTTCAAGTTTGAAGAATGAAAGAAGTCACAGGTGGAAGTGGCAGCAATTCATGCTCTAACTGGATTGGATTTGCTGCCACAATTCCCGATGAGTGGGTCGGGCCGTGATCGTAATGATAAATTTTTTTTTTATTTGCTAGGTGGGGCCTTTTTCTCTTAGTTCAGCGTCGAATCGGTTCTATAGGACAGCATGGCAGTAGCCCGTAATTGTTCTTCCTTTCTCCAGATAATCAACTCACACGAAGCCTTACGAATCCTGGAAAGTCGTCGTCATAACTTGTCCGGCCGATGGAATCATCTTCATCTTCCTTGCTGCACATTCGTCCGCCAAAGCCTATTGTCCCGACCCACCTTTGGTTTCTAGTGTAAAAACTTGATGATTTTTTCCATAAAGGATATTTTGTACATTTAGTTTGAAATATTTGCCATATTACCAACCTCTAATCGTCACCCGATTATTGGCTAACACATCATGAACTTTATTGAGCATATAGTTCGTAGTCAACTCAATGGGATGACCTGGCTGCACCTCATCAAAGACGGATGTTCGGTCATTAAATTCATTAAGCTAGTATCTGAAGGTAGCCATCGAAGGTATATGGTTTTTATAAATTGCAACTAATGTCTCCTTGATTTCCCATAAAAAAAAAGAAATCGTTTAAGCATTCGTAACTTATGTGTGTTACATTACCTTAGATTTGTAACCATGGTAGGTTGGCGGTATGGAAAAGGTATGCTACAGTCTATTTGAAATACAATTACGGTATCGCGAGCAGTTTAAATAGTGTCCGTTGCAATTAAAGTTATTAATAGCATATTCTCTTCCTTAATAGCACCGGATCGAAGCTTCTCCAGTTATATTATTTAAACTTCTTTTTTTTTACTTTAATGCATCCGCCAAATTTTTCAGGGGGCAAAACGTAACCGTAACATTTGGCGATCTTCTGGAAAAAGCAGACCGATTGGCGGCAGGATTTCGAGCATTGGGATTACACAAAGGTGACCGTGTTGGTTTATGTCTTCCCAACCAATATGAGTGGAATGTTGTATTCTTTGCCTGTTTAAGAGCTGATTTAATGCTGGTATTTTTAAATCTTTCAAACAATTGGTAACTTATTTTCGTTAGT
Organism: Trypoxylus dichotomus; assembly: GCA_023509865.1. Classification (NCBI taxonomy): domain Eukaryota; kingdom Metazoa; phylum Arthropoda; class Insecta; order Coleoptera; family Scarabaeidae; genus Trypoxylus; species Trypoxylus dichotomus. The sequence continues at coordinate 49,311,603 of CM042078.1, forward strand.
TGTATTTACTTGTATAGGTTGCTTTGAATCCAGCATATCAGGCTCGGGAAATAGAGTATTGCATAAATAAAGTCGGTATATCTACTATAATATTCGGCGATAAATACAAAAAACAGAATTACTATGAATTATTAAACAAGGTATGTCCAGAAATAGTAATGTGCGAGCCTGGTAAACTTAAATCCGGAAACGTACCTAGCTTAAAGACTAGTATATTTATTTCAGAAGATTCGTATAAGTAAGTATTTGCCAACCTTTCTAAATTTTCTAAAATATTATTAAAAATTTGTTGATTAAATATATATTGATATTTAAACAATTGGTATATAATATTTCTCCATTCGCAACTTAATGTAAATTACTGTATTGACTTATAGAGGAACTTATGGTTTTGATGAAGTTATAAAGTTAGGTAATGAAAATCTCGTAAAAAGTATAAGAAATAATCAACATCTAATCAAAGCGGACAGTCCATGCATTCTACAGTTTACATCGGTAAGTATATGCAATATAATTTACTAGTTCTACAGGATGTCTTCGAAATAATATAAAAGAGTACGGAAAACAACCCTAGAAAATTGTAATATGTGCGAGCAGTCGATGTTATAAAAACTACAAGGTAACACTACCTTTAAAACGGCATGCAAGTTCAGGAACATTCTTACGATTATTGGTAGTTCAGCTGCGAATAATAAAGACATTTTTATTTTAAATATCATTATCATTTTTCTCGCGTCTGTGAAGGAATATAAGTATAATAAAATTAGATCTTTCCATTTTCCATACCTTTTTATTTTACTTCATAAACACCCTATATAATTTACATAAATGGTTTCAGAATATTATTATTATAACGACGGTCCTACAGCCTTTGCCACATCTCGCATGTCGATCCCCACTTCTCTCTATTTTTTCAAACTTCTTTTTTTATTGCTCTGCCTTTCATGGTTTTTGTTTGGTTTCTCAAACCGTTAAATGTCTATTTAAGAACAGGTTCCATGTTATAATAGAAATTCAAAAAGAACTTAGTTAGAACGTTGTAGTTTCTCTTTAAATACTAGTGTTTGTGTATAAATTATTAGAAAATATTGAAATACGTCATTTAGAAAATTTATTGCAAAAATAATCACTGAAATTATATAGCGAATCATTTCAACCTATTAATATCGATTACACAGATGTGTTTTACATTGGTCAGTATCTAAAACTTTACTATTGTCATTAGTAGTAGAGATTTACCATTTTAAATGCCGTCTGAAATATAAACACATCACTATATGTCAAAGATATAGCCTTGAGGGCTATGAACTAAAGGACGATGGAAAGTGAAAGAATGCAACCAAGTATTGCTGAGGACCTTGGGGTTAGTCAAAGCGTAATTTCTAAATCTTCTTATCGTCCTTTGGCTGAAGGCAACCCGCCTGTAACCGCCGTTTGCATAGTTTTAGCTTATATTACGATTGGTTTGTATTTCTCTATCTGCAGAAAATGTTAATTTAGGTCATAGTGAATGAGAAAGAAGTTGGTTTACTGTCAAATCCAAATTTTGGTTGCAACCAGATAATTAGACGTATTTTAGTTTATCGTGAATTCGGAATACGCAAGAACCCGCAATTTATCTGAGATAGGCTCAGTATCAGAGTGGTGATATAATGATATGGGTCTTGGTCATTTAAATGTACACTGCTTTTTCTTAAAGAAAATCGGTCTCTCAGATATCGGATTTTGCGACTCATTATTCTCCGGCATCTAGAAACAGTGGAAGTTCGTTTTTATGGATAATAACAACTGATTTTGTGAAGTTGGTATAGATAAAGTGCGTTGGCTAGCCAATTTCCCTGTTGGTAACCCAATATTGCCAGAGATAAATGGGATATGATCCCCTAAGGATTATTCAACCCAGCCTATACTACCAACGTGCCAAACATTTTTGTTCTTCCAACAAAAAGACTTATTCAAACAAATTTAAAATATTATGTATACATATATATATACATAGATCGAATAATGTTCCCGGGTATCTGGCCCCGTGTGCTGCATCTTCTCCTGGACGCTCTCGCCGAAATGTCGACCTAATGGAAACGGTCCCTTTCGGGACCAGCACCACACACGGCCAGAAACCCGGGAATATTGTTCCGCATATGGCGACTGCGAAAACATCCTTCACAACGTATATATATATATATATATATATATATATATATATATATATATATTGGGGTGGATGCAACTCTACATAGGCGAAAATCCTAGTTATATTCGCGATTCAGTGCACTTCGTGGAAAAACTCCGGATGATACAATTCAATCCAAGTGATATTCTAGTGAGTTTGGATGTAGTATCGCTATTCACAAAAGTACCGCTAATAGACACACTGTGGTACATTGCCGATTTATTCCCACCGAATATGACGCAGCTTTTTAAACATTGCCCCATGACCGGATGGAGTAGCGATGGGGAGCCCATTAAGTCACGTGGTAGCCGTTCTCTTCATGGAGCGGTTTGACAGCCTAGCAGCTATCGAAACAGCGGTGGACAAACCTGCGGTTGTCGTTTGGCCACACGCAGGAGATGGATTGGACCGGTTTTTCAAACACATGAACGGAGTATACCCTAATAATTCACGATCGACGTATAACATAACGGAGTATTACCTTTTCTGGACGTTCTTGTCAACAGGGACCAAACATCGGCAACAACTAGTGTATTCATGAAATCTACATATACCGACCGCTATCTACACAATAATTCTAACCACCACCCTCGTCAGAAGAACATGGTGGTGCGCACGCTAGTCTAACAAACACGCAGAGTATGCAGTGAGGAACAGCTACAGAAGGAATTGGACCACCTGGGACAAGCTCTGTAATGTAACGGTTAGCCTGAGAATATAATCAATCACGCCATCACGAGTGAACCTCGACCCAGAGACAAGAATGAAACGTAGGGCGCAGCATACTTACCGTACATAAACAACACTACGAACAGGATATGACGAAAGCTTCCGGATGGTTTTCACTCCAACAGAAAGTAAACCGCAACTCTTGGGGACCACTCCTCATCATATCGCGAATAGCAAATTTGTACGCGATTCTGTGGTAACTACATACTTATGTCTTGATAATAACTGTTATTTGTTTAGAGAATAATAATGAAGATTATCAATAATATTTACGCTTTATTTCCTCAATAATACTCACAAAAATGAGAGATCAAGGATTGATCCCGCCAGAATACTTTGTTCCTATTTTTTTTTAATTTTTTAGAAACTAATTTGTAAATCTAGAATAGAACTATTGCTACTACATTCTGAATAAGAATATTTTTCAATTGAATGTCCAACGAAAAGTTATGAATGAAGTTGAATTATTAGAAACCTATGCTCAATCCCAGAAAAGTACTGCATAGTATGGAGACCATTTTGCTTTTGTAGAACGTTACTTCAATTCAATTATTTTCCAGTTAATTGCAACCTTCCACAATTAACCAATTATTTTGCTGCAAATATTTTGTAATGCTTTAAAAATTTTTTTCCAGGGCACTACCGGCAAAGCAAAGGCTACTGTTACTAATCATTTTAATGTGGTAAATAATTCGTACTATATCGCTAAACGAGTAGAATTGAATACGAAACACCATACTGCATGTTTTTCGAATCCTCTATTCCATGCATTTGGTACTGTAGTAAATACGTTGGGTTCATTGCATTTCGGTACAACAGCAGTACTACCAGGCATTGCCTATAATCCAAACCAAACACTAGATGCTATAAAAGAAGAAAAGTATGTACTTCTGTAATTGAGTAATTAACGCTTCCATTATAAGCTATATCAACATAAAAATTTGGGATTCTTAGATGATAATAAAGTTTTCTTAACTTACTTTGTTACTGCCAATTTAAGTTAACTTATATATAGGAATAAAACTAAGCACTTACTGTATGTGTGTGTTATTTCACATGGCATCTTTATTCGTTATTACATTTGATTTATTTTAGATGTACTGTAATCTATGGTACACCAACTATGCATGTGGACTTAGTTGATGTTCAATCAAAGAGAAAAGAAGACATAAATCCTGAGATAGTTGTAACTGGAGGGGCTGTTTGCTCGCTTAGCCTATTTAAAAGTATGCTTGAAGTATTAAAAGTAAAAAAAGTCAAGGTAAATATTAGATGAGTTAAGATATCGGATTGGGAACGCAAAAAAGGTTTCTTTTATTTGCTATTAATTTTACTTTTCAATATAATCTCTCTTTGAAATCAATATATTTGCTCCAGCAATATTTTAAGAACGTTAAATTTGTAAAATATGTGTGTACGAAGTTGATAACTTAATAATTTAGGAAAAACATATTTATTCCGAATTAAAAGCCAAAGAAGAAGCCAGGTAAGCGTATCGCGTTCAAATTAACTTAAACTCGTGAATTTTTGCGAGTGAAATCGAAACTGATAAGGAAATATGTGATCCTGATGAAAAAACATTTAGTTAGCACATATCTTACATTGATTTCCATGCACTTAACACATAGGCTGAAAAGTCCCGGGCCTAACACATAGAAGACGCTAGTTTTATTGCAGTCACCTTTCTTTCAGTTAGTACTAACCTTCAAAAGACAGCTGTTAAAATTTCATGATATTCTATTCATTAGTTTGTGAGTTATTGTGCTAAGATTCACGCTACTTTTGTTATTTTCTAAACAATGGATGAAAAACAATTTCGTGTTTTAATTTTAAACTGCTTCTTGATGGGAAAAAATACTGTTCAAGTGAAGCAATGGCTTGAAAAGTATTATGGGGACTCCGCTCCATCAGAAACAACAATAAAACGTTGGTTTGCTGACTTCAAACGTGGTCGTAGAGACACCGATGATGCAGAACGCAGTGAACGTCCAAATGAGGCGGTAACACCAGAAAACATCAAAAAAATCCACAAAATCGTTTTGAATGATCGAAAAGTGAAGTTGCGTGAGTTAGCTGACATCGTAAAGATATCAAAAGAACGTATTGGCTTTATATTGCATGAGCAATTGACTATAAGAACGCTCTGTTCAAAGTGGGTGCCGCGTTTGCTCACTGTTGACCAAAAACAAGAACGTGTTGATGATTCCGAGCAGTGTTTGGCCATGTTTAAACGTAACAAACCGGAATTTTTGCGTATATATGTGACAATGGATGAAACATGGATCCATCACTTCACTCCGGAAACGAAACGATCGTCATCTGAGCAGCAATTGGTGAACCTCGTCCAAAGCGCCCGAAAGCACAACAATCGGCTGGAAAGATTATGGCCTCGGTATTTTGGGATGTGCGTGGTGTACTATTCATCGACTATCTTGAGAAAGGAAATACCATCAACAGTGAATATTATATAGCGTTATTGGAGCGTTTGAAGGCCAAAATTACAAAGAAACGACCGCATATGGCAAAGAAAAAAATTTTGTTTCATCAAGACAACGCACCGTGTCACAAGTCAATCAAAACAATGGCAAAACTACATGAATTGAACTTGGAATTGCTCCCACATCCACCGTATTCGCCAGATTTGGCTCCCAGCGACTACTGGCTGTTCGCAGACCTCAAAAAAATGCTCGCCGGTAAGAAATTTCGCACGAATGAAAAGGTTATCGCTGAAATTGAGGCCTAGTTTGAGGCAAAAGATAAATCGTTCTACAAAAGTGGTATTGAAATGTTATAGCGGCGCTGGAATGATTGCGATGCTCTTGATGGAGATTACGTTGATGAATAAAGCTAATTTTGAACCAAAAAAATCGTGTTTTCTTTATTAGGCCCGGAACTTTTCAGCCCATGTGTTATATATGCTACATGACGTGAAAACTGCAACACCAAGAAGAAGTGTGAATTTTTGCTAGGCCGAAATATATAACTATTCAAAGGTAATAATCGGTTATAATTTTGTTGCGGTCATGGACACTCCTTACACTCTTTTCTGACATTAACATCAGGCATATTTCTTGCGAGTTTTAATTCAATTTTCACCAATTTCTCTTCTAATATCTTTGTCTAGCCTGTTTTGAGGATTTAATTATGACTAGAATGTGTCAGGGTGGAAATTACCACCAGTTGAGCGAATTCGACAGAGATTTGTTGTTTTGCGCTAAAGTGGTTTTCTTTTAAGGCAAATTGCAAACACCTTTAATCGGAACCGATCCACCAATGTGTGCAAGACAGCTCCAGAAAAGTTGACGAAGAGAACTAATGAGGTGCTACCTAATGGTACTAAGAGACTAATTCTCTAGTACCAGATCAATTGCTGATCTATGGTTAAGTAATGGAGGCCGCTCTGTGACCCTTCGAACTGTTTATTGCAGGATTGGACTTGCAATCCTGTCGACTACATCTTGTGTTACCACTTACGGCTGGCTCAACATCGACAGCAATGTTTAGAATGATGTGGGTTACAAATGCACTAGAACGTGCACTGCCATAGAGTGGTGCTCAGTGATGAATCTCGATTTTGTATAGGAATGTGTGATGACCACTTGAGAGTCAGACGAAGAGGTGGGAAGCGTCGCGATATTCAATTTTCTGTTGAAAGACAAAGTGCACCGACCCGTAGCAGCTATTATGGTATGGGATACTGTAGCATATGCAAATAGGTATCATTCGATCTTCATCCGAAATATTATGAACTCCCAGCCTTACATGGATGAGGTAGTAGACCCACTTTTTCAGCGGAATAATGCCTGCCTACAAGCAGCGAGAATTACCTTAAACAGTTTCAAAGAGCCTTCTGTTAATATCTTCAGAGTGAGAGTGTGAAACTAATAAAGAGGATCCAATACATTATTCATAAAAATAAAATGAAATTGTGTTAAACTCTTAATTAGTATTTTTGAGTAGTTATAGACTTCTGCCAAAAGTTTGGTAAAAAAATTCGCACTCCTTCTTAGTGTTCTAATTTCTATAGCCTGCAGTATATGTTCGTCATTATTAGTTCGTATTTTTTCGTTATTGTTTTGGTATATTAATGCACCGTGGAACACGGTCGATTTGAGTAGTTTTTCCATTATTAGCAGCGCAGAGTAAAATGTTTTATTTCTCTTTTACTTCAAAGATGTAGCGGTGGATACACTTTTTAACCAATCTATGTGTAGTACATTACCACAGCTTGTGTTGCCATATTTAGAAATCGATAGTTACCTTTTTGCGATAGAAGGCAGATTTTGCGATAGAAGGCAGATTTTGCGAAAACAAAATCCAAATCACTATTAATTTCCGTGGCGGTTAAACCTTTCAAAGTAAATTCTATAATTTAATGCTTGTAGTTTTCCAAACGTAACGATCTTAACTAGTAATTTCTAGCAAAACCGTTTGACATTTATCACACAAAGGTATGTACATTTCATTCCTTATGGTTAAACCGAGAAATATTACATTAATTATGGAGTAGAGTCGCATTAATAATATCTATAGGGACATGCTTAAAGTAATTGTTATCAATATTGCTGTATTTAGTAAAGTTCAGTTGATACTTACGAGGATGACCTGAAATGTTTCCGGAATCGGCAAGAGACGGCGCACGAAGGTTGAAGTGTTTTCATTGTTTGGCAAGGGCAATTTTTTTTACGGCAACTGTGACAATTTCAGACATTTACCGTCAATAGTTGTTCCTTAAGAGTGTGTCTTGTATAGCAAGTCAGGCGGTCGCAAATATGGATAAAATCGAATTTCGTGCAGTGTAAAACACTTCTGGGTGGCTAGGAAAATGACCACGGAAATTCGAAATATTTTGCTAGAGGTTCATGGGGGATGTACTCCATAATTTTCGATCATCAGCTTCTGAGTGTACGGAGGAGTGTCTGGCCAGGATCCAAAACAATCCAAAGGATTTCTTCATGCGTTTCTTAACCGTGGATGAGACTTGGATCCATTACTACATACCGGAGACCAAGGAACAGTCGAAGCAGTGAACTTTGCCGGGTGAATTAGGTCCGAAGAAAGCAAAGACCGTTCCATCGGCCGGAAAGGTCATAGCGATCATTTTGTGGGATTCCCAAGGTGTGATCCTAATCGACTATCTGCAGAAGGGAAGGACGATCACGGGGCAATACTACAGTGATTTATTGACTCGATTCGATGCAATATTGAAGGAGAAACGGCCTCGTTTGCAGGGGAAAGCAGTGCTTTTCCACCACGACAATGCACCAACTCATCGTCGTGTCCAAATTGAATGAGTTGCACTACGAATTAGTCGCTCATCCTCCATATTCACCGAACCTAGTCCCCAGTGGCATTTTACTATTCCCAAACTTGAAAAAAATCACTGGGAGGTCGTCGCCGCTGCAGATGGCTATTTTGCAGACTTCGAAACATCCTACTTTTCCGGCGGCTTGAAGAGAGTATTGATGTTCAAGGAGATTTCATCGAGAAATAAAAATAAAAAACCACATCAATGCCGTATTCTTCTTGTCGATTCCGGAAACGTTTTAAATCGCCCTCGTACGTTATGTTTATTTTATGTATAAATAATAGAAGATTATATTTTTTAGTCAATATTTGGCCAAACAGAAGCGACAGCTGTCGTATTTCATTCTTTGCCTGATGATGATTGGTATCGTTCGACAACAACAATAGGTTACATAGGCGACCACATAGAAGCAAAAGTGATTGACTCTGAAGGACATGTTGTACCTTTTGGACAGCCAGGTGAACTATGTGTACGTGGGTATACAACTATGTTAGGATATTGGGAAGACGAAGACAAAACTAGAGACACAATTAGTGCGGACGGGTGGTTAAGAACTGGGTATGAGTTCCAACAGTTTTAATTCACCTTCTGCAACTAGCTGATGTAATTCTTTTTCAAGCGATCTTTTTATATTAGAAGAAAATGGTTATGGAAAAATAATAGGACGAATTAAGGAAATGATTATTAGAGGGGGTGAAAATATATATCCGAAGGAGATTGAAGATTTTCTGAATACGCATCCTGACATTTTGGAAGCTTATGTATGTTAAGAATGTATGTATATTCAAGATTTTAAGAGTTGTTCTTAATACTATTAGGTAATTGGCGTCCCACATGAACGTCTCGGAGAAGAAGTATGCGTTTTTGTACGACTTAAAGAAGGAAAAACCTTAAGTTATGAAAAGATGGTTGAGTTTTGTAAAGGAGAAATATCTTACTTTAAAATTCCCGCTTATTTAAGGGTCGTAAACGATTTACCCAAAACACTTTCTGGCAAAGTACAAAAATTTAAATTAAAGGAATTATTTTAATTCGCCGAATAAGACGTGTATATGCGCAATACTTTTTTATATGTTTTATATATTTTGTTTCTATGTTTAATACCATTAGAATCTTGTTGAGCCAATTGCTTTTTATTTATAATAGCTAATTTTTAAACAAAATTATTACACCTTTATTTCACATTCTTTTCATATACGTAATACATTAGTCTGGGTCCTTTTGTTACTACATCAATCTTCCTTTTAAGAAAATGTTCGTTACTGTGATCGGTATTAAAATAACTATCTTAATCCAAACGTAACAATTTAATTTTTAGCAAACGACCTAAGAATTGCCTTAGTGATACCGTATCACACAGGCCAGAAAACGATTATGTAGGTCCTCTTAACTGTTAAGCTTGTAAAGCCTGAGATTTCCAATCCATCTTTATAAAATACTACTCCTTTAATTACATTTGGAAAACCAGAAAGAGTAGCCTTGAGTACCGTCTTCGATTCGTTCGAAGCATCAAGAACAATACTTAATTTAACTCATGGCAATATATCTTTTTGTTTCAGCTATGTATTAAGCTTAACAGTTGAAATGTTTTCGATGCCTGGTGTGGCAGATAAGCTAATAATGCTTTTAATAAGTTGCTTTAGCTTTAATTTGTGTTTAACATAGTAAGTTGATTTTATGAATAAATAACTTAGTGGGTGACGCGGGTCTTCTTCTATTTGAATGATATAGAGAAGGAATATACGGAAATAAGTTGAACACTGCCTCTATAATGAACTTGATTTATAGTAATTTTAAATCACAACTCTTCAATCCCCATGAAGTAAAATGAGCCATTCTCACGTTGCTCTCGAATTCTTGATTTCCGATTCAATATTCAGAACCCGGGTTCCGTAAGCTCGGCATTATCCAAATCGATAGTGTCGGGATTCTGTAAGAGCCACTTGATAAGTATCTATTGTCAAATCAATATCAATTTACTCAATAGATGCCGGTTAATGGCTTTATTTTTTGTGCCTAGTGGAATTTGTCTTCCATCCTTTCTTGGAAGTTACGGTGGATTGGCAACTTATTTTCTAATGTACTTATTACTAGACACATTGGGTTATTTCTACACAGCTGGTAGTTTTCAAACGACGTTAGTAATTTACTTTTCCAAACAAAATTCTTTACCTCTTAAAACTCAATGCGCATGCGCAAAAAATATATTTAAAAAATAAAATACGTACACGGTTACCACTCTAGCCTATCTATAGTTACGATGTACGTAAGATATATATGTTTGCAATAATTGCAGTTATTCGAGCTCTCTTATACATGTAATGTACATTAGCATGTGTATAAGTATGGTTTCCTTTAGTTTTTATTGTATAGCCGGCCAACCAACGTGACTAGCTTGTGAAAACGTTGTCAATGCTAGGATTAAATTCTGAGTATGCTTCCGCAGATCATCAAATTTTTAAAGAAGGGCATGTTACGTTGCCTCCTGGTTTGTATACATGCACCAGCTGTGGCCTGCTCGTAAAGCCTGAATTATTTACTAATACTTAATTGTAGAGTATAAGCGCTTATTTACTAGAGGTGTGCTTATTTACAGTGAAACTCAATGCGGGAGCCTAAAATATATTTCCTTGTTTTAAATTTGCCTAAGGAACTTGATCCTGTTTCATTGGCTATGTACAGTTACGATGTACGTAAGATATATATGTTTGCAATAATTGCAGTTATCTCTTAGAGCTTGAACGCCTGGTCGAGGCGACATTAGCATGTATAATATGCCGGTTTCAAAACTTTAATATGTAATGTATAGGGTTAGACGTTCTCGTGAAATAATACGCTATGTGCAATCTTTAGCTCTTTGCTACTGCATGCCAAAGAAAGGAAAAAGCCAGTAGCCAACAAATGTGTGAAATGCACACCGACAAGGAAAACGGAGCGATAAAGCCGACATAACATATAGAAAATTGGTCCGTGAAACTCGTCCTCTACGACGAACAACTAAATTGAAAAAAGTTCCGACGAGACAAAGAACCGAAGAAACGTACAGATGACAACGGGCGCTGCGGCCGCAACGACCGTCAACAAGAAGCGGAGTGATCGTACTTGTAGAGGATGCCTATACATGCGCGCCGACGACCTTACCAAAATTATTCGCGACACAAACTTAACAAAAGACTAAAAATATGTATAGACGACAACGGACACAGTAGCCTCGACGAACGATGATTGAGAGTCGAGAATTTGTATTTAAAAAAGAAATCTATACAAGCGCTCCGACAACCTTCCCAGAATGATTCCCGCCAGAATCGCAACAGAAGACTAAATAAATGTATAGACTACAACGGACACCGTAGCCTCGACGAACGATAATAGAAAGTCGAGGATTTGTACTTAATAAAGAAGTTTATACACGCCGAGGCGAATGTGCGCGGTCGTTCTTAAACATGTGTGGAGACGACCCAAAACCGATTTTGGAGTCCAATGTCACATGTGGGATGAAACGATCCTATATCGAAAAGGGAACCCAAGGAATGGCGGTGTCCTGATGAACCTCGTGGCAGAAAGGCAAACGTGGTTCAATAAACAAAAAACGCGATGGGCGCCAATGTTCTCGAATTGTGAAGCCATTTTTCTAATTGACTTTAAAGAGCGCAATACAACTGTGAACGGCACATATTATGTGTCTTTATTGCATAAATTAAGGGACAGTATTCGAGCAAAACGCTGTGGAAAATTGACAAAAGGTGTGCAATTATTGCGCGACAATGCTCCTGTCCATACTGCCGCCGCTTCACAAGCTGCCATTTGCGAATGTGGCTTTCAAGAATTAGAACACCCACCGCCCGGATATGGTTCTTTGTGATTTTTATTTGTTTTCTAATTTTAAAAAAAGACCTTAGGGGACGTCGTTTTAGGGACGACGGTGGTACAAACAGCTGTTGTAGAACATTTTTACGGAAAAACTTGAGATTATTATCACGTACGTTTATTATATTTTATTTATTAATTATGTAGAACACTGGTTAATTTCCGTGAGCAATATAGCTGTAGAAGAATGCATAACTGAAAAATAAAAGACACTTTCTTTTTTATAATTGCTTTATTCATTATATTATTTCATTGACATTGCTAATATACATACCAAACAAAATCAGAAACAATTTAAAATGTAATCTTTTCAGAAAGTGTTATTAAAAATTGGATTTAAGGATGATCGATTCGATGTAACAGAGGTATCATATAATAATGTTTCTTTTTATCGTATAACTACAAATTTTGTAGTTTCAATATTAAAATTTAAGAAAACGCCTACAAAATATTAAAGCTATATTGTGTTCTTCATATTTTTATATGTTGTAGACAGTTTATGTGATTTTATTAAACAGTTTCAGTCACCGCAATTAGAAATTTTTATATTCTTTGTCTTTCTTTTTATTTTCTCGATTGTTATTCTGTAATTTAACAGCAAAATAACACGTAAACCTGTTACAAATTTGGTATTCATAAAATATAAAAGCATTTTTATGTACGTATTGGATAAACGTATTTATTAATGCCGAATGTGAATATTTTGTTCGACAATGTACAGTACACAGATCTACTTTTTGCAGCTACATATATACTTTCCAACTATATCACTGTCACTCATAATTATTTGTATACTTATACAGGTACTAAGTATACCAACTACCTACGTAAGAGATGTTTTAGCTATGCTTCGCTTCCAATAACAAAGATTAGAAAAATGAATATTTCTAAATTTACAGAAATTGTAATTCACATCTAAAACCGTGAATATTAAAATTGTAGTGGAGGTAGTTTGTATTCTAATATTTCCATTATACTTCGGTGCAAAATTCTAATCAAATACGACAGTTGCACACCGCGCAATCACATCGTCAGGTGTTTTGTTTTGATTTGTGTAAGCCTGCTTCGTTCTCACAACTACTAATACAAGTACATTATAAAGCAGAAGTAGGATATTTATTTGGATTACAGAAGTATATCTAGTGTAATCTTCGTGATTTCGACTTCTGCGAGGCTATCGCTGCTTATGTATGTATAAAGTGAATCAAAATGTAAATTATATTTTTATTTATACGTGAAGTATTAAATTGAGATGATCTATTTGCAAACAACAGACTATTATGTAAGTAGTAATGTTTCATCTTTTAAGTACTTACTTCTTATGAGATTGTTTCACTTATAATTAGAGAATATAACTTTTGGTTATTAAGTAGAGCAGTTTCTATCTCCATAACGAAAGCTATTCTTGAGACATTAAAAAAAATAAATATAACAGCAGAGTCGTATAGAAAATTTTAAGTAAGTTTAAATTATAAAGATCGATCAAACTTCGTAATAAATATAAGAAACTTTATCAATAACACGTACAATACAATTATTGTGAAAAATGGTTACTCAATTTGCTCTGTTTCTAAATACTTCGCTAACAAGAAATATGCACAGAATGGGGTAATAGAACAAAATCCTTCGATAACAGCTTTATTATAGGTGACATGAAGAAGTCTACAACAACAACATGGGCCCACAAACTTGTTTCTAAAGTAAACTTGCAGAGTGAGTTAAACTAATTTATTTGAACGGAACATTCTACACATTAGGATGTATTTGGCTTCTACTCCAAATTGATGGTGATATATATTGTTGTAATCCTTAAGTAAGTCTATAATATATAAGAAGAATAAGGATCTTGGTCAGCACTATTATTTACTATAGAAGCACTGCGCGCAAAACCCTCATCAGAGTAGTACCCCGACGTTATTCAGAGTAGTATCAAGAGAAGTACATTGTTCGTATTAAGTCGTGTTGTGTAAATTCATGTAATTTGTTAACTTGTATTCTAATTACGTTCGATTATAATAAAGCTGTTAACTTGTGTTAATACTTTCAATTTGTTTTCAAATTGTATTTTTTCGTGTTACGGAGCTTCACAATAAAAACTGCCCTGGTGTCAGAAACTGCCTTTTTTAAAAACTGCGAATGTGTTGAGAGGAATACAACAATATACATCTAAACCACTTACTCGTGAAAAAATTGCTTTTGCTATATTTAATCGAAATAATTATAGTATGCGTAATATTTCCTATTTCGTTTACCCTTTTGAATATTTCTTAGGCATAAAGCTAAGGATAACGGAAGGTAAATAGCTACACGTATAAGCTCATTTAATTTGTTATATAATAATAATAATATAATGTAAAATAAATCCTATTACTATTAATATTCCCGATTAAAAGATAACCTTTCGATTAGAGTTCATCTTTACAGATGTGTCAATGGTTTTATTAATATTCTGTCCACTTTTCAATTGCTAATGATATTCTACGTAAATTATTTAATCTTCTATATCTAAATTTAACCACCTTTCGCGGAATTTAGCCTTTTAACCTATTAATTACAATATCCCAGTATTTTGTGTTGAGTTGTTATAGCTGTTTCCAGTGGCCGCGAGTGCTTAAAAAATGTGGGGATTGCAAATTTTGTGAATATTAATACCTTTTGCAGTAGGTGACGTATGCTTTATTAAAAATTATTTTTGTTAGGGTACTTTTAAAAAAATAAGAAAGAGACTTTTAAAACTCACCTGATTTAACTGAAATAAAAAATCCATCTGACGATCTTTGGTAGCAGCAAATTTATCTATAACTCTTTGATTAAAATCTTTATTTGAGAAAGTTTTTATTCTTTTCAAAGTAGAAAATCACAGTTCTGCTTTAGGTGATATCATCAGAATTGTAATTAGAATAAAAGTTTGGCTAAAAGTCGCACAAACCCGAGATTAATTTGAAATACATTTTCAGGAAAATGGAGACTGTCTTGATTAATTTTGTCAGCATAAAATAGAGAAGTTGCAGTTAAGTGTTCAGTATGGCTAAACCTATCACTGGCGTGGCTTATCTTTAGCTACATACCTAAATACCACGGCCACTTGATATTTATTTGATACGTCAGTAGTTTCCCCAACTATTAGAGACAAATAATCAGCTTCTTTTGTCTGTTTAGAGATTAATTCATGACCCACGCCGAACATTGTAAAATTCCATTTTGGATACTGTTTGAAGTTTCCTCAAAAACAGTAGCTTTTTCTAAATGGTATTTTAGAGCAACGTCCAACTCTGCACCAAAATTTATTAATCCACGAAAAATGCTCGAGCTAGAGGACAAAATTGATTCATCGCGTCCTTTCAACGCAAATTCCAAAGGTCCACAAAGACGCTCACATTTAATTATTTCTAATGAGCTCAATACATAGCGATTATACCTGTTTTTCTCGTTGTACCATGGTATATTTCTTCAGTGTGCACTATCCATCTGAGCAGTAATATTAAACATTTCCAGAAAGCGAAAGTTAGACTATTTTTTTATATGTCTTTGTGATACGCGGTGTTTCGTAATTCAATCGCTTAAATCATTTAAATCACTCAAACCCGTTTTCGTCCATAATTCTTCACCTTTAAATAGTAAACAAGGAAAGCAGAATACTGCACTTGCTCTGGTTAAGAGTGTTTTTCTTCTTATTTATTTAACGTATCGAGCCAGATGTCAAGCATGTTTAAAAACTCCGTGAGATAATATACATTTTTAATTTATAATTTTAAGAATGTGAAATTGCGTACTTTTTTACTGTATAAATTAAACACTTTTTTCTATTTATTTTTGATGGTTGTGCAAACCTCCAGATTGTAGAAAAAACACGGAATGTTTTCGCTTTTACATATTTAAATTTCCCTTATCTTTTATGTATATGGAAGAATCTCGCAGTACCTCATCCTAGATACAGGACGCGCCACAGTCAAATCAGAGCCGCAATAGGTAAAATATGAAAATTTGAGCCAAGTAAGTTAATGGAGGGAGGAATATTCTATTTATTTTATTGTTACGCCTCACGACATATAACTTTTTTCAAATGGAACATCTGTTTCTAATTACAAGTTATAAGGGTACTATGCCCACCAACGTGTAGAGAGACCGGTGAACATGATAACTTCAAATAATACATGCAGTCTAATATTCTTAACGCGGTTGTTAAGTTTTTACTCGTACGAGGCAATGTATTACCGGAATATCACGAGTCTCTCAAAAGCCTATATATAGTCTCACACCAACCTTACGAACGTTAGTTATAATTTTTGATAAAATTGAAAAGTAAGTTCTAAACAGTTTTGTTTCCCGTCACACTTTGTTCGCCTAAAATATGCGGTTGTACTTAAGTGAGTAAGAACACTACCTATTGACTACGATAATTGAGTAATTTAACTCATTTTTCAAATAAGCGTATTAGACATTTTATTAATATACCAAAGTAATTTCATACCACTTTGAAAGGATTTATGTGGCAAATATATCGAAAAGTTATACAACCTATAATCATAATAACAAGTTGGCAACAAAAGAATTTTTTAATGACATTTGTTATCGTTCGTTAGGGATGAGATACGGTTTTAAAATTACGTTGAAAGCATTTTCTCCTCTGGTGTACAACAAAGTTTCAAACTTATACTTTTTAAGTAGACCAATTTGCAGCAAAATCGGTAATTCAAAATGAAGGTAAAAGAAAGTGTGACGTCGTGGCAAATCATATGGAAGTAAAGTTTTTACGAAAATGTGTCCTCTTTGGTAAATATTGATTATTTGAATCGAATTTAAAATTTTTACATCAGGTCTTGTAATTTGACTGTATTACTTGTGGCACAGCCTGTATATTAAATAATCTCTTATTTATCTACTATTTCCAAAAACCTTAAATACTATAAATTCAACTAAATACAAAATCGCTTTCATTCTCGTTTTTGCAAAATTTTAAAAAACTTATTTATGACAAAATAAAATATTAACAAAATTCGGCATCACACATCCAGATATGTAAATATATGGAAAACTAGATATACATATGAATGATAGAAATAAATCTTTGGTATTTGAAACCATAACAGAAGACTAGACATATTCCATAATAAAAAATCTAGGACACTTTTCTCCAGGGAAAGCTTTAAATTAATTACTTTACAAGGTGTTCCATGAAAAATTATTCTAAGAGATGGCACCAATCGCCAAATTAAAAAAAGCCATTTTGAAGTTTTATAGTAACTGAAAAATTACATACGTTCATTTCATCGAAAACTTGCAGTGGCGCACATTACGATATTAATACTAAAAAAATAATATAAAATCGCAAAGTACACAAGAAGCAGGAGTCGGATGCTCGCTGAATTACTTTTTTTTTTATTTTAATAACCAATAAAGCACCAGCACGTTCAACGTTAGCGATCCATAGTTCGCTTCCGAATAATTCAAAGGAACTACTGCGTGAACATTGAACACAATTTGAATGAACTGAATCATTACGTATTATCTATTCTGTAATTCCACTCTCATATGACTAGCAATTCTCCAAGCTATGTGCGGCATATGTTCAATGTTTCAGCTTGTAAAACCATTTCATCTTGTGAAGAATTTATAAAGTAATGTCATCGGATAATTTCGGCTGGTCATTATATACTAGTGATTTTGACGTGTACGTGTATCGGAGTACCGAACGCTTTTAATAAGTATACCATAGACATATTTAAATATTATTATCCGGTGTATAGGCTGCTTGCACAGCCGTTGTCATACTATTTAATATTATTATTTATCATTAAATGTATACTTTTGTAATAAGCTTGTGCGTTTAAAAATTGTAGATACTGTTGCGGGCTTTATAATCTGTTTATGTGCCTAGGTTATTGAACAAATAATTGCTGCTCACATATTCGTTTGTTTTGCAGTTTCGCCTATATCTACAATTAAATACAATGTAGTGTACTAAAGATCATATAATGTTTCTTTGTGGTATGGTGGTAACATTTAATATCTGATGGTAATCAATTTATTGTCCAATGATTGTACATCATCTAAGAAACAATTTAGACATCCAGCAGAGGTATAATTTTAGAGATATCAAACGAAAGTATCAAATAAGATTTCTAATGCATATTCCTCTTTGGACTTTCATTACAGCTTCAAAAATTACTCGCAAAACTGATAAAACTCAACTACTTCATTATTCGAACAACTCCAATACTAGTTGCAACGTTTTTGGCAAATTTGTGCATTGCTTGTATAGCATATGTCTGTGTGAAACACTATAACACATGCTAATTACCTAAAATAACATATACACACAATAATGTTGTAATGTGCCGATTGTAAATGCTTGTGCTAACATGATTTTTAGTAGCACAAACTATCGAAATCAATTTTTGAAGATAATAGTAGTATATAAAGATTTTGTTACAGGAGAAGTTCTCTAATATACTATCAAAATTTGTTCAATACCAGCCACCATTTTGTAATTGTATGTTTGACCTCCAACTTTGTATATCATACACTCATGTTTAATTCTTCGAATATCTAATTTTCGAAGCCGCTTTAAAATAATGCACATTTAACCACGCACCTTTATTCACCCAATATCGTTTCATCCTAGATAAATCCGATTTAAGGGAACAATTAGAAGGCTTGAGGTTTCTTGATATTGAGGAACATGTGCTTGGATACTACGCGTTATGTTCTAAATTGCTTGTTTCTTTATAGAGTCAAACTTTAAAATAATTTACTTTCTGATAACGATTTTGAAATTATTATTATTACTTATAACTTTGACTAACCAAATTTGTGAACAGCTCAAGCTTTGTGCGCTTATTTTTGTAACGTTAAAGTACCACACAACTGTATAAATTAGTCTTAACGACCTTCATTACGTGTGTGGTGACGTGACTTTCAAGCCTTAAAGAGAAACGTCACTGCACTTACCCAGAAAAAATTATGAACTGTGCTTCGGGTGAAATATTCAAGATCAGGATGAGGTTTGAGTCCCATGTATGGTATCTGCTGTTTAACATGTGTTTCCTGACTCACTAACAGAGAGAGCCGAATTAAAGTAAAAAGTATGAAAATACTTTTTCTAAAAATGATGTGGATAGTGCTATCTCTTAAAACAATGTTATCAATTTTTAGGACACCTGTATCATAGTTAATATTGTGCAAGATATTTGTTCTATATATATGTTTCTATAATATAATTTTTTTTCAACAAGAATACGCAGTCTACATTTTCTTGGCTACCCTTAGTGAACTCTAATGTATACTGTCATTTTTTAATGACATTTTGCTGTTATTTCATTAACCCACATGTTTAAATCTAAACTAACCACAAAAACCATTTTTACCTTTGAACCTTCTATGCCGTTATGTAGACGAATGCATTTAGTTTACCAAAGATTTGATAGGTAACAAATTGTATATAACAATTTTATCTAAAAGTGATTTGCTAATTAATATCTATTAATAAAAAATAACTTTTAGAGCTTATTCGCTATAGTTGGGAAATTTGGACATGTAAGACCATTTTCTCCAGGTTGGCAGAATTCATCTGTTATTACTTCTACCATCGAAGTTAACAATCGCTCGATTTCACTCTTGGTCCTAAAAAATAAACATGCTTACTCAAATAAATCGTTTCAAACCAGAAAACAGACAGAGTAAAGTTTACAATTTATTATTTAATTAACAACCACTTAAATCGATAAATTTATTTTATGAAGAGAAGAGGTTTTCTCTTTCTTACGATTCTTGTTCGATTTTACAGTACTAATCATTCAATTCACCACGAAAACACATCCTTAAATAAATAAAAGTATTAGCCCTTTTTTAATGTTAATTCCATTTTTGCCTAATCCAAAAATAATACATATTTTCGCGAAACCTTTTATGTTAGTTAACCGTAAAGTATTTTATAGGATAGTTTTTTAGGAAAGCAGTAGCAAAACATTGCTAAGTTCCCGACTTCTTAGTTATATAAATTATTGGTTGCTCTTCAGTTTGCGATCTTTAGAAGTGAAATTACACGTTTGTCATGTACCGTGATGTAGAGAACCCGAAAACGAAAGAGCAGCCAACAACAACGGTCGTGAAAGCCTAAAGACTAATATAAATTATTGTTACTTACCCTTGTTTAGGTTTTGCGCAAATTTCAGTATAGAACTTTAACTTAGGTTCTGTACCACTTGTCCGTAAAGTAGCGATCACTCCATTTTCAAATTCAAACGTGATCATTTGCTGATCTGGAAACGACGGTAAAACAGCTTTGTTTCCTGGTTGGCTATTATCATAGCCTGTCGTTAAGTCGCGAATGTATTTAACGCGGAACTCCCCATTAATATCTTTAGGATACTACAAAATTATAGATTTTACAAATTTTTTAAACAAAAGTACGTCTTTTTTGTTCATCTATATATTCCAATTTAAAAGGTCTTCCAATAAGAACGAGACTATTAGAAAGGAAGCAGAATTATTGTAAGTAGAAAACGAATTTTAGTGTTATTTTGAAACATATTCCAGTAATTACAGGATTTTTCGACAACGTGGTGTGATAAATTAAATCTAATTTTATAAATGTGACGCTCCATCTGTATTCAACGCATACAATTTTTGTGACTGCTTTACATAGAACAGTGACCTCAAAAGTAATCCAAAGGAATTAGTAATAATAATTATATTTCTCGAAATTATTTTATCAAACTTTCTACATTAGGTCATCGATGATGTTTAGCGGTATTGTCTTACTAGAATTATGTGCTACTCTAATCATTTTTATTTAACCTTGGCCGCAAAAACAATTGTACGTGTGCTACGGTTTGGTGAAATGCCAGAGTACACTAAACGTAAATGACAGCTAATCACCTTTACATTTGAAAATAATTTCGTTCTTGTTGGAAAACATTTCATATACGTTAACATATAGTTGAATGATAGAAAGTTGAAATTTTACAAATAGATGTCATCCAGTAAACTCATCCAACTAAAAATACTTGCCGCATGAGAACCTTACTTAAATGAAAATAAAATAAAGTATATCCATTTCTTAATACCAGAAAAAAATCTCAAAATATAATTTTGAGATGCACATTAACAACAATTAAATAAAAGGAACTTCATTTAAATTTCTAGCCCTTATAATTCAAGAAAACCTAAAATAGAAAGAAAATGCAATCTCATCACTAGAGACCAGATTATATGCAAAGTGCATGTATTTTATTTTTTCCATATCTTTAATTATAATCTATATGTAGACGTATTACACTAATTGAAGTTAATTAGCGCTAATTAGTGATTGCATATATTGCATATTTAGGCATTTCTATGCATATTTTTACAAAAGTTGCATATATTGCATATTTAGGCTTTTTCTTATCCTTTCTATTAGTAAAAATTCCTAGTAGATCGACAACGGACAATTCTTAGAACGATAAAATTTTTACATTGGTTTCTCTAATTGGTTTGAGTAAAATATAAAGAAAAACAAATCAAATGCAGTAAGCAAAAAAATATACCAATAAGGAAGAAAACAAATTCGTTATCTTCCTGAATTTTTAGCAGAGAAACAATCCATGCACATTGGTCATTATCACATATCATATACATACTCTAACAGACCTCCAATAAAGATTCAATTTATGCTGCTTTTTATAATTCTTTGTACTATTTAAAATGTCAAACAGTACAAAGAACAAGCATAAATTCAATCTTTATTGAAAACCTGTTGGAACATCATCACGTTAACTTAGAGGACGCGTAAAGAGTGTAAAAGACTATTCTTAGATGGCAATCATCTATTCTCGGTGGTCTTGACTTATTCTTGAAACATAAGACTATCCAATATTTTAAGCATCTGCTTATGTGTATTTAGGAATTTGTCGGAAAACATCCTCTCCCGCCATTCAGTTACTTTCGCCAGAAGTTGCAGTTGCATTCAAAAAAATTTCGTTTATAAATTATTATATTATTATATCAACAAATTTGACAGCCAATGCATTGCTAAGACTCCATAGCATTTTCTAAAGTTAGAAATCATGCAATAATGTATGAAAGACTATTCATTCACATTTTCGGTAAAAAAGGGTCTATTCTAGGTGTGAGATTTAATACATAAATTTCAATGGAAATATGAAGTGGATTCCTTGAAAATGGGTTTTCACACGAAAAAAAAACTAGAGCTTTTCCGTATTTACTTTAACCGTATAATTTTTTACCTATTTAGTCACTTGAGCAAATTTATTGTTCGACTGTCTTCCTGCTTCCAATGTTCAGCATTTTGCATTTTTAAATACTGCTTGTTTTAAGTGTACCTACCAATTTTTTTTTTAAGAAACTTTAATAATAATAATGAATTCGTCTTAACTGAAAGCGATTTTGTTTTGAATGTAGTTTTAGTAAAAGAGATGTGCTCGATAATATATGCTTATAAATTTTCAACTTTCTACTAAACGGACATCTGTCTATGGACTGTATGGACTAGTTTGAATAAAAAAATTCATGTCAATATTCGTCCAATACCTGATGGTTACAAAGATACAGACTTATTGATTGCATTTATTAATTATTAGAATGATATAAAACACACGAAGTTCGGAGTTAATTTTCAAAAATCCCACCATCAACTTCAATACAATACACATTCGAACTCCCTCTCTTAAAATTACGTGTAGCTCTCTTGTGATCGTCTTGACATTCTTTTATGCACACAGCGCTATTAATAACACAAGCAATTTTTCTGTATTTATTTTTTCGTCGTAAATAAATATGAGCATTTCATCTAATTCATCTTCCAGGAAATGTTATATTTAGAGGACATGTCACTTGACGGCTAAAATATGCAGGAACTCCGTCTTGCTAAACGAGCATGTCCATCTTTGCAATGAAAAAAACCTTCTCCAATAATAGCAGAAGCTCGTTTTCGAGGAAAAATAGATAAATGTGTCTTGTAAGACTATGCAGTAACAGATCAGGTCCAATCAACTGATAGTCTATCGTATCACATCACACATTTACAGAGAAACGATGTTAATATTTACCCTACACAGTGGCATGCGGGTTGTTGCCGGACGACCACTATACTGTCACGAATGAAAATAACATCATCAAATTTCTATTTCAGATTGCTAGGTATGTATGCGCCAACTGCAAACAGCTGTGTCTCCGTGACCATTAAGAATTGAACACATGTTTTTATGAACTTTTTTCACCAAAGTAATCCATACTACCACCATCTCTAATATTTACTATTCTTCGTGAAACATTTTATATAGTAAAAACGGCTTCACTTACCACGTTCGTTCCCTCATAGTTTCGCAATCTTTCAAAGATTCCTTCAAAAACGGAAGTACTTTTTGCCGTAAAGTATGAATTAAAACTAATGTGATACCCGTATTCATGGTAAATTTCCTCTAAATGCGCTGTTAATGTTATAGCATGATGATGCAAATATGTAGCTAACGTAGCTAAATGCACACCCGCCTGTATACCATCTTTGTCCAAAACTGCTGTGTTCCACATAAATCCGATCGCCTCTTCGAAGGCAAATAGGACTTTCTTTTTACTATTTTGCATAATTTCATGAGCTTTGTTACCTGAGGAGGATATAATAAAGCATAAGTGTAATCATCGATAATAAATATTGAACTTACCCATCCATTTAAAACCGGTAAGTGTTTCGATATATTTGAATCCATCTACTTTGGACATCGTTCTTAATATTTTTGAACTAACCGTGCTAGCTAACATGTAGACCTCCACCTTTGGATCGAAGTTAGGTAGGGCATGATAAGTATGTAACGCCCACCAGCCAAGTAGAGCGCCCAATTCGTTGCCATTAAATATTTTCCATGTTCCAGTTCTTTAACGGACGTAAATATATTCAGTATATTCGCACAAAGAAAAATCAGGTTAATTTAAGTTTCTTAATTTGCCGCGTGTATTTAATATTTAAAATATTTCTTAGTTTTAAATAATTTGGATACAATTGCAATTTGCAAATTGACAAAATTTAATAAAACAAGTAAGATAGACAAGATTGGGCTATTAATATTGTATTAAAAGGAATTCGAAATACAGCCTTGAACATTTGTCTGTGGTACCCATAAGAGATTTCATTGTACGTTACCGCACCGGGATTCCCCGCATTCCACAAAAACTTTTATTTACTAATGCGCATTTTATGACGTTAAAAAGCGGAATTCGGATTTATAATCTCCTATTTACATAAATATCGGTCTATTGTTTATTTCAAGAATTTAATCAGTATTGAGACGTTGGCGATTGAAGGGGTTTCTAGAGCGTTATTTTTATTATTTGAGTGTGCCGAGTGTTGTGTTCTACTGGCATACAGTGATTGTATGAAGATGCCTAAAAGACGGGAGTTGACTGTTGCAGAACGTAGTTACATAGTTTTGCTACATTCGCAGAGTATGTCGCAAAAAAACTTGCATCAACAATGAAGCGTTCGCGACATTCGATACAATTAAACGATTTCGGGAAACTGGATCGTATGAAAATCGACGAAAAAGTGGGAGAAAACGCAAAACCACCGCGAGACAGGATCGCTATTTAGAGCGTTTAGCTTTACGGAATCGCTCTCAAGCACCCAAACAGCTGGCCGCTGACACCTATTGATGGAACAAGACGTTTCTGTATGTGACAGAAATGTTCGAAGAAAGTAGGCAGGGGTGAATTTGAAGGGCCGGAAAGCGCGTCGCAAGCCATACCTGAGCCAGCAATAAATGAAAAATCGTTTGGTGTGGGCGAAAAATATAAAGATTAGATTGTCGAGGATTGGTCGAAAGTCATATGGTTTGACGAATCAAACATAGAGGTATGTTAAGCAATCCTATTTTGTTCCTTTGCTAAATTAAAAAAAATAATTATTGTTAATTATCCAATTCAGATGTTTGGTACTCCTGGAGCTTAGTTTGTTCGCCGTAGACCTGGGGAGGCATTTCGTATGAGAATATCACTCCAATTGTCAAACATGGCGGTGGCAGCGTCGTGATGTCCACAAATGGCGTAGGAGAAGCGTTTGTGTGTGATGGTAGGATGAACAGCGAGCGGTATATCTCGATGCTAGAAGAGGTATTAGAAGCATCAGTGCGCCCTGTAACAAATCCAGATTCTCGATGGAGTGGTTTCGTGAGAACGGGATCCGGTTTCTTGAATGGCCGGCGCACTCACCAGATCTGTCGCCTATAGAAAATTTGTGGCGCATGCTGAAGCTAAAGTTTTCCAGTTACAAGTTCAGTAACAAAACTGACCTAAGGAACAAAATTGTACGGAAGTGGGAGGCACTTTCACCTGAAGTTTGTTTACGTTTAGTAGCGCCAATACCTAAACGGTTAAATGCTGATATTAAAGCAAATGGTGGTGCCACCAAATATTAAATTTATTATTAAAAACTAATTTAGTGAATGTTTATACATGTAGTTTTGTTTTAATAGTGCACAATGTATCTTTATTTTAAATATTTTGGGGTGCCCCAGACATATGTCCAAGGCTGTAGAAACAAACAAAGATTCTCTTATACTACAGGGTGAATGTTAACATACGGATGAACTTCATCAATAGATTTTATAAGTATGCTGATTGTTCAAAAAACTTAACTCACAGCGTATCCTTTTCAGCACACGTCATTCTATCGGCATCGGGATCGTTAGCAATGACAAGAGTACACTGATTTGCTTCAGCTGTTTTAATTGCTAATGCTAAAGCATCCTTCCCCTCCTCAGGATTTGGTAGTCTAAAAAGCAAGTACATTGTAATTTTCTAAACCTTTCATTCAGAATATTAGTTTGCTTCAAAATATGTAAAAATATGCAGAGTATTACATTTTTTAAATATCGCGAAAACGAAATTTTCAATTGTTTTTTGTTGCTTTCGCCAACTTAATCAAAACAGAGAATGCCACCAAATTGCTAATCTAACTAACTTCATAGCTCCAATTATAGGAAACTTAACAATGGTGACCACTTAACGGTACACTGCTTTGTGCTGTAATATATTAAAAATGTAGACGTAAAATCTTTGAATACAGATTATATAGAGTTTTGGAAAATCACCTTGGGACTATTGACAGTATATTGTGAGTAGTTGTCAAAACAATAAAAAATCTGCATCTTAGGCAAAGTAATGATAAAAAAGCCGACTAATACTAAAATTATAAATTTGTAAACGAAAATTAAATGTATGACTACAAATTTAATTAATAATGCAACTTTTGTTGGCTCCAAATAATAAATTGAATTTCCCTCGGTATCACTAATTTTTAAAATTTAACTAGTTTGTGAAAATAAAAGTTTCACGGATCCGGTAGGTTTCGCACCTGCAGCTTCTGTTCGCTAGACAAAACGCGTTTTCCGTTTGGCCACGGAAACCACAAGAACGAATCACTTTTACTACCTTGACGTAGAAATGGCTGTAGATACATCGCAATATCTGGACGGACACAATATTTTGTATTAATGCCAAGTTCATAATCAATTAAATTAATAATACACTTCCGTTGGCCCCTGAATGATAAATTAAGACTGGATAATATGCAATAAAAAGTTAATCCAATATGCTTTAGGAAACTAAAATTCATTTGTCGTATTTACAAATTATATATTTTTTGAACACAAGAGAAAACAAAAAATATCTGCAGGAGGAAGCATATACTTAGCTTTTCTGGACCTAGAGAAAGCATTTGACAGAGTACCCAGAAATAAAGTATGGGAGTGTCTACGCAAAAGAGGAGCAAATTACAAATTAATAACCGCTGTAAAAAGTTTATATGAAGAAACAGCAAACTGTGTAATAAGTAGAAACATGAAATCAGAGGTGTTCTATACAAAGGAAGGTGTTAGACAAGGAGGTAGACTTACCCCTCTACTATTTATAATACTTATGGATGAATTTATTAGAGAAACAAGGAGGAGAACAAGGGCTTTTTATATTCGACATCACAACTTACAAAAGATAGAAATTACACACTGTGTATTCACAGACGATGTAGCGTTGATAGCCGGAAATGAAAAAGCTTTACAGCACAACATAAACGTTTGGAACAACACACTCACTGATTATGGAATGAAAATTAATACAAACAAAACTAAAGTAATGGTTATATCAAAAGAGGAAGAAGAAATACACATACAAATAGGAGAAACAGCAGTACAACAAGTTGGAGATTTCCAGTATTTAGGAAATACAATACACGAGGAAGGAAGACAAGAATAAGAACTTAATAACAGAATACAGAAACCCAACAAGGTATACTATGCTCTGAACTCAGGATTTATCAACAGAGAAGAAGTAACAAACCAACAGATCAATTCTCATATTTGGATGTGAAATCTGGGTACTCAATCGTCAGGAAAAAAGTAAGGCCCAAGCGCTGTAGATTAAATACTTATGAAGAGTGAAAAATGTAATTAAAAGAGACAGGATAAGAAATCAGCAAATCAATAATGTTTGAAATTTGTGAAATTTTAGAGTTGACTTTTAATTTTCGCAAACTAATTAAATGTCAAATATTGGTACTAGCAGGGAAAATTAAATTTGTTATACTCACTCCATTTTAATTTTTGACGAAATATGTATTTTTTATACTGTTGATCTCATTATTACAATGTGGATCGAGCATACTTCAAATACTGGATTTATATTCTTAATAATAACAAATGTTCTTTTTTGCATAAGATCCGAGTTCTAGTCACAAATATATATATATATATATATATATATATATATATATATATATATATATATATATATACTAGGGTGACAGAATAAAATAGACACCTGCTAATTAAAAAAAAGATTCTATTCTCGTTATATATACAAAATATTTTAAAATTTTTAAATTAGACTAATATTTTGTCGATCCACCTTTACTTGCGTGAAATGCTGCGAGTCGTCGTGGCATAGAATCTATTAAATGATTAATGGTGTCTTCTGGAATATTTAACCACTCTTCTGTAACAGCTGCCACGAGTTCTTCCTTATTGCTGGGTTTTCGGGGTCGTTTCGCCATATTTGTCTGGATACATAATCCAGCCAAACATTCTCTGTCGGATTCATGTCTGGTGATTGGCCTGGCCATGGTAAAATCCGAATCCCCTGTTCCTCTTTCCATGTGGTTGTTGTTCTTGCTTTGTGGCAGGGTGCTCCATCCTCCATGAAAGTGGCGTCTTCTTTAGATAAAATGGCGTTGTCGAATATCGGTAGTAGTCCTTCTGTTAATATTTGGATATATTTTGCCGCATTTATATTTCCGTCGCAGATTACTAATTGCGATCTTCCACCATATCATATCGCGCCCTACACCATGATGTTCACACCGCCGTATTGCACCGTCTGATGCAAAAATTTGTCGTCCAGTTGCTGTGACGAACGTCTCCGTACCCACGTACGACCACTATCACTGAATTCGCAGTATCTACTTTCGTCTGAAAAAATGACAGACCGCCAAAACTCTTGGGGCTTCGTTCGCATTTCGATTGCCCAAGCTATTCGGCGCCGTTTTTGAAACGCCGTAAGGAGAGGTTTTTTCTTTGCCACCCTTTTATACATCCCCACGCTGTGGAGGTATCGCAGAACGGTGCGCTGACTTTTCTGTGAAGTTGCCGCAAGCTCAGTTGTACTTTTTCGCGGTTCTCTTAACACTTCGCGCACAAGCATCCTTTTACTTCATTCAGAAGGTCCGGCACGACCTGGTCTCGGCTCCACTGTTGTTTTTTCCTTACGTTTAAATTGTGTAATCACACGGTTAACTGTGGACAACGGAATATTTAAAAATTTACTTATTTCACGTTGCGAAGCGCCGCGTTCACTCTGGCCAACGATGCGACCCCGGGTGAAGTCGCTAATATCACTCGAACCTTGTAAACGAGGCATAGTTGATACTAAACTATGACGAATTCCTTCCGATACATCTAAGCCTACCCTAATGACAACAGCAAGTTCTTAATTCGTTCTTAGAATTTAGTTGTTTACATATTTATACCGCTTTACCTGGTGTTTATTTTATTCTGTCACCCTAGTGTATATATATGTATATATTTGTGTTATTGACACGCATCAACAAATCATAATGGAGAGATCATATCGTACAATCACATGCATTCGTAATTTAAATAATATTTTGCAATTTACTTTACTGTGGGGAAATCCGGGTTGACGTCTTTTTGTTCATCAACGGGAATTATCTTCAAATTAGCCGCTTCCATTGCTCTAGCAAAATAAACGAAACCCACACCGTGTAGCGGAGTGTAAACGAATTTTAGATTAGTTTTTTCGTTAATATCCTTATGTTCCTGGGCTATATCGTTCTTGATCATCTCCAGGTAAGATTTCAGAACGTCAGGCAGTGGATTTGAGCGTTTGTCTGATTTTAAAAGCACACTTGTGTCCCATGAACTCTCTAATGGTTCTAAATTATTCAGTATGTAAGCTTCGATTTGGGCATCAACAGGACTCACGATTTGCGCCCCGTTAGAACCATACACCTAGTTAGTTTCGATTGCTTAAAATAACCAATAACTATCCATACTTAATTGTAACTTACTTTATATCCGTTATCTTCCTTCGGATTGTGAGATGCTGTCACCATAACGCCAGCTGCACATTTATACTTGGAGACAGCGAAAGATACAAAAGGAGTGGGAACTACATTGTTAAATATTCTGACTTGGAACCTCTGTTGCACGAATACGGTGGCGGTTAATTCGGCGAACCTAAGGAATTAAAAAAATATATCCTAAATGTCGAAAAAGGATTACTATATTTTTATGTAAGCAGGAATAATCATGAAAGTTAACGATACCTATAACTATCCACTTAATTTAAAATTCGTAACAAAAGAAAAACGAATGAAACATACAAATAACTTTCCCTTTTTTAATCAAAGGCACTTAACACCCAACTCTAAAACTTAAGTCAACTTTAGTTTCAAGTTTAAATCGAACTGACGTAGTGAATTCTTCAGCTTCAGCAAACACTTAATTCATTTTTCCACACTGTGTAGATATTTTCCTCTATTTATCCTCATATTAAATCGACAAATAATACTGAAAATTACCTTACATACAGCGAACATTAAAAAAAAAGACAATTCTGAATAAGGATAACGCATGAGTATCTAATTTTCGTAACGCTTTCTGAATTTTCGTACTGCTTCCAGTGCTTTGTCTTTTTTAACTTGGTTTTAAGTACCGTACTCGTCAGTAGAAACAGGATACTTTTTACATATTGGAAGTCATACTTTAAATAGAAAAACAATTGCGACTTGTAACATAACATGATATAAAAATACGTGCAAAAAAGTCGTGATACAATAAAAATTGAGCCAAATCATTGTAATCCGCGAAATAAAACGAGACTTGGTGGCAGCTTTTATAATGAAATTTAAACATCTTTAAAGCCTACTTTGTCAATGAAGGTATCCGTGAAACCATCTTTGTAGTTGAAACTAAGTATAGTAAATGTTCAAGAAGAGGAAACCTGCGGTTTGGAAGACTTTGGATTAAAACGGGAAGGCAGTTAGATACTGAACTACTGCAAAATTACACCATTGATCCTAAAGTTCTGTACAAGCCAATTTCAGGAAAGTAAAATCGATTCCGCAATAATACAAATGAAAAAAGTGTATATAAAAGGGTAGAATGGTTGGAAATTCTTGAACATGTATTATATAAATGTTTGATAGGTATGCATCAAAACTGCATAGTACGTGATGTTGAATAGCGCAATTAAAACAAAATAATACGATAACCTCTAGAAAGATCATAAAATTTGTTGGCGGAAGTTAGACACAGGAACCAGAGAATCTGCAAAACAGTTGCTACAAATGTTGTCAATTCTGTAAAATTGTATACCGCAACTTGCCGCACTAGCCGAAAGAAATCATTAAATTATATAAGTCCGCAATTGATACTTTTTTCCTATCTTTAAGCGTTCAAAACTTATTTTGGAAAAAACGAAAACGGGATTCCTTTAAATAACACTTGATTGATCTACAAACTTACAGTCTATTAGCGACGATTAACGCTTCCGGTACTTTCTTTGTTAGTGATGTGCGGTTGGCAACATTGCGTCGAACATAATCTCCTGCATAAACACATGTTTTCGGATTGTTGGCATCTCGTCTAGTTCTAGCGTTACTTTTATTTCAGTGCAAGATATTTCAGTGTTCATAGCAATGTGTGATTTTCGGAGGCAGTATAAAAATTTCACATTGAACTTCAATTTCTGTTTGAGGCAAGCTCACGGACATGATACTCCAGGTCGTACGCAGTGTTAGGAAAGGTTTACTGATTCAAAAGTGGTCAATCAATTGAAGGTGACCCTCGATCGCGAAGACCCGCAAATCCAAGTGATATTGCCCACGTTCAAAAAATCAGGGATTTGATACATTCAAACAGTCGTTTGACTATCGGAAAACTTGGAGAAGGGGTTATTACCTTAAAAGGGTTGTGCCGTGTTATTTTGACCGAAAAACTGAACATGCATCGAGTTACAACAAAGTTTGTCACACACGCACGTCAATCTGAATTCCTTATTAAAGTGAGCTCATTTATCTGCTTCATCAACTCGTCAGTTTTGTGCCAAAAATCCGATGACTGGTTCAGTCCTTCTATTCACCAAATCTGACTTCTTGCGATTTCTTTCTTAGGAGAGTAGGGAAGAGGACAAGTACCAATAGTCTATAAGATTCTTAAATAAGAAAATAGTGCGGTTATTTTCTGCACAAACCTCGTATATGGGTGATTATTTCAAAAAAATGGTGTCGAACAACACTAGGATCTTTCTCTCTTTAATATTCGCAATTTTTTACAAGCTTTAACGAATTTTCTACACTTAGACTATTCCTATCCTCATTTACTAGTCATTTGTACAATTTATATGTTGGGGAACCAATGCAGGAAACTATTAATCTCATGGAATTATCTCGCTTGTGAATTTTGGGTAGGCAATACATTTTCGGAATAGTAGGATTTAAACTTATTACTTTAAATTTCAGGCTGTTATTAATTAAGTTAGTATAGCGCCTCTATTAATAGCCGATAGTAGGGTTCTCTTTCCTAATTTTATGTAATGTCCTGACGTATCTCAAAAAAAAATCCAATATAAACAGCACATCAGAAATTTCGCGACCTTGACACAATAGACAAACAATAGGTAATAAAAAAATTATTAAATTACATTTCCACTCGATAGTAAAAGGATTAAGTAATCTGTTCCGCCAACAAAATATGATCGTGTCTTTCGTAACAGAGAAACCCTTTAGATAATTCCAAAGATAAAGCGAAGAGTCTGAAATATACCAAAACGCATGCAATGATTGTAATAAAGTTTACATTGGACAAACTAATAGGAGTATAGAAACGAGATTTAAAGAACATATGAGGCATTATCGTTTCGATAAACCAGAACTATCTCGCGTGACAGAGCATATGAGAGAATCCGAACATAATATTTAATTATAAACCTTGTTACTTAAAAATGTAAATTCTTCTAGGGAATTAGATAGGATATTCATGCAAAAAACAAAAACTTTTTCAATAGAGAAGCACCCTCAATTACACATACTCGAGTCTAAATTTATTACCATAATGTGTTGTTAAAGGATACGGTTCCTTTCCGTCTGAAAAGATACAATATACCCGGGAATACCTAATAGGTTGTAACAGTTTGTTATGAACGACTTGTAAAGCTTACGCAGAAAATATTGCTTACTGATACGTGTATTTTTACAAGTTAATTAGTAACTCATTTGACAATAAGAGCCCACGTGCTCTTGAAACGCAGCGTCTTGAATAAATTATTAATTTTTGTGGTATACAGTTTGCTGCTATACCTGTGAACTATACATCTACACAATTCTTTCATTCATTATGATTCATATGGATAAGAATGCGTACCCATAGAACCGAAATTAACCATACTTAAAAAGTATTTGTATTACGTGGAGCGAGAAAAACATCAAAAAGAAATTAGGAATTTTTCTTTTCTGACCATAATTTGGGAGTGCCACGGAATACGGAAGCTTAACTATTAAATTCAAGTTTCAAAAATGCTAAAAATTAAAAAACATTGGTTAATCAAATACATTTAATATAAAACTTAATCAATATAGGAATTAAAAAGGCTTGCATTTTATCAATCGATGGGTATTTGACGATTCTATCACAAACAGATCTTCGCTTTCTTATAGAGCGCGTTATGTTAGAGTGATTGAAAGCAATAACTAATCGATTGTTTAGTAAACGTTCATTTTTTTAATATTTATTAAATAAAAATTCGTTTTCAAACAGTCTATTTGTATTAAAATATATACTAAAATGTTTGACTTTTGACAATTTATTTCTAACAAATTAAAGTTACAAAATAGTGTTATGTACCTATTTCACTTTCAAAATTTAATTTAAGAAGTTACATGAATTTTTAAAAATTGATTTGCAATTTTCAACGATAAAAATATGAAAAGAGCTTACCCAAGGGTTTCTCTTAACTTAAAAAGAGTATTTCCTTACCTTTTGCTTCCATGTCGTCCATCATAACCAACGACAATACCGCCATGTTTCAAAGTTTGATAATCTGTTTCCTCTAAATACTTAAGTAGTCCTTGAGCCGTTTGTACTACGACCAAATCATTCATAGCATTGTATCCCACTCCAAGTTTTCCTCGCAACCCAGCTGTACCAAAACGTAATCTCGTCATTAGAATCCTAGATAATACATTGAATTCTTTCGCTTTGACCAGTCGACGAACTTGTTCGGATGTTTTTGGATTCCTATCCCACGTAAGCCATTCTGTAATTTTAGCATCCAATTCTGGATTTCCGGAAGTCACTTGATGCTGATGATGATGAGTATGATGGTATGTTTCCGGGAGGGACATGTTGTTGCTTCAATTTTTTCCTTTCTGTCAAAATGAAAATTACCGTCACTTATGTAAGTGAAAAGTGAAAATTATCGCGTTCATTAAAACATGGCATGCGAACTATTAGGCATATGAACGAAATCAACTTCCAAATATATATGATGATAAGTGTTGATTTAATAGGAGTACATTAAATCCACCGTTAGCCACCTTATCATTTATCCGATAACTATATACATATACGGGCTGTCAGTTAATTGTGCGGTGACAGTGTGCTAGCGCTTTCTCTACAGTTAAATACTACGTATGCTAACGTATGGTAACACATAAAAGCCGGCCGTTTCTAAAAAACATGTAAGTGCATAATAATACTTTAACATTTTAACTATGTATCGCAACGGGAAAATAATAAACAAAACATTTATATAGACATAGGTTATGTCAAGTATGCAGTATAAATACATGCGAATGCGGCAGTTGTCACTTTGTGTCAGCAACTTATCGATCTCTTTAAAAACCTCATTTACAGATCTGCTATCATGTACATTTAAACAAGTAACGCACAAGCAATGAATCTACCAAGTGAAGCTGAACATACATTAAACTTACTGCGGCAATAAGCTTATAATGAGTCTTTATACTGACGTTGATAGTTATTTCCATAATTACAAGGGTAAATCCGTTTCCACTTTCAGGTCGACATGGAGATAGGAAAAGTGAAAATCGCTGAAGACAGCGATTTCCTAATGTTAAAGAACCTGATCGACGACGATAGCAATTGGAAACTCGATTACGACAAAGGTGACACAAAGGTATATTGCTTCTTAAATTTTTTCGCTAATTAAAATCTTGATGTCTGTGTTTGCTGCGACATTTGCGCCCATTTATGTATGTGTGTGTATGAATTTAATGTAATTTCGGCGGTTGCGCAGGCGTTGTATTGGCATTTGGAAAATTGCGCCCACGCAGGTTCAATAGTAAATGTTTTCCGAGAAGCAGTAAAAATTTCACCGCCGAATATCGGCTCCCATTTTATCGCGACGCAACATAAAGAGCGCAGCGCATCGATTCTAACAAGCAGAAGTATATTTTTAGACGTCCGCATATACTAAGTATTCACTACGGCTTGCTAGTTAATCGGTTAAATTATTTTAAAGTTATTATACATACCTACTCGTTGCTTAGAATATTATGATACTAAACTAAACGAGCGTTGAAATAAATCGTCACTGCGAATACCGAACTCGAAATAAGTACAATTTCCACCTTTCCGATATACTAAGCAAGTTATCATTTACACCTGCCGTACTTGAGATAATATGCCGACTTCTATAGAGATGATAAGTCAAAATCCTAATCAATATAATTTCCCTTTGCAATCATACCATTTGCTTTTTTCTAGATTATCTAACACTATAAACAATACTCTAAATAATAATTTAAAAGTTATACCTTAGCACTACACTCACGTTGCTATTGAAAAATAGACCAATATTCCTTAATACTTATACCTATATATATATATAGTTTGTTAATTCAAATAATGAAGTTTCTTTAACATATCAGTCAACGTTCTGGTTAATCTGCAAGTATGTGTTTAAAGGCAGTTCACTGTACGGTACTTGCTATTGCCTTGAAAGCAGTTCAGAACCTCTAATAAGATCCATTTTCCCATTGAGTGCCAGGTTAGATTAAATTTCCTTCCTAACATTTCACAAATATTTACCAGTCCTCTCTGTTCATTGAAATTTTCTGAGCTTCATCCCAAGCTTTTCTTTTCTTATCTAAATTTTTGCCTATTTCCTTATTTCAGCTTTTAGCCTCTCTCTTCTTCTTTTTTTCTGTATCTTTTCTTTCCAGACCTGTTTAATCGGAATTGTATTGTCCATCCTTTATAGATGTCCCCACTACGTTAATTGTCTTTGTTCTACATAACTTCCTATTGATTCTGTTTGGAGCTCTCTTCTGATTTGTTCATATCTTATCCTGTCTCTTCTAGTAACATTTTTCACTCTTCTTAGATATTTGATCCCCAAGGCTTGGACCTTACTTTTTTCTTGACGATTGAGTACCCAGGTTTCAAATCCAAATATCAGAATTGGTCTGAATATTGTTCTGTAGACCGTCATAGTATACCTTCTTCTCGTCTTCCTTTTTCATGTATTGTAATTCCTAAGTACGGGAAATCTTTAACTTGCTGTATTTCTATTTCTCCAAGGTGTATTTATTTTTCCTCTTTTGATACAACCATTACTTTTTGTTTGTATTAATTTTAATTCTATAATCAGTAAGTGTGTTGTTCTAAACGTTTATATTGTGCTGTAGGCTTTTTCATTTTCGGCCACATCATCTGCGGATACACATTCTGTAATTTTTATCTTTTCTAAGTTGTGATGTACAATATAAAAAGCCCTTGTTTTTCTCCTTGTTTCTCTAATAAATTCATCCATAAGTTGTATAAATAGTAGAGGGGTAAGTCCACCTCCTGGTCTAACACCTTCCTCTCTCGTGCAGACATTCCCATATTTTATTTCTGGGTACCCTGTCAAATGCTTTCTCCATGTCCAAAAAAGCGAAGTATACGCTTTCTCCTGCAATCATTTCCTGTACGTTATCTCTTTTAATGTAAAAATATGGTCTTGTATACTTCTGTTTTTTCTAAACCCACTATTAATGTCGGTTCTACTATTTGCCTCAACTTCTTTCCTAACAATTGCTCATAAATCTTCACTACTGTGTTCAGTAGCATAATTCCTCGGTAGTTGTTGCAGTCTTTGTTGCCTCCCTTTTTGTAAATTATAAATGTTATTATAAATATCTAACAATAACCGCCTTGCGTGGTATCCCGTATTTTTGAACATCTCGGTTGTTAATTTATCGTCGCCTGAAGCTTTTCGGTTTTTTAATTTTTTCAGTACCTCTTTCAGATGTTCTTCTGTGATCCTCTCCTCCTGAAACACTCCGTCCGCACTATCCCGACAGTCGCCTGGGCCGTGCATCTCCAGTATTGTCACTTCGCTTGGGGTTTGAAATATTCTTTTCATCGAGTTAATCTGAATTTGAATCCACTTCTCTGTCATTTCTCATATTTTTAAGTACTTTAAAAAACAGCTTTTTGTTTCATTTACTATCTTTTTCTAATTTTAGTTCAAATTTTAGTCTTTCCATGATTTTTGTTTCGCTCGTACTTTGTATATTTCACACCTTTCTTCGATTTTACTATTTAAATAACCCTGCCATACCTTCTCTTTTATTATTACTACTTTTGCTATTTCCCCATCTTCCAATTTATAGGAACGTATTGACTCGTAACTAATCTTCTTCTTTATTTCCAGGTCTTTTTCGTGTGTGTTGTCGATTTCTTTTATTTTCAGTATTACAAGATATTGATCACTATTTATTTCATACCCCATTCTAACTCTTACGTCTAGTACTGCTTTTCTGTTTAGTCTTTCTACTAATAAATAATTTATTATAGGTCTTCCCCTTGGTTCTTCTCTTGTATATTTGTGTATATTTTTGAGTTGAAGAATGTATTTGTTATAATCAAATCATAATTCTGACTAAGATTTAATAGTCTTCCCCCATTATTATTTCTTATTTCTTCCCCTTCTCCGCCAATCACTGTTTTACATAATCTATCCCCCTTTCCAATTCTACTATTAAAATCTCCTGCTATGTAAATCATAAGTTGTAAATAACAAGTATATAGAATTTAAATCGATTAAATACACGCGAAAATATCAACAGCATTGACGTCGACGTTATATAAATATTTGTGAGTATTACATGTTCTACCAATAAAAAGGCATTTGTGACCATGTGTATTTTCTTGAAATTTATACAAAAGGCAATATCTAATTAAAATATAAATAAAGATACAGGTTTATGATTTTTTATAACTGATAATATAGATTACACCGCATTACTTCGACTTTGATATAAAAATTATTTCAAGATCATTACTATCAATGAAAGAATTTATTTAATAATGCGGTAAATTTTTGAAAACTGCATGTATTTTCGAATAATGTAGCTAGACAAACTCTAATAAACAAACACCAGATAATTATCATACCGCTCATAAGCACTTAAACACAGAATTAGGATAATTTTCTGCGTGTGTCACAAAATATCTTGAAATTATGTGTATTGCTAGAGCAGAAATGCACATCATTTTTCTATTTTTAAATACGCAATATATTTCATGAGCATCAACGCCTGAAATAATAATAAACGGATCAATACTAACTGTACTACTGTAGTAATAGTAATATACTGTTGTACCGTAAGTAACTAATTAAGAAAACTATAAGTTACTCATGCCAATCATATTTATAAAAGAAATAATATGTATCTTAATCTTATATCACTCAAAGCTTCTTTTTCATTATTTGCCAGAATAAAAATAACAAGATGGTTGGGCTGAAATAAATAATTTAGAGGATAATTTTAATTACAGTTTCATACTTATATTTATGCATTTGTGTGGCTCTATTAAACTTTAGGTTAAATACGAATATTATTCCATTTCGTCTGAAAATTGTTCTCACAATTCTATTTTGTTCATCCCCTGCCAAGGAATGAATTGCAGATTTTCAGAGGCTTTCTGTTAGAGTCAAATCCGAGAGTACAAGTACGCTTTTTTTCTAGAACCTATGCTTTTATGGTCTTCGAAATGTGTTTAGCATCACTACACATACTCAAGGTTGCATTCCAATGATTAGATTATTTTAATATATCCCGATAACTATCTTTATTCAAAAAATGATTTCACCACTTAGCCAAAAAAGGCATCCCCAAACCGTTTTCAAAACTTCGAAATCTTTTGAGTATATATGGAGTCGAGTTTTTCTTTATTTGGAAGTCGATGTATATACATTTTTTTCATTTTCACATTTGATCATGATTTCGTCTAGTCACTCCAAAGAATGTTTCATTATATGATACATGAAGTAAAATGGAATTCTGCTTTGCCTAAGTTTTATCAATATTCAGCGGAAACAATTGTATATGTAATAGATAAAATGCTAAATGAACTTCTAAGTTCTTTGTGGTTTATTTTTTGACCACGTGTTATTTTAACCTCTTAAAAATTAATATCTTAATTTTACATTAATCAGAATTAATAAACAGGTCTAGTGATTTATATTACATCTTACTTACAATGAAATATAGTTCGCTAGACCTTTACAAATATTATTTTGCGGTTTCTCTTATGTACATACAGTTAATATTTTGTTTGTTGTGAACGTGAACATTATTATTAAATCATTAGTTTACTTGAAAATTACTGATGCAGAACAAAAAATCCTCTGTAATACGTTAACAATTGTAATTAATTAAACTGTTTTGTTGAAACAAATTTAACAGTGAAATCGTTTTCTTTTGCTTAAAATAAATCAACCTTGTATATGACAATATAATAATATAAAATTAACAAGTAAACTGTGATTTTTTTGTATTAAGTTTGTTTTTTAACAAAACAAGGTTTTAGAAAACACAAAAACCTGAATACTCTTTGAATTACTTAGATTACATAAGAGACTTGGTAGTAGATTTTACTTATGTAGTGACAACTGTACGCTATATGTGGTTTAGTAGAGCAAATAAAAAAATAAATACTTTTTGGATATATCGAGTGAGAAATTTGTTATATATAAAGAAAACATATTTCAAAGATATATAAATATTTTGGTATTTTACATATTCTTTAGACAAGTTAATTAATACAAATTAGGTCAAATTGCTTCTAATTAGTTATTTCATCAGACCAACCAAAAGTAATACGATATAAGTCAATTGAAACCACTTACTACACAAACATACAAAGCATATCGAAAGTAACGGTACGCCAATTCTTCACAGCGTTTCGCAGCTAAAATATTGAGACCAAAGCTAATAATAATATTCCGTAATAAATCGATAACTTCACTTTCCAAATAGAAAATTTGATTTTTAGATTCCGCTTTGTACTTTGGAGCAACTTCAAACGAACTTTTCTACATGTACTAATACGTTTTTGAAATTTTTAACTATTTACTTCATCACAGATCCATAGAATTCAGTAATCCACTTCATTCTTTAAGTTGGTGCTTTAATAAATTCAAAGCTTCCGAAATTTTCTCATCTGCAGTTGGCAGCGTTTACTGACAATTCTTTCGAGACCTTTTTTGTTGTTCTGGTATTCTTTGTACACACAGAGTGTCGAATATCTTTACTTTCTATGCTGTAACCCACTTCTACCACTCAACTCCATTCCTAACATCATCATTTTCTCCAGGGCTCTTCCTCTTCCTCTTTCAATCTCCTCTGCTCTATCCTCTCGACCTTTTCTCGGTCTTCCATGGCGCCTTTTCCTTGTTTTCTTCGAATCTATTACTCTTTTAACTATGCTATTGGTGCTCATTCTTACTATGAGCCGAAACCAATTGAATTGTTTCACTTCTATGTCAGTGATCTGCCATTTAATTATTTCTATTGCTTTAAGCCAATCTCATGATTTTTCTAAATTGTACATGACATTAACTTTTGTATTTTTGCTGATTGCCTTTTCCCAAATACTGTATTTTCGAGGGAAGAGTACAAGTTATTAGCTATGTTTATTCTGTTTGTTATTTCTAGATCAATTTTCTTCTATACTAAACTGTATTAAACTACTATTGTTTATCTTATTTCGATATTATTTCGATCTTCTTTACACATATTATGACTAGCTCCTTCATCTTGTCTATCTGCTATTAAGGCTGTATCATCCGCATGCTTTAGATTATCGACTTCCATTCGCGCAAGGTTATTATGGGCTGCTAATACTCTCCGTTCTTTTTTTCTCGTGTTTATATTACTCTGTCCACCATTATTGTTAAAAGTAATGGACTTAGGTTGTCTCCTTAATTCATTTCTTTTTCCAAGTTGAATTTTATGGATTGTTTTCTACTTATGTTCTCTTTTATTATATATTATATATTCTTTCGGTGATTTTAGTAAGTTTTTCTTTCGCATTTATTTTTGCTAAACACTTCCATATGTGCTCTCTTTTAAGTGTAGCGAAAACCACTCTTAGGTATATAAAAGTTATAAAAACTTATTTCCCTTCTTTTATCTCTCTTTCTATTATTTTTCGTACGTATTTTATCACTTGTTTACAAGGGATGTTTTTTAAGTTTTGCATACTGGGACATAGAGGGTGCCACCAATCAAATGTTAGCACTAAAAATTAATCTCCATCATTACTTAACCTAAAGTTGGTTTTAGTGCGATACTTGTAATATCGTAGTACCGATGAACAGAAAGCAGCTAGGTGAATTGGTATCAAGAAACTCTAGACCGCTTCGACACCGGAAAGTCTAGAAATGCGTACAGCATCGTCAGTAGTGATGAATCTTAGATGTACTCACACGAGCCAAAAAATAAACGCCAGTCGTCGGTTTGGATGTCCCAATGTAAAAAGAATCAGACAAAAGTCCTCCGTTCTCGAAGTGTCTCCAAAACGATGGTCGGGACATTTGTCTCGAAAACCGAAAAGGTTATATAGCAACAATTTTTTTACAAGATTAAAGAAATATTACTGCCAATTGGTATACAACCATTTGTTTACCGCAAGTCATCGCTGAGCTTCGAAAAATCAAGCCCGAACAACGAGTCATCCTCCACCAAGACAATGCAAGTTCGCATACCGCTCGCAGAACAATTACATTTTTAATGCAACAAAACGTCAAATTATTAGACCAGTCTCTGTACAAACCGGACCAACGATGTCTCAACCTTTCCGAAAATCGGGAACGGACTGCGAAGTGAAAGGTTGCAGTCGTCAAAAAGAGCAGTCGATGCCTTCAAAAATATAATTTTGACAGTTCCAACAAACTAATGGAATAACTGCTTCCAGCGCTGGTTCGAGCACTTCCAAAACTGCATTAATCTTTGTGGAGAATATTTCCGAAATAAAGCCTTTAAAAACTATCTAGTGTTTTATGCCAGCTCTATATGCAAAACTTAAAAGACAACCCTCGTACTTACCTGGCCTATATGCAGCCTGTAGGTGTATTACTCTATAATCCGGAACCATCTTCTCTGGTCCATCTTCGGAATTTGATTTAAAAATTTTATCTCTTGTACGTTTCCTAGCACTGTATTACGATGTGTAAAAAAAACCTAGTTTGTGTTACGATGCAGCAAAACAAAAATTCCAGAAGCAAATTAAAAATACGGAGACACTTGTGATAAACTTATATTTTTATTTACGCTGTACACATTTTTTAAACTTTAAATCATTCAAAATACCATATAGTTTAGGGAATACGTATTAATTTTGGGTTGCGATCCAAAAATTCGTTTAGCAAAATTTTCGAGATTTTCCTCGTTTTCTATATATTTTATTAAATTACTATAAATGTTTGTCAAACTTCACAGTATCATTAGAATTTTCTAAAATCTTCCTGTTTTCGTCTCAAATTGATTAGCTTTCGAAATTCTTCATTTTCTTTATCTATAGCCCCTTATTATGATAACGAATTGTAACGAACACATTGATTCCAAAACTCCATTTTATAAGATTGTTAATATTTTATATGAGTTTCATATGATAAAAAATATGTTTGGTAGTGCAAAATACCACGTTTAAAGTGGAGTGTACAGCTGAAACCAACATTTTTAATTGTCTTTCCAAAAACTGCTTTCGCGAATATACATTTCTATATAATTCGTAATTGATAGATAAAAACTTATACCAGTTAATAACTTTATATTTACGGAATCACGTAAGCTATAACAAATTTCCGCTCATTTCATTTACAAATTTGGAATTTTATCTATTTAATTTCGTCATAAAAATGAGTGTGAGTGTACTATAATCTCAAACACAAAACGTACATGTTGTATCTACTTTTAAAAAAGTTCTTGCGAACTAAAATACCTCTAAAGCTGTTAAGTACGTACACTATACTTTTTATAAATTATTTTAGCTTTCAAAACTTGTCGTTCTTAGAACTTATACATACAATGCGCGGATATATAAGTAACATTATTAGCTTATATTAACTAATTTTAAACAGTTAATGCAATTGACGCATGTATTTAGTTTGTTGCATTACAGACTTTATCCAAAAATCAATTACAATTACTTTGAAATGGTCGAAAATTATAAAACAATATTTGTTTTTGGTAAGTCTTTTCTCAGAAATATCTTAATTGAAATTTAAGTAAACGTTTCTTTTTATTAACCAAACCTCTTAAACTGCACTTGCTGACGACTAGGGAACAGAAATTACAAAAGATACAAAAAAAATTGCCTAAACAGTTACTAGCGTATGAAGAAGGCATTTAAATGATGCAAAGAGATCTTTTCCATTCATTCTCTAAGTCGCAGCTATGCAAATATTTTTTAATTACGAAAATTATACAAAATAAATATTTGAATCTTAAATTTACAGTACGTACATAAATCTTTGAATTGACTTCCATTGTTTTAGTGATAATAGTACAGTATGTTCTCAAATTCTTCAGACACCTTGGCAAATATACAACGTAATAATTAATATCGTTGCATAACATTTTTCTGCAATTTCTGCGACAGACAAGTAAGGGGCTGCTATTAATTTTTTTGTGTCGGTCTGGCAAGGATTTGGAAAGTGTTTCGCCATTACACCATTTAAGTTTGCTTCTACATATCACGGAAGTGAGAATCCTTTTATTTTCTCTAGTTTCAGAAATAGTTACTAGCTACAAAAATTGTTACGTACTATTATTGTACGAAAAGTAATTTATAGTTGGACTAAACAATAACGAAATTTAAAAATTACTTAACCTGAAATAACAAAATTATTAACATGACCTAATCACGT
This sequence comes from Trypoxylus dichotomus, assembly GCA_023509865.1. Taxonomy (NCBI): domain Eukaryota; kingdom Metazoa; phylum Arthropoda; class Insecta; order Coleoptera; family Scarabaeidae; genus Trypoxylus; species Trypoxylus dichotomus. The sequence goes on from CM042078.1 coordinate 49,355,408, forward strand.
GTATGTGTATATAGTATTTCTAGTCACTCAATTTAAGTAATTTATATAAAAAGTTTTAATTTTGAAGTAAAAGATTTTTGAAGAAAAATATTGAAGGGAGGCTTTTATTTTATAGTTCTCTACCATCAATACAAATTTGTGATCTGTATTTCCAAAATAAATACGAAGATGTGTTGCTATTCACCACCCTTACATATAACCCGAGAATTTAAGACAGGTATAGTTCAGTGCAGGTACAAATTAGAAATAACCTTGTCGCATTATCACTCAAATTATCTATTAAATGAACATCATTTACTCTGACTAATTTAATAAGTCTTAAAGTTGTTATTTGACGTATTTTCTTTAGGACCATTTACAGTGACCGCAAAAAACTTTTCACCAAACAGGACAGCTTTGTATTTTCAATTTTTTTTTTAATATATGTAATTATGCCAATAGTTTGCGCTCATATCAAAACTAAACAAATTCAAATTGGATCTGACGAGTTGTTATTTGGCTAGGAGCCAATGGCGCCAAAATATATATAACTATATATATAAATCGTTGTCATGTACTGATTTTTAACTGAAGTTACGGTTTGGTACCATAATAAATTTATCATTTCTTAAATTTTTTCATGTCTAAATAAATAAATTTGAAATTTGGTGTTTGCACTTCTTTTGAAGATTACATTACTCGTATAATTGGATGCTTGGCAATTGTGATACGAACGGAGGTTTGAGGCGATGTTTTGTTTTTTGTTCAACAAACTCGTTTTCAATGACATCAGCAGTCTGTATTACTTCCAAACTTGGCGTGCTTACAGAAACAAAGTTGGCGACCCATTAAAGCGTCAAAGTTTAAGACGCTGATACATTGTATAATGAGTACTTGTGCATGGTTTTCAGATTTGTTAAATTAATTTTCATTACATGCAACGAAGTAATGGCAGCTAAAGCGTCAAAGTAAATGCCCAATTCGATTTAAATTTGTGGCAATTTTTTCACCCGCAGTTACCTGCGATTTCGTATTTTTTAATAGTTTTTAGGCCTTAAAAACATATGCTAATAGTGACATTTTTAGAATGCGAGGACATTCTTATTGTCTAATAAAGGAGTTATTCTCTTTCGTGATACGTGTTTCATGAATAACGATACACATTAGTAGGTTAAATAAAAGAAAATACAGAACATGTAATTTAATTCGTGTTCTAACCTAACACGACCCTTTTTGTCTAATGTCGGTTTATTTACAATTATATCACCGAATCTATTAAACCTTTATAACACTTATGAAAAGTTATTCTACTTTTACATTTTTACAACTTTAAAAAGAGTATTTTTATGAATTCCTGATTATGTTTATTTGTATTTTTGTAAATATAACGAACACAACATTTCAGAAATAAAGTAAACAGCAATAAATCTAAGAATATTTGATAATTTATTTAAGGTCTTAGAAAAGAAGGAAAAGAGAATTTTTTAAAGAAATTTTGCCATACATTTTTTGAAAATTTATTTGTTTCCTGTGTTTTCAATTGATTTTCGACAGACCAGGAATTTTTAGATTTCTGTAGAACTCTCCCTACAGTTGTATGCGTTTCGCTGTTACTTGGATGCCATTCACAGGTATAGCAGTAAACTCCACCCACACAAATTTATTAATTATTCGGAACGCAGCGTTTCGAGAGCACGTGGACTCTCATTTTCAACCGTGTTACCGACTGAATGTAAAAAACTGTATCACGCATGCAAATTATTTTCTACGCAGGCTCTAAAATTCCTAAAATATATGACTATTTACAATATACTAGATGGTCTAATATTTGGTATGTGAGTTAAAAAATTGTTTTCAAATAGGCGGAAAATGGTTCGAACAGGCGGAAGGCACGGCGATAGGTAATCTCCTTTTATTGCGAACCTTTTCATGAGCAAATTTGAAAAAGGAAACCAAATATTTTCCGAGAATTTGGCTTAGTTACGTAGGTGATATTTTCGCGGTGTTTGATACCAATAAAGGAAACTTACAAGATTTTCTAGCAGAACTTAAAAAAAATTCACTACGATCAAGTTTACGATTGAAGAAGTGAACAATCGGCTTCCGTTTCTAGATACTCTAGTCAAATAAATTAGAAATAGACATCTACAGAAAGGAAACTACAAACACCGGTAATAAGAAAGTTATAACACTTCCCTTTCACCCAACAGCAAATTTTCCGACAACTAAATATGAACGTGTCTTTTGTATCAGAAAACAACTTAAAGAATCTCTTAGGCAATCCCAAAGATAAACCGGAGATGATGAAAAAGTCTAGAATTTACCAAATCGCATGCAATGATTGTGATAAAGTTTATATTGGACAAACAAAAAGGAGTATCGAAACAAGGTTCGAAGAACATATTAGACACTTTCGTTTCGATAGACCAGAACTATCAAGCGTAGCAGACCATATGGTAAGATCCGGACATAAAATTGATTTAAAAACTTTTACACTACTTAAAAATGTAAACTCGTGGAGAGAATTCGACGCGTACGAAACGATATTTATGAAAAAGAACGGAACACCACCAACAGACAACCACCCTCAATTGCACACTCGAACCTGATTGATTTATTACCACAGGTCCTGTTAAAGATACGGTTCGCTTTCGTTCCATCCTTTCCCGAAAATACACACATACCAGATATTAGATCACCTAGTAGATTGTAAATAGTCATATGTTTTAGGAATTTTAGAGCCTGCGTAGAAAATAATTTGCATCTGTGATAGAGCTTTTTACATTCAGTCGGTAACACGGTTGACAATGAGAATCCACGTGCTCTCGAAACGCTGCGTTCCGCATAATTAATAAATTTGTATGAGCGGAGTTTACTGCGATACCTGTGAATTGTACAACTATACAGTCCTTGCAATTGTTAATTGGATTCCATTATTTAAAAGTAGCAATCGTCGCTTTCCATCAATTTCTATCAACCATCGACATTATTAGAATTCCAAATGATGAAATATGCGCAGATATAAGCAAATCTTAACAACTATTTTAGTTAGTTCAACGAATAAATAATAATAATTTCACAATTTTAAATATATTCTCTATTAAATTAGTGATCAAACTTACTTATACTAAAAACATTAAAAATTGCGTCGATTTACTTTTCATATCAAAATTCCAAGAATTCGTACAATTTATTCTTAATAACTTATCCCTAAATGATTCAAACCTTAAAAAGTTACAATTACACTCTACTCAGTTTTTAGAATATTGAAAGAGTATTTCTCTTTTTGAAAAATGTTACTAATACTTGAAATTCTACACTTTTCAAAAAAAAGTAGCGCTATTTTAATTTAGACCGTTCTTATTCCGAAACAAATAGTAGCTAATCGGACGCAATTTGGATTTATTTAGCTTTCTGATAAGCACAAACTAGTATATTTCAAAACGAAATAGAAATTTTAACCTTTAATTAGAAATTAGTTGATACCAGATAGGATATCAATCTTTTATCTCAACGTTGTGAGGTTTTTAAGCATTAATTAAAAACGCCCATACGTAACTACAAAATATCCCTATATCGTCCAATTAAAACTATACATATCGATTTAATTAATTTAGCATTCTTACCTTTAACGCAGCAGCAATAATTCTACTTGCAAAAATATAGTTACATATCTACATTTATCGCTGTATATACAAATATGTATATACACTGTTGAAATATAGATTTGACCCTGTAAAATTCATTACTTTACGTCACATGGTTTACGTAGTTATTGATAACATTTATTCCATATTTCCGTGCTGTTTAACATTTCACATGTACGCTTGGCTGCGTAACTCTAAGGTTCAAATTTACAGTAATTATGACGAACTTCTTCAAATGACGTTATCAATTGTTAAATATAGATATTTTAACTTTGTCTATTTTAATAAAAAATACGAAATTGATACGAAATAATTATTTTTTATCCTTCCCTCTTTCTTTAATTTTCTTCAAATTCTATTGAAATTTTTACATGAAAATATTATTTATATATCTATTTGGTTTTGTTCACAATTATAATTCTTCGAAAATATTCAATTCTCATCCTCATATTACAATGTTTAAATGATTTAAGTTTTCGATAATTTTAAATATTACTATATATTTAGAACTAATCACCAACCATACTTTAGCAACTAGTAGCATTACAAATAAATAATGTGTTATATGTTTAATTATGGTTGAAACTAATGCTGTAGCTAAAGGGAAAACATTTATTTTATGACTACCATATACTTAATCTTTTTTACTTTACCCTAAAACAAGTACAGTACGTGACTAGTGAAATTCCAGCTATAAAGTTACATACAATCACCACTAACATCGTCAACAATACAACAACTACGGACGTAAACTAACCGTTTTTCGTTTGTGAATAAGAACGGCTACCTTCACCTGGTCGGAAGTATACATAATGGTAGTGGATCGCACACAGTAAAGCACCCATCCCTTCTCCTTTGTATTTGCTCGGTGAATCATTCATTAAGTTAAGCAGTCTGTTAATGAAATTTTTACTCAGACATACATATATATGTATACATATGCACATATAAAATTTTGCATAATAGAAAATAATATTTATTGTTTTTTGGATCAATGCAATGCGTATAAGCCAAGATCATAAAACATAAAGAAAATGAAAAAATTACGCATACAAAACTAACAATAAAAACGAACAGTGAGAGGAAGCTAATCCTTACTTTTTTTACAATTACTACACACTATTTTCTGTCTAATTGAGATGGCTGTATCAAAGAATTCTCCTGTAGAATAGAAAACGTTATCGAATAAATATTTTTTTAAGTTGTCTAAAGGACTTTTAATTAGCCAGGTCTTTAATGTGGCCTGATAGCGCGTTATACATCTTCATATGCACTAACGACATGTGAAGAAACTGAAATAAAATATCTATACCTGATTTCGTATTTATGAAAGTCTCTGTGTCATTTAAAATTGCTGTCGTTATTTCTCTCGTGTAATACAGTCTTAAGTATGTAGAGTACTGGCAAAGTTTAGGCGGCTGCACAATTGGACGGCAACGATAACGGAAACGCAAACGGAAAGCTTTTCTAGATTTACAATGAACGATAAGATTACGTGTACGATTATGGATATTTATTTAAATTTAGAGATATTAAGGAATTTTTACATGTTTATTGTTTACATGACTTTTCTCTTGCCAAATTATTAAAATTTAATTTCTACCATTAATTTTTTCCATTTTTTTTCATTTCTTAGATAAAGACACATATGTTTCTCCTGTACATGCATTTTATAATATATATGTTTATTGTAATTCGTCATTCATTGTTGCTTGTACTGTGACATAATAATGACTGCTACTTATATTCTTCATTATTATTTTGTGGTCGATTTGTGGTTATGAAGAGTTATGTGCAGAGACTGGATTATATGCATTAAAATTAATTAGCGTTAATTAACTTTAATCAGTGTAAGACATCTACAAATAGACGTAAAATATAATAAATAAATAAAATAAAATGCACTTTACATATAATCCGGTCTCTAGTTATGTGTATATTCGATTTGTAAGACAAACCACGTGCATACTACACTTTCCGCACACTCAGACTTTCCAGTCACGCTATTGGTTCCAAGATCCCGAGAACGAAAAAGTTGAAACTTGAACCAACTTTCCCCTTCTCGTTACCCGTTGGCTTTTCGTTCTCGTTCTCGAAAATGTATTGTGCAGGTATATACTAGTATCCCATGATTAAACTTTTTTCTCGTTCTCGTTACCGTTCAATTATGCAGCCGCGCTTAGTGGACACAACCGTTTAAAAGGAGACGGCAAGAAATCTTTCCGACCCTGCAAATATTCCTTACGACAGGATCCTGTTGAATAAATACAACCCCGGCATAGGATGAGAAACCACAGATTATCACGATAGAATAATCTATATTGGAGGATGGTACAATAGTACATGCGTTATAAATAGGTTTGGTCAGATCTTCGGCGCGCCAGGACCGGACTCGCCGATACGAAAATTGACCGAGCTTGGTGAACCCATCTGTTCCCGTTCCTGCCTTTTTTTTGATAGCTTTGACGTGTCTCGGACCGAATTGTAAAACTACCTTCTTTACATCATCAAAATGTTCGCAGTAGTAAAATGCAGTCCTTAGCCATTTTCCCCAAGGTGTAGTAATCGGCTGTGGTGATTCAGGCACTTTGGGACACAGTTCGTGAAATCTTTTTGTACGTTTTGGGGACTTTAAAAATACTGCCTTCGTATGAGTTATTAAAGCATTTATTCGTGGATAACATTTAGGAATCATTTGCGCCACAAGGTTCAAAGCATGGGCTTTACATGTTACAGATTGCCAGTCTCTTCTTTAAGAGATCGGCCTAAGGAAAGCATGTTAGCGGCACCGTCACTCACAAACATTAAAAGTTGAAACTTGAAATTTGTTCAATGCCCTCAACACCACTTTTCGAATTTTATCGCCAGTACATTTTGCAACTATTTTGGAAGCAAGTAAGATAGGGGATGACCGTTCAAGCTCTTCCATTGTACGTACCATCACATCCACCACAGAATGTTTTTGATCGGTTGTTTCGTCCTCACAGGGCTACAATTTTTTATCTTCGATTCTGCTCTAATTTTTTTTTTTTCGAGAAAGTCACGAACAGACGGCATAAAGTTTCTTAACGATGTCCGATTTTGTAATGTATAATCCGAATACTTACCCCAGAAGCAGACAAATGCTTGTTGTAAAGTAAACGGGACATTACCTAGAATAAAACAAACACCTACATCAAATATTAATTTTGTTGTATAGCTTGTCACGGATTGCAGAACAGTGTTTTATACTTTTTAGGTGGCGTTTACACTTCCACCTGTTGGTACACGTCAAATGGTTGTGGCACTTACACATTTAACTCTATCGCCTTCGTATTCTAAATCCGCCATATTTGCTATTACGTTTTCTAGTTTATTCGAAATACACCGTTTTCGAAACGTAGCTAAATGCGCTATGTGTATAGTATGTATAGTATGTGTGTACTAACAAGCACTCACAATACCCAGACAAATAATATTGAACAAGCGTGCTTTGAAATGGGTACTCGATTCTCCGCGCCGCGCGCATCACCCCTCCACGTTGTTCTCCGAACGGCACTGATACGTGTCCCTCTTTGCCGAGACTAATAATTGCTCTGCGTGATGGAGGCAGAAGTAAACCTTCCAACATTTCGAAAATCCCGATGCATTATTAGGATATTTCTAATAGATGCCTTTTCTTCTCTGTCGGGATTAAAAAGGTTTCTTTTTGCTTGAAATGATATAATAAGCACTCACTGGATGAGTACTTAAAGAAATATAGTAAGATATATAGTAGACTTTGGCTATATACTAATTGCTCTGTAAGGATGCATTCATGTTATTTAGTTATGTATAGCATGGTCATTAATGTACAGAAAACAAAACCAACCTTGCTCATCCAGTCACATTTTATTATAAAGTATTTAAAGTAGAATAAAATTCGTAACAATGGTCAAAAGTAGGAATTACTACTAAAAAAGAAAAACTAATTTTTCAGTGGAATGTTGCTGTGTGTGGAAATTATAAAACTTTTGGAGGAGCCTATACAACAGCTTTAATGTTTATTTATCATGATAGCCGTGTTGTTGATAAGAACTTACAATGCAGAATTAATTATATGGACATTCAAATTCAAACTTAAATACATCAACATTTTGCAAATATTCTCACAAACAGATAGACCCATGCAGCACATCACTAAATTTGCACTTAAAAGAACCACTCGATAAACCATACTATACAGGATAAAGCATTTATATAAACTAATAGCTACTTAAACTGTATTACTAATCCCAAAGACTAGATCTTTATCCATAATAGCGACCACAAATAATTGAAAGTCATATTCTTATTACTTTCAGAGGTAGCGGTTGTCGGAGATAACACGTATATAATCGTAGTATGAGCAAATTCTGCCTTTTTATTCATACAATACACCAATACAGAAACTATACTTTTAGCCACAATTTGCGGAATGTAGCAGTATTTAAGTTTAAAACCTTCCTAAAACTGAATTGCTTTTTTCCTTTCTATTAGCTATCAACTTAGCAGATCTGAACTCTTTTAAATTCCTTAATTTGCATTTAAAAGTATTTACTTTTCATTCTTGTCAGTTGCTTCACCTTGGACCAGATTTTTTCCTACTTTTTACATAACTATACAATCTATGGATTATCTGTTATATATAGTACATATAACATGTACGAGGTGAGGCAATAATGCCAATATTATTGGAAATACAAAAAAAAAAACGATACAAGAGTTATAAGTGACTACAGATTAAAAATATTTTAAATTATTTGTATTCGATTTTTGCTTTATACCGTTATATTTTAGCCAATGTCAATTCCCGATAGTATTAATCCTACAAAAAAATAAAATATAAAAATCTTTTCTTTAACTTTAATCTGAGTATAACATAATTCACATTGCCGAATACATTCAATTTCCAGTTTCAATACAATGCATTAATCGGCTATTAGTAATATACATATAGTATTAACATCAATGATCCGCATTATTAGTACTTTCATGCGCGTATTTAAAATTTTACACTTAGTTAGTTGTATTCACCTCCTATGTTGCTGTCTTCTCAGGTATGAATAATATAAAAAAAATTTTAATTTTGTGCGGCTTTTATCACGTATGGTCCTGCGTGGAACAATACTAGAATTTTTCCGCAAGGTATACTTCCAGGTAAAAAGGAATTTGATAAACCTTCTTGAACGAATTGGGCAATTGTCACATTATTTCGTTTTTGAAGTTCTTTACAATAAATTAAATATGAATTACCTATAATATCTTCATGAAGAATTCCTATTAACAAATGGGAATATAACGGCCACACTTATCCGTACTTTCATCTACCATGATATAAATAAAATTATCCCCTACCAATTGTTGGTTCTGATGTTGTTTGCTGGTAACAAGATGTGACATAATTTTTTCGTAAGGTACTTTCGTCAGGTATATTATGTTTGCAATATTTTTGCAGAAATGATTTCAAATTAACATTGTTTAATCTTGCTAATGGTATATTAGACGAAATTAATGCGTTACACAGATCCGTATTATATTCTTCTTGTTCTGAGTTTCGTGAAGGTGATGCTACACATTGGTATATAGATTGCTGCACACATGCGGATCGCTTTAGTTTTTCACATTTTCCAATGTGTGATGGAGTTTTAGCGTCTTGAGCAATCAGGTATTTTCTTCCACAAGACACCTACAGCTCAAAAGCTAAAGAATTTAAGAAGAATTGTAAAGCTTTTAGTAAAATTAAACTTACCAGTTTACTGCAGGCTCGACAAAATATTGTGTCGCCTCTGTTCGCTATACTCATTGTATGTACACACAGTATTTAAAACCGTAACACAATTACATGCTGTTTCGCTCAAAGATATTCAAGGAATAAATAGTTTATTTGGGAATTAATAATAATAAAACGTATTTACCACATCCCTTCTGCTAGGCGAAATTACACGTGCAGTTCTTGGAAGGAAGTATAAGAGAAACCAATGTAAAAGATTTATCGTTCTGAGAATTGTCCGTTGTCGATCTACATTAGGAATTACTAGGAATCTTTACTAATAGAAAGGATAAGAAAACTTTTGTAAAAATATGGATAGAAATGTCTAAATATCCAATATATGCAATCACTAATTAGCGCTAATTAACTTCAATTAGTGTATTACGTCTAGATTAAGGATATCTAAAAAATAAAATATATGCACATTGCACATATAGTCCAGTCTCTAGTGATTATATTTCGAAATTAAAACATAGGTAACCAAATACTTGTGGATGGTAGTATACGTCTAACAGGCGGTTGCCGTAAGTAGTTTATAAATTGTGCTGTTACATTGTAAGTAGTTCACTTAATTTTTTACTTTCTTTGTTAAACACCATTGTACACAACAATAATATCATACATATGTATGGATATCGTAAACATATACCATTAACCGTATGTATATATATAGACATAGATGTAAAATCTGGAGAAAAAAGAATAACCGTACAATATGAGGTATAAACTTAATTTCTTTATTCGATTGCATTTCGGTTTAAAAGAAATTTTATATATTTTTTAAAATTCTTATCAAAACAACCATAACATTTCTATTAACAGGTATGGACACAAACGACGCCAAGTTCAAATTTCAAAATGGTCAAAGTGCACTCAGTCTTCCACAATATTTCACCTGAAGTTATGTTCGATGTCTTGCATGATCCTGAATATAGAAAGGAATGGGATGAACACATGATCGCCTCCATTGAAATAGGTTATCTCAACCCCAACAATGATGTAGGCTACTATTCTTGTAAGTTTAGTTTTTTTTATATTTCAAACCAATGTCTTGGCATTATCGCATTTTTTTTCTTTTTGTTACTACAGTGTCTTGTCCAGCACCTGTAAAAAATCGCGATTTTGTTTTGCAAAGATCGTGGCTGGATTTAGGAAACGAGAAGTTTATTTTTAACCATTCCATTGAACACAAGAATTATCCACCTCGAAAAGGATTTGTACGGTAGGTAATAATCGGTAACCAAATAGATTCAATGATTTGCATAAAATTCAACACCAGGGAAGCAAAATTCGCATCAATGTTCTATGAAAGATGCAGTTACAATTTGGATTTTAAGACAACAAATATGAGAGTTTTTAATTAGTTTCTACTTCTAATCTTTTGTGAGTGCACCTCTGTTAGGTGAATTCATTTAAATCCGCTAACTATGCTCCGTACTATTCTTTCGATACATGTACGACGTTAATACGGTAAAAAATTGCGAATTTATCTCATTTTTCTAGATTTTTTTGATATTATAATAAGATAGTGAACAGGAATGTCCAATTAAATAATTCCAAAAAATAATTGCAGTGTGTTCTATTTTCACTGTATTTGCAGAATATCTCCGTTATTGGCGTAGATTCGGGTTAGCATGTTTCTAAGCTGCAGTTTTTTTAGAAATGAGATGTAAAATAAGCAGAATTTCAATCGCTTCTTTGGCTTGCGAACTACAGCGTGAAATTGAAAATTTAAAACGTAAACCTATCTCATTATATCGGTTGTAATTAAAGTAGATGTGATGTTTTTCGCATAGAATTAGTTGAAATAGTTATAGTTTTTTTAAGAATTAATTTTTAACAAATTAAGCAGGAAGAATATTTTGTTGGCACTTGAATACGGACTGTGCGGAGGATCGTCTAGGAAAATCAATTGCCTTGCGTGCTGTGTGCGAATTTGGTCTTGGTGGAAGATGATTCGTCCTTCGGAGTTGATTTTTCGAAGCTCAGCGGTAACTTGCGGCAAAGAAATGGTTGTATACCAGTTAGCAGTAACACTTCTTTGATGTTGTAGGGGAATCTTGTAGGGTTGTTGCGACTATCTTTTTGGAGACAGTTCGAGGACGGATAGCTTTTGTCGCTTTTTCTTGGTCTTGGAACACACAAACAGACGACTGGCGTTTATTTTCTAGCTCATGCAAGTACATCCAAGGTTCATCACATGTTTTTTGTATGTTTTTAAAGTTTCCGGCGTTGAAGCGGTGTAGGGTTTTTTGACACTAAATCACTCAGCTGCTTTTCTGTTCTTCGGTCAACAGATACAGGATACAGCGGGAAATTAATCTTTCACACACAATTTTATACAAAATTTATTGAATTGGAGTCTTTGAAGTCCCCAATCTTGCGATGTGACACATATTGATCTTCGTATGATGATCTTGCGCACAGCATCCGTTTTCCTGAGTGACTACCGTTTTTCCATGCCAACGAGAAATATTGACTGATGTGGTGCTTCATTGCCAAAAACAAAAACCAACTCAGCGAGGCATTCTTGTTGAGATAATTGTCTTCAAAAATTATAACAAATTATTGAACGAAAATGTTCTCGGTTTAATTCCATTTTTCAACTGCCTTCTCAACTTTGACAGTTCGTTGTAACTACTGAAGGTTAACTGAAGATGAGGGTTTATTTTTAGTACTGATATTTGATTAATGAAATGAATTAAAAGACATCTCCCGCAACCTTATGAATTAATGTTTTCTTAAGCGTAATTATTTATTAATATACCATAAAAAATGGCAATAATAAAACAAAACAGAATTGTTCTAAATTTTTATGGCACGATCATCTGCAATTTTGTGTATTCCAGATCTATATACGAATATGGCAAGAAACGTATCTTGTGATAACTTTGTGAAATAAGATATGTGTAAGTGGTTAGCATTGATTTTAATAAACTTCGAAATATTTTTGAAGAATAGCTGGTAGGATTTATGGCAAAAACAATTGTAATACGAAGAAATCGATTTCTCGAAAATAAAACACACTATTCGTATATTTTTGGATAACAAATAACGAGTGTAGGCCAAATCTTCGGCGCGCCAGGTCCAGACTCGCACGAGCGATACGAAAATTGTCCGAGTTCATTGAACTAATTTGTCTCCGTTTCGCTGCTGTGCATATAATCTTCGTATCGGTCGTTAGCGTATTACCAAATCGATACCCATCCAATAAGAACATTGAGGTATTTTTTTAATTTTCAGGGGCATATCAATTCTCACAGGGTTTTTAATACGTCCCGCAAATGAAGGTTGCTTCCTTGGTTACGTTTCACAAACCGATCCAAGAGGAAAACTTCCCCCTTGGCTAGTGAATAAAATTACCCAAAAATTTGCTCCGAAAGTAATAAAGCAATTACACAAAGCTGCCCAAGGATATGAAACGTGGAAATTGTCACAAACAAAGCCATTGTTAAAACCGTGGATATTTCCCGAACAGACGTCGGCCTCACCAAGGGTACATATTAGCGAGGTAAGTATGACGTTGAATTCATAAAAGAGGTATGCATTCTCAAGGAATATTCAAAGTTTTTAATTAAACTTTCAGGCAATATTTCAAGATTCAAAATTTTCGCGTAAACACTCGTAGCGTGCCAATTAGAAAGTGTTCGTAAAATAAGTAAAAGTCGCAAATTTTAACTATATTAGAACGGATCTCTTTAAGTAAGTATATTTGACTCAAAAGTAACTAAAGTAGACGACGTGATTGTTAATAACACGTTTTATAAATATACGCGTATGAATCCCGATTTCGGGTATGTCCGACCACTTTCGAAATATATCATCGCCGCCAATGAGTGCAGGTTAAATTAGCAAAAGTTAATCGTCTAGATAGTAACCAACTGTAGTCAAATGCGAATATTTTTTTCTCAGTCTTGAAAAGAATTTAATTCTCAACGGAATTACAAAGTGATAAAAAAAAATAAACAATTTATAATACCTAATAATAATTGATATCAAATTATTCACATTTTTGTTACTTTTACAAAAAAAATGCATGAATTTACACAATATTATTGTCAAATCAATACGTCTAATATTCAGCAATATACCAAGTATAACACATCGGCTGAAAAGTCCCGGGCCTAACACAGAAAACACGGTTTTTTTGGTTTAAAATTAGCTTTATTCATCAACGTAATCTCCATCAAGAGCAACGCAATCATTCTAGCGCCGCTCTAACATTTCAATACCACTTTTGTAGAACGGTTTATCTTTTGCCTCAAAATAGGCCTCAGTTTCAGCGATAACCTCTTCATTCGTGCGAAATTTCTTACCGGCGAGCATTCTTTGAGGTCTGCGAACAGCCAATAGTCGCTGGGAGCCAAATCTGGCGAATACGGTGGATGTGGGAGCAATTCGAAGTTCAATTTATGTAGTTTTGCCATTGTTTTGATTGACTTGTGACGCGGTGTGTTGTCTTGATGAAACAAAATTTTTTTCTTTGCCATATGCGGTCGTTTCTTTGCAATTTCGGCCTTCAAACGCTCCAATAACGCTATATAATATTCACTGTTGATGGTATTTCCTTTCTCAAGATAGTCGATGAATATTACACCACGCACATCCCAAAATACCGAGGCCATAACCTTTCCAGCCGATTTTTGCGCTTTCGGGTGCTTTGGACGAGGTTCGCCAGTTGCTGTCCACTCAGATGACGATCGTTTTGATTCCGGAGTGAAGTGATGGATCCATGTTTCATCCGTTGTCACATATCAACGCAAAAATTCCGGTTTTTTACGTTTAAACATGGCCAAACACTGCTCAGAATCATCAACACGTTCTTGTTTTTGGTCAACAGTGAGCAAGCGCGGCACCCACTTTGAACAGAGCTTTCTCATAGTCAAATGCTCATGCAATATAAAGCCAATACGTTCTTTTAATATCTTTACGATGTCAGCTAACTCACGCAACTTCACTTTTCGATCATTCAAAACGATTTTGTGGATTTTTTTGATGTTTTCTGGTGTTACCGCCTGATTTGGACGTCCACTGCGTTCTGCATCATCGGTGGCTCTACGACCACGTTTGAAGTCAGCAAACCAACGTTTTATTGTTGTTTCTGATGGAGCGGAGTCCCCATAACACTTTTCAAGCCATTGCTTCGCTTGAACGGTATTTTTTCATGTCAAGAAGCAGTGTAAAATTAAAACACGAAATTGTTTTTGATCTATTGTTTTGAAAATAACAAAAGTAGCGTGACTCTTAGCACAATAACTCACAAACTAATGAATAGAATATCATGAAATTTTAACAGCTGTCTTTTGAAGGTTAGTACTAACTGAGAGAAAGGTGACTGCAATAAAACTAGCGTCATCTATATGTTAGGCCCGGGACTTTTCAGCCCATGTGTTAGATTCTATAAAATATAGCAGTTGATCTACGGGAATTAAAAGTTCGACTGCAGCTAATAACATTTATTTCCCATTCCAAAACCAAACAAATACCATACTCTTGGAAAGTATCATTTCTCAAAATAACTTGGGAACTAATGAGTTTAAATAGAGTAATCAAAGTACATTTCGTCTGTTTATTTTGAAGTAGAATATAAAGAAATGAACAAATATAAATACTATTTAGAAACCTCAACATTGCAGTAATAGAAGAGAACTATTTCGATAAACATATTCAATTCAAATGTTAAAATAACTTGCATTTATTGTATTTAGTTTTCTTTTTTATAACATTTACCCTTAATTTGATACCATTCCTTCTATTTTACAGTGCGTTGCTGCAGTTACTGGATCGACGGTGTCGCTAGAAACCGATTCCGATGGTTGATACGCTCATAAAATCGATACGTACTCGTATAAGTACTATGACCGGACTTATTGCTAACTATTAATAAATATTCATTATATAATTGCGAATTACTCTTATTCGTTAGTAGCCAATGTTACTTCAACGGCCTAAATTGTTCAAAATATTTAATAAAATTTAGTTACTATGTAAAGTACATACAGCAGAAACACGGGATTTATAGTAGATGTTATAATTATCAGATATATTCGTGAAAAGACAGGTAGGAATACATTCACCAAGGAACACAAGTAATCCGAAGATTCAGAGAAAGACTGAAATTTTGTGAGCTTGTAGATTAATACAGTGTAGAAGCAACGGCAATTTGTTGAGGTGCAAAATATTTTAGGCAATATTTTATCTACCTAACGTTAATAGTTTTCCTGTAGCTACTATCGCTTTCAAGAAACCGCTCCCATGCTCTCACTTTTTTTAAAAATCAAAATTTCTATTTGTTGGAAAGATACCTATGTTACAACGAATTCGTCAATATGTATTATACTTGCTCTAAATTTTAAGTATCAATGAATAACAATGACCAAGAATTTAGTAGTAGTACGCTTTCGGATTTGGTAAGAAAACATCGGTAAACCAATCTTTAAAACGTTGCGATGGTTTGTATGATGTCAAAATTGTCACATATACGCCAATAGTGCTAAGAAAGTATTTTTTTGATCTTTGATCCAAGTTGTCCCATTATTTCTTTCAATACAAGCAAGAGAGGCGGTAATAAGCGCCTATTTGTTAAGTGTTAACAATATAGCATGTGTAATGAAAGACAAAAATTTAACAACGGCTTGTACTGCCCCGTCATTCGCAGGAATCTCTTTCCAAATTAAATGATATTTTAAAGTTAATAGTAAGTGTTAAAAAAATGAGAATCAACATTGCCAACGTTCTTAATCAAAAAGGCTTTAAGAGACATCATTAGGAGAACTGAAGAGCAGTCTATTTTGACTTTTGAAGATCTAACTACTTCGCTTAAATCGCAATCTATTGAGCCAAGATTTCAATGTGACTAAAATTACAAGAATGAAAATTGCATACTCGTCGTTTTTTGGAAAGCGTGCGATATTTATTTAGAGTAAAAAAGTAAAACGGATTGCGGAATTTTACAGATAAGAAGCGCGTATTGAAGAGGGTGCTGGTAATAGGAATAAATCTAGGCATGTTAGATACGGAAAATTTATCCACAACACAGATCTTCTAAGATGGGCTTTGTAAGCTAAAAATTAAATTAAGGATTCATTATTCAAAGAAAGTCACGCACATAAAATTGTTTTACGTAAAATGAGAAAATTTGGCAATAATTCATTGAAGTTAATGTTGAATTATGTTCGGCACGCGTCAGATTTGTTAAGGAATTTAAATATCAGATTATTAACATTGGACAAGTCAACGCTTATAATGCAGATGGCAGCGGATTTATTTTGGCAATACATTCCAGCCGAACTTTGTCGGTGACAGAACAAAAGCCACTGAAAATCGTTCAATCATAGTCTTCTATTACACATAGATATAGTATATTGGTAAAAATTGCAGCAAATGAGTGCCTGTTATCGCCTCTATTCCTTGTGTTAAAGGATAATTTGGACACCAAGTTCAAAAACCACTTTTTCAACAGCTTCAAGATCAGAAAAACTAACTGTGGAACATCTTTATGAATGGTTTACCGATATTTTCTTACCAAACTCAGATTTCGAAAGCGTGTTACTACTAGATTCTTGTTTATGGATTTATAATATGGAAATATTTAGTGAGAACATTTTCAAATGAAGCGCTTCTGTGAATCACAATCTAAATCTGCATAAAAAAAACATTCAATTAAATTTTTAACTCATAGTCAATTCTCATTGGTAAGGTTCTTCGGTCTCTTTGAGTTTCGATAGTACAGAAGCGGAAACTACGTTTTAAAAATCTTGCAAACTTTTGTTTTGCAAAAAAAGATGCACCATATCTGCATTTCAGTGCAAACAACGAGGGATAAGACTCGAGTTTATGGCTACGATACCACAAAGTTCGCCCAGACTGAGAATAACTCATATGAGTCTATCCACCTTGAGGGTAATGTTGGTAATTTTTGTTGACTGGAAAGGTGCAATCTACTACGAATTCATTTCACTTAGTCACACGGTTAAACAAGGAGTTTTACGTAGCAATTCTTAACCATCTGAAGGAAGGTATACGCAAAAAGAGGGCTTAGTTTTGGATGAACCAGAATTGCACCAGCTTGCAATTATCTGCTAAAAAGGAAACAATCATTGTACCCCAACTATCTTGCTTTCCAGATTTGGTCCCAGCAGACTTTTTTCTGTTTCTTAAGTGTATCGTAGAAAGATGTCGCATTTTGATACATTAGGAGTAGTATATTGCTAGTGAGGGAGACTATTTTGAACGGGACACACTTAAAGAACTTATATTTATACACATTTTAGATTACGACAGTCTGGTCTTTTGTTGATTATACCTATATTATAAACAGATTCTTATAAAGATTTTGTTATCAGGCAATAGTTAAAGTCCGACAACAAAACGGGTTTATATGGAAGAAATAGGGACTGGGGCGCGGTTTGTACGAAGGGGTAGTGGCTATAATAAAACGATTACCATTGTTCTCGCACTATAAACCCACAAAGTTCCAACTGTTCTTCGGTTTACTTGTACCCCCTTATCAGTCTCAAAGCTCTGTGTAAGTACAACAGACTTCACCCCAATAAGCAGTTGCTTGCTTCGCAAATTTCTATTATTATTTTTTTTTTGTAAATTAAAGCTTCAAAACTAATTATACACATTGAAATTAGCACAAATTTTTGGTGTAAATAATCATAGAATTAAAATGAAATGAAACAAATGCTCTCTTAAAATGGTTAAAGAAAAATTTCCACTACAGAAATTTCAAAAAGCATACTCTTTTCAAGAAGTCAAAATGAAATCATAATTAACAAAGTAGTCTTTATTGTAGAATTTCTGTAATAAAGATGCATTAGTTTGAAAAGGGAATGTTTAATTTAATCTAATATTATTGCAGAAACTGCTTTGAACATTCAAAATTGTTTTGAATTTAAAAACACATCTAAAAGAATAGTATCTAAGATTTTCACGGCCGTTTGACATAGTTGTAACGGTTGTCGGGTTCAGGGACAAAAATCTAGTGACACGGCGGAACCCGATAACCGTTACAACTACATCTAATAGAAGCCTAGAAAACAACACCAAGAAGAAAACTCTGTAAATACAGCTTTCACTAATATCATGAGAACGCTATATTTACAGCCTTTTCTTATCTTGGTGTTCTTTTGAATTGACTATCTCCCATGTAATCGATAATATTTGCTCTCATTTCTGAACCATAAACTGATCCGATACCAATCTCAAATTAAATAAATCTAATTTGAAGGATACTATCTAGTCAAGTAAATTGTAGCTCATATCGAAGTGTTGCGAGGGCTTCCCTTCTTCTCCCTTCACGAGCATATGTAAATATACAATACTTTCCACCATGGGTCCTTCGCTTACGCTGTATGCACTCTAGAGTAAATTTACCGGTCACTAGGCTAACGTATAATTTTTAAAATACAAAAAGTATGTACTTATGACTAGGATTGACCAAATCAGCGCGCCAGGTCCAGACTCGCCCACACGCACGACTGATACGAAACTTGATCGAGTTCATTGAAGCAATCTGTCCCCGTTTCCCTGCTGTGTATGCACATCGTACGGTATATCGTATTACGCGATATAATGTATTTATACTTCATTATACGGGAGAATATTTTAACAGTTTATCTGTATGTATTTCATGAAAAATAAAGGACTAGCCAACTATGAAGGATATTATACATAAAATAGAAAATGTTTACCTTTTGTTTTTCAAATTAACTTGTCTATTGATTTTAACGGAATGTAAATGCATGTTCTCTGCGTATGTCGAAAACACAAAGACTTACCTTTTTTATAGTTTTTGCTAAGTTCAACAAACCGACTTAGAGATGGTTATAAAAATTTGAAACATCAGGTATGTTTCGACATTTGTTGCTAAAGTTGATTCGCAGATGGAAAAAAATGTTCTTGTATCTTCAGATAGATCGTTCAACATCGACTGACGTAAGACAGGTATGGTTAAAATAATCTTTGAAATTAGTTAACGGATTTGCAGATGCACCATTCCAAATTTGTGGTAGGTTTCCGCATCGACCTGAGTGGGGATCTGGCGCACCGAAGATTTGGATAACTTTACGTGTTACAACTCTTCATGAAATATACACAGATAAACTGCTAAAATATTCGTCCATACAATGAAGTATAAATACATTATAACGAGTAATTTGATGTACCATACGTGCATACGCAGGGAAACAGTTTGCTTCAACGAACTCGGTCAATTTCTGTATCAGTCGTTCGTGCGAGCGAGTTCAGATGTGGTGTGTCGAAAAAATAGTCCATCTGTCCATCTGTTTATTGTAGTGGAATGTAAAACATACAAAAGCAGACTGGGATAAAATAGAAAAGAGATTTTTAAAATTTATTTACACAATTTTATGCAGGTACAAAAGTTGCATATTATGTGCTAGGTTATTTATTAAGACACATATACAGACATTTTTTATCGTGGCATCTTTAATATTAAACATTTCAATATTGATATCACCTTGATATGCTTTAACACTTAATAACTGCATTTAAAGTCTAATTCATATTAAAATAATACGGTTTTGTGGCCAGAAAAAGTGAACAGTGTAAAACAAAAGAAGTGTCTATAAGCGTTTCAGGGAGTAGAATTTGAAAACGCCGATCTTTGTATCAATCATTTATGTTGTGGATGTTGTACTATGCGATCATTTTCCATTATCGACGTCTATGCTTCTGGCATGAATAGTACGGAGTTTGCACACCTCGTACTTTCAGCTATTCTGATGAGTGGGATTCTAACATATTAAATATTTGTAGAAAGGATTTTTAGGAAAGTCAAAAGGTAATAAGTAACGCATATTAAGCTACTGCAGTATTTACTAAAAGTTACCATCGCAATGAAAATGTACACACATAAGATTACTAAAAGTAATAGTAAATTTACTGTTTTACTAGCATTTAAACAATTGTACATTATTAGATTGTTGAATAGAGTTAATGAAGTTACGGTAGAGCTACGTGCCTAGTTGTTTTAAAAATTTAATCATTAATAACAATTATATTTTTAGATACATTTAGAGCTGTCGTTGCTAGTAATCTATAAGTTCTTGTTTAACCACTAGAATTAAGCGTGTATAATTACAAACGTAGTTTTAGATGATGTGCTTCTTACTATCGAAGAATCTACTCGCGTAAATTAGTTATCGTTATGGAAAAAAGCTTAGACTGCATTATTTACCAAAATCACGTGTCGTAAGGATCGTATTATACGCAGTTCAGGTGTTCTTAAAAAAGATTTGACTATCTTCCAAAGTGTTCTTCATTTTAATCGTTCGAAATTACAAGAATTCAGCATCATAAATGTTATTGTGAAAATACTAAATTTGTTCGTGGACAAACTTTATGTAGCGAATTGAAAATATTTAAATCGTTCTCTAGAATGAACGAATGAGAATCGAGTGTATATAAATCATTCCTTTTAAATCATCTTTTAGATTTTGTAATTATTACAAGTGAAATTGCCGCGGATAAATTAAACTGTAAGAGATTTTGACAGAACACACTACGGCATGGCGCACTATAATTCTTGAGTAGATTGAAATTACATAACACTCACTGTGCATTGTGCGTTATTCTAGAAACTTTTAGAATCCTCCGCACCCTGCGTCATGACGCACTCCGTCGAACCGAGAGACCAGCGTCAGGTCTTTGTATGTAGCATAAGCTATTCAAAGTACCATAGTAACATGCGAATGCAACCTTATCCACGTTACCCCACTTGTGATTTGCTGTATATTACCTGAGGCAAAGTTGAATATGTAGAATAATATCCACCTTATATTGCTTTCAACAACGTAAAAAAGGCACTACAAGAAACTGTTTTAAGGAAAATATCGAACATTGTATTCACTGAAATATATACATGCAAATTTAAAGTAAAATTGAAAATGCCGCTGAATAAAACTGCTAAGGTATTAGCGGCAGCATAAATTAGAAGGTATACGTGCGAGGATGACGTGCTACGCTAAATAATTACTAATACGAAATGAGAACCAGAATCCTAATTAAAATCGCTTGCATCATCATGGCTTGTAATGATTGTCATTAGCATTATTTGAATCTATAGATGTAATGTGGCACCTGCAATCAAGTTATATATCAATAAGAATTGTCAACATTAGAAAAGCAGGGAAATAGTACAAGTACTTAAAGTATCCAAAATTATTCACCATATACTTGACATACTGCGTATTGTTAATTTTCCAACGTTTTTAATTTCTTTATGTGTCTGTATCCAACTAAAATTTTGTTTAAAGTCAAAAATTATTTTAGTCATTGTATCTCAATTTCAAGTTAATTAGTAATTAATATAAACAATAAATTATTTGTCAGATTTGGAAACATTATAAAAGTATACATGCATATTTCTTACCAAGTGTTGGCAACGTTTGCAAAAACAAACCTTTTAGTTCCACGTGCGCCGTGTTAGAATATCAAAATTTTACTTTTTACATATTAATTTTTATATGTTTATTCTAATAAATGATTCATCATTCTGTGAATGAAGTAAATGTATACAAAAATTATTCAATCAAGTAAAATATACTGTTAATTGCAAATGTATAAATCTAATATAACATATATAAAAAACAACTTACGACACAAATATGAAAATTTGTAATTTTCAAATATTTACGGTTTCTACCACTACAAAAAATAATTCTGTATTTTAAGCGAAGTATATTAATTAAATTTGGAATTTATTACTGGGCTTTAAAATATTCATATATTATGATTAAACTGAACTTTTAAAAGATGTTCGTATGTGCAGATCTCGAAGAAAAAAATACAAATCAACAAACGGTATTATTATCTTCCTCATCTATAACGCAATGCAAGACAAATGACTATCTAAGTAGTCACCAACTATTACTTTCTTCTGTTATTTCTTTTTCAAATAAGCAAGAACGACAGAGAAAACTAATCTTTGAAAGTATTCCTTGCCAAACTGTCCTGATCCTCTTTTGTTAAACTGTAACCCCTCTGGGCCACGATCAATCCAGGTTGGATATACATGTTTTGATTGGTAAACTATATAAACTGATTGATATGCACGTTTACTTCTACAGCTTGCAAAAACTTGAACTTTCCCTGTAAAACTTTGTAATGTTAATCTCATCATAATTTATTATATTTCCTGGAGAAACGTCTATATAAAATAATGTTTTATAGTTCTTCAAAATATTCCTCAATTACCTTTTTAATAACATTCGCACTCCATGTTCATCTTTTCTATCAAAAATATTTACATCAATCGTCCCCAGTTGTGTGTTCAATGAAAGCTTACGCTCTGGATCCTCTTCGAATCAAATATTGAATGAATTCCTTTAAAGTTGAGCAAGTGAAAGGTAAATTGAAATCAACAGCCACAAACAAAGATGTAACGATAGATTTTTCTTCATAGTTGGTGGACGACTTGATTTATCACCGTGAAGGCCCCTGTATTTGTTTGATATTGGGTTGTCTTCGGGACCTCGTCTGTAATTTGGCTGAAGGAATAGTTGAGGTCACGAACGTCTCTCAAAGCATTTTTTATCCACTAAGGATCATGTCCCCATAGCATGTTCGTGTTTCCGTGGCAGTTTTCATCGGAAACACAATTAAATTTTCATTGTAATTTTTCGCTATAGTTCTTAATAACATTATTTTCTAATAAAAAGTCTCAGACAACATTGTGCCAGAATCTATTGCAGCTACACGTAGGTATTTACGATTGAAGAAAAAAATGTAAAATCATAAATATATTTTTTTACTTCTTGGAACTTACTTCAACTAGCTACTAACACTTACTACTGGAGGGTTATGCTGCAACCTGCTAAGGCTGATATGACTGTTGATTTGAAACCTCTAAATGATTATACAATTGTGCTGTTGTTTCATATAGCTTCTATTACAACTGTACAAAAATGTGCTTCTACAATTTTTCATGCTTCTGTTTTAAGTAGTTCCCCATATACTTTTTAATCGATGATCACGGCACGGCGCACTTTATGTAATGATCAGAAAATTGTAATATACAAAATAAAATATAGAGATTATATATATATATAAGTGCCTGTCTCAAATTCAATATTACATCTACGTAAAAGAAGCATAGGTAAGGAAATTTATATAATATTTCGTATTCGATAATTCCTAATAAAACTACAGTGATACAATCTATTCAACAAGGGTGCTACATATACCCCTACAGCCATCAACTATGATAGGTGAGTCGCTTTTAAATTTTACGATTCATCAATCACGACAGTGATAGACAAAATTTAATTTTAATAATTTAATAATTAAATTTTTTGTATTGAAAACTGATGACAAAATTATCAAGATTAAATTCCGACTGAATTAATTTTAGTCATATCATTATTGAAATTGTTGAAATATAGTATATTATGGCATAAAACAAAAGAAATGGAATACAGGTTTGCATAGTGGTACTCCAGTGATATGCTTTTCGGTTTCGTTTAATTAGATTCCATGCGGTTTCGTTCAATCTCGTTCGGTTCTGTAGCTAACTTGTCAAGTTATCAATTCAACATCTCAGAAATTCTCCTCAACTTGCTAATCAATTCTTCTAGATCGATAGATAGATTTCTATTAAAAGTGGCCTAAGAACCACGCATCTTAAATGATGCAATTTTTGCAATTGAGCGTACGTACCTTTTGGTATGTAACCTGTACATACATATATAAAAATCAGTTGTCTACATGAGGCAAAAATATTACTTCCGTAACAATATATGATGAATAAGGAAGATATTTACTAGTCATAGAAGTTAGAATGAAGAACGCTAGAGGAAGTAATAGAAAAAAATGCTTGTTGTCTTATGGAAAGAACATTTTCAGCATTTAATTCAACCTTCTAAAACGTAAAATGTTAGACTGCAGATATAATCCACATGCTTTCTTAATAATCTGTTTCCTTCGTCGAGCTGCGCTTATGAAAGTTGGCTAATGTTGCCTTTTGTAAATCTAAAGAACTTTTTGGCATATAAAATCCTTACTTTTTTATATCATTATAATATTGTGCCTTTTTCAGATTGTGCATGTCTCACACACCAATCTTAAATATATGTATATGTAATTATTATGTGATATATACTTGAGTAAATCTTAATGGCCTTATTTTGATTAAAAATAAGTATCTCGTTTGTACACGTCTATATATATCGAGAAATTACCTCAACATCAACTAATGTAACATACCTGCATATTGTGTGTATCACCATAAACATGATCTTATTGTGTGTTTATGTTGTGTTTGATAGTATAATATTTACATATCTTATATTATAGAAGAAAGGAAATTGCTTACGATAATAAAGTGAAGAATAGAATCGTTCGTATACATGACATTAGTTAATGTTAAGGTACTTAATATAAGTGGCTTGTTGTCAAGATTTTACGTATTTTTAATATAGTTAAAAGAATAGGATCGTTTTTAGCTTTTCTACATTCTTTGTTAATAATTTTTGGCGTAGCATTTTACGAAAGTTGTATAGTTAGGGAAAACAAATTTTATTCAATAACTTAAAACCAAGATAGTATTCAAATGAGAAAAGTATTACAATTTGTAAATTCGTTTTGTAGTTTTAACGAATTCTAAAGTAATTTACTCAAAAAAATGCAGTTAATAACAATGTTATATTTGTAATGTAAAATATATATTAATGTTACAAGTGGATATAAAATTTAACAGATATTGTAATAAATTCTTTTGATAATTGTTCTGTTATTATTTTTTCTTGCCCCCACATTTTAAATATGCACAGATATACATCTAATAAAATTTGTAGCAAATTACTTCGCTGGTATGTAAGAGAAACAACTATTGCTTGACAGTCGTTTGTGTATATACACATACATTTTTCCTATGTGTAACTAAACAGATAATTGTCAATGAGTTAGCAGGATAGTATGCAACCAGTCATACACTCATAAACGAGCGAGAACTCGGAGTTTCTGGCAAAACCAGTTATCACTGCTACCACAGATCTCTCTTAATGCAAATGAAATAACTATTCTGCTAATTTAATAAAGATATTATTTTATTTTAACGATTGGTTAAGACAAACAAAACAACATAACAAAAATGAAATCTAATTTTATAGTAAATTTTCGAAGTGTCGTAGAAGGTATTCCATCATATGCAGTACATATACGATTTTTCAGTACGTTCAAGTTACATATTTGCACGTTATAAGTTTTACTTTTTCCCCAAAGAAATGCCAAAGAGAGATAAATCGGGTGATATTGGGGGCCATGATGTGGGGCCAAACTTGCGAATCCACCGTCTTGCGTCATTCAAAAAATTCCCGACGGCATTTGTAGAATCTGGCATAGCCC
Organism: Trypoxylus dichotomus; assembly: GCA_023509865.1. NCBI lineage: Eukaryota > Metazoa > Arthropoda > Insecta > Coleoptera > Scarabaeidae > Trypoxylus > Trypoxylus dichotomus. The sequence continues at coordinate 49,381,175 of CM042078.1, forward strand.
TATCCATTTGGAACCAAGGTTCATCAATATTCAATACTTCGATTAATAGAATGATATGGGCTCGCAACAGATTCAGATATCTTGCTTAACATTATTTCCCAAAAATCAGTTCGCTTTACTTTCTCTTCTTGGAAGAGCCCTTGATGGCTTAACATCTTTTGTGGCTTGTATTTAAATTCTTTTAGGGTTTTGTACACCGAATTGTACGATACTCCAAATACCTGACTGCATCTAAAAGCGATCCTACAGATCGTTCCTCTACATAACACAGGTACCTCATGTCTTCTGTTAAAACATGACTGGTTTTATTTCTTTTTTTTTCTTGGAATTAGTTAAAAAAATTTAGAATTTTTTTCGCCCAAGGTATAGGCCTGTCAATGTAATTAATTGGAAACATTTGTCTAACTGAGGTTGGTCTATTGTTCTTTGTTGTACTTACTTATTATTTAAATTAGTCATCTACCTTTCAGTAAAATATATTTAATTTAAGGTTATAAGATCAGGAATATTTCTCTCCAAGGCCACCTAATTTAATCATTAAGCTATAGGTAAATCCCTCACGGTGCATAACTGGTTGGCTACCATGCCCCTAATGCGTTGATAACTATTTTTTTTTTTTAATTACACATAGGAAAGATGTTTGTATAATGATAAAAAAGAATCCGGTATATTACACGCCTCTAAATAAGAAAGTTTTTACTCTAAGGTTGGTATGTATAATATCTCTTGAGCATGTGCAATGTTTTGGCGACAAGGTAGTATATTTAGTAACTAAAACTTTGAGCACATATGGAGTTAGTTCGAATTTAAAGTAATAAAATTCACTCTATATTTCACAAATGATTTATTAATGTAGATGTACATTTAATATCACCAAAGATAAGAACGCTGTAAATACAGCTTTTCTCATGGTACAGGTAAAATCATTCACGAGAAAGACAATGTGAAGAGGGTTAGATATGGCGATAGTAGCAGAGAAAGAATTGCAATGTGTCGAGCAGAAAACCGCTCGAAACCACGCTGATGACGCCGGGTAGGCAGAAACATGTCCGTGTGTTTGTCTCTTCACATTGTCTTTCTCGTGAATGATTTCGCCAATACCATGAGAAAAGCTGTATTTACAGCATTCTTATCTTTAGTGTTATTTTCTAGGCATTCTTTTAGATGTGTTTTATATTTAGTATGCTAAGCATACATCGTTAGTATATGTATAAGACTCATAAAACTGGAATTTATATATGTCTCCGTAAAAGGTATAAAATGATTATAAAATAGGGTATAGACAAATTGTGTAAAAATGTATTGATCTTGTCGGTAACACTACTAACAAAATCAATTTCGCGTACGTCAATAAAGTTTCCTTTCGCTATTAACATAGATCATGTAGCATAAAATCTTAGCGTTAGTAATAACTTGACCCATGGAGTTATAGCATTATTTCGGTTTGAGGGTCGTGTTATATTATTCACTATTTCATCCAATAATTTTTTTCATATTTGTCTTTTAAGACGGAAAGGTTAAATTTCAGGTTCTTCGAAATCTTCAGCATTTTTCACGTAATCATGTACATATACGCACATTTAAATGGACACGATGGATAAAAATAAAAACTAACCTATTCGAAATCATTTAGCACGCCTGAGCCTATTATTATTAACAAGCATTAATTGCTGCTCATCATCAGAATCAAACACAGGACCATCAATTGTACCCATTTCGGTTTTTCTTAATTAAAATTTAGAATGCTCTATTATTATTTTTTTTTTACAATTGCGGAGAATATTATGGATACGAAGTTATTGAGGTTATCTTCGGTTTATCTAGCGAATATCGTTCGTATAAAATTATTCCACCCTTATTTCCCTTGCTTAATCCTAACTTATCAAATACGTATTTAAAATTTATTCTACGAATAAATGCTATTCCAAGATTATAACCTTTTTGTAAAATCAACTCTAAAAGAATCAAGTTAAATGTCAACTGTGAAGTGCAATTACTCATTCAGTTCTTAGTAGCAAAGACATTCATCACCAAATATGTCAACTATGCAATGAAACGATGAAAGGATAGAACAATGATATGAAGAAATAGTGCAACTGCACTTGTAAGGGTAGCGGCTACGAGCTTATAAAAAACGAGAGATAAACTAAATAAATGCAAAAAATTAGGGAAATGAAATTGTATGTATAATATCTCTTCAATTTCACTGGATTCTACTGTAGTTTTTAATCTCTACCAGTTTCTGAATAAATATGTACGAAAGCAAGTGTAAGACATGTTATATAAGCTTTATTTTGATGATCTTTCTAATTGGTTTTTCCTTTGTTAAGAAATTACTCCTTATTGCACCCATTAAATAGTTTGTCTGTTTTTAATAACCTCTAACTTAGCTAGTTATTATATTCTATTGATTGATTGCTGATTGTTACTTTTATGTAACTATGTTTAGTCATTTATTACAAGCTCACCCCGACCAATTTTCTGCATGTGTTGCACCATTGGCCATTGTGCTCGTAGTTTTTTTTTTTTAATTATGTATATTTATATACAATTTTTCATTCAGTTTTGTTCATATCGTTTGGATGCTTTAAGAAGTTTATTTTTATAGTATCTAGGTGCTTTACGATGTTTCATTAATTCTAAAGAAATCTCCAGCTCTCTTTATCCCGCTGCCCTCCTTTTTCGTTGTCCGTTACTCGTTTTCTTCTTAAATTTTTATCTCATTTCGATACCCTCCTTTTTGTTGATCTGGCAAATCAAACATTCTGTTAGTTTGATCTCGTAACTTGAGCGGTTTTGTTTGTGAATACACTTTCATCATTAAATAACATATGATTATGAAAGATTTGATTTTCTATGTGTCTTCTTAACATTCTTCCTTAACAGTCATGAAAGCTTGTTAAGCACTGATGACAAAACTAAAACAGTTGCCCACGTAAAACTTTCTAGACTAGGGGAGAATTGATATTTACCGCGATAGAAATCTCTCTAACACAAATGCGTGAATTTTTCTCATTCAACTCATTTTAAAAGATCCTGCCGCAGGAGTAAGAACAATAGGTTGTGGTGACTGACATAATTGATGTAATTTTTGGGCAGAGTCTCGCACTTGGCAAAGTACAATTAAGAGAGCCTGCGGGATATGATGGTATAGCATTATGATTCGCATGCCCACACATGAAATATACACAATTTAAGCAAAAGCTTAACAAGGCTTGACGTACGCAATAAAACTATTAATTATTATTCTTCCGACAATAATTTCGTATGTAAGATACATGGATTACATTATGACTTAACATGTTACCGAAACATTCTGCATTTAGTTATTTAGATAGCATTAGTGGTAGAGTTAAAGGCGGCGAAGTGATAAAAACGATCCTGCAAAAAATAATGCAAAAACAATATTCAACAGTAAAATAAGGAAAACAAAAAACAACTTGTTAGTTTGCTTTCTAACACTCCTTTATGGATTAGTATTTCTTTTCTGTAACAAAAAAGAGATTACATGGACAAACAATTTAAAATTTGAATATATAAGCAGTGCAATAATTGTGCGATGAAGAAAACACAATGTCGGTCTGCATATAATGGTATAATGCATATAATGGAATAATGCACATAGTGGTATAATGCAGATATGTTCAACATTCATGAAACTAAAAGGGTAAGTACAACCATAATATTTAGCATTGATAAATATAAAGGAACCACGACAATTAATATTTTAATAATAATAATAATGGCAATAATAATAGTTGACATTACATAGTAGATACAAACAAACACAACACTAAAAGATAACAATATATCAGGCGATGGAGTAAACAAACTGCTATTTAGCAACAAAATCTATTGTTGTACTTTTTAATAATTTGAAACATAAACGATTTTTTCAGTTTTCTTTTGTCAGAATACGTCCATATTATAGACTGTAAATTCTGACAAATGTTGAATGTTACAGTAATGTTTAAGTTATGTAAAGTTAATGTTAAATCCGTATTACTTTGTTTAAGTTCGGTAAAAACTTTGGTAATTCACAGGTATAGCAGTAAACTCCACTCACACAAATTAATTAATTATGCGGAACGCAGCGTTTCGAGAGCACGTGGGCTCCCATCGTCAACAGTGTTACCGTCGGTACCAGTCGGTAACACGGTTGACAATGGCAACCCACGTGCTCTCGAAATGCTGCGTTCCGCATAATTAATTAATTTGTGTGAGTGGAGTTTACTCCTATACCTGTAAATTGTACATCCACACAGTCCTTGCAATCGTCACTTTGGTAAATAATCCAATTTCTGCATTTAATGGCTATAGTGAAGTTATACATTTTGCAATTTGAACTGGAGTTGTAAAAATATAATAACAAGAACACCGCTAATTTAAGTTGTACGTAAGAGAAATAACAAGAACAAACATTCATTGGTGCAGATACAAAACTTTAATTTCAATTCCATGAAATATGAATATTTCTTCGAAGTAATATTCTACAATCTGTTTTTTCCAATACTAATGCAGCGCACATTTCCATCTATAGTTCTTTGTCACATTGTGTGTTTGGTAACAACAAACTTTAACTTTATTGATTAATATATCCAATGCAATGTTCATGGGCGTACTTCGCGAATATGTGTCAACAAAGTAAGTCAACTACTATAACCTCAACTTTTTACATAAGCGCACGTTTAACATTTTTAGACGCACGCTAGCAAATTGAAATTCTCATCTGTAAGACATTCTAATTAGAAGGGAAGTCTACCCAGAAATTCCTGTTCTCTAACGCTTAAAATAAATCATATGGAAATGGTTTTTGCTTCCTTTTTACGCTATTTTAAACCAATTTTTATATCTGCATGATTTTAAATTTCAATTTACTTTTGATTGGTGCTTCAGTTACTACGTTACTGCATTATATCTTGAATTTTCTGAGCTTGAGCAAATTATGCTTGCTATTTCTGAATATTAAATCTTTAGTCCCTACATTAATAAGACATTAAGATCTTTAATTTTAAACTTGAGATAAATTACATAAGGTGCCAATACTACAATTTATAACTCATCAATATTACAATAATAAGAAGTCACCTTAATTAATTGTGCACCAAAGTCTACAAAGAACATTATTTAAAGTAATCGTTTAAAAGTACAATTAGCTACATTTACATGAAACGTAATATGTGCAGAGCAAACTAAGATTATATTCTTAGAGATATAATAGTGTAGAGATGGTGTTCCAAAACTATTTGTGATTTATAAAAAAGTTTGCATTACAAATTTGGTTTGTGCTTATCTAAAAACTAAGCAAATCCAAATCGGATACGGTAACCTTGTATTTATTTTGGAATAAACAGCATTTTTAAGTATGATCAAAATCAAAATAGTTTTCAAGTATTGTCATGTTTTAAATTCTAACTAAACATAGATAATACCGCAATGGTTAACATTTTGAATGAAAACATAACATCTAGCACATCAAATAAAATAGATTAAATTACGTATAAAGTATATCAACAAAAAAATTATATCGGATCCAGTATATGACGATTGCAAGGACTGTGTGGATGTACAATTCACAGGTATAGCAGTAAACTCCACTCACACAAATTAATTAATTATGCGGAACGCAGCGTTTCGAGAGCACGTGGGCTCTCATTGACAACCGTGTCACCGACTGAAAGTAAAAACTGTATCACACATGCAAATTATTTTCTACGCAGGCTCTAAAATTTCTAAAACATATGACTATTTACAATCTACTAGGTGGTCTAATATCTGGTATGTGTGTATTTTCGGGAAAGGATGGAACGAAAGCGAACCGTATCTTTAACAGGGTCCTGTTAAAGATACGGTTCGCTTTCGGCCCATCCTTTCCCGTAAAAGGCATTAGACCACCGAGTAGATTGTAAATAGTCATATGGTTTAGAAATTTTAGAGCCTGCGTAGAAAATAATTTGCATGTGTGATACAGTTTTTACTTTTAGTCGGTGACACGGTTAATTTGTGTGAGTGGAGTTTACTGCTATACCTGTGAACGGATCCAATAACTATTGCATTTCAATATGTCTTCCGTTTCCCTAAATAGGAAAAAATCATACAATTCCCCGGCTTGTTTAAAGACACTGATGTGATTTGTTTCACACATTCTCGTGTTATGATTTTCAATTGATCTACATATAAATGGTTAGTGTTCGTAAACTTCATTTTTAAGATATTGCCATAGAAAAAGATTCCGCGGAATCAGATACTGCAAGAGTGGGTGCCACGCATACATACCTGAAATACAGAACAACCAACTTCTTTAGAAAAGATTCATCTAACAAATTACCAATATCTGTTACACTATGGAGTAGAGCACCATCATCTTAATTTTGCTACGTAAATCAATGAGTACATCCCCAATCTTATCAAAACTAATTTAATATAAAAGCTCGCCCTAAAGAAATAAGGACCACTAATTTTATTGTCAAATATCCTACGCCAGACATTAGTTTTAAAGTTAAGTTGGTCATGAGCTTGAATAACGATGTGCGGATTCGCACCAGCCTACAATTTAAAGAACTTATTATTCCGCCCGATGTGTTTCCTTGTCGCTAAACAAAATAAATTTGGCAAACGATATGCCCCCTTCTAACTGCTTTTGGAACCAAAAACTAAAATCTATGCGCTTTTCAAAATTTTCCGAATTTAGACGACAGCCTGTATTACCTGGTTTTAATTCTCTTCTGAAGTAATGTAGTTAATGTGCGGCGTTTTAAAATTCATTTTCCACAGAACCTCATCATTTACATAAAACTCTCCCCACTATTGTATGTGATACATTTTCATTCGAATACCGCTCTCTGTGTTCCATAATTTTCACTAATAATTATTACAACTTCAATTTTATTTTTTTTTCCATAATTTATCTATCTACATCCAAAAATAAGCAATACGTAGTAAAATGGTAGGTATGACAAGTACTCTATGATAGATTAAACTTAGCCTCTAGTCAGCCATGAAATTTTTTTCTTTAACCTTAAGTTGGTAGAAAGACTTTAAAGCGTGTAAATTGACTTCTTCTGTGGTGTTAGTGACAGCGCTTAAGTGCAGGTGATTCAATTTATGTTACACCGTTGACATGCGGTTGTCACATTAGGTTCTGGCAAATAACTACATACAAACCTTTTAGTTGAAAAATAAAGTGTTTAATAATAATAAAGAATGGTTGCATTAAATAATTATCTTGCTGCAAATATCTTTCCGTTTTGATGGGCTACCACTACCTGGTCTTCGGAACACAGACCCTGCTTCACGAAATTTTGCCAATGATTCTTGAATAACTTGCCGTAAACTTTCATATGTTACTGAAAAATTTCGAAATTCTGCCGGAAATTTACCTACACATGGTTGTAAAGAGTACAATCATTCTCCATTTTCTAATTTTATACCATTTCTGAAGTATGATTCGATAATGAAAACTTTTATTGTAAATAATTTCAGGGCTTGCTAGAGGTTAAATTTATTTGACCGTATAGTATTTTGGCAAGTTGGACAATCGACAATCTATGACAAGCTCATCATGGCAACAATAAACAATACTGCGTACTAAACTGACTTTTACCTGATTTGATGTGAAAAATTCAAGAATTCACAACTTTAAACAAACTCTTTATTAACTTAAGAATAAATATATTGCAATTTTAAGAAGTACAATATACAAAAATTTACATTTTTAAGTAGCTTAAGGTTTTTTGCTTCAATTTTATATCCGGATTCTACCATATACTCTGCCACGCTAAATAGTTCTGGTTTATCGAAGCGATAATGTCTGATATGTTTTTGAAACCTCGTTTCGAAAAAGAAATCCTTTTAAGCAATCCAAAAGATAAACCGGATATGATAAAATGGTCTGCAATTTACCAAATCTCATGCATTGATTGTAATAAAGTTTACATTGGACAAACAAAAAGGAATATCGAAACGAGATTTAAAGAACATATGACGCATTATCGTTTCGATAAACCAGCACTATCTTGCGTTGCATTTGGTATATACTGTTCTCCAAACTCCCTCCACTCTCATGAGACTTTAGAAATTATACCTTAAAATGTATCACCAATTATTACACTTAGTGGCACACACATAATCATGGCGTTTTCTTAAAGAAAGCACATATTTCTGTTGCTTTAACGTATTCTTCTCCATATAACATATGTGATTATTTTAAGGATAGGCTTTTTGATATCACTTGTGAATACATTACATCCATGTATACAGATACAATGTGAGCAAAGTCAACGCTTACAATACGCATCTGCGTCTCCCGTTATTCTTTCTCGCTGCAGTACTCTAATACAACCAGTCTATCAGTATCAACTATAGTAGGATTGTAGATATCTCCGCGTGGTTGACTTTGCTGAGATCACCTCTGTATATATTTGTTGTTTTTTAATGAAATGTAGACCTCTCTTGTTTATATTCCTAAATGTAGTAAATGGTAGTAGTAAAAAAATTGTCGTTTTTTTCATATGTATTCATGCATACGTTTATATGAAAGGTCAACTATCGCTGTCTCTCAAGAACAGCGTATTCATTTAAGAAGTTCTATCTCGTTTTAACACATACTTAACTATAAATTTATTATTATTTCTCCCTATAAATTCCAATAATTAATACAAATATTTTGTAACGAATATTTGTTAACTGTGACATACTTAATTACGAATAGAAATACACTGCCATTTATTTTTTAGTTAGTTCAACATATTACATTAAGAACAAGTGCACTATATGATTACCAGTACAATAGTATTCATCGATTTTTATCTTGAAACTAATATTTGTAAGTTAAACTTCTATCTATCATTATTAGCCCATTCATTTTATAAGTGCTTTAACTTTCGAACGACTTACGTTACACTTTTTCCAATATATTAACTGAAAAAAATGTATTTCTTTCATTTAATTGTTCATTATTACTCTCAAAAGACATTACAGTGTTCATGTACTTCCTAGGTAACAGAATACATGAACATTCACACGTCCGATAGAAAAGGAACCAACTACAAACACCAAAAAATATTTGGAAGGGTAATAGCTCCAAATGGATTACCCTGACCTAGAAAAATTGTTTGCAATTGCGTTTCATTTACTAATAGCGATACCTAATTTCAAACTGTCTATCTGTTCCTAATTAATTGCTATCAGCATATTTCAGAAATTGTAATTCGTATAAGCACTTTTATAACATATTACTTTTATTCCTGACTCGTACTTATTAACTCATTATTTTTAAAAATCGATAGTAATATTTCATCGACTGCAATTTTACAATGAAATTCTATGCATTTGTTATAAGCACATCAGTTGGTGTTTACGAATTATGTGTCAGTCATGTGCGCTCATCAATCATTTGCTTGATACTATTAGCGGTAACTATATTTTTTTTAAATTTAATATTGTAATTTAAATTTTTTAACATACTTATACTGAAATCACCAGCAACAACTCTTCCATCAAAAGCATAAGTGTGATTGATATGTGTCTACCAAGCTTTCCATTTGTTCTGTGCAAACTAAACTGTGTACATTGAAATAGAATATCCCGTCTAGTCTTGTATTGTTTTAACATGACAGGTTATTCTAAAAAATTAACTTTATTTTCGGTTTAACACCTAACACTCAAAGCTCATAAAGATTAATTAATGTTAATTTTTAACTGTAGTTTAACTACAGCAAACATACAAATGGTGTATTTCACTTGACTATTGGTTGCTGCACATTGTTCCACGCATTTAGGGCATCTTAGTACTGCATTAATTACGCATACGTCCCATCCATCATGTTAATCTTCTGATTTTCCATCAACTTATTGTAGCTTCCATCAACTACTTCTACACAAGCAAAGAATTATCAAGAACTTTGTGTTTATTTGTAGTCCCAGCCTCGAAAACAATCTCTATGTTTTCGTTCTCGATATTTAGAAAGTGATTCTGAGTTACTATCTTGTTTTTATGTCGTCTGAACTCCGATGCTCATTCATACTTACTATTTTCACCCGTGATTTTAGCATACGCCATACCCCAGTTTTATATTTTTTTACCAAACTTAGAGCTTATGCTCTCCCTTAATTTCAAAATAGATTTCTTATCTTTGCTTTCAATAATAATTCACCGCCGCTTACATTCTTTGCAACTGCAGTTTCAATATCCGTCGGATCAGTTAGCTCCTTAATAATATAACTCTATAATTTTTCCGATTTTCATTTCTTGGTTTAATTATAAGAACGGAACTCATTTTTTGCCCTCACATTATCTACCTACCTCCTTCGTTCTCCCTGAATAGTTGCCAGCTTCCTCGGTGCACTGCCAACTTTACGCTTATTATCATCCAGTATTTCCGACTACGTCCTGACTTTAAATGAAAGTTCAGTGAATGTTCATCATTAATTTTCACCACAAGATATTACTATTTTCACTAACAACACTGGGGTAAACTTTGATGATCTAAAGATGACACGAATGAATTTAAACACAAGCATTTACCGCATATGTAGTAACTTGAACTGACAAAGTAGATTCACTTTTTGATTTTTCTTTCCTTAAATTTGTGCTGTTACATACAACTTCATTAAATTTAGAAATATTTTCGCAATTTCGCCGGCCAGGAAAGTTTCTACCTATAGTCCATTATAAAAATATTAGCTTAGCGTTGGTTACGGAAAAAATGCAAGATGAGATCTGTTACGTAGCGTGATACGCTTACTCAAAGAGAAGGGTAATCCTTGCATTATTATACTAATCTGGTTGGTTGATAAGGTTCAGGGAGGAGACGAATAAACATACACCGCGTAAGGTATGCGCGTTTAAGTGAAATAGCACAACATAATGCAAGGGAAAGACATAAAAAAAATTATTTAGATGTTAATTTAGTTCTTTGCTCCGCTAGATAAGAGTGAAAAGTTAAATCCGGGAAATGTCGGGGCTATAAATTTTACTTTGGTATGACCATCAAAAACCAAGACAAATTATGGGTTGCACATATAGTATGCACTACATGCCTCAGATGTTTGAGGAATTAGTTATCTGGACAGCGACATATATTGCCGAGAGAACAAAAAAAAACATATTGATGATTAACTAATTTTTCCTTTCCGTATTTCTACGGAAAACCTACAAATTTTGTCAGAGAAGACTATTCTTGAAATATTTATGGGGGTTTTAAAGTTATTGTACTTCTTTTGGGCAACGAAAAATAACAAAAGGGTAAATAAAAGAAGGTAATTTTGTTGTATCTCAAATAGAAGAAATAGTGATAATATTTGAAACTAAATTAAGGACGCAGAAAAAGTCAGCGTGGGCGTTCATGATGTAATTTTTACCAGCTTCTTGGGAAGCAAAAAGACAGAAAAGTGCAACACCTTAATAATTAGATAAAATTCATGCATTCCACGCTGCTAGCTGCAATATATTCCTTACAATGCACATTCTCAATTATCACTTATACTTCTGTTCTGATAATATGGATGATGTTAATAATGAGCACGATGAAACCAAAACATATTGGGAAGGAAAAGCAATAATAAGACAAATGAGATCTTGTTATGTTAGCAGATTACTGTTGAACATTAAGAAGAGAAACTGGGGATGCTGCTTATAAAGACAATATGCATCACATTCTTAATGGTAAGAATTTGAAATAAGTATTAAATACATATATCGTAAATAGGAAAATCTTTTCGTACTAACAAAAGTTACTTTTAAAACTGGTAGTAATGACCTTAATAGATTTGCGATATTATTTTTAATTTTCAGCCTTGTCATTTTCTTCTAATCCTTTTGTGTGCTCAAATCTTTTACCTTCATTTATCTAAACATTCAACGATGATTTTTGTCACGTTATATATGTCCGTTAATGTACAAATGAACCAAAAAGAATATAACAAAATTCTACACAACAGCATTTTTACCTTTTCTGAGTTCAGTACCTATACCTAAGTGAATCAAAAATAGTATTATCAAGGATAATTCTTTTATAAATTCAAGATAATTCTTGCTTTCTTCACATACTGTAGACGTAATCCAGTCCTAGACAAATCGTTTTTGAATCTGAATTAGTTGGTAGGATGTGGTAAGTACTCACCATTATATTGTTTTCGCAGCCCTTTATTGATACTCAAAGAAAAAGAAACACCATCACAAGATAAAGCAATGTATACTCCTACAAATGACAAAATAAACTGCAATATAGTAACCACCTCAAATTCAGTACTTAGTTGTACTGATCGTTACTGCTATTGAAAGCGAATAACAACTTTAAACTAAATCTACTTGAACTTCTCCTGTTTTGAAGAAGTTATATCCGGCTCGAAGGACCAATGTTTGAACTCCTTCTGGTTTGAAGAAGTTATGTTTTCTTTTGTCATAATGGAATACAAGTTAACTTACTCTGGACAAATTGAAACTCTAATCGCTTATATTATTGTATGTGTAAAATTATGTCTTGTTCTCTCGGAATTACGCGTTGTACTTAACTAAAATCGTGGTAACTTATCGGTAATTACAGAATTACCTGAGTACCCTTGCAATAATGAGTCTTCTAGATAATTACCGATGATATCATGGTTATAGTTAGAAAGCGCAGCAATATTACTCTAAATGAGAATGAAAAAATAATTTGCTAGTGATAACTACGAAGTTAACTAAATAGGGACTTTGCCGGGATTTCTACTAAGTCTGAAATTTATACATACTTAATTAAATACTAATTGTACGAATAATATTAGATACATTAAATATGTGGAATACGATTAACTAGTGATAGAATAATCATTCGGTTGCGTCCGAACAAAATCCATTAGATTTTTTATTCTTTGACATTCTCCTTTTATATTTTTCAACACTACATGCATTTTTGTGCCGTATTAATCTCGTCATATATTTTATACTCACTAAATCGTCTTTTATACCATTCCTTTGTTCGACTTCGCTAATGTAAGTGAACCATAGAAATAATATAAATCTGATTTTCGCTTTCGAACATAAGAGGCTCTTTAACTGTAGTACCATCAACAAGATGAAAAGAAGTTTAGGTGGTTATACAAGAAGCGTGAAGCGAACAACTTTTTATTATAGCGGCATCTCCAAAACGAAAACCGCTGAGTTACAACATTATTTTAACGTTTTCCGGATGAAAATTTAACTCTGCTACAATGCCAATGTGATTAACTACATGAAGTGATGTTCACCTGATGCGTTTTTGAAGTTGTCATAGCAAATATCAATGTATACTATTTCCAAATGCCAATAACAAAATTATCATACATTTACCCCAAAGATAACGAGCTCTTTCTATATATCCTGTTGATTTTTAATCCTTCAAACCATATCTACGTGTAGACGATCCTAAGATAAGTTATGTTCACACCCCATTCTCTCCCGATTTGGTGAATAGCTTTGGGAATAGCACTTGCTGTTGTATTTCTATTTCAATAATGTTGTGGTCGTCGTCTGCAATACTGCCGCAAGGTGTTAGTTTTAGAAACATTTAATTAGTTTGGCAATTGTTGTGTCAGTTTGATGGGAAACCATCTTATTTTGGTGCAACTTCACCATTGGAGTATATTCACGCTTCTAAGATAAACTAATTTATGAGAGGTAGTGTTTACCTACACCAAATCATACATACGTATCCTAGTAAATCTGCTTAATTATCGTAATAAATGTACCTCATTATGGTACAAAACGCAAATTAATAATCCATATAAAAGTGAAATACTATCACCGCAAAAGTTCACTAGCACTGAACACAGGTTCTGTAAGATATGTTATACACTTCGGGTACACGATCTGGCCAAAGAAAACAATCGAAAGTGATACGCATTTATTTATTTAAAATAATTTTATTAATAAGATATTCTACATTAGTTGAAGTAGCCCTAATCTTAACGGCCAACGACTGTGTACTACAATATATGTGCAACAAGTGACTTTCCCTAAGCGAAACCACTCCGGAGGAAACGTGTCAGTACACTGCTTTATCAATGACGTATAGTGCAGAAGCGTTCCTTTAGAGACTTTAGAAGAAAAGGCGGCGGTTTCAAGAAGACGATTTGTTAAGCATTCTAAATATTATATTTTTTTGAAACTATACCAGTCACCTCTTTATTTTGTCATGTTTATTTTTCATAAGCGTATTTAAAAGAAAATCTTATTTTTTGTTGAATACTTAAAATGTATCGAAAATACCAAAAGATTTGAAAGTATAACCGAAGAATGATGAATATCGAACTTACGAGGTAGGCCATAAATTTTCGGCCTGATATAGAAAAAAAAAAACTTGGAAGAATATAAGAAATTTTATTGTTCAATGGAATCTCCCCTAACCTTTCTACATTTATTACAATGTTTAATTAATAATTCGATACCCTTATAAAAATAATTTGAAGTTTTTCCATCAAAATGTTCTATAACAGCTGTTTGTACCTCACCAAAAATCACAAAGAGCGATATCTGACCGGTGGATGTTCCAATTCTTGAAAGCTACATTCGCGAATGGTAGCTTGTGAAGCGGCAGCAGTATGGACGGGAGCATTACCGTGCAATAATTGCACACCTTTTGTCAATTTTCCACAGCGTTTTGTACGAATACTATCCTTTAATTTATGCAATAAAGACACATAATATGTACCGTTCACAGTTGTATTGCGCTTTTTAAAATCAATTAGCAAAATGCGCTCACAATCCCAGAATATTGAGACCATTACCTTTTTTGTTTATTGAACCACTTTTGCCTTTCTGGGACGAGGTTCGTCAGGGCACCGCCATTCCACGGGTTCCCTTTTCGATAGAGAATCGTGAAACAAAACCATTGTTTCATCCCCTGTGACAATGCACAGCAAAATTGGTTTTAGGTCGTCTTCACTCATATTTAAAAACGACCGCGCACATTCGACTCGACGTTCACGTTGGACCAGAAGTCGCGGTACCCATCTTGCACTAATTTTATTCATAACCAAATGGTCATGGAGAATTCGGCGAATACTTGTTTCGGATATGTTTCTTATCACTGCTAATTCCTTTGTTTTCAGACGATGATGTTCTGGCACTAAATCTACAATAATTGAAGTTTGTTGAGACGTTATCACTTCAATTGGTTTCAACTTCTAAATCGGAAATCTGCTGAAAATCTCATCGAAAAGTTGAAATAGGAAGGGGCGTTGAGTGATACGTTTTTCAAAAGGTCCTGTTATTAGCAATCTTTTGGCGCCTTAATTTTTAAAATCCGATCGTTTTCAGTTGTGCCCTTTTAAGATAAAAAAAATTGGAATTTTAAACTTTTAGATTTTTAGATAACATGATAATTGTTGAAAATAGCAACATTACGTTTGTAATTGTTAAAAAAGTAAAGAGTAAACATCGAGGTAAAAAAAAAAACGTTAAAGATATTTATTTGCAAATGTTGTTTTTACCTTCTACATTACCTTTTTAAAAAGCTTTGTACAATGGTTTACTCACTACAAGAAAGAATTGAAATCATTTTTATTTATGGAGAAGAACACCGTATAACAGTCCATATGTTTAATCAGAGATATTCAGACAAAAATGTTGGCCTCCAGTATGTATTAGATTTAGTTCATAAACTTCAAGACACTGAAAGTGTGTGCAACAAAAGTGTGAAGAATCTTAAAGTTTTAACTGAAGCCGCACAAGTTGATATGTTAGACCATTTTGCCATGAGTTTTTGAAGGTGGATACCAAACATCTCGAAGTTGTGCATAAAATCGTACGTTATAAATCTCTGAATGCATTCTTCCTCTACAAAATACAGCTTTTGCAACAGCGTGGCGAGACAATATGCAAAATCTTTACATAAAATAAATAAGAGCAGAAATTTAAACATTAACTTTATTGCACAACATTTTTTTACAACATATTTCTAAACCAATTTATAATTAAATGTTTTTCAAAATTATGTAAAAGAAAGTTTTGTCTTCTATCAGAATGCATATGTTTCCAAATAGAAAAGCTTCTTTCAACATCCATGTAATTGGTGCATTTTCTAACTTTGCAATATATTCTAAACTAAAATTAAAGTCGAAATCGTTTACTGTTTCACCTTCCAAAATTTTCTTAACTTTCTTCAATTTCAAATACCCCGCATTTTTATTTGTCATTTTTTTTTTAATTTGTCGTATATAAAATTGCCTATTGTACCCTTAACTTTCTTACATAGCATATCAAATTCGTCTACTATTTCAACTGATTCCGAGAGCGACATCCCTTGCGTTTCTAGTTTACGAATGGAACTTGAAACAAAGGTATAATTTGATTTAATATACAAAAGGTTTTGTAGCAATTCTGTTCGTGTTACTATCTCTTTACAGTTTTCTAGAGCAATGCAGTCAGCAGTTATTTCAAGTATTACATTTTTTATTCCTTCAAAATTATCGGCGTAAAAAATTGCGGCGTCTAACCATATACCACATCTCATAATAATCGGTTCAGGAGGCAACTTAACACCGGGAAGTCGCTCCTTATAAAATTGGATACCTAAAGGTGCTTTTAAAAATACTTCCTTGACATTGCTAATTAAATCATTAATCAATTCGGCTACACGATTGAACCCATGAGCTAAACAAGTGGTATGAATAATATAAAAAAAAATTAAATTTTGCGCGGCTTTTATCACGTATGATTCTGCGTCGAGCAATACTAGAAGTTTTCCACATGGTATACTTCCAGGTAAAAAGAAATTTGATAAACCTTCTTGAACGAATTGGGCAATTGTCACATTATTTATTTTTTGAAGTTCTTTAGAATAAATTAAATATGATTTACCTACAAAATCTTCATGAAGAATTCCTATTAACAAATGGGCAATATAACGGCCACACTTATCCGTACTTTCATCTACCATGATATAAATAAAATTATTTCCTACCAATTGTTGAAGTTCTGCTATTGTTTGCTGGTAACAAGATGTGACATAATTTTTTCGTAAGGTACTTTCGTCAGGTTTGCAATATTTTTGCAGAAATGATTTCAAATTAACATTGCTAATGGTATGTTAAACGAAATTAATGCGTTACACAGATCCGTATTATATTCTTCTTGTTCTCCGTTTCGTGAAGGTGATGCTACACATTGGTATATAGATTGCTGCACACATGCGGATCGCTTTAGTTTTTCACATTTTCCAATATGTGATGGAGTTTTAACGTGTTGATCACTCAGGTATTTTCTCTCACAAGACACCTACAGCAACAATTGTCATTTTATATTATCCTTTACTAGTTCAGGATACGGCTTAATCCATAAAGAAATTTTGTTCGCTATACTCATTATATGTACGCACAGTATTTAAAAACGTAACAGAATTACATGCTGTTTCGCTCAAAGATATTCAATGAATGAATAGTTTATTTGGGAATTAATAATAATAAAACGTATTTACCACATCCCTTCTGCTAGGCGAAATTAAACACGTCCAGTTCTTGGAAGAACGTATAAGAGAAACCAATGTAAAAGATTTATCGTTCTGAGAATTGTCCGTTGTCGATCTACATTAGGAATTAGTAGGAATTTTTACTAATAGAAAGGATAAGAAAAAGCTTAAATATGTAATATATGTAACTTTTGTAAAAATATGGATAGAAATGTCGAAATATCCAATATATGCAATCACTAATTAGCGCTAATTAACTTCAATTAGTGTAATACGTCTACATATAGACTATAATTAAAGATATGGAAAAAATAAAATATATGCACTTTGGATGGATATGTATTTGTAGTGATCAATTACTTGGGTACTTTCTCTCCGATCAGGCGTCTAAGCTCCGATATGGTATACAAAGTTCTACGGAAATAGTACACACACCAAAAACAGTTAAATGTTTCGCGCTCATACTAACTGAATATAATTTGAAAAGGTGTAATTGCGGTACTACATCATGTATCAAAAATATGTACTGAGCAGTAGATTAGTGGCGTCTCTTCCCCCACAACAGGAGAATTTGAGTATTTCTTTTTATTTCATAGAAAAATGTAGATCGAAAAGGATATCCCCTAATAAGGAATAACGTATATATATATAGGAAGACGTTAATCCTAACAAACATTGTCGACGTTTTGGAAAAGAAAATCATAAATTCCACACATTTACAGTGTGTATTGTGCTGGAGTATATTGTCGTATTAGTGGTTTTAATAAATTCTAATTTGCAACTCTTACATATCCGCATAACAATATTTTTTTCTAACATTTCAAGCAATAATCGTGTAAAGATGTATTATTTCAGATGCACATTTGTAAACAGACATAAAATGACGAGTATTGAAATAAAGGTGAGAACTTGGGTAGGTATTGCGTAGATATACATTGATATTTAATTCAATTTCATTATGATATGCTTGCAAGTGTATGTCATGTTATGTTGCTTAAGAACATGTTAACATAATTTGCAACTATTATGTTTACAATGAAAGTAAACAATTTCTGCACTTAGTATTGCCAATATTAGTCTTTCATTAGTAGCATTTTCAGTTTACGAAACGTAGGTGGTGTAATGTTTCAGTTGATTGCTGAGGTGAATCTTCGAATGACCGCATCATATGAAATTAGAATCAATTCGACAGCAAGATGAGTGACGATGAGGAAATTTTGAATCTCCAAAGCAACGAACCAAAGATAATAAAATCAGAAACAACAAGAAAATTATCTAGGAGAGAATTGCCTATAGGGAGAAAAAAACGGGTCCAATATTTTATACTTTATGTGATCGACAGTATAATATCGTTAGTGTTTGTTGCACCGATGGTGATTTCATTTTGGCGTGGTACATGGATTTTATTAGATATTCACATTCATCTTTTTCCGCCATACGCAACCGGAGTTTTCGGAATCATCATCCATACGTGCTTCGTGTTGATGCGTCAGTTCATAAAAGATTACTTTGAGGAAGAGACTGAAAGAGCAAAGAGAGATCCCATCTTTGTGATTATTCGAAGATTTTATACGTACAGTTACAGTGTTATATCGGTAATGCAATGGCGCGGCTGTTGGACTGCTTTCGATCATTTTTTTGTTGAAAGAAAGGACAATGTGTTAACATGGACTATTTCTGGAACTTTGCTTTCTCTCTGTTCGCTTATAGTGCTCAAATCCTTAACGAATTCTCTTGCTACTCCATGTATTTTGATTCTGGATTCCTTAGATGCGTGTTACGAGATACCTACGAGATATCGCACTATGGTAAGTTCTTAACATACATTTAATTAAACTGCAAAAACTTTTTAATCAGTTTAATGACGTATATGTTAAACATTATCAGGGAATGACTACCAATAGTCAATAGAAAAGTACTTGTTTAAAAAAAAAAATCCGTTACGAATAAGATCCAAAATAGTGATTCTTCTATAATAGTTGTTTTCTAGTTAAAAATTATAGTGATTTTTTTCATAAATAACGTTTTGTACTACCAAGCTATACGTTATCTGTTGTTTAAGGTTTTCAAAATACTTACCAAATTAAAAAAATATATATTTTTATAATAATCTTTCCCTGTACGTATATTTATCGAGCTATTCAAAAAGAAACTGTACCTACATATATAATAACATATTTCAATTTTACAATCATCCAATTTGACTGTTTGAAAAGTATATAGCGTGAAAATTTATGTATCATACTGTAATTATAGAAAAGAGAACCACAGCAAACTGTTAAACCATTCACAAGTGATGAAAGCGTAATTGTTACCTAACGCAATGACATAGGTACCTGCTAAAACACTTGCCAAACAGAAACAAAGAAATTATACTTCAAAACCAATTAGTACGAAAGAAGAATGAAGTTTTCTCGAACTACTTTCTATCACATGAGCTATTTATATCATTAAACAATGTTTTATTCGTACTGAATTTTCACACTACTACATACATACATTAACTGGCAAAGCATCATTTTCGCAGCTTGTTCATAAATGGTACATAAATATTAAAATATACAAAACAATTATTCTATCATAACTTATGTATTATTAAGTATTGCTTATGATGTTTAATTAAGCAATATTCTAATGTTGACAATAACATTTATTTTGAATCTACTAACTACTTAACACTGTAAAATAGCATAAACCAAGGACTAAATATAACTACCTCTGGCTCCTACAATCAATTTTTGCAGTATATAAATTATGCTAATTGTTTTAGTAATAAGCACTTATTCTTTGTATACACATAATATATATTTAATTTCTCAAGGCAAATATTATGTTCATTTCATTCATAAGTATTAATTGATTAAAACATCATGAATTGAGTGTTAAAACATATCTACATCAAGTGTGGCTATAATTGAAAATACAGGTCTGTTTCGTGTTCTCTTAATACATTTCCTATTAGATAGATCCTTTTTCCCTATTCATAATAATTTCCTAATTACTAATTCCGTTAAACCAAGAAAGCTCTCTATTACGAACAACTGGAGTTACGAGCTGCAAAATAAACCTTTATTTCGTCCATGACCTCTCTATTTGATGAGATTCTTTCCCATACAGTCATTTTGTTATATATATATATATATACATGGGCTGAAAAGTTCCGGGCCTAACACATAGATGACGCTAGTTTTATTGCAGTCACCTTTCTCTCATTTAGTACTAACCTTCAAAACACAGCTGTTAAAATTTCATGATATTCTATTCATTAGTTTGTGAGTTACTGTGCTAAGAGTCACGCTACTTTTGTTATTTTCAAAACAATGGATCAAAAACAATTTCGTGTTTTAATTTTACGCTGCTTCTTGATGGGAAAAAATACCGTTCAAGCGAAGCAATGGCTTGAAAAGTGTTATGGGGACTCCGCTCCATCAGAAACAACAATAAAACGTTGGTTTGCTGACTTCAAACGTGGTCGTAGAGACACCGATGATGCAGAACGCATCATCGCCTCATTTGGACGTCAAATGAGGTGATAACACCGGAAAAGAATGATCGAAAAGTGAAGTTGCGTTAGTTAGCTGACATCGTAAAGATATCAAAAGAACGTATTGGCTTTATATTGCATGAGCATTTGACTATGAGAAAGCTCTGTTCAAAGTGGGTGCCGCGTTTGCTCACTGTTGACCAAAAACAAGAACGTGTTGATGATTCTGAGCAATGTTTGGCCATGTTTAAACGTAACAAACCGGAATTTTTGCGTCGATATGTGACAATGGATGAAACATGGATCCATCACTTCACTCCGGAATCAAAACGATCTTCATCTGAGTGGACAGCAACTGGTGAACCTCGTCCAAAGCGCCCGAAAGCACAACAATCGGCTGGAAAGGTTATGGCCTCGGTATTTTGGGATGTGCGTGGTGTAATATTCATCGAATATCTTGAGAAAGGAAATACCATCAACAGTGAATATTATATAGCGTTATTGGAGCGTTTGAAGGCGGAAATTGCAAAGAAACGACCGCATATGGTAAAGAAAAAAATGTTGTTTCATTAAGACAACGCACCGTGTTACAAGTCAATCAAAACAATGGCAAAACTACAATTGAACTTCGAATAGCTCCCACCGTATTCGCCAGATTTAGCTCCCAGCAGCTACTAGCTGTTCGCACACCTCAAAAAGTGCTCGCCGGTAAGAAATCTCGCACGAATGAAGAGGTTATCGCTGAAACTGAGGCCTATTTTGAGGCAAAAGATAAATCGTTCTACAAAAGTGGTATTGAAATGTTAGAGCGGCGCTGGAATGATTGCATTGCTCTTGATGGAGATTACGTTGATGAATAAAGCTAATTTTGAACCAAAAAAACGTGTTTTCTTAGGCCCGGGACTTTTCAGCCCATGTGTTATATATATGACAAGAGAAAAAAATCCAAGAATATCAAATCCGGAAAATAAGGTGGATGCAGCACCCGTTCCTACCATAAATCGACCAGTTTCACTGTTGCAACGGAGGATTAATGAACAGGTGCACAGTCTAGTGGAAAAGCACTTCTTTTTTCGGCAAATTACTAAACAAACCTAGTATCCACATAACGCAATATATATTGTAAAAGTAAGTCAATGGCATTGATAATGAAAAATTCCCAGTTACAAAACTTGATACTGAAAGAGGTGTTCCAACCAACACTTAATCAAAAAGTTTTGCTTAACAAGAAAGATTAATTCATTAGCGGTATACATGTGGCAATAATTTTACACCAACGAGGGATGTCTTTTAAGTTTTGCATTCTGGGACATGGAGCGCTCCACTAATCAAATGTCAGCACTAAAAATTAACCTCCACATGTAGTTGACCTAAATCCAAAGTTTCAGTGTAATATGTGTGGTGTTACAACGAGGTGTTAAAGTTTTAAAGTTAGTTGAAAGATGGAAAGAAGGAACTAGGGTGAATTGGTCTCAAAAATCCTCTGCCATGAATTATTCTGTAATTTTGTTGTTGAATTATTTTTTTATTTCGTTAGCTAAGGAAAACTCCTTATTTGGACGAAGGAAACCTAGCCTACTGCCTATGGTTGCCTATTGATAAAACATGAATTTTCTCCATTCTCGAATAACTTTGATAGCAATACAACAAATGTATAAATTTGTTAAAAGGTTATAAAGTGCCTACAATATTTTATGAACACACCTCGTATATTACAAAGGAAGATTATAAGAGATGAATTATTAACTGATGAAATGTAATTTTAGTCTTTTAAGCAAACATCATTAATTATAAAACAACTTCAAATGGTGGAGAAAGTAGTTTTTAATTAACATTACCAGGAAAGAAAGTAATTTATTTAAATTGATTTAGGTAATGATTTTTGACTATACCAGAAAAAAATTCTACTTTTATACAGTAGAGATACATACATTCAGAAATCTTCATATATATGTTTCTTAGAACGTTTGCTTGCTTGCGTAAGATGTAATTTCTTTTCTAAGATACATTATTTAAAAGTTAACAATCGGTAAATATAAACATGAATCTGCTACGGTCTACAAAGTTTACATAAAGAAACACTTTCTTCTTATTTCTTTTTGTTTACTGATCAGTGTTGTGCACGCGCTATGCAGGATACCAAGTGGTCCAGAGACTTTGGATTATACAAGATACAACAAATTCCAGAGCCCAAAAAGAGGGCGATTCATATACCTGTGGTTATACTTGCGTTTTTAGCAATGACGTTATTTTTAATTGTAAGTAAATTTACGTTAAATCGGCTATGCACGTAATAGTTTTTATAAATTTCCAAGGCACTATAATCACGAAAATTTCAACAATTGGCAATATTTAAGAATAGTTGAAAGAACCCTACAAATAAATACTTTTAGTTCTTTTTCATTATAATATAATATTCTTCTAATGCTGTTTTCCATTACTGGTAATATTTATAATATTATACAAACTTCTATACTCTGGAAAGAAAAAAGAAACAAATTAGAAAAAGCTTATAGCGTATATTTTCTACAAATGCTTCTCCTAAGAGAGATATCCGTTAAGGTAGCGTATTCATTTACATTTTAAATGTACTTTCATTTTTCATCTACTTAATCTATTAAGTAGCAAATACATGAATATACAAGTAATAGTAAGTAATCGCCTGTATGTTATTCTTTGACATAATCTATAATTATTGATAATTAAAAAATTACTGATAATTCTCTAATACAGTTTTATTATATATATATTGTTAAAATAAAAGAATAATTTACATTTTATGATGGTTTGACTCTTGTCGTATGTGTCAACAATTAAGTTTTGAAACTTTCTAATATTGCAGTTATCGAATGTATTGAAATAAACTTTTCTGTTATTTATACAAATTTCTGGAAGTTTAAAAGTTGGCTCTGGCATCTACTTTAAAATATAAAAAAATAAATATAAGGGCAACCAAAGTTACTTTTCTCTATACACAAACTGTCCCTTCCTACATCTCTAGCTGTTTTTGTGTTGTTAATGAGCCGCACAACGGGGTTATAAGCTAACTTGTATAACTGGAAGAACCGTAAGATGTGGAAAGTGTGTGTAGAGTGTTCCATGGTCTTGTTACTAAACATCTCTTTACCGTAAAGGGTGAAAAACGCGGTTAATTATTCGGGAGCATACCGAACCCGAATAAAGTTATGGAAGTTTAGAAACATACACTATC
Organism: Trypoxylus dichotomus; assembly: GCA_023509865.1. Classification (NCBI taxonomy): domain Eukaryota; kingdom Metazoa; phylum Arthropoda; class Insecta; order Coleoptera; family Scarabaeidae; genus Trypoxylus; species Trypoxylus dichotomus. The sequence goes on from CM042078.1 coordinate 49,405,296, forward strand.
GTTCGTAAATTAAGGACAACCTTGCGAAATCTGGACTAGGATTCAAGTCAACCCATTTTTAATAAGAAAGAAACATGTTTATTTGTTGAGAATTGAAGTACTACTAAAACGGGGGAGATTATATATTTAATAAAAAAATACGCATACAGCATAAGATCCACTTCCATTTAAAGTTTCTGCATTGATTTTAACTCACTTGAAATGAAGGAATTTGCTTTGTTGAACTCGCACTCAGCTGACGCACCTTTTTTCTAGTTCGTCCCACAATTTCTTTCTAGGGTTGAAATTCAGTCATTGTGGTGGACAGAGCATATTAGCAGCAAATTGGAAAATTAGCTGTTACTTTCACCAAGAACTTCTTTAGAGACTTGGTGTTAAAGCATTTTATACTTTAACACTCTAACGGATTAAGGTCTGGACGAGGTAGGCTAGCCAATCATCTGTTTTAATAAAGTCAGAAACGCTTTGTTTTCCAAGCGCACTCTACTGAAAGCTTCAGTGTGGTTTTGAGATAGAGGACGATGTTCAGTAGTTTTGTTACTGTTTCTAAAATAGTTTTTAATACACTTTCGTAGTTTCTTCACAAAAATGTAACACCAAAGTGCTACTGCAACTGATTCCCCATTACAGTAGCTGAGTGCTAGCTTGTTTCAACCTGTCCAGTGAGTTTTCTTGCTTCTTCCGAACTCGAAGCGTCGGCCATTTTGCTGCCCTACTTTTCTTTAACACATCATTTACTAAATGATTCAGTGGCCTTTTAGGAGCTTCCCAGAAATAAATCTTTGACAAAGCTTCATTTCTAGTCACTGTACCTTTTTTGTTTTCTAAGAGAATTTCGTCGAATTCTCTACTTAGTTGCTTTAATAGCAAATTTGGCACGAACAACTCATACAGCACCGGATCTTTCATAAACATTTAAAATTTCAGTAAACCGAGCGCGATTGTTTTTTTCACCTCATTCCATCAGAATGTTAAGTTATTTTTTTTTAGTTCGAAAAGTACAAAATATGAACTACCAATTTGATAGATTATATTGAAACAAAAGTGCTTATGGTCAATTAATATTTTAGATTGAATTTTTGTAACAAACACTTATAGCTAGACTAAACAGATATTCCTTTTGAAATAATTGAGTATTTTTGATTACATGACCTCGCGGACATTTTTAATCGCCTTTGGCTTTGAACATATTCGGTAACATGATTTATTTATTACAGGAAATATTTAAGTTTTGCACCACAGTTCATATCGACTTCAAACCTGGAGTATATTATCGATAACCTATAGTCCGTAAAATATCATTTAAATCGTTTTTCCTAAATATTGTATTACTGCCGTATATCATTAATGATTTAACAAATATTAATTAGCACTCCTCACACATGACATATTATTTTATCTGCCGTTTAGTAACCGACAATTTTGTATAGACTATTTCAAAAACCTGCAATCGACTTGTACGATTGCCTTTAGTTTTATAATCACACATCGCACTTTTCCGGTTCAGAAGAAAAACTACTGTTAAAAACTTCCTGTTTAACAAAGCACTTATACCTAACAAAACCATCAGCCATACAATAAGATTATTAAATATGACCTGTATATCTTGATCTACATATTGCATTATGCTAATGATGTCTACTTATCATGTGCAGCGCTGATGGTCATAAATTTATACAAATATTTTTTACAATATTCTCATTTCAAAAAATGTATTTTTCGATCCAATTCGTAGTAGATATAAATGAAATAATAAATATTCCAGAACATTTAAATTTCTTTCCTAATTATCGAACTAATAATAATAATAGCAGAAAAATTAGAAATATCTGTACCCACTTATCGAAAACAGCGTTACTAGTACTTAGGTAGTATGATTATATCGCTGATTATTCAAAGATTTTTGTCAAAAATTAGCTGTTGGCCGGAGTTACTATAGCACCCCGCTGTATATACAGATCTAGTATAAAATAGATATGAAAAATAAATCTACTTAATTAAAATAAAAATGAATCTTTTTGAATTGGAAAATATTGCATACAAGACTGAAACTTATTCTATTTAATTTTTAAATATTTAGTAACGTGCTGGATATTTGAGAACACTAGTTCTAACACTCTTAGAGCGTGCAGGTTATACAATAAATCCATTGATGTAGCATTAATCAGTAGCTAAACCAAAACTTCGGTAAAATATTTCTAATTTCTCACAATTAATGTATTCCAAAGATTTAGTACACATAAAAAATCCCACAAGACAATAATAGCAATACACTTAATGAGGAATTAAGGCCCTATTAATGTATGTTTAACGCGCTGATGCTGTAAAGTTAACTAGGATTTGCATATTATACTGTTTATTTGAGCATCTAGATTTTGTATTACACAAGAAACATAAAAATCATCGAATAAAATTTATATTTTCTTAACAAGTTATATTTCCTTCCCCCATCGCTGTCGAAATCATGACGTCATCATTAATTTGTTTAAGTAGGATCGTCATGTTTTGTCATCAAGGATAAAAGTCCATTGTCTTCTGACAATGGACTTTTGCGGCTACAGTCCACAATTGTTAGAATCTTGTCTCTAATGACCTGGCTAATTGGTCGGCGTTCCAAAGTTGTAATTCTTCGAGAATCCTAGCTAGTCACTTCAGAAAAAATCTAATGAAGTTAGACCGAGCAATCGCGCCAGCCATTCCACAAGCTACGTCATCTTATCCAACAATTGGCAAATATTTCATCCAAGTGTTGCCTAACAGGTGGAACATAATATGGTATAATGAAAATAGGCATCGTCTTACTAATAGCAAATAAACGCATTGGAAAAATCTGGGTGTTCTAGGTATAAGAAACTGTAGGTACATCTTACCATTCACAAAACAGGAACCTGGGTAAATTGTTTTGATGATATTTTTGTATAACTTTTTATTCCAAGTAAAAACTTACTATCGCATTTTGAAGTGTTGCAATATTTTCGTAGTTTTTATGCGATTTCTTACAGTTGTAAATACGGTTATGAAATACGATTCAATTGAGATTGTTCATTTTCTTACGGATAATGATTTACATACTTTTTGCGATTTATTATAATTTATACTCTTTATACTCTTGTCCATAAACACGTGATTAAATTAAGAAGGAAATTACTAATTAGGTAGTTAATAAATAATACATTATGTTCAAAATTGTAAATGCTAATTTACTAATTCAATTATTTCAATAATTCGAATAACATTGTAATCGCCTACTACATAATTTTCAGATTATTTTGATGTTGGCCCTTAGCCCCACCAAAGAAAACGTTATCCAAATACCGCAAGCTAAAAGGGCAGACATTTCGAACATAATAAATTATAACGCGCATCCCTTTCAAAACATTCTAAAGGGACGTATCCCATCAGCTTTCTCAACTCCTTCGGAAGAGACTGTAACTTTTGTCCCGCGAAATATTCAGGACGTTATTAGAAATTCAAAACGGCAGCAGCAAGTTGTTACAGCAGAAGAAAATTTAATTCAACAAAGCCAAAATACTCTGTCATTTCCTGTAAACACTTACGGTCAACACGATCCCTTTTACATCTTCAAACCGCAAGACATAAGTGAAGTTAACCTTCTAGCAACCAGCAACGTTCGATTTGCACCGCCGCTCTGGGTTGACTTAAACAGTGAAAAGGAGAAGAAGAGAATACTAAAACGTTTCCAAAGAAATCCTCTCAATGGAGTAACAAGTCATCGCATTCATTTAAATACATACACCGAACGAAGCAATCGTTAGAAGATTTATTATTTATGTTACATTTTCCATTTATTTATTGTGTTTGTGCATGTATTCGTTTTAATAAATTGTTAACGTTTTGTTTTACTTTACATTAAGTAACTTGTTACGACTTTTACAATAATCCTTTTATTATTTCTTTGTTTTTTTAATTTGTTACACGCCTAGAACGTAGAAAAGGATTCTAACGTACTTAACAGGTAATACAGGGTGGGGCATAAAGATCTCTCAGATTTTGAAGAGGTTTAAAAAAATGAAGAGATTTAACTAGAGAATATATGTTTGAAAAGAACATAAAATAGTTTTTTTAAAAAAGCGCTATATGTAGAGAACGGATAATTTTCGTGAAACTTTCGTTAAAATTTTGTGAAAAAATCAAATGTTCCAGAAAAAAGACCTTTTTAACAAAAATGTATCACGCTAACTAAACGCAGTATTACAGACATATACCAATTTGGAAGCAACGTAACAGATCTATATCTTTTAATTTTAGGATAATAGTACTATATGAGCTTTTGCTTTAGGTTATAATAGGGGTGCCAACCATGCAACAATATGCAATATATTTTTAGTTAATCGCAAACACTATACAGTTCAACATAATTTGAAAATATACTTACCATTAGATCTCATAATTGCAAAGGACCGTTTAGGAAATGTCCTGTTACAACGGTATAACCTTCCGAGTCTGTGGAGATGACACCTACAAAGTTAAGTAGTTTCTTACTGCCTTTGCAAAATTAGACGATCCAAATAATGTCGATTATCAAAATCGATTAAGCATATGTACAACAAGTTTATGTGAATAAACAAAATTTCTTCTAACAGAGTCCACTTATATGGTTTATCTTTAAAGTAATGATAGATATTGTTTTATATTTATCAATGCATTTTATAGAATTAGGCTTTCGTTACTATAATTTCATTGTTAATTCCTATAAGTAATAAGATGATACGATAGTAATATTAAAATCGTTTCAACATCAACCAATAACTAAAGATTTAAATTATATGCTCTATTAAGGAAGAGTACGAATGTACAATTTCGATAGAGGTAAGATGTTTACATGTTTTCTGAATATTTGAATTCGTTGATGCGTGCACATAAAACTGTTTTGTATGTATGTATGTACTAAATTACAAATTTACGGCAGACAGTTCTGCAGTTGTATCTAACGAAAAACGATACCTCCAGAGCAGTATCTAGAAATAACGCCGTATTGAACAGGAAATTTTGTAATACGTATTAGACAATAAATTTAAAGTATTTCGAATATTTCTCGTTCGACTGCTTATAGTATTCTGGGGGAAAAAATAATCACTTTTCTTATATCGCTTGTCATCAAAAATTTCTGCCGTTAGATTATGAAGAACGGTTTCGATTTTGTGAAGATATGTTAAACGTATAACCGACCATATTACTTAAAATAATCTGCATTTCGGATGAAATTGTAAACACTTCATTCGTTTAATCTCAGTAGAGAAAATCATAATCTGATTATCTTTTTATCAAGAAAAAAAAGCCAACATTGCATTTGCTTAGCTGGGACTTACAGAAGATTATGAAAAACGGTATCGGTTTTGTGAAGATATGTTAAACGTATAACCATGATATTACTTAAAATAATGTGTTTTTCGGATGAAATTATACATATTTCATCCATTTAATCTTAGCAGAGAAAATCATAATCCGGCTATCTTTTTATCAAGACAAAAAACCAACTTTGCATTTGCTTAGCTGGGACTTACAGACGAGTAGTTCGTTAATGTAATCGACATGGGAGTTACATTATTCTTTTAATCAATTACTTAAACCGCCTGTGTCAGTTGTGTCAAAATAATATTTAGCATCTATGTATATTTAGTTGTGCTTTTACGACAAGTTTCCTATACCGCAGCGAATTCGGTACTTACAGAATATCAACTTTGTTCGCATAATATTTATTGGATGTTTTACATACAATTATCGGTAAAAACAACCATATATACGCCTACCAGACGGCTTACCAACAATACAATTCCTTTGAGAAATTAGTGTATTCGTTATGACAGTCACAAGAAAGAAATGAAAAAAACTACTTCTTTATTTTGATCTAAACTTTGTATATATTAGATAAAATTGATATAAAGTTATAATATTAGATTAAACTAGAAGTATATGAAGTTATTATATAAAATTAATAAATATTTTTTGGAAGAAATAGAGCTTAATTGCAAAAGTTTATTAAAACCACATTACCTTATATTTTTGCTTATAGCCCAAATTAAGATATCACAGTATTATTATCAATGTAATCTAGATACGCAATATTTATAGAATAATAAGTTGTTTTTATTGCATTTGATATATGTACATAAGAATTATTATTGGAAGCAACTCATCAGTCAGTCTATTTTCAAATTTTCTATTGACTTATCTATTCAAAGCATAGGATTAAGTACTTAAGCTTATATTTTATATACTTTATTACTCCTAGGAACCCAGTGATGCGTCTTAAATTTATGGTACTATCTTGTCAGTGTCAAAGTATCAAAACCGATTTTGATAACATCTCGTGTAATATTTTAAGACATATACCTGAATTAATCGTGTAATCTTTTAATTAAATTAATGTAAACGTGTTAAATAGATGAATTTTTTTAATTTCTTTTGAGTTTTGAACTGCAATCGGTTTGACTTTATTCTGTTCAAGTCAATAAGTAATATATGTATATGTAAATAATTAAACTATATTTATGAGCCCTTCAACAAATAAAATGGTATGGGCGGTGTTTACTTTGATCTTAGCTCAGCCTTTACTCTGTAGTAAACTCAGCTTACATTGTATTCTTGGAATGCCCTTAAAGAGACTATCTAACATTTTACTCTACCCCTTAGTAGCAATCATCACAACTTAATGTGTTTACCAAATCAAAGTTCCATATTTAGGTTTGCACAGCCTTCAATGCTGTCTGACTATCCACAAAAACACTGGTTGGTGCGCATTAAACGACTTTCTTGAGAATCTATTTAGCATATAGGTGTATTATGTTTTAGTGTTCAACAATATCGCTCAAAGTAAACTTCTAATATTGCCTCCACACAAGCGGGGTCACTAAGCACACTATATACCACTTTTATAACCATAAGTCTAATACAATGCAGGTTAACATTTGATCATGTTACGAATCTATTTTTAGTATTCTCGTAAAAAAATATCAGAAAAATATAATTTCTTTCGTAAATTATTGTTGTAAGTATAAAACCAGGTATCTTGTATCTCAATTTCGTGTAGTTGTTAGATATGATTATTAAGTAATAGTTAAATAGGTACTTCTTGGAAATTATCATAGTGGATTATATATATTGCTTCTTTGATCTAAAAAGATGATGCACGACATTTACTTGTTTTGTAGTTATTGTTCCTTTCTATTAGATGAAGCAAATAAAATAAAAGGCTGTTGTAATTGCTGTAAGCAATGCTATTAACTTAACTGTGTTATTACATGCCTTGATAGTTCCTCACGCGAAAACAAAACATATAAACAAAGCTGATAGCGCCGTAACAATCACCGTACGTACACAAACAAACGAAAAGAGGACAATAAAATATTCCATTCATACAAGAGTTTGACCATCAGACAGACATCAATGGTAGCTTATCATCAGCGCACGAAAGCGCTTTTGCTTTGTCCGCGCTTTATTGTCTACACATCGTACTTACTTTACAGCCGGCGAATATAATCCGTTTTAATAAATTGTCAACACGTCTTTGATTCGACGTTTATCACGTGGTGTCCCCTCTATGGCGAGGGTGTCCACGCACAATACATGTTGTACATATATCGCGTTAATAATAATGGACAAGATCAGTACTACTATATGCACACACTCATCAGCAATGATAAACACATACATCCATGTCAGTTGAAACGAGCGATGCTCCAAATGGTTTATTTACATTTTGACCGTCGCGTCTTCAACTTACCGTCGATCGTAACACTGCGCTAGTTATGTTACTAAAAAACTCAATGTCCATTATTCAGACGAGGTGATAAATATTTGCAAACTAATCGGAACATTTAACCGAAAAAATGCGCGGTAGTACCGCCGGTATAACGACCACGCTAAAAGGAGGAAGTTCAACTCATTATCTCTTTCTGTGCATTTTGGATAGTGTATTTTCAGGTGTCGTAGTAGCACCAGCCGTTGTCGGTTATTGGCGAAGCATTTGGGCATTAATGACCATCTACGCTTATCCGGATGATAGCGTTAAGAGCGGTGTTATCTCAACAGCTATAGGTGTTGGCGGACATTTGATATTCGTTTTACTGCAAGACTTTCTGATAAAACACCTCCATCCAGATAAAAAGCGTATCTTTTACTACGTTTGCTCTCGAATATATACAACGTGTTTTGGATTCGTCTGTGTAAACGGCTGGAGAGGACCATGGCTTCTTCTCGATTATTATACCAACTCTGACTTGACAGTACTGGCATCTCTTGCTGGAATTAGTATCATTATCTTAGCTTTCCTAAGGACGCTCAGAAATGTTTCGGCGCCACCCTTTGCTCTAGCAACGGATCATGTTAAAAATTATTTTGCTGTTCCTACAATGTTTAGAATTAAGGTAAGCAAAACACATACAAATACAATTATTTCACCTAAAAACGTTAGGCGTGCTTTTGTTAAGCGTGAAAATGACCAAATTGAACTGATCAAATTGTATACTCTTATAATCTTAGATAGAAATCAGAAATTTTACCAATTAGGATAATCTGTGGGATAAGATCTTCTGAATAAAACAAATGAAATACGTGCATGCCGCGTTTTAATAATGTATGTAGTATATACAGAGTTAGTAGAAAATCCGGGACTATACTATTATGTCCATGAGACTTATAGGCTTAAAATTTCATATAGTAGAATTAAGACATCCTTTGATTATTTTGAAGTAAATAAACATTGCCTGTTAGTAAATATCTACGCGGTCCAGTCGCCATCTTAATTTTTTTTAATGGTAGTACGGATCTTATATTAAATATGCGATGGACTTATATCGCCTCTACGATGACAGTAAATTTGTTTAGTTTACTTATAAAAAAAAAGAAATTAAACTATACTTCCTAATGTACAATTAGTAAAATAAACAGTTACAATAGGAAAATCGGAAGTATTGAAATTAAATTTTCAAAATGTTGCCCGTTCACTTCCGCATAGTAATAAATTTTTTGTTCAAAATTTCTAAAAGGCTTATTTAAATAATCCAAGGGCACTTATTATATTTCATACCATACTTGATTTTTCACATCTTCTAGATTTGCTGGTCAATTTACATTAACCGTCTCCTCTCTATCCATCTTTGGGAAAGGGAAATATCTAAAAATTCCCGAACTACATGGATATAATATAACGGAGCGCCGTCTTATTGAAAATCACAAATCGGAAGTAAATTCTGAACTGTGAGAGTAATATTTTGTTGCAGCAGGTCTAATTGTTTCTGATCATGGGGTGCACTTTCATTGAAATTAAGCGATTATAAGAAGCAGCGAGCTTTTCACTCCAATGCGGGTTAAAGTTAGCACAATATCTACAGTTACAGTTACTGTCCGTTTTATTAGGGCCACCTTATAAATTTAAGCTTTCTAAAGCTTTATCTAAATAGTTCCCTAAATATCTTTCTAAGAAATTGAGAAAGAGATTACCTCTTTCCTATTATTATTCCCCTCATGAATTATTCTGTACTGTATAGAAGATGGGTAGGAATAAAATTAAAAGACACAGTAATCCGTAGAATATTATTTGGATAGGTTACTATTGTAGAAAGAATATTTATCTGTTTATATAACAACGTTTTGTGTGTTTACGTATTAGTGTTGCACTGTAAGTTATTGCTTATATGCGCTTTATATTTTTTCGTTATGGGAAATGGCGACCGGACTTGAAAACAATCAAAAATTTTTCCAATTCCACTATAGACTTTCTACTGGTCTCGTATATGTTAGAATTAGGATAAAAATTGGAAAGCTTCAATTCCATGTGTGTGATGTATATTAAACGTTTTTAAACTAACACACTGAGTGAAATATCTATAGTTCCATGACTTTTTGAACAGAATATGTGGTTTTCTTAATATCTTGGACAAATTATACATTAAAATTAATGCAGAACTGCAAAGAAGCACAAATGCAAGAAAAAATAACAATAAAAAATTTATTACATTTAACACAGAGAAACAAGTCGAAACAAAAGAATATTGCCTATCAATTTCATCAATGTTGAAATAGAAATATCGTTCCCACACCTCATTATCGCAGATTCTAGTTCTTTGAGACTATCGCATTGTTTATTATTGGCATACACCTCTCTTGCCAATATTCTTCAAAGATTTTCGATTTTATTTTTTCAGTAAATCGATTTCCTTTTGATGAAACCGCTTATTTGCTTGTCTGAAATTATGGATAACTGCACTGCCTTGCTAAAATGTCCAGCCTTCCGACGGCAATTGTTCATCAAAGTCTATCAGAACCATTTTCAGAAGTTGTATATAAGAATTAGAATTTATTCGCGCAAAAATATATGCGTTTATTGTTATGGGTAAAAGCCATTCAAACGATTACACCACCGCCACCAAAACTTCGACTCATCGCAAACTTCAGTGTTGTTGCGCAAATCGTGGCAATAATCTTTGAAACCATCAGACCCGTTCAAGTTAAATTTCTTCTCGTTAGAAAATATGACGTTGTTCTACTCATGACCCCATCTCATATGATCTTGAGCAAGTTTCAGTCTTGCCTGTTTATGTGTCTCTCTTAATGGTGGTTTTGAAATCGTTTTTAGCCAACAAAAACGTTTACTGCCGAATAAAATTTGTCGTACACATCTGTTTGTTAGCGATAAATTTAAAATACATTTTATTTGTTGCGCGGTTACATTACCAGAAGAGGCTAACAGACATATCGATACACGCTACCCTCGAATTAGTTTCAGATCACTCCCGTTAGCGCGATTTTTTCCGTAGGAATTGCCCAACTTTATAAAATTGTTGTTGAGATTAGCTATAGATCGATTTGAAAACTCCACCTCTATATATACATATATATTTAACAATAAATAAATTCTTGAAGCGCCGAAAGGTAATGGCTAATTTCGTAGAATATCTGTCTAACTCTCTGTGGAATTATCGAAATTTCGTCCGTATTTATACGTTTATGTGGCAGGTACTTCCCCTACATATCTAACAGTTGTGATTTCCAGCTCATACCGTTGCTTAATGTTTATAGGGCAGCTAGAAAACTATATGAAACTATAGAAATTTCGCTGACTGTAGCTGTTACCGGGAGCTTAAAGTAAAATTGTAAATTCAATCCCGATTAAGGTTTGTCAGATAATCGGTTAAAGATTAATAATATTAATAAAGGAAACCAATTGGTGAAGCGCTTTGTAATTTTTGTTTTGAGCACATATAAAAAATGTTTTTAAAAACATTCCTTGGTCACCAGTACTTAATGGATTTCGATAGAATATAAGATTACGATTAAAACAAATGGTCGTAAAATTGATAACAAAGCAGTTATTAAATGATTAATAACGCAAAATTACCTTATATCACATTGGTTATATAACAATATTAAGCCATACAACGACCGTTGGTAAAATTATTTTATTATACAATTTATTCCATTTGTTAATTGGTCCACTACTATTTTTGTTATCTTCAAGAAACCCCTGCAAGGGTCTTTAATAAATAAAATATAATTTAAATGAGAATTCGAAGCTTTTTTTATAGTATTTTGTTTAAATAGGATATTAATTATTGCAAGATTGTACTAATTTACTAACTGATTATAACTTTGATTGCGTAATAACTTGGCCAGCGGTAAAGGGGTTAGGTTATGTAAAGTAATAACCCCACGGACGTGAAACATTTTACACAAGTATAATTTACACGCAAGATTCTTACAGCTACGACAAGTTTAAATAGCTTATAAGTCCGTTGGGTCACACATTTAGAAAAATCATGAAATTTTACACAATTTATCATACGTTTTAAGAAATTGAACAAAACTAACACAACAAATGAAACGAACACGACAGAGAAGGCAGTCAAGTAGAAAAAGATTTACAAGAGATACTATAATATATTGCTGCGTATGGATCTCAGATAGTCCTTACAACTTGTAATTGCTGGGAATTTGTTTCCTTCTTTCGATATTGTATTGCTCTGGTTCTTTTTCTTGTGTGGAAAGTTCCGTTTGCACCAAATCTTTCCATTAACTTCTCGAAAACGCTTTCGCAGCTAGTGATCAAGCTTTCTTGATCACTTCCAGCAAGAATATATGTAAATCATGTATATTCAACACATTTTTCTAATAGATCATTGCTTAATACAAGCTACAACCAACATGAATCAATATAATATTCATATAGCAACATGGTGGGTTTGCTAAAACTTTCAGGACATGCTGCTGAATGGCCAATGTAATTATGAAAATATCGCTCATCTCACAAAGTTCTATTCAGAAATATTGTACACTAGAATGTTCTAGTCGAAGAAATAAAGTTTGGTCGCATTAACGTTGAAATTTGAATGAATGATTGTTAAAATATTGACTAATACTTTCAGATAAATAATGCATTTAACTGCTACCAACTTTAAGCTACAATTTTTGAAAGGTACTAAATTTGTAGGAAACCAAATTTTAACGCAATAAGTAATTCAACAACACCGTGAATTGAATGACACGCAAAGTCAACGCATTGATACTCGTAAACAATGGATTGACTTTATCGAATTCTGTTTGAATGTTCATTACGACTATCATTTTGTTGTTCAAACATCAATCTATCTTCCAAATTATAAACAACATTTTTCACTTTATCCTATTCAATATCTACAACGTGTTGATTAATTGCATTTTGAACTTTGGCATGGCATTATTAAGAAAAATTCGTTCTTTAAGATAGTCATAAAACAAATCAATGAATTGATATGAGAAGATCGCGTTCATCAAATGTTATGAAAACATTACTAATTACACGACCACTGAACACGTAAATTAATAGTTGCTCAACTGTATCAAAAATATGAAAAATGCATCACCATTCATTAAGATTATGTTATCAATATCATAGTTTTATAAACTTGGCATAACAGAATTCTGAATGAAGATTAACACGTAACTTTAATTGTTGATTGATACTCTACCAAAGATATGGTCTTATTATGAAGCGAGGTATGAATCTAAACCAAAGAATAACTCCCAAAGTATATAATACTTTCTCAATAACCATATGAAGATGATTTTCGATTAAATGGTACAGTTGTAAAAAAGATCACCACCTTCTAATTGAAGGCGTGTTCCATTATTCTATCAAATATTAATTCCAAATTCATTTGTATATCTGTTGGAACTCGAAGAATACATACCGATATCCAAGTCTTTAACATATCGTCATCTTAAATTTCTAGTGTTTAATATTTTGATCGGAAATTGTTTGTTGCTATTATTTACCTTACAATTAAACAATGTTTGCATTCAAACTAATGTAAAATATTGAAATGATAAGATAAAAAACGATAACAAAACTGTACTTCTTTAATTTCTACAACGAAAGATAGTATTGAATAACACTTGTGTGTAGATTGTATTTGTTGACTGTGATAAGAAAAAATGTGAAAATCAGACGTATGGAAATTAGGGTTTAAGTATAAACATTATTTGCTTTCCTATCTTACCAAACGCTTATACTTTTATAACAAAATAAGAAACGTTCATGCAGCTAAGTAAAAATTATAACGCAAATTTAAAAAACATAAACCGAGTTTGATAATAACTACAGTTTAAATATTTAATTAATAATAATATATACATCTCTTGGAACTAACGGGAAAAACGATTCACAAAACATCAATTTAGTCAAATTTCAGCAGGATTATAAGCTATATAACTGAGGCTTAAGTACATAGTTAGTGTCTGAAAAGTATTTCGTCACTTCCTTCCCTCACAGTCACGCAATAAGGATCGAAAAATTCCTTTCCCAACGCCTAATGTTGACTTAGAAACATATTGAATCTGCTCGAAAATGTATTGCCACTAGATCGGTATAATATCTGACATTACCATAGCTAGATGTAGGTACTCTTACTATTGGGCTACCGAGTCGTTTTAATAACAATTTTGTATTTACAAGTAATACTAACTTATACGACCCCCTTTATTCTTAATTACGTACACACGTTCTTTTACTGCGTTATCACTTTTTCGAAGAAAATCAATCGAAATGTTATACCGCTCCTCTTGCATGGCAGTCCATAACATTTGAAGATATTTAGAAAACAGTTTCTTCTCGATCCTAATGGTCCTAAACCACGATTCACAATCCAGACTCTTCGATGATCTCAACATTGAGATTCCGACTTGTTTCATATAAAACAGCTTTTGCACTTGAGACTGAATACTTCTCATTTATTCTAATCAAATCCAGATCTGAACCCTAGTACTACCGTGTTAGTTCTAGGCTATATATATATATATATATATATATATACATATATATATATATATTCATATATATACATATATATACACATACAGGGTATCGACACCCATTGGTGTGAAAATTATATATAAAATGGCCAAATATTTTTTTTTAATAATCCTCAAGTTGAGCGATGGCAAATCTACGCAATCGCAAACAATGGTTTATTGTCTTCTGTAGATCTCTTTGCTTCTTCCACAATTCGTCCATTTCTTATCGATACGCCGGTTGCTTTCGACACTATTCCTTTGATTTCTTAATTTTTGCAAGCAAAATTCCTTAAAGTAGTGAAATAGATAGAACGCTATTTCACAGGTTTTACTATTAACATTTTAATTTTTTTTGCTCGTACCATTTCACCATGAGAAAAAGTCTTGAAAACAAAATACCACAAACGTTTTCTAATACCATATAACGCCTATATAAAACAGACAGTTTGTTTTATATAGGCAGATTTTTAAACAGATATTTAAAAGGTTTGTATACCATCGCTAGCCGGATTATTATAACAAAATTTCGAGTGGCGAAACATTTGAACAGATACTTCTTAGAAATCATTCTAAGTTAAGAAGTTATTGTAAACTATAATAAGTAAATCCAATGCCTGTCAAATTAAATAGCAGTTCTAGGTAGTCGTAAACACAAGATCGATGAAGCCATATGCTGAGTAAATAAGTCATTCGAAACTTGACAAAAAATTAAACTCATAATATGTAGAATACCAATTACAAAACTGATAAAATTCCCATTGAACATTGAATGCACACAAAGGGTATCCATTAGTTGGTCAACGCCTAGCGTGCTTGGATATCAGTCTGGAAGTCGCGGCTTCGAACCCCGGGATTGTTGCTTCTCAGTATTGAAGTTTTCCCTCACCCCATGGCGATATTTTAAAATTATAACTGACGAAACTTGTTGTCAAGGCATGAATTATTATTACTACTATTATTATTACCACTCCTAAACAACATGTCGGGAATGATTTATACATTTTACAATTTTTGCTTAGGTGAATGATTATTTTATGTCCTGTACCATACATTCTTTACTTCTACCTAACACAAATACATTTATTGTCTGATTATAAAAATGCACTTAACATCCTTTCTAATAGCTTTTAAAATTTAATGTCTCCACCAGATAAGTGGAGGATATCTAATATATTTAATTCTTCGTAATACCATTGAATCCCTATAAACTCCACATCTTATATAAATGTACGAGTCTGAGTCATAAAAAATATCTATATATGCACAAATTGTTCTTCGTAGTCGGATATTAATAAAATTAACAAAATATTGTATAAATTTCTATCTATTTATAGTCAATAATATCCCTGTTGTGTGTGGGTAAGTGCGTGCATAAGTTTTTTATTGTGAATTTCTTCTTTATTACTCCGAATTGTGAAAATCGTCTTCGTAAAAACTTTGTTTTTCATTTTCGATATTGGATTATTAACTTTAATATTTTTATAATAACAGCTTTATTTAAAATTGTGTGATGTTTCGTATCAAGAAAAATTGATCTCTTTTGGTTTACCATATCCGCCTTCTTTTGACCGGGGTATATTATATATCAATTCATGTTTTTATTTTGTAACGTTAACGTATCATGTGTAATTTAGACAATATACTATAAAGACACACTGTAATTATTTTTCGGATACCGTGTTTCATTATTACCATCATATTATAGTCATTAGACTCATTTTTTTTTATATAATTTCAATTGTTCACTATACGAAATGTGTAGTGAATACGTATTTGTTAAATGAAATATAACAGGTTTTTGTTAAAAGTTTTGATAAAATTAAATTAAACGTAATAGGATGATATTGTCCAAATATAATAAAACAGCATACTCCTTTATTTTTAAATTAATTTTGAACAAATTTCTAGTTAAATGCAGTAAGTATTACGCTAAAGCTTCAACTTTAATATGTATTCTTCTAGGAAAATCCTGTCACTTACCGAAATGCATATTGTTTTCTTGTTGTATGTTCAAATGCTACAGTTTTTAAATGAGATATAAAATTATTTTGTATTAAATGTCGACGCGTTAATAAGTTTAAAATGTTTCTATTTATTTTTGAAAATGTAAATTGTAGAATAAAGTATGAATTAAAAACAACAAGAGAACCAAAAGCGCAGTCGGCAGATAAAACCTTCAAGCATTTAAATACTTGGTCTAAAGGATTAATTGGTTATCTAACAGTTTCAACCTATAATACGCTGTTTATTAGATTGTATTGGTCAGCAATATACTTATCTTGATAAATTCGAAAAATGTAACCGCGGTGCTCTTATTACAGAAAGTGCATAAAAAACAACGATGTCGGAGCTGTCGGCACAGATTTCAACGCAGTCTCGTGCTCATAGTGTTGTTGTAATTGAATAAAAGATAACTTTTGCAAGCATCTTACATTTACTCCCGTCGTTAAAATAATAAGACAGCTTGCACAAGATATATCCGGATTATAGATAAGCTTAAAAACTTCCACGCCAATAATAGCATTATCTAAGTTATTAATAGGCCAAAAGTTATTTATAATCCTTTGCGTTCGCTATCTTTGCCGACACAGGATTATAACAAACACAAGTAAGTTAATGTAAATTCATGCAAAAATGCAATGACAAATAGCGCGATATGGTAAGCTAGACGAAACTTTGATGTATGTTTTCTGCTAAATACTACTAAATTCAAGTTAATACACGTGTATATCTTAATTTAATTTCAGTTTGATTATATTTAAACCTTAGCACTATAAACAATTAAGACTACAGTGCCATCTATTTTTCAATTTTTTAGAGCATACCAATTAGCACTAATCACTAAAACATATATACGAAACAATAGCGAAAAACGTCTGAATTGTCCTGAGTTACTTTGCACGTGTTTACAGTTATGATCGACTATTCTGGTTATGTCGCTGGACCAGGTATTTAGACTACTACGATAGGGTTTAGTGTTACCCACATGCAGTGACTCACAGTGAAACTGATGCCGTGGCATATAATTTGGTGAGAAGCTGAAAATCTTAGGAAAAATAATTATTTGGGAAAAGTAAATTGAATATATTATATTCACTATTCTTGAAATACGTTACAAAAATGTTTTGTGTTTCGAATTCTAACCAGATAAAATTACAGCGGTTATATATTCAACATCACAGTAAAAATGATACAGCCCAGTACACAATTTTTATTCGAATGGGGAAAGTCCATAGATGCACGTGTACTTTACCTCTTTATCTGTTACAACTATGAAGCACGCTTTTACCACAAGCTGCTTATAATTTAGAGTAGTTCAACATGGTTCGACAGACAACGCTGGAAGAGCGAGAATTAGTAATTTTTCACCGTTAGAAAAATAAAGGTCAGCGGGAAAATGCAAAAATATTAAATAGAAGTGCATCCGTGATACAGCATATTATTCAACGTTATAATCGCAAAAAGAGGGTGAAGAACAAATGGAAAATAAGTCCTAAAAGAAATATTTAACGAACATGGGGAGTGGCGGATTATTAGACAATCTAGAAATAATCCAATGTTCCTAAGTTAACCCTGGAGGTGAAACGTGTTCTGAGAAATACCGTGAATGCAGAAACAGTTCGAAGAACTATGGGGCGTGGTAATTTGCAAAAACGAATAGCCAGGAAAAAACCGTTTATAAACTAGAATGATAAAAGAAGTCGCTTGCAGTTTGCATTACAGGATCAAAATAAAGATTTCGAATTCTGGTTTTATTTTCCTATGAGAGTAAATTTAACCTTTTCGGCTCAGATGAGAAGGGTAATGTGTCGAGGAAAAATAACAAAGAATTAAAACCGCAACATTTAAAACCAACAGGTAAACATGGAATTGAGCATGTAATGGTCTAGGGCTGTGTTTCTGCTGCTGGTGTTAGAAACCTTCATTTTATCGAGGGTACTATTGACAGGTTTATGTAGTTAAACATCATTAGACAGAATTTAGTGTCTAGTGCCAAGAAACTTGACGCAGAAGATGATTTTCCCAGGACAACGCCCCGAAACATTCTTCACGTGTGATCCAGATATGGTTATTATATAACTCCCGCAGTACGGTGAAAACTCCAGCTCCGTCACCTGACATAAACATTATCGAAAATTTGGGGTTTATTCTTGAAGCAAAAGTACGTAGTCATCAAATATCCAAAAGGAATGATCTAAAAAATGCTTTGTTACAAGAATAGTACTTCACCGGATTATGCGCATAAATTAGTAGAATCTGTTCTATATAGATTATAATTAATTATAAAATCTAAAGGAAACCCAACTAAATATTAATTGGTTGTTTTCTAACTTTCAAAAATAATTAATTTATTATTATTATAGCTGCATCATTTTCATTGTGATGTTAAATATGTAACTGTAATGTTATCTGGTTAGAATTTGTAACACCTGTTCGAACTAATTTTGTTTTCTTCTTGTAATGTAGATATAAACATACAAGATTTTCTAGCAGAACACGTTTGATTCGCACCATTGCGAACAACAACAAATGTCCGCGATTAGTTTTCTGGTCAATAGACTCGTCAGATGTCCGCTAAACAAGAGCAGGTATGACAAAGAATTAAAGTATATCAAAGATGTAGCGAGGTACAATGGTTTCTCTTCTATGGATGTCGACCGTATTTTAAGGAAGGTCCAATACAAACAACACATCAGAAATTCCACGACTTCGACATCAACAAATACCGGTAATAAGAAAGTTATAACTCTTCCTTTTCACCCAACAGTAAAAGGGTTAAGTAAAATTTTCCGACAACTAAATATGAACGTGTCTTTTGTGTCAAAAAACAACTTAAAGAATCTCTTAGTGAATCCCAAAGATAAACCGGAGATGATAAAAAAGTCTGGAATATACCAAATCGCATGCAATGATTGTGAGAAAGTTTATATTGGACAAACAAAAAGGAGTATCGAAACGAGGTTCAAAGAACATATTAGACACTATCGTTTCGACAAACCTGAACTATCAAGCGTAGCAGAGCATATGGTAAAATCCGGACATAAGATTGATTTAAAAAATCTGACACTACTTAAAAACGTGAACTCGTATAGAGAATTAGACGCGTACGTAACGGTATATATGAAAAAGAACGGAAACTTATTGAACAGAGAACCACCCGCAATTGCACACTCGAGTTTGATGGATTTATTACCATAGGCCCTGTTAAAGATACGGTTCGCTTTCGGTCCATCCTTTCCCGTAAAAGGCATGAGACTACCTAGTAGATTGTAAATAGTCATATGGTTTAGAAATTTTAGAGCCTGCGTAGAAAATAATTTGCATGTGTGATACAGTTTTTACTTTCAGTCGGTAACACGGTTGACAATGGGAGCCCACGTGCTCTCGAAACGCTGCGTTCCGCATAATTAATTAATTTGTGTGGGTGGAGTTTACTGCTATACCTGTGAATATTTAATTTAGTTTTCCCAAATAATTATTTTTCAGCTTCTTACCAAATTATATACCACTGCATAATTTTTACTGAGTCACTTTATGTACATACATATACAATATAAACTCCATTGAAAGTGAGAACTTTCGAAAATACATTTTCTTCTTTGTATCTACAAGGATAAGTTTGCCGCAAAAACTTTTAATAAATTATGACATTATTGAATGCTTCATATTTGTAGGCACGTATAGATACACATTAAAGAATAACATGTTAGAACACAGTTTAATAGTCGTCTCCAATTTAAAAAAAAATTTTTTTGTTTTAAATTTTATTTAATCTCACAGATTTATAAACTACTTCGTATAAAAATAGTTTGCCAAAATTAAATGATTCGTATCCCCGATTTTAAATAATTTTTAAACGTCAACACATTTCTTTTTAAAAGAGAATGAGATTTAAAATGCTATCCAACCATTTTGATTTCTTGTCGTAAAATATCTCACTGTACTTTTTAAACTGGAGTTTGTATTCTTTGTATCTAAATCCGAACTATGGTAATGAAAATCATTTGAGGAATGTTATTTGTAAAACGTGGATACCTAAAGGAAATATGTGAATATTTCCTTTGTTGGGAATGTCTGAAAACGTAGCAAAATATGTATCTTCGTTCACGTTCACTTTATGGCATTTCAACCACAAAACGGCAATACACCATTTACCATAAAAATACAATAGTTTTCTATTCCGAATTGCTCCAAATTGAAAATATAACGCAACAATGGCAGATAGAGAATTAGAGCACTGCGGCAAGATCTGCATAAATAAACAATGAGTAGCAACCGAAACGTACGAGGGTTGTCTTTTAAGTTTTTTACATAGAGCTTTTAGAATTTCCAGCGTTGAAGTGGTCTAACGTTTTTGACACCCATCCACCTTAACTATTTTCTGTTCTATAATCAACAGATGCGGTATCCAACGGGAAACCAATTTTTTACACACAATGGCTCATGCAAAATTGTTTTGAATTAAGGTCTTGGAACGCGATATATCACATGTTGATGATCTTGCGCACAGAATCGACGTTCTCGTGAGTGACTACCGTTTTTTGGAGCACCCGTTCTTGAATCGTTGCTAAGATTAATCCGCCCCCACGTTTAAATTCTCCATACCAATGAGAAATTCTTGACTCATGCGGCGAGGTACTTTTGTTGAGATAATTGTCATCGAAAATTATAAAAAAATTATTGCGCGAAAATATTCTCGGTTTAATTCCATTTCTCAGCTAACTTGTCAATTTTGACCGTTTGTTGTAGCTACAAACTGTAGTCTACTCACTTGAAAAATGTAGTAGATAGCGCTCCTATCGGCGTCCGTACGACACTGCCAGAACTTAACTCGATTAAATAATAGCGGGTGATTTGAAAGTAAAATATCAGATGCATTATAACAGTTTGCGTAAATATCGTATTATTCGTGTTTTGACAAAATCAAGTTTTCATGCAATATACTTTACAAATAATAAGAAATATAACAAACAACCAAAACGAACGAAGAAATTTGACAATTGATATTACAAAGCCATAGTAATAGCGATCAGTAATATTTCATTTTATCCAACATAACGTTCGCGTACAACTCGTTTGTCGCGTGTAATTTTGTCTTAGGTATCTGCCAATAGCAAACGTCGAAAATAGTAGCCTGACGTGCCAAACGCTACATTCTTAATGTGAATAGACTGTAGACGTATCGCACAGAAACCTAGGATTTAGGTTAACTAAAGAATGAGGTTAATGTTTACTACTGTTATTTGATTAGTGGCGTCGTCTATGTCCCTGTATGGAAATCTTAAAAGGCTCGAAACTATCTTCTTATTTTTGAAGCGCAGAACTGCTGAAATTACTCCGCAAACTATTTAAGAACATGAATTTTTTGTTGCTTGTTTATTATTTCTCTACTACATCTACTGCCATTGCTGACACCTAATGGCGACAGGTATCCGCTCAGTATTGGCCATTTATAGATAAATTAATGACATTCTTTTCAACCATAAACTTTTAATATGTAAAGTAACACCACTTTGAAAAAATGATCGATCTGTTGAAATCATTACAAATTCTTACTAATTTAACTGAATTAAAAAATATTCCTCATCCTCTATTAAGCAATTGACATCTACATATGTGATCGAATACATTTACATTACATTTTTATATCTTTAAAACTATAAAAAATAGTGTTTTCACTATTTTTGCAAAGCCGTGTAAGTTATAATCAAATAAAATCGACTTCTGCAAAATACCTTACACATACACACATTTTGTAAAATCACGGTTGATAAAAAGAATGTTTTTTTGAAAAAAAAATCGAAAATCAACTTTTATTTAAAAAGTTGATTTTTTTAATTTAATGTATTTTAGATGATATTGTTATCTAACAACGTATTAAAGAAATTAACACACATAGCTAAGTAATTACAGGATGAAGACGAGCAAAGTAAGTAACCTGAGATGTTTTTCTGAAACGAATTCGTTAAAGCTACAACAAACGTCTACTCCCTAGTACTTGTTTCTCCAGTAATGTCATTATACTGATTTATGATATAATTAATAACATTAAGTAGTTGGCGGTGCTTTAATCTTTTTCCATCTGCATCACTATAATTATATGTGAAACATACTCAATTTGAAGAATGACAATAGTAAAACCCCGGTTATTCGTGTTTCTCTCTAGTACATGCGTTTTACGTATTTCGCTAGTATGCGCAAAGCGTGCCTAATTCAAGTTTGATTACCGTATGCGCTCAGGGAATTTCCGAATATCAAATTGAGTTTACGTGGGTTGCGTTTCGCATGTTGCACACTGAATTTCTTGCGTTATTACTACTCATCTAAATTCATTGCTGACATTTTCGTACATTACCAATGTTACATCGCTGGTGCAACTTATGCACCAAGGCGCTATAGGAGTGTTAAGGCAACATTTCAAGAAGTTTGATGCGGTCTCTTCTAGAACAAGATTGCAGCCTGAAAGTGTTTCTGAAGAGGTAAACTATTAAACACGTCATTTACACTGTAACGGAAAGTTGGACTGCCTTTCAAACCACCATTCCACAAAAATCATGGTTAAATCTATGGCCTGAATTGAAAACCCTTTTATATTTTCCTGAAACTGAGAAAAATGTAGTATTACCAACGTGACTTTTAAATGCGGTGCAAAACGTGATTAAATTCGAAAATGTTACCCCAGAAAACCTGCAGGATTGGTTGGACTCTGACGAAAATGAAACGGGTTGCCAAATTCTAGATGACATTCGGATATAGAACCTGAGACCGAAGAGATTCCTGAGATGATAAAATATTAGTTCAAGATGTATTGACAGCGGCAAACGTGTTGTAAAAATATATAGATCAAGAAAACGATATTGATAACGTTGATATACTTAAAAAAAATTCGAACGTATGTATATATGTCACAAAATGTACAATAAAAAGGAACAAACACAATTTTTTAAAGTAAATATGGAAAAATCAATAATTTTACATACGTGTAAAAATATCCAAACCCAATGTCTCTCTTAGATAAGAAAACGCTGTAAATACAGCTTTCTTATGTTATTAGTGAAATCAATTCACGAGAAATATATGTCAGACATATAGACCTTCCCGGCGTCATCAGCGTGGTCTCGAGCAGTTTTATGCTAACACATGTAATGTGAATATTCCTGGCGCTAACTAGTGCTAAAAGAAAGAAACACTTGTTCGCAAAGTCAGATAGCGAAAAGGAACGGGTACAGTTTCCCACCCTTCTCTCGAGCAACACTTAAGGTTGCTAGTCCAAAACCACGCTGATGACGCCGGGTAGGCAGAAACATGTCCGTGTGTTAGCGTTTTATAGCTCTTCACATGTCTTTCCCGTGAATTGATTTCACTAATACCATGATAAAGCTGTATTTACAGCGTTTTCTTATCTTGATGTTATTTTCTAGGCATTCTTTTAGATGTGTTTTACATACGTCATGGTAAGCCTTGAGAAATCATTCACATGTGCAGTTTCCCTATGCACTGCCCTTTGGTGCAAAAACGCCCACTCGGGACTAGCAATCTTAAGTGTTGCTCGAGGGAAGGGTGGGAAACTGTACCGGCTTCTTTTCGCTGTCTGACTTTGCGGACAACTGTTTCTTTCTTTTGGCACTAGTTAGCGCCAGAAATATTCACTTGCATCGTAGGGTTAAGTATGGCTACAGAAGCAGTGAGAGAATTACAAGTGTTAGCATAAAACTGCTCGAAACCACGCTGATGAAGCCGGAAAGGCAGAGACATGTCCGTGTGTTAGTGTTTTATGTCTCACATGTCTTTCTCGTGAATTGATTTCACTAATACTATGAGAAAACTGTATTTACAGTGGTGCTATTTTCAAAGCATACCAATATCTCTTTTTTGCGCATTTCCGAATAACGTTATCATCAAAATTTTTAAGTGGCAATCCATACAGTGTGTACTCTTATAAGTTTTATATTCCCTTTAAATCCTTACATCATATATCACTTTAAAAATTGAAAACGAGATTTGGTGGTATCAGAACCTATTGCTTCGTGAATCAATTACAATAATTAGTAAACAAACGATTTTTAACATGCGTCCACAATTTCTTTTACTCAATTCAATGCTGCTAAGACATGGGAAAAAGACATTGTTCTCGTACAGCTTTTACTGATTTCAGTACCATAATGCCTACAAAAACGATTTTGCTATTTAAACAGCTGGTGTCGTTGTTACTCAAAAATGATATACTGCAGAAATGAGATATTTGATGGAAAATTTAATTCTTTTTCGCATAAGTTAATACCCAGAGTTTTATAAAATTCATTCAAAACTTTATAAACGTGGTATATACTGGATCATATAAACAAGTGTACAGATATAACACACTTTTTCATATAAGAAGAAACATCAACCAATTTGAGTCAATTGAACGATGCAAAACTTATCTTCAAAAGGTTTGTGATTTCATTCGACCAATCAGATACGCTGTGCCCATGCAAACTTTATTTTAGGACGCTCAGGTGTTAGGTTAATAACTGGCAATTATGTATTAGAAAGCTTTCGCGTTCTTGAGTCTGCAACATGAAACAGAGCTCACAAAACTGAATGCCATCTGTTCAGTCTTATCAACAAAAATGTACACGTCCTTCAGAGACTCACATTCAAATCAGTCTCAAATTTCTGGCTACTGCGGCCCACGATTTTTTCGATTGGTTCACGCCAGCAATTTCAATATCATTGGGTGAGCTTTGAGAAGTCGCGTTATGTTGCTATGATGAACAAGATAGTGAAGTGTGTGTAAAGCACGACACGGCAAATAAAACCTTAGACATTCTCTTTGTCTCTTTGTCTCTTTAATTACTTATTTTGTAAAATATACGGCTAGACTGGAGCAGTCAACAACGTCTAACGACAACAAGCTTAAACGCAGTAGCAACTGCTTGCCCAGAATAATCGAGGTACACCGTAGAAATTCGATAGACTTTTGGCGTTTGACGCCGTAAATTGATGAAACCTCAATTAGAGTGAAAATATTAAATTCGAACAATGTTGATGAAATATTAATTAAATTGATTCGCAAACGCAAAATTATGTGAAACAAGTAATTAGAAGAGTACTTAAAAATGGTAATAAAAAGAAATTAAAATAAAAAAAACTTGAATTGACCCAATGAGAATGTTAGGTGATTTAAAAATAAATATAGCAGATGAATTTTTGCGGTCTTGACAAAGTAAGACATATTCCATATACCTCAAAGTAGAAATTGAAATTGCAATTATGTCTTAGTTTGGTAGTGAACTTCTAATACGATTTTTTGTTGGTATAAGCTATTTGAATGATATGACAAATGTGAAAATCATGAAAATTTTTAACTGAAAGAAATACGTTTATTTGTAACAAACAAGTAAAATAAGATTCAACCAGGAATGATTTGTGTTGTATATTAAACACCATTTTAAATCAATTTTAAATTACAATACAACTGTAACAAGTTCCTTTCAACTATGCATCTGAACTAATACTCTATCAAATTGACAACTAATACAACTGAAAATATTATAAGTAACTACAGAAGTTTTTACTGGAGTAGACTACTAGACGTAATATTTATTTATAAATGTGTTTATGACATTTTTCGCCGTCAATATTAAATGTATGAAATACTTACAGAAAGTCACATTCTGCGTAGTAGATTATCATCATTACTAATATTTATGACATTTTTCGCCGTGAATTCTGAACAGTACAAAGAACGTGCACTTTGCGTTACGCATAACGCCGCCAAACGTCATATCATCACTACATTCTGTTCTATGCTTTGGTTAATTTTATCTTTGGACACACGACATTGTATACTAACATATTTTGATGGTATTCACGTTTTGCTATCGAACACAAGTTTTACACCAACGATTTGGAATTCGTATAATTTTTCGAAGCGAAAACATCAATTGTCCGGCTATTTGTAGATGATGTGACTTTGAACCTTTACATTTATTCTTTAGGGCTATTTAAAGCAAAATTTTACGTTAATAATGCAGAATTTTTCACTACTAGACCGCAACCTTTTATGTACATTTATTGTTACATTTTAAATAATTTGTGCGTTCTATTACAAATTTAAAAAATAATCTTAAACCAGAGGACCTCTTGGATATGCATAAAGTGAATCACGATTTAACGGTTGTCTTTATACATGAAGCAATTAGAACTCATACTTAAACAGTACTTAAATATAATGCTGTTTTAGCAGTACAGGCTATAGGTATGTATAATGTAATTTAGTCTTTACGTTAGAAATTTTAACAGTCACACATTAATTAATGCATTGATATGCCATTACTTGACCTAAACATTGTAATGGACTGTTAGTATCTTTAATATTGCACGTCGTTTCGCTAAGTTTTATTTAAATGTCCAACTAAATTTGTATTTTAATTAAATTGGCATTATGAAGTACAGTGTTTTAAAACCTGACGATACTTTTATAAGAAGCTATTTTTTCTTTTTTTTGTTGAATAGAAATACTGTCCACTCAATTCCGTTATTACAAGAAATTTAATAAAAATAAATTATTAAATAAATATATTTTTTTTTCCTATGTCCTTGATATCTTGCGGTGTCGGACTATTTATTTCTTATTTTTATCTTCCACAGGTTCCTGTTCTGAGCCAGTTGTTTGGCTTCAATCCATTCCATACTTCTCTTTTCCAATGTTCTATACACCTGCTCCTTCCAGGTGTTTCGGGGTCTACCTATTCTGTTTTTGCCCTCTGTTTTGGCTTCAAATATCGTCTTTGTGATTCGATCTTCTTCCATTCTGTGTAGATGTCCAAGCCATCCCAGTTGTCTCTCTTCTATGACCACTTCTACTGGTTTGATACCCAGACTATTAGTGATTGTCGTATTTCTGATTCTGTCTCTTCTAGTTACTCCTTCTATTCTTCTTAGGAATCTCATTTCCATGGCCGTAACTCTGCTTTTGATTCTATTCGTGGTTATCCATGACTCACTACCATATGTTAATGTTGGTCTGACCACTCTTTTATACACCTCTGTCTTTATTTTTTTTGGTATTTCTTTTTTATCCAGAAACGAATTTCTCAATATGTTATATTTTTTTGCGGATTTCCCTATCCCCCATTTACCTCTTTCTCTATTCTCCCATTGTCTTCAATGATTGTTCCTAAGTAGTTGTAACTTTTAACTTGTTCCAATGCTTTTTCCCCGATTTTGATGCTATGTTTTCTTTCTTCTGCTGCTATTATCATTGTGTTTGTTTTCCTCGTGTTTATCTCCATGTTTATCTTTGTTAGTTCTTCTTGGTATATCTTCAAGTTTTGCTTTAATGTCTCTTCCGAGTGTGCTATCAGTACCATATCATCTGCAAACATTAGTTCCTGTACGTTAATTGCATTCATTTTCCAGTTTCCTACTTTCATATTTTTTAACTTTTTTAACAGCGTCGTCTATTAATATACAGAATAACAATGGGCTCAATACACATCCCTGTTTTAATCCAATTTGCGATTCGAATTCAGCTGATTCTGCATTGGAAGTTCTCACCTTATTCTTATTGCTTTTATACAATGCCTTAATCATCTCTATCATTCCTTTCTTTAAACCTCTCCTTTCCAAGCTCTGCCATACATCTTCTCTTCTTACCTTATCAAAAGCTTTTTTATGATCTATAAAACATATATGTATTTCCTTTCCTTTCCCTATTAGTTTTTCTCCTAATTGTCTGATTACAAATATTATTATTAAATAAATATAATTACTGTAAATTGTATTATTTTTGTTTCAGATGACGGAAAAAACGACGTTGTACGTACTAGATTGTATTTTTTCAGTATTAGTTGTTGGTACTTTAGTCGTCTTCGTATGGAGAGGAGCCTGGGTCCTACTAGACATATTCCTATTTCCGGATCACGAAAATTTATCGGCATGGTCTAGTCTAGTAAGTCTATTTTAATTATATAATATGCCAGATAAATTGTAATATGATTACTATGGAGTATATCGCCTTGCGTCATATCGAAAACGTAATCTTATATTATTTTGAATAACGCTTACGAAGCGCTCAACTCATTGTATTTCACCGTACCGATCAAACTTTAACTCCGGTTAATAATGCAAGAGGATAGCTTTATTTTGTTGTCGAAAAATGTAGAAACTTTTCAACGTTTCTTCCACAGAACATTTCGTTGGAACCAGAGTGTTTTTTTTTTCTTTTTTAATGTATGCTTATGGTTGTTACGTTCTCCTGGTTTGAAGAACAACGCCGCTGTAGCCTGCTCGTAATTTCCTAAATTACTTGACCAATACTTACTTGTAGAGTATGTTCGCTTATTTACTAAAGGAGAGGTTGTACAGTGAAACTCAATGCGCATGCGCAAAAAAATATATTTAAAAATGAAATGGTTACACGGTTTCCACTCTTGCCTATGTACATGTACGATGTACGTAAGATATATAGATTTGCAATAATTGCAGTTATTCGAGCTCTCTTATACATGTAATGTACATTAGCATTTGTATATGTATTTTCATTGGTAGCAACATAAAGTAATGCCTCAGCATGTACGTTGCAACGCTATGTCTTAATTCTGTTTAAAAGGTTAAACTCTTATATGCTTCCGCTGAAGCTTTGTTAGAGGCATGTACTAATGCCTCTATCTGTTTGCATGCACCACTCCCTTTTTATAGAGCCAACCCTATTTATTTCTTAAATTTATAAGCGCACCTCGGTGCTATGCTTATTTATATGTCCCTTTCCGGGAGCCTAATATACTTTCCTTGTTTTAAATTTGCCTAAGGGACTTGGCCCTGTATTATTGGCATGTATTTGTACTTGACCAAATACGTTTGTTATATTCACATTTATAGGGAACCCACCCTATCTCTTAGAGCTTGAACGCCTGGTCGAGGGCGACAGTAGCGATAATAGCCGATCTCAATACAAAAGTAATGTCACAGCTACCCAGGCGTTCTCGTTTGAAATATTACGCTATGTGCAATCTTTAGCTCTATACTACTGCGCCCCAAAGAAGGGAAAAATCCAGTAACCAGCAAATGTGCGAACTGCGCACCGACAAGTAAAACGGAGCGATGATGCCGACATTACATAAGAAAACTGGTCCGTGACACTCGTCCGCTACGACGAGCAACTAAATAAAAAATTTCTAAGTCCCGATACAAGGACCGAACAAACGTACAAAGACAACGGGCGCTGCGGCCGCAACGACCGTCAGCAAGAAGCGGAGTGATCGTACTTGTAGAGGAGGTCTATACATGCGCGCCGACAATCTCACCAAAATAATTTCCGACACAAACTTAACTGAAGACAAATATGTAAAAAAATATGTATAGACGACAATGGACACAGTAGCCTCGACGTACGATGATAGAAAATCGAGAATTTATACTTATTAAAAAATCTATACATGTGGTCCGACGACGTTACCAAATGACTCCGCCAGAAATAAATGTATAGACAACGTCCTCGACGATTCCCGCCAAAACTAGAAAAACTTAGAAATCTCTAATAATCTTACGACGACGTTACTGTACACGTTACGACGAGGCACGAAAGGTGACCGAGAGTGCACGATCGCTAATACCTCGACCGTCGCGCGGGAGACGACTGCCTATGCTTGTGTACCTTAAATTTTAAGAAAACTCCCATTACATATCCGACGACGTTGCAGTGAATGATTTCTAATTAGGCAGTTTTAGCTAGCGTAATGCGAATGGCTGGCTTGCATACATATACAATGCGTAATGTACATACATATTAAAATAAAATTGGATATAAGAGAGCAAAATAAATAAATATAAAAATGAAAATAAGGTAAACCCAAATATTCAGTTAGGATTCTTAATACGCTTTGCTTAGACAAAAATCATGAACAAGGCTTAATCATCAACTACGAAGGAAGTATTACTTAAACAAAATACTCATTGTAATGGAAACAGCCTTCAATTTATTTTAAAACTAAGTACCTGTCATAATTATGGAAAAAAAATCGTTTCGGATGTTTCTGTTATGCACTGTAATTACTTCTATATATAGGTATTCGTTCTTATATTTGTGTCCTTTTTTTCTTTTGCGAAATTTATGGAAGTTGAGCAGCATCTATGTTAAATGACTACACCCTAAATTTTGGGATTGTCTTCTCAAATACGAGTCTTAAGTATTGTTTCACGCCAATAGCTAAAACAATTTCTACTTTTTCCTTGGTAAAATGCGTTTAAAGACGTTTAAAATACCGTAAATAGTGATTGTAGTTGAGAGGTCTATTTGAAATTCGGTAATCTGTACCCTTAATCACGGTTTTCCTGTTTAGCTTGTAAACAATTAAGAGCACATTACACCATACGCGTCATCCATATTTGGATACGTATGCTTTCATGTATACATTTTCGCGACGTTCAGCTTAGTGCGTTTATGTGAACAATTTGGATAAATTTTTAAATTAACCCGATTGCAATTGAAATTTCATATGCGTACGAATGCTTTGAAATACTAATTCAATTTAATAACTACCTATTACACTCAACAGAATTTTAAATTAGCGACATTCAATGCTTCATACGTTGTTATAGTGTTTATAAAATGTATGTAATGTAATAAGACCTTGGTAGTCGCGATATTGCAGTTATTTTCTAAAAAATTATATATAATGACTACATAAGGCATAATACAAACATTTTCTGTAAATATAGCGATGTTACTTTCCATCACGCAGTAATTGCCTATAATACCGGCAATTTTTCAAATTATATTAAGTAGCTAATTTATTCAAAACAAATTCGTCGAATGGGATTCAAAGTACATGCAGTCAAGAAATGGATAACAATACTTATACCACAAAATTATTTTAATAACCTTTATTACATTGCAAAGTACAAAAGAATGTATTTGTTATAGGTGATTTTAATGTAAGTTTCAGTTCACATATAAGTGTAATACAAAATCAAGCATTTTTAATACATATAACTCATAAGTTTTCAAAGAGTCTTCAATAATCTTTAACTGGCAAAGTGTTTAGAAATGTACACTTTTCTAACCCCGAAACACACACTCTTAATTTGCACTTATCTGACCATATAGCTCTGAAAATTAAGCATATACACTAGGGTGACAGAGTAAAATAAACACCTAGTAATTAAAAAAAGATTCTATTCTCGTTATATATACAAAATATTTTAAAAATTTTAAATTAGACTAATATTTTGTCGATCCACCTTTACTTGCGTGAAGTGCTGCGAGTCGTCGTGGCATAGAATCTATTAAATGATTAATGGTGTCTTCTGGAATATTTAACCACTCTTCTGTAACAGCTGCCACGAGTTCTTCCTTATTCCCTTTTCGGGGTCGTTTCGCCATATTTGTCTGGATTATGTGCCAAACATTCTCTATCGGATTCATGCCTGCTGATTGGCCTGGCCACGGTAAAATCCGAATCCCCTGTTCCTCTTTCCATGTGGTTGTTGTTCTTGCTTTGTGGCAGGGTGCTCCATCCTCCATAAAAGTGGCGTCTTCTTTAGACAAAATGGCGTTGTCGAATATCGGTAGTAGTCCTTCTGTTAATATTTGTATATATTTTGCCGCATTTATATTTCCGTCGCAGATTACTAATTGCGATCTTCCACCATACCATATCGCGCCCCACACCATGATGTTCACACCGCCGTATTTCACCGTCTGATGCAAAAATTTGTCGTCCATATCACTGAATTGACAGTATCTGCTTTCGTCTGAAAAAATGACAGACCGCCAAAACTCTTCGGGCTTCGTTCGCATTTCGATTACCCAAGCCATTCGGCGCCGTTTTTGAAACGCCGTAAGGAGAGGTTTTTTCTTTGCCACCCTTTTATACATCCCCACACTGTGGAGGTATCGCAGAGCGGTGCGCTGACTTTTCTGTGAAGTTGCCGCAAGCTCAGCTGTACTTTTTCGCGGTTGTCTTAACACTTCGCGCACAAGCACCTTTTTACTTCTTTCAGAAGGTCCGGCACGACCTGGTCTCGGCTCCACTGTTGTTTTTTCCTTGTGTTTAAATTGTGTAATCACACGGTTAACTGTGGACAACGGAATATTTAAAAATTTACTTATTTCACCGTTGCGAAGCGCCGCGTTCACTCTGGCCAACGATGCGACATCCCGGGTGAAGTCGCTAATATCACTCGAACCTTGTAAGCGAGGCATAGTTGTAACGATACTAAGCTATGACGAATTCCTTCCGATACATCTACCCCTACCATAATGACAAGAGAAAGTTCTTAATTCGAATTTAGCTGTTTACATATTTATACCGCTTTACCTGGTGTCTATTTTATTCTGTCACCCTAGTGTATATGTATATGTCGTTATCCTCTCGGGTTTTGTGCCGCGTTCGGCGTTGGTTCTTAGAAGAACCATGTCCTGACGTTTCGATGTAATCGCATACAACCTCTTCTTGAGGTCGACTGCCTCAAGAAGAAGGCGGAAGGATGGCACGACTGGCAGCATTTACCTTTATAATCTCACACATGTCAAGTATGTGTGTACTGTGTGGTCTACCATATAGGCGAACAAATGCGTTACTACTGGTGTTGTTATTTTTGACCATCTGGGTGGTGTTTATTGGATACTTTTTGACATTATAATCCGCGGTTCTACGGTTTAATTTCAGTAATTCAGCAATTTCGTGGTTACTTTTATCGACGTTGTGATATGCCACTATTTGAACACGCGTTTCCCTTCATAATTCTTTTCTTGCCGACATTACTTTAATGTTACTAGCTATTTCATTATTCACTGCTAACAATACGAAAACTCAATGAAAACTAATTTTTCATCATATTAAAATGCCAGTGTTGTCTATTTTAATATTTTATAACGCCCGTCATAAACATTTCCGAAAAACTGCTCTCTATCTAATCCGTCTAGCTGAACGTGTCTAATCCGCAAAAAGGGTAATTTTTAATATCTTAATGCTAGCTCATTACGTACACGCAGAACATTACAAAGAAATTATAATCTATCTCATACTTAGAGTTTAATAATACAAATATTTTGGTATGGATAATAAATAGGTTCTTTGAATAATCTCCAATTGTGCAGGTGGGTAAACACTTATGACCACACAAAAACAAACAAAATATGCTGTCCTTACAATACAATAAGTTACAGTAAATGGTAGTTTACTACCTTACTTTCTTGCATAAAATTTTATCAAGTATATTCCTCACAATCACATACTTTAAACTATCTCTCAATCAAGTTCAAATAATAACGTTTTGAAACTAATCCGTTAAGGGTCAATAGTTTTACAATAAATATTTAGAATGTGCAAATCGCTTACAATCCCGTCACATTATTTCTTCATATTATTCCGGGCAAAATTATCGTCTACCAGAGATTTACGTATGTACAACATTCTAAGATGATTAGATATCGTAGCATCCGTGCCATCACCGTAATTCAACTACATAATTAGATTATCAATTTAAGAGGCGGTACTTTTAGTTCCTTAGCTTTTATCAATTTACAAACACATTAAATATAGTTTTTTTCGGCAATTCTGATTTATGATTTGCCCGTGGCTGAAAAATAGGGAATAGATAAGACAACCGAACAAAAAAGAAGAAACAATTCGGCGTTCTTTCATGCTTATTCCAAATTCAATAAATGCATACAAAAGGAAAACTATAACTTTTGCTCTCCAAAACCAAATGATTTGAACAAATTTACGTCCACTTACTTAATAACATCTCCCTTGGATATGCGTATATAAATTTTTGTCTTTCTATCACTTGACATGCCTCTACTGGTGAAAGTCCTCTTCACAATAGCAATGTTTTGCTTCCCTGATATGTTCCCTTAATGGTCGTTAAATTTATTATTATTTAAATTATTTACTAAAATACTTTTATAATTACACTTTTAGTTTAACTTTGATCTCTCTTATCGAGAAAAGGATGTTGAATTTTTGCTTGCGATATCATTTTTGTTTCTACATATCAACAGGAATACCAATTCAGTGCCATGTTTCTGTTTTATAACCTTAACATTATCTATTTTAATTATCTTGAAGTCGCTGTAGATTTCTACAGAAACAGATTTCCAATGTGCATGGCATAGGATCTAATTTTGACAATGTAGTGCAAGTAAGATTATTCTTCCGTATATTCTGGTGTTTTATTACCGCCATAACTTATTAGACTCTCTTTGCCAAATGTAACTCTCGAAACTTGTAATGGATTCTTTTAAAAGCTTTTATTTAATATAATAATTATATCCAACATATTATAACAATATATATAGGTTATATTTATGCGTGTTAATTAAATATTCACTAATAATTACTTATAAAATAGACAACTTTAAACATTGCAGTCTAAATATATTGTCATTCCTAAATTAAATTTAAGCACGTACCTTATTGCAAATTACCATCTTGTATGCGATACTGTACTTCATTCAGATCTGCGGCATTTGTTTGGGGCAGAAAACTGGTATGCCTTTTGTCAACTAGCGACAAGGTTACAAAAAGTATACATTATTCAAATATTGTACGTATTGTATACAGATATCCGTGTTAAATCTCTATAAAATGCTGATGCATTCTAATCATCTAATGTAATGTATAATTTAAATACCCATAAGTAAGCATGATTTAATACAGCTACTACACCATAGTTATCTTTAAAGATGCTATTCCCCTCTTAAATTATGTTCTCAAGAACTTTTAATTAATTATAACTGTAAGAAAGTTACAACACTCATGAGTAGAAACTGCAAAGTGCAAAAATTTAATTTAATTTATTTATTATATTTTACGTCTATTTGTAGATGTATTACACTGATTAAAGTTAATTAATTAACTGTGTATTTATGCAAGACGTAAAATTCATTGCATTTTGTATATAATCCGGTCTCTATTTGTTACGTTCTCCTGGTTTGAAGAACAACGCCGCTGTAGCCTGCTCGTAATTTCCTAAATTACTTGACCAATACTTACTTGTAGAGTATGTTCGCTTATTTACTAGAGGAGAGGTTGTACAGTGAAACTCAATGCGCATGCGCAAAAAAATATATTTAAAAATGAAATGGTTACACGGTTTCCACTCTTGCCTATGTACATGTACGATGTACGTAAGATATATAGATTTGCAATAATTGCAGTTATTCGAGCTCTCTTATACATGTAATGTACATTAGCATTTGTATATGTATTTTCATTGGTAGCAACATAAAGTAATGCCTCAGCATGTACGTTGCAAAGCCATGTCTTAATTCTGTTTAAAAGGTTAAATTCTTATATGCTTCCGCTGAAGCTTTGTTAGAGGCATGTACTAATGCCTCTATCTGTTTGCATGCACCACTACCTTTTTATAGGGGAGCCAACCCTATTTATTTCTTAAATTTATAAGCGCACCTCGGTGCTATGCTTATTTATATGTCCCTTTCCGGGAGCCTAATATACTTTCCTTGTTTTAAATTTGCCTAAGGGACTTGGCCCTGTATTATTGGCATGTATTTGTACTTGACCAAATACGTTTGTTATATTCACATTTATAGGGGAACCCACCCTATCTCTTAGAGCTTGAACGCCTGGTCGAGGGCGACAGTAGCGATAATAGCCGATCTCAATACAAAAGTAATGTCACAGCTACCCAGGCGTTCTCGTTTGAAATATTACGCTATGTGCAATCTTTAGCTCTATACTACTGCGCCCCGAAGAAGGGAAAAATCCAGTAACCAGCAAATGTGCGAACTGCGCACCGACAAGTAAAACGGAGCGATGATGCCGACATTACATAAGAAAACTGGCCCGTGACACTCGTCCGCTACGACGAGCAACTAAATGAAAAATTTCTAAGGACCGAACAAACGTACAAAAGACAACGGGCGCTGCGGCCGCAACGACCGTCAGCAAGAAGCGGAGTGATCGTACTTGTAGAGGAGGTCTATACATGCGCGCCGACAATCTCACCAAAATAATTTCCGACACAAACTTAACTGAAGACTAAAAATATGTATAGACGACAATGGACACAGTAGCCTCGACGTACGATGATAGAAAATCGAGAATTTATACTTATTAAAAAATCTATACATGTGGTCCGACGAGGTTACCAAATGACTCCCGCCAGAAATAAATGTATAGACAACGTCCTCGACGATTCCCGCCAAAACTAGAAAAACTTAGAAATCTCTAATAATCTTACGACGACGTTACTGTACACGTTACGACGAGGCACGAAAGGTGACCGAGAGTGCACGATCGCTAATACCTCGACTGTCGCGCGGGAGACGACTGCCTATGCTTGTGTACCTTAAATTTCAAGAAAACTCCCATTACATATCCGACGACGTTGCAGTGAATGATTTCTAATTAGGCAGTTTTAGCTAGCGTAATGCGAATGGCTGACTTGCATACATATACAATGCGTAATGTACATACATATTAAAATAAAATTGGATATAAGAGAGCAAAATAAATAAATATAAGAATGAAAATAAATAAGTATAAAAATGAAAATAAAATAATATTCTAAATGAAAATAATAATGCAAAGAAGATAAAATACATAATAGTAAAAAAAATTTAGAAAATACAAAAAACAATGTTAAGTCCTTAACACTATTCATGAGAGACTAATTCGTATCGCAACTCATTCAATTTGGACGCGACGATGCGGGATGAATGAGCCGGTGCATTATCGTGGTGGAAAGGCACTTTTTTCCGCTGCAAACGAGGCCGTTTCTCCTTCAATACCGCATCAAATCCCGTCAATAAATCACTGTAGCATTGCATCGGTAATCGTTCTTCCCTTCTGCAGATAGTCGACTATATAGTTTTTACTATTCTAGTCATTTTCAAAAAATACAATTCTTAGTATTACAGTTAAACTTTAAAGAATCAGTAGTTATCAAAGAAAAGATAAAAAGTAAGTCTTCAAATTGCAGCAAATTTATAAATGATCCGCATAAGTGACGTGATAGCATTATTAGAACAATTTAAAATAGTGGATGAAATCCAAACCATGCTATAATTAACGAGAAAAGACAGCAATAGTTGTTCTACAGATCCGTTAGTTAAAAGATTATTTTAACTACGCAAACATTACATCACCAGACACTGAACGGTCATTATCTTTATACAAGAGCATTTTTACACTCCGTGGAACATCATTTTCCGAAAAGAATTTAAAGACTTACACAATGTCTAATTAACTCAGATTGTCAGTACTTGTCTCGTCGGTTGGACCATAAAACATGCTGCTAAGTACTAATCATTAATTATTTATTGCGGTGCTTATTACGCGCTCTATTGGTAACTATGGTATATGCTGCGATTCTAGATTGTAATTAAGATTTGCAAAACGACATTTTTGTTTTTATCTTCATATTAAGAAGTAAACACCCAAATTATCATAGAAGGCGAATAATAATACATACATTGATTTATTTTTCTAAATTCAAGCTTCCAGTAACCACAACTTCTGCGAGATTTGTATTATCATCACATTTTGCCCTTGACCAACCCGAATAATTGTAGCGACAACGTGGAGGTGGATTCCATTCTTCCGAACAATTCATTTCATTTCCCCGATACAGCTTAAAATTGCTTAATTGAAAAAATACCAAGAAAAATGAAATAATTCCATAATCTGTTTTAAGTGCATCATGTTTATTTTAGGTAATTGGATATGTAATAGTAGCCTTGGCTTTCATGCTTCAGCCTGGTATGCGCTGGATCTGCGACCGTCTTACAGGAGCGGTACGACTCCTTGCCGCCGATCTGTTCCTAATATTCTCTCTTTGTGGTACGGTAAATTTGTGGAGAGGCGTTTGGATGTTATTAAACATTTATTTCTTACCAGGTAATAACCCAATTATAATACATCTATTTTATAAGCATTTTATAACACTGTT
This sequence comes from Trypoxylus dichotomus, assembly GCA_023509865.1. NCBI lineage: Eukaryota > Metazoa > Arthropoda > Insecta > Coleoptera > Scarabaeidae > Trypoxylus > Trypoxylus dichotomus. The sequence goes on from CM042078.1 coordinate 49,443,495, forward strand.
GCTAACACCAAATATTGATCAGTTGGTAGATTCTTCGGTGGTAACTTAATAAATTTAACAAACCATATCTTATATGTAAAATTGTTTATGATTATAATTTGACACACTCTATTTAGTTTTATTTTCAACTGATGCTTAGTATGTGATAGTAGAATTACGCTGAATAGTAATCAAAATCAGATATGAAACAATTCTTCACGCGTTTTGTGCAATAAAATTGTAAATATCAAAGTAAGGCCATGAAATTTTTCTCCTTTAAACTTAAGTTGGTAGAATTACCTTACGGGTAAATTGACTTTCTGAAATTCTGACATTTCTGAAATTGACTTCCTGAAATGAAATGAAATTCTGTGGCGTAAACCAATACAGCACACATGACAAACGTATTTTAGTTGTCACTGTCAATTCACTACTTACTACCACGAAACAATTTCATGGCCAGCTAGAGTAAATTTATATTATTATATAGTATTATTATAAACCTGTAATTCATATTCCTTTTAATAAGGAAGCTCCCCTCAAATACTATGATATTTTTCTAAGTAGTTCATGTATAAAAATCCGTATAAGACAAGTAATCTTAAGAATCGAACACTTCGTTTAACGGGGTATCAATAATAATATACATATAGTACGATATTTGTTAAAGATAGTACAGAATAGCCTGAAGCCATTCATTCTATTTCTATAAAATTGTCTACTCCATGTGAGAAAGTTCAGGAAACGGTTATCACTTTTAGTGGTATTCCATCGCCTTACTGGAAGGCTACATATGGTAATCCTTTATTAATTTAAGCAATTAATTTTGTAAAACAGAATATTTTCTAACCACCAATTTTACCTTAGGGTGGAATAAAAAAATATTAAAAATGCAAGTAAAATTGAGCAAAAGCCACACTTTTGTTGAATCATTTTGATTGAAAATGAATTTGTGTAAAGTAAAGTAGAGTAATTGTCAAAATAATGTAAATCTGATTCTAAATCTAAATGTCGAAAACGTCCATCAAAACTCCTATTCCTAGTAATGCACTATCAAAACTTTCATCTCTTATCTTTCTGAGTTGACAAACAATGCAACTGGCTCTTTTTTGTCTTCACAAAATCTACCTGATATTTTCAACATTACAAATTTGTTACCAACACTTTTAATCAACTGTAACTTAAAACATTTTCTAATCCAAAATAAGTGGTCAAATCACCGATTAAATTATCAATTTATGACAAACAGGCTGAGTAATTCTCACCCTCTGAACAAAAGGCATTGTTCACTCAATGAAACCTATTTAATTGATTTGGCTAAATCAAGCGTAGTATTGTGTGATTATGATATTGTTGAGACAATCCAACAATACGAAACTTCAAATTAACATTGACTTTTCTCTTAATTCAATATTAACACATTTTTGAATTAAGCAATGACGTTTAACATCACAAAACCGTTCAATCAACATTCTTTTATGATTACATATTTTCAATGTGTTTCACTATTTGTTTCAATACTAAGCAAAATAATACAATTACTTTTTTCTCATTGCATTCACCGTTTGGGTCACCCGATCTATCACTAAGTAATTCTAAGTATTTGAAGTTTGAACGTGTATTAATAATTTATGTTTTTCCAAATAGTGGAAGAATTGCGAGCAAATTTTATCGATTATAGGGAAACCCGATACAATTTTAAGTTTGCCATATAGAGCTGGAATAAAACAATAGATAGCTTTTAAAGATCATATTGTTTTTCAAAGTATTCTCCACGAAGTTTAATGCACTTTTGCATACGTTCGAATCAACCCTGGAAGAAGTTATTCCACTCATTCGTTGGTACAGTCAACACTGCCTATTTCAAGGCATCGACTGCTCCTTTTAACTACTGGAATCTTTGACCGCGCAGACCGTTCTTGATTTACGGAAAGGTAAGTCGTTGGGACTTACGTCCGAACTGTGCGGAAGATGGTCTAACAGTTCGATGTTTTGTTGTGTTAAAAATTCAATTGTCTTACGCGCTGGGCGCGAACTTGCGTTTTCTTGGTGAAGGATGATTCGTCGTTCGGGGTTGGTTTTTCGAAACTCAGCGATAATTTGCGGCAAACAAATGGTTGTATAACAATGGGCAGTAACAGTTCTTTGATCGTGTAAAGGAATTGTCATTACATGACCTGCTTTCGAGGCAAATGCTACGACAATCTATTTAGAGTGACATTGAGAAGACTTTGACGTTTATTTTCTTCACCACTGGCGATGTTGTACACGTTTTCAAGGTTTTCGGTGTTGAGCGATATAAAGTTTTTTGACACCAATTCACCCTAGGTGCTTTCTGTTCTTCGGTATCCAACGAGAAATTTTTTGCACACACTTCTTCATGCAAACATTTTTGAATTGAAATCTTTGAAGTCCCCAGTGATGCCTCAACCTCGAAATGTGTCACATGTCGATCTTCGTCGATGATCTTGCCCACAGCATCAGCGTTTTTCAGAGTAACTGCCGTTTTCGGTGCACCTGCTCTTGGATTATCGCTAAAACTAAGCCATCCACGTTTGTATTCTCAATACCAAAGGGGAAATTGTTGACTGATGTGGTGGTTGATGTCAGAAAACTGAAACCAGATCAACCAGATAATTGTCTTCTCTATTTAATTCAATTTTTTCAACTTGTCAACTTTACAGTTAGTTGTAGCTACAACGCTACATGTATCGCACTGAAGCTTTGGATTTAGGTTAACTAAAGATGTGGGTTAATGTTTAGTAGTGACATTTCATTAGTAACACCCTCTATGTCTTAGTATGCAAAACTTTAAAGATCCCTCATAATAGGCTAAGGTTCCGTTTGCTTCCACCATAATCCCTCTAACAGTAGAATTTATTTTCGTCTTCACACGTCTTCGTAGTTAATTTTATGACAAATGACGATTGCAAGGACTGTGTGGATGTACAATTCACAGGTATAGCAGTAAACTCCACTCACACAAATTAATTAATTATGCGGAACGCAGCATTTCGGGAGCACGTGGGCTCCCATTGTCAACGTGTTACCGTGGTACCGACAGTCGATAACACGGTTGACAATGGAGCCCACGTGCTCCCGTAACGCTGCGTTCCGCATAATTAATTAATTTGTGTGAGTGGAGTTTACTGCTATACCTGTGAGTTAATTTTATAATTAAACATGACAAATTCTGAAGATTATTTTAATATCCAGGCTTTCGTCGTAGTTTTATAATATATTTTAAATACTTATAATTAATTGCGAGGCTCTTATTTATAAATATCACAGAAATCTTCACAGCAAGCAAAGTTATCAACTTATTGCATAGTACCAACAGCCGCAAGTTTTCGTTTAAAAATGTTTAATAACTGAGCACACTGTACATCAGTAAAATATCCCCACTGGCTTTTCACGAATAAATCCGACAGACATAGCGCCGACACTTGATCTGTTGTTTTATCTGTATACGAGTTCTTCCTTATTGCTGGGTTTTCGAGGTCGTTTCGCCCCACACCATGATGTTCACACCGCCGTATTTCACCGTCTGATGCAAAAATTTGTCGTCCAGTTGCTCTGACGAACGTCTCCATACCCACGTACGACCGCTATCACTGAATTGGCAATATCTGCTTTCGTCTGAAAAAATGACAGACGGCCAAAACTCTTCGGGCTTCGTTCGCATTTCGATTGTTCAAGCCATTCGGCGCCGTTTTTGAAACGCCGTAAGGAGAGGTTTTTTCTTTGCCACCCTTTTATACATCCCCACACAGTGGAGTTATCGCAGAGCGATGCGCTGACTTTTCTGTGAAGTTGCCGCAAGCTCAGCTGTACTTTTTCGCGGTTCTCTTAACACTTCGCGCACAAGCACCCTTTTACTTCTTTCAGAAGGTCCGGCACGACCTGGTCTCGGCTCCACTGTTGTTTTTTCCTTGCGTTTAAGTTGTGTAATCACACGGTTAACTGTGGAATATTTAAAAATTTACTTATTTCACGTTGCGAAGCGCCGCGTTCACTTTAGCCAACGATGCGACACCCCGGGTGAAGTCGCTAATATCACTCGAACCTTGTAAGCGAGGCATAGTTGTAACGATACTAAACTATGACGAATTCCTTCCGATACATCTACCCCTACCCTAATGACAAGAGTTCTTAATTCGTTGTTAGAATTTAGCTGTTTACATATTTATACCGCTTTACCTGGTGTCTATTTTATTCTGTCACCCTAGTCTATGTTGTGACTCATATGCACATACTACGCACTCATAGTTAAAACGTAATATACCCTTTTATTCACACTATCTCTTATTTGTGCAAAATAGAAAGAGAAGAATACACCTAAACCTTAATTTTATGCTATTTTATCTGCTGTACTGGATTTTAACAATATTATAGTATTTAATTTATTTCTAGATCAAATGGAACTCAGCTGCTGGATTACCCATTGGGTTTGTTTAATATTGTTAATACTACTTGGATGTTCGAATTCTTTGCTAGTTCGAGGAGTATACATAGATGCGGAGGAGCCAGCTGGAAAATGTGTGATCTTCCCTTGTTACTATTTACGTTTGATATTTCAACAGGAACGCGCGAAAAAGATTGCGAAACATTTACAGCTCGACACAATGTCGAAAAGAAAGCAAGACGGAGTAGAAAATTATGTGGCCACCGCAAATCACATAACGGCCATAACTCAATTAAGTATTACAGAAACGAAAAATCACGTGGTATGACACAAAAAGAAAAGATCATCGTTAGATCTGTGAATTGTATAGCTATTTTTGTATTTATATAGATTTAGGTCGAAGCTATTTTCAGTGTATCGCGAAATAATGAAAAATGCGATATAGACTGTGTATAATAAATACAAAGTTTAATTTAAATTACACATATTACCACATATCAATGAAAATCTATAACAGAGCTGCGTAACATTGTACAATGTAAATACATACATATCAATCTTCTGAAAAAAAATGTTAATGAATACTTGTAAGAGTGTATTTAACTCATGTAATTATAATTGAGGTATTTAATTTTGTCTAATTTATTTCTGAGTATTATTTAATATTTAGACTCATATTTTCCTACTACATTAAAAAATTCTGAATGTTGAGCGCAGTTATCTTTGTTATGTACAAAATTTTTAAGAATACTAAACATAGGAAATTGTTAATGTGGCATTTTCAAATACACAGATTTACACTTATGTACGTAAAACAAAATAAAAACAAGATTCTAATTTTTATTACAGTATGTACACAACTTGTTTTAACTATATTTAAATATATACATGGGTGAGTTAAATTAGTATACTGGTAGTGCTTTTAGTTCTGATTAAAACGTAGTTAAGAAATTAATCAATTGCGTAACAAATTACAGAGGAAATTGGTATATTTTTGAATGAAGTTCTCTCTACACTCTTACAAATTTTAAAAAATAACTTAATTTGTCATAAAATCTTTATTGAATATGGCCCCAAAACGAATAAAGGACAAAAATATATAATATACTTGGTTGAGTAAAAATCATAGCATTCTTGTACTCTAAACCAGGGGTCTCCAAACTTGTTACCCTAAGAGCCACACTAAGTTACCAGAGGCAGGCTCATCATACCAAGATATAATTTTGAATTACGGGCGAATTTCAATCATGTTTCAGTAGTATAGCGCCATCTTGTGGGGGACTACGGACCGGATTTGCGGTTCTAGCACGCTGATATTGGCCCGCGAGTCATAGTTTGGAGATCCCTGCTCTAAAATAAAGCGAATATGTCAAGAACATAGTTTTTTTAGAAAAAGGTATTACTACTATTATTTGATGATTAATATTATAGAAAAAGATCTATTCTTATTTTCAGCCCTACGACTCTCTTAGTTATTCTTTATTGTAGTTCGCACATTCCTTTTAAGTACAAGTTCAATAATATTGCATATTACGACATATCAGATTTAAGAATTTTCTTTTCCCAAAAAAAAAAAACAATACATTTAATTCAAATAGTAATATCTTAGGAAACGCTTATAAGCGATACCGATAGGTATTTAGAATGTTAAGGTAATATAAATGATCTTATGGAGGGTGTTCTGAAAATCTAATCCAAACAATGAGATATTCCGTTAAAAGAAGTCTGATTTTTTGTTGAATAACAATCCCGACATTAATTGTAAATTCTGCTCAGCAAACACAAACAAAATATATTTTACTGCCTATACCTAAATTCACTAATTTCTCAATTACTTAAAAGAGTACCAAAAAATCTTCGAATATAAAAAACCCACTGCGAATTTGATTCTGCGAAATTGTTTTATTCGTAAAAACCGTTCGTAAAACCAAAATACATTATAAGACCATACTTTACTAAAGCTGAAACTACATATTTGGCAAACAATTTTACAATTACCTATTTTATTCCCACTTTATAAACGAATGTTATTGCAAATGATTAAATGTAAAACCACTTATTTTTATTTATTACAATGATTGCAAGGGGCAGGTGCACATTGTGAAATTCGGACATCGCATCGAACCCTAAATTATCAAAAAATGTAAAAATGGGTTTGACAAATTTATTACCGTAATACACGTGTGCCTGATGCAAGACATGGTTCCTTTCTTTTTGTCCTTTTCTAGGAGATGCAAAGTAGGTAATTTCATAATTTTTAAAATCTATGTGGAAAACATTGCATGCGCTTATAATGTTTACGAATCTTTATGTAATTCGGTTAATACGTACTCCCGAAACACTTTGTCCTGAATGGATAATTAATTTGTGGGGCGTGGACTTTACTGAAATACTCCCTAGTTATTAGATACAGACGTCTACCACAATATTTTAAACTCTCCAATTTGATCTGTCAATAATTCCAAATCTTAAATTATTATTTCACTATTGTGGTAACACCTTAAATATTAAAGTACGTTCTCCTATGAAACGTGAAATTGAGTTTATTCTTCTTTCATTTACAATCAAAATAATAACGTAGCTTTTAGTCACAATTACAAGTAATTGACATTTAGTTATAGTTGTCACATCTAAGTAGAAACACATATTAAATACTTATTTGTTAATGAGATGTGACAGCCTGTATTCTCTATTGATACACCATATAAGTGGCATCGCAGCAATATATTCATCTTTCTTTAACATCGGTAGATTTGTCGCATCCCTCTTTGTTTCTTCTGACACCCTAATTAAAATCTCTTGATTGCTGTATATCTACAAAAAAACACACTTTGCAGGATTCTCGGTTAATGCAATTTGACTCTAAAACAACTTTTCACTTAGAATTCAGTGGATATGTTCCAATTCAAAATATGTGCTCTTTTAAAAAGGTAAAAGTAAGAATGCATTATGTTTCTTCCATTAATATCGGGGAAAAGTTATATCAACGCATATATTTAATGTAATGCACATACATATACAGAGAACTAGTGATATTTTTTAGATGTATATGTACACAAACATATGCAAAGTGGTTTCGACAATATGATACCATATCATCGTGTAATATGAGAGAAATCTGTGAAGTGTTTACCTGATAATATCTTGTCTTTAATAAGGACGCCCTACATTTTATACTTATGTGGTTCATAATTACATTACTACAAATGCAAGTCATATTGACAAACAAGCTAGAATGTGTGAAAAGCTAAATATGAGTTAAATACACTACACGAAGTGTCGTTGTCTACGATATCGAAATTAAAATTTACTCGCAGTTGTGAATTAGTTATAAACTATACATACATTTATTGTGATATATTTATATTATAACATGCAATAAATATTTGTATATTAAGGAAAAAGGAAAAAAGAAAAATATTATTAGGGGAAATTATATTATATTAATTGATAACTCTGTGCATGTAAAAAAAGGCAATCTGAACGGAATCACAAATATTTGAGCATGTAGACGTTTACGTATTAGCAAATCAAATATCTCCCTCTCTATATCGCAACTATTATCCCGTAACCTTTAAGATGGCGAGAAAATAATCAAAGCATGCAGTGGTACATTTATAACGTTCAATTATAAACTTATTTATTCGGGCGTGTTACTATTGGTTATGTTATTCAAACTTATTTATAATTGTAAAAATGCTTATTAAAGTACGTAAGAGGAATCACTGCCTCAAAGTGCATATTGTAAGAGAAACATTCGAGATATTTATTCTTTTTGGAGTTTATTAAAATAAATTTTAAAATCGCCTTAATAACTTTTTTCATATCCTTTCTACAAAAATATATCCTATTTCCGCATACTTAAACGCTAAACGATACATTACATCCTCCAAATTATCTGTATAAAACTTGAAATTTTCCAATTGATGGAAAAAAATATTGGAGTTGTTACAATTTTCTACTTGAACATCTTAAATTATTTTACGCACAATGCATTCTTGAATTTGCTCTTTGCATTAAATATAACAAACAATTCGGAAACAGTTTCAATTATAGAATTAATGGCATCCTGACCCACTTCTATTTTGCAAAGTAATTTCCACTAATTGCGGATGCATTTTACCAATTTAATAATTGCGGTAGATAACTGAATGAAACGTATTATATTAAAGATAATTTGATCATGATGTACTTATTCAAGGTTGATACAAATAATTAGTTAATTAACATAATGTAATTTTCTATAGTCTAGCGACGCAGAAAAAAAGGAGGTTTAACATGTATTCCTTTGTAGAATGTCTATTCTCAAATTATGTGAAACTAGTGTTTCTGTTAGTAGTTGGAAATACTATCTATTTATTAGATCAATAGAAATTCTTACATAAAGGGACAAATACGTTACCAGCAAACAAACAACGGAATTGGTATTCTTGGGATTTTACGTTAACGGACGAGGTATGTCATCACAAACAAATTCCTGATTCAAAATACACTTGAACTTTACATCTTATAAGTTATAATGGTCGTCAAATATGAGTATATACTTGATGCACAGTCCCTGTATTATACAAGCATAAGCTTATTCAGAAATGAGTGTAGGCTTTCACGACCGTAGTCCATAGTAGAAATGTTTTTCGGGCTTTTCTCCTAGGGTCTTTTTTAGCCTATCGGTGACTCGGGCTATGTATGGAAGATATGCGTAACCTGTTGGTTGTTGTTGGTCTTCGTCCTTTTTCTGTTTCCGTGGTTTCCTTATATCGTTTGTGCTGTAACCGTTCTTCTGCAAGGCGTTTTTGACGTGATGTGTTTCACTATTCCTGTGATGTTCGCCACTGATTTTCTCCGCTCTTCTTAACAATGTATTGATGAGGGATCTCGTCTGTTGAGGATGGTGGTGGGATTTTGCATGCAGGTATCGGTCTGTGTGAGTCTTTAACAAGGACCCAACCACGAAGGTAGAGAAACAAAGCAGAGACGCTATCAAGAAATCATCAATCCCAAAGGAAGAATAAAGAAGATTATTACCATCAGAGAGCCGACCACCAAGACTGTACGGGCTGCCAAAGATACGCAAGAAGCTATTAACACGAACGGCCAAGTTAACACACTATAATGGGGCTCTTTCTACGAAATCTGTAGAACTTACCATCTCTGAGTTGTATATCTTTCGCCCAATTTACTCCCAAATACCTGGGTGCAATTTAAGCAGCAATAGAAAGTATACAAGGGATTGTTAATTAGCTTGACTTATGCAATTCAAACACGTCACCATCAGCAGAGGTCAAAAAGTTAGAATAGAATATCAAAGCCCAAGTATTTTACATAAAGACTACCCAGATACTAACAAAAGAGACGAATACCTTCACGAACGTTTGTCTAACAACCCTAGAAATAAACCAACTTTTCTATCTCTAAGTACAATGAAGAATTTTTCTCTAGCAATCCTGCGTTTAGGAAAAAATAATTAATGTTTTTATAAGAGACATAATAGGCAAATAGAATTAAGAAATATATAATTTTCTGATAAACATGCGATTTTTCTATATGGAACTGTCAATAGACAAAAGTTTAAACTTTAGGCTCCACAAAATCTATATTGGTTTCAAAAAAGTAAAACACAATATCCACAGAAATTTAATAGCTGGACTGGAATTGTCGGAATTGGCACCTTCAACTTCTACGAAATAACTGAGGACATTGGCTAATATTTTTCCAAATTTTGATAATCAGGCAAGCAATAAATAATCTGTAGACGGAGCCACCTCGTTAGGCACGATTAATATGTGAATTGTTTTTCCTCATTGATGGATTGATCGAGGAGGTGCAGTGAAATAACCCACTAGATCCTTTGATGACACCCCTAAACTTCTTTTTATGAAGATACGTAAACAGTGTAGTGTATATAGAAAAACCATAATTATTATTAATTAATTTCCAAGAATTAGAAAACCATTGCAACTGTTAATACAGTGAAACAATTCAAAGTAAGAGTTAGGTTTGCAATATAAGTGTGAAAAGACTGCCGGCAGACATTTTGGGCATTTGTTAAGTTGATATGGTGCTTGTTATATTATTAACTATTACAATCTAGTACTTATAATGAGAATTAAAATTATGATTTTGAGTATTTAGTGTTATTTTTCTTTTTCTTGTGCAGTTTGACAAAATATTGAGAATATCAATTTGCTAACTAAATGAGGCATCAAAATAATAAATAATTATTTATATTAATATTATTTAAAATAAATACTAATGACATAATCGCATTACAATGAATTATCCTGAATTAGATATTAGAATCGTCCTGTATATTTAGTTATTACATCTAAACACATAGAAATAGAAACAAAAATCGGCCTGTTTCTGGAAATTTCCAAAAATATAATATTTACCTGTGTTTAACTTATTCCTTACTTTTTACTCACAGTGTATAATGATTCAGTATGTGGCGAGGTCAACATGTATTCCCAGGATTAGCGTTTAATTTCCTTATACTTTATTCTCAGAAAATAAAATCGTTTAATCTTTACCTATATTCGTTACTCAACAGTCAAGGTAAAACTTGTTTTGGTGTGTCTGCTAATTCAACAGCAATTTTATTAACTCTTTTTATAGAGAAAAAGACACTTCTTAACGTATACTTCATGCATACGAAGAAGTTTTAGTAACGTGAAAAACGATTTATAATAGAAACAGAAACAAACAGATACGACACACCAAATAGGAGTTTCGTAGTTGTGAAGTTGACTATAATACACGGTACGAGCATACAAATTCATTTGTTTTTCACTTAACTTTGTTGATATTTCTAGCAAATAATTTCAATTGAAATATGACTGAGTTATTTTATTTGATACTGTATATATTAGTAGTTAGTTGCCATGATCCGTTAGTTTATCCTATTCCCCTGTCAACAGAAGTTCCGAGTACTGATGTGAGTTACACAAAATATTATATTTATAACGAACAGTTATAATTTATAATTGTTTATAAGCATTTTACGATTTTGTAGAAACGGGAACCATTATATGCGCCATCTATATGCCCAGAAAATCATTTGTTGTACCCAGGTAAACAACAAACCGATTGGATATGCGATTGTGCTCCAGGTTAGTGTCACACATCTCCATAATTTTTCTTCAAATTCACCATGTATTTACCTTGAATCTGAACAAAATATATTAATAAAACTATATTCGTAAAAAAAGCAAAAAAAAGTGTTCACCATTTTGTAAGTAACAGGCATAGTATTGGTATTTTTCTTTTTATTAAGTCACAAAGAATATTTGCACAACAAGCATTCCAAAAACTTCATTGTGTAGATATTTATACAAAGAATATTAGAACAATTTATTAGATGGAAACGAGTAATTTCCGAAATATGAGTTTACAAAGAATTGTTATTCAAATTTAGGAAAGGCATATAGAGTATAATTAAAACAGCAAAGGTGTGTCCATAATAGGTTAAATCAAATTAAGATAGCTGTAAGTTGCTCCAATTTCATTTCATTTTCCTGAATTTCACTCCTTCAAAAATATGAACGTTTTGCCAAACTATGAGATTTAATAAGGATTCTATAATGTATTTTTTAATGGTCGAATGATAAAGAAATATTTCAAGCTGTTAAAAAGTCACTCGAACTTGTTCAAATATTAAAATATATGCAGTTTGTAACCAGAAAGATTACATCTTTTCCAAAAGTTCTTAACGAATGTGCTTCATGTAAAACTTGAACGAAAATATAGTGGGGTACAAAACTATCCGTTAGCCTCTTGTATATTTAAAAAAACAAAAATTCGATTTATACAGCTTAAGCTTTGTTGATATATCTGCAACACAAGGAGTGTCGATACTTGATCACTGCGTCTTTTACTTAATTCTTTGAGATCTTTTGGTATTCATCATTTTGGATTTTTATTAATATTTCAGATTACTTGAGATTCTTCTCTTTGGGACAAAATTCTTATCCCATTTTTTTCTATTTTCTTCGTATTTCTTTCTCCTCTACCTCCTTACTAGAGCTTGAAAGCGTTAACATACTCTGAAAACCAAAGAACTTATATTCAACTTTTGAGAAAAAGGATCCATAGTTCTACTAGAAAATCAATATTGCCTTTATTGGTATTTGTTTACGCCATTGTGACAATAAGTCACCAGATATCTTCATTGTAATGTAAGTAAAACCCGCTTGTATATTTAACACCTTGTTTATGTTTGTTCCAAAAGAGGTATGTCGTAAACTCCTTTTGTGAGAAAATAATAACAGCCCTATCAAAGAATGTAGACTTTCACGACCGGTATCGTATGAAAAGGATTCTTTTGAGCTATTTAGCAGTGATCGATTGGAATTTCTTCCGGTGTTATGTAGGTATATATTTCCTTCTGTCTTCGTCACCATTTATTATTACTTTTTCGATATTTACTGTATTTATAATTAATTCAAATAATTATTCATTACTTCAAATTAATCTTGGAAATTAGACTTTTTAGCAATTTTGTATCTATAGCGTAAATATTCGACCTTGCCCAGACAAAACTAGATTTTTTAAGAAACAAAAGTGTTGATATTGCAACGTTAATGAGAGCAATAATCAAATATACAACTCGGGTTATTACTCATAGTGCTATCTTTACAACTCAGGTTAACATTTATAGTGCTACCTTAAGTATGGAGGCATCCCTATTGTGCAACGAGGGCACTTATTCTGTTTTATGAATAGAGATCTTTATTATTGCATTCACTTTGACAATGATCCAGCCATCCTTGAAGTGAAAAAATGTAAGAAATAGTATAGGTCCATTATATAATGGTACTTACAGATACATATATCGCTTGTCAGGAATACAAATTGTATTTAACGCCAGTTGTACTATTTAGAGATATTCTTAAAATATATATTACAGTATTGTTCCTCGGATGTAGCCAGCTCTAGTATTGTATAATTTGCATAGTCAGACGATTGAAGATACAGTTCATAGTGCATCACCATCTTAAGTAAAGATAGAATTGAAAATAGGGAAGCTTAATTAATTTTGCATTTGATGGTGGCTTGTTGTAGTTCTGTTAGTGGAGGGAGCATTCTTAAATTAGTTCGATTGGCTGTATTGCACTGGGCAACTGAGTTTGTGTTTCAATAGATCAGTGAAAAAAGATTATAGCGGTTTTGCGAGCGTTTTTGAGAGCGTTTTTGAGAGCACTGCCATCTTTTAATTACTTGGGTACACTATTTGACTATTGTTGACAATTTCACTATACTTTTACCTATAAAAATAATTTCTGCAATATAATGTTTTGAAAATCTGGGTCTCCTTCAATTTTCTCCTAAAATGTTCAAAGAAATTTTTGCTCTTTTTTTGAAGTACCTAAGGGTGATTTTGGCAATATCCTTATTGGGTAAAATTCCAACCGACCACGGCTAAATAGCCTAAAAGAATCGTCTTCATACAATAATAGCCCTGTTAGATCATGCCCAATGCGATCGTAATCGAAGATTGAACGGCATATTCAGGTTTGAATTGTTTTTAAAATCTGCTATACTCATGTTAATAGTTAAATACATAATATATAGTCCTGTGGAATTCATTAGAATCAGCATTCTTTATTCTATATTATAACTAGAGACCGGATTATATGCAAAGTGCATATATTTTATTTTATTTATTTATTATATTTTACGTGTATATGTAGATGCATTACACTGATTAAAGTTAATTAGCGTTAATTAACTATACAAAGTTGATCTTTTCTTTAAACGGTACACCTGGTGTTTGAATCGTTTTATGCTTTTAATTCTCTTTACTTTGACGTAATGTAGTTAGTATAACGCCAACACAAGAAAAATAAGACTCAGTTTTTAACGAGAAAAATACTTTTCTCATTTCAGCTTTTAAAATAATTATGATAATACTTGTAGTAATATTAATAACAATAATAATTATACGATTAAGTAATACAAAGGAAACATAACCACAGATAAAATTGAATTGCATATTCAAACTGATGTCCATCATTAGCCATACATAGTAGGCTTTAGTGTCTTCGTACAACATTTGCTGCGTTTCCAATATGGGCGTTGGTTATATTTTGAATAAACGCTTTATTGATGCAATAAAAGTTGTTCAAACCACTACTTAATCAGCACATGCATGTGCCTCAGTCGTTACAACGAAATATAATAGCTTCACTACTTGAAATTTACGATCCCAGTGCTAAAAGTGAATGCGTAGTCAATGCGAAGAAGGCAAAACAGAGAGTACAGTGGCTAAACAAAAAAAGACATAATAAATCGCGACCATATTTCTTTACGTATTGCCCAAAAATTGCCTCTGTTCACTTACAAATAACATTTTTGTTTCCTATTATATTATTAAATCATATTTAGTACTTATCTTCAGAAGTTTCAGTACTTCATTATTATCTCAAGACTTATGTTTACTTCCTTTGGTTATAATTTTTATTTTATACCACTATTTAAAAATTTACATTATTTTATAGCATCGTCATGTCAGGGTGAAGAGATATTAAAGAACTTACCAACAATGAGCAAAGACTTCTTTGAAAAAAGATTTTTAGACGAGTAGTTTATTAACTTTATTTTATAAAATCACGTTAGTTATGGCCATCCGGGAGTGATATCTGTACAAGTATTATTATGGTGAATACGCCTTTTACTCCAAAAGATAATTAAGAATTTGAAATAAAACTAAAAACTAATTGAAGATACATGTGATCGAATAAAATCCAATTTAGTTCATTTTATTTTAGGATATGTTTATTATCCCGAGAAGGACGGTTGTTTTGCGGTATATAGACAGGGACCTTGTCAAGAGGGCCAATTTATGATTTTGCATGAAGGTGAATTTAGACCGAAATGTGAAGCAAATCCATGTGGTAAAGATGGTATAGTCCGGTAAGTAGCTAATTTTAATTAGCAGCCAATTACTACTGTTATTCAATTAATTACTCTAAGAAAATCCATTCTTTACAGTTATAAAGGAGTCTGTCACCCTCTAGAAAAACCTGGCGGACCATGTGAACGTAACAATGAAACAGAACCGATTAGTATCCTAACGGTCGTCAAAAGTACACTAAGCCTGCAATGTGTTTCAAGTACAAGTGGTTTGTCTATAATTGTAGCTCCATATTCGTGTCCGCCTGGAACTCGGAGAAGTAATAGTAACGATTGTAGAAGTGCTTCTAGAGGACTTTAATTGGCGACTAACAATAATACCGCAAATATCACCGCGCAATATTGTTATGTTAATTTTTTTTATTTTACAGTAATTAAAATAATTTCAATTTGTGTATTTTCTTCTCTAAAATATACAAACAGCCTAGATTTCGTAGAAATAATATGTCATATTTTCTCTCAAACTACTTCAAGGTCTCAATACAATTATTAGCGTGTATTTTTAAACGCTAAAAACAATATTCACGAACTTCCAACGATCGTTTTAAGTAGAGTTATGCAAGCTAACTCAAAAACAAGAGATACTTGCGTACTTTGCTTTCAAAAATACTTCACAAAATTTAGATAACCTATTTAATTCGCACAAAATATTATATTGTTTTCTAGTTTCTATTGTCGTATCTTACAACGGTCATAAATGATACTAAACGTGTACATGCGCTAAGTAAGAAAATTGCTAAATCTCTTTCTTGTTGTTAATTTGAAATAAATTATAGATATTAAACCGCCATGTAAATTACGTATGTTTCATAGGAATCCCATTCTGCTTGTAACCATTTCAATCAAATTTTACAGTAGAATACGATATTCTATTGCGTGATTCGAGTTTATATTTGACAATGATTCTATAACAATATTTTCTGATAAATCTTATAATAATTTGGAAGTGCAAATCTTTAGAATACGATGTCTGAGTAAACATAAACTGTACCTAGAAATGTGTTATACCGTTGTATTCGTCTTGACAAGAAGAGTCATCAATTTTTTCAAAATTATTCTTTAGAAAGCAAACAATTAAAGCTTATTTAACAGATATTTTATGCATTAAATCACCGTTTCTTAGGTTAAGGCGATAAAGCCTGCTTATCTTAAAGATCTTAAATCTTGCTGAAAATCTTATTAAACCTTCCACTACGGAAGATGGTAGAATGATGTTAGATGAGAAATCGGCAAAAGCAAGATTTTACCTTCGAGTAGTACGCCAGATCAGCGTACAAAAAAATTAGCAGCCAATATAAATAATGAAGTTGCCTTTAGTCGGAAATGATGCAATTTTTTATTACCAATAGATGAACCTACCGTCGTAGTAGTACTCGCGATATGAATTATTATCGTTAGATTCCAGCAAGATATAATCTTCTTTTAAACTATCTAAGAACAATCTTACTAATGCCATAATTGTAATTATTTAAATCAGATATGGTTAATTCAAAGCTCTTCTGCATACAATTTACTAAACATAATTTTATGAGTTGTTTGGACACTGAAAATTTCATTCAGCAATACTAAGCACATGTAATTAAGTGTCTAATGAAGTATCGACATCAGGCATGGCAAACTGGCCATTGTCTACCTTCCAGAAGCGCCTGCGTCATTGGAGCCTTTGAAACTAATACCATAACATTATTTTTATAGAGATTGCAACTTCATGTTCCGTCTTTTTTAATATGCTTGGCCCACCATTGTTTTTGCTTTTCTATATGGTCTCAGGAGTTTGAGTTGGCCACTCAGAACCTGTAAAATTACAATAAGGATATTGCCAAAATTACCCTTAGGTACTTCAAAGAAAGAGCAAAAATTTCTTTCGTTTTAGGAGAAAATTAAAGGAGACTTACTTTTATAGATAATAAGAATAATGAAATTGTCAACAATAGTCAAATAGTGTACCCAAATAATAAAAAGATGGCAGTGCTCTCAAATCTCCCAAAAACGTTATAATCTTTTCTCACAGACCTATTGAAACACAAACTCAGTTGCCCAGTGCAATACAGCCAATCGAAATAATTTAAGAATGCTCCCTCCACTAACAGAACTACAATAAGCCACCATCAAACGCAAAATTAATTAAACTTCCGTACTTTCAATTGTATCTTTACTTAAGATGATGATACACTACGAATTGTATATTCAATCGTCTGACTATGGAAATTATACAATACTAGAACTGGCTACAGCCTAGGAACAATACTGCAATATATATTTTAAGAATATCTCTAAACAGTACAACTGACGTTAAATACAATTTGTATTCCTGACAAGCGATATATCTGTCTGTATGTACTATTATATAATGGACCTATACTATTTCTTACAATTTTTCACTTCAAGGATGGCTGGATCATCCTCAAAGTAAATGCAATAATCTCTATTCATAATACAATTCTATAAAACAGATTAAGCACCCTCGTTGCGCAATAGGAATGCTTCCATACTTAAGGTAGCACTATAAATGTTAACCTGAGTTGTGCATTAACGTAAGTATCAATAATAGAAGAATTAAGCAGTTTGTGCAAGCCATCGCTGGTGGGAAATGGAACGACATCTACGGTGGACCTAGACGTTAATAAAATATATTCTAAATACGTTTGTGTTTTAATGCTCACTTCCCTGTTAAATAAATTATATAAACTTGGAGATTCTATTTGCACTGTATTTCTATATATATACACACATAAAAATGTAAGATGTGGAAATTAAATTATTATAACGAAATAGAAATGATAATATACTATTAATTGCTTCAAAAGAAGTAAAAACGTCTGAAAAAGCGATTAATAATTATCTTGGTAACGAATCTAACTCAGGAATACTCTTGACTGACGACTCGGAACTATTAGCAAATCACTTTAATGTTCCTTTCGTTGCTGGGCAGGTTTCTATCTTAAGTAGTCATAATCTCAATCACACTGTTCGCACTAACCCTCATTCACTTTTTCTCTTGCATTTGTAAAGCGAACACTTAAGTTTTCTACATCGTCAGAAATTGATAACATCCCTGTCTATTTTTTAAAAGTATGCCTGGGGTGTTATTTATAAGAAACACTAATATATCTAAACTTTACCAGACAATTTGTACACCCTGTATACAAAGGCAAATGTATGTAATAATTTCTAGAAGCATCCTTCAAATAAATACGCTTCGGTGATTTGTTTGTGTACTACCTCAGTTTACATCGAACTTAAATTACATAATACGACGCTAGAAGACGTCCACAAGCATCGCTTCAGTTTTAAATAGACGCTGGCGTCGAAACGACGCTGAAACTGTGAGCTTGGAAACGTTCGACATTGCAACAAATCAAGTAAATACTCTTGTTTTGTTCCTATATAGATCCCGTGATTTCACAAATGGGAAGTGGAGTCGAGCCTACAGTTTCAGTAGAATTCGAGGTTTATGGGAAGGTTCAAGGTAAGTTCAATCCTCATGAAGCATGCAATTAATTTACTTACTTGCTTGCTCATTAATTAAGTATTTATTTAAAGGAGTTTATTTCACCAAATACTGCAAAGAAATTAGTGAACAATTGGGTCTAACTGGATGGGTTAAAAACTCGAGGAAAGGTACTATTGTGGGCAAAATCCAGGGGCACCGTCCACATATTGAAAAAATGTAAGTTTCCAAAAGAAACAGAAATTTGATACCGTTATCTATTTGGATTTTTGAAACTTACTCATTCATATTATAAGTTTTGTGACGCAAACAACTCGTAATGGAGTACAAAATATATTTTTTGAATGATGAACGATGAACATAATACTACCGTTGCATTAAAAAATAATGTTATTATCACTGCAACTCTATATTACTAAACAAACTGTAATGCTTCCCAATTTCCTCATTATTTCAAAATGTCTTTCTTTCTTATTTTGGACTTTGTTGATATAACCTTTTTGATTTCTTATTAGAGGTAAAGTACTGTTAGAACTACGTTTAATACTCTTTATTTTTCTCATTCGTATTTTGACAATTCTTTAAATAATACATCACATATTTGGAAGTAACGCCTGAGATTTCGCGCAGAACCCTAGAATTAATCAATCAATCAGTTCTCTCAATTAATCATAAAATCTTTTAGATGGTATAAACAGTTTATAAAAACACATATTTCGACGTCATATTGAACCATTGTAATTAAAAAAACGCGTTTCTAGTGCCAACAGAAAATTATATTTAGATCAATCACTCACTCAAATATTCACTTTTATAATTGGCGAATAAAATATTCTAGAACATCGGGTGTATAATTAATTTGCTATTTTAATGCGATGAACGCGCTAAACGGATACTTAAATATACTCACTTCATCAAGGAGCCTCAAGAGAACGAATTTGTAGCCCCCATATTTTAAAGAAGATTAAGTACTATATATTTATATAATTGAAATTTAGATGTAAACATTCATTCATAGAAATCTCAGATTTAAACACAGACAGTCTAGAGATCTAATATATTTTTATTATCATTTGCAAACAAATAACCAGTTCTTAATTTTCTTTTACCTAAATTGTACATACATATTGTAATAACATGTTTTATTTTAATTTAAAAGCCTATCACTTTTTTTTAATTCTCTTTCTAACTTCTCTTATGTTTTATTCCTCTTGATATTGTATGGTTGCAGCCCTTATTTTATTTTGGAGGTAAAGTACCCTCTTCTCTAACCTTCAATTTCATATTTTAAATATTTAATCCATACAGTTTTCTTTCTGTGTATTGGATATTGCAGATATCTACTTTAGTTATTCATTACTAACATGATTTATAATCTAAATTAAAAAAGTCGCTTAAACAGCGTACACAGTGGAGACGTAAGCTCCACCATCGTAATGTATATATATCGTTTTTCTTAAATATATATTTGTGATTAAATATAATTTCTTCCAAATTATTCCTAAAGACGCGTAAAGCCTTTTTATCACATTATAAAAACAAGAATCGTCCTAAATAATACACACATTATTTTCTTTATTATTTTTATTAAGTTCTCGTACATCGAATGAGAGAAAAACTTATTTCTGATAATAAGTCGAGTTCTTACAAATTTTCAAAGCAATTTGGAACAGTAGTGTCCCAGTTGCTATACCCGCAATAATTTGGAGTTACGTGTATCCGTAACTCAAAATCGAAGCCCAGGTAATCGAAAATACAATACAGTACGTGCGTGTGACTACTATTCCAACATTAAAGACTTAAAATTGTAATTCTTATCAAAATTCACTCCTTTCTTGTTCTAATTCAGATTTCATTTCTATATTTTAAAAGATAAGCTAGGCAGGGATTGTTATAGATCAATATTTAAGTAGTTGTGTTAAAAAGCGATATATATTATGTACATCTCCGATCGCTAGCCGAACAGGAGCGTCCAGAAGATGAGTGAGATTTCGTCGAAACGTCGACCTACTCACAAAATCCGTAAATTGTAAACATTTAGGTACAAATTTCAACTGAATACATTTTATTGCTCTTTTTCAAGAATGCTCCTCTTCCTTGACGAGGATGGGGTTAGGATACCTCTAGTAATTATTGCCGCTGAAGATTTACAGTAACGACTTCGAAACGAGCTCGGCACCGGATATCGCAATTTGCGTAAATACACAACGACGAACAAATGTTTCTGTTACCACTGTCAAGAAGCAATTATTGGCGGGAATTTTAAGGGAATGCATCAACCAGAAAAAGCCGTTTCTAGAACGCGTGCGTAAAAAGAAACGATTAACATGGGCAAGAGAGCATGCAAACTGGTCACTGGATGATTAGAACGCAGTCTAATGGACCGACGAATCCAAATTTCAATTTTTTGGTACACGATGGAGAGTTCGTTCGTCAACGACCAAGGGAAAAAAGCTAGTAAGAACTGCTTAGTGACGTCCGTCAAACACGAAGGTGGTAGTATTATGATCTGGAGTTGCTTTGCTGCAACAACTACGGATGATTTAGTGAAAATTAGTGGTACAATGCGGAAAGATGAGTGTGGAAATCGTCTTGATGGGCCGTTTGTGTTCCAGCAAGCCAATTGCCCCAAACATACGGCTTGAATTTATAAAAACCATTTAGAGCGGAAAGCAGCAAGAAATAAAATCTGTTGCTGCTTCCAAACTTTTGGAAGATACATTAGTACACACATATGTAGCATATAATACTAAAAATTTAAAAAAAGGATGGACAATTGCGATACGGAAATTTTGACGTACAAAACAATAGAATCTAATCGGCTCTTGAGAACGCTAAGTTCATAACATTCAATTATAAATTTTCATTTTTTTCCAAAGAACCTCTCGTTGCTGATAATATCAGTGCATATTTTTCCCATAGACTTTGTATTTATCTATGGTTATACGTTACAAATATTTCCAATGCTTCGGAAGTCGAAACCTGAGAGTTTGGAACACATTACCTTTATTGATTAAACTTCTACTGAATTTTTAGACATTTATAAAAACTTATAACGGCATTTCTTTATTTGAAATAGTTATTTAAATATTTTAAAAACGTTATTGATGTATACCATCAAATGTTCTAACAAATTCATAAATTTTACGTAAGCAGCAATGTATAAGAGAATAACACTACCTACATATATGTATATGTAGATATCTGTATGGACATAGCTGAAGGCGGTTTGATACTTTTAACTCCATTATGTCAGCGTATTAAAATATCCAGCCAAGTATCACATTTGAAACGAACTGTACAATTTCCCATTTCGATCTTTTTTATTGTATAAATATTAATAACAAATAACAGTCTTTCAAATTCAAAATGACATTTTATTTTACGCTGCATTCGAAGTTTAGAAAATAATACAGACCTTGAATGTTATTTACATTCTTTCCATATTAAATCCAAATCAATATCGAACCAATTATAACATATCACAAGCAATAAGATAGGCGGTCATGTATGACAAAATTGCTACACTTATAGACTCACAAAGATTTTACAATTTATGCGTGATAAAAAAGGAAACATAGGCATGCTTAGTGAAGACATAATTTTCTAACGGCAAGCCGTTTATACAGGAAATAATATTTAATCATTTATTTTTCTTTTAGGTTTGTCTGGTTATCGAACACAGGCTCACCAGGATGCCAAATCGATCACTGCGATTTCACAAATTGGGAAAATTTAGCTAGGCCAGACTTTAAGGATTTCAGTATTAGATTTTAGTACACTACCAGCCTATCTTAGTGTTATTTTATACGTTTTATATTGTAAATATATATATTTTACGTACTATATTAGCGTTTTTTGGATCTATTTATTATACGTGGAGTTAAGGCCACGTAAGTCGACACTAGAATTTTGCGGAAACTGGAGATGTTTCAAGCTCCGATAGGGATTTTTAATGTACCAAATATCGTAATGACATAGACCTTACGGATTCACCTCCTGATCTACGAAAGCGCAACCTCCAATTTTTATCCACAATTAAAATCGTCGCGATTGCAAGAAAGTGGTGAACCAATGTTACTCGGATCGAAAAGCAAGTCTGCTAATCGTTCGACCATGGAAACAGTCTCGCAAGTCCTTATTTTATTAATTAATAGATGTAAACGTAGATAATTTTTTGGTAAATATAAAACATAATAAAACACGCAGTTTGTTTCAACTGTTTTATTAATGAAATAATCACAAATATTAAAGTTGTTCTAACTTGTATCACCATCGCTTCTATCACTGGTTCAAAGTATTTGACCAACAAAACCAGATACATACTGTTTTAACTGTTATTCTAAAATATATGTTTACAGTATATAGTTGCACTAACTATGAATTGGTTATCGGTCAAAGAATGGACTTAAATGAAGATCGAATTAAAGACTAACGAAACTTTATCGCAGTAATCTAATCCAGCCAATAAGTTAGAACAAACTTAATAAACTACATTTTTTTTTAAAGAAACAGTATACAACTGCCTATGTACGAAATATAACGCAACTTGTATACATCGATCTGTTACTTTTTTTATTTTTTTATTTCATTTTTATAAACTGTATACAAAGCAAATGTAAGCTTCTTTTATTTTGTACAAAAATGCTATGTTATTACAGACTAAATACCATATAATGAAATAACATTTTATCTTTTCACTTTTCGCTCAGTTATTTTTGTTTGGATGCAAAAGAAATGTATGTGCACGCAAAGATGTATACCGTTACCCAGCAATTATCTTTTCTAGTTTTTTTTTTTAAGAGGCTATATACAGCACAATTAAATAATGGTTAAATTCTATTTTGCACTTTTATCAATGCAAATGCACATCAAATTCTAAGTTACAAAAGCAAATATGTTAGTTTTATTTAAGTAACATAATCTCGTACTCGTCAAATGTATTACTTCATTCCGTAAAGCAAGAAATAGTTGAATACAAAACGGGGTAAATAAATATTAACGATGATATATATAAATTGGTCCTTCTATTTAACTCTTTCAATAATATTACCTTCTACGTCGCGAATGCTTTAGCGTGTTTTATAACACGTCTAATATAAAAAAAACATATCCACAACAGCCAGTTAAAACAAACTATTTACCATCATTTAGATAAACCAAATAAAATATTGCTTCGTTGTAAAACAGACTTAAGCAAGAATACTTATACTCAAAAATTTCTGTGATGTAAATTTATTAATACACAATAATTGTGTATAGAGAGATGTTTTTGACAAGTACAAGATTTTTCGGTTAACACGTCCTTAAGTTTTGATCAAATTCTAGAACGAAATGAAATTTTAAAAATATGCATCCAAAAAGGTGATGTTATTTTTTGCAAATATATCTTCCGACTAATAATAAAAAAGGAAAGTCAAACTTAACTAATTGAATCTACAAATTACATAACTAGAACATTCATCTTATGCACAACAACCACAGCGTATTCCATTCAATCAAAGCAATCGTTCAAATCGATACGAATTCACGTCAGTTGTTTAATAGTAAAAAAACTTAGGGAGAAAAAAAAAACGAAAAACCTTGAATTTAGTTAAATACGACACAACAAAAAAGGAAACTTGAAAGCTATTTTTAAAGCAATACAGTTTGTGTTTTGTGTATACATTAAATTTGTATAATACTAATAATTGGAGATGAAAAGATACCACTATTTAAAATTAGGTAAATTTTTAATGGATTGTTTTCTTTAACAACTGTTTAATTACAACAAAATGTAATAAAAATACAACAGCAATTCTGCCATACATTCTAAAATGGTATGTTCTTTTAAATACAAAAAATACAGGAAAAACACAAAACACATTCATACTGAACTGCATTGCATACATGTTATTACATTATTTTTTATATTCCAATTCAAGTTGATAAGAATACAAAAATATCATTATCATCTAAATCAGAATTTTGTAATTGTGTTTTTAGGTGTTATCTCTTTACTGTCTACAAGTAGATGAATTGAAGGACACTAATGGGGCTAATCTTGCATTTCTTCTGGCACCTCGTGCGGATTTAGGATACCGGGTACTGAAAGCTGCACTCGCCGTTTCTCAGCCTGCGCCACCTGTAAGGCCTTTTCCCTTTCTTCCAAGAACAAGTCTGAATCATCCTCGCCTGTGTATTCCTGTAAAAACGGCGACAATTAGACATTAAAACCAGTGACGGTGTTTTGCATGGCTTGCAGGTTTGCGCAATAAATAATAGAAAAAAATAAATAATAGAAAAAAATATTTGAATTTATAAAATGAAAAAAGCGTAGTTCTATATTTTTGCAATTCTCGCGAAGTAAATTAATTATTTACAATGTAAAAACTTCTATATACTATTTCCTTTTTGTTTCTGAAGATGCAACGTAATCTAACACTTGGTATCTTATTCGATACATTAAATAAATGAAAAAAAAAAACGTCAGTTACATTGAACGTATACGGTGAATTCTGTCGAAAGTCTTTCGAATGCATTCGGTTGTCTCGATATAATACAACGATGTTACAGCGTTAGTGCAACATAAGCGGTCGTACGTGTTCATATGTACCTCATAAGTTAAGGAGAATTCGTTATGTTATACAAGCAGATAAGTGTATATTTATGTCTTAGAGGTGTTTCTACTCTTTTAATTTGCAGTAATTTCACAGCGAAATTTAATAGCGGATCGATTCGGTAAATGGACGTCCGCCTATTCCGAATCTAAATCTGAAACAATCGATTTCCGGTAAAACGCAAACTTGCAATAGATTATTAATTTGGATATTTATAATAAACATTTGTGGATGTAATATAAAAAATGCACTATTCTGCTTTCCTTGATTATTATATAAAGGTGCATAATTATGGATGAAAACAGGTATGAATGATTCACTATGCAAGGCATATGAAAAATATAGTCCAATTTCATCTTTTTCGAAATGTTAGTATTGCTGCTCAGATGGATAATTATTACCGAAAAAATATAACATCGCACGAGAAAATGAGGCACAATCGATATGTGAATATTATAATTAATTGTATGCGTATTTGTGCAGCTTTCGAACATGCATTAAGACACGATGAATCAATTTTGTTCCCTAACCCGAGTATTTTTCGGGAGAAATTTTAGTTCTGAATTGGACGTTACTTTAAAAGCCCATTTAGAACAAGCTATTGTTTTCAACGGAATTTCAAAAGTATACAAAATGAAATTTTACAATGTTCAGTATGTGTCAGGAAGAAATCTAAGGAAATAAAATAAGCTGATTATGTGTCTCTAATAGTTGATGAAACTCCTGACGTATCAAATAAATATGAAATGACCGTGGTATTTATGCATATAGCTAAAGGTAAGCCTGTTAAACGATTTTGGACTTTTTGGCACCGTCAGATCTTGCAGGACTAGAAACACATTAACGATAACGAAAGAAAACTGACTGCCCAGACATATGATTGGGCAGCCGTCATAAGCGGATCGTGCAAAGGGGTACAGGCACTTATTAAATTTGCAAATACGCTGCCTACGTGCACTACTATGCACATCAATTAAATTTAGTTATGTTGGCCAATCCTAACGTCTGTATATTGTTTGCAAATTTACAAGGAATTTGTACTTTTTTCAAAGTTCCCAAATAATTGCAATATTGGGTAAAATTTTTTAAAATGCGGTTGCTTTGTTTGGCTCCTACAAGACGGAATTTTAATTCCAGAATTATCGGCACTGTGTTTGAACACGAAAAAATCAATGCGATAAGTTTTGAATGGAAGTAAAACTATAAGCATCACTACTATCAATCAAGCTTCAGGTTATATTACGTGTGTTACTAATAAGAATTTTATTTTTAAATTTCTCGCTAAATTAGGCTAAGATATTGCCTCAAAGTATTATTTATTATTTGCAAAATTTGAAACATGGGAAATTGATCCTCTTACTGCCAATAAATCTATATTATCATTTGAAACTCAGTTAGCCCAAATCAGAAATAATAGCGACGTCAGATCGATGGAGATGAATATATCCGAGAAGCAAAGGAAGTTTGTGGTATTATTATTTATCAGGCCAAAGATAGGTTTAGCTTTACTGGACACTTAGCTGCAACTTTCCTATTTTATTCTGATAAATTTAATCAATACAGCCCACAGTTTCCTGAAAATATCTTAACAACTAAGTCTTGTCCATATTGATGAACGGGAATTCTGTACTGAACTAAGCGTAATTTATGAAAGGGAAGATTTTAAATCAATTTCGGGTTTGTTTCCACTTTACGACATCATTTCACAAAACACTGAACTATGTGTGACTTTTAGTGAAACTTTAGAATTGTTAAAAATTCACTATTTCGATGACATCAGATGAAGAAGAACGGTCTTTTTTTACTTCGAAAAGAATGAAAGCTTTTTAAAAAACAGCATAACACAAGAAAGAATGTGCACTGGTGATGCTTTCTCAAGAAAATGATTTTATTTATTTATTTATTTAAGTATTCCAGATTTTAATCAAAGGTATAGAAAAATTTGCTACTACTAAAGATTGTTGCATGGATTTTCTATTTCAAGTGAGTTTTAAAAATCTTTTCCTTATTTCATTATAAGTACCCTACCAAAAATTTAATAAAGGATACATAGCCACCTACAGTAAAAGGTATTAGTATTCACAAAATTTGCAACCTCCACATTTTACCACTGATTAAAACAAAAATTACGAAGCAACAGGGGATCCGGAAATAGCTTCCCACCCATTGTCCCCGAATTTAATTAATATCCTATTCTATAGGTAAAAGAAATTTCTTGACTAGAGAACAAATTCAGGAATGAATTTCGCAGTTCTAAAACCTATTCACTTTAACTGAAATAGGTGAAAACGCAGTAAATACTTTACGAAAACCACAACCTCTACCTTTAATCATAAGTATATAAAAACATTATTACTATCCTTTTATTTTATTGGTCATAATTCTGCAAAGGTTTCTTAATTACTCATACTTACCCTGATTTGTACTAGGAAATCTCTAAGATGCTCTTTAAATGCTGGAATATCCTGGTTGAGATTAAACATTCCCTGTACAGTAATCTTTATTTGATTATCGGTTAGATGAGGAAACGCAGACCTCAAAAGCGTAGCTGTAAATTCTTGAACAAACAATACGTTATCAGTGGTAGTAGGGCCTAATTGACAATTTATTCTGTTCGCTTCCACCAACGAAAATATGTATGCTAGTATCGAAGCATGCATAGACAAACCGGCGGTATGAGATGTATCTGTTACTACAGAGAAAACGTGTTGTAAAATATCAGTCAGATACGTTTGGTAGAAACTAGGTGCAGCTTGTTCGTGTTGTTCAACGTTCTGCAGTAACTTAAGTAAAATCTGTAATCCAGTATCGGCCACATTCCGCATAGTATGTTTAAACGCCCATATTATACTGTCGAGTACCAATTTAAATTGGGCAGGTGGTATGCTAAGGAAGGCCGGAAAACAATGATTATTCACTGCCTGTAATAGCAAGAAGAAGTTTGTCCTGTGCTCGGGGTATTCTTCGAAGTCTTTGTTTATCATCGCCAATGTGCACTCAAATACAGCATCAAAGATTTTTGGAACCTAAAGAAAAATATATGTGTTTAGAATCCTTGGGAAACTATCAAAAACGATTGCATATCATTTCATTAAATCTAATACATATTAATTTGAAATGCATGCTACTTAGTACAATAAGTGCTAGTTATTATCCTAAGCAACACAATTTAACTTTATACATCTTTTTTTAGACAAATTCTAAAAAAATTAAATTTACTACAGAAAGAGAAAGAATTTTATTTAAACATCTAATCCAATCACATTAATGATAATTCTATTTGAGTTATTATGTTTATTAATATGTTCTAATTTCTTTAAAATAATGACTATATTACTGCTACCCAAGGAGATACCTTACAAATTAACTGTTGTGTAAAACTTTCCAATATATATACTAGTTTCTTTTTATTTTAACGTTTTTTCTTATTCTTCTACAGATGTATATTTTCTATTTGGCGCTTCTAAGTTTAAAATTATCTTGAGAAATATGTATTAAGATCCGATTAAAACAAAAACAATTTTTTAATGAGAAAAAACATGTATATGTTTAGAAGATATAATACTAGAACGGAATCCACACGCTAAATTTTTCGTAAAAAAATCCTGTTTTATCAGAGTTTGATACAACTTCGGCGTTCTTTTTGCTTGTTTATTTAAAATTATTGTGTTCATTTCAATCTACCTAGAATGAAGGCAATCCTATAAATGCTTTGCTGAAAAAAATACTGTTAAGACCAGCTAAGTTGACAGCAGCCCTTAGTAGTGATTGGATGAAATACAAGGGGGACAATTTCAAAGCTATATTTAGGCTTTTTGGAAATTGTTGCTTATTAAAACACAGTATATGTAAATAACTAATATACTAGTGGAAACTATCAGTAGGGATTTCGAATGCTCATCAGTTAACTTGGATCTTTAAATATTTTTGTATATTTCATTTTGTTTTTTCACACATATACACTACCGTCCATAGAAATTTGGCTAAGTGAGTAAGTTTTACAATACTTTAATTTAATAAACTTTATTGCATTCAATGATGATAATCTTAACCGTAACTCAAATAATGAAAGTATTACGAAGAAATTAAGCACTGGAACAAGCATCCTCATTTACAGCAGATTATTCTAATCTATTTATTAGATAAGTTGTAGCGATGGGACCAAGCAGGTAAAGATTTTTAATGTACCCGCTCCCTCTCTTAGGGCTTGTTCCTACCCGGCTCGAACGTATACTGCGATTACCAAACTCACAACAGTTCAATTTGAATATTATTGGATTCAGCGCTACAGTTCGAAATGCCTTGTAGTAAATCAATAGCTGTTTCTAAACGATCCAATATAAAAACTTTGCATAAAGGTCCTGTAAGCAAGCAAATCGGAAAGAAAGTAAATCTAGCCGCGTCGACGGTAAAATACACCATTCGCCGATATCAAGAAACAGGCGATTTAGAGGACCATAACCGTCCAGATGCCTAACGTATAATCACCCCAGCAGACATTCGTCCATTACAACTATCTAGTAAGCGAAATCGTAGAAAATCAGCACCAGAAATAACGAGCGAATTCAATTTCAGTTACCACCGTCAAACGCCGGCCGCCAGTAGGAAATTTATGACAGCTCGTAAACCATTCCTACGTCGGGGTAACCAACTGAAAAGGCAACAGTGGGCCCGTGAACATCGGAATTGGACGGTAGAACAGTGGCAAAATGTTTTATGGACTGGCGAATCAATTTTTGAAGTGTTTGGTCAAAGCAGGAGAATGTTTTGACAGACGTTCCACTAATAAAAAAATGCTTCCCAAATGCATTGTACCGATAATAAAACACGGTGGCGGTTCAGTTACAGTTTGGGGTTGCTTTTCTTACTTAGGAACTGGAACGTTACATCGAATGCAAGGAATAATTCGGAAAAAGTAGTACCGCGAAGTATTGGTGACTCATGCCATTCTGGGCTTCTGGGCTGCGACTAATTGGCGACAATTTTACTTTTATGTAAAATCTGAAACACACAGCCATAATATGCAATAGTATCCGAATAAGCAAAATCAAATAGATATTTTACAAGTTATGACCTGGCCACCAGAGTCCAGATCTTCACCCTAGTGAGTTACTGTGGGGTGAACCTGATAGAAGAGTTCGAAGTGCCGCTCTTACTTCCAAGAAACTTCCTTGGAATATCCTTCAACAAGAATGGAACATCCTACGCGAAAACATCAAAAAATTAATCGAAATCAATGGAAAAAGTGGATTTTTGTACGAAAAGAATGTTTAAGAATTTTGTTAACAATAAATAGGAAAAAATAAAATTTTTCGTTAAATTTTTGATAGTTGTTTTTAAGAGTAATACATTTATTTCTTTAGTATTAATTGCCTTTTATTTTTTAAATTTTTGTTACTTGGCCAAACTTCTATGGGCGGTAGTGTACGTACTTACGAAAACAAAAAAAAAGTCGGGAGAAAATTTATGCAACCGGTCAAAAGATGTCGAAAGGATTTACAATAGAAGCTGGTTTTCTCCTTGTAATTTTAAATTAAGGTTACTCATACGTTCAGCTAAATCTGTATGAAATGATAAGTTCCATAACCACTTATTGCTTAACTCAGCTAGGAGACTATTCCTTGTGACTACAGCATGTTTAAATTAAATTCGATATTTTCCTAATAAACACATTTTTTACTAGTTGAAGTAGGCACATGATCAATCTGAATATTGTGCTATGATCCCAATCAATTAGACACCCTTAGTAATATTCAATTAGCAAAATAAATAATAAGCTCAGTGGTGGCCTTAATTAGTGTTTCCCCCTATGACGGAGACCTTATGATGCCGCAGACAGTTCGGCTTCTATCGGTTATTGCAGATATGTTTTATTTAGAGAAAATATATAAAAGCTTATTGTCGTTTCCATATGCTACCGGTCAAAACCATTTGTTCGCTCTAAAAACTAATCCATAAATAAAGGAAGTGTTATATGGAAAAGAAGCTGTAGTGTTGCATTTAATAAAATACCGTCAAAACAATTAAATTTATCATATTTAATCAATAATATAATTTATTTACGACAAACTCCAACCTTCGTTCAATTTCAGATCTGGTTTCTCGTTTATTCCGTCAGTCGTCATAATTTGGTCTTTTTATGATCGTACTGAAACCCTTACTTATCGAAGGAGATTCAATTGATAACTACGTATCAGAAGAGTCTTTAACTGGCATCATTTGCAAGTGCAAATTAATAGTTGTTCCTAATTAATGAAAGAACTATAAATAAATATACTACATATATTCCTTTCGAATCTCAATTTTTATTCATTTCATAAAATCATCACGTTTCGGCAGTTATATCTATAAACGGTCTAAACAAGAAACAATATGCTTTACGCATAACATAAATACTTACGACCGGTTTCATAATAAATTTAAGACATTAAAGTTAATTCTTAATTAAAATTTCAATTTGGGTTTCATAATACACAATTAATATATAACGAACTCCAAAGCGGCCAGTTAAGGAATTACAATTCTGTTAACTTAAAATTCTACCATAACCGAGTGCGTTGAAGTTCTGTTGTGCTCTTATCAGAGTACTTATATTCTTGTGGTAAAGTAAATAAATAGAAAATTATGCTTCCTCGTGATAGTTCAAGCTCAAGTTGATCAGATGATGAACGCGTAATAGTACGAAGAGGAAAGGTATATAAAGAAAAAAGAAATTGTATGGATTCCTTTGATGAAAAATAATTCTTTGATCGTTTTCGTTTGCCAAACGCATCTGCATTCCATATTAGAAGAAATCGAGCCACTTATAAGGCTTGATACAAATAGGTAGGTTTACATTTTATTAACAGAAAACAATATTATACAAGATAATTTATTTGTAAAGGAGGATGTATATAACCAATGGAACAACTGTTATTAATTTTGAGGTTTTATGCATCAGGCAACATGCAAATAGCTGTCGCTGATTTTATGCGTGTATCAAAAGCATTAGCCTGTAGCATAATAAAAAGAGTGTCGACTGCCATTGCATCACTACGACCACGGTACATCAAAATGTACGAAAGTAACATAGAAATGTAAAGAAGCGTAGAACAATTCTATGCTATAGGAAGGTTTCCTCGTGTAATTGGGGCAATAGTTTGTACACTAATTGAAAATAGACTCACATGGTGGTGAAGATGTAAAAATTTTCCGATCTAAAGAAGGTTTTTTTTTGCTTTAAACGTGCAAACTGCCAGAGATACTAATTTGAAAATACATGATATTGCTGTAAGGTGGCCAGGTGCAACCCACGATCAGAGGAAGCAGATTTTGTTATCAAGGATCATGAAGAGGAACCAGATAATGTAATTAATGTAAATAATGCAAGGCACCATCGTCACAACTCAAGTTGTTGCAATTGTTTTGTTATTTG
Organism: Trypoxylus dichotomus; assembly: GCA_023509865.1. Classification (NCBI taxonomy): domain Eukaryota; kingdom Metazoa; phylum Arthropoda; class Insecta; order Coleoptera; family Scarabaeidae; genus Trypoxylus; species Trypoxylus dichotomus. The sequence goes on from CM042078.1 coordinate 49,476,254, forward strand.
TATCTCCAAATTCAATAAAACTACTAATAAAACTAATTAATTCTTTGAAGATTGCTTTGAATGACAGAACGATGAGTTTAAGAATTAGGGGAAATTCAGTCCAGTGTAGCCAACCCAACTGCCTTTTTTTCTTAATTACGGCGTTAGTTAACCGATCTGCGCTTTGTTATTATGAAACCCACAAATGTTAACGGACTATTAAACATGACACTATCTTTAATTCTCAATTGGGGGTTATATTATGGAACCGGCCCTTATAATAATCCCCTAATCGCTCATAATATCTTTAATGTTGATCAGTGGTTTTGAAAGTTACAATGGAAAAAAAAATAAGAGTTATACCTTCAATAACCGATAGAAGCCAGTACTTTTGATATTCTCTCCGTCATAGGGGGAGACATTAATTAAGACCACCACCTAACATAATCTTAAACATATGGTTATATGGGCTGCTTAAATAAATACTAGACTTACAGTATATAACTTTGATATGCTATCAATACTACAGTACAGTTTCGCAATTTGCTTCTTTTGTCCGTCATGCACCTCCTTACATTGGTGTAATTAATTTTCTTGCTTTTAAATAGGTATATACGTCAAAAACAACTTGCTGTGCTTGTCTGTGGTGGATAACATTGCTATTGCCGACTCTAAACATTTTATACATACGGATATTTAAACGAATTTTGCGCTCACTAGTACACAGAGTGATTTTATATGTTTGAGGACAGTTTAAATTTCGCGCGGTGGATTCTAGGGGATTTGACATGTTAAGAGTGGCCATTGTGAGTATCGGTCCTGTCAACTGCCTGTGCGGCACGTTATTTATTATTCGTTATTTATATTCATTTTATTCGTTATTATTTGCTTCATTTTTACTTGTAATCTGTTCTTCTTAGAGCTACTGTTTATCAGTGTTATTTTCCATTTTGCTTAGAAAATCAATATGAAATTGATTTTTTGAAGATCTGTTGTCAATATTTTATCGCCCATCCAAAATCTATTTGCTACGCTACTGGTTACGAATTCAAAACCAAATCGCCAACGTGACAAAAATTTAGCAAGGCGCGAAATTTAAGCTGTCCTCAAACGTTTAAAATCACTCAGTACACTCAATCACATCAGCAAGTGAATGTAGTTCTGAGTATTTCAATAATATAAGACAAACGAAACCATATCTCTTCTTACCGTCAACTTTGGATCGAATAGTACACATTTTGAAAAAAAAAATGACTAACAAATTAGGACTAGCACACAGAAATTTTATGGTAAATAAATACAGAATACTTTTAATTCTATTGCATGGATTATGACTTAGTACTTTTTACGGAGATATATTGCTGTAGGTAGAGAAATTGGCGGGAAAATGTTCATAAGTTACGTATGGAAAAATCTAAAGGGCTGCCTAAATTAACTGTTACTTAAATATATTTATAGTAACACCTACGTAATACGGGTTCATCTATATTAATAAATAAACTTGCCCTTATAAGGATATTTTCGAAAAATATGTTTCTTAAACGTGTGCTGTATTAAAATTTTTATCCTATGCTTGTTTAACTATTAAAGTAAAGCACTATTTTCTTAGAGTAACCTTATTGTAAATTTGTATAAACATGAAAATAAATACTTATTTCTTAAAATAGAAGATTCATATATATATATATTACAAAAAGAAAACCAAATTCCCAATAAATAATTCTTAGAAAAACAATTCAAGCAATTTCATTTTTTATATTCTCACAAAAACTATTGTAGTGACTCTGCTATACTTTTAATGTTCATATTTATGTCCTTCAACACATTCAGTACCTGATTGTACATCTTCTTTTAAGTCTTTATCCATTCCTTCGAAATGAATAACTGGGGATGTGTAATACACGTGACGTGCGTCAATAAACAAGATGTTATAATAATAATGAACTTACCAAATCATACATTATGGACGCAATTCATCACTATTACTATCTTTTACCGCACTATCGTCGTCTTCTCTACACCACTTTACGTCGCGATGTTGCTACAAAGTGATATAATGGGGAAAAACTTTTGGAATGTATTCCCATGGAATACCAAATACGTCATATTTTCGTATACTGTAGAATTTTACAATACACAGAAACCTACCCCTGAATTCAACAGAAAACGTATGGGATATTTTATTTAAGATATAGTATCCTCAAGAAAATGTATCAATGAAGAATTCATGAAAGATATTAAAACGTGGAAAAGCAGGAACGAAATAAAATTAGAAATACAGAAGTTAGTAAAAACCATGCCTAGGAGAATAACTGCTAGTATTAAATCAAAAGGAAGATTATGTGCTGGGTATAAAATGACGAGGAAATCAATATTGACGTCGTTTCTCTGTTGCTTAACGGGCTTTTTACAAGAACGCATCATCGTGATCCAACCTTTTCAAGATTATTTAATTTAATTAATATAATTTAATTTTATCAGTTGCACCCTGAAGCACGTGAGCATTTCTGAACTTTTTAGCAATCGCTTATTTTCTTAGAAAACTATTATCATTTCATTATTATCTATAGTCTACAGTATCATCATTTTCTCTAAATTTCTTTACTTCTCCCCCTGCACATCATGTTGTGAACACGTTCTGCATATTGCAAATATCTTTATGCTATAATACTACTACCCTGTTTCCATGGACCATTCTTATTCTCAGTATTTAAAAGATACTTTCTTTTTATACAATAGAAATAAACCACTTCTGCATATAATTTACAAATAATTATCAGCTTTTCAAATTCTACATAATGTATAATTCTGCTGAGATAAATTTATGCTAAAATAAAGATAAATATGCTTTTCTTACGGGACGGTTAAATATTTTATTCTTTACTCTTCCTTGCTTTAATCAACGTATGTGTTAAGAAATTTCGCACTCAATATGGATTTATAACTAAAGTATTGTCAGTACCTTTAATATCTATGGTACATTGTTCACTTTGACGGCATAAACTTTTGCTTGACCTTATTATTTAGAAGACCAAAACAGGAAACTCTAAAAAGTTGGATCTAAATCTATTTGAAATAAATCGATATCAAATAGACGTAAATTTAAGGCTGCTACTTACTTAGCCTTTACTGTTAGTCTTCATGCAGAAAGTGAGTATAAAAAATTCCTTCTAAAAATAAGGGATAAAAATCAATATTTGGACTCCTTTATATCATGTAAATTTGTCAAGACAATAATCTAACTACTTTCCCTAAAACAATATACAAAGAAAATTAATAATTACCTCTGAAGTTATGTGATTTTCTAATTTATTAACGATTGTTGCCATTGCACTAAGCACTTCTGGTTCACGGGCAGATGGTACGGCTGTCCTCTGATAATCTAAGAGTACTGCATCTAACAATGGAGGTATAAAATTTTCTAGTACCATTGCATGGTCATTAGAACGCGAAATCCAGTCCGAGATTAACTTCAATGTTTCTTTCTTCACAACACGCATACTCTTGATAAGCGGTTGTTTCGTTACAGGTTCACCATTTAAAGCTATTGCTTGGGTGATATTTTCCGACATAACCTATAAAACAAAAATTGTCCATGAAGTGTCAACGAATTGATAGTAAATTTTACGTATTAATATTTGTATTATACCGAATACCCAATATTTATCACTTGTATTTGTTCCTATGCATATCAAAATGTCTAGCATTGTAGCTTGTCCGAAAATCAGTCAAATTTTGTTCTTACTGAATGGTAACTCTTTAGTATATAGAACTACTTTAAAAAGTTACAAATAGGAACACAATACAATCCTAACACATGGGCTGAAAAGTCCCGGGCCTAACAAAGAAAACACGGTTTTTTTGGTTCAAAATTAGCTTTATTCATCAACGTAATCTTCATCAAGAGCAACGCAATCATTCCAGCGCCGCTCTAACATTTCAATACCACTTTTGTAGAAGGATTTATCTTTTGCCTCAAAATAGGCCTCAGTTTCAACGATAACCTCTTCATTCGTGCGAAATTTCTTACCAGCGAGCATTTTTTTTGAGATCTGCGAACAGCCAGTAGTCGCTGGGAGCCAAATCTGGCGAATACGGTGGATGTGGGAGCAATTCGAAGTTCAATTCATGTAGTTTTGCCATTGTTTCGATTGACTTGACACGGTGCGTTGTCTTGATGAAACAAATTTTTTTTCTTTGCCATATGCGGTCGTTTCTTTGCAATTTCGGCCTTCAAACGCTCCAATAACGCTATATAATATTCACTGTTGATGGTATTTCCTTTCTCAAGATAGTCGATCATATTACACCACGCACATCGCAAAATACCGAGGATAAAACCTTTCCAGCCGATTGTTGTGCTTTCGGGCGCTTTGGACGAGGTTCACCAGTTGCTGTCACTCAGATGACGATCGTTTTGATTCCGGAGTGAAGTGATGGATCCATGTTTCATCCATTGTCATATATCGACGCAAAAATTCCAGTTTGTTACGTTTAAACATGGCCAAACACTGCTCAGAATCATCAACACGTTCTTGTTTTTAGTCAACAGTGAGCAAACGCGGCACCCACTTTGAACAGAGCTTTCTCATAGTCAAATGCTCATGCAATATAAAGCCAATACGTTCTTTTGATATATTTACGATGTCAGCTAATTCACGCAACTTCACTTTTCGATCATTCAAAACGATTTTGTGGATTTTTTTGATGTTTTCTGGCGTTACCGCCTCATTTGGACGTCCACCGCGTTCTGCATCATCGGTGTCTCTACGACCACGTTTGAAGTCAGCTAACCAACATTTTATTGTTGTTTCTGATGGAGCGGAGTCCCCATAACACTTTTCAAGCCATTGCTTCGCTTGAACGGTATTTTTTCCCATCAAGAAGCAATGTAAAATTAAAACACGAAATTGTTTTTGATCCATTGTTTTGAAAATAACAAAAGTAGCGCGACTTTTAGCACAGTAACTCACAAACTAATGAATAGAATATCATGAAATTGTAACAGCTGTCTTTTGAAGGTTAGTACTAACTGAGAGAAAGGTAGCTGTAATAAAACTAGCGTCATCTATGTGTTAGGCCCGGGACTTTTCAGCCCATGTGTTATGTACAAATACAATCACACGACCGTTCTTCAACTGAAAATTTGTGAAATACATGTATATAAAAGCACAATAAAGTTACATACATAAGCAATATTTTTGTACCTCATTTTGCGCAATATGTCGCCAATGGATTCACGTCAGAGGCTACAAACGTAATAACACGGCGGAATCCAAGAACCGTTACAACAAGGATAAACACCCGTGAAAGTCTGATATACTATTTGGCCTAAAGCACACCACCATCATGCATGTTAATTTTTGATACTGTCAAGGTAAATAGAAAGAACGTTGGCATTTATTAGATCTGAATATTTTTATTATTAAAAAGTACAAGGGAAAGCAAAAACACTCTGGAAAGAGATTGGCATATAAAAAATTGAAGTTAGAAAAATTGAAATGAGTGTTTTATCATTGCTCAATGTCAATAGTACTGCATAAATGTAAAATATAAGCTCAAAATATTGCACAATAACGTCACACAAACTTTTTCTGCAATATACACAAACGTGTATAAATTAGATAAGTACTATGTATACTTTCATATATATAAGATGCATTCTTATATGCTGCAGTCAATATCAGGAACACCAAGAGATAAAAGAAGGTAAGGTTTACATCAATAGAACTACTTTGCGCATGCGCTGTAAAATTCTATTTTGTTCTACAATTACTACTGCTTTGTACGCCGTTCCTTTGTGTAATCATGTAAATTGCAGTTTTATTCATATACCTACACTTAGTCTACTTCAGTTTTTACCTGCATCATTGTTTTGTCGTATAAGTTAAAACAATGTATTCATTTGACGACCTTTTTCAAATACTATTGCTGAAAAAAGGAAAGAAGATTTGCGCTTGTCTCACAAATAAAGATCTACTTGGTTTGATTTTATTAGAATGACAGACAAGGATAGTGGTATATACTACCGCGTTATTCAAGTTACGTGAACTGTTTATCTTCTAGCGTTTGTTGTCGGTTGTCAAATGTAGGTTAACATCGTTCTTGTAAATAGTTGCTGTAAAACATTAATAAATAAAATAATTTGCGCTACAATACATTAAATTTATTTTTCAAATTGACTGCTTATACGGTATTTAATTCGACCCAGATGTATCGATTTGTTTCATACGGATAAAAATCAATGACGTAGGTAAAAAATGAGAATAGACGAAATGTAATCTTGTATTCATTTTGACTATGCACTTTCAAAACGATTTAACTTTTATATACGCAAGTTTTCTGGTAAATACCTTGAAACAACTTAAACACTAATAAATTGTCTATTTAGGAACACGACAATCGCAAAACCGAATCTAAATTATTAGATTCTAAATTTACAAAATGCCATATGCTAAACAACAAAAAAAACATACAAATTTCCTTTTTCATAATAACTCCTTTATTAAAATCGACTCATTGGTAATTGCACATTCTTCAGGCGTCTTCTCACACAAAATTGGAATATATTTTCTAATGCTTTCTTTCACATTCTTTTCATGAAATTTAATACCTCTAGTCTTCTATTTATAACCGTAGAACCGCAGATTATAATGTTAAAAAGTATTAAAGAAGTGAAGGTGTACAATAAACAGCGGCCCGGATGGCCAAAAATAACAACACCAGCAAAACAGTGCGCAATTATAATCACGAGCAAACGAAATAGACAAAAAAATTGAAATTGCTGCCGAAGTGAATATTTCGCGCCAAAAACCAGTTAGCGCCACCACAGTAAAAAGACGTTTGCGCCAAGCTAGTTTATATGTGAGAATTGTGCGGAAACCGTTATTACATAAGGCAAATAAAGCTGAATGATGAGCTTTACAAGAAAGTACTCTGAACTAACGAATTTAAATATCTCACCTTTAGTTCAAATAGAATAACATTTGTCCGTAGATTAAAAGGGGAACGAGCACTTGAATCCTGTATTACACCAGCAATAAAATATGAAGAAGAATCAATCATGATTTAGGGCTGTTTTGGCGGTACGTCTGTGGGCGATTTGGCCAAAATTTCCTTGGAAAAGAAGGTTGTGGAGAGATTTTAGAGACACGATTAATCTGTGAAAGCTTTGTCTTCCAGAACGATAATGATCCAAAGCGCACTGCAAAGATATGCTGTGAATATTGGCAACAACTGGAGCACAGAGAGAAAATTGTTGTTATGAAGTGGCCGTCCTCGGATCTCAATCCGATCGAAATTTAATGGGAGAAACTCGACCGACAGGTTCGTAAATCTGCTCCAAATTCGACAACAGTACTTTGGGCCCAAGTACAAGATACGTGGAGAGAAATAGAGCCGTTAACGCTGGTAAAAGTGCTAGAGAGAATGCCAAGATTAACATTAACATAATCTTTGTTAGCAAATTGATAAGTACATTGTTTCTATAACCGTTGCAGTTTTTGTGTAAGTGCAGAATAAAGATTTATTTAGTTTTTGACTTGTTTTTGTAATATTTTAAGATTGGATAAACATTTATGGCCGGTAATATATAACCACTGCAAATTATCAACTTATGTATGGTTAGCAACGTAATCCAAGAAAATAAGTTTTCTTATTAGAATTATAATTAATCTTGACATACATACATGTAACTTATAAGAACACTGTATTTATGATTTATATTTAGTACATTTACTACCTTATTGTTGTACTCTTGAACAGTATGTATTTCAAATGCACTTGTACATACACTAGGGTGACAGAATAAAATAGACACCTATTAATTAAAACAAAGATTCTATTCCCGTTATATATACAAAATATTTTAAAAGTTTTAAATTAGACTAATATTTTGTCGATCCACTTTTACTTGCGTGAAGTGCTGCGAGTCGTCGTGGCATAGAATCTATTAAATGATTAATGGTGTCTTCTGGAATATTTAACCACTCTTCTGTAACAGCTGCCACGAGTTCTTCCTTATTGCTGGGTTTTCGGGGTCGTTTCGCCATATTTGTCTGGATTATGTGCCAAACGTTCTCTATCGGATTCATGTCTGGTGATTGGCCTGGCCATGGTAAAATCCGAATCCCCCGTTCCTCTTTCCATGCGGTTGTTGTTCTTGCTTTGTGGCAGGGTATTCCATCCTCCATAAAAGTGGCGTCTTCTTTAGATAAAATGGCGTTGTCGAATATCGGTAGTAGTCCTTCTGTTAATATTTGGATATATTTTGCCGCATTTATATTTCCGTCGCAGATTACTAATTGCGATCTTCCACCATACCATATCGCGCCCCACACCATGATGTTCGCACCGCAGTATTTCACCGACTGATTTCGTCCAGTTGCCGTGGCGAACGTCTCCATACCCACGCACGACCACTATCACTGAATTGGCAGTATCTGCTTTCGTCTGACAAAATGACAGACCGCCAAAACTCTTCGGGCTTCGTTCGCATTTCGATTGCCCAAGCCATTCGGCGCCGTTTTTGAAACGCCGTAAGGAGAGGTTTTTTTCTTTGCCACCCTTTTATACATCCCCACACTGTGGAGGTATCGCAGAACGGTGCGCTGACTTTTCTGTGAAGTCGCCGCAAGCTCAGCTGTACTTTTTCGCGATTCTCTTAACACTTCGCGCACAAGCACCTTTTTACTTCTTTCAGAAGATCCGGCACGATCTGGTCTCGGCTTCACCGTTGTTTTTTCCTTGCGTTTAAATTGTGTAATCACACGGTTAACTGTGGACAACGGAATATTTAAAAATTTACTTATTTCACGTTGCGAAGCGCCGCATTCACTCTGGCCAACGATGCGACCCCGGGTGAAGTCGCTAATATCACTCGAACCTTGTAAGCGAGGTATAGTTGTAACGATACTAAACTATGACGAATTCCTTCCAATACACCTACCCCTACCCTAATGATAAGAAAAAGTTCTTAATTCGTTGTTAGAGTTTAGCTGTTTACATATTTATACCGCTTTACCTGGTGTCTATTTTATTCTGTCACCCTAGTATACATCTGACTTGAATGTAATAAATTATCTCTAATAATTTGCTAAATCTACATTATTATTTATGGAGGATTAATTATTTGTATTAATATTAATGTTTTCTTACCTTGTAAACATTTAGCATGTCCAAATATATTCGACCCAACTGCATAACGTAAGCATGATTCAAAGCCTTGCACGCTCGGACATTAGTCTTCAGTATACTTGCAAGTTGTTTTACAATATCAGTATCTTTCAGAATGTCAACATTTTTACTGGCTTGAGAAATTATGTCATCCCACACCTATTAAAAATATTCCTTAGTAAAACAATAAAAAACAGTTAAAACTAGTTAAAAATGGCAGGATTGTTTTTGTTGCACCTATAACTACAATTGTTTAATAAATCCTTGACTCTATATCGTGTTTTAATAATGAAAAATATAAATCCAATAAACTTTCTTAAATACTATTTAAGAATTACTAAATTTATTAGATCTAAATTAACCATAGAATGACAATTTAAGCTTATGAATTCTAAATTTCGTTTTGATGTGTTTATTTACAGTGGCGCGATTAATTCTTCCGAAGTTGAGAGATGCTAATACGACTAGCAACCACCGAATTTACTCATACGGAAGTAAAATTATGACGTACCGGTAAATATTAATTAATCGAAGTATATAAACAGCTGATAAAAGACTGATAACGATACAAAATGAAATAATTTTAGCCAAGTATTATAATTTAAGCAGTTTGCACTTTCGTTGCAAATAAAATAGTATTTCAGAAAATCAGTCTCTATTCAGGCAAACAGTTCAATAGGTTAGAATATGGACGTAGCCTAAACTTTCACGGAGCAATTTAACCAAAATTTGGCCGAATTGCCATATTCTGTTTTTTTTTCTTTACTTAAAGGATATAAATAAGTACTATGAAACAGGTCGTGCTCATTCATTGACCTATGAATGACACCATTAGTCAAAACTAAAAGTAGTTATAAACAAAAATTTCATCCATGGATGGAACACTGTGAGCTTTAAATTTGCTTGAATAAAAAGTGTCAGTCGTTAATATGTACAAAATATCATTTCTTAATGGAAAGATCTCTTAGTACTTTAAACCGCTCGAAACTGCAAAGACATTATGGTAACTTGCTGTTAGCAGTTATAGCAGGTAATTGAAGGAGACACATATTTGACGTTTAACCTAAACTAAAAAAGGAATTCCAATTAAACTGTTGAAACGTTTGTGTAGTGGTCATAAGGTTCAGAGTGCTTAAACAACGAAAATGCAGTTTTAGGAGTGAGCACAATTATTACATATACTAGGTATAAAAAAAAATAGATGAATCTAGTTTGCTTTGAGAAGAATCTCGAATATAGAACACAATTGTGTACTATTGGCTATGGTACTATTCAGAAAAGGACAAAATAAACTATATTTATTAATTGAATTTAATCCAAAGACAAGTTAACTAGCACTAAGTAGGTGTAAAGATCTTAGGATAGGGTCGGGAATTATACTATATAAAAGGACACACGTGGGGATACAATTGTATGGTGTATGGCAACTGAAGATCATCTTTTAGTACAATCACTTCAAACTAAAGGTGCAGAAACGACTGCTTTTGGGGATGATGTAGATTCTATATCCACAAAGCCTGCATCAACAACACAATCAAACTAAAATACTAAGTAGTTACATTCATTATTTTTAATATTGACACTAACCGAGCCGCACGCATCTTCGAAAGCACCCGTTTCTGTGTTTGTACCCAGATATGCTGATTTCAAAAATAAGTACAAAGATCTGGAAGATGCTTATATGTCTTTACTGTTTATACTGCGCTGTACACGTCTACGGTTCACATATTTCACTTATGACTGCAATTGCACAATGCACATAAGTATTACGCCGTTTGACCAGAAAACGTCATTAATTATTCCAACAGTCAACAAACCATTTATAAATTGTTTGCTCCGAACATTTAACAAGTAGATTTGTATTTCCATTATGGTGCATGTTTCGTATGATCACAAATTATTTGTGCCATTATTGAAGCAAATTTAACAGGTATTTTAAAAAATCACAATCAGACTGTGGATTATAAAAATATTTCGTAATGTACGCAAACCAACAATAAACTAGTATACATTTTTTGTTTATACTATTTGTTATGATTTAATTGCCATTTATAACTATAAATATATATTAAACTTCTAATAAATTTATTCTTTACGCATAATAACAAATGTATAGCACATTATATTACTTATTTAAGAAGCAAAAAAAAAAAAGAAAAATAAAACAAATTAAAACAATTTAATAATCGATATTAATACTTACTTGATTTGGTAATAACATGTATTTTTCTATTAACGCCTCTTGTGTTGCTCCATCAACTTGCGCTGATATCATGTATCCAACAGCTTCATAGAATGTATGTACTTGCTGCGTTTGTAAGTCACATATGATCGTAGGGATTGATGCCAAGATGTCCTCAATAAATGGGCACGACTCACCAATTTGAGTAGTAACGAAATGCCTTCTACACTTCAAAGCAATCTTTATAAAAGTATCGCAGGCCATATCTTGAACACCATCATGTGTTTCATGCATGAATTCAAAAAGTTTATTTACAACGGTCTTCAAAAATTTCCAATGTGCTCTTAGGAATCTGGGATATTGTCCAACAACGTACATGATATTTGATGCAATTATGGCTTTATTGTCTTTTCCACGTTTCTGTTCGCAGAGTCCAAGTAAATCTTTAATAACAGTAACTAAGAACCGTTTTTCATCTTCCTCATGCATTGCCCCAGATATACTACCTATTGCCCAGCACAACGTATTTAAATTTTTCCAAGACCATTCAGATCCATTTACTTGATTTTGAAGTTTTTCCGTCATTATCCTTTCTGTATCAGCATAATCCAAATGTGTTAGATAAACAAGCGTTTCTCGCATATTTTTGTACAAGTTTATAGAGTCTGTATCTTTCATAAATTCTCTAACAACCTCGCCATTATCATTCTCAACGACTAAGACCTCCTCTGGTTTAGCCATTCTTGAAATCATAATATATCTAACTTTGTTTAAAACTTCTTGATATAATACACCAGCATATGGTACAGCCCTATACAAATCAGAAGCTAAGCTGTTCCAGTACTCCAAACAAATTTTAAATATTTCTACCTCATCTACAGCTGATATTAGCACTAAATAATGCAACGCATTTCTAAGAGTGCCCACCGATCTCTCAGCTAAATTTCCATGTTCCTTTAAGAATGTACATAAAAACAATGCCAAATTCTGAATGAAATTTTGTTCTTGATCTTGACCCCCTGCATAAGCACTAGGTATATCAGTTTGCAAAGGTAACATAATTTCTAGTTGTGCCATTGTTTGGTTGAACAAATTAACAAATACGTCATCATAATTACTAACACTAACACCAGCGATTTCAGTAAGGCATTTCAATGTTACATTTCTAAACATTGGCACTGGCAGAAATTTAAATATCAATGTGTTTATCAATTTTGTTTCAAATATGTAGCCTAGTGGAATCCAATTCAAAAATCTCAATAACGTCTCTAAAGTGGCATTAACCAATGGAGGGTTTTGGGAATTTTCCAAAACGAATTGGCATAAATGAAAAATACCAGAAAATTCGGAGCACATTGTGTCTTTTAAATGCTTAGCTTTTGTTTGTGTTATTTGTCCAGTAGAAAAATCAAATAATTCTTCACTCAAAAGTTTTAATATGCACATATTGTTTTGACATAAACTTTCATTCGTTTTACTTGCACCTACAATGTCAGGTATAAATGATTCCCAATTTTTCGGCCATTCACGCTTCAGAACTTGGACTAAAATCATGTTTAACTTATTTAGGTACGTTTTATTTGCTTCTAATGATTCTGGATCTGAACTTGTCTTAATAATTAAGGCAACAATGTATTTTTTAATGCCTTCACATTGATTTCTAGGTAAGACTTTCCACCGAGTTTTGATAACTTGTTCTAGTATTTGTAAAGCATAGTATTTTGTTTGTTGATTAGTTGAATATTCTAGAATAGTATCAACTCGTGTCCAAGCATCCGGATGTTCCTTAAGAGTGGTTAATACTTCTTGTGCCATTCGTTGAGTCTCACCATTTCCAGCATACATACTAACAACAACACTATCGAGCAGCCCTATGTCCAACTTCCTATTGAAATCCAATAGGGCTGCTGCCTGATGTGCTAATGTGGCCATAATTATCAAGTAGATCACTCAAGAAGTTGAAAATATTCAATCATTCCATCAATTTCGCCAACTGAAACGACGTAATTTGTTGTAAATGCAACTCCTAACCTTCATTATAAACCAAATTATATATAGTTTAAGTTAGTCATGTAGTACTCATGTAAAGAAATTCTGAACTCTTATTAAGTATACTTCAATTTCTATAGCGATCTTGACAATTACTTGTTTAATAAAAGTTCAGCATTATTCACACACCCTCTATGTAGTTATATATTTGTAACCCCAAAAATAACAAATACAGAAGCGTAATAAGAGAGATAAAATTTACCCACTGTGACAGGAATATTTAGCAAACTGACAGATGTTGCTAAATATTAAGCTATAGCGATGTACCTACTTTAAAATATGTTGTTCTTCCGACAAAACACAAATTCAGTTTCACTCGCACAATTGCAATCACAAAAAGCGCAAAACGAAAATGAGTGACCACCCGGTAGGTAAAAACGGTTTCTTTTGGCGCGAAATTTAATTTAATTTTTCGTCCAAGAAATTATGTTTCCTTACAAACAGAAGTGATAGAAACTAATACACCAATCTAATCTAATTTCATTTCAAATAATACAGAATCTAATAGACATGCAGACAGCTGAAAGATACAGATAATTTTAATTGCAACAACTATAGAAAGCAAAAGTTATCGGTGACAGATGCAAATTTACATTATGGGACATATGTACGTGAAAAGTGTTAATAACTTCAAATTATATTGAAGTATAAATACAACCATAATAAAACTATACAATAACAGCGAAACAGTTGTTTACATAACTTCAAAAATAAGAGTTTAAAGAATATTTTAATGAAATAATAATATACATTTTATCGCTACACTGGCACATAAACTATACATTTGTATATAACTAGTAAAAATCCAGTATGAAACCTATTTACAAAGACTAATTTCGAAATAAACAACTAACATAAAGTATTGCATTCATGTTATTATTGCTCGTAATTGGAATCTAAACGCACAAACATGAATTTATTATTCTAAGTATAATAGCTGTGTATGTAAGTGCTTACCTAAAATTATCGTATAGGGTGTAGTAGAAATGTTTAAAAACTATACATTATAATATATTTCGTGTTATTAATTATAACTATTAATTTCATAAACACGTAAATTACAGACAGGTCTTATTACGTCAATAAAATCAGAAATAAAACTAAGTTCCTTTTAGTTGGTTTTAGTTCTATACACCTAGTAATTTGTAGCTCATTTTTATTTAAAAGAAATTATACAGGTATCTCATGCATTTCCGACCCAGGTATCTCGCTAATAAATGCAATCTCTTATAATAAGGAGTTTGTTTAAATATCTGATTTATCTCTTCAGATCAAAGAGATTGCTAGTACTTGTTCTACTTATAAATTGTAAGTTGCAAATTAAATGTAAAGCTGATTACAATGTATGTACTATTGTGGTGTTGAAGTTTTCAGCTGGAAAATTACAATACTGTATAGTAGTGTGGAGTGACATCTACTACACAACTATACACATAATGCAGTACAACATTTAAGTGTATATTTTACCTTTACTTATCGGATGTTGTGTGTAAGGTAATAAAAATTTAGCTGGAATAAAAAACTGTTAAAAGACTATTTATTTATCGTTCCAACATCTATGGAATGTTTATGAAAGATCATCTGTCTTTTCTTAAGCGTGTCTCAGATCGAATTGTAAAAGTGCCTTCTTTACATCATCAGCAATAAAACGCAACCTTGAACCATGTTGCCCAATGCGTAGTAATCGGCTGTGGTGGTTCAGGTACTTTGGGACGCAACTCGTGAAATCTTTTTGTACGTTTTGGGGACTTTAGAAATAGTGCCTTCGTATGAGATATTAAAGCATTTACTCGCGAATAACATTTACGGATCGATTGCACCACAAGGTTTAAAGCATGGATTTTACATATTGCATGTAACAGATTGCCGTTCTCTTCTTCAAGAGATCGGCCTAAGAAAGGCGTATTATCGGCCCCATCACTCACAAATATTAAAAGTTGGGTTGTTGAAACTTGAAATTTGTTCAATGTCCTCAACACCACTTTTAAAATTTCATCGCTAGTACATTTTGCAACTCCTTTGGAAGTAAGTAAGCCAGAGGATGACGGTTTAAACTCTTCCATTGTACGTATGTACAATCGCATTCACCACAGAATCGATCGGTGTTTGATTGTTGATTGGTTGTTTCGTCCACACCTAACCACAATTTTTTATCTCTCAATTCAGCTTTAATTCTTCTTTCAAAATAGTCACGAACAGATGGCATAGGGTTTCTTAACGATGTCCGACTGGGTAAGATATAATCCGAATACTTGCTCCAGAAGGAGACAAATGCTTGTTGGTCTAGTAAAGTGAACTGTACATTACATAGAATAAAACAAACACCTATATCAAGTATTTATTGTAATGCATCGTTTGCTACAGATTGGAGAACAGTGTTTTATACTTTTGAGGTGGCGTTCACATTTTCGCCTGCTGGTACACGTCAAATGGTTGTGGCATTTTACCCATTTAATTCTATCGCCTTCGTATTCTAAATCCGGGATATTCGATATTACGTTTTCTAGTTTATTCGAAATACGTCGTTTCCGAAACGTAAGTAAATGCGACATTTTCTATGTACTTGATTCTCCATGTCGCGCGCTTCATCCCTGCACGTTGTTCTCAGCGTGGCACTGAAACTTGCCCCTCCTTGCCGAGACTAGTAATAACTACGTAGTTTAAATACTAATATATCGTGCATATACAGATATAATCTGAGCAAAGTCAACGACGGAAAGGTATCTATAATCCTACGTTTCCCCAATAGAGCTATAACTATGATGTGGTAGGACAAATGACTGATTGTAGAGGAATATTGCAACGAGAAAGAATAACGGAAGACGCACACGCGTATTATAACCGATGACTTTGCTCAGACTGTGTCCGTATGCTATTACAAGCAATAGTGCAGATTGCTATTCTATTCGACATTAAATATCATCCACTAAATTTGTGTTAACTAAAACTGCGGCTCCAACACAATAAATTAAATGCTTCACAGAATCTATTTAATTGCAATGTCATGTTTATACAGTATGTTATTTAACCATATTCATTGTTTTGATTCATATGGATGAAAGTCGGTAACTCACGCCTAAAAATAGGCTGGGGATAGTGGAAATGTATGTACTACAATTGTGGCAACAAAAAATCTGGATAAGACATAGGCTATTTTGGCTGTTTTTACACATTGTAAATCAGGCTCTTGTCATATACATTACATGTCAATTTTTAATTTATCAGCTGTAAGATATCTTATATAAAGTATTAAATATTTTACTCATTCATAGAAAATAAATGTCAAACGCATTTATTAACAATAAAATAAATAATAAACACAAGT
The DNA here is from genome assembly GCA_023509865.1 of Trypoxylus dichotomus. Classification (NCBI taxonomy): domain Eukaryota; kingdom Metazoa; phylum Arthropoda; class Insecta; order Coleoptera; family Scarabaeidae; genus Trypoxylus; species Trypoxylus dichotomus. Next base: position 49,492,963 of record CM042078.1, read on the forward strand.
CATATTATGAAACATATAATCTATAAAAGAAATAATGCAAATGTTTTATATTGATATTTTGTAATAGCTCAACACTTTTCGTAAAGAACTGGGCATAGAAGATACAAGGGAATAAATAAATTCTAGAGTGAAATCATTCCAAATTTCAAGTTTATCTTTTAATTCATCGACACATTTTCTATGGCATTAAGGTCTGGACTTATCGAACACCACGGCAAACGTGTTAAGGTTTTTTGACAGCTATTCGATTTCTTAATTCAGAGATTTTCCTAGTTCTATTTCTTGCAGTACGGATACAACCCGGGAATTGCCTTATGTACCGTGCAATTACTACTGTATCAAATGGATTATTCCTTAAAAAAAATCAAGATTTTTGTCTTGAACAGGATTTGATACACATTTACAACCGGAACCTATTTTTCTTTCTACTGTTCCTCGACGCTGCCATTTATTTTTAATATAGTGCTTTTAGACACTTCAAAAACCTATCATCCAATCTTCTTATTGACCATCCCTCCCCAAGTAATGTTATTATTTGCATTTTCTCAATAACACCTCTCCGCCGCATACATAGTTATTTTGACAGAAAATAATATGACAAGGCAAAAGCTAGAGAAGCCAACTTAAGTGTCCGCATTTTTGTTACCGTCATAGTACATGCTTTGTCAAAATGTATCTCCAAAATTGACCTTACAAATTTCATTAAAATTAAATAATTAGTTGATTAATTTGCATTGTTTGCAAATCTAATGTAATGCATTCTTTTACCATGTGAATTTCAATTCTCAATACAACAGTGCTCAACGTTTCTCGATATCAAGTAGTATTCGCCATTATTCCGTATAACTATCGAAACTATTGAACCATATTGGAATTAGTACGGTAGGTAGTAGTAAAAGCTGTCCGTGCCAGAAAAGAACGGCTGTGGTGTCAGATACCTTTCTGACTCCAATTTATATATTCTTACTACAAACAGGGAGATAGGTGTGAGAAATGCTAGATATTTTTGGATGGGATTTTAAAATAAACCATTGTCATAGATATAAGGAATGGCAGAGTATGTAAGTCAGAAAAATTTTGAACTAATATTCCATCCTTCTGTTTTTTATTGTAATGAAAAAATAAGATTGTGTTAAATGGCTGAGATATATATTGAAATTATACATAATATTATTAAAACAATGATAACAATACATATAATAAAACATTTAAAAATAAATAAAATAGAAATATACTGCAAATGAATAAACGGATAAAAAAATTATTACGTAGAATATAAATGGTATCTTCTTATATTAATATACGTATGCAACTTGATATTTTTTGGATTGAAAATTATCTTATTCATGATAAAATAAAGTAGTTTTTGTTAATTTCTACCTAACAGTAGCCCTAATGGTTGTAAACTTCGTCTCTTCGCATGAGTTTCTCTGGTCAATGTTGCATAATATGATATACAGCAAAACTCGCTTATAATGTACTCGTCGGGACATATACTGAGTGATTTTAAATGTTTGAGGACAGTTTAAATTTCGCGCCTTGCTAAATTTTTGTCACGTTGGCGATTTGGTTTTGAATTCGTAACCAGTAGCGTAGCAAATAGATTTTGGATGGGTGATAAAATATTGACAGCAGATCTTCAAAAAATTAATTTCATATTGATTTTCTAAGCAGAAAATTAATGTAAATGTGATAAAAAAATGGAATGAAATATAAACAGTAGCTCTAAGAAGAACAGATTACAAATAAAAATGAAGCAAATAATAACGAATAAAGTGAATATAAATAACGAATAAATAACGTGTCGCACAGGCAGTTGACAGGACCGATATTCACAATAGCCACTCTTAACATGTCAAATCCCCTAGAACCCACCGCGCGAAATTTAAACTGTCCTCAAACATATAAAATCACTCTACTATCAAAAGGTATTTTTATTTACAAAATAATAAAAAGATACACAATACTAATAACAAATAATAATAGGTAATAAGCAAATACACATAAAAATTAAATTAGTTAAAAACTCGGTAACAAGAGACTGTTGTTTTGACTTTTTGAAACAAATAAATTCTAAAAAATGTTCAATACCTAATGTATTATTTAAAGTTATGTTGGTAGTACGTTCTTCAGTTTCTAAATATCGTGTAAGTGTCTTTATTCCAGTAAGTGTATCTTCATAATTGAGTTAAAAGTTCCTCAACAAATTCTGTATCATTAATACACGAATGAGATTATCATCCGCTGATACAAATTCATCTATTGTTTCTAGATTGACGATACTAGGACCCTGGAAATTATTTTGTAACCATACACTTAAAGACAAATTATGGTCATCGATATTACTATTATATTTGACAAGCCATGCAGAGAACGATAAATCGTCGTCTTCATCTAAATCAATTTTCCAGGCGTGCTGAGAACATTTTTTTATGGTTTCTTGAGAAATTTGTTGCTAAGCTTTGACTAACATTTCCATCGCTTCTAGCAAATTTACTTTATTAGTTCCAGTGTCCAAATTCGTAACGTGTATCATTACTAACAAGCGTCGATAATAGGATTTTAAGGTATGAATAATTCCTTGGTGCATCGGCTGTATCATGGAGGTGGAATTTTTACGAATATTTTTAAGATATAGGGGAATGAGCTGGATAAATGTTGACCAATAATAAAATTTTTATTTCTCTTTTGTTAAGTCTTTATCCCAAATTCTTATTTCGTCCTCAAAAAGTTTAGATGTGCCCGATGATTAGCAGCACAAGGTAGCTTTTTAATGTGTTTGAAACATCTTGGATTTTTGAATTTTCCAATTATAAAAAGTTTACGTTTCTAATATGCTGCCAAATCTGCACACACCAACATAGTTAATCTCTGCTTCGATTATTAACCCACAAAGCACTTTTACCCTTAAATTTTAGTATACGATTAGGTGTAAGTTTGTAGAACAAGCCCGTTTCGTCAGCATTAAAGATGTCATTTATGTGATGGTTTTTCGTAAAATCACTTAGGGTCGAGTGCACCTTACATACCTCCAAATTTATATTTGTACTTTCACCATGAATGTAACTAGCATTTATGTTATGATGTTTCTTAAAACTATGTAACCAACCTCCTGTGTACTTAAATTCACTGTTCTGGAATAATTTACCAAATTCTTCTGCTTCAGTTTTAAGAATAGGACCTCTAATTGGTATATTGGCTCGTTTATATTCAAAACATTGTAGCAAAGCTTTATCAACTCTTCCTCGAATAGGTTTATGTAATTGCTTGACATTTTTGTTTCTCTGTTTTAGTGTGAGAATTTTATCTTTATTTTTCATGATTTTTTTTTAAGACATTTAGCACAACAAGTATCAGATTGCCACATTGAATTCCTTTAATTATACTTATTTTCTCTTCAACCAATAATACTTTATGCCACAGAAGTACTCATTTTTAATACGTCAAGTTGCATTTAATGATCTATCAAAACAAAAATCTTTAAGTTTAACAAACGATAGCTGCAACTTGTACGAAGAAAAATAAGAAAATCTGTTTAGTACATTATATTATACACCCCACCTAACAGCGATTGTGGTGTGGCAATTTTTGAATCATTACAATTTCTTGCCTAAAATTATTTCTTCCATTTCCCCTAAATCAATCATTGTTCAAAATGATTTCTCCGTATACTCAATATATCTTGTAAACCTGTTGCTATTTGATATTTTAAATATTTTATTAAGCCTTTCATAGTTCTTATAGACTCTTCCCTACGTTTTAATCTTTGTTGTAGTATCTTTATTTTCCGGTTAACATAAATTTCATTTCTAGATTTTTCAATTTTTCTTTAACAAGTTTGAGTGCTCGTTTCCTTGGTTAAACATAACTCATCTACTTTTATATTGACCATCTAAAAACAAAGTAAGTAGTTGTTTCTATTTTTAAATGTAGGATGATTATGAACTTACTTTGTAGCTAAGTGAGTGTTCCTGCGCTATATGTTTCTCTATGTGTGTTAGAGAAGTACGTTTCTCTGTAATATCATTCAAGCAAAATATTGATGGCACTGCATCTTTTTTTAGGAGTTTCTTATTTAATGAAGACTCCAAATAACTATCCAAAGTAAAATGGTCACTACATATAACAGTAGTAGTTTTTGGAAAGAAATTTTCTCTATGTAGTGCTTGTAACCATAATTTTAAGATTTCTTGCCTTTTTAACGGAAACCTGAAATACAGTACATTTAAAATGAGTTTGTAGTTCATAGCTTTATATTGTAATAAATAAAACATGTTCTTTACGAGTACACATTTTAGAAAAGAGTTAATTTAAGAAAAAACTATTAAAAGACAACTTACCTATGAAATTTAATATTGCTGTTAGGTTCCCACACGTTTCTACACCCATAAGCGCAACAGTATTGCACCATTTTCTTACTTAGAAATTAAATAAAGCATAAAATGTTCTAAGTCAACACGTGTATCATATAAACACTTACAACTGCTTACAACAAACAAAAGGGTACCTAACACGCGCTATACAATGTTGTTAAGTCATTACATGTTACATGCTTTTCGTTCGACTCAGTAATTGTCTACTCCAACTCAGCTTCCAATTATTTCGCCGCTAAATATTTTTTAGGCATCTCCAATAGTGCATTCTTCAACCTCACAATAATTTACGGCTGTAGTTCTGTATAAGAAGCATCGAGTTAGCGATTTTAACGGATTCTAACGGTAAGTTCAGGTTTTGCTGTGTTTAAAATGGCCCTTCTTTTTTTTAGGAGTTTAGTTAAAGGTACCTAAAAATCGATTTATAAAGGACTATTTCTAGGTTATGTTTTACAGGTGCTTATTGTGTTTGGACTAAAAATTACCAAACCAGAAAATACTGATGAGCGGTAAAATTTGATATGAATATTGGTGAATAATCTGCTGTATAATATTTACTATCCCATATTTTTTATTTTTGTATACAATATAGGTAAATTGACTATTATTGATTTGAAACTATATTACATTATTGTGAAGTTCTTATAGTCTTTTTTCTATGGTTCTCGTCATAGAAAATAACAGGAAAAAAGGACAGAAACAATAGAGACATAGTGAATGTTATTATTTATTACAGCATGCGAAATACATGAAAGTTACAATAAATAAATGAATTAGTCTGGTTTTGAATAGAATTGACTAATTATTACTTCGAAGATTACACAAAAAGTATACCAAACTGATAATAAATTACATATATTATATACAGCAGCTGAAGATGCTCAGAGAACTGCTAGCCGCTGTTAATTACCAGTACCCAGTGTAAATTTCAATTCTTTTTTCTTATTATTTCCTATTAGGGCAATGTGTTGGTTTTTTTAATGGGGAGTATTTTCTTTTCTCTAAAATCATACATTTGTATGCATTAAACTTGTATAATTTAAACATCAAAGTTTTGCACATCTTTAATTGAAAAATGCTAGATGCTTTCCTCGGGGTATTTAGAACACGTTTCAGAATTACCTTTCTTTTTTTTGCTGGTATATTGTCTAATTTGCAGAATTATTTTCCCATCTATTATTTGAAAAATATTTTGTACATTATTTTATTCCCAAGATTATTTGTTAATTTATTAATCGTTTATTATTTTAGAAATATGTTTTTGTTGGAATTTGCGCGATTGTTTCTAATTTATAAATCATTTATTACTTTAGAACTATTTTTATTTGTCCTTTTATGGTAGTTACTTTGAATGACCTACTCACAAATTAGTGCCTTGACGTTACAAACAGTGTAGACTTAATATACCATATTACTTTTGTTTCGTATTCACGGACGGGCTTACTTAATGCATATAACAAAATCACGTTGATATTAGAGTGCATTTTATAATTTACTACCAGTTCGGTACAGTTTTTGTGTATTCTTCGTAGAAGTAATTAGTTAATTGCGTTCAAAACCAAACTAATTCATTTATTTATTTACTGTATTTCGTTATAATAAATAATATTTGCTAGAAAATTATTGTCATTATTTTTGTCTTTTTTTCCCTATGAATTGTTTTCCATAATGAGAACCATAGAAAAAAGATTATGAGAACTTCGCAGTAATATAATACAGTTTCAAAACTGTACTAGTCTATTAAAAAAATTTAAAAAAAGTATGAGATAGTAAATATTATACAACAGATTATTCCCCAGTGTTCAAATGAAATTTTACAGCTCATCAGTGTTTATTATCCATTTTGGTAATTTTTAGGCCAACCACAATAAGTACCAACTTAAATTTCGTAAACTATGACTCATATGCCACTAAACATAACCTAGAAATAGGTCTTTTTAGGTACCTTAAACTAGTCTTAAAAAAAGAAGGGCCATTTTAAACACAGCAAAATGTGAGCTTTTCGTTAGGATCCATTAAAATCGCTAACTCGATGTTCCTTATATGGAACTGCAGCCTAAGAAATAACCAAATCGGAGGTATATACTAATAATTTAGACAAGAATGAATTTGCAAAATTTCCTATGGATGGCTAAAATAGGGGAAATTACATTTTTGCAGCGACTTGATACATTCATGAAGTCCACCATAAGTGTTCATATTACCTACCAGTTTCCCTGAGTCAATAGAATCGTGTACCGCGTCAAATGCCATCCAGTGTTAAATAGTGTTTCATTTGCGCCTTTTAAAATAATTGTGAAAAGTTCACACAAACGAGATTAATTATAAATTACACTATTTCTAAAGTTTAAATGTAGCAAATGCCTTTTGGGATGAAGACATACATATAAAACTGTAAATAATTTATTTGAATACAAATAAATAAAGGTATTTTTTTTATATATGATACATATTTTATATACTTTTTTACTTTATGCTACTGGTTGATGTAAATATAAGACTAGTAACACGTTTCATATGATTTTCAACCAAAGACGTTGCCGGATTTTGGGATTTTGTTTCCATTTCACCCATAATAGTGGTGACCTCATCTAAACCCAGATTTTTATGTACTTTACCAGAACTAGACGGTCTTAAATTTTCATCATTTAGTGATTGAATTTGTGCAATAGCGTCCTTAAACAGCATTATGGTATTTCTGAAAGCATATATAAAAATAATAATATTATATGCAGTAGCATTATACCTTACTTGATATGCTCTGATTCTTGTAACTCCCAAAGAAAATTTTCTATATAGTATATATTGCTAAAGAGATGAATGAGTTTAGATCTTATAATAACAATCATAAGTACTGGCATTATATCTCGATTCTCTACCACCGGTATTTTATTTTCCTCTGTAAAAATTTTCAACAAATATTTAATCTAAATTTTTTGCTTGCTAACAATTTATTTTGTATCAATCAAATAATCACTATTTAATGTGTAAATCCAACTATATGAAAATACCTGCGGATATTGATATTATCTCCACAATAGCGCTCTTCAGTTCAGCGTAAACTAAGTCGAAAGTTGTGGTTAAGCAATGCGCTTTTTCTATTGGGCTTTTGTGTGCATCTAGGCTAGCAAATTCTACGACCTAAAATAGTTATGTTAAATAGGAAAAACATCATGTGCCTTGATTCACGCATTAAATTTTACTTAAACTTCGCTTAAGAAAGTAATCTTATTATATATTTTTAATTAAGTATAATTTGAGAACATGAACAAGGCTTTTGAGTTATTACAGCTGCTGCAAGGGGAATCGCATAATCTTCTGGTGCACCGAATTGTTCTGCAGTAACATTCTGATCGCATAACGATTTGCATTTATGATAGAATAACTTATCGTCCTCTGTGTAGAAATACCAAATTAAGGGTAATATGTAGTCGTGAAGTTTATGTAATACGAAACTGAAACAAGGAGAAACACAGTTACTGTGTATCTTTAAGTATAAAGTATTTGGCCTAATTAAAGCCTGCTTTATTTTGTGCGAATTAGGGTTCTCATTCGTAAATTTCAGTTTTAACAACGGTAAAGTTGAAAGTAAAATGAAATATGAAATGGCTATTGGTATTCTTATCGTTGAAATAGAAGGTACTGAATATACCAGCTCAATACACATTTTTGTATTATGTTCTATAACTAAGGCTGCAGAAACGTGTGTTTTAGCAGTAGCGTACGGCGCGTTTACTATCTATATAACGAATGTAATTACTTACTATTTTAGTATATTCTGATGTCAGAAATCGGTTAAGAAATATATTAGCACTCATTCCTACACATACCAGCCATATGCGTATGAATCCCGACTTTGGGTATGTCCGACGCACTATAAGATTTTTCTACGCATTTCTAAGGTGTGTCATCGTACTCATATGCCAAAACCTCCGTGTGAGCATTAGCATACTTGTATCATGACCTGAACTTGATATTGTTCATGCTAGAAGTATTAACGCCAATAAATTGCCACAAGATAGACAGAAACGCATCACTCGACTGATTGCATCAGTGTTTTGGGCTCTGTTTCATACAATGCTATCCGTTGATGTTTTTTTGAATTGAGCTGGTCATTCTTTCTAATTCTAAAATTGTCTTACAAGTATTATCACACTTGATAGAACCTTATAATGTGAACATATTTTGTAAGCTGTAATTGGAGCGTACTATACAGAACGTTTGACAAGTTCATTTCATAATTTTGTATAACAAAAATCATTCATTTACAAAAATATGCACATAACTTTTACATTTTGCATACAATTCAGATTCTGGGCAACTGCAGGAATAGTAGTATTGAATACGCTGTGGTGTAATAATACTGCGCCCAACCGTTACCAATCGTGTTGTAAGTAGGGTTTACCATTTAGTGTTTTTCCATCTTCACTGTTCTAAGCTATGCAAGACAAAATTTATACACATTCTAAAACATGAAGATAAAGAAACGCCTAGATACAGTTTTTGGTTTTAAGAAGAGGATATATCATTTGCCACCTTTTTTGTTTAGCAATGAAGCAATACTTACATCGAACACAATAATAAGTTCTCAAAATTGTAGATGGTGGGCCGATGAGAATCCGCTCTTCGTTGTTGAAACTCATGATCAATATCTGGTGTGAGATATTTAACAATAAAATTATTGAACCTAATTTTTTGGGGCTTAAATTCCGAAAAATATTTATTTTTAATTGATGAAATTCAAAATATACTCCATGTGTTAAGCAGAGGAATATTTTTTCAACATGATGATGTTTCAGCGCATAATACAAGAGATGGTAATTTTTTTTTTTCTAAAGAAGTGGATTCTGAACAGGTCTCGTTTGCCTAATCTGACAGCCTGTGCTCTTTTCCTATTAGATTACCTTAACATTAGTTATTTCCGCATGCATACCATAGGAAACACCTCTTTTTAGATTTTGCCTACAATTTAAATTGTTAGTTCCGACAGTAAACGTCATATTTCCTTATTTTTAAAGTTAGACCAAGTTTGTATAATGAAGACCAGAACTACCAACTTAAGTCGTCCGTGAAATTTAAAAAAAAAATAGTGGAATATTTCTTCGGATACCCACTTTTGGTCATAACTAAAGACTGGATTGTATGCAAGTCCACATATTTTATTTAAAATTATATATATTATTAAAAATATTTTAGACATTGTGTCTTCTTATAATAATTAATATTTCCTTGTACTGTTTGTGCACAATTTTATCTTAATTTTGTTTCAATTTTCATTTAGATTAATATTTTATGAGTAATGAATGAAAATAACGAAGATAATTTTCTTCCATTTAGTTCCTAGTATTTGAATATTATATATTTATATAAGAAAAGTATCATTCATAATTGCTTATTAACCATCTAATGTCTATCAAAATCACAATATATTTATAGAGAAAAGCGGGAAAAGGTAACACCAAGCGGTTTTCTATAGGTAACACATATAACGTACATCTACGTACCACTCGAGTGACATTTTCAATTCTTCCGAAAAACGGTCATCCCTATATTTTCGGTGGATACATTTCACCAGTAATTCTTCGTGAGCGCTTTTGATTTTTTCATGAATGTCAACAGCAATATCGTCGAAATTATCCCACATATATGGCCAATCGCGTAATAATTCTTGTAAAAACTCTTCCAGGCAACCAATATTACATTTTTTTTGCAAAAATTTCTCGGATCTGTATGTGGAAATGAAGAGAAATCGAAGTAACAAGAAGTAGACAAGCGCAAAGCGTTAATTTAGATAAAAGATAGAATGTACTTACTCAATTAAATTTGTAATGGACATGTCACTATTGCTACTATTCCGACACTTTTCCCTATTTACTGACATTTTGCCATTAACTGCATCTATTGTTTATTATCTTATCGTGACTGTCTTATCTACGATTTTATTTCATGTATTGTGATGAAAAATATGATGGACGCAAACATTAGATTGAATGTCGTACGATATTGACGCTGTAACTTTATGAAAAATACAATAAAAATGAATAACTAGCACCATGTAAAACTACTTTAATGTAATATATTTTTATTTTGTTCTGGTGTTTGCTAACATACCAGTTGACAAATTTGTTTGTTGTATGGTTCCCGAATTGCCATGGCAACCAGTATACAAACAGCAAATCGAATAATACGGTATAATATCTCTTACTTCCATTTTTGTTTTATATGTTCATGTCGTAATCTTTTAATAGTGTTTTGGTAATATCTATATATAGTTCCGAAAATGAATAATAATAAGCACAATTTAAATTGGAGGGAAACAGTAACCTCGATGACGGATAAATTGATTCCCGGATTATCCCACAAACTAAATGAAGACTTTGGTAGATTTTTCATATTCCTAAATTAATTAACCATCTTTGTCTCAGTTTACCGTATTTTAAGGGCAAATTTGGTTTCGCAATTTAATATAAGTACTAGTGAGACTACAATTGCTTAATAATTTTACTATGCTATTTATGATTATAATTTTTTTGTTATCCCGTTTTTTATAATTTTTAAGTTAAAATTTGTTTTTATCTATACAAATAGTTACCTTTTTATCGACCAACTTGGAACAAGACTTGGTCATTAATCTGTATTTTTTATATGCCCAGAAAGTTTGTTTTATTAATTTTCTTTCTCGAAGAAAATCTGTATACAAACGAAAGTTTTAAGTAAATATAAACGCAATGATTATTCGTCTAAAATAATTAATCATCATTGGTGTTATAAAAAAATCAAATTTCTTTTATCTATGTAAGTTGTAATAATAACGTTATATACTTCCACGTAGGAATAGTTTCGCTAATCCTGGGTTGGGCGAATGTTTTTTGTTTTTTCGTTTCAAATATTTCGGAAAATGTGTTTTCTTTGCCGTAAATTAAATTAATCGTAATAAATCCATTATTTTCAACAGCTTTTTAAATGGTGCGGATCAAACTATTATGTTAATATCCGTTTCAGGTACTGAAGTAATGGCAAATTTACCTCTGCAAATGGCACTCTACTTTAATGTAGTTCTCGCTCCCGTTTGGTTTATTACACTTATATTGCATATAATCCATCAAGTAAGTTACGTAAATCTACAACGCAGATTTTTCCGTGTATTTCTAGAGAATAGTATTTTTTTTAGTTCAGTAATTTTAGTGAATTGTACAAATTTATTGTACTTGCTCTTATAACTGTATTATTTGGTATAGAGGTTTTAAGGCTATACCTTGGTTATGAAGGTAATTTGAGAGATAAGGTAAAGAATTATTACATTATGTTATATGTATTTTCAACAGTATTTTACAGATACCAGAATTAGCCGGATTTTGGATGTTATCTATTCTACTACAGTGTCCTCTTCAAGTATTCTTTTTCTTAAATCCTCACTTCAAACTGTCTATAATATTGAAAACTCTACAATTCATAATGTGTGTGTTGTTAATAGTACAAGTGACATCCGGATACAGCGCATTAAAGTACACGGCAAAGAAGCAAGCGTTATATGTAAGAATTATGCATTTACGTAGTCATACACCTGGTACATCAGGACAAAGTAAATATAAATTAAATTAAGTGACGTATATTCAATAAATAACTACTTTTCATAAAATTATTTTATTTATTAGTCTTATAACAAACAAGACAACATAAAAGTGTCATACAACAGCTTCGTTTTCTAAACTGTGATCCCGATAAAACGTTATCAAATGATTAATGCAATCCAGCAAATTTGTTTTAAATACTCTCATGCCTGCAACCACGTGTTCTTCATTATAAGTATTGCCAGATGCCAGTATTTTGTATAGTCCTCTACGATTTGGTGCAAAGCGGCACATTACCTATAAAAGAGAAAACGGATAAATCCAAAAACATAATCACCGATAGAAATTTTATTAATGAAAATGAAATGATAGTTCGAGATCTATTTTAATACATACAGTTAGAGAAGAAGGACTCAAATAAAAAAAAGAGACGATCTGGCCAACCACGTACGCTAAATGATAGTGAAGAACGATTGATATTATATAAAATCAAGGAAAATCCTTTTCAAATGTCCAGTAATTTGCGTAGTATGCTACAAGAAAGAACCGGAAAGATGGTGTCTACAAAAACAATCCGCAACAGATTACATGAGGTGGATTTTGGAGTACGAACAGCACGTAGAAAACCTTTCATCAATTGTGTAGACAAAGAGAAAAGATTAGCATTTGCCAAGAAGTTTGAACATAAACCCCTAGAGTTTTGGCACTGCGGTCTTTTCAGAGGAAAATAAATTTAACCTGTTCAGATAGAAGTGAATTGATATGGCAAAAACAAGAAACTCCGTTAAAAACGAAAATCTACAAGGCACTGTGAAGCAAGGTGGCGGAAGCGTTTTAGTATGGAGCTGTTTGGCGACATTAGGAGTTAGCAATCTGGCTTTTATTGATCAAATAATGGACACACATGTACATTTAAATATTTTAAACGAAAATTTAAACCAAAGTGCAGTTAGATTGAATCTTTTGAGCCATTACTACTTTTAAGACAATAACCTGAAACAGAAGTCCTGTTCGCGAATAGAAAAACGCTCGACAAAACCGTTTCAATTATGATATGTGTTATATTGAGCTAAATTTCCGGGAAATTTGCTGCGATGTTACAAAAGTTAACAAACAATTTGCCTAAAAGCTGTTTGGCTAGGAATACGAAAATGATATGAGAATAAAATATATAATCCAAATAGAACTGGCCGTTTTTACAAAATTGCTATAAACTTTAAAATATATTACTGAGAAAATTGCAAAAGAACGAATTGCTTTAGTAGCTAGCAACACGGTACTGTCAGAAATAAAGAAAGCTCTTTGTAATTGTTAAAAGTACAAATTTGTTGTTTTAAACGCATAACATCTCTACCAGTTTACAAAGTCAATAATCAAGCATCGATGATTCTTGAAGTGTTTAACAAAGTTCTACGCATGTGGGATAGACAGTGCAATACCTAATTTATACGCAAGTACAAATGTATTCTAACCAACAGATTAAAGAACCATTAAATTGTGTATTTATTTCTACATATTATCTGAGGGTTATATAGGATATTGATTAGGAAAGAATTTATATTTTACGTGTAGATGCTACTACTACGATACTTCAAGCTCTGGATAGGGCAGCACTTAAAACAATGGAACATTGTTTTCAACATTTTGACTTTTTACCCGTAATAGTTAATTAGGTGCAATTAATTAAAGTGCAACTGGTATAACATTATAATTAAAATGTGAATTTTTTTTAATTGGGTTTTTCAAAATGTTTCGCGGGCAGGATCAAATCTTACAGCGGGCCGGTTGTTACACAAATATGCACTACACAATCAAACTAAAATAGTAAGTAATTACATTCATTATTTTTAATATTGCTAATAACCGAGACGTATGCTACTGCAAAAGCACTCGTTCGTGCAGTCTTAAATGTTTTACAATCAAAAGTTTAGGCGGTAAATTTAAATTCTATCAACAGGAACCAACTAATCTGTAAACAGGTCATCATCAAATGTGTTTGTCAAGATCGGGAAGAAGAAAATTGGTTACACAGAATGTGCCGGAAAACCCACACACAGTTAGTACTATAAAAAAATTTCTATCACTATTCAGGTTATAAATTTGTGATGAATCATGTTCTGCATCAGAAGGAGTTGAAATGCTTCTACTACTTTCATCGTTTTTTAAAAGTGGCGATCTTCATTATTATTTACTGTATAGTATATTAGTATATCACTTGGCTTTGAAAACTCCATTCATAATATAAATGCTTAATTTCTAAATATTGAAAGATCTAGTCAAAATGTTAGATAGTGAACCTTAAAATCATAAAAGTCTTATGAGTCTTCAAAGTCAACTCAAATTATATCTTCTTTATAGCAAATGAAAAAAGAATTACCCACATTAAATAGTTGTCCTCCCATCCAACCATGATAACGTTGTAACACTGTTTCATATGCAATTTTTAGAAATGGCACTAAGCTTTGTTGATTACCACCTTGGTCAATATCTTCTAAGATACATTCAAAAAATTTGGCGAGAAAATGCAACCCTCTGCAAAATTTACTATATAATTTCTTATGACTGAAAGTAATATATTTACCTTCGAAGCCATTGCAAGGCATCAACTGTAACAGTGCCTCCTGCGGCTTGTTCTGTTAATACCATATCTTCCAAATACAAGTGCCCAACTTCATCTTTCTTATATGTTGCTGTTATTTTCTAAAGATAGAAATGTGTATTATAGGCAGCTATCGTTTATGGTAAATTACTTACATTTATATTACCATTCATATCATATTTTAAAGGGGCAAACATTTTACCCATTTTCTCTAAAAAGTAATTATATGCCTATTCATTAATAGTAGTAACTGCTGCAAAATAAATACCTATGATTGCGACAACATATTTGGAATGTTCTAAAAATTCCAAGGTTTTAACTTTTGATATTTCAGCATTATAGCCAAATTGTAAGTTATGAGCAATTGGAGAAATACTTTCATCATGAACTTCTGGAGCTGTTCTCAGATTTGACATCTAAAATTTGTGACAAGGCAAGTGTCAGGTGGAAAATAAATGAAATTCAAATTGGCTGCAAAATATAAGTTAATTTAATAATACATCTGTAATACATACGGTTATCACCTCTCATCATCCGTACACCGTTATCTCTTGTTTTGGGTGGGTTGTAGCTTGATAAGCGATAATACTACGTATCGATAAAGCAATAAGACTACACCATTTGCTACAACACAAAGACCCGATAACGTACATTGAGCAAACGTAATGGTTACACCACATAGTACAAGCTGAATAGCTAGGCTAAATACTGTTCTACGTTAGCATTTATTTTAAGAGGTTATCGTAACTATGATCTCTTTCGTATGTTCCATAGAATACATAGTCAATACATTACACGTAGTACTGCTAGAGATAAGGGATACCACGCATCGTACCTTAACGTGAAGAAGTTGGTTGTTTTAATGTGCTCCACCTAGGAAAACAGCAGAGAACTAACGATTCTATTTTAGTTACTTTCTTTTGAAAAAATAAATTTTGGCGGGATCCAAGCAGTGGTAGATCGTACGATGTAGTTGTGACCCCTTTCGTTGTTTTCTTAGAAACACTAAATATCTTGCACGTAAAAGTGTACTTTTAAAAAAACTACAATAAATATTTATTTTGTAGTCATAACATTCTATAGTAATTCAAACGGGACGTCTTCCATATTTTTGCCATGTCAAGCTTGAGGTATGTATTTTATACGAAACCAAGCGCTATAACACATATGACATACGTACATGAGCAAGATTATTCTTGGGACATGTAATGCTTCCTATATATAAAGTAAGAAATCACAACACAACGTATGCAGGTAGACCTTAATATCTTATACGTACATTTAATATTACTAAAAAATCATTATTGCAGTAATATAATTTATTCTTGTCTCTATATTTTAGATCCAATACAAATCTATGATGTGTTCCTTTATTATTAGCTTACTATTTACATGAATGCGTTCAAGAATGGTACAAGGTTTTTGCTGAGAACTGACATGCATTCCTACATTGATTATTATACCTTTAATAGACTGAATGAAACAAAGAATACTATGTAAACAAATAACCATATACTTTAATAAAGTTAACTTGTTAATTCGCGAATGAAACATTTTTATATATAAGAGTGCAAAACAGATTTTTGTAGTTAAAAATTTTTGGTTAGAACACTACCTTTAAAATAACTTTATGAACTGTATATAACAGCACAGATTTTAGCAAACCGTAACGGACAAGAAAAAAATACAAGGGAATGCTGAATTACTAGCAAGAAAGAGTTACAAGAATCAATATATGATATATAAAATCATATATTTACAAGAACGTTGCTAGTAGCTCTATCTAGGAAGACAGTATAGAACCATAACCGAATTTACTGCTCATGTTTAACAGATCATTTCAAAGCACTGACATTGTTTAAACTTTAAAATTACAGTGTAGACGAATTTAGTTGTGCCATCTTTTGGTCAAAAATACATTAGGAAATTTAGGTCTTAGCAAACACCCAATAGAAGTCATAACTTGACGTGTTTATGTTTCATTTACGTCCACCTGATGTATATTGTTTACCAACTTATAATAAAACATTTACGGGTTCTATAAAACGTAAACAAGAATGAAAGTATACGATTGCACGGTGAGGATAATTTTACAGGCTTATCTAATAATAAGGCTGAAAATTAGATGCTTCCACAAAGAGCAGGAACAAATTGTTTTTGCACTGCTATATATTTTTTTAATTCGGAGTAAAATGAAAAGACGCGTTTACATAATGGAGCTTTTCAAGGCTACTTCTTGCCGGCTGTTTTAAAACTAGCTAGGATTTTATATAAGTTTGTCATTTCTCAGAAGAGCTTTGTTATTATTGCAATGCAAGTTTAGGGAGAAAAATCAAATACAAACGCACTCAGAAAAATATACGATCTAAACGTCAATCAGTGTTATAAAAATATGGCGGCTGACAAAATATCAAATATCCCTAGTGTAATTTTTGACGAAATTCGAATTTAAAAATAGATTATAGCTATTTTTTTAAATTTAATGCTTTGACAGGATTATTTGTGCCTTTGGATTTTCCCAAGATAAAGCGATGCTTGCTTTCTCTTCAAATTCGCATAAAACATATGTATTATCTATGTTTAATGAACTGTTTAGTTTTTTATAAACATTATTTTTTATGTAAAATTAAAATGTACATTTAAAACAAATTGTAAAAAAACGTTTGCATACATAGTTAATTAAAAAAAAATATTGATGCTTGACAACGTATTGGATTAGTGAAGCATTTTTGTAAACATAATTTTTTATGTAAAATTAACATTTAAAGTATATAGAAAATACATTTAATATATGTTTATATAGTTACTACAGAAGGAAATAAACAAATGTAATTTCTCTTCGCAGGTATAGCAGTAAACTCTACTTTTCGGTTATCAACATGAATTGGTCTGGATAACATTGTGTTTTCACACAACATAAGGTCATGATATGAATGTCGGATTGAAGTGATCAGAGAATTTTGCTCTTAGCGCATCTTTATAAAATTGTGTTGGTACAGAAACAAAGTGAGAAAGATATGGAAACACGTTCAATTTCTTGTCGAAATTTTCTTCAGACCATTCCCCTAAACAGATGTCTTAATTTGTAGACATGAAGCGGTTCTCCACCTAACGGGTACTGTTAACAAACAAAATCGCCAATATTGGTTAGAAGCAAACCCACGGGAAGCTCAGTAGCGACGACTCTACAGTTATAGTCTGGTGTGCGATAGGCGATTTCGATGTGTGGGGTCACTTTTTCAAGTGGATAATAACGGTTGGCTCGAATCGTTATTCTAACATAGTCAAGAATTTTTAACATCCAAAAGTGAACGAGTTAGTTAACAGTTATTGGAAATTCTCCTAGAAATGTTTGCAGATCATGGTGTCGGTCATGGTTAGGCGGTGACATTGGGTGGAGTAGACGTTCGCTTGATTTTACTCCCTGTGATTTTTTTTCATGGATACATCTGAAGGTACGGGTTTAGCAAAACTGACCACAAACGTTGGAGAACCTAAACGCAGTAATATGGCAAGAAATCACCAAAATAAGAAATAAGTCGAAGTCGACGAATTATTTATTTTGACAGCACGTTCATATACATACGTATGGACAATAAATATATTGTTTGACGATTTTTATGTATGTATTGCACGATTTAGAATATACACTCAGCGAAATTTCTATAGTTCTATATCATGTCTATCAATTTGGTCAATGTTGAAATAGGAATATCATCCCAACACCTCATTATCGCAGAGTTTAGTTTCTTGACGCTATCCTATTATTATATTATTGGCACGTACCTCTCTTGCCAAACTATTACACTACCGCCATCAAAATTTCGGCTTATCGCAACTTCAGTGTTCTTGCGGAAATAATGCCAATAATATATGAAAACTCAGTTAAATTTCCTTCTCATCAGAAAATATGACGTCCCATTCATGATCCTACCTCATATGATCCTGGGTAAATTTCAATCTTCCCTGTTTATGTGTCTGTATTAAGGGTGGTTTTAGAACCTTTTTTAGCCACGGTAAACGTTTATTGCTGGATAAAATTTGCTGCACGTGTCTGTTTGGTACTGACCAATTTAAATTACACTTATTTGTTGCGTGGTTACATTACCAGAAGAGGCTAACCGAAATATCGATGGGTGCTGCCTTAGAATTAGTTTTTGATTACCCCCCTCAGCGCAATTTTTCCCGTACGAATTGCCCAACCTTATAAAATTGTTGATGAGATGAAGGGATTGTCCTATTTTCTTAGCTATGGCTCGAGATTTTTTACTGAATCGGTACATGTGTGGATGTAAATACTGAAGTCTTTCGGGATCTTATATAAGCAACAGCGACTTTAAAAAGTACCTATGAAGACATATGTGATAACATATTAATTGGTTATATAGATAAGATATTGTTGCAAATCAAAATGCAAAACGTTTCTAAAATATCTTGACAGAGATCTAAGGTTGTCGTATCTGTAAGATAAATGAGTGTGTTTTCGATGCATCTTTGCAATTATAAATGTAGTACTGATTTGGATTTCCATCTGAGTTGGTTGTTTTTTCAAAATGGAAAAATGGAATAATAAAGTTGCGTTGGTTTCCGGTGCCAGTTCTGGTATTGGAGCAGCGACCGCCAAAGCTCTGGTTCGATCAGGAATGAAGGTAAATAAAATGAAGAGAGATTATTACTTACTTACATACGCATACATAAACGCGTTTGGATATGTAATATGCTGGCAGAAAATCGCGTTTTTTCAAGCGTTTCTGCAAGCTTTGAGCACTTTCTATCGGCTGTCATAATTAATCTAAAAGGATATTTGTCTCAAATGCATTTTTACTTTCATTCCTTTCAATATTTTCACTACCTTAAGGTAATGCAATATAATTGTAAGTAATTCTCGATCAATAAATGAATACATTTTTAATTTACACGAAAACGTTTTTAATTCAGACTCATCGAATAGAACTTGATGGGTCTGTAGTTTTCAAAGGTATATACAAAAGGTCGTTTTCCCTTCGACCTAAAAACGCATTTAAAGGCAATAATTTAAAGAAATTGAGATCTATAACTATGTAGAATTTGGAAGGAGCTGTTCAAAATGTTTATTATTTTCAGAGGAAATATTAATGTATTTTTCTACAAAAAGCCATACTCTGGTTTTATTTCCACATACAAAGAAACAATTTTTCATTTTATGTTTAAATGTTTTTTTCGTTATACCATTTACAATGCGTATATAATTTATTGTCATGTAATTTGCGCTAATTTTTTAAGAAATGCAAAACATAATTGAATTCTTGTTTTCAATTTGGAAATTAATGTTTTTATTTCTGAAACACTTCAATGTCATAACGGTAAATTGCACGGAAGCGGTCGAAACGTATACATTTATTATATCGTGTACATCGTTTATACATAATAAAATAGCGACAAAAATACCTCCCACCATGTACGAGTAGAATTTGGTGAGTGGATTTTTGGACGAAACAGTAAAGGAAAGAGTCTCATATTTTAAGCAAAACCAAAAATATTGTTAATGTTGTTACTGCTTACTCTCATCTGCGAAGGGCATCTCAGCAAAATTGAATAAGCAGATGTCAGTTGTTAAGTTTTAAGTTTTAAATAACATGCGTTCAAATAAATTTTACCTCAAAGTAGTCTTTGCAATTTTGTTTGGTATAAGCTATTTAAATATGATAAATGTCAAAATCATAAAACAAAGACTTTTAACTGAATGAAATATGTTTATTCGCAACAAAGAAGTAAGTATTAAAAAAATGTTGAAAGTAGCTTCCATATTCTCCAAGACATTTCTCACATCTTCTTCTAATAGAGGAAAAGCGTTTTGTAGAATCATACCATCAATTTCGCTAGTTCTTTTAGTAAATCTGATTTGCAGGTTTGCTAAATCGGCTATCTATACAAGATAAATTGAGTTCTTTAAGAAAGACCATAAGAGGAAATCACAGGAGGCAATGTCACAAGATCTTGGTGGGAATTCATGTTCGCTGTTTAAACTTAAATAAAATTGCTGTACCATATTCATTGTTTCATCTGCTGCGTGTACTCTAGCTACGTCTTATTGAAAGTAATCCTATGTTCTTCATTAAGTTGTTCGATAAATGGCATAATAATTTCTTGTCTATGCTTTTCTCCTGTTAATGGACCGTTAAAAAAATAGGTCTAATAATTCTCCTTCGATTAATCGCACACCATACGCCGATTTTCTGCGATTGAAGTGAGGTTTCAACATAAGAATCATGTGGTTTCCCAGTAGTCCACATCTTCATATTTTGTGAGTTAACATATTCATTCAGATAAAACCATGATTCATCAGAAAAAGAGGTTTTGTCATGAACGACATTATCAAAATTATTTAAGAGCTACTAACTAAACGTTGTTCTTTTAGGATAGTAGATTTCTTTGATTTCTAGACAACCGGTTATGCGATATGGAAATAAAGGTAGGTCCTTTTTCAAAATATATGGCAGGTGCCAAATGATACACCCATTCGTTGTGATAATACTCGCACGGCAGTTCGTGTGCATTTTTTTGGCCTACCACTGCCTCCTTTTTATTTAACATTCCCTGTTTTCCTGAAAACTTTAATGCAATATTTAAGTCTGCGTCGCAAACTATCGTAATCAAAGACGAAGTTGGGAAACTCATTTCTAAATTCTTCTAAAAAATCTTCAAGAAAATACTGCCATTGTCAGTCAATCTTACATTAATTCCGAAATTGAGATTCAACAGTGATTTGTGTTGTATAGCAGAAAACATTTTAAATCAATCTTAAATTACATTAGAATTTTAATAAGTTCCTCTCAATTATGCATCTGAGCGAATATTCTGTTGAATTAACAACTAATGCACCTAAAAATGGTACAAGTTACGACAAAAGTTTTTGTTGGAATGGACTACTACAGATAAAATTTATTTGAATTCTTTTTATATAGAAAAGAATTGCTGAAATTCGCCGTGAAAAGTAACTGTAAGCACATCTTTCGGACTATTTAATCTTTTTCAATACGGTATAGCGGACCAGCAAGATGAGAAGCAATTGAAGAGAAATTGTCTGAAACATGTATCTGAGGTTGCTTTCCACAGCGAGTTTCGGTGATAATTCTTTTCTTGTGTTTTGTAGTGGTTCCTCGATGTCACTATTATTATCCTACTCACCTTAATACGTTGGATGGTTGTACCTCGATCGAGGTATCTTCCGACCAAAGATGCAAATTGGTGGTTGCTTTAAATGTTCCTGTTAAGATGTTTAAATATTTCTTCAGATGTGTATGCATTCTTGTACAAGTTCCGCAAGAAAGTATATGTCCTTAATCGGTACTACAAAATCACATAACATCCTGATGCTGTAGAAAAAAAATTATCAAAAATCCTTAGAATCAGTTTCTGAGGGAACTTCTCTTTTATTTTAAAGATTCATATACAAAGCGACATATTAGGAAAATAAAAAGTTGATGTGACTGGTTTTTTGCAGTTGGAGTAGTGAATAGAGCGAATGCGCCTGAAAGGCATAATAGTCACTCCAAAGGGGTAAAAGCAGGCAATGCAGTTGAATTGGTTGAAATATCTATGAATAGAATCTAAAACTTGATACTCCTCTTCTTTTCGATACATTTTTGTAGTTGATGTCGGTCGTTGTTTCAAATATGCAAAAACTTATATAAATATTTCTCTTGTTTTCGTTGATTAATTTGATTCTTTTGTTTGACAATTAAAATGGAGGCATTCGAGATTGTTAGGACTACTTAATAGGGTTTAATACTTTTATATTTGGTATTAAAGTTAATTATATGCAGGTCGCAATACAGTTAAGATGTAGAACCTAACTTTTGAAAAGCCCGAACATGTGTGAGATTCTAAATTATACATACTTGGATAGCCGTTTCCAAATACTATATAGGTGCTTATCTCTGGAATTGATAGTGTAAAGGTAATTGTATAAAACAAATTAAATACATAGGTTTTCAGGCATACATTTGACCCTTTCAAATATGTTTTCAATTCGGGAAGAACACAGGTTTTCGAATATTGCTACATGAAGTTTACATACACGCCAAATTTTACACAAATCGGCGAACGGTATTCTTAAGGTTAATTTAAGGATCAAAGGATTTCTTGAGGATGCCAGTAAAGAAATTGAAACTTGAGGAAGTTAATACAACTCTTTTAGTGCTTTATTCTCCATAAAGAAGAATTGAAAAGTAAAATTCAAAAGCTTCCAGTACTTTAAAAGAGAATTTTATTAACTCCTTGCAGATTCAACTTTGACTACAGTGCCCAATAAATCCTTTGCCCCCGATATTGTACAGTCAGTATCCTTCCCGAGCTTAATTTACGGTTAGGTTAAAGTTAATGTTAAACCTATGTTCTTCTATTAATATCAACCAGTTAATTTGTTTGTAATAATAATTGGTTTCATAACTTTCTAAAAATTTGAGGTAGTTGGTACCGCTCGACGTGTAGAAAGAGTACAAGAACTCGCTAATAGTCTTAGCGACCAATCAGGAAAATTGTACGCCTTCAAAGCAGATTGGACTAAAGAAGAGGACATACTTCGCGCTTTTGAGTGGACTAAAGACAATCTTGGTCCTGTCAGTGTTCTAATCAATAACGCAGGTGTCGGAAGCAATGGATTCTTGTACAATGGCGATACCAATGCCTGGCGAAGTATTCTTGATACAAATGTAATGAGTGTAGCTATTGCGTCCAGAGAAGCAATAAAAACTATGAATGAATGTAACATAGACGGTTACATAGTAAATATAAACAGCGTCCTTGGTCATGAAGCCCTTGACATGCCAGGCGTTAATATGTATATTGGATCCAAGTTTGCAGTCACGGGCATGACAGAGACATTGAGAAATGAATTAGCTCATCTGGGAAGCAACATCCGCGTATCCGTAAGTTGGCAGGTCAGTGAAATATAATGTTATTTATATTTTTACCACTCTTATAGAGTCTCAGTCCTGGATTCGTTAAAACTGAAATTCCTGTTACATCAAAAATGATAACAGAAGAAGCATATAAGAGAGTAAAGGAAGTGGCTCCTGCATTAGAGAGTGAAGATATTGCAGATGCTGTGTTGTATATGTTAAGCACTCCCTTGCATGTGCAGGTAAAATATAATTTAATATAAATGTTAAAAGGTTTATATCATACTGAAGTTCGGGCAAAAAAGAATTGAATTAAAACTAGAGAACACAGGTGACACAAAAATTCGTGCATAAATGAAATAGATATTTTAAGAATATATTGATTACCATAAAAATAGCATTTGATTAATTTTGAGGATTTAAGTGGATAAATATTTAATAATTAGTGAAACACCTGTATTCATTTAGTCATTTTTATTAAAAATAAACAATACTTAATCATCTTGCAGTCAAAAGGCTAGTATAAATTAAATTTCCAATCGCGAACAAAAAGGCTGTCACTTTGTTTTGTTGAGGTGGTGGTTTGATTTTATTTGTCTATAGAGACGTGCAAGAATATATTTCGCATTAATAATTTAAATGTTTAAATGCATTTAATTAAAAATGTAAACTGTAAAAGCCTTTTTAGTGTGGTTAATGATTACATTTATTTTTAAATAATTTGTCTACGAACTCATTTACAAATTTATTAACTACATCATGTCTTCCACGGAATATATTATTCATAATCTTGGAACATCTAAATATACCTGAAATAATTACATCAACCAATTATATAGAAGTTGAGAACTATTTGTAAGTAGTTCTTGGCTATCATTGTAAGAAGCTATATTACGTTTGCTAGATTTATTGAAGAGGCAGATGAATACATTCGTTTTCATTCATAGTTTTGTACTACAATTGTAATTTGAAACAAGATAATAAGCAATTATTCTTATCAATAAAAGGTACCTTTAGCCACAAGTTTTTAAATAAAATTATAGTAACATGTGTTCATCACAACAAACAAATGCAAACAATATGCTTCTTTTACCTTTATTCAAATAGAAACAGCGAATAGCAAGGGTACGAAGCAGAGAATCATGTATTTTTGAAGAGCAAACTTTGTAACATTTTGTTTAGTATACTGTGGGCATTAATTTACCGGCATGTATTAGTTGTATTGATTGTATATGATTACCTTTTGTGTAAGATTTGTGCTTAAGATCTTTAAAGTACAATGTAAAAATAAAAACAATAAAATACATTGTAGTGGAATTTATATAGTTTTTATATAATTTTGTAGCTTTTCTATAAACATTTACCAATTGTAAATGTTGCCGGTTACCTACAATTGCGTTTTTGAACATATTGAAATAATAAGGCCATTATTTGGTCAATACCGCTACGGAAAATAGGGAAAATGCATTCAGAATTAACGTATGTACAAATACGAGCGAAGTTTTTATAGTATCACAAAGTTGGATAGACCTTGCACGAAGTCGGCCATTATTTTACAGTACAAGAAATCTTCTAAACATATTAAAGACTTTACTTATTGCTAAATACATCTAACATTGGTATATACACATATATTTTTTGTTGGAGGTTTTCGCGAATGATATATAGAGAGATACAATTCTTCCGGGAATTGATTTTCGTAATAGCTGGTTCTCAGAAGAACCTGAGGGATGATTTTAGTTCTCGATATAATACATACACACATTCATTAATACATTGAGATGAAGATAACGAAGTTATTATCGAAACGTCGTGAAATAACGCCGCAATATAATGTATAAACAACATATGCATATCTATGGGCGACCTGAAATGTTTCCGAAATCGACAAGAAAAACACGGTATTGGTGAGGTTTTTTATTTTTATTCTTTGATGTAGTCTTCTCGAAGAACAATGCACTTTTTCAAACGGTGCTCCAGTCTCTTCAAGACGTCGGAAAAGTAGGATGTTTCGAGTCCTGCAAAATAGCCGTCTGTAGCGGCGATAACCTCCACATTTGAGGCAAATCTCCTTCCTCCCAGTGACTTTTCCAGGTTTGGGAATAGGAAAAAGTCGCTAAGTCGCTAGTACGGTGGATATGGAGGATGAGAGACTAATTCGTAGCGCAACTCACTCAATTTGGGCATGACGACGCGGGATAAATGAGCAGATGCGTTGTCGTGGTGGAAAAGCACTTTTTCCGCTGCAAACGAAGCCGATTCTCCTTCAATAGTGTATCGAATCGGGTCAATAAATCGCTGCAGTATTGCCCCGTGATTGTCCTTTCCTTTTGCAGATAGTCGATAAGGATCACACCTTGGGAATCCCAAAAAATGGCAATCATGACCTTTCCGGCCGATGGAACGGTTTTTACTTTCTTCGAAGCCAATTGCCCGGAAAACTCCACTGCTTCGACTGTTTTTTGATCTCCGGTATATAGTGTGGATGCAAGTATCATCCAGGATTGAATGAAGCAATCTCTTGGATTGCGTTGGGTCCTGGCCAGAGACTCCTTCGAAACGGTCACCCGATTTCGTTTTTGCTCCGGTGTGGGCAAACGCGGTATCCATCTCGCCGAAAGCTTTTTCATACCCAAAATTTCGTGTAGGATATGGCCAACGCGTTCTTTTGAGATACCTGTTGTCTTCGCTATCACTTTCATTTTCAATCGGCGATCGGCTAAGACAACATCGTGAATCTTGTCGACCATTTCATCGTTGGTAACGATATTTGGTTGTCCACTGCGAGGTATGTCACTTGTGCTTATGTGGCCACATTTGAATTTGCTCACCCAGAAGCTGATGGTCGAAAATGAAGGAGAACATCCGCCAAGGTTGCCCCTGCCGACCAATGAATCCACTTTAATCTTCGTGCGTCATATCTTGCCGATTCCAGAAACATTTCAGGTCGCCCTCGTATCTTGTCTTAGATTCTTCCATGTTGTCCCGCATCTGATGCTGGTTCACATTGTAATGCGGCGTTGTTCCTCGACTTTTCCATAATAACTTTTTCATCTTCATCTCAATATATTCATGAATAAATGTATATATTATACCGAGAACTAAAATCATAAATCGACTGACACGAAGACAGTGTTGAACGATATTACGGTTAGCCTTTTCTGGTAACTTAACCTTGCATGAAATAAAATCTAATTTAAATTTACCAATAACTAAAAGACATGAGCAACACATTTTATCCGACAGCAAACGCTTCCTTTTTTGTAGTTTAACATTCAATGCACAATTTGTAGAAGAAATTAAAAACTAAACAAATATTCTATTCAACAATTTATGTGGAACTGTAATTTCGCTGAGTATGTGTTTCAGAACACTATCGTAATTGACGCCAAGGAGGTATCAGAACTAACAGGTGTTTTTCCATGCATATTATAAAGCTATTTCAATACTGTGTTACAAGTGCAAATTAAGAAATTGAAATAACAAAAACAATAAAGACGTTAAACTGTTTACACGCAATAATTTTTTGTTGTTGTAATTAACACTCGATATAGTTTTATAAAGAAATAGTAAAAATATAATAGTGAATAAATATTTTTAGTATTATTATACGAGATGCCTTTGAAATAAAATGAAAAAGTGCGGAAAATGAAAAGGTGTAATTATATGGAACATAAAGTTAAAGAAATTTGGGTCAATTACGACGCGAATGTCAAAATTAAGAAACCGTAGGAAATTGTATTATGTATCGCCTGTGGATGCAGAATCGCATACATACACGGAGGCTGTATGTATAAGCTGCAATAATATAGTTGTCGATGAATAACACTGTCTATCTTTCCAACGACGCTAAAAATTGAATAACAAGCTCAGGTATGAATATTTCGAATGTGTACATATACCGAAACTTTTATTTTAAATATCTTTATTACTTTTTTCTCGCGTTTGCAAGGGAATTTTCGCAAAATACTTTAGATTTAATTCTAACAAAATTAAATCTTACCATTTTTCATACTTTTTTACATTACTTCATGGACACTACTGTATAATGAAATACTAAACTTTATTGAATGATGTGAAATATTTCAATTCTTTAAATTCTATATGGGGGGTATTAATGTCTATATTTACATTTATACTGTAGATAATAGCCGGTATTAACACGCTTTTATGTTTCTAGGTGACGGAACTTACTATTCGTCCAATAAGAGAAGTAGGAGCTCTTTTTCTACAAGACAAGTAAATGTCCAATGTATTATATGAGAACGAAAGGATTGCTGGAAGGAGGCTTATTGGCAGCATCAGTTGGTTTATTAAGTTTCTCTTCTTATATAATTCAACATAGGCAATAAATATATTAACATTACATTAAATTATCTACATTATTGTATGTAAATACAGAATATATCCAGTGATTTAAGAACTATTATATTTTTGATTTCTTGTGTGACTTCCGTCAAGGAGCTTATGTGTGACAATCTGTTGACTGGCCACGATTTGCCAAGAGCTATGGAAGGTATTTGCATGAACGCGTTGCAAACCCACTGAAATCTGTTGTAAAACTGGTATATGCTCATTAGTTTGAAGCAGTTGGCATTCCTAGGTTTTTGTTGGGTGTACTTGTAATACAGTTAGCCTTTTCATTTCAGATGGTTCACTGTAGAAGTATTCAGCAATTGATATTATAGGGAGCAAAAATACAAGTAATACATGGATTTAAAATGGTTTTATTGGGTTAGCATCTCTAACACGTTTTAACCAAAATAAATAACTATCAAGTGATTAGAATCGATAATTAGCCCAAATTGAGAATAAATAAGAAGTGAGATTGAAAAATTCTTGGGGTCAACGTGAAAGCAATACATAAGATTTTTCATTAAAATATGAATATACAGAACCTTTACAGTCGTTGAATTATAATATAATATATAATATAAAATAGTCCAAGGAAATGTTCAAAAAAATCAAGCGAGGTCGTTTAAATTTAGTATATATCATCGTTAGTGGTGTCTAAACCTGGTTTTATTCATGTGAGGCTGTAAATAATACCCGAATCGAAGCACGATTAATACTGATTGGTATACTATAATTTGTTTACCGAAAATAATTAATAAAGTAAGAAATAAGTCGAAGTCGACGAATTATTCTTTGTTTCGACAGCACCGGGTTTCCTCTGCACGTTCACATACATACGTACGCACAATAAATAAATTAAAATCAACAATATATTGTTTGATGATTTTTTTGTATGTATTGCACGATTTAGAATATACACTCAGCGAAATTTCTATAGTTCTATATGATGTCATAATGTCTATCAATTCGGTCAATGTTGAAATAGGAATATCATTCCAACACCTCATTATCGCAGAGTTTAGTTCTTTGACGCCCTATTATTATTAAGGGTGGTTTTAAAACCTTTTTTAGCCACGGTAAACGTTTATTGCTGGATAAAATTTGTTGTACGTGTCTGTTTGTTACTGACCAATTTAAACTGCGTGGTTACATTACCAGAAGAGGCTAACCAAAAGATCGACGAGTGCTGCCTTCGAATTAGTTTTTGATTACTCCCCTCAGCGAGATTTTTCCCGTACGAATTACCCAACTTTATAAAATTGTTAATGAGATGAAGGGATTGTCCTATTTTCTATCTATGGCTCTAGATTTTTTACTGAATCGATACATGTGTGCATGTAAATACTGAAATTTTTCGAGATCTTACATAAGCAGCAGCCACTTTCAAAAGTACCTACGAATACATATGTGATAACATCTTAATTGGTTATATAGATAAGAGATTGTTGCAAATCAATATACAAAACGTTTCTAAGATATCTTGACAGAGATCTAAGGTTATCGTATCTGTAAGATTAATAAGTGTGTTTTCGATGTATCTTTGCAATTATAAATGTAGTAATGATTCGGATTTCCGTCTGAGTTGGTTGTTTTCTCAAAATGGAAAAATGGAATAATAAAGTTGCGTTGGTTTCCGGTGCCAGTTCCGGTATTGGAGCAGCGATCGCCAAAGCTCTGGTTCGATCAGGAATGAAGGTACGTAAATGAAATGAAGGGACAGTATTATTACTCGCTTACATATGCATACATAAACGCGTTTGGATATGTAATATGCTGGCAGAATTCCAAAATCGCGTTTATAGCTACGTTTCTGCAAGCTCTGAACACTTTCTATCGGCTGTCATAATTAACTTAAAAGGACATTTGTCTCAAATGCATTTTTTCTTTCATTCCTTTCAATATTTTCACTACCTCAAGGTAATGCAATATAATTTTAAGTAATTCTCGATCAATAAATTAATACCTTTTTAATTTACATGAAAACGTTTTTAATTCGGTCTCATTGATTTGAATGGAACTTGGTAGGTCTGTAGTTCTCAAGGGTTGTTTTCACTTCGGCCTAAAAACGTATTTAAAGGCAATAATTTAGAGAAATTGAGATCTATAACTATATAGAATTTGGAAGGGGCTGTTCAAAATGTATATTATTTTCGGAGGAAATATTAAAGTGTCTTCCGACCAAAGGTGCAAATTGGCGGTTGTACAGAGAGATTAACTTGATTCTTTTGTTTGACAATTAAAATGGAAGCATTTGCGATTGTTAAGGCTACTTAATAGGGTTTGATACCTTCATATTTGGTATTAAAGTTATTTGTATGCAAGTCGCAATACAGTTAAAGTGTAGAACCTAACTTTTGAAAAGTCGGAATACGTGTAAGATTCTAAATTATAGATATTTGGATAGCCGTTTCCAAATACTACATAGCTGCTTATCTCTGGAATTGATAGTGTAAAGGTACTTGTATAAAACAAATTAAATACACACGTTTTCAGGAATACATTTCACCCTTTCAAATACGTTTTTAGTTCGGGAAGAACACAGGTTTTCGAATATTGCTACATGAAGTTTACATGCTCACCAAATTTTACACAAATCGATGATCAGTAATCTTAAGGTTAATTTAAGGATCAAAGGATTTCTTGAGGATGCCAGTAAAGAAACTGAAACTTGAGGAAGTTAGTACAACTCTCTTTTAGTACTTTATGCTCCATAAAGAAGAATTGAAAAGTTAAATTCAAAAGCTTCGAGTACTTTAAAAGAGAATTTTATTAACTCCTTCTAAATTCAACGTTGACTACAGTGGCTAATAAATCCTTTTCCCCTGATATTGTACAGTCAGTATCCTTCCTAAGCTTAATTTAAGGTTAATGTTAAACCTATGTTTTTCTATTCATATCAACTAGTTAATTTGCTTGTAATAATAATTGATTTCATAACTTTCTAAAAATATTAGGTAGTTGGTACCGCTCGGCGTGTAGAAAGAGTACAAGAACTCGCTAATAGTCTTAGCGACCAATCAGGAAAATTGTACGCCTTCAAAGCAGATTGGACTAAAGAAGAGGACATACTTCGCGCTTTTGAGTGGACTAAAGACAATCTTGGTCCTGTCAGTGTTCTAATCAATAACGCAGGTGTCGGAAGTAGTGGATTCTTGTACAATGGCGATACCAATGCCTGGCGAAGTATTCTTGATACAAATGTAATGAGTGTAGCTATTGCGTCCAGAGAAGCAATAAAAACTATGAATGAATGTAACATAGACGGTTACATAGTAAATATAAACAGCATTCTTGGTCATGAAGCCCTTGACGTGCCAGGCGTTAATATGTATATTGGATCCAAGTTTGCAGTCACGGGCATGACAGAAACATTGAGAAATGAATTAGCTCATCTGGGAAGCAACATCCGCGTATCCGTAAGTTGGCATATCGGTGAAATATAATGTTATTTATATTTTCACCGTTCTTATAGAGTCTCAGTCCTGGATTCGTGAAAACTGAAATCTTTGTTGCATCCAAAATGTTCACAGAAGAAGCATATAAGAGAGTAAAGGAAGTGGCTCCTGCATTAGAGAGTGAAGATATTGCAGATGCTGTGTTGTATATGTTAAGCACTCCATTGCATGTGCAGGTAAAATATAATTTAATATAAATGTTAAAAGGTTTATATCATACTGAAGTTCGAGCAAAAAAGAATTGAATTAAAACTAGAGAACACAGGTGACACAAAAATTCGTACATAAATGAAATAGATATTTTAAGAATATATTGATTACCATAAAAATAGCATTTGATTAATTTTGAGGATTTAAGTGGATAAATATTTAATAATTAGTGAAATACCTGTATTCATTTAGTCATTTTTATTAAAAATAAACAATACTTAATCATCTTGCAGTCAAAAGGCTAGTATAAATTAAATTTCCAATCGCGAACAAAAAGGCTGTCACTTTGTTTTGTTGAGGTGGTGGTTTGATTTTATTTGTCTATAGAGACGTGCAAGAATATATTTCGCATTAATAATTTAAATGTTTAAATGCATTTAATTAAAAATGTAAAAACTGTAAAAGCCTTTTTAGTGTGGTTAATGATTACATTTATTTCTAAATAATTTGTCTACGAACTCATTTACAAATTTATTAACTACATCATGTCTTCCACGGAATATATTATTCATAATCTTGGAACATCTAAATATACCTGAAATAATTACATCAAACAATTATACAGAAGTTGAGAACTATTTGTAAGTAGTTCTTGGCTATCATTGTAAGAAGCTATATTACGTTTGCTAGATTTATTGATGAGGCAGATGAATACATTCGTTTTCATTCATAGTTTTATACTGCAATTGTAATTTGAAACAAGATAATAAGCAATTATTCTTATCAATAAAAGGTACCTATAGCCACAAGTTTGTAAATAAAATTATAGTGTGTTCATCACCACAAACAAATGCAAACAATATGCTTCTTTTACCTTTATGCAAATAGAAACAGCGAATAGCAAGGGTACGAAGCAGAGAATCATGTATTTTTGAAGAGGAAACTTTGTGACATTTTGTTTAGTATACTGTGGGCATTAATTTATCGGCATGTATTAGTTGTATTGAGAGATATGATTACCTTTTGTGTAAGATTTGTGCTTAAGATCTTTAAAGTACAATGTAAAAATAAAAAACAATAAAATACATTGTAGTGGAGTTTATATAGTTTTTATATAATTTTGTAGCTTTTCTATAAACATTTACCAATGGTACCTTGCACGAAGTCGGTCATTATTTTATAGTACAAGAAATCTTCTAAACATATTAAAGACTTTACTTATTGCTAAATACATCTAACATTGGTATAGACACATATATTTTTTTGTTGGAGGTTTTCGCGAATGATATATAGAGAGATACAATTCTTCCGGGTATTGATTTTCGTAATAGCTGGTTCTCAGAAGAACATGAGGGATGATTTTAGTTCTCGATATAATACATACACACATTCATTAATACATTGAGATGAAGATAACGAAGTTATTATCGAAACGTCGTGAAATAACGCCGTAATATAATGTATAAACAACATATGCATATCTATGTACGAGGGCGACCTGAAATGTTTCCGAAATCGACAAGAAAAACACGGTATTGGTGAGGTTTTTTATTTTTATTCTTTGATGTAGTCTTCTCGAAGAACAATACACTTTTTCAAACGGTGCTCCAGTCTCTTCAAGATGTCGGAGAAGTAGGATGTTTCGAGTCCTGCAAAATAGCCGTCTGTAGCGGCGATAACTTCCACATTTGAGGCAAACCTCTTTCCTCCCAGTGATTTTTCCAGGTTTGGGAATAGGAAAAAGTCGCTAAGTCGCTAGTACGGTGGATATGGAGAATGAGAGACTAATTCGTAGCGCAACTCACTCAATTTGGGCATGACGACGCGAACGAAGCCGATTCTCCTTCAATAGTGTATCGAATCGGGTCAATAAATCGCTGCAGTATTGCCCCGTGATCGTCATGAAGAAATCTCTTGGATTGCGTTGGGTCCTGGCCAGACACTCCTTCGAAACGGTCACCCGATTTCGTTTTTGCTCCGGTGTGGGCAAACGCGGTATCCATCTCGCCGAAAGCTTTTTCATACCCAAAATTTCGTGTAGGATATGGCCAACGCGTTCTTTTGAGATCCCTGTTGTCTCCGCTATCACTTTCATTTTCAATCGGCGATCGGCTAAGACGACATCGTGAATCTTGTCGACCATTTCATCGTTGGTAACGATATTTGGTTGTCCACTGCGTGGTATGTCACTTGTGCTTATGTGGCCACATTTCAACTCGCTCACCCAAAAGCTGATGGTCGAAAATGAAGGAATACATCCGCCAAGGTTGCCTCTGCCGACCAATGAATCCACTTTAATCTTCGTGCGTCATATCTTGCCGATTTCAGAAACATTTCAGGTCGCCCTCGTATCTTATTTTAGATTCTTCCATGTTGTCCCGCATCTGATGCTAGTTGGCATTGTAATGCGGCGTTGTTTCTCGACTTTTCCATAATAACTTTTTCATCTTCATCTCTATATATTCATGAATAAATGTATATATTATACCGAGAACTAAAATCATAAATCGACTGACACGAAGACAGTGTTGAACGATATTACGGTTAGCCTTTTCTGGTAACTTAACCTTGCATGAAATAAAATCTAATTTAAATTTACCAATAACTAAAAGACATGAGCAACACATTTTATCCGACAGCAAACGCTTCCTTTTTTTTGTAGTTTAACATTCAATGCACAATTTGTAGAAGAAATTAAAAACTAAACAAATATTCTATTCAACAATTTATGTGGAACTGTAATTTCGCTGAGTATGTGTTTCAGAACACTATCGTAATTGACGCCAAGGAGGTATCAGAACTAACAGGTGTTTTTCCATGCATATTATAAAGCTATTTCAATACTGTGTTACAAGTGCAAATTAAGAAATTGAAATAACAAAAACAATAAAGACGTTAAACTGTTTACACGCAATAATTTTTTGTTGTTGTAATTAACACTCGATATCATAGTTTTATAAAGAAATAGTAAAAATATAATAGTGAATAAATATTTTTAGTATTATTATACGAGATGCCTTTGAAATAAAATGAAAAAGTACGGAAAATGAAAAGGTGTAATTATATGGAACATAAAGTTAAAGAAATTTGGGTCAATTACGACGCGAATGTCAAAATTAAGAAACCGTAGGAAATTGTATTATGTATCGCCTGTGGATGCAGAATCGCATACATACACGGAGGCTGTATGTATAAGCTGCAATAATATAGTTGTCGATGAATAACACTGTCTACCTTTCCAACGACGCTAAAAATTGAATAACAAGCTCAGGTATGAATATTTCGAATGTGTACATATACCGAAACTTTTATTTTAAATATCTTTATTACTTTTTTCTCGCGTTTGCGAGGGAATTTTCGCAAAATACTTTAGATTTAAGTCTAACAAAATTTAATCTTACCATTTTTCATACTTTTTTACATTACTTCATGGACACTACTGTATAATGAAATACTAAACTTTATTGAATGATGTTGATATATTTCGTCAATTCTTTAAATTCTATATGGGGGGTGTTAATGTCTATATTTACATTTATACTGTAGATAATAGCCGGTATTAACACGCTCTTATGTTTCTAGGTGACCGAACTTACTATTCGTCCAATAAGAGAAGTAGGAGCTCTTTTTCTACAAGACAAGTAAATGTCCAATGTATTATATGAGAACGAAAGGATTGCTGGAAGGAGGCTTATTGGCAGCATCAGTTGGTTTATTAAGTTTTTCTTCTTATATAATTCAACATAGGCAATAAATATATTAACATTACATTAAATTATCTACATTATTGTATGTAAATACAGAATATATCCAGTGATTTAAGAACTATTATATTTTTAATTTCTTGTGTGACTTACGTCAAGGAGCTTATGTGTGACAATCTGTTGACTGGCCACGATTTGCCAAGAGCTATGGAAGGTATTTGCATGGACGCGTTGCAAACCCACTGAAATCTGTTGTAAAACTGGTATATGCTCATTAGTTTGAAGCAGTTGGCATTCCTAGGTTTTTGTTGGGTGTACTTGTAATACAGTTAGCCTTTTCATTTCAGATGGTTCACTGTAGAAGTATTCAGCAATTGATATTATAGGGAGCAAAAATACAAGTAATACATGGATTTAAAATGGTTTTATTGGGTTAGCATCTCTAACACGTTTTAACCAAAATAAATAACTATCAAGTGATTAGAATCGATAATTAGCCCAAATTGAGAATAAATAAGAAGTGAGATTGAAAAATTCTTGGGCTCAACGTGAAAGCAATACATAAGATTTTTCATTAAAATATGAATATACAGAACCTTTACAGTCGTTGAATTATAATATAATATATAATATAAAATAGTCCAAGGAAATGTTCAAAAAAATCAAGCGAGGTCGTTTAAATTTAGTATATATCATCGTTAGTGGTGTCTAAACCTGGTTTTATTCATGTGAGGCTGTAAATAATACCCGAATCGAAGCACGATTAATACTGATTGGTATACTATAATTTGTTTACCGAAAATAATTAATAAAGTAAGAAATAAGTCGAAGTCGACGAATTATTCTTTGTTTCGACAGCACCGACTTTCTTCTGCACGTTCACATACATACGTACGCACAATAAATAAATTAAAATCAACAATATATTGTTTGATGATTTTTATGTATGTATTGCACGATTTAGAATATATACTCAGCGAAATTTCTATAGTTCTATATGATGTCATAATGTCTATCAATTCGGTCAATGTTGAAATAGGAATATCATTCCAACACCTCATTATCGCAGAGTTTAGTTCTTTGACGCCCTATTATTATTAAGGGTTGTTTTAAAACCTTTTTTAGCCACGGTAAACGTTTATTGCTGGATAAAATTTATTGTACGTGTCTGTTTGTTACTGACCAATTTAAACTGCGTGGTTACATTACCAGAAGAGGCTAACCAAAAGATCGACGAGTGCTGCCTTCGAATTAGTTTTTGATTACTCCCCTCAGCGAGATTTTTCCCGTACGAATTACCCAACTTTATAAAATTGTTAATGAGATGAAGGGATTGTCCTATTTTCTATCTATGGCTCTAGATTTTTTACTGAATCGATACATGTGTGCATGTAAATACTGAAATTTTTCGAGATCTTACATAAGCAGCAGCCACTTTCAAAAGTACCTACGAATACATATGTGATAACATCTTAATTGGTTATATAGATAAGAGATTGTTGCAAATCAATATACAAAACGTTTCTAAGATATCTTGAAGTGATCTAAGGTTATCGTATCTGTAAGATTAATAAGTGTGTTTTCGATGTATCTTTGCAATTAAATGATTCGGATTTCCGTCTGAGTTGGTTGTTTTCTCAAAATGGAAAAATGGAATAATAAAGTTGCGTTGGTTTCCGGTGCCAGTTCCGGTATTGGAGCAGCGATCGCCAAAGCTCTGGTTCGATCAGGAATGAAGGTACGTAAATGAAATGAAGGGACAGTATTATTACTCGCTTACATATGCATACATAAACGCGTTTGGATATGTAATATGCTGGCAGAATTCCAAAATCGCGTTTATAGCTACGTTTCTGCAAGCTCTGAACACTTTCTATCGGCTGTCATAATTAACTTAAAAGGACATTTGTCTCAAATGCATTTTTTCTTTCATTCCTTTCAATATTTTCACTACCTCAAGGTAATGCAATATAATTTTAAGTAATTCTCGATCAATAAATTAATACCTTTTTAATTTACATGAAAACGTTTTTAATTCGGTCTCATTGATTTGAATGGAACTTGGTAGGTCTGTAGTTCTCAAGGGTTGTTTTCCCTTCGGCCTAAAAACGTATTTAAAGGCAATAATTTAGAGAAATTGAGATCTATAACTATATAGAATTTGGAAGGGGCTGTTCAAAATGTATATTATTTTCGGAGGAAATATTAAAGTGTCTTCCGACCAAAGGTGCAAATTGGCGGTTGTACAGAGAGATTAACTTGATTCTTTTGTTTGACAATTAAAATGGAAGCATTTGCGATTGTTAAGGCTACTTAATAGGGTTTGATACCTTCATATTTGGTATTAAAGTTATTTGTATGCAAGTCGCAATACAGTTAAAGTGTAGAACCTAACTTCTGAAAAGTCGGAATACGTGTAAGATTCTAAATTATACATATTTGGATAGTCGTTTCCAAATACTACATAGCTGCTTATCTCTGGAATTGATAGTGTAAAGGTAATTGTATAAATCAAATTAAATACACACGTTTTTAGGAATACATTTCACCCTTTCAAATACGTTTTTAGTTCGGGAAGAACACAGGTTTTCGAATATTGCTACATGAAGTTTACATGCTCACCAAATTTTACACAAATCGATGATCAGTAATCTTAAGGTTAATTTAAGGATCAAAGGATTTCTTGAGGATGCCAGTAAAGAAACTGAAACTTGAGGAAGTTATTACAACTCTCTTTTACTATTTTATGCTCCATAAAGAAGAATTGAAAAGTTAAATTCAAAAGCTTCGAGTACTTTAAAAGAGAATTTTATTAACTCCTTCTAAATTCAACGTTGACTACAGTGGCTAATAAATCCTTTTCCCCTGACATTGTACAGTCAGTATCCTTCCTAAGCTTAATTTAAGGTTAATGTTAATCCTATGTTTTTCTATTCATATCAACCAGTTAATTTGCTTGTAATAATAATTGAGTTCATAACTTTCTAAAAATATTAGGTAGTTGGTACCGCTCGGCGTGTAGAAAGAGTACAAGAACTCGCTAATAGTCTTAGCGACCAATCAGGAAAATTGTACGCGTTCAAAGCAGATTGGACTAAAGAAGAGGACATACTTCGCGCTTTTGAGTGGACTAAAGACAATCTTGGTCCTGTCAGTGTTCTAATCAATAACGCAGGTGTCGGAAGTAGTGGATTCTTGTACAATGGCGATACCAATGCCTGGCGAAGTATTCTTGATACAAATGTAATGAGTGTAGCTATTGCGTCCAGAGAAGCAATAAAAACTATGAATGATTGTAACATAGACGGTTACATAGTAAATATAAACAGCATTCTTGGTCATGAAGCCCTTGACGTGCCAGGCGTTAATATGTATATTGGATCCAAGTTTGCAGTCACGGGCATGACAGAAACATTGAGAAATGAATTAGCTCATCTGGGAAGCAACATCCGCGTATCCGTAAGTTGGCATATCGGTGAAATATAATGTTATTTATATTTTCACCGTTCTTATAGAGTCTCAGTCCTGGATTCGTGAAAACTGAAATCTTTGTTGCATCCAAAATGTTCACAGAAGAAGCATATAAGAGAGTAAAGGAAGTGGCTCCTGCATTAGAGAGTGAAGATATTGCAGATGCTGTGTTGTATATGTTAAGCACTCCATTGCATGTGCAGGTAAAATATAATTTAATATAAATGTTAAAAGGTTTATATCATACTGAAGTTCGAGCAAAAAAGAATTGAATTAAAACTAGAGAACACAGGTGACACAGAAATTCGTACACAAATGAAATAGATATTTTAAGAATATATTGATTACCATAAAAATAGCATTTGATTAATTTTGAGGATTTAAGTGGAAAAATATTTAATAATTAGTGAAACACCTGTATTCATTTAGTCATTTTTATTAAAAATAAATAATACTTAATCATCTTACAGTCAAAAGGCTAGTATAAATTAAATTTCCAATCGCGAACAAAAGGGCTGTCACTTTGTTTTGTTGAGGTGGTGGTTTGATATTATTTGTCTATAGAGACGTGCAAGAATATATTTCGCATTAATAATTTAAATGTTTAAATGCATTTAATTAAAAATGTAAAAACTGTAAAAGCCTTCTTAGTGTGGTTAATGATTACATTTATTTCTAAATAATTTGTCTACGAACTCATTTACAAATTTATTAACTACATCATGTCTTCCACGGAATATATTATACATAATCTTGGAACATCTAAATATACCTGAAATAATTACATCAAACAATTATACAGAAGTTGAGACAACTATTTGTAAGTAGTTCTTGGCTATCATTGTAAGATGCTATATTACGTTTGCTAGATTTATTGAAGAAGCAGTTGAATACATTCGTTTTCATTCATAGTTTTATACTACAATTGTGATTTGAAACAAGCTAATAAGCAATTATTCTTATCAATTAAAGGTACCTATAGCCACAAGTTTTTAAATAAAATTATAGTAACATGTGTTTATCACAACAAACAAATGCAAACAATATGCTTCTTTTACCTTTAATCAAATAGAAACAGCGAATAGCAAGGGTACAAAGCAGAGAGTCATGTATTTCTGAAGAGGAAAATTTGTAACATTTTGTTTAGTATACTGTGGGCATTAATTTACCGGAAAACATTCTCATATGTATGTAGATATAAAATACATGTAGTGGAATTTATATAGTTTTTATATAATTTTGTAGTCTTTCTATAAACATTTACCAATGGTAAATGTTGGCTGTTACCTACAATTGCATTTTTGAACATATTGAAATAATAAGGCCATTATTTGGTCAATACCGCTACGGAAAAATAGGGAAAATACATTCAGAATTAACGTATGTACAAATACGAGCAAAATTTTTATAGTTTCACAAAGTTGGAAATTTCGTGTAAGGTATGGCCAACGCGTTCTTTTGAGATACCTGTTGGCTCTGCTATCACTTCTATCTTCAATCGGCGATCGGCTAATCGTGAATCTTGTCGACCATTTCATCGTTGGTAACAGTTTTTGGGTGTCCACTGCGTGGTATGCCACTTGTGCTTGTGCGGCCACATTTGAACTCGCTCACCCAGAAGCTGATGGTCGAAAATGATGGAGTTCATCCGCCGAGGTCGCCCTTGCCGACCAATGAATCCACTTCAATCGATGTGTGTCATATCTTGCCGATTCCGGAAACATTTCAGGTCATCCTCGTATCTTATTTTAGATACTTGCGTGTTGTCTCGCGTCTGATGCTGGTTCGCATTGTAATGCGGCATTGTTTATCGACTTTTCCATAATAACTTTTCATCTTCATCTCAATATATTAATGACTATATGTATACATATATTGTACCGAGAAATACAGTGATCGTCGATATTACGGTTAGAGTTTTCTGGTAATTTAACCATGCATGAAATAAAATCTAATTTAAATTTACCAATAACTAAAAGACATCAACAACAAATTTTATCCGACAACAAACGTTTCCAATAAGGAAACAGGTTTCAAAACCCCTATCATATGAGATGAGACCACTAACAGAAAAATGCGGTATTTCATAATAAGAAGAAATTTCTTGTAAGCAATCCTGATGATTTGGCATGCTTTACATAAGAATACTAAAGTTACAACGACTCGTGAATGTTGGTGGCGGTACTGTTATGGTTTGGGAGGGCTTCATGTATAGCAATCTCTATATAAAACACGTCTACAGAAATGCCTAGAAAATAATTAATAAGGGTATGTCAATAATAAACAATACAATGACTTTTATGGGTTAAAAAATACCATAAAGATGTGCTATTTCAATATTGTTGGGACTAAAATGGTAAATAGTATGAGAAAACAGATTTTTGAAGTTATTTTCAATAGAGGATCACCTATTATTAACTTTAAGCAGAACTATACATCTTTTATGGTAATAGGCTTAGAGAAATGTTATCGTTTTTAATTACCGTTGTTGTAAATATTTTCTACAATACATTATTTTCAAGGTACTTTTCCCTCTCATTTTCCTTTTTTTTTTGTAGTTTAACATTCAATGCACAATTTGTAGAAGAAATTAAAAACAAACAAATATACTATTCAACAATTTATGTGGAACTGTAATTTCGCTGAGTATGTGTTTCAGAACACTGTCGTAATTGACGCCAAGGAGGTATCAGAACTAACAGGTGTTTTTCCATGCATATTATAAAGCTATTTCAATACTGTGTTACAAGTGCAAATTAAGAAATTGAAATAACAAAAACAATAAAGACGTTAAACTGTTTACACGCAATAACTTTTTGTTGTTGTAATTAACACTCGTTATCATAGTTTTATAAAGAAATAGTAAAAATATAATAGTGAATAAATATTTTTAGTATTATTATACGAGATGCATTTGAAATAAAATGAAAAGGTACGGAAAATGAAAAGGTGTAATTATATGGAACATAAATTTAAAAAATTTTGGGTCAATTACGACGCGAATGTCAGGATTAAGAAACCGTAGGAAATTGTATTATGTATCGCCTGTGGATGCAGAGTCGCATACATACACGGAGGCTGTATGTATACGCTGCAATAATATAGTTGTCGATGAATAACACTGTCTACCTTTTCAACGGTATGCTAAAAATTGAATAACATGCTTAGGTATGAATATTTCGGATGTGTACATATAATACCGAAACTTTTATTTTAAATATCTTTATTACTTTTTTCTCGCGTTTGCAAGGGAATTTTCGCAAAATACTTTAGATTTAAGTCTAACAAAATTTAATCTTACCATTTTTCATACTTTTTTACATTACTTCATGGACACTACTGTATAATGAAATACTAAACTTTATTGAATGATGGGAAATATTTGGTCAATTCTTTAAATTTTGTACGGGGGTGTTAATGTCTATATTTACATTTACACTGCAGATAATAACCGGTATTAACAGGCTTTTATGTTTCTAGGTGACCGAACTTATTATTCGCCCAATAAGAGAAGTAGGAGCTCTTTTTCTGGATTACATGTGAGAACAAAAAGATTGTTAGGAGTTTATTGGCAGCATCAATTGGTTCATTAAGCTTCTCTTCTTATACAATTCAACACAGGCAATAAATATGTTAACATTACATTAAATTATCTACATTATTGTATGTAAATACAGAATATATCAAGTGATTTGAGAACTATTATATTTTTATTTTTTTGTGTGACTTTCGTCAAGGAGCTTATGTGTGACAATCTGCTTACTGGCTATAATTTGTTAAGACCCATGTAGGGTATTTGCATGAGCGTGTTGCTAACCCACTGAAATCTGTTATAAAACGAATATATGCTCATTAGTTTGAAGCAGTCGGCATTCCTAGATTTTTGTTGGATGTGCTTCTTATAACGTTACCCCTTTCATTTCAGATGGTTCACTGTAGAAGTATTCAGAAATCGATATTGTAGGGAGCAAAAATACAAGTAATACGTGGATTTAAAATGGTTTTATTGGCTTAGCATCTCTAACACGTTTCAAACAAAATAAATAACTATCAAGTGATTAACATCTATAATTAGCTCAAATTGAGAATAAATAAAAAGAATGTGAACAAACGTAACATTATCAAAAAATATAGCGTACAGTTTATTTCTTGCATTAACCAAGTCTTAACAAAAAATGATTTAGAAAGTATTCGCAAGAACTAATATGGACTGGCGGAGGAAATTGAAAAATTACCAAATGATTCGATGTCGTTTGTGGATTCTGTTTAAATTGTGGATGATATTCACTCACACCTACGAAGGCAGGTCCAGAAGTTCGTGGAATGAAAGGGTTTTAAATAAAATAAAACAATAAATCTATTTTTCGTTTTCAATATAATCACCCTTAAGCACAATACATTTATTACATCTATGAATTAGTTTTTCTAAACCAACATAAAAATATTTTTTATCTTTCGCCTCAAAATGGGCCGAAATTGCCTCCTTTACCTCATTGTCGTCGGAAAACTTTTTTCCACGTAAATCTTTTTTTAAATTAGGGAACAAGTAAAAATCACTAGGTGCCAGGTCTGGACTGTAGGGTCGATGAACTATTGATTGAAAGCCATGCTTGTGCAGAGCAGCCATTGCAACTTTGCTTTTGTGAATCGGCGCG
The DNA here is from genome assembly GCA_023509865.1 of Trypoxylus dichotomus. Classification (NCBI taxonomy): domain Eukaryota; kingdom Metazoa; phylum Arthropoda; class Insecta; order Coleoptera; family Scarabaeidae; genus Trypoxylus; species Trypoxylus dichotomus. The sequence continues at coordinate 49,536,179 of CM042078.1, forward strand.
TTGTCTTGCAACAGGAACACACCCTTGGTCAATTTTCCTCGACGATTTTCCTTGATCGCCTCCTTTAATTTTTCTAATATCGCTGCGTTATATTCTTCGGTTATGCTGCTACCTTTTTCTTTGTAATCAATCAATAATATCCCCTCACGATCCCAAAAAACAGTAGCCATCAACTTTCCAGCCGATTCTGGCACTTTGAATTTCTTTGGCGGTGGTGTCCCCTTTTTATGCCATTGCATGGACTCCTGTTTGGACTCAGGCTCAAAGTGATGAACCCATGTTTCATCTCCGGTAACAATCCGCTCCAAAATCTGTACAGGTTTGTCTCCACACAGCTCCAAAAACTGTTTGTACGCACAGACGCGCTGCTGTTTCTGCAGCGGCGTGAGCATTCTCGGTACCCATCTTGCACCAACTTCTGTCATACCCAGGTGGTCATGTAGGACACGCAAAATGGTGGTATCTGATACTCCAACTAATCCAGATAATTGTTTTTTCTTCAAACGGGCATCTTGCAGTAGAAATTTTTGCACTTTTTCGACGATATCTGATGCATAAAAAATATAAATTATATTTCAATTACAATCTAAAATAAAACTATGTTTTGTATAACAATAGTGAAGCGACTATCTATGGTGGTATTGTCACAATAGTAAAGTTCTTTTTTGGTGGCAAATTATATCACTCATACTTATTTCTTGTAAGAAAATTGCCGTTGAAAAAAATATTAAAATCGTAACGACGAAATTTCTGTTTGCAAATTCAAATTCTTACTTTGTCACTTTTAAGTAAGGCTGGGGTACAAAGATACGGAGACAGATTGCTCCAACGAACTCGGGCAATTTTCGTATCGATCATACATATATTTATTTCCCCAGTGGTCTCAATGCTCATTATTCTTGGAAAGGAAGTATATAGTAGATCGTAACTTAATTTCCTTTTGAAGTGGTTTACATTGATCAAGATCTATATAAATGCATATTCTTGTCGAAAGAAGATTAAGGGAAGAATATCTTTGCAGTGTGTCTTCAATGGTTTCATTAATACAAATATATTGCCAAGAACTCAAATAAGTTCTTTTCTCCACTCAAGACGCGCCTATTATATTTGTACTGAAAATATTCTTTACAATAAATCTTCTTTCTTTCCTGGTGCTCCACCAAGCCTTTCCGAAAATCGGTTGAGTGACTTTGAAGAAAGTAAAAGTTTAGACTAGCAATAATAATCAATCTCCCAAAATTGCTGATTACGTGTTTGAGCTATCCTTTATAATACTAGTAAGCAATACATACTTATGTGAACGTGTCAATAATTAAATAAGTTGGGGGTGGACTGTTCATATATGCTAGCCTAAAATATGCTGTGTAATAAGTATTATCAAGGTAATGTTGAATAAAATTGCGCAATAATGTAATATTCTAGTCAATCTTGGTAAGCTATATTTGGGAAAACAAACGGCATCAAAAAGGTTTGATTTGTCTTTGTTAGAATAATTCTATCTAGTGTAGATTGTCATCATAAGAAATTAAACCATTTCACAATATTACTTCAGCTATTGCAATAGGACCGTTTCCATGTGGAATATAATATATGTGTATACCTATATGTACATATGTAATTATATCATAGTATAATAAAACGATGCGATTAATCTAATTAAATTTTAATTGGCTTATCAGCCACAAACATTTTGGTTATCTAATAATTATATAAGTATCATTCGAGGTTTTAGTGCAGTGCTTATTGTTTAGAGGTAGCGCGAAGAATGGAGAAGTGGGAAGGCAAGGTTGCTATTGTGACAGGTGCGAGCGCCGGTATTGGAGCGGCCACGGTCAAGGCATTGGTTGAAGCTGGAATGAAAGTAAATAAACTATATTATATATTTATATTTTTGAGAATTAGAAAAAATGTTTTGCTGTATACTGATACAAATAAAAAAATAGCTAATTCATAAATCTAGTTTCAGAATTTTGATGACAAAGTCAGTAGCATTATTGTGTTTTCATTTTATAGAATAAAAAAGACGTGATTGGAATTATCTTAACAAGTAAAAATACTTGAACGTAGTAAAAAGTTATTTTCACAAAACTATATTTAGTCCGTCTTATTGATATCATCAGTGTAAATTGAATTCTTGAAGAAGATCGCTGATCGTATTATACTCGTAAATAGTAACTTTAAACGTAGTAAGGGCATGCTTGTTTTTGACAAAATCAACTAACATTTTAATGGACAAAAAACATACTTGCACATTAAGAAAAGTTATTCACATACTTTCGTTAAATGAAAAACGATATTGTCGATAAATTTTAAAGTATTTTTGAGGGAATAATAAATGTAATTCCAGAAATCACTTCTGATTGCATTGCTATAGCAAACTGTAAAAAGATAGTAACATCAACAGAATTGCTACAAAACCTTTTGTATATTAAATCAAATTATAGCTTTGTTTCAAGTTCCATTCGTAAACTAGGAACGCAAGGGATGTTGCTCTCGCAATCAGTCGAAATAGTAGACGAATTTTATATGTTATGTAAGAAAGTTAAGGGTACAAAAGGTAATTCTATATACGGTAAATTTAAAAAAGTGATAAATAAAAATGCAGGGTATTTGAAATTGAAGAAAGTTAAGAAAATTTTCAAGGTGAAACAGAACAGAACATATTGTAAAAAAAAATTGTGCAATAAAGTTAATGTTCTTATTTATTTTACGTAAAAATTTTGCATATGGTCGCAATTTTTTTGCATATATGCCCCAGGTTTAGAACTCCGCACTATGATGGTGAAGAAACTAGAGCACATAGTCTGTTTGACGTAGCCGTGAATAGCTGTAATGATCCAAGTTATTCGCAATCTGGGTCATAGCTTGCGGATATTCATAATGATAAAGGAGTCACTTACTTTAATCCCCTAACAACTCCATGGGTGTGACATTTGCTTTTCTCTCATCTGAAGTATAGTTAGTTACAGGGAGCAATCCCCTTTTTTAAATAAGATATAGCAAGAAACGTGTTTTCGTGTGGTAACTTTGGGCATTAGTTACATTCCCTTTAAAACATGTATTTAATATTTTTCGGTGTACCGCATCCCTGCAAAATTTTATCAAAACTAAAGTGGAACCATTACTTAGGTTTATTTGTGGGACTTTCCCAAAACAAAACTAGAAACGAGACTGAAGTATAAGATTGAATGTGATTGCTGAGAGAAAACTTGTTGAAAAATAAGTCACATGAACTATGTAGTTTGAGCTAAGCAAGTAGGTAGATAAAGATTCAGAGATTTTGTGATAGAATACTAGAAACTGCGCTTCCCTATGATAGTACATTGACAGCCATCGAGCATCAGCTTATGAGAAATCGAATCATATTTTCGGATATCACACACATTAACCTCAAACAGGATTTTACTATTTTTGAATCCTTCGAGACGTAGCCAAATCAGTTGGAGGACGATAGACGGGTCAGGAAAACTTGAATCGACATAGAACAAAAGCCCCACATAACCGTATTTTTTTTTAGTTTGATATAAGAATTTTTAATATGTTTCATTTGTATATGTAAACGAGTTATTGCGCTATTGAGAAATAACGCAATGACGTATTTTTAAAGATCACAAAACAGCACAAAAAGCATAATGATATTTTAACATCGTTAGTCCAAATGCGTTGAAATGCAAATATTATTAGAAGATATTATAGAAGTATTAAGATAATTTATGTATGTACATGGATACATATAATATACCATCACAGTCATTGATTATATTTATTGTGAGCAGCATGATATCTATCAACGAGTTCCTTTAATCTAATACAAATATGTAAATTTCAGGTTGTAGGATTTGCTAGGCGGAAAGAAAGAGTAGAACAACTTGCAGCAGTATTAAAAAACGCACCTGGTAAACTTTACTCTGTCAAAGTTGACGTTACTAAAGAATAGGACATAATCGATGGTATGAAGTGGACCACCGACAATGTTGGTCCGGTTAGTGTTTTAATCAATAATGCTGGCATTGCTCAACCGACAACTTTGCATGAGGGAGACACGCAAATGTGGAAGAATGTTTTAAACACTAATGTTCTTGGAATTGCTATAGCTTCTAGGGAAGCGATAAGAATCATGAGTGAGAACAGTATTGATGGTTACATTATAAATATCAACAGCGTTGCTGGTCATGTAGTATTGGACTTACCAATCATGAATGTCTACTCGGCGTCCAAATATGCAGTTACATCTATGACAGAAACACTTAGATTTGAATTAGCCCGTTTGAAGAGTAATATACGTGTAACTGTATGTATCTTTAAGAAGCAGTTATTCACTGCATATATCCGTACTTAGTTAATTAACTGAGTATGGATATATGTAGCATTACTTCTTACCGCATGTTATTTTTATAACAGCATATCACAAAACTGATAATAAAAGTTATATAAGAATATTACTTTAGTAAGCATTACTTTTCAAAAATCTCCAAACATGTTAGCCTCGGGGCCATATTGACTTCTCCACTAAGTTCCAAGGGTCAAAACCTAGCCAGCTCATCATACTGTAGTTTTGAATTACACGCAAACTTAAAATCACGCCATAGTAATACAGCGTCATCATGTGGAGAGGCACGAGCCGAATTGGTGGTGCTCGCTCGTGATTTATTGTCTGACCAAGTAAATGTGTAATGTCGAGCAGCACTATTGTTTCATGACGAGGGAAAGTTAGTAAGTAGGTCACAAAAAGCTATTATAAAAATAATTAGAGAAAAAAATAGTGTTTGGGTTGCCATCTGAATCACGTGCGTACCTCTTGTTGAATATCGTTATCATCCTTGAAATGTTTGCCGCCAATATGCTGTTTGAATGGATGAAACAGGTGATAGTCACTTGGGGCTAGGTCGGGATTGTAAGCAAGATGTTCAAGGAGTTGCCACCATAATTCTGTAATTCTAGCCGGGGTCAAGTGGGCCGAATGCGGCCTGGCATTATCGTGATGCAGCATTATTCCTCTCTTTAGTAGGCCTAGAGGTTTTTTTTCGACAACTGTCACTTGAATATCATAAAGCTACATTATGCAGAGACCTAGTGACAGGGAAATAACTGCTATTTTCAGCTTTCCCACTGCAGTTTGTGACTTATTTAATGACTTTCCCTCGTATACACACTCCAAGAAAAGAATTTAGAGCGTCAAATTCGAATTATATCGAAAAAGCATAAAATATCTCAAATACGTATTATCAAAAAGAATCAAACTACAACAACAGATTGCAACGAATTCTTATTTTATTTTATTAATTAAATTAATTAAATTACTAAATAATCAAATAGATGCCAGTGAACTGCTTCGTAAACTTAGTTTTCACGTGCCACGACAATCTTCTAGCTCACTCAACACTTTTATTTAGATTCAGCCAAGTCTAATTTGCTGTTACGCTCACCGATTTACTTTATGTGCTCTGCGTACAATAGTATTTGCGGCAAGTGTGACATTTTTTAATTGTTCCCTTGCGCAAATGCTTGATTCGGATTCATGATGACGCAGGATATCTTACTCCAATATTGTGTATAACCATGTAAATATGTTTTTGTATCCATCTATTTCTTGTCTGTGCTCTATAATATGTTTAGTGAGACAAATGTTTTGTTACATTTTACACGTTGTTTACCTGTTAATTGGTGTTTCGTTACTGTAGGCAATAAGGGCTATTATTCAATTCACAGCCTGCGTAGAAAATAATTTGCATGTGTGATACAGTTTTTACTTTCAGTCGGTAACACGGTTGACAGTGAGAGCCCACGTGCTCTCGAAACGCTGCGTTCCGCATAATTAATAAATTTGTGTGAGAGGAGTTTACTGCTATACCTGTGAATTGTACATCCACACAGTCCTTGCAATCGTCAAGGGCTATTATTATTATTAATTTTTTAGTAAATATACGTACATAAAATCTCTTACAATTAGCAAATGTCTATGTTACATTACTTTTAACGAACACCTAAATTCTTAAAAATACACTATCATTAAGGTTCATAAACCGTAAGTTGCATGCGCTCCATATCATTACATCCTGCCATTCCATCAAACATTTTCTATTTCGTTCAGGTTTCTTATACTTATAGCAATAAGCATCTTACATGTCTCTTTATAACTTTTAAATTCAGTTTTAGTCTTCACATATGCATGTATGTAAAACACTTAACATAGGTGTCATTTTGGTACAGTGTACATGGTACTTACTTTGTTTTGAAGTCCACACCTAAAATTTATATGAATATAAATGTTAAGTATATATAAAAGTTAACAAAGAAACTATTTGCCTACATCATTCAATATTATCTTCGAAGCTACTTTCCATTGGCTTTCTAACTAGTAGATGTCGAGGGTTGGGCTGGCAATAAGGTAGCTAGTTTATTTTTCAATACGTGATATCGTTCTTTCAGATTTACTATATTTATTTGGGCAACTCTTTTTCTAATCTGCTCTGTAATAATAAGTATAATGGTTTCTTTTCTTCGTCGGGGAATTTAATAATAGTCTCTAGAACAGTAAAGAAAACTTCTTTCAAAGATTTCTGTGTATGAAATTCATTATTTTTGCATCATTAAGTTGGAAAACAGTTTTGATATTCAAAATGATATAATTAAAGGAAAGTTGCAAAAAGTTAAAATATCAAAATCACCTATTCAAGACAACTAAAATATGGAACGAGATTAAAAAAGATTGTATCCAGATGTTAAACCTAGAAAGTGGACCAGCGGCGTAGAAAGGCAAGGCTTTGGTCAACTAGTTGGCATATTTTCGCTCATCAAATTTACTTGGTTACACTATATCATCTTTTTATAACAATAATAATTATTAGAAAATATACTTGTTCCTATAGTATAATAAAATATAATAGAAGGTATTATATTTCTTATATCGTTTTTTTTTCGATGTGTATGTACAATTTACTTATTGCAAGTACGTATGTTGTACATACATATGTGCAAAGAAGACATAAGATAATTGAAATTTGATAGATACGCTTTATGAAATTAAATACAGCAATAGTTTCTACATGATGATATTAATGAATACACGTCCATTTTGGAAATAAGATTTTATACCTATGTAACTTTTGGATAGTATTATTATCAGTTCTAATATATTGCAATAAATTCTAACGAATAATTTGATATTAATTATTATATCAGCTACTAAAAAAAATATTTTTATTGTTTTGTTTTCTATCCTTTGCATAGAGATTATCTTTTTCCTTTTTCTTTTTTGAGGGTAATTATTCTATTAAAAAGCCGCCGACTTAAATGTTTGATTAAACAACTGTATAATATAAATAACAATTACCTTCTTTTGAGAAACTCTAGCAGACTTCACTCTTTTATGAGGTATATACTTAAACTAAATATTCTGAAAATTCTTGACAAATACTCATTGAAAAACTTGTTTATATATTGAAATTTTAATCATTCAATAATTATTCTAATTTGATTGTATTTAAGTAGAAATTCATTTATAGAGTCTGAGCCCCGGTGCAGTTAAAACCGACCTAGTTGCTGCTAATAACCTAATGCCACCAGAAGTATTCAAAGAGTTTTTGAAGAAAAAAGCGGGAGCAGTGTTTTTGGAAGGTGAAGATATTGCTAACGCAATTTTGTATTTACTAAGTACTCCATTACGTGTACAAGTGAGTACAAATATTTTTCACATTAACAGTTTTTTCTTTTAAATTACATAGTTAGAGTTTATTTATTTTCTAGGTGACAGAGCTGACAATTAGACCAATTCGGGAAACTAACACTCCCACTACGTAACGAAAAAATACATTGATTAATGTAAGGATGTTTAATAAATAAAAGTGACAACGAATATTTTTATTTTATTATTTAACATAAACTACCTTCTTTAAAACAACCATTCCAATATGTTACATTTATTAATTAATTACAATGGATGTCAAGAATCTGATAAGTGTGCTATAATCTCTTTTTCTGGGAAAATAAGAAGTTCCGTCAGATCATGGCCACTGCATTCTATTTGGAGTTGCATGGTGATATTTAGATCTTTGTTTTTTAAAACGAGCTCTTCTTCGGTTATTACAATTGTGAAAGAAAATAAATAACTAAATGCTTAGATTTATATATAAAATTCATGGTCGTGGCTAGTTTTTTATTCTACGTATTAACTACAAAATTATGATTAGTCACTGCAAAAAGGGGCAAGTTTCAGTGCCGTGCGGAGAAAAACGTGAAGGGGCGAAGCGCGCGGAACGGAAAATGCTCGTATAAAAGCACGGTTGTTCAGTATTATTCGCCTGGACTTGTGAATGCTTGTCAGTACAGACATACTTATAATAAAAAGCTCGTTTAGTACTTTTAAGGACAAGGATTGCATCATTTTCGAAATAAGTTGTTGAATATAAACGTAGAAAAATATAAATTAATTGTGATAAATGTTACCCTAAAAGCATTTCAACATCGGAATGATTGATAAATACAACTTAACTAATATTGTAACAAAAAAAAACGCATGTAATCAAGGTTTTAAATTCCTGAAAAAATATCAGTCAAGGTATCAGACACGATAAAGGCAAGTTCCTGCCAATTAAATTGGTATTTGGATTAATATGAAACTACCGTTGGTGTTAGTAATGATAAAATTATGATTTCCTTGCATTTAACCAACGTTTGAAATTCTTGAAAAAATATCAGTCAAGGTAGGATTTGAACCCACAAGGGGCACGATGTGCTACCAGTTGCACCGCAAGATTGAATGTGATTTCAAATCGCTCTTAATATGTAGATTCCTTTGTGACATCTTGCCCAGCGCCAAATTAAGTAGATTATTTTTAATGCAACTTCCGTTGGTTTTTAACACGCCAGATAACTTCAAACCTCTGGTGCTTAACTGTTCGTATAAACAATCGTACACCATTCGCGCTGAGTTCGTATCACAAAAATTCTTTGTCTTTATTCCATCACTTCTAACTTGGAGCCTTTTCATTTCTCTATTGTGAATTCGCAATGCGCCTGTCCCATTAGAAACGTTTTGCTCTACTACCTCGTTGCAGAAGAAGTTTTCTTAGTGCAATTCTGGTGTGTAACCCTGCGTTCGAATTCAGCAACTTCGTTGAGTTTAAGCCTTGAATCTGCTTCATATACTTCATATACTTGACGGCCCTGGCCGATTGCGGTAATCTAGGCTCCTTCTTTAACAAATTCTTTATATGGTATTGTTGATAATGAATACTTTAATCCCAAAATTTTGACTAATTTGCCGAATAGAATAACTTTCTTCATGTTGAGTAATGATTGAGTTTTGTTTTTCAACGCTTATCGGCTATCCACTTGGAATTTTTTCAAACAACTTCACTCACTTTTTTTTAAGATAATTAAAATTATAGTACTTTAGAGCGCAATTGAAATGAATATGGAAATTCTCCAACAGTCCCAATAAAATCACCACCATCTTAAACAAAGAAAATGTTGATATTCGACAAATGCAATTCAGCTTTGTTAAGGTATAAATGCCCCGTATATTGTAATGCAATTCTTAGTTTATTCGCATGTGCAATAATGCATGTATGTTCTACAGAATTTTATCAAGTATCCAAACTTCCATGAGCGGGAGTGTATATGGAATTGTAATGTGAGAAATGTCACTACCAACCTATATGAATTTTGATGGGATTATCTCCAGGCGTTTCGGTTATCTAACTGTATAAATAAAATCACTCCAAATCTTAATTCAGTGCTTACAGTTGAAATCTAGTGCAAACGATGGAAAAGTGGAAGGGCAAGGTTGCTATTGTGACGGGTGCAAGCGCTGGAATTGGAGCGGCTACAGCCGAAGCACTGGTTAAAGCGGGAATGAAAGTAAATAATATATATTTTAAACAAAGTTATTCAAAGGTTATAATTAGAGACCGGATTATATGCAAAGTGCATATATTTTATTTTATTTATTTATTATATTTTACGTCTATTGGTAGATGTCACACTGATTAAAGTTAATTAACGCTAATTAAGTTTAATCAGTCTAATACATCTACATATAGACGCAAAATATAATAAATAAATAAAATACAATATATGCACTTTGCATATAATTCGGTCTCTAGTTATAATGTTATTATATGCACTGATCCGAAGAAATGATCTACAGCATAGAACATGCTTTTTACTTTAGATTATAAAAGGAATAAGATGTTTGCTTTTTTCTTTATAAAGTAAAAGAACAGCTCCCAGTTACCTGCTGTTTTGGTTATTTACAAATCTTTGCTGTTATCTTATTTATAGATAATAACTTTTTGGATGCAAGACAAACAATTTTAGAGACAGCATTTAACAAATATTAAAATATATAATTATATATATATATATATATATATATTTATATATATAAAACATTTCTTGACACGAGAAAAACATTTTCACATTGGCGAAAGATATGTATATATACTTCCGTTAATAAATAGGAAAATGATGTAGTTGTTTTAAAATATTTTCCTTATTTAGGTAGTTCAAAAAAATCAGTACTTTAATTTCTGTTTCCTCTATATCACATCCAGGGAAAAACAAGTGATTTTCATAAAAATCCAACAGCAACAGATATTAAGCTTCTCTCGCTGAAAATGCCACCTTTTATAATTTTGGACGAAAGACTTGATTATTAGTGGGCTATTTACTGTCCCTTAAACTGTGAGGCCCGAAATCGCTCCACTTCTTTTAATATTCGCGAGGAAAGAGGCGAGGGCTGCGATTTGAAGCTCCGCTAGTGGACTAGGCTAAAGACTTTTTCGTAAATCTAAATGTGCATCAGTAAAGATTTCACCATATTGAAATTAAGCTCCGCTTCATCGCAATGATTATGAAAGTTGTTTCCTGCTTCTGTAGCTTGTCTATATTTTTCTTCGTTGTATTTGTGTGGTGGTTTATTCTCTTCCTTTGTAAATTATCTGATAACTGCATCTGTATACTTTTTTCCGATATTTTATTTAGAGTTTTCAGTAGTGAGATTGATCTAGAGTTTTCTACCATCTTACTATCTCCTTTCTTGTGTATTGGGATAATCGCCGCTCTTTTGAACTATTAAGGATATATTCCTCCCTCTATTACATCATTTATCAGTATCGTTATTAACTGTGTTAATTTTTCTGTGTTTTCTTTGATTAGTTTTGTAGTGATTCTATGAAATGCTGGTGCTTTATTTGGTTTTAGTTCTTGCGTTATTGCTTCTACCTGTATTGTCATCATTTTATCCAATTTAAAGCTTATTCCTAGTTGTTCATCGTAGTTTAGTATTGTTGCTGAAAAGCAAAGGTTTACATTCTTCTGTGCAAGTTTTTCTATGTTCGCTTATGTTCGCAAATTACTTATTTATTTCCTTTGTTCTCTCCTTTGGATTTGACGTTACTTCATGAATACGTAGGCTTCCACGGCCAAAGTTAGTAATAAACGAAATACTTCCGAAATTTGACCGTGTCATGATGAGGTATATATAAAAAGAAATAAGAGTAAGAGGAGAAAGAAAAATAAGAAGAAAAAGAGATAAAAAGAAAACGAAAAAATGATAAAGGGTGGGGGGACGTGAAATAGAAAGAAAGATGAAAAGAATAAGAGAAAGAAATAGAGACAGATGGGGCGGGGGATACGAGAGAAAAAGAAAAAACGAAAAAGAAAAGGACCAAAAGAGAAAGGTTTCGACGTTTCGCCTCCGTCGTAGGGGGGTTCCTCAGGAGAGTAGGGGAAATCACGGTAACTCAACGCGTAAACCACGTTAGAGGCGAAACCACTTTGGCAGAAGGTTACGGTGACTCAGCGTGTTGACCGGTTTTCTTTTCCCTTTTTTCTTTTTCTCTCATATCCCTCCCCCCTTCTGTCTCTATTTCTTTCTCTTACTCTTTTCACCCTTCTTTCTATTTCACGTCCCCCCAGCCTTTATCATTTTTCTTTTTATCTCTTTTTATTCTTATTTTTCTTTCTCCTTCTTATTTATTTTCATATATATCTCATCATGACACGGTCCAATTCCGGAAGTAGTTCGTTTATTATTGACGTTACTTCTCCGTTTTGTTTTTATACCTTTTCCATCTTATTTTGTCTTTTACCTGTTATGTTCGTTTCTGTTTTTAACAATTTCCATATCTATGCCGGATTATTTTTGTGGGTTCTAAATTGGTTTTTCTAGTATTCGGTTTTTTCTATTTCATATTAGATATGTTGTATAGTGATTTTGAGCCGGATATCTTTGTGAGGTCATGTTGTTATTGGGGTATATTATGTGTTTTTTATACAGTTTATTTCTTTTTTGAATTTGCTTTAGTTTGTTTCCCGTTATCCACGGGCTGTCTTCCTTTTTTTTTTAATTAAATCTATCTGAATTAAATACATCAGCAAGATTGGATACGAGATTGTTAATGCGTAATTAATAATAACGATTGATCATGTACCTACATTTATGCTGATTCAGTACTAGCAAACAAGGTTATCAGTTACTAGATTAACATCAAAATAATTGCTTGTACTGCACTGATAAAAATTATTCCGAAAATAATATTCATGTTATATCTGATGAATGATTATATAATCTATGTGGGCCACTTATTTATGTCAAATAAATTATCTAACCCTTTCAGCAGTTTATCTATTGTAGTTGATTCAATTTGCTAATTTATTGCATCATAATTACACTACCTTTTTGTAGTAACAAAATTATCAACAACCGCTTGTAAAGAAGGGCGGAGTACGTACAAACATCTAACTTGCAAGGAAACATATCGAACCTGAAAATTCAGAATTTATAAATAAAAAATTGTAAATTTCAGGTTGTGGGATTCGCTAGACGCAAAGAAAGGGTAGAACAACTAGCAGTACTATTGAAAGATGCTCCTGGTAGGCTTTACGCTGTTAAGGTTGATGTTACTAAAGAACAAGACATACTTAACGGTATCACGTGGACTAACGACAATGTTGGTCCGGTTAGTGTTTTAATTAATAACGCTGGAATCGGCCAGCCGACAAATTTACATGATGGAAACACACAAATGTGGAGGAATGTGTTGGACACGAATGTTCTTGCCGTTGCAATTGCTTCTAGAGAAGCGATAAGAGTTATGAATGAGAACAGCATTGATGGTTACATTATAAATATCAACAGCGTTGCTGGTCATGTAATACTCGATTTTCCACAAATGAACGTCTATTCCGCATCGAAATACGCACTTAGGTCCATGACAGAAACACTAAGATTCGAATTAGCCCGTTTGAAGAGCAATATTCGCGTAACTGTAAGTGTACACCTTAAGTTTATTGTATTTGAACATCTGCTCAAATAATAGTATTATTGCTCGTAGTTTTTGTAGAATTTGTAGAATTTCAACGAAAATATTGCTATCCATAATTTAATTGCAACACAATTTAGTAGTGTGCCTAAGGTATACCATTTCATAATTGTGGTTTATTTGAATGAATCTCATGAAATCAAATAGAATGAATGACAATATCGGATAATGAAAAATTAATAGCCATTAACTCTGGAGTTGGCATTTTTGTTACTTTAGTGATCTTGAACATTTCATCATATGTTGACATGGCAGCTACTTTTAACATATGACTGTGTAACTATATTATTATCCACCACAAAATCCAATTAATTTCTGTTGTTTAATCAAATCATCGATTTGGCTGTTTTTACTTAATTGATTGGCATTTTCGAAGATTTAGATTTACGAAACATCGGATACTTACAAGAAATCTGTTTCAATGTTATTTTCCAAATTGCTCAAAACATATTAGAATTGAAATCTAACGTAGCATATTAAAATTGATGACGGTATGGGAATTATGATCGAATAATCAATCACGATTAAAATTTTAAAAATGTAGTTGTTAATCTTACCAAACGAATAAAATAAGTGATTGGTGGTGAAATCTATTTAGTCGTAAGTCAAGTAGCACGATTATTTGAGCAAAGAATCAGTAAGCATGTTCCTCAGGGGTTCAAGGCCCTGCTGTGGTTTAGAAGAGCACCATTTAAAACCTGAAATCAAGAAATGGAAAGAACATCACAAGGCCTCGTGATAGGAAAATATTCCTGGATAAAATCTTGCAAAGGCAATCATTTCGTCCTCGCCAAGTACAGCAAGGATATTGCTATCTTTCAGCAAAAGAGCCCGTAGAGTACTGGAAGGGTATTCACAATACTCACAAAAATATCAGCGTTGTCATTCATGTCAGAAACGTAGAAACAGCAGATGACATATGTATGAGGTGCATATACGTCTTCCCATCAATTATTTACAACACAATTTTTTCAAAAGGGTTTAGCTGACTTTCGGAACTAAAGAACACTAGAACCTGCCATTTTAAGTATATATTCTATAGTAGAAACAAATCAAACTGTGATTGTTAATTACACCACAAACGAGTATATCATCCTTAACCCAGAGTTTACTAAAAACTCATTATTAAGGTTCGTTTCCTGTAATATACGTATTAAACGCAGGCTGCCAGCAATAATAAGAACACTAAACTTAGAAGTGTCAGCTTCAGCGCACAATAAGTTAGTAGTTGCCGTGAAGTAAACTGGAACAATCAGATGATTTAAGCATTGCTATCTAAAAATGTTTATTAGGCAATCTTGATATTAAAACAATTATTTATTCAAACAACTTTTCGGCGATTTATATTTAGGAGCAGTACGTTCATTTTCCATTTTACGTAGTTTTTGTTGAATTGAGAGGTAATGTTAAATTCAGTATGAATGTGTGAGTTGAACTAGAGAAGTCACTTGAACTACAGAAGGCAACATCGCTAAATTCAGTTGTCTTTATTTTCATTCTATTTATTGCTCTCTATAGGATTAGATATTACTTCTTTGTTTCTTTTGTTTTGTAAGAGATAATAATTTTTAATCCCTTGAATTATTATTTCTCAAATTAGGCACTTCAATACTATCAGGAGACCCTTTCCTAAAAAGTACCTTCAATTAATACAAAACTAATTAATAACTATTTTAGTTTGATTTTACAAATTCATTTACAGAATCTTAGCCCTGGGCTTGTTAAAACAGAACTGGCTATAGCTAGTGAGCTAATGTCGCCAGAACTCTTTGAAAAGTTCTTGAAGGAAAGATCTGCGACAGGAGTTCTACAGAGTGAAGATATTGCTGACGCTATTTTATACCTATTAGGTACTCCATTGCGTGTACAGGTAAGGATAGGGTTTCCTTGCTTTAATCTTTCCTGTTTCTTGGTTACACTTTTAATGTACTAATTTTCTAGGTCACAGAGTTTACTATCAGGCCACTTCGCGAAACTAATACCCCACTTCCTTCCAAATAATGGAAACATTTACGTTGCTTGATATCTAATTACTTATATCTTATATGTATGTCAATTTAACAAATAAAAATGATTAGAAATGAATCCGCTCACTTTTACTATTCTTTTGCCTGTATCACAGAAAGTGATATATGTATGATACAACTGATATATATATATATATATATATATATATATATCAGTACTATCAGTGGAGTTTGGATGTTATGCAGAGAATATACTCTCTATTATTAAAAATGCAAATCCAATATTAGGAATAAGCTGGAACTATATCGAAACAATGAGATTAATAGTATAAAAAAATACATACTTTGTATAAAATTAAGGTGTAGTGTAATCACATACTTAATTTTCGCGGATAAAATAATAAGATCTTATATTTTTGCTACATTAAGTACAATACGGTATTTTCTCAAATGAGGTTCAACGAGGTAAGTTCGATGTTCTCTTTTATTAAACACTTTCTAATTGCAATGTACATCTATATACATAACACATGGGCTGAAAAGTCCCGGGCCTAACAAATAAAATACGGTTTTTTTGGTTCAAAATTAGCTTTATTAATCAACGTAATCTCCATCAAGAGCAACGCAATCATTCCAGCGCCGCTCTAACATTTCAATACCACTTTTGTAGAACGATTTATCTTTTGCCTCAAAATAGGCCTCAGTTTCAACGATAACCTCTTCATTCGTGCGAAATTTCTTACCGGCGAGCATTTATTTGGGGTCTGCGAACAGCCAGTAGTCGCTGGGAGCCAAATCTGGCGAATACGGTACATGTGGGATTAATTCGAGGTTCAATTCATGTAGTTTTGCCATTGTTTTGATTGACTTGTGACACGGTGCGTTGTCTTGATGAAACAAAATTTTTTTCTTTGCCTTATGCGGTCGTTTGTTTTCAATTTAGGCATTCAAACGCTCCAATAACGCTATATAATATTCACTGTTGATGGTATTTCCTTTCTCAAGATAGTCGATGAATATTACACCACGCACATCCCAAAATACCGAGGCCATCATCTTTCCAGCCGATTGTTGTGCTTTCGGGTGCTTTGGACGAGGTTCACCAGTTGCTGTCCACTCAGATGACGATCGTTTTGATTCCGGAGTGAAGTGATGGATCCATGTTTCATCCATTGTCACATATCGACGCAAAAATTCCGGTTTGTTACGTTTAAACATGGCCAAACACTGCTCAGAATCATCAACACGTTCTTGTTTTTGGTCAACAGTGAGCAAACGCGGCACCTACTTTGAACAGAGCTTTCTCATAGTCAAATGCTCATGCAATATTTGGACATCCACTGCGTTCTGCATCATCGGTGTCTCTACGACCACGTTTGAAGTCAGCAAACCAACGTTTTATTGTTGTTTCTGATGGAGCGCAGTCCCCATAACGCTTTTCAAGCCATTGCTTCGCTTGAACGGTATTTTTTCCCATCAAGAAGCAGTGTAAAATTAAAACACGAAATTGTTTCTGATCCATTGTTTTGAAAATAACAAAAGTAGCGTGACTCTTAGCACAATAACTCATAAACTAATGAATAGAATATCATGAAATTTTAACAGCTGTCTTTTGAAGGTTAGTACCAACTAAAAGAAAGGTGACTGCAATAAAACTAGCATCATCTATGTGTTAGGCCCGGGACTTTTCAGCCCATGTGTTATGTATGTATATAATGAGGAAAGACAACTATTATGATTATTTGTATTTGCTTCCTTTTTGTAAGATATTCACCTGTTCTTGATTATTTGTTATCATAAAGTAATTTTTAAATCTTTATTGTAATGTAATTTCGCAAACGTGAATATTTAATAAATATATGTATTACAGACAACTGAATGCAGACATATGTAAATTCTGAAAGTTTCGAGGAAAATCCCCGTCACTAGTTAAAAATAGCTGTTCACTAATTGTAAGCAAATCTTTTTAAAGTTCATCGCATAAGTAGTTTAGCCCACACTTCCAAATATAGAACAGTGAACTGTGTCAGTCGACCAAAAATTTTCAACTACTTCACAAATACCACATAAGTTCCACGAGGAATTCTTGACTGACTGTAAGTTGTAAACATTTGAGATAAGTACAATACATTAAAAATGTTTAATATTACCGATATGTATATAAAATATCTAGGCAAAAGTTTTCTGTTTAAATTAATACTATAATTTTTTTAATTACCTTTAATTAACACGTGGCCATATATACCTATCTACATATTAATGAACGCCAATAGATCTTGTTAATCATTATCAATAATAAAACAACGGCATGTAATAGTTTTTATTTTAGAGTAGGGCGCTATTAAGCTTATATTAGATTTCATTAAATATAAACGTATGTATAATTCACAGGTATAGCAATAAACTCCACTCACACAAATTAATTAATTATGCGGAACGCAGCGTTTTGGGAGCACGTGGGCTCTCATTGTCAACCGTGTTATCGAGTATGTATAATTAATGAGTACGTATACTTCCAATAATTTGTATCTTTTATATAGATATCAGATCCGGATAGAGAACCTGGATCTTAGCATCTGAGTATCCGAATAATTTTGGATCCTGATATCCGTATCTCAATTTTATCGGACATTAATAACACTCCGTTTCTCTGTTTCTTTATATTCTATATTATACTATTTCTCCATTTTTCAGATTTCATAAAAATAAAAATATATATATTTCGTTGGTTTCCCCTATTCCTAACATTAGGAGAAACTTATTTTTATTATTATTTATTGTTATTTTTTCGTTGATTGTGGACGTAGTAAATATTTTAGTAATTTAGTATTTTTTTCTCGGTTTTAAGGCTTTAATTAAGTAAATAATCAATCCTGTTTATTTCATATAATTTTATTTTTCTTGGACGAGTTTGGGGGTTGTGTTACCCCCTTTTTAATACAATAATACGACTGGTGTTAAAATTCATATAGTATACTTTTGCGAAAACTCTAACTAACTAAAAATTTTAATGCTTTTTAATTTATGGCTATATAATACATAATATATTTTATAAAGGACGTTGAAGCAAAGACATTGTTATTTATTCAGTTTAGTTTGTAAATAATAACTGCCAGGCAAATATAATACATGTATATGTTGGTAAAGTTATCCAATACATTGTGGATTTAAACAAGAATAACTAATAACTAATTGAAATGCTTGTCATAATTCCCATGAAAAATTGCGCATATAATTAAAAATCTCATTTTCTTAACGAATAAGTTTGCACGAGTAATAAAATTTACAACATCGCCAACCATTTACTCAACTCTCAACTTACATTCACACCAATTACGAGTCGATGCGTAAAAAGCGTTTCTAAGTTATCTCTATCAATACAAATAACTCATACACAATATGACGAACGTTTTTTTATCTAATATTTATAAATTAGTCGTGACATGTCGGTTTTTTAATTGATATAAAGTGATCCTCTTGCAACTTTAGTGCAGTACACATCGCTTAAAAATTGTGCAAAGAATGGAAAAGTGGGAAGGTAAGGTAGCTATCGTGACAGGTGCTAGCGCCGGCATTGGAGCAGCTACAGCTAAAGCACTGGTTAAAGCTGGAATGAAAGTAAATATACTACATTAGAATAGTTTATCAGATATTAGCCATTTTCAAGATTTCTTTTAAAACTTTACGCTAATATGTTTGCACAAGAAAAAAACCGTTAAATATTTTTATATCTTAAATAGAGTTAATTAATGAACACTTGGTATAATGCTCGTAGTTTAATAGACCTTAATTAAAGATATTTTGCAGCAACATTAAAATTGTTATCATTTGTGGAGTCTTATCTTAATCTGATTATATTATTGCTTTGTAATTTAATTATTGTTAAAATTTGTTTTTTTCATTGAAATTTATTATTATTTGCGATGATTTATTTGCAAGAGTTATGTTTCGAGTTTTTATTTAAGCAAATAGGATTTTCTTCATATTAATTTGGAAACTTAGGTTGTAGGTTTCGCTAGACGTAAAGAGCGAATAGAACAACTTTCTACCGAATTAAAGGATGAACGAGGAACACTTTACGCTGTCAGAGTCGATCTTACTAAGGAGCAAGATATACTTGATGGCATCAACTGGACTACCGATAATGTTGGCCCAGTTAGTGTTTTAATTAATAACGCGGGTATCGTTCAATCAACATCGTTGTATGATGGAAGCACAGAAATGTGGAGAAGAGTTATCGATACGAATGTGATTGGAGTTGCAATTGCCTCAAGGGAAGCGATAAGAATTATGAATGAGAACAGTATCGACGGTTACATAATAAATATTAATAGCGTTGCTGGTCATGTAATCATAGACATTCCGAATATAAATGTCTATTCGGCATCCAAATTTGCTCTTACATCCATGACGGAAACACTAAGATTCGAATTAGCCCGTTTGAAGAGCAACATTCGCGTAACTGTAAGTAGCATTCTGCAGCAGTAATAAAACACCTCAAATATATAATGCGTTCCCACATGGACTTCGCAGTAGATACAATCAGTTATAAATTTTTCAGGGTATCGTATTTTGCAGTTTACTTTTGCTTGCTTTTTACCACACTGCGGTTAAAACGACATTCAAATAGTGAGATTAGTCCAACAAAAGTAGAAATCGCGCAAGGTAAAACAGTTTTTCTATTGATTTTCGGCATGTGTGGTATTAAAATGAAATGTTTAGAAATGAAGAAAATAGACGAAGAAATAGACGATATATATCTTTTACGTTTAAATTAGCAAGTTTTTTAGTTTTTGAAATTGTTTTATTTCCTATTATTAAACATCATATCTAATTAATAATAACGGATAACAAAAATATTTTCCTGGAAGGTAAGTACTGTAGGAACTAAAATGAATGAGATACTTGGTAGCACTAATTTTAGTGATAAAATAAATTCATTGTGATCTGACAACTAGTTTACAAACATAAATTAATGAAAATACAGAAATTAATAATATACGTATTTATTTATTTTATAAAAAAGTTAGACGAAAGCTTGAAATTGTTACCCATTTTGTTGTAAGAAAGATCAGTTCCTTATTTTATATTCTCACTCACGTTGTGAAGGATATCAACATTGTTATTCACGAAGTTTTGAATGGTGTTAATTTCATTTTGAATGGTGCTTTCGAATTGTTCTAAAGAATGTAGAGCACTCCGGTATATTTTATTCTTTATACACCTACATTAAAAGGCATTGCAGTTAGCAAGGTTAGGAAATCTTGATGGTCATAGGCTGATTAAATATTTTCCAGAGAAAGAATTTCTCCTGCGTAAACCACAAAATAAAAGATACGCTAGAAAAGTGCTGTCAATTATTTCAACTTTTTTGGTTCTCGTTGTATTTACATAACTGTGTCAATTAATTTTGTTAGATTTGTGACATCAAATATCAAAAAATAGTGCAAATGACTTGGTCAGTTTGGTTCAAACTATTGCATTTAACTATATATTTTTGTAATATTTTATTTCCTTCTTAAAATCCAACGAATCGATGCAATTCTAGTTTAACATTTTATTTTAATAAAATTTTGACTGAAATTAATCGGAATTTAATACAACTTTTGGATGTCGTCTAAACAGTGGTTCGGTAAAAAACCATGTTGAGCTATAGAAGTTGAAGTATGAAAATTCACCGTAAACATTTTTGGCGAGTTGGTGAGTTGTTAGGCACGCTGTGTATTTGTTGTTTCGGTTTTCAATGTAGTTACATATTAGAAAAAATTATTACAACAATTTTACGTATATAGTATATTAATAAGCGAATTACTTCCGGAATTGGACCGTATCATGATGAGATATAAAAATTAAATAAGAGTAAGAGGAAAAAAGAAAATATAAATAAAAAGAAAAAGAAAGAAAAAGGAGAAAGGTGGGAAATGGAAGATACCACCTTTCTATTTTTTCTTCTTTTGCCCTTTTTCTTTTTCTTTTTCTTTTTCTTTTTCTTTTTCTTTTTCTTTTTCTTTTTCTTTTTCTTTTTCTTTTTCTTTTTCTTTTTCTTTTTCTTTTTCTTTTTCTTTTTCTTTTTCTTTTTCTTTTTCTTTTTCTTTTTCTTTTTCTATTTCTCTTTCCTTCTCTTAGTCTTTATTTCACTTTTTCTTTTTGTCACCCCCTTTTTTCAATTTTTCCCTTTTTTTTTCTTTCTTCTTTTTTTCTTTTCGTCTTACTTTTATTTCATTTTTATATCTCATCATGACACGGTCTAATTCCGGAAATAGTTCGCTTATTACTGACTCTGGCCGTGGAAGCCTACGTATTTGTATAGTATATTGCTTGTTATTTAATACTTACTACTCTGCAGGCAAATTTTGTTCAACTAAATAAAGAATTAAGGAAATGCGTTCTGAATAAAAATTAATACAATAATTACGTAGAGGAAATGCCGTATAATTTGCATTTTTATCGATTATTCTTTGTTCTTTTGTAAAGGAGCAAAGAATTATATACAGTGATAGACAGTGTTCCAATTTGAGATTATTTTTTAATTTTATATTAATACTCACTAATTATTTAAAATGTAATAATGTTCTTACTTTCAATGCTAGTGTAAAAGCCTCAGTTTAATAATAAAAAATATTTAGTAAATTATGCGCGGCAGACCTCCATTCTCTTACCAAAATCTTAACATTATGGCATAACTGCAGGTTAATACAATTTAATATAATAATAATGTCCTCCTTAAGACCAGCAATTGTTTCTGGATGGTTTACTTTAAATAACCTCAACAGAAAAAAATCCAGAGGCGTTAAATCTCATGAACTAGTTGGCTAACTGTTAATTCCTTTTAGAGAAATTATTCCGTTGCCAAATTATTGGCGTAAAACGTGCATTGTTTCTCCAGCTATTCGAAATGCGTCATTGCGTTGCTAAAACTATATATTCTTGGTATCTGTACTTTTCCATTCAACAAGTAGAAAGTTTATAACCATGTTACGACATAGAGTTCTAGTTACAGCATCGCCATCATCATTTTCAAAGAAATTCAGCCCAATCATTGCAGTCTTCCTTCGTCTTAAATTTGGCAATTTTGTTTGTTTAAAAATCCATCCAAATGAAAATGTGGCGCATAGTGATTTGGTGAAAATATTAACATTATGTTATATGAATAAGTTGGCTTTTACCATTTATTTTCTGAAAATGACTATGAATTAATGTGTTTGGATTCTCAATAACATTAGCGTTTACAATATTTTTTCGAAACAATTGCTGGATGTGGGTTTTACTTCCTTCATTCTTCAAATGTTGTGAAAATTTGAAGAATGGTTATAATTGATGGAAAATTTTCATTTGCATAGTCTTTCTGAAATTTTCTTGCAACTCCTGCATAACTTAACATAAGTTTAAAATAACTTTTAATAATAAACGTGTATTGTTCAATCGCAATTTTTCCATTTTTTATTAACCTCAAAGTTTTTGCTTATTGTCTGTTAATTTGTTCTCTAGTTAAGATTCTAAATTTAATTTACATTTATATAGTTATGAGACAATCATTGATGGTAGATCTAAAAGAATGCCTAGAAAATAACACCAAGATATGAAAACGCTGTAAATACAGCTTTTCTTATGGTATTAGTGAAATCAATTCACGAGAAAGACATATGAAGAGGCATAAAACGCTAACATACGGACGTGTTTCTGCCTACCCGGCGTCATCAGCATGGTTTCGAGCAGTTTTATGCTAAACATATGCAATTCTCTCGCTACTTCTACCGCCATATTTAACCTTACGATACGAGTGAATATTCCTGGCGCTAACTAGTGCGAAAAGAAAGAGTTACTGGTCTCTAAAGTCCGACAGCGAACAGAAGCGGGTACAGTTTCCCACCCTTCTCTCAAGCAACACTTAAGATTGGTAATCCCGAAAGGGCGTAGCAATTTTGAATTGATTTCACTAATACCATGAGAAAGCTGTATTTACAGCGTTTTCTTATATTGATGGTAGAGTATAATTTTCCAGTAATTGTAAGTTATGTTTAGTTATTTTAAAATCTCATCATCTCAAAGTTCTTCTTATTATAAACAAATATTAAATTATATTGACATTAATATTAGGCGATTTACAAATCTATTCATTAAAAGAGAATGTTGTTAATAGAATTTTTATTTGAATTGTAAATCTATAGAATCTTAGTCCTGGGGCTGTTAAAACCGAAATAGCTGTTGCTAATAATCTAGTAAGCCAAGAAGTATATGAAGAAACATTGAAAAATGTAAAGAGACCAATACTGGAAGGGGAGGATATTGCCGATGCTATTCTGTATTTATTAAGTACTCCACTGCGCGTACAGGTAGGCATAAGCTTTCTTTATCTGAGAGAATACGTCCCTCAAGTTTTCAGATTCATACCTTGTCAATATTCTTCCAACCTTTCCTACTTTCTTCTTCATTTTTCATTTTTATTCTTTCGAACGTCCTGCATTAAATTTTTTTCAAACATGCAGCGCTTTTACTATATTTTTATTTGTTGGTCATGACCACTAGCTATAACAATGTAGATTTTAATGTTGTGTTGTGTCTTGTAATATTTGTTTTATAAAAGTGTTAAGTCACACCGTTTATTTTATATTTTAGGTAACTGAGCTAACCATTAGACCACTCCGAGAGTCTAATAATCTCC
Source organism: Trypoxylus dichotomus (assembly GCA_023509865.1). Taxonomy (NCBI): domain Eukaryota; kingdom Metazoa; phylum Arthropoda; class Insecta; order Coleoptera; family Scarabaeidae; genus Trypoxylus; species Trypoxylus dichotomus. The sequence continues at coordinate 49,560,136 of CM042078.1, forward strand.
CTCAGGAATAAAAATGCTTGTATTGATTAGTGTTACATTTTAAATAAATAAGAATGTACGACAAATAAAGAACATTTTCATTATTTTTGTTTTCTCATTTTTAAGATATCTATATCCTATTATATCAATCATAGAATTGCAAATTTATGTCTGATTACATTCTCTCAAAGTTTTGAAATGCTTATTTAACAAAATTAACTATGATAATGGCCACGATTAAATCTATTGGCACAATTATTTGATGCATTATAGCGGTAGTAAGAAGAAATACAAAGTATTTACAAGAATGTTAATTTGCTTGAAAATATGTACATTATATAAAACACATAAGTAACGTTCAGATTTCTTGTATATAATAAGGATTTTTTCGCCAGTAACTATGGTTACGAGGTTATAACCACAAATAACCAGTACAATGACGTAGTTTTCTATAACCACGAACTTCGTCGCGAAAACGGTGTTTTCAAATATTTTTGAAAATCACACATCAAGTACGTTGTGTTCATATTAATATAATTTTTTTTTTATTGATTGAGTATAAATAATCAAACATATACGCAAAGAAATAAGTTTTGCAACTGAACTTCTATGTGAATTACTTTATATGTAAAATGATGAATGAATTAACAGAAATGTATACATCACCTTCTATTATATAACTTTTCTTTTGTCATTTACATTAAAATTTATTTGATCACACATTTTTCGATCAAGTAACCGATGATGTATATACCATTTCTGATTAACGACTACGAATAACTACCTCTCTGAAGTAGTTATAAAATATATAACCATTGTCGTATGTATGACGAACTAAGATATAACTATTCGTCAAGAAAATGCAAGTGTTATTGAATTTTGTAAAAAGAAATCCTTAATGTCTTGAAAACAATACGGTTATGAGTGAACGACAGCGCACTCATTGGCTGCGATTGTTTTTTAAATGTGTTAGTTCGCACTTTAAAAAGCTGTGAAACATCCTTGCTTCTTCTTTTACGTAGTAGAATATTACAGAAGACAAACGCGAAACGAATAGAAGAAACTGGAATTTCCAAAACGCATTCGAACTTAAACAGGCTTCTCCGGGTATTTCTCAGCCATCGTAGTCGGTATTGACGAGATGGGGAACGTGGTTTAAAGCTGTTCTATATTATGAGAAATTTCACCTTGAATCTTGAACAAGAAGCCCAAGCAATTTCAGGAAGTCAGCGGCTAATTTCAGATAACGAAATCCATATTCAAATAGAACAAATGTCTGAAAATTATTCAATTCTTTTAAATACTATTTCCAATTTAGAGAACATTAACCTGGCGCTACATGAAGCACTAAACATAGTAAATTACCTCAATGCGTCGTTAGGAAATCTAACAAATAGTATGGGAAGATTACCAACCAATAAATTGTGTGCGGTTATAAATAAAAAGCCCGATTTTCAAACTAAATACAAGAGTTTGACAAATATTATGAGAATGACGTTCTTAAATTCGCAAATACCACGTCATTAGTCGCAGAACGCTACTTTTCCAAATACACCAACATATTTTCACATCGCCATAATAGTGTGCCTGAGTCAACAATGGAAGGCGTGCTAATGACACAATACCTACATCAACAACACAATCAAACTAAAATAGTAAGTAATTACATTCATTATTTTCAACATTAATAGTATCCGAGGCGTACCACTGCGAAAGCACTCGTTTCTGCGCCTTAGTTATGAGTGTATCGATGGAAACCAAAGAACATAAACATATTGTTGTCAATCGACACATTTGAGCGTGATAAGTTATAACTTAAGAATTAAAATACATAGAATTCAGCGCCAAAAAATCCTGACTTGACTGTGAAAGAAAGAAAGAAGCAGCGTTGACTCACAATTTTTGTTCTCAGGATATGCCCAAATTGTAGCCTTCAACTCTTTATCGTCGCTGGAAAGACGAAACAAAGCTGTTAAGGACTTAACATTGTTTTTTGTATTTTATAAATTTTTTTACTACTATGTATTTTATCTTCTTTGCAACCGTATGGGTTACCATTATTATTTTCATCTAGAATATTACTTTATTTTCATTTTTATATTTATTTATTTTGCTCTCTTATATCCAATTTGTTTTAATATGTATGTACATTACGCATCGTATATGTATGCAAGTCAGCCATTCGCATTACGCTAGCTAAAACTGCCTAATTAGAAATCATTCACTGCAACGTCGTCGAATAAGTAATGGGAGTTTTCTTAAAATTTAAGGTACACAAGCATAGGCAGTCGTCTTCCGCGCGACGGTCGAGGTATTAGCGATCGTGTACTCTCGGCCACCTTTCGTACCTGGTCGTAACGTGTACAGTAACGTCGTCGTATGATTATTAGAGATTTCTAAGATTTTCTAGTTTTGGCGGGAATCGTCGAGGACGTTGTCTATACATTTATTTCTGGCGGCAGTCATTTGGTAACGTCGTCGAAACGCATGTATAGATTTTTTTAATAAGTATAAATTCTCGATTTTCTATCATCGTACGTCGAGGCTACTGTGTCCATTGTCGTCTATACATATTTTTACTCTTCGGTTAAGTTTGTGTCGGAAATTATTTTGGTGAGATTGTCGGCGCGCATGTATAGACATCTTCTACAAGTACGATCACTCCGCTTCTTGCTGACGGTCGTTGCGGCCGCAGCGCCCGTTGTCTTTTGTACGTTTGTTCGGTGCTTGTCGTATCGGGACTTAGAAATTTTTTCATTTAGTTGCTCGTCGTAGCGGACGAGTTTCACGGACCAGTTTTCTTATGTATCGGCATCATCGCTCCGTTTTACATGTCGGTGCGCAGTTCGCACATTTGCTGGTTACTGGATTTTTCCCTTCTTTGGGGCACAGTAGTAGAGAGCTAAAGATTGCACATAGCGTAATATTTCAAACGAGAACGCCTGGGTAGCTGTGACATTACTTTTGTATTGAGATCGGCTATTATCGCTACTGTCGCCCTCGACCAGGCGTTCAAGCCCTAAGAGATAGGGTGGGTTCCCCTATAAATGTGAATATAACGAACGTATTTGGTTCAAGTACAAATACATGCCAATAATACAGGGCCAAGTCCCTTAGGCAAATTTAAGACAAGGAAAGTATATTAGGCTCCCGGAAAGGGACATATAAATAAGCATAGCACCGAGGTGCGCTTATAAATTTAAGAAATAAATAGGGTTGGCTCCCCTATAAAAAGGTAGTGGTGCATGCAAACAGATAGAGGCATTAGTACATGCCTCTAACAAAGCTTCAGCGGAAGCATACAAGAGTTTAACCTTTTAAACAGAATTAAGACATAGCTTTGCAACGTACATGCTGAGGCATTACTTTATGTTGATACAAATGAAAATACATATACACATGCTAATGTACATTACATGTATAAGAGAGCTCGAATAACTACAATTATTGCAAATATATATATCTTACGTACATCGTACATGTACATAGGCAAGAGTGGAAACCGTGTAACCATTTTATTTTTAAATATATTTTTTGCGCATGCGCATTCAGTTTCGCTGTACAACCTTCCTTTAGTAAATAAGCGAACATACTCTATAAGTAAGTATTGGTCAAGTAATTCAGGAATTTACGAGCAGGCTACAGCGGCGCTGTTCTTTGAACCAGGAGAACGTAACAAAAGCTCCTCTTTTAAATTTCCAGATAATAGTCGCTGGGGGCTATATCTGGACAATGCGGAGTTATTTGAACCTGCACTTATAAATTACGGCTTCGACAATTACAGCAGTGTGCATTGTTATGCAGCAAGTGCTTGTTTCTGGTCAGTTTCCCACAACGTTTCTCCCAAATATTTTGCCGTTATTTGTACAGTAGAGCTGTAATGTGCCCTATTGTTTGACCCTCGTACAATCCTAAGAGATTGCAGCCATTATCTGCTTTTCGCCTCCATTTGGTCTATTTTCTTTTGGACAAAAAAAGATCATCGTACTTTCATCACCTGTGGCATTGAATTACCTTTAACATGTCCACCGGGTTTTCTTCACAGAACTCCAAAATGGATCGAGCATATTCAATAGGACGCTGGCGCTGAAATAATGAGACATATTCGGACAAACACCTTACACTAACTTTATTTATACCTAAATGATCATGGAGGATTCGGCGAACACTTATTTGAAAACCCCGACATTTTTGGCTTATCTTTTACTACAGAATAAGACGTAAGACGGCAAATTCTCTCTTTCATACATCTTATCCAGACTCTAATTTGAGGAGAAAGAACTTCTCAAGTAAGGAGTTTGATAATAGAGTAATACTGGTTTCGTAACTTTAAGAAGATAAATCCATTTTTGTTTTTTTCCGAAACTAATAAGACTTGAACTAAAGTGTTGGCAAAATTTTGACCCATCGCGATACATGGATCAGCTATCTGTCAGGCATACAAAAAAATGTTTGCTTCAACCAAAGAAACTTTTTTCCAGATATTAATTTTCAACGGATACATGTCGCATGCTGTAAATCATCATGTTAGAGAATCCCTTTAGTGATATTAGCAACCATCAATAACAGGACCGTAGTAATGTAACTCGGATAAAAGTTAGGAACACCTTTAACTCACAATTTTAAATTGTTCAGGAAGAAGAAGACAATCAAAATCGCTAATAACTGTTAAGTAAAGAGATTCCACAATTATAATGCAATAGTTAATTTATTTTTTTCTCTTTCAATAGATAAGAAGACCAAAAGACAAAGTTAGCTTAAATAATATATTATATTCAAATCTTTGCAATTTTGCCAGACTTTGAAATGATAAATATATACCCAAATTGGTGTAATTTATTAGTAATTAAACTGGAGTGACAATGATATGAAATTTCACTCTAATAATCCATTTTTAAGAACTTATTCAAGGTTAGCTAGATTCATGGAATTAACTATACCATAATCATAGTTAATATTGTCATCAATTTTTTTTTAAAAAATGAAGAAATATAAGTTTCTACGTAATCAAGGAATTGGCGAAGATAAATATAACTCCTTTAAAAATAAAAATAGCTACTAATAGGATTATACTTTGCCGCGTTTTCATCGTAGTATGAACCAGGGATTATTGGGAAAAATTCAAGATGATGTTGCGTCACGTTCATATCTCTATCTTTTTACTTTTTTCAAAAGTTCACCTGTACTTGATTTAAATTTTGTATTGCACTTATAATATTCTATTGAATTCACTTCTCTGGCTTCATTGTAGCAAAAATTAAGTTATATATTTGTTGCCGCCTTCTGTGTTTATTAACAATGTTTTAGGGATTTTATTATCACCGATGCAATGACTGTGTTTTCTGAATTACATCAGAATTTCGAGTTTAAATATCTACATCTCGGTACTTATACTAGAGGTTCTGCGATTACTTTGCTGTGATAATCTCTGCTAAACATCTCTAGAAATATTTTGTTTGTCATGTAACAGAACGTGATTAATGTCTAAATGTACGTGGTCATGCATGAATAAAGTCTAGAGAAAACGTATATTTTAATTCTAATAACAATTGTATCTTTTTACAGAAGATAGAATATTATGTAAAAATTTAGCTTGCAATATGCAATACCCTAAAATGTATTGGAAAATGGTCGTCGTTCAGTACCTTTAGCAAGATTAGTATCGATAATATTACAGTAAATAAGATTTTATGTATTTTTATATGGGTGGCTTTTCGGATTTAGTTTTTTTCGTTTTTAAAATAGAGAGGAGAATAAAAATATCAAAATTTCGAGTCACAGTGTATAATAAGGAAAGAAAATATATCGCAATGGAACATTTTTCGACAATGGTTTAAATTTAGCTATAACTTACAACTTTATGGGTCCATAACAATTCTTGATATGTCAATTGTACGCTCTGAGCTACTGCGCGAATGTTTCTCAGAAGGTCGAAACAAATTATTCTCAGACCCAGAATGTTGTACGGATTGCCAAAATGGAGATGTATTCTGTAAATGTGGGTTCAGTTTTCATTTTATTAATTTAGAATTTCGATAAATTATAACTTTTCCCAACTGTCTATATCGAAAATTTTGTCCCGTAGTAAACAGCCAAAGCCAACTCTCTATTTTGCCTGGCCCTTAGACAACTTAGCATGCATAATGTAACTTGTCGTGCTGTTATCATCATGGCAAGGAAAATACTTGAAACCTGGAAATGCTGATTTTGAATTATGAGAAAAAATAGATTTTGAAATTATTGTATAAGCAAGATCAATTTGATGAACGTATCACAATGTTAATCATAAGTTGATGGAAGGATATTCTAATCTATACAACAAGTAGAGGAAATTGTTGAAAGTTTTTGTAAGAAGCTAGTAAAACAAGGGAGGTTCAACGATGCTTCTTCTCTGATAATACATTTAATAAAAGAAAACTGTAATCGACAATTAATCAAAAAGAACGACAAGTGTAAATAGAACCAAATTGAGACATTTTTATATGTAGAAAGTAGGTCACATGAAAATCACATTACAATATGTATGTATACTTTTAGTGTTACTTTCTCGGTTCAAGGAAATCTTATTTAAGCAAATAAATCACAGGATCTAAAAAATATTTATTTTTGGTTAACACAATGATTCTTTGAAAAATCAATTATTATTATATTCTTAATCTAAACAGCAATCCAATTAATTAGCAGTATTCAAATTTTTTAAAGTATGTATTCGAGCTATTATAGGAATCACGTTTCGTATGAGGGATACACTACTTATATTTAAAATTGGCACAGTTGCTACTTATTTAAATAATACTTTGGAGAAGCAATCAAAGAAACGTTTGATCTATTCTTCAAGCTAATTCAATTATAGCAGAAACATGGGTATCTCTTAATTTCGATTTCAATTTATACTGTTTACAACTTTAGAAGAATCCGGAAATAAGTACGCAACCTTTTGTACGGAACGTTGATAGATTGACACGCATTAGTAAGGAGTATGGGTAAACACGAGCTGCATAAGGAATACGAACTGAGCTAGCGCAGTACAAAACCATGATGGTTAGTGCGCTTTTACTAACGTAGTGGCATCAAACAAGTTGTTTAGATTTTAATATAGTTATTTATTGCTCTTCTGTGATCTAATAATTATGAGGATTCCCCGGTAAGGGAGAGGGTGTACGTTCAAATCCTACCGAAACTCATATTTTTCCAGAAATTTACGTTAGACGTTTATGAAATAAATTTATAAATTAGATAATCCACTCGCTTGATTTACATTAGTTACTCTAAATAGTATCTCACACTTTCACGGCCGTTCGACATAGTTGTAACGATTGTCGGGTTCCGCCTTGTAACTAGGTTTTTGTCACTGACGTTTCTCGAACAACTGCGGTTCGCATTTTCAAAGGTACCTTTGAAAATGTTTTCTCGTCACTGTTTGCTGCACGCCGTTATTTTTTTATTATTGTTGATGTTTGAAGTTGGAGGCAAAGTACCGTTAGTACTCTCTCTTTATGAACTTTAAGCACAGATATTCAATCTGTACAGGCTTCTTTCTAAAGTTTTACAGATATGTACTTTGGATATTCTCTATTAAGTTATTATTCACAATTTTCTTGTTAAAAAAAAAGAGTCCCTTCAACAACACTTGCGGAGAAGACGTAAATTTTACTCATCATTTATTATATATATCGCTTTTCGTACATATTTTTTATATAAATAAATATTCCAAAATGTCATTCTTAAAAGACGTTTAATATACTATACTCACACATTTCAATCACATTGTATAAATATGCACTATTATGAAATTATATTTATCATCTTCAAAATTTCTCGTACGACGGAAGGATGGCACGACTGGCAGCATTTACCTTTATAATCTCACTCATATCAAGTATGTGTGTACTGTGTGGCCTACCATATAGGCGAACAAATGCGTTGCTATGGATATAAAACAAAAAAGAAATAAACATCGTGTCAAAGTCAGACATGTTGGCATCGTTTCTCTTGAGAATAATTAGTTATTTTCTCTTATAACTCTATAATTTTACAAAGACCTTCGTTTGTATCAAATCATAAAGTTGATCAGCCGAAACTACAAATAAAATCTGGAAGTTCCGGACACATATTTTGGAAGACGAAGACCGGTCCATCTAAAAAGCGAGAAATCACGTGCTAGTGAGTACGTTTTCAAAGATTAAAGACGTCGAATCTTAAGTTCTTCAAAATTATTTGTATCTTTCGATCTCATTTTTGTTTCGTAAACTAATTAGAACATTTAAAGATTAGCTAGACAGGGATTGCCTTAGGTTTTCTGCAAAAAACATATCTTTTTGTAAAAAAGTGGTATATATTTATTAACTTGTCAATATATTTATCCTTTCAACTTTACTTTAATTAGAAAACATTTAATTTAAAAACAAATAAATCAAAATTTTAAATCAAATAACCCGTTTAAAAAATTTAACGAGCCTGAGATTTTCCACCACAATTAATATTGTAATGCGATTCTTTGAGGTCCCTGTTCTCAAGAAGAACAGTTTTTTCCATTTCGTTGTTTCCCTTATGCCTCACATTAGAAGAAATTTATTTTTATTATTATTTATTGTTATTTTTTCATTGATAGTGGATGTAGTAAATCTTTTAGTAATTCAGTATTTTTTTCTTTTCGGTTTTAAGATTTTCTAATTAGGTAAATAGTCTATCCTGTTTCTTTTAATATAATAATACTAACGGTAATCTTAAAACTGGTGTTAAAACTCACATAGTATACTTTTGTGAAAACTTCAAAACTTACTTAAAAATGTTTCATACAACTATAACACGTAAAAATTATATTAGTCAGGTTGGAAAGTGTCTTGGAGTATTTCTTTCGGTTCTTGGCTGTAATCATTTCAGAAGTAATAATAATGTATTTGTCACTAATGCTGGAAGGCATATAATGATAATAATATAAACAGATTAGATAAAGTTCAATATATAAGAAATAAACTTTAAAACATAAAAACGTGAAAATAGTAAATATAAATAATATCGAAAGTCTAATTATCCAAGAACTTATTAACCGTATAAAATTATTGACTCTTCAAATAGGCTGTTAACTCAGTTCTAAACGTGAAACGGATCCGCAGTGCTGAAGAATGTTGTTTCTGTGGGATAATTCTCCTCACACATAAATTTTGATTCAAAAGTATTTACTGTAATATTTTAATTTGTAATTGGAAATATTTATGTTTTTACTTAACTTGGTTTTGAAAATATATAAATATAAAATATATTATAATTTAATGCGATTGCATTACTGTTGGTTATACAGCTGTAGTAATAAATTTTACTTCTTACTTCATAATCATCTCATATAAGTATATTTATATTAACTTTCTTTTCTGATGAAGTAAGAAATTATCGATGAAAGCTTACATGTATAATACAGAATGATTATAATCATTCGGCTGCATACTTCAACATCCGCTCTTTAATTCACTAATGAATACGGTTGGTATTTTCCGATAAATTCCCAAAATATGTATAAATAAGTGATAGGATATTTTTATATCTATTGTTAATTCCCTACGTTGTTTAATTATGACGTTTTTTATAACGCACTACTTTGTAGTCAACCTTGTCATTCAATTCGTTATGTTAATTAATTTTATTTTTTGCATTATATGAGTTAACCAACGGGCGCATAAATTTATAAATATATAAAACATCATATATTGTATAAAGTACATTAAAGGAAAGACATCCTTATTCGTTCAGTTTAGTTTGTGAATAATATAACTGCCGGACTAATATAACATATGTATATGTTGTTAGTAAAGTTATCCAGTCAATACATTGTAGATTTAAACAACGATAACTAATTGAAATTGCGTGTCATAATTTCCATTAAAATTTTCTTAAGAAATAAGTTGGCATGAATAGTAAAATCGCCAAGGATTTATTCAACTTATATTCAAGTCAATTACCATCCGATACAAAAAAAAGCTTTTCTAAATTAATGTGAGCCAGTACAAATAACTCATACACGATATGACAAACGTTTTTTTATCTAGCATTTATAAATTACTCGTGACGTGCCGGTTTTGTAATTGATATAAAGTGATCCTCTTGCTACTTTAGAACAGTGTGCATCACCTAAAAATAGTGTAAAGAATGGAGAAGTGGGAAGGAAAGGTAGCTATCGTTACAGGTGCCAGCGCTGGAATTGGAGCAGCTACAGCTAAAACACTGGTTAAAGCTGGCATGAAAGTAAGTATACTACATTAGCATGGTTTATCAGATATTAGCCATTTTCAAGATTTCTTTTAAAACTTTACGCTAATATATTTGGGCAAGAAAAAAACCGTTAAATATTACTTATTTCCAAAAGTTATGTTTCGAGTTTTTATTTAAGCAAATAGGACTTTCTTCATATTAATTTGGAACCTTAGGTTGTAGGTTTTGCTAGACGTAAAGAGCGAATAGAACAACTTTCTACCGAATTAAAGGATGAACGAGGAACACTTTACGCTGTCAGAGTCGATCTTACTAAGGAGCAAGATATACTTGATGGCATCAACTGGACTACCGACAATGTTGGCCCAGTTAGTGTTTTAATTAATAACGCGGGTATCGTGCAATCAACATCGTTGTATGATGGAAGCACAGAAATGTGGAGAAGAGTTATCGATACGAATGTTATTGGAGTTGCAATTGCCTCCAGGGAAGCTATAAGAATCATGAATGAGAACAGTATCGACGGTTACATAATAAATATTAATAGCATTGCTGGTCATGTAGTCCTGGGTATGCCGAATCTAAATATTTATTCGGCATCGAAATTTGCTCTTACATCCATGACGGAGACACTTAGATTTGAATTAGCCCGTTTGAAGAGTAACATTCGCATAACTGTGAGTAGCTTCTGCAGAAGTTATAAAACGCCACAAGTATACAGTGTGTTTTCACATCGACTTCGCGATAGATACAACCAATTGTATTTTTTTCAGAGTTCATGTTTTCTAGTTTATTTTTGCTTGGTACAATTTTGGTTTTTACTACACTGCGGTTCAGACGTCATTCAGAAGGTGTGATTAGTCTAAGAAGACCAGGTAAAGTAGTTTTTCCATCGATATATGTGGTATTAAAATGAAAGAAGAAATAGGGCCATATAGCTTTTCACATTTGAATTCTTAATTTTTTTAATTGTTTTACTACGTATTATTACATATTACATCCAATTCACAACACTTCATAAGAAAAATATTTTTCCAGAGAATAAGTACTATTGGAACTAAAACGAATGAAACAGTTGGCAGCATTGATTTTAGTGATAGTGTTAATTGCAATCTTACAACTAAAATCCGACTAAACAAATATATCAGATCAAATAGCACTATCGTACGCCAAATTCAAATGAATAGCGAACTAAATAGTGAGCATTTTCAAGTTAATTAACAATTACTTAACCTATTACACAAAGTTATAGTAATAATACTCAATAATTATCCGAAAACTCTCAAACTAAAACAAAAGAATGGAACGATTTTTTGAAATGAATACGCAGGCTTCCACGAAAAAAAAATAGAGATCCCACCTTTCCCTTTTTTTTTTGTTTGTTTTCTATTTTTCTTTTTCTTTCTTTCTTCTCCCTACTCTCTTTCCTTCTGTTACTCTTTTTAGCTTTTCTTCTTCTTCACCGACCTTTTCTCATTTTTTTCTTTCTATTTCTTATTTCTTTTTACTCTTACTATATATATATATATACATGTCATGATGACACGGTCCAATTCCGAAAGTAGTTCGCTTAGAAAAATTTCTTATTTAATTTATTAATTTATGTTATAAAACGATATAAGAAATCTATTTATATATACATAAAATCTGTTACATTTAGTAAATCTATATGTTATTATAAGTATTTGTAAGAATACTATTCCTTGTCAGACTCCGACCAATCCATTTCAGAATCCAAACCATTTAAAGATACAATAAATTTTCGTTGTTCTTCTGTTAACGAGCTCTTTCTAATGCACTCCTTTCAAACTTTTTTAATATATTGTGCAAAATCAATGCTCCATTAATAAAAACTCGTCTTTTGCTTTGAACTTTGCCAGCATTTGGCCGCAATGTAATTTTATGCACATAATTTTCATTAAGATACACTACTGCTCTTCCTCTTTCATCGAGGCTATCATTATGGTTTACATACCATAAATACCATGCTCTCCGCATCGTTGTATCCGCCGCTTCATCAAACATTTTCTGTTTCATGCACATGTCTTATAACTAGAGACCGGATTATATGCAAAGTGCAAAAATTTAATTTAATTTATTTATTATAATAATAATAATAAGTGTAAGACATCTACAAATAGACGTAAAATATAATAAATAAATTAGATTAAATTTTTGAACTTTGCATATAATGCGGTCTCTACTTGTAACCCATATCAATAAGAATCTTACGTAGTGTTTCTTTACAATTCTTAAATTCAGTCCTAATTTTCTTGTACGTATGTAAAACACTTAAGATAGGTACACTCTTGGCATAGTATAGGTACACTCCTGAAATTTATTTATAATTATTTAAAGAAGTTAACCAATAAATTATTTGGTGAATCATCCAATATTATCTCCGAAGCCACTCTTCATTCGCTTTTTAATTGTTGCAGACGTTGAGGGTTGGGCTTTCAGTCAGATAGACAGCTCGTTTTTAATATGTGATATTGTTCTTTTTGATTTAGTAATCAGTGCAATGTCAGTCAATGTAGCGACTTGATTTTGATCCTGGTATAACTCAATTATAACCTCTACAAAGCTAAAACATAATCTTTCTAAAATTTCCGTTTAGCCATTATGGAATGCTCTATAAAATATCCGTTTAATAATCCGGTGATACAAAATTGTGTGTTTACGATATTCGTCACATTAAATCCACGAGCACAAAATTATGTAGTTAATGAAACAATTCCAATATTTAAATTGATAAAATTAAAGAGAAGTCGCAAGAACAAGTCAAAATATCAAAATCGTAGGCTAAAAATGACCAATACATAAAACGAGATTCAATGGGAAAGTACCCACAGCTGTCAAACGTATAAAGTGAGGAGCAGAGGGTAACATGAGGAAAGATATTGGTAAAGTAGTTCGCATACTTTATGCCCGTCAAGTTTACTTGGTAGCACAATAGTTTGCTGGAATATATTTATAAACAATGTGTTAGCGTGCACATCAAATAAAACAAGCATAAATTAATGAAATATGCAAATTAACAACATATGTCTATATTTATTTTACAAAAATGTTTCGAAAAGGTTGAAACTGTTGCCCGTTAGCCTAAGTAAAGATTAATTCTTTATTTTATATTCTCATCCACGTTGTGAAGGATATTAACACTATTGTTTAAGAAGTTGATTTCATTTTGAATGGCGTTTTCTAATTGTTCCAAAGAATATGATGAGAGATGTCTTATTCTTTAAACAGTTATATAAAAAGGCATTTTATTGGTAAGGTGAGGAGATCTTGATGGCCATAGACTGGTTAATTATTTTCCCGAGGAAGAGTTGCTCCAAGAATTCTAGTATTCTTTCTGGCGAATATGATGCTACTCCATGCTGCTCGAAATATCCAGTTGCTAGTGAATTGCCATCCAACTAATTTATAAAATGATCCAAGATTAATGTTTTGTAATGCTATATAGTTATTGTTTGCTATAAAAGCGTTCAATTATTTTAGCTATGGATATCGCAATTCCGGTTTTTACAGGATGTAATCCAGTTTATACATGTTTATGGAGATTATTGGTGCTTCAGGAATGATAATTCTAGTTGTTTATATTACCGTTCAAATAAAACCTTTATCTTTAAAAAGAGTTTTTCCCAATATGGTATGATATATACTCATATGTTTGCCTAGCATTAAAGTCAAAGGGTATTTGAGGGTTTCGGGTGATCCGAATGTCTGCAACAACTTCCGGTTTTCTAATTTTAGACCTGCCTGGAGATATGTATGCCTTTGCACACACTTCCGCTGCAAAAAGTGATTAACGATACGATCTTGATGTTGAACGAACACATGCATTGCAATTTGATGTGCGAGATAAGTAGTAATAAACTGACTGCCACGTACTCCACTGAAGCAATTTCAAAAACCATTAACATTTTGCACACTACTTGTAAAACAAATCACAATAAACGTGTCTTCCTCGACCGTAAAAGGCATTTTAAATATGTTAAACCAAATCTGTTCAAAAAGCAATGAAATGAGAATTAAAGCAATCAAAATGTTTTCGATTGAGTCGGCCGATACTTGTTGGAACCATTTTTATTGAACAATGGTCGATGAAGTAAAATTGAGGTTTACTTTTTCTACCATTATTCAATGAAAATGGTTGAAAACTAACAAACTTCAATAATATCCAAGACGCAAAAATTAATAGAACGCCACAGATAACCTGTAAATAATTAACTTTCAATGTTAGGTGCATGTCTTTCTAACCTGCATAAACCACAAAATGAAAAATATACTAGAATAGTGCTATCAATTATTTCAACTATTTTGGTTCCTGTTGTATTTACACACTGTGTCAATTAATGCTGTCAACTTTGTGACACCAAACATTAATATTTTATTTTAATAACATTTTTGCCCCAAATTAATCGAGATCTCATACAACTTTCGTCGTCTGAACCGTAGTTCGATAAAAAGCCATGCTGGGCTAAATACTTTAAAATACAAAAATTCACCGAAAACATTTTTAGTGAGTTGTCGTGATTGAGCACACTGGATACTATATATTTGTTATTGCGGTTTTCAATGTACTTACGTATCAGTAAAATTTATTACGTACATAGTATATTGGCTGTTAATTAATATTGTCTGTTCTACAGACAAATTTTGTTCAACTAAATAAAGAATTAAGGAGGTACGTTCTAAATAAAAATGAATACAATAATAATGTAGAAGAAATGCTGTATAATTTGCATTGGTGTCAGTATGTTATCGATTATTCTTTTGTAAAGGAGCAAAGAACTACATATTGTAATAAATAGAGTGTTCCAGTTTGAGATTATTTTTTAAATTTTATAATAGAACTCACAAATTCTTATCAAAACCTTTAATAATATTTTGGCATAGCCGTAGCTTAATTTCACGAATACCATCAATAACGTTATCCCAACGACTAGCAATTGTTTCTGGATGATTAGTGTAAACATTTTACAAGGACAAAATCTAGAGGCGTTAAATGCCATGATCTACCTGGCTAACTGTTAATTTCAGTTCGAGAAATTATTCAGTTACCAAATTATTAATGTAAAACGTGTATTGTTTCTGCGATGATATGAGATGCATCACTGCCTTGCTGAAACCACATGTTCTTGATATTTGTGCTATTCATTAAACAGAAAATTTGTAGTCATGTTTCAATATCGTAATATATAAATCAGTAATACCACTGCCATAATCATTTTCAAAAAAATACGGCCCGATTATTCCAGTATTTCTCGTGGCATTTTTTCGCCTTAGATTCGGCAATTTTGCTTGTTTGAAGATCCACCAGAAAATGTGGCGTTAATGACCATTATGTTGAAAATATTAACATCATACATTTTTTGTGGTATGGCCCAATTTACGAATTGCCAGCGTAATCGAAAGTCCGCTAGCTTTATTTCTTAAGTTATCTGAACAAAGTGACTTTTGCCATGTAGCTGAAGATGACTACGAATTGATCTTTTTGGATTCCCAATAAAATTAGCGCTTACAATTGCAATATTTTCCTCTAAACAATCACTGCGATGATATTTTTCATTCTTCGAATTTTGTAAAAGATCTTATATCTGATGGAAAATTTCCATTTCGATAGTCTTTACGGAATTTTCTTGCAACTTCTGTATACCTTTCGCTAAATTTAAAATAAATTTTAATAGTAAAAGTTCAATCGTAGTTTTTCCATTTTCACTAACCGCAAAGCTTCTACTTATCGTCTGTCAAATAACATGATATTCTAGTACAAAAAATATAAATCGCGACAAATTTGTATCAAAAGAAATATTTAAACTAACATCCATATTAATATGAATATAAATACTAAACCACCGTTGGCATTAGTAATGATAAAATTACAATTTACTTGCAACTTCCAACGTAATTAAATTTCCGAAAAGAGGGGGAGACTTGAACCCAATATCTCTATATCTCCGGTATAGCGTACTAAACCCTTGCAGCACCACAAGACCATTGAATCCAAGTCGCCTTAAATCCCCTTTGATGCCACGATGCCAGTAGATATCTTGTAATATCTCACGGACACTATATTATTAAACGGCAAGTGCGTAATAGTTAAACTAACATCCATATTAATGCTAATATTAATATGAATATAAATACTAAACCACCATTGGCATTAGTAATGATAAAATTACAATTTTCTTGCAATTTCCAACGTAATTAAATTTCCGAAAAGATATCGGTCTCGGAGGGGACTTGAACCCAACATCTCTACATCTCCGGTGTAGTGTGCTAAACCAATTGCACCACGAGGCCATTGAATCCAAGTCGCCTTAAATCCCTCTAGATGTCACGTGTAATTGGTTTAGCACGCTACACCGGAGATGTAGAGATGTTGGGTTCAAGTCCCCTTCGAGACCGATATTTTTTCGGAAATTTAATTACGTTGGAAATTGCAAGAAAATTGTAATTTTATCAAGAGAAATATTGTTTCGTGACATTTGTTCTGTAGTTAGGATTTTTGGATTAATTTAATTTTTATATAGTTATGAGGCAACTAATGATGGTTGAGTATAGTTTCCCACTAAGTTTTGTTTGTATTTACTAATTATTTTAAAACGACTGAATCATCAAGGAGGTTGCTCCGATTAGCAAGTCCTTGTATTTTGTAAAATTTGCTAATAGAATTTTGATTTGAACTGTTAATTTATAGAATCTTAGTCCCGGAGGTGTTAAAACCGAAATAGCTATTACTAATAATCTAATAAGCGAAGAAGTATATGAAGAAATGTTCAAAAATACGAATAGACCGATACTAGAAGGAGAGGATATTGCCGATGCTATTTTGTATCTGTTAAGTACTCCACTGCGCGTACAGGTAAGCACAAGCTTTCTTTGCCTGACAGAATACGTGTCTTTCAAGTTTTCAGATTCATACCTTGTTCTGTTATTCTTCCAACCTCTCCTATTTTCCTCTTGATCTTTCATTTTCCTTCTTTCGAACGTTCTGCATACTATTTCCTTCCAAAAGTGCAGCTTTTCTACTATATTTTTATACCGTGTATTTTATATTTTAGGTAACGGAATTGACTATTAGACCAATCCGAGAGACTAATAGCTTCCCTCAAGAATGAAAATGCTTGTATTGATTAGTGTTACATTTTAAATTCATAAGAATGTACGATAAATAAAGAACATTTCCATTATTTTCGTGTTTTCATTTTAAAAATATCTATATCATGTTATACCAATCACAGAATTGCAAATTTATGTCCGATTAGATTCTCTCAAAGTTTTGAAATGCTTATTTAACAAAATTAACTACGATAATGGTCACGATTAAATCTATTGGCACAATTATGTCATGCATTATGGCGGTAATAAGAAGAAATACAAAGTATTTACAAGAATGAAGTGAATACGTAGGTTTCGACGGTCAGAGTTAATACTAAACGAACAACTTTCTGAATTGGACCGTGTCATTATAGGGCAATATAGAAATGAAATAAGAATACGACCAAGAAATCCTACCTTTCTCTTTTATTCCCTTTTCTTCTTTCTTTTTTCTCTCGTTCTCTCCCCCCCCCCCCTCGCCCCCCTCTATCACTCTTTCGTTCTCTTACGTTTTTCACCTTTCTTTCTATTTCACGCACCCCCTCCTTTTTCATTCTTCTTCTTTTTATCTATTTTTCTTTTTATTTCTTTCTCCTTGTACTCTTATTTCATTTCTATATTATCTCATCATGACACGGTCTAATACCGGAAGTAGTTCGTTTATCATTTATAGGAATGTTAATTAACTTGAAAATATGTACAACATTATATAAAGCACATGGGCAACGTACAGACTTCTTGAATATAATGTTTTGAATTCAATACTGTTATGAGTAAACTTCCAGAAATGAGTGCGCACTCATTGGCGGCGATGATATATTTCGAAGGCGGTCGGGATTCGCATGTGGTTCGTATGTGTGTGAATACCGGATAAGATTGATGATGGCGAATCGACGGCCTTCTTTGTTACGTTCGACGAGTGTTACTAAATTTCTTAACCAATTTCCCGCATCAGAATACACTGACACTGTTATTAAATGTTTTGTTTACAAAATCAGCATTTTACCGAACAGTATTTTTGTGTGTAAAAATATGTCAATAGCAAACAGCACGGTTAAATGCGCAGCGTGAAGTACCATATAAAAATTTCTATATGACTTTATTTATATGTTAAACGCACGCAACATTCCACAAAATATTGTAGACAAAGAAGAATTTCGAAGGTTTTGGGGAAATACGTTCCGGAATGGAGATTGTCAACATAAGGTCAATTACAGTATAACTTTCATGAAGTGAAAAACACGATTACGATAGATGAAACAACGGATGCAAGAACGACTTGTATTTTAAACGTGTCAGTGCGCGCTTTAAAATGCGGCGAGACATCCTTGCCTCTTCTTTTACGTAGTAGAATATTACAGAAGACAAACGCGGAAAGGATAATAAAAACTATAGAAAATAGCTTTGCGGAGTTCAACTTGTAACGTTGATTACAAATGGGGGTTCGAACATTGTTAATACTCTTGGAAAGCTGCTAAATCAATCTTATCCTTAATTGTTTCATGTAACCTGTTTGCTCCATCCATGTCATCTTGTAGTTGAATTTATTAGAAACAGTTATCCAAAAGTAGATCAATTTATAGTTTTCACCAAAAAAGTTTCTATGAAATCTCCAAAACGAATTCGAATTTAAATGGATTTGTCAGGGCATTTTTTCAGCCAACACAGTCGATAATGAGGAGGTGGGGAACGTGGCTGAAAATTGAAAAAATTTAAATCCACAAGAAACCCAAGCAATTTCAGTAAGCCACCGGCTGGTTTCAGACAATGAAATACATACTCAAATAGGAAAAAATTCCAAAAATTCAATTCTTTTAAATACTATCTCCAAATTAGAGAACAGCAAGATGTCGTTACATGAAGCGCCAAGTATAGTAGATTACCTCGATCCCTCGTTAGGAAATCTAACAGAGCGCATGGGAAGAATGACAACCGATAAATTATGTGTAGTTATAAATAGGAATCCCGATTTTCAAATTATAGCGTGTATAGACAAGAATTTAAGTGAAAACCAAGAATACGAATGTGATGCGAATGACGTATTTAAATCCCTAAACCACATCATTAGACGCGAAACGCTCCTTTTTCAAATACACCAACATATTTTCACCACGCCGTAGGAGTATAGCTGAGTCAACATTGGAAGGCATCTTAATGAAACAATACCACAGCGAATTTTTGCGTCACTCTACATCAAATATGGGCAACCTTTGATATGCTGTGGGCCAAACTTTAGTGTGCAAATACGTTCGCGGGCCGCGTTTAAAAGTAGTGCATTTTAAAGTAGTGTTAATAATTTTTAGCGATAGATATCAGACGTATTGCATTCATATTTTTGTCCTTACTTTTTTCAAAAGTTCGCCTGTATTTGATTTAAATTTTGTATTGCACTTAAAAAATTTCATTGAATTCACTTCTACCTTCTCATCGTAACAAAAATCAATTTATATATTTGTTGGTGACTTATGTATTTATTAATAATATTTCAGCGATTATATTATCACCTATCCAATGACTGTGTTTTTGAATTACATCAGAATTTCGAGTTTAGATATTTACATATCAGTACTTATTTATATTAGAGTGTTTACGATCAGTTTGCTGAGATAATCTCTGCTAAGCATCTCTAGAAATATTTTGCTTGTCATGTAACAGATCTTAATTAAAGTCTATAAAGTGCGTGGTCATGCAATTATGGGTAAATGTATAGAGAAATCATGTAATTATAGTAACAACTGTATCTTTCTACAGGAGATAGAATATTACCTAAAAGTTTAATTTGCTATATGCAATACCCGAAAATAGCTTAGAAACTGGTTATCCTTCAGTGCTTTTTGTAAGATTAGTATCGAGGCAAAATATTATATATATATATATAGCGATATCTTAGAGTCCGGAATGTACTATAGCGTAGCGGATTTTTTCATTAGAGATTTTGTTTTGTGAACAAAAAAAAAATAGATGACGCGAATTGATAAAATGAGGAAAGATACAACAAAGAATAATATATTAATTAATCGTCATGTTTCAAAAGAAAAGGAATTTTTTGTAATAATTTTGTATATCACGAGAAAAGTGTAATGCACGATTACATAAAGAAATATATATGAATTTAGTCAGAAATTAAACTAGACGTGTTCTTGAGGGCAATATGGGTCACAAAAATCCTATTACACCTCCCTCTGAACACCTTCGTTCGGTTAGCGATCGAAGATGAACTTCGAAAAAAACTAAAAATCCTTCATGACTACACGGGACTTCTTTCTGTATACATACAGAGAAAGGTAACGAAACTAATTTTGAGTACATTGAGACATTGGTAGCATTTTAAGATATTATCATCTACAAATGTCGATTATACATAACCATCAGAAAAATTATGTACACACCTTTATATATAGTATAGTAACATTACTAAAACTACTCTGTACTTAGTTTTTAATATTAAATTTTGATCTGAATTTGTTTTTACACCATGCAACCTTATTAAATATTCTAACTATGAAAGTTTAATAAATGCTTACTGCATATTTTCAATTCAATTTAATTTTCCGTTGATGAGTTACTTCTACAGTTTCTTAATTAAGTTTGAAACATTAAACGTTATATAGTAGCGGTGCAATGTTTTGACGTTCTTACGTTCCATTAGAGACAGAAATTTTAAATAACAGCTTAAATAAGTAGGTGTTGCTTCATAATTAAATAAGTAATGCATGAATAACTGTGTGCCAATGGTTACGCGCTATTGTTGCATTAACGTTACTAAACGACGTTGATTAGATAAAAAAATATAAAATACTTGAGAACAGATTTCCTAGAGAACTGGTGAAAAGAACAACCTTCAAGCGCAATTTATTCACCTAGTTTACTTTCGTGGTATTTGATACTCTTAACGCATTTTACTGTAGACTTAAGCACATACAACATCGATGAAAATGAGTGATTTAAATGATAAAGTTGCAATAGTGACAGGAGCGAGTTCTGGAATTGGGGCAGGGATTGTTAAGGAATTATTACAATCTGGTATGAAGGTAAGCAAATTAATTTAAAAATAACTTTGTAATTTCATTTACACGATAAATAGTTATAATTTTAATAATAAAATTTTAGGTTGTTGGTTTAGCTAGACGTAAGGCGAAAATTGAGGAACTTGGAGAAGGTTACGAGGGAAAGTTGTTTGCTGTAGAAACCGATTTAACAAAAAAAGAAGATATATTCAAAGCGTTTGAGTGGACTGAAAAGAATGTTGGTCCTATATACGTGCTTGTCAATAATGCCGGAGTATCATATGTAGCACCAATTCTAGAAGTTGATATAGAAAAATTAGAACAGCTTTTCAATACCAATTTGTTAGCACTTCAAATATGCACAAAAGAAGCTATTAAAAGTATGAAAGCTAACAACATTGACGGATTCATAATAAACATCAACAGCGTTGCGGGACATAACATTTTACGTTACCCAGGTTTGTCAATGTATACTACGTCCAAGCATGGAGTTACTGCATTCACAGAATCAATTAGATGGGAATTAGCCAATTCAGGAAGTAAAATTAGAATAACGGTATGAGTAGAACTTATACAAAAGCTTTTCCATTAATTTGTCTTAATTCTAGAGTATAAGCCCTGGTCTAGTGGAATCAGAAATGACAGGAACAAATATATTAAACATTAATCCACACTTGAAAAGCGAACATATCAGCGCTGCCGTGAAGTTTGTTATTACACAACCAGAAATTGTAAACGTAAGCACTAAGCTAAAACAGAAGCTTGTTAAGAGTTATGAAGCTTTAACAGAAATGGATATTTCTATTAACATCTTAGTTTATTTTTTATTGCGTCGATTGTAATATAAAATTTAAGGAAGTATTTTTAATTGTCTTCTACTTTCAGGTAACCGAATTGACAATACGTCCCACCAGTGAAGTAATGTAATGGATTAAACTAATAAGCAATCAGGCGTTATTGTAAAGTGTTGGTGAAACTGAAATAAATCCTTGTTAGCATATACCGCTGTGAGATCTTTGTGAACATTTTTTTAAGTTACTAGTTATTATTTATGGAGCAATCAAAGACGTATTAGAGAGTGGATAAGGCATTCTAGAGTTATTTGATAGAATAGGATATGGTGTATGGTTTAAACACAGGAATTAGCTTATAGAGAATAAAAGACAGATAAATTTAAACAACTTAACGTTTTAAACCAAATTTAAACTATACATTAAACAGTAGTGTAATGTTTTATACATAATTCAAACTTGTTTCCAAACTCTCTACTACTAAAGTAACCAATATAAGTTACTTGTTTCATCGCTGGTGTTTGCAGCATGTATACGTGTTAATTTCCCTGGAGTGGAAACTATGATGACTGTTGAAAGGTGAGTAATTTCATGCTAAGTACATCGTGGATATATGTATATCACTAGAGACTGTATTATATGCAAAGAAAAACTGGAATATATGCGCATATATATGCATCGATTTTTGAGAAAATATGCATAAACCCGGGGCATATATGCAAGAAAATTGCGACAATATGCAAAATTTTTACATAAAATAAATAAGAGCAGAAACTTAAACATTAACTTTATTGCACAAAATTTTTTTACAACATATTTCTAAACCTATTTATAATTAAATGTTTTACAAAATTGTGTAAAAGAAAGTTTTAAAAATTTCCTAATTTGTTTTAATCCAACATACTACACCACTAAGCTAATCAAGGTACTCCTTAAAGTAGTGCAAAGGTTGCTGTTAGTTGTTAACGTATGGAAGGTTTTAACTTATTTATCTTCTTTTTCTCAAAAAAAAAAGGAATAAAAAAATTTGTTTTTGTTCCTTACTAGAAAGCATTAGAACTTATCTAAAACCAGTTATGTATAAAAAATAGTATATTAAATGATAAAATGTGGGAGCTAATCCACAGACACACCTCGACCAAAGCCACGCACCAACTCATTGTTTATCTTAAAACTGCAATGCTGTATCAAAGTGATTGCCTACCTCCTCTTGAACATTGTTATCACCCTCGAAACGGTTGTCACGAAGACCCTTTTTGAGCGAACCAAACAGATAGTCGCTTGTGGCTAGGTCGGGACTGTAAGCCGGATGTTCAAATAGTGGGGTCAAGTGGGCCGAATGCGGCCTGGTATTATCGTAATGCAGCAGTATTTCTCATTAGTAGGCCTGGCCGTCGTCGAATTGCATCCCGAAGCAACAACATAACTCTGCAGTATGGTTCAGCAATCACGTTCTCACTTCTATCCTGGATATGAGCTAAGAGTACTGCTTGAGAATCTCAGAATACGGCAAGCATAACTTTAGCAGCACAACCTTGAATTTCTTTGTTGACGGTGAGAAAGGATGTTTCGATAGCATTGAAGCACGCTTAGTTTCGGATTGATCAGACTCATCACTAGCAACAATACTGTTAAGCATATCCTCCTCTTCCTCTGCGTACCGAGAGAGGTGTTGCAAGAACACCCCCATTCGTATCCTGCTATGTTCCTCGGTCAGTTGTCTAGGTACCCACCGTGAGCAAACTTTTCGAAAATTCAAACGATCGCGCATCAGTTCGTAGATTAAACCCTCTCTTCTGCCCGTCAAAGTGTTGCATCTGCCGCAATTTGCACGGGGCAGCCACTCCGCTATTCGTCGGCAACTTTCGAGCGCTCTTGAGAGAATTTCTCGACCCAGTTATACACGGCTTTAGGCGACAAACACTTTTCAGCGCAGGCAAGAAGCATTTGCTTATAGATATTTTTTGCAGGAAGTCCTTTTGCTCAGGAAAAATGCATAACAGCACGCTGCTCTTCCACAGTACACACTTCAGAAATAGGGAGAGGTAGTACCCGCTATTGCTAATAGATGGCGCAAGTAGTACTTTAGAAAGCGGTTACAATCTAATATTCGTGAATAACCTCGTTGGTTCGAGGAAGTTGGTGTATTCCACTCACCTCGAGATGGCAGTAATTGGACTATAAAAAGGCGACTACGAGTTAGTCTACCTAGAGCAGGCTAAGGGAGTGACACTGTCTGTTATGAAGTAGTAGTGGGTAACAGCGTTTAAAAGTCTTCTTCGAATCAACCGACTATACGTAATAGTATTTTGAATTGAATTGTTGTTTTCGCATATGATTTACTAGTATGGAAAAGAAGCGAAAAATAGACACTGAATACAGAATATTTAAAGATCAATAGAACTTTCAACATTTCGTTATTGAGTCCATTGATTTGCAATGAAACCATAGCCGTTCTCAAAGAATATAACATTAAACATCGTTATAAAACGAAACATTCTCAAAATTACTCAAAATATACAGGAAGTTTGCGAACAAAAAAATTTGAAGCTTTAAAGCGCGGATTAAAATCGCAGCAATGTTTTGTTTACGAAATTCAATACTGAACAAGAGACTGCAACTCGTACCAGCAATCATGTGACCCTTGAAATCGCAAAACGTAGAAAACCATTCATCGATTTACTTGAAACTGTCAGTTTGTCAGTAAATACCGTTGCTCGGAGGGTACAAGACATCGCAGAAAATATATCATCCCAACTGTCTGTCAAAAATGGACATCTTGCGTTGTTTTCTCTGGCGTTGTCAACGGATGAGTCATTTATGAAGTGTATGAAGAACTTCTTGATATTGATAGTATAATATTGTCACGGAACACATCTAAAAGAATGCCTAGAAAATAACACCAAGATAAAAAAACCCTGTAAATACAGCTTTCTCATTGTATTAGTGAAATCAATTCACGAGAAAGACATGTGAGACATAAAACGCTAATACACGGACATGTCTCTGCCTTCCCGGCGTCATCAGCTTCTATCACCATATTTAACTCTACGATACAAATGAATATTCCTGGTGCTAACTAGTGCCAAAAGAAAGAAACATTTGTCCGCAAAGTCAGACAGCGACAAGAAGCGGGTACAGTTTCTCACCCTTCTCTCGTGCAATTCGTGGATTGCTCTTTCGAGAGGGCGTTTTTGCACCAAAGGCAGTGCATAGGGAAAGCTGTATTTACAGCGTTTTCTTATCTTGGTGTTATTTACTAGGCATTCTTTTAGCTCTCTCATTATTTGTTTATTTGTGTGCTCTTTTGAAGTGGACGATTTTCACTGTATTCATCAATTTTGTATTTATTTCCAATGAATGTTCTCTTTGTATATTATCCGAATAAAAGTTTCTGTATCTTTACTTTTACTGCGCGACCATTACTAAGCAGTTTAGATTAGATAAAAAATTATGATGTAACGGAGATTACATTTCGTTGAGTACAATTGAAAAATGATAAATTTAAAGCATAACTGTCTCAGTTCATCTTTGTCATATTCGATAATCGCATTTTGCCATAGGCTTCAGCAAACGTAGCATCAGTGAAAATGGGCGATTTAAAGGATAAAGTTGCAATAGTGACAGGGGCCAGCTCTGGAATTGGTGCAGGTATCGTTAAAGAACTATTAGAATCCGGCATGAATGTAAGTAAACCTATTTAAGAATAAATTTACAATTCCACACATACGTAATGTAAAACGTTTTAGGTGGTCGGTTTAGCTAGACGTAAAGCAAAGATCGAGGAACTTGGAAAAGATTACGAGGGAAAACTATTTGCAATAGAAACTGACATAACAAAAACAGAAGATATAATTAAAGCATTTAAATGGACCGAAGAGCATGTTGGCCCAGTGTACGTGCTGGTTAATAACGCAGGAATAGCACATGTATCACAATTTGAAGAAATCGATGTGGAAAAAATAGAACAAGTTTTTAACACCAATCTGTTGGCACTTACAATATGTACAAAGGAAGCTATTAGAAGCATGAAAGCTAACAACATTGATGGTTTCATTATAAACATCAATAGTGCTGCCGGGCATGAAATTTCACGTTACCCGGGTCTGTCAATCTATTGTACATCAAAGCATGGAGTTACAGCATTCACAGAAGCAATTAGATGGGAACTTGCAAAATCAGAAAGTAAAATTAGAATAACGGTATGAATAGAGCTTACATATACGCACGATTTTATACTATTTTTTTTCCGATTCTAGAGTTTGAGCCCTGGTCTAGTAGAATCAGAAATGTCAGTAAGACTATTAGACAAACATCCATATATGACGAGTGAAGATATCGGTAAAGCTATCAAGTTCATCATTACACAACCTGCAATTGTAAATGTAAGTGTTACGACAGAAATAAATTAATGTTAACAGGTATAAAGCTTCAACAGAATACGGGTTTAGCAAGTTAAATATTTTTCGGTTAACGTTTTTAATCATACGGTATTTATTGCATCTGCGCTAACGTGGCATTTTATAACAATACATTTTTGGATTTGCTTTCTATTTTCAGATCACAGAGTTAACAATACGTCCCACTGGTGAAACATTATAGTTGGTTTTTGATGACGCCGTGACAATTTCATGAAGCTTAATTACATGTCGACGTTATTTCATTTAACGCTTCTTCATCATTCTACTTTGCTCAATTTGGTACCTCCTAAATTTCAGCAACTTTTTATAAAACAAATATTATCTCTAATAAAATTATATCCTACTATGCAATTGACTTTTTGCAGATTTTCCTCATTTTCGTTGTGTAGACAAATTCTACTAAATATAGAGCATGATATGATGGTGGATAATATAACTTTCAAATCTTACTTTGTTTACTACCAGAGTTGCAAATATAGCAATATATGTATATATATATATGTACATATATGGGACCTTATAATTGAAAATGAATATAGAGTTTTCTACACAGACACAAGAAACTTTTATCTTGACTGCTAACAACATTAGATCAACCTTCTACCTCCTCCAGACGTCCAAATAATATCGTATAATGACTATGATTACTGAGTGATTGATGGGTGTAGCGCGATACAACTATATTTTCCCTGTTAGATTAAACGTTGTAAATTAAAAAGGGATGAAGGAATGAAGTAAGGGAAATGAGAATTAAATTATTTAAACCTCAAAGTAACGTCTGTCGTAGGTGTTTTACAATTTGAAAAAAAATGTAAACACAATGAAAATGATAATTATATAAGGTAAAGACTTTATTGACCACTTGTCAACTGACCTTGACAGGTTTTGATTTGTAATTTAAAATTGGAATACGTATCGCAGATTGGGTACCCAATTTAGGAAAAACTTAAAATTACGATAGCTATGATCCTAGTAACATTGATTACTTAGCGAGTTGGTTAAGTCCACCTCGTGCCAATGTTAGGATGGTTGTGCTTCGACCAAAGTATCTTTGCAATTAAGTGATCGGTTTTCTTGCTCTAGTGTCAATTTGTGCTTTCCTTTTCAAGTTGCTTCCCATCCCGCTTTCTACCCAGATAGCCTGAAACATGTGTCTGAGGTGGCTTCTTTGGCGAACTTCGGCGTTATTATTAGTAGTAGTCCTAGTAGTAGTAGTAGTAGTATTACAAGCATCACTTCTCCAATACCACCCAAGTACTCAATTCTGAAGGATGGTGCTTTCATAAGCTATAGAAGTTATAACACATTCATTAATCTTAAATAAATTTTTACAATTAAAATATTTTGGTTTAATTGAAGTGTATGTTTGCATAAGTGCTTATTTCTTCTGAATCCTCTTCTAAGCTAATCTAAAGTATTTAATGTCGACATTTATTTGCAGCAGTGCAACCCGCGCAATTCCTGTGGTAAACACTTCGGCTTTACGAATTTTCTTCAACTTTTTAAATTTTCGTAATGTTCTGCATGTTTCTTTGCTTTATACTTTGCTTTAAATAATTTCAAAATATTTTGTCATTTTACTCTTTTCAATTTTTTTTTACCGTTTACTGCTGTTGCATGCTCGTCACTGCCACTTTCTAAACAACGTTATAACATTGTTTACTGGTAAATAACAAACATTAGTGAAGAAAGTAAAATGTGTAAAAGTCAGTAATTAAGGACTCAGCAAAGAAACTGATGCTATAGTACATGGTATTTTATTAATGGAATGTTAAAAAAATAACTGGATACGTCTTTCTTGGTCTATTCCATGTTAAAAAACAAAGAGGAATAAATATATAGTTTACAGTGAATAACCTTTATTTTAAAAGGAAATATCTTTTATTCTTTTTTGTGTGGAATGGCAAAAACTCTTTATTGTGAACTACATATTAGTCAGCATTGAAAATACTATAAGTTTACATAACGGATATAGCATTGACGCGTACTTCATTTGGTTCATATTATGTATTTAAGTTCGAAGGCCTTTATATAAATTGTGTGCAAGATCGTTTCCAAGAAAATGTTCGCAAGTTTAAAATCGTCGATCAGGAATATTTCTAATTTAGTCACCTAACTTGTTTAACTTGTAATTGACTGTACATTTTTTAAGCAATCGCAGCTTGTGAAAAATACATACTTCGAAAGATATAATTATTTTGATTGATTTCAAGGTTTGCCGAGTCACATGTATAAAGTCGTGGTTAATTTACCACAATCTTTAGTTTCCACGCACATACTCCTTCTCTATAAGTAATTATTTTATTATATAACTGTTACAACGAAAGATCCTACACAAACATCATAAAGTACATCCACGATAGAATTAAAAAATGAGTGACTTGAAAAATAAGGTTGCAATGGTGACAGGTGCCAGTTCTGGAATTGGAGCAGGAATTATTAGGGAACTGTTACAAACAGGAATGAAAGTAAGTAATCTTTAACACATATAGTGTGAAACAATAATGCGAAATGCTTCGATATTGTCTTTGTTATTGGCAATGTAGAAGTATTCTTCATACAAGAACTAGGTATTCCTAAACTTATTTTGAAATATACAAAGCGATTTTACATAAGATTACATACTAACGCATTTTTGTAAATGTAACGCCATATATGTATGTATGTCGAACGTATTTAGTTTATATTATTATAAAATGAATACGATTACCCAAACCGAAACTTAATTGTTTTGTAAATATTTAGACGATTGTTTTTACTGTATTCTCTTGGTGTAATTATAGATAGATGGATTTAACACTTCGCTTTCCACTTTGGATATTCTGTATTTATTATTTTAATCAGAGATAATCTTTGGCAATGTATCAAATATTTCGTTTTTAAAGTGAGATTTGTGCTTTATTACTATATTTTAAAAATTTTGAGTTGCCTATAACATCTTACGACATGCATGGCGAGTGTTCTATAACGAAACCTAATCCTTTTGCAGGATATATAGAATTTCTAGTGTCCTGCTCTAACTTATAGTAGCTCGTGTATTAATAAGTCTAAAATATATAAACGAGACAGAATAAAAGGATGGAGCAAATCAAGTCCTTTAGATTACATCCGAGACATAGATAAAATCATATTTCTACAGAAATACTCCTAAACTGTAAATTGTTAGATGTATAATAGACACTTTCAACTGCAACAAAGAAATCAGATTTTTAACATTTTTATGTTGTAATTTTTATTCTCTTTCGTTTGAGTTTTCGAAGAAAAAAAATCTATGACAAATCCGTCTAAATTTGGAGAATATTGCAGATTTTGCTTTTTTAGGTTTGTAACTTAGAACATCCACAATTTTTTAGTAGAATGTAAAGACCAAACCTACCTAATTCAGACTTTGCTAAATACAGCATTTTAAATGAGAAAATACAGGGAATTACACTGTTACAACCAGTTATTATATAAGATAATTTCGCCTTTTGCATAACTAATGTCTTTTCGAATATTAATAATTTACTATCTTATGTATTAAACTATGTAATCAAATAAATAAACGTCTACCTTTAAATGAAAATTCTTTGAAGAGTGAAAGGTATTTGAATTTACTCTGCACATATTTGGATGCAATGCAGATGATCTACCATTAACCGTAATACTATTTGATTTCACCATCAAATTGTACCATTCATTTTGCCTTGAGCGATGACCGTAGACCTTTTTATGAACACCCATATCTCCAGACTTACGAGGGGAGGTTCAGAAGTTCGTGGAATGGAAGGGATGGAGTGGGGATAGGAGCGCTCGCTAGATGTCATTCTGATTGGCGACTTATCATTAGTATATAAGTTAAGTTGCAACCCTATGGCGTCAGTTGTTTACGAATAGTTGCCTGCTAAACAAGTCAATCCGGAAGAAAACTGAAACTATGGAGGAAATTGAACACCGTGCTGTGATAGAGTTCCTTACAACGCAAGGAAAGAACGCTCAAACCATATTGAATGAAATGGAAACCGTTTATGGGGAACAGTGCCCTAGTAAATCAATGATTTAGAAGTGGCACGGTCGTTTTAAACATGGTCGGAAGTCGATTGAAGACGACCCTCTCTCAGGACAGCCACTTGAGGCCACCACCTCAGACATCGTCGAAAAAGTGCAAAACTTTCTACTGCAAGATGCCCGTTTGAAGGAAAAACAATTATCTGCATTACTTCGAGTATCAGATACCACCATTTTGCATATCCTACATCACCACCTGGGTATGACAAAAGTCAGTGCAAGATGGGTAGCGAGAATGCTCACGCCGCTGCAGAAATAGCAGCGCGTCTGTGTGTCCAAACAATTTTTGGAGCTGTGTGGAGACAAACCTGCACAGAGCGGATTGTTACCTTGAGCCTGAGTCCATGCAATGGCGTAAAAAGGGGACACCACCGCCAAAGAAATTCAAAGTGTCAGAATCGGCTGGAAAGTTGATGGCTACTGTTTTTTGGGATTGTGAGGGGATATTATTGATTGATTACAAAGAAAACGGTAGGAGCATAACCGGAGAATATTATGCAGCGATATTAGAAAATTAAAGGAGGTCATCGAGGAAAATTGACCAAGGATGTGTTGCTCTTGCATGACAATGCGTCAGTTTTCCGACGACAATGAGGTAAAGGAGGCAACTTTGGCCCATTTTGAGGCGAAAGATAAAAAATATTTTTATGATGGTTTAGAAAAATTAATTCATAGATCTAATAAATGTATTGTGCTTAAGGGTGATTAAATTGAAAAGGAAAGATAGATTTATTGTTTTATTTTATTTAAAAACCTTTCATTCCACGAACTTTTGGACCTCCCCTCGTAGACTATTTTCTTTTTGGATACGTTAATAAAAAGCATTTGAAAATTTTGGAAACCTACGTGAATCAGTTTTTGCATCATTATGTAGCATTTCAAGCCGTAATTTACATAGCAGGGTTATGGAAATATATTAATTTAACGGTAATTTTGTTATTAGTCGAATAAGCGAAATTCTCTTCCTAGACATGTGGACTGTAGCAGTGGGTAGTACTTTCACATTTGCCACTTATCTGAACGTTTTGTTTATTATTGATATACTAATTAAATTAAAAGCGAAATTAATGATTGGTCTATTTTCCAAATGTTAAAAATATTTCAGATTTTAGATACTTGTCTTACTTTGGAACATAAAGCATGTCTAATCATCTTTTCCCTAAAGGAACCAATGACATTTGCGTTTGCAATAAAAATCACAGCCAACTACAAATTAAAATTGATATTTTGAATATGATAATATTTCAAAAAATCTATGTCTCTGTTGCGTCTAAGGGAATATTATATTTCTGAAGGCTATAAGAGACCAAATTATCTCGATGTTGAAGAGATAGGCAATAACGGAATTAGATAAAAAATGTTGTTCATCTAAAAAAACGTTAGGCTTAGATAAGGCAATAGCTTTAGGTAATTGACGCAACATGTCATGAAACACAAAGATTTTTGCTGCATTACCAAAAATTAAGCAACATCACCTCTTTCTGTAAATGTACTTTAAATTTACATTGTACATTGGAATGTGAAATATCCAATATTGCACGAACCATAATTATTTCAGTGGAATATAGCGAAAAGAATTTTGCGTAAATATTTCTAAAACAATTCGTGGTCTACATGAATAAGTTTTGCACGTAAGTTTATGTAGATCCATTCTATATACATATTTCAAAATAGTTTTATATTGTAGAATCCACATGCATCTGTAATGTTTGTGTTGTTGCCCGTTCCGAAATTTAAATATTACCTAAACCCATACTTTCCCAATGTACAATTGAAATTTTAGGTTGTTGGTTTAGCTAGACGCAAAGCCAAAGTTGAAGAGCTTGGAAAGTATTACGATGGAAACCTATTTGCCATAGAAGCTGATATAACTAAAGAAGATAATATAGTTAATGCAATTAAATGGACTGAGAAGAATGTAGGTCCAATATATGTTCTTGTTAATAACGCGGGTGTGGCACACTTTTTGCCAATTGATGAAACCGATACGGAAAAAATTATGCAAACTTTGAATACTAATCTCTTAGCTGTTACTGTACTTACAAGAGAGGTCATTAAAAATATGAAAGCCAACAGTATTGATGGAATCATAATAAATATTAATAGTGTCGCCGGTCACCATATTCCAGCCATTCCAGGACTGTCTATTTATAATGCTTCGAAGCATGGAGTTACAGCATTTACAGAATCGATTAGGATGGAACTCGCTAAATCGGGGAGTAAAATCAGAATAACGGTTAGAGTAAAATTTCCATTCTGATGGATATTTATTTACATTTCGTTTGTTGTAGAGCTTAAGCCCTGGTATGGTGCAATCAGAAATGACTAAGAATATTTTAAATGATAATCCACATTTGACGAGTGAAGATATTGCAAAAGGAATAAAATATATTATTACGCAACCAACACATATAAATGTGAGTATTAGTAAGTTTCATTATTGTCATTCTATTGAATTGCATTCCATTTTCTTTAGTGATAATCTCTAATGAGTGAAAGTTTTAAGATTTATTACGAGGGTTGTGCGCAAAATAAGGATCCCAAGGAGCTGTAATAACAAGGAATGCTGTTATACGGGATCCTCCTCTGTCGTCCTCCTTTTCCTTCTCTCAGCCCCCACCTCGCTGCCTGTGACGCTCAGCGTTGGCCATCTTGGCTTAGCAGACGTTAGAGATGGAGTTCCCACTCGCTTTTTCCGCTATGTCCGAATTGCGCTCTGTGATTCGTTTTTAATGTACAAAAAACACTGCGCCGGTGGAAATTCATTCCCAACTGTGTGAAGTCTACGGACAAAAGTGTATGAGTGTATAACACGCGCGCAAATGGTGTAGAGAATTCAAAGATGGATGTATAAATGTCCATGACGAACAGCGTTCTGAACAGTCGTCGGTTTCGGATGAAACCATTGCAAAACTGGAAGAAGCAATGCTGAAAGATCGAAGGGTGACGTTTTAGGAGATCTGCGAGATAACCCTTGATGTTAGCAAGACCTGCATTGTCAAAATTTTGGCAGACGAGTTAGGGTATGCCATGGTGTTGGAACGGCTTGGACGCCGGAAGCGAGACAACAATTCCATCAGTGGAAATATCCAGAATTGTCGAAGCTTAAATAAACACTATCTGGTGTTTATTAAATTCCAGAGTGAAGGCGAACGTGTTTTGGAACAGGAAGTGCTTATTGTTGTGCGAATTCACGGCTTCCGGTACAATAATTAATACGTACTGCTATTGTGACACGTTGAAGAACCTAACGATTCAGAACAAGAGGAGAGGCATGCTCACGAAGAGAGTGCGATCTCATCACCAAATTTGGATGGGATACTGTGAGACACCCGCACTACAGCCCAGACATAGCCCCAAGTGACTACCATCTCTTCCCTGAATTGAAGAAAAACTTAAGTGGGACGCATTTCAGAACAGGAGAGGAGCTGAAAGAAGAGGTTTTAAGTTCGCAGCTATGATTTAGACATAAAGAAAATGGTACACCGCATGCAATATGTGTCGATTTTGTCGGCGATTATGTTGAAAAATAGGGAAATGTAAAATTACGTCGTACTGCGTATAGAAGTTTATCAGTTATTTTAAATTAATGATGTAATTTAATATTCCCAGTATCAAGCAATAGAAAACTGACGAAAAAACGTACCTATCGCATTTCTATATAGACATATATATATATATATATATATATATATTGCTGATGGTATTTTAATTCGAAGGAAATTTGAATGTCAGCTTCTGGCATGACTAAACAATGACGTGCGTTTAAACATAAAATACAACCATATGAAGGTTAATTACAAACTTGATAGGTACCTAGAACTTGTTTTAAGGATTGAAAGTGTAAAACATATGTCCTATTAAAATTTTAGGAAAGCAGACACCTGTGCCTGCCACGCCACCGAGGCAGTTGAAAACAAAACTTAGACATACATAGCTAAAATTATTTGTAAATGCAGAAATAACAGATACAGTGTTTGCCGTGGTCCATAAAGCAGGCTAATTGAGCAAACATCGATGTCCGCCATAACATTCAACCTATTAATGCCTTATAATTTTGTATTTTCAGGTTGCCGAAATAACACTCCGACCAACTGGTGAAGTCGTATAAACATTGAACTAAGAAGCATTTACCATTGGATTTTTATACACTATTTTATTTGGTCAAACCGTTTTTAATATCTTGCCGGGTTGATTGAATCAATTGTTCTATAAATTAGAAACGTATGCATATTAAAGAATTTATAGGTTGCGGTACTTTGAAATATGTCTTGTGTATAACTTTTCTAATAAAATCAGTATCTATGTTTGTTATTTGCAGTTATTTTTTGTATCGTGTGTTCAGGTGTGCTTTAAATTAAATAAAATTTTAAACAATTAATGTTCAAAGGTATATTATATTCATTTTGATGTTTTGAGAATTGTTTAAACCACGTGCATTGCATTGAATACGTAGCAAACAACTTCGTAATAAATTAACCTTAAGAGTTTATATTAAATAAAAGATATGTAACAGATGTTCAGAAAAATGCGCAGTCAAGGTAGTCCATGGCAATTTGAACTCATGTTTGATATTGAATACGACAAAATGATACTTTTATTAAACACGATTTTCTAGGTTACTGAACGCACAAATATCACTTTGTGTCGAAAGATATTTCCATTTGCAAGTAATTGTAACATTGCATGAAATTTCATTAAAATGGGATATTAATTAAGAAAAATTAGTCAAGTAATCATCTTAGTAGGTGGGAATAATTAATTTGCACCTCTTCACGAGATAACTTAAAGTGGAAGAAATTAGAAATACAATCGTATTCGCACGCTGTTCATCCGTTGGTAATGCATAAAACAATGTGAAATTGACGGAAACAAAGATTTTATTCATCTTATAAGGGTATGATATTTATTATTACTATTATTACTATTAATTTTGGATAAATTATTCTAAAAGAATGACTTTAAATAATTTCAAAGAATCCTCTTCATACGATGCAGAATGTAGTCTTTGAAATTTCAATGAAATTAATTTTTCGTATAGTCTTTTGATATATCTTAAAAGTAAATATAACAAGCTATAGTTGTATAAATTGACCTCAATAATTCATGCTACCTGTAGTGTATATAGCTATAAGTTATATAGAATAGAGAGAGAGGGCGCCAACAGTCATAAACAAGGGTTCTTGTCGTTACAAGGTTGGCAATACCAGATCAAGATAGTTAAGTTACTCTTAGTTATAAGGCAATAAGAAACAATAAATTTCTTAAGTCAATACGTTTATTGTTGATTTAAACCTAAGTTTCGCTAAGGAGACGACACTACCAAAGATATTTTACCGAATTAGGGTACTTCTAATTTAGTTAATTTTCTCTATACTCCCTGGTACTTGTTACTTCTTTTCTTAAAGATGCCCGAAATCAGGCAGTATAAGATCAAGAGATTTTCAAAGAAACTCATGATCGCTGTTGAACCTAATAAACTAATAAAACAATTACCAAACACTTTTCGTATTATATTTGTTATTTCATTCCCCGTATAAGCTGGGACGCCATGTTGTTGAAAGTAATTCAAAGTTAGTTCATCATGACGAAGCTGATTAAAGAAAACCGAGTATTCCTTATCGTTGTATTTCTGTATTGAAAGTAACATTAAAAAATTGAAAGCAGCTTCTTAACGTGACGAAAATTGCTATCCACGCATTTGCAAAGTCAAAAACTTCATTAGGGGATACGTCAGGCAAGTACAGGCAATGAGATATTAAATCAATATTCTTTTCCTTCAAATAATCAATTATTTGATGTGCTCTGTCATAATGAGGGATGATACGACATTTTCGGCTGTTTTTCTTTTTTAATTTCATCGAAGACTTCTGGCAAACAACTTATTGTATACTATTCATCGTTAACTGTTGTTCAATCCTCTAAGGAAATTGTTACGATATATCCAGTACAGTCGAAGAAATAAACGATAAATTTTCTTGGAAGTCCTTCATGAGCAAACAACTTTTGAAGGATTCAGTTCATCTTGGAATATTCAACCTGCTTTCGATTTATACGAATATATCCAACTTTTGTTATCAGTTACGACATTGTATGTGGATTTTGCAGTTCCTCGATCGATTTTTTTGGGCATTTTCTTACATTAATTCACCTGAGCTTTTCTCAGCTTGGGTTAAATTATCCGTAATCCATTCGGAAAAGATCTATTCCACTGCTAAATGTTCATGCAAAATCGAATATACTGCAGTTTTAAATATGCTTAAAAATGCCTCTATGCCACTGCAAGTCGTATTCCCACCTTCTTCAATCATCTTACGCATAGCATCGGTTTTTTTGGAATAACAATCGATTTTGGTCGACCCTCTCAAAATTTTGTAATTAGTCTTTTTTAATGGTGCTTCCAAAACTACCAAAAGTTGAACTAAGTAATTCTATAGAGTATTGCCTTTCACAAAACTGCTTTTATTAATTAAAATCACAGTAAATAAACTATTCGGTCAATTTTTAAACTGTCACTGTTTTCACACTAACAAATGTCAAATTTTACAAGAATAGTTATAGCGCATCTCAATAGCGGTACCTAGTAGTCGTTTGTAAAAACATACAAAAATATTGAAAATGTCCACAACAATATGTAATCATAACTACAGAAGGATTTTGAAGGGCTTACTTTAATGTTATATAGTTCGTTTAGTGCCTTTGTTTCAATTCTATTCCTTGTGTCGAAGATTTCCGCTTGCGTTAGGTTTTTTTATTAATTTTACCAGCAAGTAAGCCATTCTTAGCTCTTGTACTACTATGAATATTTATTAATTAACAAGATAAACTGCCAGAGCCGCGGGTGCACATAAAAATGATAAATCCAATCACCTGTTTCAAAGGAGTATATACAAACATAACCTCTTTTGCTCACTTCAAAAAAAAAAAAACCTCAGAAATTGTGGCGAAAAATATTTCAGCCACGAAAACACGTTTAAATTGGACAGAACACCTGTTACCGATATTCATCGTTCCAAAGGATTTAATCTAAATTATCGTAAAGCGTGTCCAAGATGGGTTTTCATGCGATGGGTCCGTTAAAAGAGTTTTGTCGTGGCACCAAGCTCGAAGACGACAAAGCGATGAAGAAAGCACAAACGGCTCCATCAGCAGTCAAGTATTTTTGTCGCGGGAATTAATAAGCAAACAAAATGATGTCATAAGTGCCTAGATGCCAATAATAATGGTAATAATCTATGCTTTCCCATTTCTCAGCAGATTTCGCCAATTACAGGGGGCGTCAGTCGTTCACGAGTTATTATTAATGAAGATTACGTGGAAAAGTTTTAAAATTTAATTGTGATTGAATAAAACACCTACATGTCGTCTTTAATCGTATTTATCAATCAGGAGTTCATAAGATGTTTACGTAAGAATATTCGATGTTACGCAAAAATCAATCTATTTATGAAAATAGAAAGTATCGCCACCGAAAACTAGCGCCTTGCAAATATTACACACTTAAGATAATTTAAAGGTATCACTAATATAAATTTAATGCTGTATTGATGTACAAGATCTTCCATTTAGATTGCAGTGAAGCTGATAAAATTCAAACGATCATATTACTGATTTGTAAAAGCTCTGGTGATACCTAAAATATTAACTTCTGCAAGAAATCAAATTTTAATAAATTACGTAACAGCTTTGTTAAGGACTTAACATTGTTTTTTTGTATTTTATAAATTTTTTTTTACTATTATGTATTTTATCTTCTTTGCATTATTATTTTCATTTAGAATATTACTTTATTTTCATTTTTATATTTATTTATTTTTTGCTCTCTTATATACAATTTTATTTTAATATGTATGTACATTACGCATTGTATATGTATGCAAGTCAGCCGTTCGCATTACGCTAGCTAAAACTGCCTAATTAGAAATCATTCACTGCAACGTCGTCGGATATGTAATGGGAGTTTTCTTAAAATTTAAGGTACACAAGCATAGGCAGTCGTCTCCCGCGCGACGGTCGAGGTATTAGCGATCGTGCACTCTCGGTCACCTTTCGTGCCTCGTCGTAACGTGTACAGTAACGTCGTCGTAAGATTATTAGAGATTTCTAAGATTTTCTAGTTTTGGCGGGAATCGTCGAGGACGTTGTCTATACATTTATTTCTGGCGGGGAGTCATTTGGTAACGTCGTCGGACCACATGTATAGATTTTTTAATAAGTACAAATTCTCGATTTTCTATCATCGTACGTCGAGGCTACTGTGTCCATTGTCGTCTATACATATTTTTAGTCTTCAGTTAAGTTTGTGTCGGAAATTATTTTGGTGAGATTGTCGGCGCGCATGTATAGACCTCCTCTACAAGTACGATCACTCCGCTTCTTGCTGACGGTCGTTGCGGCCGCAGCGCCCGTTGTCTTTTGTACGTTTGTTCGGTCCTTGTCGTATCAGGACTTAGAAATTTTTCATTTAGTTGCTCGTCGTAGCGGACGTGTGTCACGAGCCAGTTTTCTTATGTAATGTCGGCATCATCGCTCCGTTTTACTTGTCGGTGCACAGTTCGCACATTTGCTGGTTACTGGATTTTTCCCTTCTTTGGGGCGCAGTAGTATAGAGCTAAAGATTGAACATAGCGTAATATTTCAAACGAGAACGCCTGGGTAGCTGTGACATTACTTTTGTATTGAGATCGGCTATTATCGCTACTGTCGCCCTCGACCAGGCGTTCAAGCTCTAAGAGATAGGGTGGGTTCCCCTATAAATGTGAATATAACAAATGTATTTGGTCAAGTACAAATACATGCCAATAATACAGGGCCAAGTCCCTTAGGCAAATTTAAAACAAGGAAAGTATATTAGGCTCCCGGAAAGGGACATATAAATAAGCATAGCACCGAGGTGCGCTTATAAATTTAAGAAATAAATAGGGTTGGCTCACCTATAAAAAGGTAGTGGTGCATGCAAACAGATAGAGGCATTAGTACATGCCTCTGACAAAGCTTCAGCGGAAGCATATAAGAGTTTAACCTTTTAAACAGAATTAAGACATGGCTTTGCAACGTACATGCTGAGGCATTACTTTATGTTGCTACCAATGAAAATACATATACAAATGCTAATGTACATTACATGTATAAGAGAGCTCGAATAACTGCAATTATTGCAAATCTATATATCTTACGTACATCGTACATGTACATAGGCAAGAGTGAAACCGTGTAACCATTTCATTTTAAATATATTTTTGCGCATGCGCATTGAGTTTCACTGTACAACCTCTCCTCTAGTAAATAAGCGAACATACTCTACAAGTAAGTATTGGTCAAGTAATTTAGGAAATTACGAGCAGGCTACAGCGGCGTTGTTCTTCAAACCAGGAGAACGTAACAAGCTTAGTAATAAAAAATACAATGAAACTAAAACTATGACTGCATACCGTCGACTATCCCAAATACGAATTTATCAAAATACATAAGATAGTCGAAGCGGTTGTCGCGTTCCGCCGTGTCACTAGGTTTTTTTGCCCCTAACGTTTCGCGAACAGCTGCGGTTCGCATTTTCAAAGTTGTTCGCGAAACGTCAGGGACAAAAAAACCTAGTGACACGGCGGAACCCGACAACCGTTACGACTATGACAAACGGCCGTGAAGGTTTGAGATAATACATAAGATGTTCCGTTAAACAAATGTAATTTTCGTACAATGCTTTCTATTGAAACACCAACTATGCTCACAAATAATATTACAAGATAGACCTTATAATCGCATGCAGTATTCTTCTAACATTTTTTAATCTGATGATATAGCAGATATATATATATATATATCTGTGACATACCGCATTGCGAATAATGGTTTGATATATTTCAAATTCTTGTTTGTTCTAATTAGTTAATCTAATTACCCCTTACTAATAACTCCTAAATTTCTTCATTCATTATTTCTTAGAGTTCTGGATTTTTAACATTTCTTTTTTTATTTTATTTTGTTGTATCGTTGCTCCTTTTCAACATTTGCGAGCTTGTTTTTACTTTTTCCTTTCTACATTACATCTTTTTCTTGATTCTATTTTGTATGTAACAGACAATAATTTTTTAAACATATATTACATCATTGATATTTGCTTATTTATATATTGTATTATTTTATGTTTGTTGTATACAGAATATATACAATACTCATTATTGAAAATGTAAAGAAAGTGTAACGCAAAAAGGTAAGAATATATTAGAGAATACGAAAAAAAGGCAGAAGCATTTTCACGAAATATTAAACGAAGAAATTCAAACGCTGAAAAAAAAAACAAATGGAGAAAAGATAATAACTAAGACATTATTACAGCACGTACTAATTTATTATAATACACAGCGGCTCCGCATTTATAATGCACATTGTTAATAAAGAGCAAAAATGGTTATTAAGATGTTCAAGCGTGATGATGCAGTGCGCAGGCACTACGTTTTGATGTTAATTACAATAGTTCTCCAAGTGGTCTTATTATTAAATCAGTCACCTGAAAAAACAAAAATCACAACGAATAAGAATTTTATTTCAATAGTTATTTATTATAATAAGCTTACTTGAACTTCTAATGGGTTACTCAGAACATACACGACAGCATTCGCGATGTGTTCACCTTCCAAAATTGGCGTTTCCTTCACATATTGATTGTGTTCTACCTCTGATTCGTCTTTATATTTAAAAATCATCTCAGTGTCTACTAATCCCGGGCTAATACTCTGAAAATGTGTACATATAAGCGGGGTATAATAAGTAAATTTACAAATGTGTAACTT
This sequence comes from Trypoxylus dichotomus, assembly GCA_023509865.1. Taxonomy (NCBI): domain Eukaryota; kingdom Metazoa; phylum Arthropoda; class Insecta; order Coleoptera; family Scarabaeidae; genus Trypoxylus; species Trypoxylus dichotomus. Next base: position 49,601,484 of record CM042078.1, read on the forward strand.
ACCGATATTCTGATTCTGGTGCCTTCTTTTGCTAATTCCAATCTGGTTAATTCGGTGAATGCCGTGACTCCAAATTTAGAAGCCTGATAAATCGTCGTTCCCGGCATATTTAAGTAGTAATGCCCGGCGATGCTATTTATATTGATTATAGAACCAGTAATGCCTTCACTCTTCATTATTCTGATAGCTTCCTTAGTAGTTATTGCGAGCGCTAGAAGATTTGTATCCAATAGCTTTTGCCAGTGGTCGACATCTGCATCAAAAATAGTTTTATTGCAAATTATCCCGGCGTTATTGATGAGAACGTGAACTGGGCCAACATTCTCCGTTGTCCATTTGAAGGCGGATAGAATTTCTTCCTTCTTCGTTAAATCGGTTTTAATAGCAAACAATCTTCCCGTATAACCGTCACATAATTCTTCTACTTTTTCCTTGCGGCGGGCTAACCCAACAACCTTTAAACATATATTGAAATACGTAATATATCGAAATTATACGTTATAGATATGTTCTGCTTAAATCGTTACAATTAGTACGATTTAAATTGGAAGAAACTTGCGCAGAAACCAATTTGCGCCCAACATATATAGAGTTAGACTCATGACATCTAAAGCAGCTGTACTTTTCTCGTGTAAACCTTTACCTACAAATATTGATTATCGATAAACTATTTGTTCTTGATTAGCATTTGTTATTGTGGAGCATTTTCTTATATATCATTTCTATGTTATACTCCATCGTGCTTGAAATCAGTTTTCTTTTAAATTACATCGCGTGTTATATAATATAGTTATGTGTAGAGACAGGATTATATGCAAAGTCATATTTCATTTTTTGCATATCTTTAATTATAGTCTATATATAGATGTGCATATTTAAGCATTTCTATGCATATCTTTACAAAAGTTGCATATATTGCATATTTAGGCTTTTTCTTAGTAAAAATTCCTAGTAATTCCTAATGTAGATCGACAACGGACAGTTCTTAGAACGATAAATCTTTCACATTGGTTTCTCTTATACTTTTTTTCCAAGAACTGCACGTGTTTAATTTCGCCTAGCAAAAGGGATGTGGTAAATACGTTTTATTATTATTAATTCCCAATCGGATCTGTGTAATGCATTAATTTCGTCTAACATACCATTAGCAATGTTAATTTGAAATCATCTCTGCAAAAATATTGCATATACCTGACAAAAAACTTCAAAAAAGAAATAATGTGGCAATTGCCTAATTCGTTCAAGAAGGTTTATCAAATTTCTTTTTACCTAGAAGTATACCTTGTGAAAAAATTTTACTAGTATTGTCCGACGCTGGACTATACATGAATAAAGCCGCGCAAAATTTAAAAATTTTTAAAAGCACCTTTACGAATTCAATTTTAAGGAGCGACTTCCCGGTGTTAAGTTGCCTCCTGAACCGATTATTACGAGATGGGGTACATGATTAGACGCTGCATTTTTTTACCCCGATAATTTTGAAGGAATAAAAAATGTAATTCTTGAAGAACTGCTACAAAACCTGTAGTATATTAAGTCAAATTATAGCTTTGCTTCAAGTTACATTCGTAAACTAGAAACGCAAGTGATGTCGTTCTCGGAATCAGTCGAAATGGTAGACGAATTTGATATGCTATGTAAGAAGGTTAAAGGTACAATAGGTAATTCTATATACGATAAATTTAAAAAAGCGATAAATAAAAATGCGGCGTATTTGAAATTGAACAAAGTTAAGAAAATTTTGGAAGGTGAAGCAGTAAACGATTTCGACTCTAATTTTAGTTTAGAATGTATTGCAAAGTTAAAAAATGCACCAATTATATCTGTGAATGTTGAAAGAAGTTTTTCTATTTCGGAACATATGTATTCTGATAGAAGACAAAACTTTCTTTTGCGCAATTTGGAAAAACATTTAGTTATAAATTGGTTTAGAAATATGTTGTAAAAAAATGTTGTGCAATGAAGTTAATGTTTAAATTTTTGCTCTTATTTATTTCATGTAAAAATTTTGTATATTGTGGCAATTTTTTGGATATATGCCCCAGGTTTGTGCACATTTTCTCAAAAATCGATGCATATATTCCAGTTTCCCTTTGTATATAATCCGGTCTCTAGTCATAACATTTTTGCATACGATTAACATTTTCATATTTCTATTTTATTGTGGATGTATTATGTGTATATGGTTATTCTTTTATCCTATAAGTATATAGACTGATAACCAAGGAACTTATAATCAAATTCAAAATATTGAAAATAATACCTGCAATTTTTTGGAATTTTCATGTTTTGACAAGGTAAATATATGTTTTGAGAATGATACACGCAAAACCATTGCACATTACTATTATATAATAGATATGAATATCTGAATTATAAAATAAAATTAATGTGCCAAGTAATGTACTCGATATTTTTAAGATGATCTTTACATACTCGTGCGCAGGTAGATTCCTTCCTATTTTAATCGTACTCTACAGCATAGTTTACTTTTGCATAGCATCGAGTAACTTAAACTACTTCATTGTTCATTATATGTCTCCCATAATTAAGTCTAATTTATGTCAGTAGAAATGCGTCTTAAAAATATATCATTGAGAACAAATGAATACTTCAGCTTGTAATGTAAACGTGCAATCACGGCACTATCGCAAGTTAAATCTTATAACCTTCTCTTTATTTAGTTTCCTAAAACCTAATAAATAGCAAAACTTTACAAACAACTATTTTGATAAATACGAAGTACATTTTTTCATTACCTTCATCCCAGCTTCCAGGAATCTAACTACAATTAGGGCTCCTATTCCTGAACTCGCCCCCGTAACAACAGCCACTTTGTCTTTGTATTGTTCCATCTTCTGTAAATTACCGTCAGTCAAGTATTAGCACTATACAACGAAATGTACAATAAGCGTAAAGTATCGAATAGAATTAAGAGGAGACGTATAGTAACTTTACACAATAGTCATATTTTAATAGAAGATGCTAACTGTTACGTAATTTTTGCATATATTATTATTATGTTATATACTTTTTCTCTTCTATTTGATAAAGTGTTGCAGTCGCTGTTCGATAACTATAAAAAAGTAATATATTGAACTAGAAAGTTTTTGGAAAGAACTTGACTACTTTATAGCAAAATATAGGAAAAAAAAGCGATAAAATAAACATTGCCGATAGCCATCGTGTAAAATGAATAGCGCTAATCGTGTAAATCTTATCGTCGATCAAATATCATGCCATGCTGGACAGATTACATGGTGGGACTTTGTGTTCCAGCAAGACAACGCTGCTATCCACGGTATTCAAATTGTAAAAGATTATTTTCGAAAAAAGGAAATATTCTTGAGTGGCCGGCCCGTTCCCTTGACGTGAATATGATCGAAAATGCCTGGATTATCTTAGCACGTCGTGTATACAGCACCGGAAGACAATTCGATTCAATTCAGGAATTAACAACCAGTATTTTAATTGAAGGAGAGCGTATAGGACAAAAACTTATACAACACACTTTGCTAAAGAGGATGCTTGAAATCGAAGAGAACCGAGGCGGTTCAACGCACAATTATAAATTATTTATAAATAATTAAATTATTTTACGTACATGTTTATAAACTTTAATTAAATCATGCCTTGTACTTTTGACGTACCTTTATTTCGTCAATAACTCCAAAATTATCCTTGTATTGAGTATTTTTGTCCCAAATAGTGATAGAGATAATGAAATTTGTTTATCATATATAAAAGAAATATCCAAACTTGATATACTTAACAAAACAATTAAGTTTCCTTAATAAATGTAGTGTCCTATAATAGTTGTATGTATAACTGCCAATTCATAAAATTCTACCAGTATAGAACTGAGACACAGTTCTTTTCAAAATATAAAGAAATAACTTACAACTTTCTAAATACTTTTATTACGAAAAAGTAGATACCATTAAATAAAATATCTTATATGCAAATAAATTAATCAGGTCTGTAATGATAATATTTAAGAGGCTACCTGTCAAACTGAATTTAATTCACGCATAATGTCTAAGATTAGTTCGTTGTTTAAACATAGATTTGGTAGAAGAGTTTGTAACAATTACATTTATTTATAAAGTATGAGCTCTGCTTATTGTTCGAACATGAATGTAATTGAAGTATAAAAATTGAATTCAAGTTTTGTCGGGTTTCACCACATCGCTATGTTTCTATTACCTGGCGTTTCGCGAGCAAAGGCACTATGGCACCTTTGAGAACGCGAATCACAATTGTTCGCAAAACGCCAGGGAATAGAAACATGGCGACACAGTGGAACGCGAGAACCGTTGGGACAATAACAAATAGCGGTGGAACAGTGTGACACTATTTAAATTAAAGTAATAAACACAAGATCTAGGTACGTGTATACGTACACTAGGGTGACAGAATAAAATAGACACCTACTAATTAAAAAAAGATTCTATTCTCGTTATATATACAAAATATTTTAAAATTTTTAAATTAGACTAATATTTTGTCGATCCACCTTTACTTGCGTGAAGTGCTGCGACTCGTCGTGGCATAGAATCTATTAAATGATTAATGGCGTCTTCCGGAATATTTAACCACTCTTCTGTAACAGCTGCCACGAGTTCTTCCTTGCTGGGTTTTCGGGGTCGTTTCGCCATATTTGTCTGGATTATATGCCAAACATTCTCTATCGGATTCATGTCTGGTGATTGGCCTGGCCATGGTAAAATCCGAATCCCCTGTTCCTCTTTCCATGTGGTTGTTGTTCTTGCTTTTTGGCAGGGTGCTCCATCCTCCATAAAAGTGGCGTCTTCTTTAGATAAAATGGCGTTGTCGAATATCGGTAGTAGTCCTTCTGTTAATATTTGGATATATTTTGCCGCATTTATATTTCCGTCGCAGATTACTAATTGCGATCTTCCACCATACCATATCGCGCCCCACACCATGATGTTCACACCGCCGTATTTCACCGTCTGATGCAAAACTTTGTCGTCCAGTTGCTGTGACGAATGTCTCCATACCTACGTACGACCACTATCACTGAATTGGCAGTATCTGCTTTCGTCTGAAAAAATGACAGACCGCCAAAACTCTTCGGGCTTCGTTCGCATTTCGATTGCCCAAGCCATTCGGCGCCGTTTTTGAAACGCCGTAAGGAAAGGTTTTTTCTTTGCCACCCTTTTATACATCCCCACACTCTGGAGGTATCGCAGAGCGGTGCGCTGACTTTTCTGTGAAGTTGCCGCAAGCTCAGCTGTATTTTTTCGCGGTTCTGTTAACACTTCGCGCGCAAGCACCCTTTTACTTCTTTCAGAAGGTCCGGCACGACCTGGTCTCGGCTCCACTATTGTTTTTTCCTTGCGTTTAAGTTATGTAATCACACGGTTAACTGTGGACAACGGAATATTTAAAAATTTACTTATTTCACGTTGCGAAACGCCGCGTTCACTCTGGCCAACGATGCGACCCCGGGTGAAGTCGCTAATATCACTCGAACCTTGTAAGCGAGGCATAGTTTTAACGATACTAAACTATGACGAATTCCTTCCGATACATCTACCCCTACCCTAATGACAGAGAAAGTTCTTAATTCGTTCTTAGAATTTAGCTGTTTACATATTTATTCCGCTTTACCCGAAGTCTATTTTATTCTGTCACCCTAGTGTAGTTATCGCATTCAGCTTATTTGTTAATTACTTTTAACAACTGTTGCGATATGCTTCAAACCAATGCAGTTAATTCAGTGCTTTATGTTGCCACATACATTGATTTCAATTTTAAGTTTAACATATGGACACTCTTCAGTGACAATCTACGTGTGAATGTGATTCTTTTAATATTTATAATAATATAATGAGGGCAAATACCGAAGGGCAATTAAAAAACAACATTAAATGAACGTACAAACTAATAGAAACAATACAGGGTGTCTTTAAAATAAAATAAAAAAGCAAGGAAAATAAAAAGGTGTAATTATATAGAACATAGATCCGAAAAAAAATTGAGTCGATTACGAAACGAACATCAGAATTAAAAAAATCCTAGGAAATTGTAATATGTGACGGCTTATGGATGCAGAATGTGTACACATAATACATCCATCCAATCAAACTCGCATGCATTCACGCAGATTGCATACACTGCAATGACAGCTGTCGATTTTATAAAAACTACAAGATAACACTATCTATCTCAAGAAATTTTTATTTAAAATAACTATCATTTTTTCTCGCGTCTACGAAGGAATTTTTCGCAAAATATTTTGGATTTAAGACTAATAAAAATAGATCATTCCACTTTTCATACTTATTTCATGGACATCCTGTATATAAGATAATTAAAAATGATATAGTACCCGAGAAGAAATTTAACGCAAAAGTATATTGAAAAACTTACGTTGTGCTGCTATTCGACAAATATTTGTTATTTACCAATAAAATGCAGAATCACCTGACTAAATGTTTGCATAAAACAAATTATCAACATCCAATTTTCTCTAACAATCTTGCGATTTAATAGTAGTTAAAATCGCCGAGAAAAGAAACGACTAGTATGCTAGTAAATGAGACATTGTACGATATTCCCAAGGGTTCGCTAGAGAGCCAGGGCATGGTATGAATTGGACGTATCTGTTTTACAAGTTTCACGTTCTTAAATATGACTTCCTTACTTGAAGAATAGTTATATAACGACTTGCTACGAAGTTTATCAAAATGTAGTGTTATCGCGATGGAGATCGCTTCCCCTCCTTCAAGGTAACTTACCAAGCTTCTTATACGAAAAGTGACAAGAAGAATGTTAAAAAAAACAGAAACAAATGATTTGTACTATGAAGTCCCATTATTATACATTAGAAGTAATAAACACAAAAAGATATTTGAAGGAATATTACATAAATTTGAAGGCCAGAACATCAAACCTATGGTGTCACGTTTACCACCACACCACATCCCTGCATCTTCAACTTGATGATTCCTAATTATTAACGCACATAGTGATTCGAATAAATCAAAGGATATGCAATATGACTTCAGCATAGAAAGCAATACTTACATAGTACCTTCCTATATGTAGCACAAGCTTTTACGAGCAGATAAACTATACCATCTACTACTGCCAGGTAGGGTTTATAAAAGTGTGTAAAATGTTACAAGTTATTTTCTTATAATTTGAAAAGAATTAGAACTTTTTGTAACTGTAAATATAAACCATCAACAATAACAATATGTATGCACTATTAATGAAAGCAATTTTAACGGATTGATTCCTAACATAATCCCGTCGTAGGTATATATACATATATTTTTAAAGCATACTATTTTGTGAGAGATAAGACAATTAGAAATATTATCAAAATACAACTACTCTTATCATATGTTAAGAATCATTTTATTTTTTGAAATTGTAAAGCTTATCAATAACAATAAACACGAGCTCAAACTTTTTATTATTACTTGAGACGTCTCTTTATTGCCTTATAATACACCAGCAGTGATTTATGGGATCCCGTAAATTGAATAAAATAATGATAATGATAATAATAACGCTTATGTATTTTTATAGAAATCTGGCGTTTGGTAGTATTCAGAATTTACAGTAGCCCGTTTGATATCTTTATGAGTGCAGCTTCACTACAAGTTACAATTTATATTTATTACTGTACGTAGATAAGATTTAATTCGTTAAAGCCATTAACGCAATTATCATAGACTGATTAAATAATCGATTTTGACAACACATTTTCGACAAATACAATAATCCTATGTTGTTAAAGTGAAATCTTTATTTGAAAGCAATTAAATAAAATTCTGCAATAGAATCTTATAAAATAATTTATGGATTAATTAGAGGAAATATGTAATAATTCAAACTGCAGTGCAACGTGATGAAGTAAATTTATCTTTAGAGTTTATAAGCTGTGTCAGATACCATAGGCATACAATAAGTTAATAATTAATAATTAATTAAAAATAAGTAATATATTCTGTTATAATTGTTGTTGAACCTTTATCACGAGTATTAACAATCTGAACTAGCTAAACTAAGTATATACAATATTGAGTAAGCCTCTACATTCTTTCTGAAAAGTAATGTTCGTCGCAGTGTAAAAATGTTCTTATATAAAGAGAAATCCGTAACAGTACCTAGTGATGTAATATTTGCGTAGCTAAATTGGTGCTTGAACTGAGTTAATGAATCTATATAAGAATTATTACTATAAATTTGTCTTAATCTAGCAAAATCCGAATTTATTGCTTAATACTTAATTCAAAGTACACAGTACTATTGCACTTGCATCGTATTTTAGAGTCAGAATCCAATGAATTTATTTATATAGTCCACGAACATCAAACTGTTTATTGGGATAATAATAAAATAAGGATATTTAATTAATACAGGTAATTTAAACAAAACAAATTATGTTACCATAGCCAGGTTTGTTAATGAGTCCTTAGCTAATTTCTTTTTACTAGATAAAGTACCTTTTGAAAAACTTCTATTAACGGTAACTGACGCCGTTTCATATACACCCAGGGACATGAATATGAGGCACCCTTTAGATGTTTCAATATAGCGGTATTAACAGATAAATAGTCTTTACCTGCCGCTTCTTAGAAATACCCGTGGTATAAATAGAAGGGTTGGTGGGAGAAATAAAATTTTGCAAGGTGAAACAGTAAACGATTTCGACTTTAATTTTAGTTTAGAATGTATTGCAAAGTTTAAAAACGCACCAATTACATCTGTGGATATTGAAAGAAGCTTTTCTATTTCGAAACATATATATTCTAATAGAAGACAAAACTTTCTTTTACACAATTTTGAACATCATTTAATTATAAATTGGTTTAGAAATATGTTGTAAAAAAATTTTGTGCAATAATGTTTAAATTTCTGCTCTTATTTATTTTATGTAAAATTTTGCATATTGTCGCAATTTTTTGCGTATATGCCCCAGGTTTATGCATATTTTCTCAAAAATCGATGCATATATATGCAGTTTTTCTTTCCATATAATCCGGTCTCTACTAATTAGTTTCTTAGCATTGGGTGTGGATTGCTTTTAATTCCAATTGATTCCGTGTAAAATATGTATGTAAACTCTTTTAAAGTATATGTATGACAATGTAAGAAATAATAATCAATAACTTATGTAATATTAGAAAGAGTATAAAAACGATCTAAAAATTTAATATTATGAGAGTATTTACAATTGCGATGTGTATTTATATGTCGGTATATCTATCAATACTTGTAGTAACTAGTAATTCTATAGAGTCCACAAAATGAAGTTTCAAGAGAGGTATGTATTTAAAGTATAATGTACCGAAATATGTATATATAGTCGTTCACGTTAGAAAATAATCTTTTCAGTTATCCACAACAAAATTACTGTTTCAAATAAATAGAAATATTTTCTCACCATTTTTTTCTCCATTAAAGAGAATTATGTATATGTAATGAAACAATGGTATTTCTTTGCCTAAGAAATTCGCTAACTTGATTCAAGAACTGTTGCATATTACTAATATATAACAATCTCAAATGAAATTATATAATAGTCAAGAGATTTAAATAAGTAGTCGTTACACGTTTTTCAAATTCAATGTTTCAATTATTAGCGAAAGAGAAAACATGTTACATACTTGGCATTATTTTAACACTAGCTATTATAATACATAAACTATTTGCAAAAAAAATACACTAAATGTATAGTGCAAGCAACTGGTTACATTTCCGTTAAATAAAAGTTTGTTTTGTTTTACTTTTATTTTTAGAGCTACTCTCATAAAAGTAATATTGTCAAATGTCTATCTAGAATTTAATTTATAAATTAAATGACTTTTCTCAATTGCAATGTATATTGAACATTTTCTTAACCTAAGACTAAATTATTTACTTCGAAGAAGCATTTTTCTGTCTTCTATTTATTTGATTTTCTAACTTCAAGAAAATATTTATTTGATGCAAGTATAATTTCAAGAATATTATTTTCTTATATTAAATACTTTTTTAGTCTTGAACAAAAACTATTTATTTGAATAGAGACAGATTTTTGGGGGAGAAAATCTAATTTCTTAATGCTAGAAAACTCTTCTCCGAGTGTAGCCGCTATCTTTCTACTATTATATAGAAGACTATGACGTTAAATAGAAAAAAGAAAAACCCATTAAAAAAACCCATTTTTATAATAGGGGTATTTCAAAAAAGCTCCCTATAAATAAACGAATTTGTAGTACAACATTATACAACCGTATTTCTAATTCTATCAAGAAACTATACAAAATAAACTTACCCAATTCGTGCTACGTAATAACAGTTGCAAATAACGTAAGTATTTATATATTTATGATACTCATCCACAGCCGATAATATTCTTTTCGCCCAATCGGCTCTATTCTCTATGTTTGTTGGTCCTTGCTATAACAGATCTTATCCTGTCGAACTGGGAGAAATTGATCGGTCTAATAATTATTAAACAATACGTCTGTATCAATTGGGATGCTAAGATCTTTATAACTGATACATATTTTCCAAATTATCAACGCAATTGTAATTGTGGTATTGTGTAAATAAGTTATGTTGTGATTAACATTTAAGTAATTTTAATCATTTAAGTAACCTATTATTTTAAGATTACCCGTATAGATAATTAATGTCGGGTTAAAGCCGAGCATAATCACTGATCCGTCAATTACACGAAATACTGTTACATTGGCGGCGTCTAAGTAAATTGTAAGATAAGAACATACTACAATTACGTAAGAGGCTTGAGATTTTATCTAACAATTATGTTATATGTAACAAACATTTTTGAGGGAAGACCTTCATAAAAGATAAGTTTGGCCACTCTAATAATTCCCCGCTTGTGAAACATTATCCCATTAAAATTAATTGTAATTTATATTAAATACGGTATGCTTTACTAAAATCTATGTATACTAAAACAACCTGTTTTCTATTAAACGACTTACTTCCGCAATTGGACCGTGTCATGATGAGATATATGTAGAAAACGAATAAGAGCAAAACGAGAAAGAAAAATAAAAAGAAAAATAAGTAAAAAGAAAGAAGAATGAAAAAGGGGGGCGTCAAATAGAAAGAAAGGTAGCAAAAAGGAGCCAGGGGGAAAGAACGAGGGAAAAAAGGAAAAGAAAGAGAACAACAGAGAAAGGTGGGATCTCGAGGTTTCGCCTCCGACGTAGGAGGCTTCTTCAGGACGGTGACTCGGTGTGTTGATCGCGATACAGGCGAAAACCTTCAGAAGGTAACCATAACCTTCTGCCAAAGTGGTTTCGCCTCTAGCGTGGTTTACACGTCGAGTTACGGTGCCACTTTGGTTTCCCCTATTCTCCTGAAGAAGCCTCCTACGACGGAGGCGAAACGTCGAGATCCCACCTTTCTCTTTTCTTGTCTTTTCTCTTTTTCTTTTTTCTCTGGTCCCCCCTCCCCCTCTTCTGTCTCTCTTTCCTTCTCTTATTCTTTTCACCTTTCTTTCTATTTGACACCCTCCCTTTTTCATTATTCTTTCTTTTTATCTATTTTTCTTTCTCCTCTTACTCTTATTCCTTTTCTATATATATCTCATCATGACACGGTCCAATTCCAGAAGTAATTCGTATATTACTAACTTTGGCCGTGGAAGCCTACGTACTTATTTCTACAACCTGTTTTCTATTATCCAGAAGCAGGTTTACGTAAAGTTACATAAATTCATTGTTTAACAACTATTTATCAAACAAGCTAGCATACTGTGTGGCATAAATGTGATGCACTTAATCCGGATTATTGTATTTTGATAAAACTTCTCGGTTACTAACGCGTCTTATAATGAATTTTAGAAAATCTTCAATTTGCTCTTTTGATCTCGTGTTCCTAATTCCATTTTGTATCGCAAAGCCTGAAAGTTCTACGATGATTGTGGCAAATTTTTTTTTGAGAAATTTAAAACGTGTGGAGATGTATTATATCCAAAACTGCATCCCGCAGCCTTCGATGGAAAGGAAGAAAACGAAATGTAACATATTTCTAATACTGAGTAATTAGAGTACCGCTAATGAAATTAAAAAATCGAAGGGATTTACTCTTACAATACCGTTCTGTATCATAACGCCTGTAGTTCAACACTCTCAAATTACGCTTAGCAACGAATTAGAAAGACAGACCTAATATCAATAAAGAACAAACAGGTTTTTTTATGCAGTAAAAGGGCTACTCAATACTAAAATTTTACTACCACTTTTCAGGTCTATATTAGGGTAATGCCTAGTGTAAAGCTAACACTACTGCAGATATAGTACTTATACGTAGTGTACATTTATTGCACTACAATAGTATTATCACTAGTGCGAGTCACTAGCATTTATGGAGTGAGGAAAACCACAGAAAACATCAACAACTAACAAACCGCCGGGTCCACGACCCCAAGACTAATAGCCATGCATACAAAACACTCAGGCACCAGCCTCGTAATGATAAAATTACAATTTCCTTGCAATTATCCAACGTAATTAAATTACTGAGAAAATATCAGTCTCGGAAGGTGTAATGGTAGCGCAGTACGCCGGAAACGTAAAGATTGTTGGTTCGAATCCCCCCGAGACTGATATTTTTTCAGTAATTTAATTACGTTGGATAATTGCAAGGATATTGTAATTTTATCATTACTAATGCCAACGGACGTTTAGTATTAATATTAGTATTAATCTTCATATGAGTTTAACACCAGCCTCGTAATTTAACCTCCCTTTATACTAGAATGCATTTTTAGTAGTAGTAAAATTGCTATATAACCAAAATAAAAATTAAAGAAGCACTAAAAAGAATTTACTTTACTTGAAACAATAACGGCGATGTAGTTTAATCAAACATATCCAAACATCTGTAATAGTTCTAACGTAGATTCTTTAACATGAGAGAGAGATTTTGAGTTCATAACATTCTTCAAAAAAATGTGTACAAACTAATTTCACCAGTAGTATAATGCGCATGCGTATGTACTTGTACATACATATTATTAATAATAGTGTAAATAGAAATTGTAGGTAATTTTTTTAATTCCTAACTTGTTTACCGCTAATAAACATGTAACATTTTATTCACATTTTTATGTTTAAGTAATATCGTAAACAAAACTTTTAGGTGGGCATATAACTATAGATAAAATATAAGAAATAAATTAAACAGGAAACAGTACATACATATATGGAAATTTTCAAAAACAGGCCTGTTTTTTTCAATGTGGTATCTAAATATATAGGTGATTAATAATTAATAATTTCTAAATTTTGTTTAACAGGTTTATCCTTCTTTCAGTTACCAAATTGCAAATGTGAATATTTTATGATGTTGGATAAGCAAATTATTAAATAAAAATAACGTTAAATCTTGAAAATCATCATCTGTAGTATCACCATACAACGTAGTATAAACATCATAATACATATTCTTATCTGAATCTTAAAAAAACGGGATAATTTCTTTTATTAGCCAATAAAAGTGCAATAAAAGGCACACTATTCATTGTATTATTTTTTCTTCATATAGCGGTATATAGCTTTTTAAGAGATAAAAGATACTAACAAAAATAAGTAAAAATGTGATGTACTACTAATATTCCCAGGTTTGTACCGTTTTTTTTCAGATCTCATTCATCTTCTTCTGGATGCTCTCCTTCGGCGCCGTACGAGAGCGTCCAAAAACAACAGAAGCATATTAAAGTTCATAAAAATTTAAATATATGACCAAACTTACTGCAGTGCAAACGTTACATTTATTTGAACATTTTGCTCGTCAAAAAATCTTTTACGGCAAGGATTGCTTTAACTATCCTCGGTATTCATGCACTAAATTTTTCGAAAGTTTCACACTGAATATTTTGTCGTTCCCTACGTAAAAGTTACATATTTTGTATTTCGATGTAGGGCACTTTATTCGGACTCTTTAGAGTCAAGCTCATCTCTATGGGATTGGTATCCGGAAACTAAGATCGCCAAATGATAACACTTAAGTTTTGATGATCTTCTTGGGATTTGAGATATTCCTTGCCTAACTTATGGATATGCTTAAGATTGTTATCCTGCATAAATTGAATCCCACGACCAATTAAGCGCGATCTTGACGGCACCGCGATGAGTTTCATTATGCGTCTGTACTCTTCTTTTTTCATTATACCAGCAATTTTCTCCAGATCGCCAGTTGTGGCATGTGAAAAACAATCCCAAACTAATACAGAGCCTTCTCCATGTTTCACCGTAGGTACCAAACCCTCGGGCAACATTTTTTCTTTGGCAGATCTAACGAATACTCTCCGTCTATTACCGAAAACTTCAAATTTAGATTTGTCGCTTCATAGCACTTTTTTAAAATTTTCCCCTGTCCAGTTATGTACTTTCGCCCATTGTAAGCACTCTTGCTTATTTCCTCGCTGCAAAAGAGGTTTTCGAGTGGCTGTTTGTCCATGTAAATTACCCTCTCTTAAACGTCTCTGAACAGTACTAACGGATGCCTTTCGCAACAAGTTTCTGTTGAACTCCGTTGCAATTTCAGCTGATGTTAAACGACGATTTTTTCTATTAATTACTGTAATGTGTCTATCTTCAGCTACTGACTTTTGGTTAGAAGCGCCCGGTCGTTCACGGCCTTGATAGGTACTGGTGCGCTGATATCTCTCAATCACATCATGCACTGTTGATTTTGATATTTTTAATTTTTGTGCAATTACACGCTCTGAGTAACCTTCCTCATGTAAAGTTGTAACGGACGGACATTTTTCAGCACTCACTGGCCCTCCGCGAGGCATTTTTCAAACAGAAAATGTTTTTTGTAAATTCAAAATAACTTTCCCTTAAACAAGCAGTGATTTTTGCACTAACGCATCTACAGTTACATATATTAATGCAGTAAAATTACTTAAATAGATGCCGGATATAATTCAGGTAAACAACAAATTTTTTATACTTGGGCTAGAGATTTGATTTATGGTGTATTGTCAGTACTGAGATCTTACATTCAGTATGCATTCTTATTCTTAAAATTTACTATTAGGCGATTATGGGTAATTGGTTGGTAAATTTTAATTGCAAAACGTCTGGTACAATATATTTTAATCCACTACATCGTTAATAATTAAACTGAAAAATGTTATTTTATACTTTTTTCTCAATTATGCGGGATGTCCGAACTTCCCTGAATAAAAATTGTGATTTTCGTGTATATTCAGATAGCACATCGAAAAATGTAAAAACATCAACCTATGTTTAAAAATTTCCAAAAACGCAGAATTTACTTCTACATTTAATTTATTCCTTATTTTTTTACTTACAGTGAATATGTGTAGGTTTATACACATATGTACACTAAATATAGTAAAATTAGCAATATTATCATATTTGACTATGTGGAATATACGGTTTAAAGCGTATTAAGCAATAGCAATTGCTGTTTTGCTGCTACAAACATCCTAGATTTTATTCTCATCTACGACATCGCTTAGATTATATTTAACAATAATTTTGCTACATAAAACCAATAATTCGGCTCCTCTAAAATCCGCTGAAAAAGTTTCAGTTGACCAGCAATACAAAAAACAATTGTATAAACTAACACAAAAACGCTTGATAATTTAAATAAACAGATTAATAAAAAATCAATTATGCCAATGTCACTTGATATCCGGTTTCAAAATTTTAATCAATTATTGTACTTGTTACGTTCTCCTGGTTTGAAGAACAACGCCGCTGTAGCCTGCTCGTAATTTCCTAAATTACTTGACCAATACTTACTTGTAGAGTATGTTCGCTTATTTACTAAGGAAAAGGTTGTATAGTGAAACTCAATGCGCATGCGCAAAAAAAATATATTTAAAAATGAAATGGTTACACGGTTTCCACTCTTGCCTATGTACATGTACGATGTACGTAAGATATATAAATTTGCAATAATTGCAGTTATTCGAGCTCTCTTATACATGTAATGTACATTAGCATTTGTATATGTATTTTCATTGGTAGCAACATAAAGTAATGCCTCAGCATGTACGTTGCAACGCTATGTCTTAATTCTGTTTAAAAGGTTAAACTCTTATATGCTTCCGCTGAAGCTTTGTCAGAGGCATGTACTAATGCCTCTATCTGTTTGCATGCACCACTACCTTTTTATAGGAGCCAACCCTATTTATTTCTTAAATTTATAAGCGCACCTCGGTGCTATGCTTATTTATATGTCCCTTTCCGGGAGCCTAATATACTTTCCTTGTTTTAAATTTGCCTAAGGGACTTGGCCCTGTATTATTGGCATGTATTTGTACTTGACCAAATACGTTTGTTATATTCACATTTATAGGGGAACCCACCCTATCTCTTAGAGCTTGAACGCCTGGTCGAGGGCGACAGTAGCGATAATAGCCGATCTCAATACAAAAGTAATGTCGCAGCTACCCAGGCGTTCTCGTTTGAAATATTACGCTATGTGCAATCTTTAGCTCTATACTACTGCGCCCCAAAGAAGGGAAAAATCCAGTAACCAGCAAATGTGCGAACTGCGCACCGACAAGTAAAACGGAGCGATGATGCCGACATTACATAAGAAAACTGGTCCGTGACACTCGTCCGCCATGACGAGCAACTAAATGAAAAATTTCTAAGTCCCGATACGACAAGGACCGAACAAACGTACAAAAGACAACGGGCGCTGCGGCCGCAACGACCGTCAGCAAGAAGCGGAGTGATCGTACTTGTAGAGGAGGTCTATACATGCGCGCCGACAATCTCACCAAAATAATTTCCGACACAAACTTAACTGAAGACTAAAAATATGTATAGACGACAATGGACACAGTAGCCTCGACGTACGATGATAGAAAATCGAGAATTTATACTTATTAAAATAAAATTGGATATAAGAGAGCGAAATAAATAAATATAAGAATGAAAATAAATAAATATAAAAAGGAAAATAAAATAATATTCTAAATGAAAATAATAATGCAAAGAAGATAAAATACATAGTAGTAAAAAAAAATTTAGAAAATACAAAAAACAATGTTAAGTCCTTAACAGTACTTTCGTTCCGCAATAGTTGCTCATTTACACCGGGCGTTTATTAACAATGTGTACAGACTTGGATAAAACCATATCATCTTTCAGCGCATGTCCAGGAGGGTACATAAGGTTAAAATTTAAATTCAGTCACAATACAAAAATATCATGATAATTTTTAAAAATTAATTGCTTTGATTCCAATTTCAATTTATTCCTTCGTAACTGCGAGCAGATTAATGATGAGCACCGCAAACGTTTTAACCAGAGCATTACCAAAGAGGAGCAACGATACCAGGGTAAACGGTCCACCTTAATGCCGATTTCTACCGTCATTCATCAGATATACTCCCATCATCAATTACAAACAGTAGGCCAAAAAAGAAACAAAAATTCGAAGGAACTTAGGATACTCTTAACATGTTATAATATTTACATATTCACATTTTTTCTCAAAGTACATCCACATAATAAAGAGGCCGTAACCAATTCAGCTTTTTAAAAAATAACTATTTTTATCTCGGAAGCATGAAATTTTGTTGCCCAGTCTAATCGAATTAATCTCATAAGTTAAAGTAAATGTATTGCACTTTCAGACATTTTCAAAATGTATTATTATTTATGGACCAGGTTTCTAAAGTATTTATTTGATGTTGTAGAATGTAAAATTCACAGGTATAGCAGTAAACTCCACTCACACAAATTAATTAATTATGCGGAACGCAGCGTTTCGGGAGCACGTGGGCTCCTACATTGTCAACCGTGTTACCGACGACAATGGGAGCCCACGTGCTCCCGAAACGCTGCGTTCCGCATAATTAATTAATTTGTGTGAGTGGAGTTTACTGCTATACCTGTGAATTGTACATCCACACAGTCCTTGCAATCGTCATTTGTAGAATGTAGATCAATACAGTGTTTGCCTTGGTACACAGTTCTACGTTATGAGAAAATACCAGTTTATTGCAACGCATAAATCATTAAGAAAAATCACAAAGAGCAAGGAACCAATATTATTCCCTTATGGAACACCTAAATTAGGAGAGAAGCATTTGGATTGATGAAATTCAGAAATCGATCCGGTAACTTCTAGTTTTAATAGAATTTAAGAAATATGAGGTATCAGGTTCAGTTTAGTCGTTTTAAAATCTGTTGTCATCTTTGGAGCTAATTCTTCAAAAATATTTATCAAACTATGCGAGATATCGTAGTTTCCAAACCATTAAAAAATATATAGGCTTTCGGTCTGAAACCCAAAGTCGTACCCGATGGGGTAAATAGGAGCCGTAAACGTCGTTTTAAACTGAAACGAGCGGATATCCCAAATGCAAACAATCTCTTTAATTGGACCTCTAGCGAGCAAAGTTAACGAGAGTGAATACTGATCTCTTCTCTTTCCTTGCACTGTCCAGATACTAATTTTGCCACTGTACAATCGGATTGCGAACAATGCGTAATACGGAAGAACCTTATTTGTACTATTAATTACATAATTCTTAGAAAATTCAGGATTTATTATACTGCAGCAAATATGTAGACTTACATATTATATTGCCGCTGTAGGTATAATTTCTTGAGTAAATATGTATACATGCATTTCTAACAGTGCAATTTCGCGTAAACCCTTATACGGACATAATTTACTTTAATAATAAGCACATACTTAAAGTGTTATTATGCGATAATTTTTAATATTTGCATATTAAGTTAAATGTTGTAAATACTACATGCAAAATAAATTGTGACGTAATCAATTTCTATATAAAGAAGAATATTTAAGTTATTATTATTAATTAGATAATCTATGTTATAAATACCCGATGTTTTTTACATTCACAACTATTAAAAGCGAGCAGGAAATGCAGCCAATCGATATTATAAAAAGCAAAGTGAGCCCAAAGTGAGCGCAGTTTACACTAGGCAGAATTTGCTTTTCGTAATATCTTTCAAATTTTTTTAGCATGTTCAAACATGCTACCTAGACACGAGAATATGATCTATTTTCTTCTTATATCAGTAGTGAGTCAAATATCTTTTACGATTAATAATAATTAATAATAATAATAAATAATGATAATTATAATATTTATTTCGCCCAATACATAGATGCAACTACAGGTCAGGAAATATAAACACATAGCAGACCATAGTACTCTTGCAATATAGAAGTAAATGTAACAGATAAACAATAATTTGTTTGAGGAACATAAAATAAGGTAAACTAAGTAAATAACTATATTGCTAAACTTTATTATTAAGTTAAGGAGAAAGCATAATGGAGCTATCTACGAAAGCGACCTGAAATGTTTCGGGAATCGGCAAGAGATGGCGCACAAAGGTTGAAGTGGATTCATTGGTCAGCAAGGGCAACCATTTTTATGGCAACTGACAAAATTTCAGACGTCTACTGTCAATAGTTATTGTTTAAGGGTGTGTTTTGTGTAGCAAGTCAGGCGGTTTTGCAATAATGAATAAAATCAAATTTCGTGCAGTGATTCTGGATGGCTGGAAAACCGGCCGTCAGAAATTCGAAATATTTTGTTAAAGGTTCATGGCGGATGTACTCCATCATTTTCGACCATCAGTTTCTGGGTGAGCGAGTTCAAACGTAGCCGTACAAACACAAGTGAACCACGCAGAGGACGCTACCAACGATGAAATGGTTGACAAGATGTCGTGTTAGCCGATCGCCGATTGAAGCTGAAAGAGATAGCAGAGACAACAGGCATCTCAGAAGAACGCGTTGGCCATACTCTACACGAGCTTCTGGGTACGAAAAAGCTTTCGGCGCGGTAGGTACCGCATTTGCTTGCACCGGAGCAAAAGGAAATCGGGTGACCGTTTCGAAGGAGTGTCTAGCCAGGATCCAACGTAATTCAAAGGATTTCTTCATGTGTATCATAACCGTGGATGAGACTTAGATCCACCACTACATACTGAAACCAGGGAACAGTCGAAGCAGTGGACTTTTCCGGGCGAATCGGCTCCGAAGAAAGCAAACACCGTTCTATCGGCCGGAAAGGTCATGAAGGAGAAACGGCTTCGTTTGCAGCGAAAAAAAATGCTTTTCTACAATGACAATGCACCGGCTCATTCATCCCGTATCGTCGTGTTCAAATTGAATGAGTTGCGCTACGTATTAGTATCTCATCCTCCATATTCACCAGACCTAGCCCCCAGCAAATTTTTCCTATTCCCAAACCGGATAAAATCACTGGGAGGAAAGAGATTTGCCTCAAATGGGAAGATCATCGCCGCTACAGATGGCTATTTTACAGACCTCGAAACATCCTACTCTTTCGATGGCTTGAAGAGACCGTTTGCAAAAGTGCATTGATCTTTGAGGAACGTATATCGAAAAATAAAAAGAAACCACACCAATACCGTGGTTTTCTTGTCAATTCCGGAAACATTTCAGGTCGCCCTCGTATTGTTAAAATGAAAGCAAATTGAACATCGAATTGATTCGAGCAAAACAGCAGTAAAAAGTACTAATTTAACGAGCTCAGTACTGGGGACAGCAAACTACATACTATTTGTAAGCAGTTTTACATCAATACCATTACTTACTAATGTATATAGAAATTTCACGTCGGTTACTATGTGTCGCAAGAGATTAAAATTCAAAGAAATTTAATACAATGGTATGATTGAAACCTCGCTGTGGTTATACGCTCTGTTGTTTGAAGTGTTTATGTATGTATATATTTTTAGAAAGCAACTCTTTCACGTGAATAAGAGAATGACTTTTATAAAATGGCGACTGGATCGAAGAAACAAACTCTCATTTAGAACGCACATAGCAAAAATAAAGCGTCATTGTGGGATGTGCTAACGAAAAATGTTTTATATTGCGCATAATTAAACCTAATGATTTCAGAGATGACGAAATAATATTCCTAATGTGTCCATTGAAGGTAAGTTCGCAATCGAATGTCACTCTTAAATCCTTTATAGTATCGCAACGATTCAATGCAATATTATAATTCGATAATATTGATGGTTTATGAACGTTGATTTGCGTGAAACAAAACAATGTATGTAATATATTTCGATACATTAAGATTGAGATCGTTGTCAATACACCACAAGTAAGATCTGGCTGGTTTTGTAGACGTTGGCAGTCTACGGGAGTACTTACTTTTGAAACTAGTTTAAAATCATCAGCGAATGACAATTGGCTGCAATTTTATGCTGAATAAAGATCAGTTATAAAAATTAGAAGCGACAACTTTCCATACATTGGGAAAGGTACCATTGAACAAAAAGAAATTAAAAAGAATACTTAATGGCTTAGCTGAAACAAAAGAGCGGATGGAAGACTGCTATTCTGTTTTTAGCTCATCAAGGACCAAAACACTTTAGAATTAACCTTAATTTGGCTTTCTACATTAATATAGCATTTACTTTTATTATTTTCCGCCAGTTCTTTTATTAAAGTAAATCGTCATTACTATAAGTTCCTCTTTGTCTTTTATGGGATTTATTTTCAAGTTTTATATTATCTACATGTTCCTGTGTAAACTATATCGGATAAGTGGAATGAATTATATTTTTTAAATGCATATAAATATCAAATATTCATGAAGTGTCTTGTAAAGGCGTCACAAGCATCATTAATATTCTTGTGTGTGAACAGAAATGATCAATCAATATCGTAGAACACATACACAAGTCGATGTAATTAGATTTCATTGGAAGATAATAATGAAAGGTGACTGGAAGTATAGTTGTAAATTAATCTAAATGCAGGATGAAAATTATCGTCTATTATTAGAGGAAACTGGTATGTAATAAGATGCTATTTACATTCCTGGAATTGTCCGTGGTAATTAAGAACATTACTGACTTGACTAAGATTTAAAAAATGCATAAACTCGTTAATAATTCCAACTAAATCGTTGGAGTTGTCGCCATGAAGCTGAGAATTATTTAAATCGCCGAATATAATAATCTTTTTGTTCAAAAAGTAAGGTTGCTAAACCTTCCAAGTAATTTGCGTAAATCTCAAGGGGAACATAAATAACATGTACATTAAATTTGATTGTATCAACAAGTACTTTACAGTTAATAATATCGATAAGAAATCAACAAAAATCTCATCACTATTAAATTGCTGCAGATAATAACTAGATTTACAAGGTAATAATGTTCCTCTGCCACGTAAATGATTCCCTAGATTAAAATGGTTATCTTTTTTAACGCTGTGTACGAAGAAGAATATTTTACTATTCAACACATCATCCAACAATCACGGTTCAGTAATAGGAACAATATCTCAAGATTCAACAAGAATCTTCAGATTTATCTTATCATCATAAGAAATGATGTTGGCCTTCACTTTATTATAATAAGAATAGCCATATGACATGGATATATGTCTGTAATTACCAGTGTTTTTTAGCTTCCTGGCTTATCTGATAATTTCATGGACATCGTTGATATTACTAAGTATGACTTTTAGTAGGTGAAGTCGATCCTTATCAAAACGGCCATGTCGGTAGACATCGATAGAATCAAGGCTGACGCTATCAGGAAGAGTCCGGATAATAGTCTGAATACAAGACAAGACATGTTCATTTCCTTCCCTTTTGCTATGAGATTCACTTTCGGTATGATCAAGTATTCTGTTTGCGCTCAAATGGTTCACCTAATTCCACCAGTAAACTTTTCGTATCAGATTTATTCGGAGACTCTGTATTACGTGCTTGAATATCTTTGCTAAGATTGAGTACAGCTACTTTCAACAAGATCAAGTTACATTTTTTTTAACCCTGATAATACGAACTTCAGCTGTTGATAGTTCTACAGATGAGTGCTTAAAGTTCTTACCACATACGAAACATTCTGTGAATGTATGTACCTTATCGGAGGCATTACAACAGCAGAAGTAGTTAATTTTATTATCTACGATGACTTTGACTACTATATATATATTCAAAATGCGGCTTTGCTGCTGAAAAATATCTCGGTAACATCATACCACTAGACCACGGTCTAGTGAATTACAAAAACCAAAGAAAGCCTCACATTGATTTTATTAATATGCGATTTGAATTTGCATAGTGTCTTGGACTAGTGGTAATGTTTTCCCGGGGGATGTTCACTTCCTACCCAGACTGATATTTCTTCAGAAATTTAAAACGTTGACAAAATGCAAGAAAATCGTAATTTTATGATTAGTGACACTAATAAAAGTTTCACATACATGGATTGCTAGCAATCCACGTATTGCTCGAGAGAAGGATGGGAAGTTGTGCCCACTTCTTTCCGCTGCGTTTGACTTTTGCAGACAAGTGGTTCATTCTTTTGGTACTAGTTAGCACCAAGAATAATCACTTGAATTGTAGGGTTAGATATGGTGATAATAGCAGAGAGGGAATTGCAATGTGTCGAGCAAAAAACCGCTCGAAACCACGCTGATGACGCCGGGTAGGCAACAACATGTAACACATGGGCTGAAAAGTCCCGGTCCTAACACATAGATGACGCTAGTTTTATTGCAGTCACCTTTCTCTCAGTTAGTACTAACCTACAAAAGACAGCTGTTAAAATTCCATAATATTCTATTCATTAGTTTGTGTGTTATTGTGCTAAGAGTCACGCTACTTTTGTTATTTTCAAAACAATTGATCAAAAACAATTTCGTGTTTTAATTTTACACTGCTTCTTGATGGGAGAAAATACCGTTCAAGCGAAGCAATGGCTTGAAAAGTGTAATGGAGACTCCGCTCCATCAGAAACAACAATAAAACGTTGGTTTGCCGACTTCAAACGTGGCCATAGAGACACCGATGATGCAGAACGCAGTGGACGTCCAAATGAGGCGGTAACACCAGAAAACATAAAAAAAATCCACAAAATCGTTTTGAACGATCGAAAAGTGAAGTTGCGTGTGTTAGCTGACATCGTAAAGATATCAAAAGAACGTATTGGCTTTATATTGCATGAGCATTTGACTATGAGAAAGCTCTGTTCAAAGTGGGTGCTGCGTTTGCTCACTGTTGACCAAAAACAAGAACGCGTTGATGATTCTGAGCAGTGTTTGGCCATGGATGAAACATGGATCCATCACTTCACTCCGGAATCAAAACGATCATCATCTGAGTGGACAGCAACTGGTGAACCTCGTCCAAAGCGCCCGAAAGCACAACAATCGGCTGGAAAGGTTATGGCCTCGGTATTTTGGGATGTGCGTGGTATAATATTCATCGACTATCTTGAGAAAGGAAATACCGTCAACAGTGAATATTATATAGCGTTATTGGAGCGTTTGAAGGCCGAAATTGCAAAGAAACGACCGCGTATGGCAAAGAAAAAAAAATTGTTTCATCAAGACAACGCACCGTGTCACAAATCTGTTTTGATTGATTTGTGGCAAAACTACATGAATTGAACTTCGACTTGCTCCCACATCCACCGTATTCGCCAGATTTGGCTCCCAACGACTACTGGCTGTTCGCAGACCTCAAAAAAATGCTCGCCGGTAAGAAATTTCGCACGAATGAAGAGGTTATCACTGAAACTGAGGCCTATTTTGAGGCAAAAAATAAATCGTTCTACAAAAGCGGTATTGAAATGTTAGAGCGGCGCTGGAATGATTGCGTTGCTCTTGATGGAGATTACGTTGATGAATAAAGCTAATTTTGAACTAAAAAAACCGTGTTTTCTTTGTTAGGCCCGGGACTTTTCAGCCCATGTGTTATTAGCGCTTTTTATCCCTTCACATTGTCTTTCTCGTGAATGATTTCACCAATACCATGGTGTTATTTACTAGGCATTCTTTTAGATATGACGATTATTCATTATTCATTAGTTAAATTGTTAGCGTTTCGTTAAACGGATACAAATATTTACATTACATATATGTACATATATATCAATGATTGGAACAGCTTATACATACAGTAATCGTCATAAAGTTCGAACCAAATGGGAACATCTTTTATATCCGTTTTTCCTTTAATACATATATGGCCAAATCATACCGATAAACTACTATTTGTTTTGGAATAAATGGTATTTTTAATAATAGTAATGATCAAAATAATGTTTTTTCAAAAGTATAAACAACTTCAATCAAATTATTTAGTCTTGTATTAAGCTTTAACTAAGCCCAGAGTTTCGTATCAAAGCAAATGTATTTATCAGCATTTTCAATTTCAATTTTTTTTTTTTTCAAAAATATGTGACCAGATTTTGAATTTGAGATTCTATTTTTCTTAGAAGTAAAATGACTTATTATTATATTTCAAGTAACTAACAATAATTTACACAATCTAATTCTGAATGTTGATGTAAAAAATAATTTTACATGATTTTTAATATTCTTTCAGTAACAAATATATCATGGTACCTCTCAAAGCTTCAAGTTATTCTTAATTTAAGATAGAGTTTATTTAAAGTTGAGAAGTAGTGAGTTTTTCACATTAAATCAGCCCTGTATGCGGTATTACTTAATTTTGCTATTATTTAGTAGGTTTTCCATGGATTGCCGATCGTCCAATTTATCAAAGTATTTGTCATACGTAGCGATTTGTTACGTATTGCTTACTTTTAAGTGTGTATTGACATTTGAAATCCCAGTAAAAATGGCATTCAAATAAAAATGTTACGTATACAACAATGGGGAGCGTTTTGCGCATTGATTGAGTTACTTCAAAATATAATTAAAACCAGATAATACGTCGTTCAAACACTGAAAATTGGTGTCCAAGAAATAGCACAAGCTATTGAGATTTCTCGCACAACAATCCTGAGAATATCGAGGAAAGATAAATTCAAGTGATACAACCCAATATTTGTACACACTAAAAGATAGAGCTTTTAAAAATTACCTAGCTTTTGGTTTTTGTTTTCAAGGACAGTCAGATTTGATGTATTACAAGTGTTAATTATTACGATATCATTGACATCTACTTAAAAACTAACACATGGCAATAAAATTTATCTGAAATCTTTCATGCATTTCGAAAAACAATATTATCTTGCTATTTATTCTAAAACAAATGATAGCCTCTGAGACCTGATTTGGATTTATTTATTTTTCAGATAAGCAAAAACTAATAGCGTAATTATGTTTGAAAAAGCGAAAATAAAAAGATTTCCATTTGGTAATAAACGGAAATTGTGTGGATAAGTGGATGAAGTAATTGTTATATAAAGCCATCTTAATGTCTCTAATTCATTTAGATACATTCAAATACTGGACTGCTTTAAATGTCGTGTTTATTAACGAAATGATTAGCATTGTTTATTATATACATGTTTAATTGTGTGCAAATTAGTTTAGATAGAGAAGAAAAGTCTTTGCGGAACATGTTAACATGAACTTATTTTCGAACTTAATGCACTCTAAACGTTTAATTTTAAGATAACCTCTGACAACGAAATCGTAAAACAAAGAGTATTAAATCTAAGACGTTTATAACTTCCTCTAATTTCAATCTGATATTTCGTCAGAGAAAATCTGGTCTTTATTTGCCACTTGCACTTATGTAAGGTTATAAAGAAGATAATGTTTCGAAGATTTGAACTATTTTTTATATAACAACCATTAAAACAAAGGCTAAAGATTTAAAGAAACAAATAAAGAAATTCATTATCCAATAATCTCTGATAACCAGATTTGCATCAAATCACAAGATTAGTTGTACTGAAAGAGGCTTATTTTCTTTATCCAGAGCTTGCTTTTTGAATTTGATAAAGTATAGTTAAATCTTTTCAAGTATGAAATAATAATCGATCACTAGGACATAATAATAACTTCTAACTACTTAAATACGTGCGTAATAGCACAGACAGAAGTTTGGAAAAGATTATAAACTAAATCAGGAACGTTAAGTAATAATTTAAGAAATAACAACTCCAACCTAATAAATAATTTAAACCGTCTAATCCTTTTAATAATATATATAGTTTACCATAAATTACTCACACCTTGAACGAATTACATAACAAAACCGGCAAGACTGAAGGGTTCTATATAATTGACGCACCAATATTAGTGCTTCAATTGAAAATGGCAAAAATCATTTTGGAATGAAGGTTGAAAAAACAATGCTGGGAAATAAGAGATGTAAAATTAAGCGAGAAGTACTAATAATAATTCAACTTCCAAACCACCAAAGGGTTATAAACAAAAAAAAATCGGTAGCAGTATATATATATATATATAAATATATAAATAAAATATTATTCGATTGTTTACTAGAAAATGCTAAGTTTTTCGTGAAATAATAGCCACAAAAAGAATAACCAAAAATAATCGTGGATAACATCTTCAAAATCTATTATTTGAAACAAAAAAAAAATACAAAATAAAATAATTAAATAAAAGGTAATTCGTAATAATAAATTAATATTTTACGCCGATTGAAAGGTATATAGTGTTTAAAACATCATAAAACTTCTTACCAAAAAAATGCGTCTTGCTTTATCTAGTCACGCACTTCAAATGATAATATTCTTTCATAGTGGACGCTTATTTTTTAAAAATACATAGTGGGGTTACCGAAATTAGGTGTTAGAATACCGGTTAAGTTCGTAATGAAAAATTACGTAAATAGAATTCAATGAAACTTTTATATGAATACGAAGCGCATGCATATACATTATACTTTGTAATATGTTAAAGAAAATATTGCAATTTGCTGAAACAACCTAACAGAAAATATTCAGATTATTTTTTTTTATACTATCCATTGAATTTATCCAATTTTGTACATTAGTTGCACATATGTATACTGTAGTTTGTGTATATAGACTACACTATATATTGTGCTAAAATTGGAACTAGTTTAAAAATATTTAGGGAAATTCATACTAACTTTTTCAGAATGGAATTTGCAATCTAATTCGTAACTCATAACTAGAGACCGGATTATATGCAAAGTGGATATATTTTATTTTATTTTATACATTTTACGTCTATTTGTAGATGTCTTACACTGATTAAAGTTAATTAACGCTAGTTAACTTTAATCAAGATATAGACGTAAAATATAATAAATAAATAAAATAAAATATTTTCACTTTGCATATAATCCGGTCTCTACTCATAACAATAAAATTTATTTACAAAATCCAGAACGTATTCCTGTATTAAATTTTATGATGGCAATAAAGCAACCATGCGTTAATAGTAAGAAATTGAAGGTAAATGCGTTATGAAACAGAATTTGTGAGGAGTACTGAATCATCCACCTGCACTATAAAAAACTGAACATTCAGTATGCATCCAGTATATTGCCGAAACACTATTTCATATTGTTAGTTTATTTGATCGAAGACACGCCACAGAGAAGGGAATTTTTTTAAATTACTTTTAATGCTATTACTATGTACATGTATCTAACAATTAAATTCAAGATTGAAATCTCAAATTGCGTTGGACATTTGTTGACAAATTTTACAATTCAAATTACATTTGATATTTATTGACGTACTTATAAATTTTAAATCACCTTTACTAAAAAAATCATCAAACATTTATTATTGAAAACTGTTTTCGTAATGAACAAAAGCAACAGAATGGGCAATTTTATCTTATTTTAACCGACTATCTATGGGTGAATTTCTTGAGCTGCCACATTTTCCAATATTTTATTCTCAAGTTGATGCACTGTGTCGCCAACCCAGTAGTCGTACATTTAAGAAGAGAACTGCTGAAATTATTGTTAATTTGTCATTGTAGTTTATTAGCATATACTTAAAAGAGATGTCGAAAAATGTCCATGTAAAATTCATGTTGTTACGAGAACTTAAGTCCGCTGATCACGTGATGAGGATCCAATACTGTAATTGATATAAAATCACATGAATGTCAAACAAGCCGTTTGGTTTCACTTAGTGTTTATTAGCAAATAAACCAAGCGTATATGTTCCACTGAAAACCCTTAACTTACGTTATGATATGATACAGAAAAGACACTACAGTAATAGCTTATTAGAATTCCTTTGTAAACTAATTGCTTGGACTAAAGGATGGATACTTCTAATACAGCAATGAAACTGTTCATAAAATACTACAAACAATGAACCTATTACATGGATACTTTGGTAACTGATTTTTCACTACGGTCTTCTGATCTAAGTATTTTAGATTATTTTATTTTTTACGCCCAAAAAATGTAGTTTGTAAAAATACACATTATAAGAACTTACTGAAGCTATTAAAAATGTTGGTAGCACGAGAACGCCTCAACATCTCGTCAACGTGTTAACAACAAAAATAGTAACGTTTGTATTGAAACCGAAGGGGATCGCTCTGAGCATTTTCTATAATTATTGTTTTACTTTTATTAGGAAACATTTTTTTTTTCTGGTAACATTATTATTTTGGGGCTGGTGGACTCAGCGTCTAGTGTATTTAACTAATTCTGGGTATCGAGTTCGAACCCCGGAGCAGTTCTTTCTTCAAGGTTTTCTGGGGTTTTCTTTGCTTTATGGCGAATGTTGACAACAAATATCTTAAGACGTACCATAGGCGCAGGCACAATAACAACTTATGGCTAGCCCCATGTTCTCTGCACCTAAAAAATAATGCTACTAATACAGTTACTCATGTTACAAGCGGAATCATTCACCAAAAAGACAATGTGAGGAGAGAAAACGCTAACACGCGGACATGTTTCCGCCTACCCGGCGTTAATAGTGCGGTTTCGAACGTCTTTCTCTACTGCTTGACCAGTTGAAATTTCCTCTCAGCTTTTATCACCGTTCTTCTAAACGAACAGCCAAGATTACACACCTATCTAGCAGAAACATGTCAGCGTGTTACCGTTTTCCCTCTTCACATCGTCTTTTGCATGAATGATCTCAACAATACCATGGGTAGTGTATTAGCAGCATTATTTTTTGGGTATTGTTTTCTAGGCAATTTTTTTGATGTGTTTTCAATACTCTCTTGGCAAAAGTTGTTGGGGATGCAAATTCTTCAATTATTATCATTGTAATTATTATTAGTATTATTATTGTCATTACCATTATCATGCATACTATTACTATCACTTTCATTACCATTATTAGAGACCGAATTATATGTAAAGTGCATATACTTCATTTTATTTATTTATATTTTACGTCTATATGCAGATGTATTACACCGATTAAAGTTAATTAGCGTTAATTAACTTTACTAAGACATCTACAAATAGACGTAAAATATAATAAATATATAAAATCAAATATATCCACTTTGCATATAATCCGGTCTCTAATCATTATCATTATCATTATACACCGCCATAAAGTTTATACTGAATAGGAACATTTTATATTTTAGACTTCAATAAATATAACTATCGTATTAGTTTCTAATCCATTATCTTAAATCAATTTCGTATCAAAAAACAAACGTAACTTATCAAAATTTGTGAAAAATAATGTATTTTAATTTTTTTGTAATAATTGGGTAAATTTAGTTTTAGGGTAAGCTTACTTATTTGCTATTACGATATTCATTGCAAGCAGTAATTTATAACATTTGTTTCTTGAAATTTGTATGTAAAATAAAGTTTGATGCGATTTTCAATACTTCGGATTGCATTTTAAAATGCCCGTATGGTACATCTTTTAAGATACTAATCCATAGAATAGATAAAGTTTATTTGAAATTGTACTAAATACTAAGCAATATTAAAAAGATGTAAATTTTTAAGATGAATTAAAAGCAAAACATTTATAAAGGATACAGGACCGCGTTATTGAAAATATTCTTCCGTCTATCCCTACCTTTAATTGTTTACATAAATTGAACGAAAGAAAGCAATACAATAGCAATAAATTAAATCACAGTAATTAATAGTACTATAGTACATCAAATGAACTTGGTAAATAAAACGAGAAACAGAGTCCCAAAACGTAGATTTAACACCTAAACATTCCAATTTAGTTTACCAGTTCTTAAAAGATTGACGAAAATAAAAAGCATAATTACTATAAAAATTTTTACAAAATTATTTTCGTTTTGATAGGAAACCATAAATTTAGCTAATGTGTAATGCTTTAATATTTTAAAGAATTACATCTTATTTACACAGATTTCTGACTAAAACTCTTAACACTTAACACGTTTTTTGAAAAAAAAAATAATTTTGCTCATTTTTAAGAATGTTATTTCAAGTGATGTTCTCAGATCTGGTATGAGCTCATTTAGTTTTCAGATAAGCATAAACGAGATAACTACAAAGCAAAACTTTCTCGATTGTACCGATTATTGCATTAGACTTTGAGCAGAACACACATTTTTGTGGTAAGCAACCGCTTTGCCTGGCGAATCGAAACAAACGAGTGATTTCTTAGAACAAATAATTTAGTTGTATGTATTTCTCATCTACAAACACTTGTCTCTTTTTAATTGATGTATTCTATATAACTAATTACTTTTACAGTATAATTTTTACAGAATAATTCGATAAGAAACGAGATAAATTTATTTTTACATTTACAAAATTTCATCGAATAACTCGATTTTATTTTTTGCAGTATGTCTGCGAAACCATGCCCCACAAATGAATTGGAGGCTGAAAAATGTGTATAATTTTTTATCTGATATTTGTACTTAAATATTTTTAATTGTATACATATTTCTTTGTACGAATTATATTGACAGAAATCATATACATATACAGTGTACTCATTTCAAAACTTCCCAACCTAAATTTCTGAAAATCTGGAAATTTATGACACATTTCCTCGAACGCGTAAGAAGTATTATTGATGGGGACAATTTTTATGCAAAAGTTGCTCACCCACTTTAACCCTCTGTCCCCGGGAGTAACTCCTTTGAAAATCTTAAATAGAAAGTTGTATCAAATAAACCTTATTTCAATAGTCTTTTGAAACAGTATATTTTGACGTTTACTTTTTTGGAATTCGATTCGATTACGAGATATTTAAGAAAATCTTTTGGTTTAATTTGTTTTGTATATCTAGCTGGCCAATCTAATTTATTTTATTTATTTTCCATCTACTTTCATAAATATCTTGGAAATAAAGAAAATAAATAACCTTATGGCTATTTAAATTTTAAGTTATATTTAATGCAGAATATTTGTCATCCTATTGGCAATTATTTAGTAAATAAAAATACTCTCGAAAATCAATTAGATAGAAATGGAAATATCCTACTTGATGAAGATGGATTACATTTTTAACAAGATGGAGCTCGTTCTCACTGTGTTCTTCCAGTGCGGCAGTGTATTTCCAAATAAATGGATGAAGAGCACCTATAGAATAGCCAGCAAGATCGCCTGTTTTGACGCCACTAGACTTTTTTCTATAGGGTTATTTAAAGTTTGTTGTATTTACCCTTCAACCTCAAAATTTAAAACAACTTCGTCAAAGGATTACTGCAACCTGTCGTAGAATTCGAGATACTTTTTTAAAATGTACGCCGCAGTTTTGAACAACGGCTATACCATTGTTTATCCAATAATGACCATTTTGTACAATTGATGGAATCATTTTTTCCGCAAAAAAATATATTAATTCTTTAATAACAACAAAAAAAAACTCCAAAACGAATCGATTAAATTAAGAAACTAAACTCAAAATGCACCGTTTCAAAAGACCATTAAAATGAGGTATTACTCGATACACCTTTAATTTTTAAGGGGCTAGTTTCCCTGTGGAATGGAGTTAAAGTGGGTGTCAATTTGCGTCTTGTAATGTAAAGGACCGCGACAATTACATTTTGAAACAAGAATAACAAAAATCTATTAGGTAGATTGTAAATGGATGGTTGTTCAAAAAAGTTCTGACATCAGACGAACTACACGGTAATTTATGAGTATAATAAGCACTAACTATTGCAATTATTGATTTATAGTAGAATTATTAGTCGAGCTATTCTCGATTTCATAATAATCCAAACGAAATAAAATAAATAATGCTAAACAAGAAAATAATAGGAAGCACAGTGATAATATGTCGGCATAATTAACATAATCGTAACGAATAAAAGGAACAACTTTTCTAATGCATCAATAATTACTTTGTAATTACTGTGAATAGTTTGTAAATTCGTCCCAACATGGGGATCTTGAAATACTACTTTACTTTCCTTGATACCAGTTCCCTCTTTGGGATGAATTTGCGTTTAACTACGTTCCCCGGTGTGTAAAAACTGAATGTGGCGCACGTCAGTACACGCTTCGAGTATAAGGCGATTTTTGAAGAAATCGGGATTACATGGGTGTGTAGCTGTCAGGAAACCTCTTTTGCGGCGAGGCAATAAAGTAAAAAGGCTTAAATATGCTAAAGACTATTAAAATTGAACAGATCATAAGTGGAGGCAAGTATTATGGACCGATGAGTCTAAATTTCA
The DNA here is from genome assembly GCA_023509865.1 of Trypoxylus dichotomus. Taxonomy (NCBI): domain Eukaryota; kingdom Metazoa; phylum Arthropoda; class Insecta; order Coleoptera; family Scarabaeidae; genus Trypoxylus; species Trypoxylus dichotomus. The sequence continues at coordinate 49,634,856 of CM042078.1, forward strand.
ATTACTTGGATCGAACAGGAGTCAATATGTTCGACGATGTGTTGGAAGAGCTGCTACAGAACCATGTTTATAAGCTACTGTCAAACATGGGGGGAAGGGGCAACATCCAGGTTTGAGGCTATATTTCATCGCAAGGAGTTGGTGACATTAAAATTGAAGGGAAGTTTTCAGCAGAAAAATATCGAATATTGGAGCAATATGGTATATCATCTGGGTATCGTCTAATTGATAATAATTTCGTCCTGTAGCAAGATAATTATCTCAAATACACTTCTCGATTGGTCAAAAACTATTTAAATCAGCTGCAAGAGGATGGAGTTGTTTGCACTATGGTCTGGCTGCCACAAAGCCCGGACTTAAACATTATCGAACATGTTTAGGATTATCTTGACCGTAGAGAGATCGAAAGGGCACCAAAGACTTTAAATGAGTTGTGAAACATATTGCAACATGAGTGGTATTATATTCCAGACGATTACATCAGAACGCTGCATGATAGTCTCCAGACTCGTGTAAGAGATATTATCAAAAATAACGGTAGCCACACGAAATATTAAAAAAACTAAAAGTTCTGAAGATATTTAGTACACTATTTACTGATATAAATATTGCGTTAGTTGTAAACATTTATCGGGCAATATAGTTACTTACATTACGGTAACACATTTTCTCTTAAATTCCCTTTGTATAAAATGTATCTAGGTGCTTTGCATAGTAGTGTAATACCGCTTGTACCAAATAAATCATTTACCATCGCCATATCGCTTGCGTGCATACCTCTCTTCCCCCGTCACTTTATAATTACCGCGACAGAAAAGATAGGCTGCGCACCCTGTATTCTGGTAATCGAACTATATGTATTTGACCGTATTTTATGTTTTTCGCGGTTTTTGTTTTGGAGACGCCGAAAATATAGAAAACACGCTGTCTGATGACCACTTAAACCTTCTTTTATCTTATAGATGGCACTATAGTTCAAGGATTTCTGATATTTATTTATTACTTTATACACTTATTAGATATAAATTTCATACATCTGAAGTTTAAAATTTTAACGAAATTTACTTTAGTACCGCGAACAATACATCCAATTCTGTGGATTCTTCCTTATAAAAAAATGTTCTTTTCTTTCTTTCTGAATGTTTCTCTTTGCTTTTATTTTTAAAGACGTTATTTTTTGCTCCTTTTTACACGGACCAATTTGTACGAAATATTTCGTCTCACCGATGTTTTTGGCTAAAACCAACCAACACCGAACTTGGTTCCATTTGTAAACAAACTATTCCCATATACAATTTCCAAGGCCTTTTTGTGTACATACGTCCTCCGATATCTATATCAAACAAAAATGTAGTACCACCACTTTTTGTAGCGAATCAACCCTAGTTAATAAATGAGGATTTTTTTCTTTTCAATGTACCAAAGAATTTACTTGATTCTCTAGTTGGTCGCAGGTACTGGATTTTGAATAATCTATCCTAATAAAAAAAACTGTACACAACTTTAGGTTACCTTCAATGGGATTTTAAAAATAGAGAGATCTTCCTGGGCATACGCAAACCTTATCACCAGACAGCATATACATAAATAAATAGCTACACAACAGACTTTTGGAAACACCGTATTTAAAGTAATTCTGGTGAATTTGTGTTTTAATGCATCCAAATACTGCTTTCTGTCCATATGAGATGGGATCATGAGTGGAACAACGCCATATTATCTGGCGAGAGGAAATTCGACTTGGACGGACCTGACGGTTTCAAATATTATTGGCATGATTTGCGCAAGAACACTGAAGTTGCGATGAGCCGAAATTTTGGTGGTGATTGTGTAATGGTTTGAGCAGCTACCACCTATAACTATAAAACCTTTATAAGTTTTATTTCTAAACAAATGAATTCTAATTCTTGTATACAGCTTCTGGAAATGGTTCGGATAGACTTTGGTAAACAATTGCCGAGGCAAGACTGGATATTTTAGCAAGAGAATGCAGCTATTCGTGGAGAGGTTAAGGCATTATCAGATCGCTTATGGCTAGCATTATATTTAATACAGTTTTCTGGTTTTTTATTCTCAACGTATGGAAGTATTATTAGCTTGAAATTATATATAGTTTAGACTGTAACTTTAAATACTTACTTATAATTCAAACATAAAACGTAAAAATTTGTCAAACTCATTAGAACTGATCGAGGAGTTTAAGAATATAAGGCAGATTTGTACATTATTTATTTTTTCAGTAATATGAGCAACATGTGCAATAAAATATGTTTTAATGATAGCGCTTAAAATCAAAAGCTCTTGTTTGAATTTCTTTTTTGCATGCAGAAGGGAAATTAAAGCCTGCTGTAATGCAGGACCTGGTCCTTGATGTCATTAAAAGATACCTCTGTGGAAATCTTAGAAGACCCGTTAAAAACAATTATTACTTTAGTGGTTGTACTCTCAAAACGCCTTTCGGATTTTGGCTTAGAGATTTAGTGCTAAGTCGAGAGATTCTAAAATGTCGTATCGCTTACGTAAGAAAGTGGAGAATTAAGAAAATAATGGTTTATCCTCTGCGATTTTATAGAATTTCCATTCCTGATCTAATTTTGAATCTAATTTTGATGAGATAATATATATTAACAGTGTATCCCAATGATTTGTAGATTCTCCTAGAGCGGTTAATGCACTAATGTGAGTTAATGTTTCATCTGCTAAATTTCTAAGACTAAATTGCGAGTCTTTAGTGAGTGAATTTAGATGAAAAAGTGACTTTACGTGACTATTTATTATTAATCTATTATTACCAAAGCGTTCGCACAATGTTGTCCACGCAATTGGATAATTGGATTGTGATACTTCTAGGGATTGAATAACAGCCGAAGTTTCGTGTTTCAACGATCACTTAAGGTAATGAAATTTCTGTATGCCGTTTAGAGATTCGTTTGTATGGATTAGCGAATTAAATGTATCATAGCATTCTAACCATTTGCTATATTGATCTGCAAATGAAGGTAAATTGATTGTTGGTAACTTAATTGGAAGATTCTGTGAACAATTGCTATCTGGCCCAAGGAAAGCTGATGTATGTGTGATATTCTCTTAAGTTTTAATATATTCATTGATTAAAGAGGTCCCAGTTGCAATTGGCGAGTAATAGAGGGTTCCAAATTCCGCTGTCTCGTGTGTAGACATATCAGTTTGATGGTACTGACTGTAAAATTGTTAAACTGATTATAAATAAATGGGTTTACATTATTGAACAATCTTAAAACTGATTATTCTTGTAAATGGAAGTTCTATCTACATGTCTGGCAATAATGTCATATTATTATAGTTGTAAACTCTACAATGATATCCGAAATGAGAATTAAATGAAATAATAACATAATGAATTGAAGTTGACTACAATCTTAATTTAGTAGACGGGTTAATTGCCGGTATTTAATTATTTCAACATTTTCTACCTAAACGTATATCTTCGAAATTATCCTAGTTTAAAAGATACTGCATTTAAATCTACTAAATGAATAGTCTAGAACTTACTAGACTATTCTATTGACTTAGAGTAGACTTTCGTTTTATTCTCCCGTTTACTCGGTTTTGCGTTAGTTGAAGAGAGATATGAGAGAGACATACTATAAAACAAACATGGAAGATGTAACGAACGCTAATCTAGCGCCAGTTTCTATATAATTTCCGCCGTTAATTAACGAAAATGTTTGAAATTGTTAAGCAAAAATTATCTTGTGTCCGTGAGTGAATCTCCCAAGGCCTTTTCTATGTAAATCTGCATAAATCGTGATTGTGTACGGATTCTTTAAAACTGTTAATGATGGAGTTAGGCAGCGACGACCGTGTTTATGCTGCCGAAAGGATTATTAAAAAACGTACAAGAAAGGTAACAACGAATTTATTTATTACGGTTTTCAAAACTACTGCCTATTTTTCGTTAGCTTTATTTTTAATATGTTATCCTTATAACAACATAATTTTAATATTATTTTTAGGGTGTTACCGAATATTATGTAAAATGGAAAGGATGGGGTCCTAAACATAATACATGGGAGCCAGAGCATAATATTTTAGACGATCGTTTAATCGATTCCTTTAAAAAGTCTTTTAAAAATGAAGGACAATTGCGTAGGGGTCCGAAAAGGAAAGATAAGCATATTGAACGAACCCATCCTGTTGAAACTGAGGAGGAAGGTAGAATTAGTAGAGAAGGAAGTCAGGATGAATCAACAACACGTACAAACAACACTTTACCTGATGCTGAAGAACCACCTGTTATTGATGATGAAACGCGTACTGGTTTTCCTGATGAGTTAGAACCACCCGATTTAACCAGTAATGAAGCTCAGCCAGATAATGAAAACAATAGTTCAAGTAGCGATGATAGACCTATTTTGAGCAGATCATATACGAAAAGGAAGGCAGAAGTTTTATCAAAGGAATCTGGAAAAATTGGTGTAACAATAATGAGGAGTAGTCCTACTAGTTCTAGTCCACCACCAGGAAAAATGTCAAAGTTGTCATCGCAGAAGCAATCTTCTACATCAGTTGCTAGTAGAGCAAATGGGAAGCAGAATATAAAGGAAGATGAATCACCTCTGCCGTTAGCAACAAGTCCAACAGTTTTGACAGCAACTGCACCTAGATCTAGTACTGATAAGAGACTTAATTCTCTGGATGCTTCTTTGCCTCATGGTACAACAAAAGAACCTGCTTCCCCTAAGCCTGTGGCTTCTAGAACTGACGATAAACAACAAATGGATAAAACACTTGATACACCAGATACTATTGAAAATAAAAGTGAACAAGCTGAATCAGATAGTGTTAGTGCCAATTTATCTTATAAACCTGTGACAATAAATGGACATAGTAATAATCACGCTAGTGATGATTTATCGGCTGTTTTAACAAGCCCAAGTTCTGATTATTGGTTGGCAAGAAATCCTGTTGCCGACCAAGTTTTTATTACTGACGTTACAGTGAATTTGAAAACTGTTACAATTAGAGAGTGTAAAACGGAAAAGGGATTCTTCAAAGATCGAGATGCCAATAGTCATTCAAAGCCCAGTGATATTGTTTGACAGTCAATATCTACTTGTTAGTGCTTTTGTTAGGTGATTAATCAAAGGTGAACGTTCTTCTCGAGTCTCCTGATGTTTTATTTCTACAAATTCTCTAAAATTTTAATCATATTTCAAGCATGCGGAATCAAATAATTCCTTTTCTTTACATACATTATTTACTAATACCAAAAGTTAAAGTGGCTGTGTCAACTATTTTTTGCTTTATCAATAATTTGGTATATTCACTAACATCCTTGCGTGTTTTCTAATACAACTATAAGAATTTTTCGCGAGTAACAATATTAGATAGTTACAGAATTCTATAACATCTGCATTTTCTTGACGAATTGTTATACATGGTTATACTTTAGTTCGTCATATATGACGTCATATATACGACAATTGTTATATATTTTTTAAGTACTTCACGAAGGTGGTTATTCGTAGTTGCTAATTAGAAATGATATATACATCATCGGTTACTTGTTGGGAAAATGTGTGATCAAATAAGTTTTAATGTAAATTACAAAAAATATATACCATAGAAAGTGATATACAGAGTGATTTTATATGTTTGAGGACAGTTTAAATTTCGCGCGGTGGATTCTAGGGGATTTGACATGTTAAGAGTGGCTATTGTGAGTATCAGTCCTGTCAACTGCCTGTGCGACACGTTATTTATTATTCGTTATTTATATTCATTTTATTATTATTTGCTTCATTTGTACTTGTAATCTGTTGTTCTTAGAGCTACTGTTTATATTTCATTCCATTTTTTTATCACATTTACATTAATTTTCTGCTTAGAAAATCTATATGAAATTGATTTTTTGAAGATCTGTTGTCAATATTTTATCACCCATCCAAAATCTATTTGCTACGGTACTGGTTACGAATTCAAAACCAAATCGCCAACGTGACAAAAATTTAGGAAGGCGCGAAATTTAAATGTCCTCAAACATTTAAAATCACTCAGTATATACCATTTCTATTATTTCACTCATCATTTTACATATAAGTAATTCTCATGGAAGTTCAGTTGCAGAACTTATTTCTTTGCGTATATGTTTGATTATTTATACTCAAATAATAAAAAAAACATTTATATTATTATGAACAACCTATTTGTGATTTTTAAAAATATTTGAAAACACCGTTTTCGCGACAAAGTTCGTGGTTATAGAAAACTACGTCATTGTACTGGTTACTTGTGGTTATAACCTCGTAACCATAGTTACTCGCGAAAGAATCCTTTATGTAACAACTACCACATAGCAAAATGTAAATTGTGATAGCTGTGATTAACATTACATTTATAGATAGAAATAATCCGGGGTCAGTTTTCTGAAGGTCCTGGTATATTATAGAAACCTATAAGTAAATCTAATAATATTAAAATATGTATAATAAAAACAGGTTTAGGAGAAATTACCATTACTCGGGTTTATCTTATAAAAATTTGCTGCAACAATTATTTAATCATTATGCTTATTATATTTTTAAAGTGACGATTCAGTTTTATCTTAGAAAACCAACGTACTGAATTATATGTAGAGCGACAGTACAACGACCAAAAAAGGGTAGCATTTTTATTTCAAACTAGGAAAACTAAGTTACTTGTCCAGACTTCCAAAATTGTTAGTACTTTCTGATAGAATATAGTTCCATATATCTTCTGTACATGCCACACGTTACTGTAAATGTAAATATTGAGCAATAAATGTGCTGCATTTTGTTGTATTTGGCTTATATATGACATTCTTATGTTTTATCTACTAAAATGCGATAATACTTCATTACTACTTTATATCAGGAGACCGAGCTTTTTTGTACAGGGTAAATTGTTTTCTGTATATTTAAGAAATATCGAAGAGACTATTGGTGCTAAGAAAATAAGAAAGGTCGTTGTAAAAAAATTTCCTACAACCGTTATTTTTCTTTTTTTCCATTCCACGTAGTATTTTTACATAAACGTGCACTCTTGATTTACTTAATTTTATGATTTAAGTAGTTTTAAATATTGTCTAAAATTATCTTATTTATTTATGTGTATTTATTTTCTATTTTCATACATTTTATCTACCTTTTTGATATTGTATTCTTGAATTTGTACATATGACACTGATATGTATTTGTTCTACATTGTTTTTTTTTCATTGTAAATATCCTCCATTTTTGTTTAATTCTAATAAAAACGTAAAATTTATAGTTTATATGATTTTTATTCTTGTGTGCCAGCGTTATGTAAATCAACGGTTCTTGTTAATTACTACTCTGAAATTGTGACCAAATTTTTATCGAAATGCAGCTTGTTTTAAATTCAAAAATCATTGTTTCGTTTAGGTGTCAGAATTATCAGTGGAAAATAAATTTGTTCTTATAAAATGTATTTCAAATATTTGTAGTTTCTTTATCGCGTTTTCTTACGTGATGCCAATAAGAACCGTTGATGTCAAAATATGTGTTTAAGGAAAAATCATAAGCGGTGAACTTTTGCTTCGAAAATATTTTTTTTTGGTTAGATCATCTTAGTTTATGTAATTATATGTAGGGTTGATTCAAATTCGATGTCCTGATTAAATTGCAATTAATATATACATATTTGGAATTTTCTTCGCCTTTGCATTAAATTAGCTTACGAAATTTAGTAACAAAAAAGTTATTTGCAATTATCTGCTTAATTAAATCAATGTGGTAACGTGTGGGTAAGACGTCGTTGAAGTGCAAGAGCATCAAAGTAGTCTTATCTATATGATCGTAATTTTTGTTTGCAAGTGTATTAACTTGCCAAGCTTCTTTCTGTTCATGTGCATGTACATAATTTTTGTAAGCGATATCCTAAAATTTACAGCATATATGTAAAAGTTAAAAACTACCGTTTAATATATCAAAAGATGTGTGTTACGCCAAGTACGTAAAGATTTTAAAATACTGTAATCAGCACGACACACTACCAAACTAAACCACTTGAAATACATGGCCCTATAGTGAGATTGATTTAATATGTAATCAAACAATGCTTAACATCTGAAATACATGTAAAAATTAATGGAAAAGCATCCATACGTTGCGGTTTCACTGGTAAGCTGAAAAAAGGATGCCAATGTATTTGAAATTTTGATCAGATCTAGAGAAATTTAATATAGACGCTTTTCTAGAGCTAATTGTTAGCAATAGTTAGCATAAGTAGACGTGAATACGTTAGTTATATTATAATTATGTACTATACAGATAGAATAGAATAATTTTGTAAAATGCATTTAACGTTTAGGCATTTTTGACGAGAAAAATCTATATCAAAAGTATTTTTAATAAAATATATGTTGTATATATGTAAAATATTCAAATAAACTATTCCCTTATTTTAGTTTAATTGAGTTCGTCTTCCTATACATGGTTCTTTCCTTTCTTTTATAATATTATAAAATTATAATTTTATATATAGTAGAACAGAAAGTTTCTTTATTTTATACCGGCCTTGATTATTTTTAAACTAGCTTCGAAATTTACTTATACAGAACATGCAGGTGATCTGTATTTAAGTGCACACTATCGCTACCTACCTTATCTAATCTATGATATAAGGTAAAATGTATTCTTTTTAATACTAAGATACAACTAACTAAAAAAGCATTGCATGACGTATAATGGACAAAATTTGAATTTTACTGTTGTTTTAATGTAATAGACAATTTTGTGACAAACATTCTAATAAAGTATGTTCCTAAAACAAACAATAAAGAAATGTGGAGTATTTAAATTGTCTGAGAATATATCGTTCCATTCTGCAAGAATCTGTAAACTAAAGCTATAGTATATTCTTAAGTGTCAAAAATAAGTTTCAAAATTATCTGCTCTACATTTAATTCTTACTAATAGTTTTTATTTAAAAAGTATCTCTTTCATAAATACTTTTTCTATATTTTAGCTAGAAAAGTATAAACAAAACATTCATTTCCCATACCTAAGTTCACTTATTTTAAATTTATGAAATCAATTATTTAAAAAAAGTATTTTTAATCACACGGGGAACATTTATGTTAGATATGTTGTATCACTTTCTAAGAACGTAATTTCAAACTAAAATGCGCTATATTTTTATCACTTCTTTTGGATTATTTTTATCCAAACATATTATGAGTTTAATTATCTCTGAATGCTTTATTAAGTACTAAAATTTAAATTTTCCGAAAAATAGGTTATGCAATTGTAGCGCCCCCAATTGAAGATTTTCTTGATTACATCTTAAATTATATTCGAAATATTCCTAACTATTTAAAAAAATTCAAGATACACCATTAGAAAAAAAAGAGACATTATTTTCAAATATACAGAGCATTTCGTAAGCAAATGCCGCGATAAATGGTTTTCTAATGGAATATCCTATATATTTATGTTCAGAGTTTTTGCAGCCACGATTTATTTTTCCTCTGTAGTGTGCAGTGTTGCGCCGTTACAGAAATTTATTAAGATTTGATTTCTTGCGGGCTTACCTTTGAAAAATGTACAATTGGCAACAGAAAAATCCAAAATAATGGACATGTTACCGAGGTTCACTAATATTCTAGTGTCGATATGTCTTGGAGAGTATAAGGAAAAATATTTAAGAAACTGTAGCTTACGAAAATAACTATGACAAGTTCATCTTTGGATATTAATACTTCCTATCTAATGTATTAATTAACAAATATCATTTTTTTTACTGAACACTCATACACAGATAATGTGTGGTAATAAAAACAAAATTGCACTTCATAGTGCAAATTTAGAAGTTGTGTTGCTTTTCTGATCGAGCTGTTTAATTGTTGTTTTGTGATTCTGGATGGAAGTAAGTTACAATACTTTACATCAGTTACAACTAATTGGTTGAAAGTGCATCAAATTCAGTTTTGTTTTATAAGAATAAAATGTAACAAACTATTTGTTAGTTTTTATTTTTAGATAATTGTTGTAAATTTATTGCTATTTTGTGTAGTCCCATCTTATTTTCCAGTTATCTCGTAATTTCTTGTAGTCTTATCTAGAATATCTGGGCCTGACGTACACACATAACTAGTAGCCTAATTTTAATAAAGCTATTTGTGGAATTTAGTCTTGTTTTTAATATTATCTACAATTTTCTGCAGATAGCTTGTTGCATACTTCCTAGAGAACTATTACCTGGTAATATATTTTTGGATATATACCTCAGAAAATAAGAGAAGTCACAAGTTGCTAATCCAAGTCGTTCAATTTTAAGCTATGATTTTGCAATAGATGTGTAAATCAAATTTTATTAATTATGTCACGTTATTAGGCAAGGAGCATTATAGAAAAAAATCAAACTGTGTACATCTAAAAATAATTGTAAGGGATACCTTCTAATCCTAGTATAAATGTTAAACTTAGCCAGGAATATTACCTTAGTTTGGTTATTAATTTTACTTCAAAATTTAAAATATTAGATATACAGCTGTGGCCATATGTATTCGCCACCCTTTTTTGTTTTTTATTCCGACGAATATATAAGAAATAAAAAAAAATTGATCGATGAAAATGTGTCATTGTGAGTGTATACAGATATATACAGATATTGCTTAATATTTGGTAGCTCCTCCCGTCGGGGCATACTGCTCACTAAGTTGTAGCAGTGTTCGGCGGTGATTTTATTCCACTCTTCGAATGTTTTTGTTTTTAAGCATTGCTCTGTGGTACATAAGTATTTAGCTACATTTCGCTTTAAAATGCGCCATAAATGCTCAATTGGCGATAAGTCCGGTGATTGTGCTGGCCATTCCAGGACCCGCACGTTATTTTCCTCGAACCAGCGCATTACTTCGCGGGATTTATGGCACGGTGCATTATCCTGTTGGAAGTAATACTCTGGCTCATCATTACCGAATAATTTTAACGCACACGGTTCCAGAACTTCTTCCAACATGTCGATGTACGTCCGACTGTTCATTCGGCCCTCGCAGACGAACAGTTCTCCGACGCCTGTTGCACTCATGGAACCCCAAACCATTATGCTACCACCCCCAAACTTGACTGTCGGGATGATACAGTCTGGATGGAAGGCCTCTCCTCGCCTGCGTCGCACGTATTGAGGCCCAGGTTTACCACAAAGCTACCAACAAAAACATTAATACTGTTACATTTTGGAACCCATTAAAAGGAATAAAAACACTGTTGATACCAGGAATTGAATACAGAATACCGCAAATACAATAATTACGTATTACTTACCTCAATATTTGACTCATCCGTCCACATAACATTGGCCCAATTGTCAATGGTCCAGTCGCGGTGACTTTTAGCCCACAGCAGTCTCTTTTTCTTTTGTTGCGGAGACAACTGTGGTTTATGTCGAGCTTTGTATCCACCTAAATTTAATTCACAAAGGCGTCTTCTAACCGTGCGAGGAGAAATAGCAACATTATGTAGCCGGAAAAGCTCACTGGAAAGCTGTTTAGACCCTTTTTTCCGGTCTCGCAAAGACATCCGCTCTAAGACTCGCTCATCTCTGCTAGTTGTCTTTCTTTTTCGACCAGTTTTCGGTTTGTTTGTCAAAGATCCACTCTCTTTGTATCGTTTTATCGTCATTCTAACTGTCGATCGCGCACATTTCACTTGTCGGGCAATAGCAGACACCGACAACCCTTGCTTTTCTAACACCACAATTTGTCCTCGCTCTACCTCCGTCAATTCGCGTGTTTTCGGCATTACTTTTTACTGTATACTATCGTATTACACAGACACAATATCTTCACTCTAACTAGCTCAACCTTACTCTTACAACTTTTAAGAGACTGAAGAAATATTCAGAAATTACAATTTTACGTCTATTTTCTAATTTACTCAGAATCGCCTACAATAAACCATTAAACCCTCATTACCAGGTACCTAGTTAAGTCCGTCATCGACCCTGCTTCTTAGAAGTACAATAATATTCGTGTAACACGTTCAAAACGAGAGTGGCGAATACATATGGCCACAGCTGTATATTTAACTACTTACAAAAAATCTTTATTAAAGTACATTTACATAAGCGTATTTTATAATTCGATATGTGAAAGCTACTTTTTACTTATATATGTGAAATTTTTAATATTTCGCATTTATATCTATTCAATTAACTATACAATCTTGAAATGTTCAACTCCTTACACTAAATCATAAATAAAACAATTCTCTGTTTCTGTTTCTTTTATTTAACGGAATATGAAAAATGACACTTCGTAGATATGGAGGGTATAAAAAAATTCTACATAATATTAACAATTACATACAAAGAACACAACCCGCATGAGAATGATATCTTGTAAAATGTGAAAGAGTTTGTCTCGGTCCATCATAAAATGGAATTCGCGTTATAAATATATATATGTATATATATAACAGCAACATTATTACTAAATGTAAATATACAATGAAATATTCATTTTAGTACAAAAGAAAAATTGTCCTCTTTGTACAAATTACGGGACCCCGCTTTTTTGGGAAATAGTTTATAGAAATAAAAAAGAACTTTCATCTTGCTCAATGCTACTTATATAATAATAAAAAAATAATAATAGTTACGCATATTGGAGCATGATGAAAGTTGTTTTCCTTAATCACGTTATCAGTCAAACTTTTCTTAATTGCGAATTTTCGACTTTATTTAATTTACAGTTTCACATAACACAAATAACTTAAAACAGTAAAGCGCCCATACTTCCCATTTCGTTTTGTTCCTTTACGAATATTTCAAAATACTGGTAAATTATTGTAACAGCTAGTAGAATACCAGTTCCAGATCCAATTGCTCCTAAGAAGTCTGCCATAACTGACAAAGCTCCTATACAAAGGCCACCAAACGCGGCTGCTGTAGGAATATACCTATTCAACTCATGAATCATAGAGTTATCTCTATGACCGCGCATTACCATTTGTTGTTCCTTAAGTTGTTTGGCTACATCTTTAGCAGAACTACCCGATACTTCGATCCACGTCTTTGAAAAGAAGGCGCAAGAACCTAACATGAATATAATGTATAATACTGCGTGCACTGGATCTTCTACTATATGACTGACGCTTTCAGGCGGACTTAAATAGTAACAAAGGCCTCCTACCGGATAGGCTCTTGCAGGGCCACCTCCTCCTACATCAGCCCACACACCTAACAAGTTAATCAGAAAGTTACCTTGAAATTTCAAAGCAAGCATTTGGGAAATAACGTAAAGATTCGAAACAAGCGCGGACTGTAGAATAATAGGTATGTTGGATGTGTAGAAGAGTTTAATTGGGTAACTGGAATACTGCCCACGGTATTTAGAGCTTTTTATAGGCAAATCGACGCGGAAACCTTGGAAGTATATTACAATGGCAAAGACGAGAACTGTAGCTAACAGATTCATCAAATTCGGTAAATTTTGACGATAAAAGGCCTCGCGTAAAGCACGTACTTTATCTTGGCGAGTAGTTATTAAATGGAAAAGTGCAATTACGGCTCCTTCAAATTCGGTTCCTCTTCCGGTATTAACCGTAGCAGGCGAAAAGGCTTTCCAGATTATGGTTTCACAAATGTTGGTAGCGATAAATAGAGAAATTCCAGATCCCAAACCGTATCCTTTTTGCAAAAGTTCGTCCAATAAGAGAACTATTAGACCAGCAACAAACAGCTGAATAATAATTAAAAGGCAGACGCCAGCGCCAATTTCTGCAGGGTCGCCATACATGCCAGTCATGACGTACACTATAGCTTGACCAACTGTTATTACCATGCCAAACACTGTAACAAGAAAAATATTATTAAACGGTGACAATGAAGAATCGCAGCTCAATAGATTTAATATTTTAGTATTAAGTAAAAACTATTGAGGTAAATATATAATTGAAGGTGAAATTTTAAATCTTAACAATTAAGCAAATACATTCACTAAACTCAAATGCCGCTTTTAAATATACATACAGGATAAATAGATATGATTTCTCCTTTTAACACATGGTACACGCGATATTGTTATCAATTTAAAGTTACTCTTTATTAACAAACTGCGAAGTCTCCAGCATAAACTAGCTTCATCTATCTTCAATTTCAGCAGTCGCTCAATTCAATTTGGGAAAGTCGCTAGGTCGCCTGCTTTGCTTAATCCTTACACGCAGGATCGAGAAATAGCTGTTTCTTATAGAAGGTTCTGTGTATATTGATAGAGTAAGCAAATTAGTATGTAATTCAAAAAATGTATATACATATTTTTATTATTTTTTTTAATGGTGATATTACAAAGATACCATTGTTTATGAATGTTTAGAAAACACGTTTCTTTTTGTCATATAGACATAACGCTGCTCCACAAGTATCACAAGCCCATTTGGTTCTCTCTTAATGGTCTTGGGTACTACATCAGCAGAAATTTTCATATTGCACTTATTCATATTTTCCTGTTCTAGACTTGTTCTTCCCTTGTCCATTGTATTACCTCTAGTCCTTGCTGCAATTGCCAAGCGAAATGCCTTCAAATCCATACCACTGCTTTGATCATTGAAAAATGATACACATCGGCTACGTTGACATCTGTAAAGTGCCAAAATATACGTGGCCACCATTTTCTACTCTTTCTATGAAGTTCGTAGGTTTGCTTTATGAGTAATATGTTCATAAATTTCCAATGCTTCTGGACAAAGAACGTTTTCCTTTTTTCCTTACAACATAGTTGGATACAGATGGATTTTTACAATTCCTCTCTAACATTATTCTCTTGTCCATGCAGTTTTAAAACTATTTTAAATTCCTTTTTTTCCTTGGCGAACACTTCTTGTCACCTAAATATTTTCCTTTCGTAACTAAGGCATGGTTGTAATGTAATTATTGAAACGTATACTAAAATGTTTTCCAACAAAAGAGCTGGCCAGATCTGCAATAATTCGGGGCTCTTAATTATTTTTCTGCCGCTCGTTTGACCTTCCCCATATATGGCGAGAAAAAGCACTGATTGTACGACATGATCGAGGGACCTTGTAGCCTCGTTTGATTAGCCAGTTAGGTATGTATTGACGAATGTCCGTCACTGTAAATTATAGATTCGTCTATTGATATTGTTTGATGAATTTTATAATAAAAACTGAAATCGTGTAATAATACATTCAAAAACGGACGCAACCTGTACACGCAAAGTTAGGATCGTCGTAGTTCCGTTAAAGACTATTCATTAAATTGCATACGGAAAAGTCTTTTAGCTCCATCTGCGAAGACCAAAAATCGTGATGCCTTGGAAGTCTTTCCATGCGCCTCAAAATATTAATACCCAAAAATATTTCCATTTCTCTCCTAGTTGTAGGAATACATGATTATGCTTTTTAGGTACCGTAGATTTGTTTGGAAAACGAAATTTTCTATTATTTGTTTTCTTATAAGATATAAAAATTTCATCAGGTATGTTATCACGCCCAAAACTTGCCAATGCTGAATAAGTATTCATTTGGTTAATAGAGTTGAGAACATCGAAAGTATTTTTCCAAATAAATATAATTTAGGTGAATTCAACGATTACTTCTCGGTCAGATGGAATTTTCGCAATTAGTTGCGTCTATTAACCTTAATTTAATTATTCTCATTCAATAAATCTATTTATCTAAAAAGATTAAATAAATATATACTAAATTGTACGTGACGCTTTTGGTGTTTGAAATACTGTAGATAAATTAAATGATAGTCGAAAGTAATGTTTTCGTCAAACATTTATAATTGTATAATACAGTAAAGCATCATCATATTTCCTTTCTGTAAAATGTCAGTAATACGGAAATTCCCAGTAGTTATTGCCTACATATGTATCCCGTATTAATGCCGAGGTTGACGCCGTTATATTCGATGTTTATTCGGTTGTCTACTATACGTACGAGGGGAGGTCCAGAAGTTCGTGGAATGAAAGGGTTCTAAATAAAATAAAACAATAAATCTATTTTTCCTTTTAAATATAATCACCCTTAAGCACAATACATTTATTAGATCTATGAATTAATTTTTCTAAACCATCATAATAATATTTTTTACCTTTCACCTCAAAATGGGCCAAAATTGCCTCCTTTACCTCATTGTCGTCGGAAAACTTTCTTCCACGTAAGTCTTTTTTTAAATTGGGGAACAAATAAAAATTATTAGGTGCCAGGTCTGGACTGTAGGGTGGATGGACTATTGATTGAAAATCATGCTTGTGCGGTGTAGCTATTGCAACTTTGCTCTTGTGAACCGACGCATTGTCTTGCAAGAGCAACACACCCAATTTTCCTAGACGGCCTCCTTTAATTTTTCTAATATCGCTGCGTAATATTCTCCGGTTATGCTCCTACCATTTTCTTTGTAATCAATCAATAATATCCCCTCACAATCACAAAAAACAGTAGCCATCAACTTTCCAGCCGATTCTGACACTTTGAATTTCTTTGGCGGTGGTGTCCCCTTTTATGCCATTGCATGGACTCCTGTTTGGACGCAGGCTCAAAGTGATGAACCCATGTTTCGTCTCCGGTAACAATCCGCTCCAAAATCTGTGCAGGTTTGTCTCCACACAGCTCAAAACTATTTGTACGCACAGACGCGCTGTTGTTTCTGCAGCGGCGTGAGCATTCTCGGTACCCATCTTGCACTGACTTTTGTCATACCCAGGTGGTCATGTAGGACATGCAAAATGGTGGTATCTGATACTCCAACTAATGTAGATAATTGTTTTTTTCTTCAAACGGGCATCTTGCAGTAGAAAGTTTTGCACTTTTTCGGCGATGTCTGATGTGGTGGCCTCAACTGGCCGTCCTGAGCGGGGGTCGTCTTCAATCGACTTCCGACCATGTTTAAAACGACCGTGCCACTTATAAATCATTGATTTACTAGGGCACTGTTCCCCATAACGGTTTCCATTTCATTCAATATGGTTTGAGCGTTCTTTCCTTGCGTTGTAAGGAACTTTATCACAGCACGGTGTTCAATTTCCTCCATAGTTTCAGTTTTCTTACAGATTGACTTGTTTAGCACACAACTATTCGTAAACGACTGACGCTATAGGGCTGCAACTTAACTTATATACTAATGATGAGTCGCCAATCAGAATGACACTTAGCGAACGCCTCTATCCCCACTCCATCCCCTCCATTCCACGAACTTCTAGACCTCCCCTCGTAATTATAGGAACGAAGACAATTATGACACTATACCCGAGTTACCGCTAAAATCGATGACATTATAAACGGTCTCTACTGTATATTTGTTTGCCAATGCCTTCCCGTACCGTATACTGCAAGCCAGGATTAAAAAAGATAATGTATAGTCTGTATAATATTATACGACTATTATAATCTAGAAACGGTTAAGCTAAAAATTCGAAATCTATGATTGCATTCGCAGTAAGATTATATGATATTTGTAATTAGTACTGCCAACTATACAAGTTTCAGTTATGGTGCAGGTTTTATAAAATTCATACATTTCTAAAAGTTGTCGCACCATTTTTTTAATAACTTAAACAAATAAATAATGAATAAAAATCATGAATATTGTTTTTTACGAAACAACGAAAATACACTATAATAACCAACTTCAAGAAAATTACTTTAATATATTTTGTGACGTTAATCTAATACATTGACGATAAGACAGCCAATTAACAAATCTTAAGTATTTTGCGTTTGAACTGCCCGTCAAAACTGTATATGTTACAACTGTCAACAATGAGTTAATAGATGCTACTGGAAAACCTCGACAAGAAAATATCACGCAGTACTAGAATTCTTAGGTGCGACAAGCGCAACTTTGCGTACGAATCAGTGGAGGAATTCTGAATTGTAAATGTACCCTACTTGCTCAAGACTTTAAGACCTTCGTAATGACGTAATGAAACTAGAAATTGTAGTGGAAGTGTATTCGTCTAAGTTTAACCTGACACTTGTATGTCTGTTAATTGCATGTATTATATTGCTTGTATGTGGTTCTATGAAATGTTTGCGATCTTTGGGTGGTTCAATTGTATTTTAACAGTTAACGTTTGCAGTTGTGTTGAATTTATTTGCATCACATAGATAACACTAAAGAGGTAAACATTGAAAAATGCGCTGGAATAATTATTCTTCATAATGAAGGCAGAAGGTCACGTAATATCTCAAGTCAATTGAAGGTTTTAAAAATCGCTGTTTATTCAAGAGTTGAAAGTAAACAGGAAGATCGTCCCCATCCTACAAAGCTTAGTCTAACAACCATTGGCAAAGATCAACGTACTGTTTTAATCAGTAAACGAAATTGACGATATTAATAGAATTCGTAAAAATCCGGTGTGACTATCCATGATCAAGCAACTAACTGCACCGGGCTTAAAAGTACGTATTGTTATTAGAAAACCAGTACATGGCAAAAAATATATAAAAGAAAACAGTTTAATTTGGCTCTGACAGGAGAAATTGGATCGAAGAAAATTGGGAAAATATTCTTTCGAGCAACGAGTCGAAATTTTTGCTAGTAAATGGCGAAATTTTGTTCATTTTCCAAAAAAATATCGGTCTGGGTAGGATTTGGACCTACGCCTATCACTTTTAATACCTATATGTTATAATGTCTGTATATCTACAGACATGCATTACGTCCCAGCAGATCTAATATTATTATGATTCGTTCCTGCAGGTCCCGTGGTCTAGCTATAAGACACTCGCAAAGATAGCGAGAAGGCGTAGGTTCAAATCCTACAGAGACCGACATTTTTTCGGAAATTTTTAACGCTGATGTTTACAAGAAAATTATAATTTATTATTATAAAAATAAAAGCCACATACTAATTTGGTATCTAAAATCTATGGAAATAGTCTATGCATAATTTGTTTTTCAATACCATTTTCCATATATTTTGCAATTCATAGCGCAATATAGGGGATTTATACTAGTCCTATTAAGGAAACTGATTTTGTAAAAGTTTAATCGTTTCCACTAAATTAGTATACTTGCACTAGGTGAAAGTTGTATTAAACATTTAACCTGGCATAAAGAATTGGAGCTTGAAAGAATCTGTATTTTTTTAGGAAATACTGTTAAAATAAAACCATATAAAATACTTACATTTTTGTGCACCATTAAAAAGTGCTCGATCTCTAGGTGTATCGCCAACTTCAATAATTTTCGCACCAGCAAGCAATTGCATGATTAATCCTGATGTTACAATAGGTGAAATACCCAATTCCATCAATGTACCTCTGTTGGAAGCAAGAATGACACGAATCCAATAGAAAGGATCTGCTGAATCGGAACTCATTATGCCGAATAATGGAATCTTGAAAAAATGAATATATATATTATTAAGTATACTTTCTTGTATGAGAGATTAAGCAATACCTGACAGCATACAAGGAAAATAAATAGAGTGATAGCTGTCCATAATACTTTCTCCCTAAATTGTATCTGTAACAGAAATACATGCCACATGTAACCTAAAACATCTGTTACTGTATTATCAATGAAAATTGTCATGTGCTTCTAGTTTTCTAGTATATTTTTATATTAAACAATCAAACATATTATTTACTAGCATAAAAAATAGTGGTGATGCAAATTTTCTTTAATAAATCTTGTGGTAAAGAAATATTTACATACCTTCCTCTCTGGTTTTGCTATTTCTGGTAATATACTACAAAAGGGTTTTATAACTTCCAGGAATTTAACTGAAAACGATAAAAATGGTGTGGCATTAGAATAGTATTAATATAAAAGCCGTTTTGTCGACGTATACAAACAAATTAGAAAATTTAATAAATTTCGTTAATTTGACAGAGAATTACAATTGATAGAGGTTAAATAAGTATATTAGTAGTGTACTTACTGCCCATTTTGATGGGTATTAGGGAATAATTCTCACAAAAATTAGATCACAGTAAATTGTCTACACTCGTTGTCTATAGTGTCACGTAAAATGGGGCCGTCTGATACAAACTTTACGGTACTTTCGAGTGGCAAATTGGTTACACAGCGTACACGTAGCATCCAAGGGGGTCACGTGACCGATGATGTTGGCGTGTAGGGTGTTTAGGTGGCTATGGTACAATTTATGTATTTAAAGTTGCATAAATATTAGGCGCAATGTTATCCGCATGATTACATGTGTATGGTTGGAGAATGTTTATAATTGTTAAGCAGTCTATATTTGCTTTAATTTCATATATGAAGGTGTAGAGTCATAAAGAACTATGCTACGAATTTTTCGTTGCGTAGGGCGGTATTTAAATTTGAAAACTATTTTTCTATTTAGATTTTATCAATTATGTTCATTAAAGCACTTACTTGAACGGAAAAAATTGCATTATATGTACAAAACAAAAATATAAAATTAAGAAAGGTGTTTGTAACTATAAAAAGTATCTGAGATACAAAAAATTATTGTTTCCACACTGCAAAAGTTCTTGCAGGCATTGAAACGTTTTAGCGTTGGTTGGAATCAGACCTAAGAAAAATTTAACGACATAAGCCTCTATTTCACATTTTCTATATTTCACCATATTTCTACAGAAAATACCTTTGGGAAGTTCAATATATCGGCAGCCCGACTTCTAAAACGCACTCATGAGTTGATTCGTGATGAGGAACGTGACTTAAAGTTGTTTTATATTATGAGAAATTTTTACACATTCAAATGTTTGTTAAGCGTTACTTGTCGACCTTCCCTTGTATTTGATTATTGCTACGAAAAACTTCTTTAAGTTTTCGTTCCCGTTGGATAGTTACTGAAGCTAGAGGCAAAAACTAACAAAAAATGAGCAATTTATTTAAAAAAATGTAAACTATTATAGGTGAAAGGATAAACTTATTTGAATATTTCTTGAAAACAGGATAATGCACAAATTTTACAGTTAAGTGTTAATAACTTATCTGTGAGAAAATTTGCTAATTACAGTTTACTACCAGAAAACCTTAGGATTCCTACATAATGTAAAATATACTCCAAACAGAGTTTCATCAATTTTAATACGAAATATATTATTATTTTGCAATTTTCTATCTAAATAGACATGCGTCGGCGTCATGAATTCGTCTCATGCGTTTATCAACATTATCTTGTCTTGTGTTTGACCTCTACTCAGGCATATTGTAAGAAATAAAAATAATCGTAACGGTATTTCATTTTACTTTATGGTAGCGTTGTGGGTATTTTGAAAATGAATAAGTTAATTCTCAGAAATAAACGTTCTGTAGTGAAACATTTAAGATGTTTGTGCAGTTCCTTGTCTATTAAACAAGATGAAGTGTTGTTTCCGAAGAAAGAAGAATTTCCTTATAGGCACATTGGTCCCAGAGATAGCGATATCATTGCAATGCTCGATACATTGGGATTTAAGGTGTGGAGTTACTTTACTGAGAATACAGTTCTTACGTTTTTGTAAAAAAAAGGGAAAAAAACAACCAAAGTATTCAAACAAATGTGAGATGCACTTTTTGCTACTTTCTTAGATTCCCAAGTTATAAGAGAAAATAAATGTCTAAATTTATTGTGTGTATAAAATTGTTTATAAAATATTATATACTCCTTTTAAGAGTCTGGATGAGTTGACGGATAAAGCAGTTCCTATGAACATACGCCTGAACAGATTATTGGATATCGACGAGCCCGTAAGTAAGTATTAACGTATAAAATACTTCAGTCACTGAATGCTTATAACTAAATAACTAAAATATTTTAAAGTGCTGCTTCCAATTACGCTACGTAAATCTAGTGCAACAAGCAATTTTCAAACGTGACATTTTAAAAATATTTGATAGTGCAATAGCGTCTTCTAATTTTATAAATAGAACAGATCTAGGTTTCGTTTTAAAGAGTCTATCGCTAGTTAACATTAAACAGTTTATTAAAATTTTAACAAAGATTTCAAATGAAACTTACAAATGCATTAGTAAGTTTTCTTGGCATGCCATACAAATGAATGTGTTACAACAAATGCTCATTCGTGGTAATTTTATTACAACACTAAAACAAACTTAGCAAAAAAATAATAGTCATAATAGAAAATATTTTATAATTACATATATATACATATGTAATTATAAAACATTTCCACATATATATATATATATATATATATATAAGGTACTTTCTTTAAGACAAAATTATTTTTCTCTTCTATCGTCTTCCTTTTGGAGAATAACACTATTGTCCTCGTCAATGACAACGCCTAAATTCTTGGGAAAAAAAATGCAAAATACGAGCATGAAGATGCTCCTTCAGTGACACTCATCACTTCAAATTTTTACAATTTACCAGAATATCCCCTAGCAACTCGTTATAAGTTGAACATTTTTCTTTCCCGAGAAAATGTCTACAAATTTTGAAGAAAGATGTCTAGATTCTAAATTCCAGATTGCTAATTTCTTCCCTTGTGGATCAACAAATATTGGCTCGCGCAGTTTAGCAACGGTCTTTTCTATTCAAAGCTTTCAGGAACTATTCAATTAATCCCAATTTTATGTACATTAGTTTTGGGTCTATTAATACCTCAAATTTTTCGTTAAACGTACATACAAGGAATAAAATTGTCTCGTGGCTATTATTGTTTTACGTTATTATGTTAATGAACATCGTTGGTGTCCCAGAGGTAGAGAGAGCAACAGTACCTGGTAAAACTACTTTATAATCCAAGCAATACGTCCTCACAAACATGGCATAAATAGCGTTTTTACTGAACGAAAGTTAAAATTGTTGACATAGTTTAATGTTTCCTTAGAGGTTGCGAAATGGGTCTTTAGGCAAGTCTTAGAAGAATATTTCAGTAAATGCAATTCTCTGGAATTATGGTTGAAGCTCAATTCGTGTCTTAGTAACTCTATGTTATCAACAAAAAAAAAAAAAACAAAAAGCATCGTTGGCTTATCAGCATGGAAAAGTTTTCACTCTTGCGAACGCGATCCTAATAGTTGGACCAAAATATTTCATTTAAAATAATGGAAATAACAATCATACTAAAATAACAGCATTCAAAATTTTTCGATTTTTTTAGGTACTTTTGGAATATCAATTGTGATATGTCATGCAGACAAGTGAAAATTTATTTTAAACTCAGTAGATATTCAAAGCATAAAACAAAAAAACAACGCCTGGTAACTATAACATTCTGACAGATTCATTATAGTGAAAGATACATTTTCGATTTTGATTATTTCAAAATATTTTTCTGTATAAGCAATTTAAGAACATTATATTTTATAAATATGAAATTTAAGAGTAAAGAATAATAAATATATTCTGCATAGTGGTTTTAAACTATTGCTGTTTACTTTGTATAGAATTTTTGGTTATAAGTATAGAAAATTGTTGTCTTAACAACATCTTTTAATTAAACCAGCACATCATGCTAACAAGATAATATTATTGTGCTGTATATGGATATGTACGAATAAAAGCGTATTACCAAATCTGTTTACAGTTAAAGGTCGCGGTCCCACTGACGCGGTAATAGTTCGCAGGGGATCTAATAACACATTATTTCTAATTGACCTTTTATTTCAAGGTGAATATCAACTGATAAACCGTATAACAAAAATAGCACAAAGAAACCAAGTATGGAGATCATACATTGGAATGGGCTATCATAATTGTTGCGTTCCGCATACAATAATGAGGAATATCTTCGAAAATCCAGGCTGGACTACTCAATACACACCTTACCAACCGGAAGTAGCACAAGGGCGCCTCGAAGGACTTCTTAATTATCAAACGATGGTAACTGATTTAACAGGTTTAGAAGTTGCAAACGCTTCTTTACTAGATGAAGGTACTGCTGCTGCCGAAGCGTTATCTTTATGCTATAGACAAAACAAAAGGAAAAAAATGTTAATTTCGAATAAGTTACATCCTCAAACAATATCGGTCGTAGAAACTAGATTGTCTTCATTAGGACTGGAAGTTGAAGTAGTTGACGTTTTCCCATCGGACTTTTCTCGTAGAGATATAGCAGGCATTTTATTTCAATATCCAGATACAGAAGGAAATGTTGTTGATTTTTCGACCGTGTCTGAAAACGCGCACAATAATGGTACTTTGGTTTGTTGTGCAACAGACCTCTTAAGTTTAACTTTATTAAGACCGCCATCAGAATTTGGCGCAGATATCGCTGTTGGAACATCCCAGAGATTTGGCGTTCCCCTAGGTTATGGTGGACCACATGCTGGATTCTTTGCATGTAAGCAGGCGCTAGTAAGATTGATGCCTGGGAGAATGATTGGTGTAACTAGAGATGCAGCTGGCCGTGATGCTTATCGTCTCGCACTTCAAACAAGGGAACAGCATATAAGGCGTGACAAGGCAACGAGCAATATTTGTACAGCACAAGCGTTATTAGCAAATATGTCTGCTATGTTTGCTGTGTATCATGGTCCTAGAGGTTTAAAGGATATTGGAACCCGAGTACATAACTACACTTTAGTAAGTAAAGCATTTGTGCTTAAAAAATTAATATGACGTGAATATTTGATAGGTTTTTGATAAATGAACAAGTGAGATATTTTATTACTTTATTAACGTTTTTGTCAAAACAACTCTTCAGTTTTATAAGTAATACAACAACAGGGCTAATTGAGGAGATCGGCTTTTATTAATATTTACATGTTGCTGAAATATATGAGATTATTTTTTTAGGTTTTATGCTATGGTTTAAAAGAGGATGGTAATAAAGTGACCAATGAATACTTTTTTGACACTATTCGGTTAGAACCTAGAAACGATATCCATACAATTCAACAGAGAGCCATAGAGAAACAAATTAATCTTAGGTATTTCGATGATGGTTCGGTGGGCATAGCACTAGATGAAACAGTAGTAGATCAAGACATTAACGACCTATTTTATATCTTTGGATGTCCGAAAACCTTTAAAGAAGTTTCTGAAATTTCCGAAGTTCGTGAAATGTCCATAAACAGAAGCAGTTTTAAGAGAACTTCATCGTATCTTACTCATCCAGTTTTCAACATTCACCATTCAGAGACAAGAATAGTTAGATATATGAAGACATTAGAAAATAAAGATATATCGTTGGTTCATTCGATGATACCTCTCGGTTCTTGCACAATGAAATTAAATTCTACGACTGAAATGATGCCTTGTTCTTTAAAGCATTTTATTGATATCCATCCATTCGCACCTTTGAATCAATCCATAGGCTATCATCAGCTGTTTGCTGAACTGGAAAGGGATTTATGCGAAATTACTGGTTATGATAAAATTAGTTTTCAGCCAAACAGCGGTGCTCAAGGGGAGTATGCTGGCTTACGAGCAATTCAATGTTATCACGAGGCTACAGGTAACAAACATAGAGATGTTTGTTTGATACCTGTTAGCGCGCATGGAACTAACCCGGCTAGTGCGCAAATGGCTGGTATGAGAGTAGAACCTGTAAAGGTTAAGCAGGACGGGTCTGTCGATATAAACGATATAAAAGAAAAAGCCGAGAAATTTAGGAATAGGCTTTCTTGTTTAATGATAACGTATCCTTCAACCAATGGAGTGTTCGAGGAAACTATTGCCGATGTATGCGATCTTATACATAAGAATGGTGGTCAAGTATATTTAGATGGCGCAAATATGAACGCTCAAGTTGGTTTGTGTCGGCCGGGAGATTATGGTAGTGACGTGTCGCATCTTAATCTGCACAAAACGTTTTGCATACCGCATGGTGGTGGCGGACCAGGTATGAATATTTTTTTTAAAAATCATGTATATAAGTAATATCTAGGTCTTTTTAATGATTTTGTGCCATTCTAGTTAAATTTTGTTACCCAACATTAGATGGAATTTTACTTGTGCAAGTAAAATTCTTTTTTGTATGGTATTATTTTACTCAGATTTTTTCGATCCAACGGAATTCCGCTCGTATTTTACTTATGTGTGAATTGGGCTGTATTAGAAATTTCAAAGAAGTAAGAAAAATTTTCAATAGTTAACAAAACGGCTCGGTGCTCCAGTGGTAGGAAGACCAGCAGTTGAATTTAGCAACTCAGATGTAGAGCGTTCAAAACCAACGTTCGTCAAATACAGTGGCGTGCCGGTTCGGTATGCTCCCCAGTCACCAATCGCCGTTGGTAAAATAAGTAACGGCGCTTCACCCTTGACGGTGACGGGTGGTCATGCAATACTTAACACACACTTTCCTATACCTTAAGACTGTTGCGGTTATGGCAAGCTAAAAAAGGGTTGCCCACTACAAAAAAAAAGTGTTACATTGCTCGTTGCACCCGAAACAGTCGTAAAAATCATGAGTTTAACTTCTAACTCAAATAGGGATGCCACAAAGTTGAAAATATTTGAAAAGTAAATCTTATACCTTTGCAATCGTAATGATTGAATAGTGCTAGCTTGCGTAGAGTTAAGATGTTTTTAAGATAAACAGATACAAGTCTATCTACCAAATCGAGCCATTATAGGTTACATTTGTTTGTAATCCGTTTTTAGATAAAGCGCAATTAAGTAAGGAAACGCAAAGAAATAGTGCGTGTTAATTATGTTCTATAAAGAAATTGGCCAACGCATTAAAGCGCTTTTTTACTGACCAACAGGTTGCCGATACGTCGTCTCCGATACCGATATAGCAACTTTTATATTTACGAACATAAAGTACATATGAAAACAATAGTGTATGCAAACAATACAAATTAATTAATTACATTTGGTATGTTACATAAATCACAGTTTTAGTTGATTTCTAAAACTTTGGCTCGTATCACACCTTCGAAAATTCTAGCTATTCTGTTTTTTAAAGTAATTAACGTGAACATGATACCAAACTTCCTGTGAATACCATCACAGCTGCTACGCATTTATTTTTGCCTTTTCTGTCCAACTAATCCTATAAAACCTCAATTGGAACCAAGTAAAGACTGAAGGGGTCAAACCGTTATTGTTACTTCGCCTGTTGCTCTTTTTACTTGCAAAAAGATTTTACATCTTTCAGTTATATGCTTTATGTCGTTACTTTGTTAAAATACCAACGCTTTTCCGATAATATAATTTCCAGATTATAGTCTGTTATTTTTCAGGGCACCCAAATATTTTTCTGTTCATATTTTTTCAGTTACTTTTATAAAATTACCTATTCTTATGCCAGCAAAATAACTTCATTTCTCCTCCAGCGTTTCGTCAAGAGCACTAAACGAGCATCATCATGACGTCCGAAAATTTTGAAATTAATCAGGCTATAACACTGTTTTCCACTCATCTAACGTCCAGTTTAGGTGTACCCTTATCACAACAGTCTTTCTTCTTTGGGAACACGTTTTATTAATGCTTTTTTTTGTCGGAACACTTCCGCTCAATTATGCAACTAAAAAATATTCATTTAACAGTCGTAACAGATGATTTTGTCTTTCGCTGTGTATTAAGCTTGCTATATCTGGCGCCGTAAATTGTCGATCCCCTTTTGCTGTTATTATAAATCTGTTTTGAAAAGCGATTGCTGTCTGTGGTCGTCCACTGTACCCCCGGACACAGAATTGTCGTTTCTTTTCTGTTTGCCGAAGTAGTAAACATTTTTCGGTGCACTGCCAATCTGTCAGTAGCGGCTCTTTCTGAATAGTCTTTCTCATGCAGAGTGCAAACTGCGAAACATTATTTTAGAATTACTTGCGTGTGCTTTAGCATTTTTATATAAATTATCAAAAAAAATTAAACCCGCATTTAGGGGAGAAAGTTAACATAGACAATTGACAAGAAACTATGAGTAAAACTACTGTATTCTGGATAAGTAACAATGAGTTGTTTAGCAGCTTAACTATCATATTTAGTATAACGAACCCCTTTACCATAAACACCTCCATGCATAACATGAGCGTTATCTTTTAAGTTTTGCATATAGAACTGCAATAAAGCAGTAAAGACTTTATTGTTTTTCGATGTATTTTCCACGACGAGTAATGCAGTTTTGCGTGCGCTCGAACCAACGCCGAAAGCAGTTATTCCACTTGTTTGTAGCGTTTTTTTTTTCTGACGACTGGTACCTTCGACCACGCAGTTCATTCTTGATTTTCGGAAAGGTAAACAAACAGTTGGGACTTAGTTTGGACTGTATGGAAGGTGGTCTAACAGTTCGACGTTTTGTTGCGTTAAAAATTCAGTTGTCCTGCGTGCGGTGTGCGAACTTGCATTGTTTTGCTGGAGGATACATAATTCGTCGTTCGGGGTTGGTTTTTCGGAGCTCAACGATAACTTGCGGTAAACAAATGCTTGTATACCAATCGACAGTAACAGTTCACAAATGTCGCGACCATGTTTTTGGGGACACTTCGAGAACGGATGACTTTTGCCGACAGTTGTTCATCTTGGAACAGACGACTGGCGTCCATGTCTTGGTTCGTATGAGTAAATCCAAGATTCATCACTGCTGACACTGCTGTATGTGCTCGATCAACAGATGCGATAACCAACGGATAACAAATTTGTTTATACAAATTCTTTATGCAAAATTCTTTGAATCAAAGTCTTCGAAATCTTCAACGATGCGTCAACCTTCAATATGTCACAAAAAATATTCCGTAGCTTTTTCTCTAATCGCACATTTGAATCCCTGTATATACAGTTTTAATATGTTATTTTATTTTCGCAACTTTACAATTAAATGGAAACAAAATATTTAATAGCAATAAGTAGAGGATAAAAATAGCAAAATTACTCAGCATATATCAAATATTTACTAATCGTGATGACTTGCATATCAGGAATGACTGGAAATATTAGGAACATAATATTTGTGTCATTTCTTGTCTGCTGATAGGATGATAATTAAAAAAAAAATTGAACGTTGAAAATCGAATTTCTGCCTATGACGGTTAAGTCATTGAAAGAGCTAGAGTAGTTTAGTATAATCGCGATAGCTAAGTCGAAATAGTGGAAAATTACTTACTGTCGTACTAATGACATAAAAGTATTGTACATAATTTAAGCATAATTCATTCATTTTTAATGGATGTATGTACTATATAAAACAGTTTTTAAATTTCAAGCTAAATATAATATTTACTCTACAAGAGACATGTTAATTAGTTTTATATGACGAATAAATAGATATATTAGAGTTTGTTTTTTGTTTATAATAGGCATGGGGCCGATTGGTGTGAAATCACATTTAGCTCCCTTTTTGCCCGGTCATCCAGTAGTCAATCCATTAGGTGAAAATTCCAAAAGCTATGGCGTTGTTAGTGCAGCACCTTTCGGTTCTTCTGCTATTCTACCGATATCGTGGGCTTACATTAAAATGATGGGAGCACGTGGATTAAGAAAAGCTACACAGGTTGCCATACTAAATGCGAACTATATGTCTAAGCTACTGGATCCATATTACACAACTTTATTTAAAAGTCCTTCATCGACGCTAGTTGCACATGAATTTATTATAGATGTTAGAGATTTCAAGAAATCTGCAAATATTGAAGCCGCTGATATCGCCAAGAGATTAATGGATTACGGTTTCCATGCACCCACCATGTCTTGGCCAGTAGCTGGAACGCTAATGATAGAACCTACAGAATCTGAGGACAAACAAGAATTGGATAGGTTTTGTGACGCACTTATATCTATCAGAGAGGAAATTCAAGCAGTAATAGATGGAAAATTGGATATTAGAATTAATCCATTAAAGATGGCACCACACACTCAAGAACAGGTGATAAACAGTTCATGGGAACGTCCTTATACAAGAGAGCAAGCTGCTTTTCCAGCTCCTTTCGTTAGACCAGAAACAAAAATATGGCCTAGTGTGGCTAGAATTGACGATATTTATGGAGATAAGCATTTGGTTTGTACATGTCCTCCCATTTTACCCGAATATAACTATTAAAGGGAAAATAACTTTGCGCATTTTAGAAACAGTATTTTCATGATTATCACGTGTGCAGTTTTTAATTACTTTGTAAGCTACACAGGTACCAGGTGTACAAGTATGAAATGCGGATTTCAGGCAACAGATGTCACACCAATGCAGTTTGTGATTTAACACTGCGCCATTTTGTTGTGTCATCAACAAGTGCCAGACGCGCACGAATAAATTAATCGGTAAATTTCTGTGCATAGTGTTATGTTGCTGTATTTAATATGTCGAAATTTATACCGAACAACGAACATTCGCGGACAGCATTCATTTTGTTTTTCATTTGAAGAAAACTTCCGTTGGATCATACCAATTACTTAGAGAAGCTTACAGTGAACATGCTCCATCGCAATATACGTGTGAACGATGGTTTCGGCGTTTCAAAGTGGTAACTTCAATGCTGCAAACAAGGCACGTGGAAAACCGCCAAGAAACTACGAAGATCTGGAATTACAAGCATTGTTAGACGAAGATGATTCGCAAACACAAGAACAACTCGTCAAGCAATTGGGAGTTAATCAACAAGCTGTTTCCAATGGGCTAGTTGACGTTCGAAATTTTGGTCTTTCGGTACAAAAGGAAATAGTTTTTGCATCGTATAGTTACAGTGAATGAAAAGTGGATTTATTTTGAAAATCCCAACCGCAAAAAATCATGGGTAGACTACCATGCGCACCATCCACATCGACTACAAGACCGACTCGTTTTGGTAGAGAGACAATGCTCTGCGTTTGGTGGGACCAGAGGGGTCTAACAACAATTTACCGATTCGGACCATTCGCTGCTTGAAAGAAGGCCAGAATACCGAAAGAGGCAACGCAAGGTCATTTTTCTTTATATTACAATGCTCCATCACAACAGGTTGAAGTTCTACCTGGGAAGTTCTACCAGATGTACTCACCAGACTTGGCTCCTTTCGATTATCACTTGTTTGCATCGATGGGTCACGCACTTGCTAAGCAGCGCTTTGGTTCGTATGAAGATGTGAAAAAAATGGGTCGATGAATGGTTCACAGCAAATGGGGAAGATTTTTACTGGCATGATATTCACAAATTGGCCGAAAGATGTATAACAAGTGATGAAGCATACTTTGAATAAAGCAGTTTTTACCATACTTCCGAATTTAACATGTTTTTATAGGAAAAAGAAAACCGCATTTCATACTTGTACAGCTGGTATAAATACAATTGGTACACTTTTCAAATAAAATTACTTCACTAAAGTTTCTGATAAACTTCCTAACAGTAATTTATAACTATTACCGTTATGTAATATATAATTGAGTCTTTTTGACACTGATATATTTAAGTAACAACATGAAATGTTTAGTTAGTGTAGTATCAAAATTGCAGACAAGGCAATGCTTATACATATAAATATTCAAAGCACATGCCTATTATGTTTGCGTTTTTTTTTATCTGTGTACCTGTAATGATTTTCGTTTTCCTGTGTTCATAAAACGTTGACTGCAGATTTTAGATAAAGAACTGTTGTATCATCATCTTACACGTGCTTATTATATTACATTTGATGATTTTATAATAAACCAAATGAAGTATACAAAGTACTAACATACTGTTACCTTCTTGATTTTGCCTTACATGCTCCACTGTGTCGTAGATAAATTTGAATTTAAACAATTATAGTTTGAGCAATATTTGCTTTTAGTCTTTTACTTTGTGTATTATTTATATTATAAGGAATATATAATGAAATATAAAAGTGAACCTTTAGATTATGTGTATTTTGACAACGTACTTGTGATTGTTTCTAGGGCGACATTTTAAAATTAGAATACAGTAAACTTTTTGATCACTGTTGACATTTTGCATCAATTAGCTGCTCTTTTAAATATCTTGGTAATTCTAGTAAATAAGTACCGTTATTTTATTATATCTACGTACATATATAAGTTTCTGACCATGGAGAAGAACAATACTTTTACTTAGTTTCAAAATTTGTGTACGTTGCAATCTAATGTTCTAGCTTTTATAATATTTATTCATTATTAACCAATTCCAATACGAATATAGAATAAATTGCACGTTAAGCAGCTCATTGACTGTACATAGGGCATAACTTACGAGGTAGTTCCCAAGTCTTTTTTAAATAAGTTACAAGTCGTTATTATTTTATTACGATTCTCTTCAATGCAGCAAGTCCAGTGTAGTATCTAAATTAATATCTAAGTCTGTAGAAACGAGCGCACATTCATTAGCTGCGATGATATATTTCGAAAGCGGTCGGACATCGGGATTCATACGTGTATAGTTAGTATGTGTATGAATTGAATACGCAGGCTTCCACGGCCACAGTTAGTAATAAACGAACTACTTCCGGAATTGGATCGTGCCATGATGAGATATATATATAGAAATGAAATAAAAGTAAGAGGAGAAAGAAAAGAAGAAAAAGAGATAAAAAGAAAGAAGAATGGAGGGGGAGGGGCGTGAAATAAAAAGAAGGGTGAAAAGAGTAAGAGAAGAAAAGAGAGACATCCGAAAAAGATTGTACAACACAAAGAGAATATTTCTTCCTGGATTGTTACCACAAAACAAAGCAGAAGTCCATAATGTAGTGAAAGCTAATGTTAAAACAAGCAAAAATGAATGTTTCGTTTCTATAAAGTGCCCAGAGAGTTTGTTTCTAAAGAGCATTTTAACACTAATAAATGCATTTTGACACAACAAAATATTTAGTTGGTATAGTATTTAAAGTTGCAGACAATGTACATATACACACAATATTCAAAGTACATGCCTATCGTATTTATTTTTTATTTTTATCAGTTTAGCTGTAATGATTTTCGTCTCCCTATGTTGTTGATAAATCATTGACTCCAGATTGTAGATAAAAAATTGTTGTGTCATCATTTTACACGTGATTATAGTACTACTTACACTTAACGATGTCAAATAAACAAATTCTTTCTATAATAAACCAAATGAAGTATACAAAGTAGTGACATGTTGTTACCTCCTCGTTTTTGCCTTACCTGTCCCACTGTGCAGTATACATATATGGGAATGCTTAATATACTACTAAACTTGTTGATTGCAGCTGTCATTTCGCATCAACTATTTGCTTTTTTAAATATATTAATAATTATAGTAAATAAGTGCCGTTATTTTATAATTTTATTATTTTATAATATTTCAATAGCTTTATTTTTTGTAATGTAATGCCATGTATATGTATATATATATACATGCAATATATATATATATATATATATGCAAATAAAAGACTAACTGAAGTAATTATTCTAATGATTCTCCTCAATGGAGCGAGTCAAAAGAACTGTCTAAGTTAATATCCCATCTTAAAATAACATCATTATTTAGTTTATACAAATATTCGGTAGCAACGCTATTGACAAAAATAGTTACACAACTATTGGATTTGTATGTAGTCAACATCTTCAATCTTTTCCCAAACTTATAGTTATTCATAGTAATTGAAATTCAAATTTAATTTATAGTAAATAACAATGTCATCCGTGCAACTGGTACGTATTTAGTCTAATAACTATCGTAAATAATGTCAATTGTCTTGTCTATGATTAATTGATTTAAGCAAAAACACAGAAGGTTTATTTTTCAATTTCCTGTACTACTCATGAGGCACAATTACTAAAATTTTGTATTGGTAACGAAGTTATTTTAGAATTATTTAACAGTGCCAGCAGCTCATTAGTTTATTATAATTAATTTACATATATGTATTTAGCTTTATAACAGACTGCGCTGTTAAGGATTATGCATTTAGTCATAAACAAGCAAATATTTCATATAACAAATAGAACTGCTTCATCTTTAAAGTATACTTTAGAGAATCTGTATTAAACTATAATCAAAATTTATGAATTGTAAACAACTAACAGAATTAGGGGTATAAAATAATGAGTAGAACTAAATATAGTTTTTTATTTTTGGCCTGGTATACTTAATAATGTATAATAGGTTTAAAAAATGTAATTGCTACCTGTATAAATCTTACTAATCGCTATGTAATGGTTATAAAGGTGCATACGTATGCGCATATGTAGGTATCGATACCGCCTCATTTAATCTTTTCCATGTTTAGTAGAACATCATCTTCGAAGCTCAAAACTTGGGAATTTTTATGAATTTTCATGTTGTATTTTAGAGACTTGTGTGGCGTAACAACGAAATTTTTAAGCAACAAACAAAGACCAATCTTGGCTTGCAATACTCCAAACCGAAGACCTAAAACAATAAAATCACGCGTTCCAAAAATGCTTTGGAATTTGTAGCGAAACGGGATTACCTATACAAATTCTTGGTCCTTCGCCGAAAGGTAAGTAAGTAAACGGATGAATTTGAGACTTATTTTCGTCGGAAAAGCGTTCCGGATCAAATTTTTCTGGATTAGGGAAGTATTCAGGGTCGCTATGTAGGCCCAATATGCTGATAAACACACGAGTGCCAGCTTCTATTTTCGTTCCTGTTTCCTCAATGATGTAATCTTTGGTACAGACACGATTTATTAGAGACCCAGGAGGATATTTCCTTAAAGTTTCTAAAAATATAAGAAGCATTTTACTTAATTCGAGAACAAAATTTGAAGAATATTATTACCATCAATGACCATATTAAGGTATTTCATTTCCATTATACCATCGTACGTCAATTTACCATCATATTTTTGGATTATTTCATTAATTTCTTTACGCAGTCTATCTTGAATGTCAAGATTATGTGCTAACTCGTGAAGACAAAAGGTCATCGTAGTGGACGATGTTTCAAATCCTGCGGCGAAGAACATTATGGATTGAGCTGTCATTTGGCCTACATTTAAAACATCATTGCTTCCATTTGCTTCGGCCTTCTCATTTATTTCTAGCATTAGCTGTACAAAGTCATTGCGCTTAAAGTTCATTTTCTTTCTGTATGTTGTTATATTACTAAAAGTATTAACGAAGAACTCTTTTGTTTCTTTATTTAAGGTAGATAGTCTTAATCTAGGAATTAGGAGATTTATGAATCTGTATAAACTAGATTTCCATGTTAACTGAAATAACTGTCGCCCGTGCTTTCGAAACTCCGCGTCTGGATCTTTGAAACTGTTGCACTCCACACCAAAAGCGCAAGAACCGATTACGTCCGTTGTAAAACAAGCTAGGACGTCCTTGGAATTGAGAGGCTTACCGTTGCTAGATAATGTACGTATGTGTTCTATCATTGGTTCGCCACATTTAAGCATTGTATGATACATCATCTTCATTTTCCCAGAAGTGAATGTTGGAGTTAATTTTACTCTCATGTTTTTCCATTTTTCTCCATCCAAACTAAATAAGTTTCCACTTACTGGCTCTTTCTCTTCATCAACGTGTATTCCATGACTCGTAAAGTATTGAAAGTCTTTAGTTAATACTTTTTTTATTAATTCTGGCTCCACTACTAACAGTACAGGTGTTGCTATAAAATATAAACCGCCAAAAGCATGGCCTTTAGCTTTAAATTCGTTATAAAAGTCCTTTAATTGTACTAAAAGAGATTTAGACAATCTCAACGGATTGTCATTTGTGCCCCAAGGAATCGTTGGTTGAATGTAAGGAACCTTCCTCTTCTCCCAGTACGTGTAAGATGTTTTAAAATATAAGTAAACAGACAGTCCTACCGTCATAAATATTACAGCAACCTCGATGTAACCAATCATTATCGGTTTTTACACAAAACAACTTTAACAACCAAAATTGCTTGTTACACTTGTTGAATATGCACTAAATCTAGCTTTAAGAGGTGTTGTTATTTATATATAGAATACAAAACGCGTTGTCATCGCAATATGATTAAGATTATTACAAATAGGTACCATATCAGATTTTTATCTGAGTATGTATCGGTGTTTTATTTAAGAGTAATATTCCAACTATGAGTTCACTACAAAAGTTTGATTTGCACCTATAATAAAATTAGCACTAGCCTTTAGTAAACGAATATTTATGTGTATATGCATGCAGGTAGGTTAAAGACATACCGGTTGATACGTTCGGCCTTTAGCAGCAGTAGCAGCTAACGCGAAGTGATGAGTGATGAGGTAATAGAAACGTCGTTAGATAAATATGTTTGTGTATATCAAATTTAACGTACTCACGTTTCAAAACAAAATTATATGAGTGCAGACGTCTGATTAACTATATAATTTGCTATTACAGCCCTGATTCTATGAAAAATGTAACGCCACTTATAATTTATTTTGACTGATATAATAATCTACCCACATGATTTATATATACATATTTCTTATGACCAACAATAATATTTGGATATTCTTGGAGATTTATTTACCCAAGAAGGTGATATAATATACTAAGCAAATACGTAGATACATACGCATGAAGATGTATATATGTATATGATGTATTCGTCCTATATCTAGATGCTATAAACCAACGGTCTAATATGTACGCTACCGTCCATATTAGTTCAGTCACCCAGTAAAATGTAAACTCTACTAAAAGACAATATAATTCCTTTTATATATACATAACATTTATATCAGGTCCTTTATGAAGGTTATTGTTTGTTAATTGTACAGGCAAACTGCCAAGAATATTAACAAGAGAATGATTAAAAACCTATTATATTTTATGACCCAATATAGTAATTGTCAGAATAATCCCCATCGCCACAAATAGGATTATTTTTGAGAGAATATTGCAGGTAATAAATTTACAATACTCTTTGGGGTGGGAGCAGGCCACCCGAAAGTGTATTGTGTATTCATAAATCCTTTAGATTTTAAATAAACCTACTTGTGCGTGGGTTAGTGTTTCGGAGATATCAACGCACGGGCAGCTTAAGAGATCGGGCACGTTCAGGTCGTAAGAGAATAGCATCTCACGCCAACGATGCACGTATAAAATTGCTGAGCAAGAGAAATAGGAGACTGACAGCACCAGAAATCCCCACTGAAATGAATCGCGACCGTGCAAGAAAAATTTCTGTTACTACAGTTAAAAAAAGATAAAAGCTGCAAATTTCCACGGCCGCATTGCAACAAGAAACCCCTACTTAGACAAGGAAACAGGAAAAAATGACTACAGTGAGCAAAAACATAGAAATTGGACAGTAGATGATTGGAGAAGGATTCTATGGACTGATGAGTCAAAGTTTGAGGTATTCGGACAATCAATGCGCGTTTTTGTAAGAAGAGTGAAAAGGCAAAAAACTGTGCTTGTTTGGGGTAGTTTTTCCTACGCCGGTACAGGAGACTTGAAGCGCATTGAAGGTATTTTGTGAAAAAAGGATTATTTACAACATCCAATCGGCGAAAATTTTGTATTCATGCAGAACAACTCACCAGTGATATTTAAAAATTTCTTAAATGAGAAGAGATAATTGCACTTTACAAATATCGATATGGCCCTCGCAAAGCCCCGATCTAAACCCCATCGAGCTGTTACGGGATGATTTGGACATGAGGGTTCGAAAAGTATGCCCTAACCTCATAGGTTACCTGTGAAATATTTTGCAAGAGGAATGGACTAACATGCTAAGTAGAGTTCTTGAAAAATTAAAGCTGTTCCTCGCGCAAAAGGATGATGAACGGAATGTTTAAGAAGTTTTTGTTTAGTTTTTGTTAGAATTACTTTTTTTACTTTTATACTTTAATTTGAATCGCTATTAATGCAATGAAAATTTTAAATTTTGGAAAATTGAGCGAATATTTTCTCGTTATTTTAAATTTATTTGCGTGTCCGAACTAATATAGACGGTAGTGTATATAGGAGAGTTATTGTGATAATTATCGAACCGATATTTGCCTTGAAAAATACATATATTCACTTATTCACAGATATATCAGTTGCCTTCCAAATAAAATATAACAGTACTGGGAAGGAGCGCTGGCTGTTCATCAACAGGATCGAAAGAAGAAATATTGGGGATTACAGTCAAAATGAACCATCGTTTTTTCATCCCTAATTGAAGGAGCTTGTTAGTTATGTACATCGATGAAGCTTTATTATTATTTTTTAATATATTCAACGTTTAACTGCCTAAATTTGTTGAACAGCACTCGTTTCTATATAAATCCGGGTTTATTTTTATAAAAAAAAAATGAGGAAAGGAAAATGAGATGTATGGGTATCTGGTATCCTTTCATATATATTTTTTTCCGAAAATAATTTGTGGTTTATTTAGTATACTCCAAATTATATTCTAAAAAGGAATTTACATCTGATATAGTTTTAGAGATGTTTACAAAAAATTAAAAATCGTGCAAATTTCTGGAGGATTCTTAATGGGCAATCAATATGTAAGCTTCCTAAGATAGAAATAATTGGGTGGTTTGCCATGTAGGGACTGTCACACGTGTGCCATACTGAAGACGAGACAACAGAGTACTTCCTTTCCGATCAATAAGGTCTATGCTGTACAAGGAATGACTAGATTTAGCCAATATACCGCAAGATTGTGAGGTGCTGACAGGCTGGGACGATCATTAGTAGAAAGAGGATGTAGAATGGGTCTAAGTAGCCTAAATGTTGAGATATTTCTCGTTTTCTTGTTGCCTATAATCACAAACGCATTTATACAGTTATCAATCCATATCCATACTTTATTTATAATAAAAGCCGGTATCTGCTCTTAACCTTCCATAAATGACATGAAAAATGTTATGCTGCTTTGAAATATACTGTAATCATACGCAGAACTGCACTAGCAACCACGTCCTATTTTTGTAGAGTGAATGCTTCAATATAACCAGAGTGGAACTTATTTTTAGAATCCAGCTAATCTTTGGAGGAATTTGTAATATTTACCCAAATATAAATTTGTTGTGACAACTGCCCGTGGATGGTATGGATAATATTGTTTACATTTTTTCAGTGCTGAGTTTGTATTTGTTACATACTGCTGATAAAAGATATGACGTATAATGGAACAAGAGATTTTATTAGAGCATAAAGAGAAAAACACAGAAACGTGATCAAGTTTTATTTATTCAAACATTTCTTTCATAATTAACAAGTTCTTAAATAAATATATATTTGCTATTTCAAAAAACGGACGATAAACAGCAAACTTTGGTAAAAATACAGTAGCAACATTTTTATGAGCCTTTTTCTATAATCACAGTGGATTTCTAGAAAATATAATTTATGTTCTTTTATTTCTTAAATGTACATTATTTTGTATTGTAGGACATGAATTTGAAAGGGTTACTAC
This sequence comes from Trypoxylus dichotomus, assembly GCA_023509865.1. Taxonomy (NCBI): domain Eukaryota; kingdom Metazoa; phylum Arthropoda; class Insecta; order Coleoptera; family Scarabaeidae; genus Trypoxylus; species Trypoxylus dichotomus. The sequence goes on from CM042078.1 coordinate 49,673,948, forward strand.
ATCTTAGCTTTTTCATAGTAGTAGTGTATCTATGGGAGTATGGAAATATCCTATTCATTATTCAAGTCCAAATACAAATAAAGATAAATGTAAATATCATTGTAATCATTGTTTTGCTAATGTGTCATATTCAATTTATAACTGTGATTACTCAGTTAAATAGAAATATGTCTATAATTTGAAAAGATTGCTCTGACAAAGAAAAAGTAGGGGTATGGTACAGAATAATTATTGTGATTTATTGATAAAAATTTTGAAAAAGAGGAATCGACGAGACAATGCTACATTATTTACTTGTTACAACGATTAAATGATATTTAGACAACAAAAACTACGTAAAATTTATTGATTTATAAGAGTAAATACTAACAAAAGACACAGAAAGTACAATTCTGTCATTGACTATTATGCTTTTATATTACTTATAGAATTTTACAAAAGAACAGTTGCGAATATTTTAATTGAAAAGTTTAGCAGTCTTTCATTTCTTTTGTGTTTGTCTTTTTTAATTTTTGAAGCGAATTACATGAAGTAAATAAACAGTCACTTTTTGTACAATCCTAGCTTTACTGCTACATCTTTATTTTGCCTTGTACTTAATCGTACAGGAAATGGATTGTAAATATGACTAGGTGATTTTTGAGCAGAAATGTCTTCAGGTGTTTCTTTGTTAGGAGACTTCTTAAAATGTTGACTTTCAGATAATTTGACAGGAGATGGCGCTAAATCGGATTTTGGAGATGAAGGACTTTTCCTAGAGGTAAATTTGGATGGAGGTAAAGATAGGTCGGTAGGTCTTAGTTTTGGTTTATTCAATATCAACGTATTATACTTCTCATCTAAATTTCTACTCATTTCTAGAATATCTCTATATTTCGACTTTCGATCAATTTCTATATTTTGTTTGTCATCCTCTAATGTGACTTGAGTTGCACTACTCGATGACGTAGAGTACAGAAATGGTTGACTTATTTTATTTGTTGACTCTGGAGTTGATGGCGTAGTAATTGAAGGCAACTTGTCTTCGTCTTTGTCCAAGGCCGTAGCTGGAGATTCAATATTTGAAAACGTACTTCGAAAAATATTTGCATCGGGTGACAACATACTTCTATTGTCATTTTCTCGTGGACAAGTATCGAACACAAAGGCTTGTTTCTGAAATTTGCATTAAGATACAAAATAAGTTATCTATATATTTATTTAATTTTATTATTAGGCTAAACATTTGTGCAACCAGTGTTTCCATATTAGTGGGTTGCATATTTTTACTAATTGTGTGAAATAATTAGATGTGATTAATGTGTCAAGAACCTTTCTCCCCAAAAGAAGTTAACAAATATGGGAAACCTTATCAAATGTACCTTTAACCAATCTCGGGGATTGCAAATTATTCTTCACCAAACTTTGTTAATTCAACCTTTAATTAGTAGAAAGTTTAATGTTGAGTAACAAGTGAAGTAGTGCTTTAAAAAATGTCAAATTTTTCAAGGCCGTGCGGACCCCCTCGATTGGATACGTATAATGTTTATATGAGTTTAAATATCGAAATGAAATCGCTATTAATTTTATTCAATACCGACAATAGATTATTCGTTCGAACAATTTTTCTGTGCATATTTGAATAAAAGCATTATAGCACATGAAGCAGGTCACAGCTATATTCAGTGGAATATTCAATTATACTTAAGAAGTGTAAGGTTGTAAGGGCTGTTTATTTCGTCTTTTAATATCGCTAATATCTAATATCGCTAATTGCTAATATCGCGCTTTACATACATACGAGTAAAAAATAGACGATATAAGCCTTCCATAAAAATATACTTATGCAAATTTCCTTGGAAGTAACTTTCTAGTAGTTGATATTCATCTCTTTCGTCTTAACTAATCAATTTTCGTTTAAAACATTTTCTGTGTAAACGCCTCGGTTGTGAAATATTTCATATCAGTTTAAACGGCTCAGTCGTTGTAACAGATATTCAAATAGGATTAACTAAGTAATAAAAAATAGTATTATATACAATATCTAGCCCAAAATGTGTACAATTATATAATACTGTTTTGTTTATAAGAATGTTATTTATATGATGTGTATATACTCACCAGTTCTGCATCACTTGGAGATTTGGCAATGTTAACACTATGATCATTGTAATCATGTGGCAAATTAAACTCTAGCGGTGAAGGTGTAGAATCTGTCGATTTATAGTCTCGAACTGGAACAGGTGAATACCGGGATTGGCACTGAAGGATCCTGTGAAGGATTAATGAGTTCTCGTGTATAATTTCCAAGGCACGTTCGCTGTTTTTTCGGGCAAAGGACGCCCTTTCTTGCTCAGTAGAAGTGTCTGTACCTTCGCTTTCCTCACTACACGTACTAGGCTGCTTTAAGGAACGTATTCGTTCCTCAAGAAATTTTTCAAAGTCAAAACCGTCATCTAAATTGTCGTCAGTATGTCGATCGATATCGTTTTCCTTGCATTGCGTACGGACAGGCGATTCACTTAATTCTTCTTTACTGAGATCTAAGAAATTACTCGTATCTTCTGCAACATCTAAAAGGCCGGCAGTATCTAATGCTACTTGTGCCACTTCGATACTGTCGTTTGTATTGTCAGTGTTCATAAGAATTTTATTATCATTAACACTATTAGGATTGTCCTCTTTCAATTGTTCGCACTCATCATCGGTTGTGTGGTTATTAGGATCATCACACAATTCTGTATCTGAGGATGATGAACTCGATGACTTTTTATCGGTATCTTTCCATTGTAGAGTTGTTGTAGGCTTTCGAGGCGGGGGTATGGCCCCTTGAGGTGGTCCTAGACGACGCACAGGCACAATGGCGCTTTTTCCGAGAAGAAGATGGTTCATTGCAACCGGTGCTGATCGTTGGGGTTGTCTAGAAACTGCAGCAGAAAATATTATATGAGCCTGCCTCTGTCTCTGCTTCAGTTTTACGTATTGCTTTTTAAGCACACCAATATCTAGCATAAGTCTTTCTTTTGGATAAAGATTCAGTTGCTTGTCATCTTCTTCGCACGGAGTATACGATGGCGGTGGACTAGTTGACCACGGATTAATATTGAATAAATAATGTTCACGCAAACTTTTTAATTCAGTCAAAGGTCCTATTGTAACTATAGATTTAATCAGAGTGTTTCCGTCCATGAATCCGAATTCTAACATTTCTCTGGTTAAAACGCCCATGATGCAATAAAATTCATCCGCACTACGTACACTCATTATTCTATCGGCAAGTGCCTGCCAAATTGCTAGTGCCGTGCGTAGAAGAATTTCATTTCCTTCCAATAAAATGAGATCCCAAACACGCAGTACAATCTCTTGAGGTAAACAATTGCAGAATAAAGTCAAGAACCTGCAAAAAATTAAATCAGTGTTGATCTGGAATACTAATCTAACATAAATAACTGCAATTCCAGAAGTAGTTCGTTTGTTACTAACTCTGGCAGTGGAAGCCTACGTATTCATTTCGAAACTAATTTTGGTGAAATAACTAATTCTTTCTTTTGTATTTACACAGATTCGTTATTTCTCCGATATACTGTATATGTATTTGGTCAGTAACATGTTTAATGACACTGATATTCCTAATTGAACAAGAATCGAATTACTGAAAAAGTCACAGACACATATGCTCTATTTCTAGATATGTACGGTATTTCTGTCGTACATACCACTACGTTTAATACACCATGGATAGACTAATACTAAATAAATGAGTATCTAGTATGACATAAAATATCGGTATAAAAGGCTGATGATCAACAACGTTGCTTTTATACATTTACATCAATCAATATTATGTTAACATTACAAATTAAGGTTGAATTTATTTTACGTAATTACTATAACTTCAGTTAATGTAGAAGTAAAAGATATTGCAAATTATCCCAGGAAACAATATTGTGCGAGACGTTTTTCACGCACCTTTTTACAATGATACACACGTTTGCAGATAACTTCAAAATGGTGTTACCTTTACGTTGATACTAATCGATTGCACAATGAAGTTACTTTTAACGTGGTTTTGCAGGACATTCATATATTTGTGAAACATTACTTGTAGGCGTTACTTAACGTCTAGTTATTGTTACAAAAAATATCTTTTTAAGGTTTTGGTTCCTACTTGTTTCTTATTATCAAATATGTCTCTTACAAGTACATATAAAAATAGAATATTTATTTTAACTTATAGAGATTCCCCTACTTTAAAAGTATTCTTTTGCTATAAAAATTAGGTTAAAATGTATTAAAATTTTAAATAGAATTTTCTATTTTAGCATTAATGTCGTAGTCAATATATCTGAACAGAAATGTATAAGAATAGGATATTTGTAATTACAAAGACCGAGTAGGTCAGAGGTTAATAAACGACGTTGATTTTCACATGAAGGCTTTTCTAAGTCAAAAATACGTTACACATTAAAATTATGTTATGGTAGAATGAGACTTGATAATAAACCTTAATGGAAATGGTACCGTTCTTCAATTTGATATTTTATTAGGAATTTTTACGATCTTATATTTTACACTTTCATGATACTCGGAATACAGTTTGACCTAACAAATAAAATCATTTAAGTAAATCACAACGATATCGTAAAAGAATCACAATTCACAATGTTTTTATTCCTATTATCGACTAATTCGACAATTTAACCTTTTGCACTTAAAATATGGGAAGCATTGAAGTTTTACTGGTCGCTACTCAGAATTAACAGAATGATGATTATTATGTATTGCTTGCTTTTAATTATTTTTTTATGTCAGTATGAAATTTACCTTTTCAGGTACATTACAATGTTTTTCATTTATTTTGAAAATACTTCAGGAACTAGTACCTTGATTATTTTAATTAATTAATTTGGATATCAATACTCTTTCTTTTAGTTAAACGACTTTTGAAATTGTTCTTTGACATGCATTACTATAACTACTAGCTCATTCTAACATAACTTTTGTTAGTATTTTCTTTATATTCTCTTGTCAGATAAAAGTATAGTTAAAGCAACACACACTTCAAACTGCGTTTTCGTTTTATTGTACTAATAGTTGCAATCTGGTGTAACTGCAACAAACATAGTCACGTCAGTTTTGCGTTAAGATTTTGTCATTTTTCCTCACTGACGTTATAATGTCAGTTTTCACCTCTGGAATTACTACGATGCAATTTTTACGTTGCCTTTGTCACATCATTAATTTGGAAGTTAACCTATTTTTGTTGCACTCATAATATTATTTTTATTGTAAACTCTTGGTTTTAATTGGTCTAGTGATTTTTTACGGACTAAGCATTCTCTAATGACCAACTGTGGTCATACAGCACTCGTGGAAATATTACATTCTATTATGCAGTGTTTTTAAGGTTATGTGTTGTTATTTCTCAGTTTGTATAACTCTTTATGACCATTTACTTTCTACGTATTATAAAATATTGCATATTGCGAATTGTTTTACCGGCGTCGAGATGCAAGAATATTTAGTAAAGGCAAGTAAATGATGAAGAAATTGAAATTGAAGTTGTTTTAGGATCCAGCTCCAGTACGTTGAATAAAAGGATAATTGTCAGTTAAATAGAAACTTTTACTTTACTATGAGCTTAAACTTGATTTGAGAGAGTAAACACACAAGCGCAAACTCACAAATGTTTATTTAACTGGTAATTAACTTTGAACGAGGGTGGAGGAATTTGGTCTCAGCGATTCAATATTAAAAGTCCTGAATATACAATAATATTTAGATATTAATAAGCCTTATTTATGGGTGTTTATGTAACTTATGTAGATATGGCTGTAGAAGCCGTTAATTCTGCCGGAATTTACTACATATATGTACATATTTCGTATAGTAAGAAAAAAAGAAATCGCATTAGTAAAATATTAATCCATGTTTTATAACCTTTAATTTCATTCAGATTTGGTTAAGAATAAATTCTTCAAAACCTTTTTCAACTGAAGTAAAATTGGTTCATTTACTTTTACCTCACATTGAATCACTCAGCGCACACCTACACTAATCAAGAAAATGCTAGATATATAATATCTAATGACGTTTAAGTAATTAGTTATTCTCTATGATACCCTATACCTCCGGAGGAAAATGTTAGTTCATTCGCATCGAACGCATCGTTATTTTCATGAAAGTGATAAACAGAATAAAAAGTCGTTCTTTTTTTGGTTCTTTTTGCATCCAATATGACGTCAATATTTGTCGATAGCGATATCATAATAAGATTATAGTCCGTCCCAACCTCCGTATTCAGTATACGTCTTATGGGAATTTGTTTCATGGTTGCCAAATCATCCGATCGGCTGTACATTACTATTTCCGGTTAATTATTTGCAATTTCACCCGATCAATTCATAACCTTTATTAACGTTTATTGACGTTGAAGGTGCAAAATTATTGACATTCATATGACATTTTGCTTATTATTTTATTAAAGTAACTAACTTTTAACAGAGTGCATAGCGACTTCGCTGCACGTAAAATTATAGGAAAAATACTACAGATAAAATAGTTATATCTCAATATTTATTAACAATACTATACACACATCTATAAACAAATATACATATGAACGATATCTATGCAATGTACAGTGAATATTTGCTTCGATATTGAGGTGCTATGCAATTTATTAAATTAAAAAAAGAAGATGATCCTTATATATATACAAATAATAGTTTCCACTTTTGTAACAAAAAAGAACTGAGTCATAGAAATACGTATATGTATAATACAATAATATTTAAGAAAGGAATAGCAATTACACACATATATCTATGTCTTACGTTAATTTTCTAGTCAGTCGAAGAATCACTTTGATCTTCAGATGATGACGAATATCTTACGTGAATAATAAATTCTTCGATGTCGTCTTGCAAATTATCCACTATCCACATTTCCTTTTCAATATTGTTTACATGTTTGATGTAGTTTTGCCAATTATTAGTTGTTACAGTGCTATACGCTCGTCGAATTAATTGCTCCATATCTTTTTACCTTAAATGTGGTATTATTCATTCTTACGTAGTTTTTAAGTTGTGCCCATACCATTTCAATGGGATTTAACTCTGCAATGGTAAGGTGGTAATCGAAGAACTTCATGACCTTTTTCTTTGCAAATTCGTCAATCCTACTTTTATCATATTGCGGTTTAATTTGTGACACGCAATACAGTAAGTCCTTTTAGCATATCGGTACTGATTTGTATTTGTTTTTCATTGAGCCAATCAATGATCTCGTTTTTCCTCCATGCTGTTGTTGGAATTTTCTCAATTTTCTGCAGTGGTAGGAAGCATTATCAAGAACAATGACTGACTTCTGTGGTATATTTGGAAGTAATTTGTTATAAACCAATCCTCATACGTTTCTGAATCCATCTCATGATGAACATCGGCAGTGTTTTTCTTTGCAAAGAAATGTATATTCAGCACCAGGAACAAACCCATTATCACTGCCTGCATGAACTAATGCAAAACGAGGCCCCTAGCCCGGTTGGTGATTTCAAACCAGTGCTTAGTCCTTGAATAAGAGCTTGTCGACTACTTTGAATAGCAGTATCTGTCCAAGTTTTATTTACCGTATGTCCTGTATTCACCCATGACTCATCAGTGTATATAATAGTTCGACCTGAAATATAAAATTACAGCCATGTCAAATAGCAAGAGGTAAATTTTACCTTCTTCTCTAAATTTCTTGATCTCTCGCAAGTATTTGTACCTCCATCTAATAATCTCATCTCGTTCAATGAGTATACTTTTTCGTCCTACTTTTTAAATTCGAAGCCCATATCGTGTAACAATCTATGAAAAGTTGTTCGACTGAAGTTAGGGAGATCATCGTCAGCATTGACAGTAGTAAGAATTGTATTTAAAGTAGGTGGCATATTCTGTATAAAATCCATGCACTTTACGTCGAATAGCTGCTTGCGTGTTCTTCACCATATGTATGCAGTCGATCATTTACTTGTATGCCCTTCCCTTTTTAGGTTTTTTGGACTTGATAATAAACCATTTTGTTGCTCCTGTTTTTACATGATATATTGCACTGTCTGAGATGCCCAAAGCTTTACTTGCTTCTCGAACGGCAGCACTCACATTCATTGATTTATTGAAATAATTGAAAACATTTGCAATCATACACTTCTCCTTACGGTTAAATTTGTCTCCTCTGCGCCGTTTTCTTCCTATAGGCTCCATTAATGTAGTGAAAACTGTAATTACATTTATATTCTGTTATAACATTTATAAAAATAAATAAAAATACCCATATTACCCTGTGCACGCTTGAAAAAGATAGAAGTGTTCTGAAAAGAACAATTTGTACAACTATATAAGCAAATTAACAATTTAACGAAATATTTCAAAACAAGGACGATGACGATTGACAGTTGATGCTAATAGACAGATAGTATACAACTGTTGTCGACGCCGACAGCATATGTAAATAAGTTGCAACATAGCAACCGGTTGTAGAGATAGCGCTAATGACAGCAACCAAGGATAGTAAGAGATAAAAGTTGCTATTCTATCCCATACTGAATACGGAGGTTGGGACGATCTATAGTATCGCAATAAAATACACTGCCGAAACGTTGGAATATGAAAGTTTCACAAACGTTGGAAATAGTCCAAACAACAACTCTAATTATCATCCATCGTCACGCCAAGAGCTTAGGCTGTGACTTTTGACCATCATAAATTACATATTCCTGCCGGAAAATCCTCCTCAACGCAACATGGCTGAGTTTGCTGTGATGTTATAAAACAATGCATGGGACATAGTGTTTTAGTTCAGACTATCATCTTTACACTCTAGGTGGTAAAAAATAATGACTAGAGGGAAAGCATGGTACAATCCTAAATTATAAAATGAATATGTTATGATTATGACATTTTAAACGCGGTGTAGTTAAATTATCTCCCGAAACAAACCGTTATACCTGTTCCGAACAAGGACCACCATAAATCATATTTTAAATGCATTAACATTCATATGATTTACCTTTGCAAAGGGAGGCGAATTTTTACTATACTGATTGTGTAAAATAAAACACAATACACTTATTTTTATTAAATCACTTTACTTCTAAGACTTAATTTTCATTATATGGCTTGCATATCAGGAATTGGGACGCAATATGATATGGAGCAGTATATTATACTTATGGATGGTTCAGATTGTACAAATGATACGGATAATTTCGAATTTGATAGTTCAAGTGATCCAGATAAGTATTCTTTTTCGTCAACATCGATTGCAGTTGCAAACTCTCGATGTCAATTAAATTATAAGAAGCTATCAAGTTCCAAGGTGACGTGGAAATACATTGGAAATCGAATTTTTCATTTCTTGCGTTAATAAAATATATTTTTTCTTATCAAGCGCATGGGACGGCCCTTTTGTTAGCTGTCAAATGATTTATGTTTAGTTTGGTTAGGCATTTCAACATGAGTAGACTGACGCCTCAACAACGCTTCCGAATTGTGCAAATTTATTTTGAAAATCATGGTTCTGTTCGAAATACGTATCGCGCACTACGTCCATTTTACGGTCAACATACTCGTCCATCAGAGCAATTAATTCGATTAACTACGGAATGTTTTCGCGTCACGTTTACTCTAAATGATAATACGCATTCACAGAGACGTCGTACAGTGCGTACAGAAGAAGTCACTGCTGCTGTAGAGCGTAGCGTAGAGGAAGACCCGAATCAGACTATCCGCCATCATGCACAGGAATTGGATATGTATCCATCCACTTTATGGAATATTTTGCGGAAAGATCTTGGTTTGCGTCCTTACAAAATCCAATTCGTGCAAGAATTGAAGCCACACGATCACCTAGCAAGGCGCTCACCTTTGTTTGAATAGATACGTCAATAAACAAAACTGCCGTATTTAGAATGATGGTAATCCTTAAGTGTATGTTGAGACCGTTACATCCAGAAAAACTAATTGTTTGGTGTGCTTTATGGGCTGGTGGAATCATTGGTCCGTACTTCTTTAAAAACGATGCTGGTCAGAACGTTACAGTCAATGGTGACCGCTATAGAGCCGTGATTACTGACTTTTCATCAATTGAACAACCATGATGTGCAGGAGCTGTGGTTTCAATAAGACGGCGCAAAATGTCACACAACTCGTGCCACAACTGATTTATTGAAAGAAACGTTTGGCAACCGCATAGTTTCACGTTTCGGACCCATGAATTGGCCTCCAAGATCGTGCGATTTAACGCCGATAAGCCCGAAACGATTGACCACTTGGAGGACAACCTTCGCCGTGTTATTGCCTATATACGGCCACAAATGTTGGAAAAAGTCATCGAAAACTGGATCTCCAGATTAGACTACGTCCGAGCCAGCCGTGGCGGTCATATGCCAGAAGTCATATTTAAATTATAATGCCAGAAAATAATAAAAGTAAATTTCATGTCAATTTAAAAAAATTCATCTTTGTTTTATTCCATTTCAAAGTTCTATACCTCTATAAGAAACAATTTATAATAGAATAAAGTACTTAGAAATGCCAGTGTCGCTTCTCCTTTAGTTATACCAAAGTAGTGCCTTTTCTCAGACTAAAAACGTAATTATTAAAACAAAAATAAAGAAAATATATTTAAATATTTAATAATTTGTCTTATTTGTTAAAATTTTTGAATTATCTATTTAGTATTGACGGTTCTAAAGGTTATGTTTATGTATCTATTTCTAGCTAAGAGTTGAGAAGTTAACTGTACACGGCTTGACAATTACTCCCATAAGACCGGTACTGCACCGTGAACCCGAACCAGCCTGGAGACATGTAGGGGGCAACATGACATTTTCTTTGCGTTATCCTGGAATTGTTATTGAACGAAGATATAAATTTTAAATAAAATTGTCGTTTTACATAAGCCAGTGCGGCATTGGAGATTGTAATCGTTATAATTCTTATTTAACATTGATAGCAGAATAAAGTCACAATGGTATACATATATCCTTACTATTACCATTACATTGGCTAAATTTTTATATGTCAAAACATATCTCAATTCATAGTTACATTAACTTAAAGTAGATTTTTGTATCAATTTTACAGTTACTCACCATTGCATTGTGAAAACATTAGTTAAGGGTGGTTCATAACTAGTAGTACCGTCTTTAGCAGCTTTTTGCAGATTGTCCAAGTGTCTTGAGAGTCGCGGCAAATGCGTTCTCAATAGTTCCCTGAATACAGCCATGTCTACCGATAAACCTCTTAAGCTATCGGCGAAGTACGAGTCAGGAAGTACACCTTCGATGAGATAAATCATCAGCTTGAGGGCTTCGGATTCGCACTTCTCCGTTACCTGTAGTATAAGTGCTGCGAGCATGTTAAAACCTTGACAGTATCCTGGAAAAGCAAAGGTAACATACAGAATCGATTTAAATGCTGATGGTTGTACTATATATAACAGGAGAAATCGTCGAACAAGTAGCGCAGAAAGACATGGAAATGATGCGGACAATCCCGTCGGAATAGTAGAGACATCCGTGACAGTCCCTATTGTTAACAAAACACAATGCTATGTTATTTCAGTGTACGCAATTGAACAGTAGGCTGATTTGAGGTAGGGATTATCACGTTAATATTTCGTAGTAAATAAGAAACGTAAATTTTTTGACATTATTTGCATATATTGTATTTATTATGTTTTTTATTGCATTTCTACTTTATATAAGATGTTGCCATGTGTGCGGAATGTTTTTATTTTAATGGAACAGGTTTATTAATAACATAGGAATAGACACGAAACAGTGGTATTTTGATTGTAAAGAAGCTTAAGTATGCTTTATAAAACGTTTATCCAAGGGTGTGTGCAGTATTTAGTTTAAGTAGTGCTAAAAAAGATGCCTTTTTGGAAGAATAGCTGGGATGAGCAGGGAGACTCATAGAATGAAGATGAGAGAACCAGAACGTCGGGTTTTTAACTAGCCAGGACGCTATCTTGAGTTATGTATATGTGTATATGTTCTGTTGGGTGACGTAATATTTAAAATTATGTAACTGTTTTTGATAATCCTGAATTCTGTTAAATTATTGATCAGGATATATATGATATATTTCCAGTTTTCTTTTCGGTATCACATCAATACTAACTTGATTATGCATTTCACTAATTTATATATATAAAGCAATATGTATGTAGTATAGCTAAGTAAAACTCACCAACATTTTTGTTCCACCTTGCATAGGCTAACAACACTTTCTTGAGCAACGCTTGATTTTCTTGACCATCCTCTCCACAGAACAAACTACAACCAGTGCGATGTAAGTCTTTTACTATTTGGACGCCTAATTCAGCATCAGCCGGATGCGACCATTCACTAAAACAGTTTCGTTCTACCTTGGCGTAATCGATACCCCGTGCAGTCAGGTGTCTATCAGCTAGGGTGAGCCACAAACGCCGTCTAAATTCAGGAGGTATTCCCTCAGGTAGCTGAGCGACCATTTTCATTGCTGAATGCCATTGGGAAAAACCAGATTCCCCAGGTAAAGGTGTAATTGAAAATCTCATGTCTTGGCTATCAATTGACGCACCTGAAACAAATAGTGGCATAGAAGTAAAGCCTTTAATCTTCTGGACAGAAGTTTCGAAAGTCGTACGTAGTTGCCGAAATACATCGTTAACATTAAACGAAATCGTGTATTACCAATTTTATTTCACCTTTGCTTTTCTACCCTTCTTTAATATGTTTAATTTATTTTTATCTAGTGGTACATTTCCCTAAGGGCACCATGCCCTCTAAAATATTGCATGTTTACTGTTGGTTTCAGATTAGGAGAATTTTCGGATCAATCCAGTAACAGTAAACTCTTTGAGATTAGATAATTTTTCATAGATTACGTCTAATGACACCAAGCATTCACATACATATATACATATGTATGGGCTGTTAGTTTCATGTAACCATTCAATATATTGTAATAAAAAATCTTTTAAAACTTTTTTTACATTGTTTTTACTCCATAGTTTCCTTTATAAAATACAGTAGCTTTGGACTTTATAATACATGGCCAAATCATTATAGAAGGAGAATGTTCTACTGTTTCTTCGGTACGATCTTCACTATAACGTTCACCTAACGCCTTCTAACATAATCTTACGATCTCTACTTTCACTTTATCATTAAACAGAATTTTAAGATAAATAAAGATTAGGAGTTTTCTAAAGTTACATTTATGTAATTATTACGATATTATTTGTTTCAAATCTTCAACAGTGAAATTCTCGTGCTGTTTAGTTTAAAGGTGGAGAGCTTTATACGAAGACATATTCTATTAATTTGGACTTTTCATTAGACGTCGACATCTTAATCCGTTTATGTATAGGCATCTCCGAATTGTTGGGTAGGATATGTTCACATCTCCTTTTCTACCGATTTGGTGAATAGCTTTAGAGCAGCAATTCTCAACCTTCTTAGCTCCGCGACCCCCCGAATAGTAAATATAAATAAAATTAATATTTCGCGACCCCTCTTCGGCCGGTATGCATACATATACATGTATAGTGTATAACACATGGGCTGAAAAGTCCCGAGCTTAACACATAGATGACGCTAGTTTTATTGCAGTCACCTTTCTCTCAGTTAGTACTAACCTCCAAAAGACAACTGTTAAAATTTCATGATATTCTATTCATTAAATTGTGAGTTATTGTGCTAAGAGTCACGCTACTTTTGTTATTTTCAAAACAATGGATCTAAAACAATTTCGTGTTTTAATTTTACACTGCTTCTTGATGGGAAAAAATACCGTTCAAGCTAAGCAATGGCCTGAAAAGTGTTATGGGGACTCCGCTCTATCAGAAACAACAATAAAACGTTGGTTTCCTGACTTCAAACGTGGTCGTAGAGACACCGATGATGCAGAACGCAGTGGACGTCCAAATGAGGCGGTAACACCAGAAAACATAAAAAATCAACAAAATCGTTTTGAATGATCGAAAAGTGAAGTTGCGTGAGTTAATTGACATCGTAAAGATATCAAAAGAACGTATTGACTTTATATTGCATGAGCATTTGACTATGAGAAACCTCTGTTCAAAGTGGGTGCCGCGTTTGCTCACTATTGACCAAAAACAAGAACGTATTGATGATTCTGAGCAGTGTTTGGTCATGTTTAAACGTAACAAACCGGAATTTTTGCGTCGATATGTGACAATGGATGAAACATGGATCCATCACTTCACTCCGGAATCAAAACGATCGTCATCTGAGTGGACAGAAACTGGTGAACCTCGTTCAAAGCGCCGGAAAGCACAACAATTGGCTGGAAAGCTTATGGCTTCGGTATTTTGGGATGTGCGTGGTATAATATTCATCGACTATCTTGAGAAAGAAAATACCATCAACAGTGAATATTATATAGCGTTATTGGAGCGTTTGAAGGCCGAAATTGCAAAGAAACGACCGCATATGGCAAAGCAAAAAATTTTGTTTCATCAAGACAACGCACTGTGTCACAAGTCAATCAAAACACTGGCAAAACTACATGAATTGAACTTCGAATTGCTCCCACATCCACCGTATTCGCCAGATTTGGCTCCCAGCGACTACTGGCTGTTCGCAGACCTCAAAAAATGCTCGCCGGTAAGAAATTTCGCACGAATGAAGAGGTTATCGCTGAAACTGAGACCTATTTTGAGGCAAAAGATAAATCGTTCTACAAAAGTGGTATTGAAATGTTAGAGCGGCGCTGGAATGATTGCGTTGCTCTTGATGAAGATTACGTTGATGAATAAAGCTAATTTTGAACCAAAAAAACCGTGTTTTCTTTGTTAGGCCCGGGACTTTTCAGCCCAGATGTTACATACATGAGCAATTTACAAGTTCCAACTTGTTGTGTACGTGTTCTTTGTAATTTTTCCCCTTCTATAATATAATTGAACAAGTCTCGCTGTCACCAGTATAAAAGATGCGTTTGCGATGTTAAGTTTCGAATGTGAAGCGCGCGTCTCATGCTTTTATTTTAGCGTACGGTCTACCGTAGAAGTGAATTGTTTTTTTTTAATTTCTTATACGAAATTGATAAATTTGTGAAAAAATTAAGTAAGTCACCTACATTCAGTAAATCGATTGGTAAAAAGACAAGGATCTATCGTGACAGTTGATTTCACTTCATTGTATTGAAAGCCACATTGTATTGTTTGCTATCAGGTTCTCTCTGATGAAAGCAAGAAGCCATCAAAATTAGTATGACACTTGGAAACTAAACATCTAGCTTATAAAAATAGATTCTTTGGATTTTTCGAGAGAAAATCACATTCGTTCACAAATCAACAAACTTCTATTTGTAAGTCAAGCCATACTGGTAAACTTGTACTCGAAACATCCTACTCGTAGTGTTAAGAGTAGTTAAGATGTACAAACCTCATACAATCGCCGAAAACCCCATATTGTCTGTTGCAACTGATATCGCCAGTGTTTTAATAGGCGCGAAGGAAGCAAAGAAAAAATGAAAAAAATCCGCTTGCCAACGACAGATAAATCAGCAAGTGAGTTTGATTGAATTTTTTAGTATTCAATTTAATGTGTTCTTCCCCATTTTACATCCACATTTGTAAGAGATCTACAATTTATGGATGCCGAATGCAATGCCTAGGGAAATCAAATTTATCTCTGAGTATTTCACAATAATTTAAAAAGGTATTTAATTCATTGGTGTGCAATAAGTTTTATTGTATATTTTTATTATAACATTGTTATCGCTATTATTATTGTTTCTTCACATTCTTAACATCGCCTATCAGAAATTTTTTTCCGCGGTAATTATAGATTTTTTATTTTTACTCCAACTGTGTAAATGACAAAAAAGGTGAAAGCATCTTATTACATTCCAACATAGTTACGCTGTTTTTTACTAACAAGCCAACTCTTAATTCTGCTCTATTGATTGAGTGACGTTAAAATAGAAAATGTTGGTGCTTTGTTTCACAGTATAATACACTACCTCAACTGGCATATATTAATTCCTAAGTAAAGGTACTATAGTTGGGAGAAATCTAATTTACTTTCCATCAAGTTTCAGATCATATATCATGTTTACTCTTAGATCAAGATACACAGTTAGTTGTCAAAGTGACGTGAAGGACGATATAAACAGAAAGTTAAATTAACTAGAAGCCGACGTCACCTACTTTAACATCGCCATACAAATGTATACCAGAATTAATACTTAGCTGATGCGTAGTTATACTTTTATCGTTCCTACAACATTTATGAATAAACCGGGCGCATGTTACCTCATATATCCGAATTCCGTTAGTATCCATATTAACTAATAATAGTTTTTATACGTTTTTACTATAATCTTTAAATCACATGCTTAATGACTGATCTTGTTAATTATTTTAGACATT
Organism: Trypoxylus dichotomus; assembly: GCA_023509865.1. NCBI lineage: Eukaryota > Metazoa > Arthropoda > Insecta > Coleoptera > Scarabaeidae > Trypoxylus > Trypoxylus dichotomus. The sequence goes on from CM042078.1 coordinate 49,690,358, forward strand.
AATTAGAAAATTGTAAGTATTGTATGGAAACGACAGTGGGCTAAATTAGATGATTTTGTTAAATTTGTTTAGCTACCCACGTGATCACAAATGCGTTAGCAATTTCAATAAAAATAAAAACAAAGTTTTATATAAGAAGATTTTGGAGTTGGAACCAAGGATGTAACATTGCAATAATGGTTTTGGAGCATTAAGGATGCACGAAAACAACTATCAGTATTAATGCTTTGCCTAGATCTGAACGGAGTACATAAATGCAACTGTATCACTTTCTGTTCTTCTTCATAGCCGCAATTGTTAGAAACTTAGAAAGTTAGACAATTCTAAATGTCTTTGTAGTTCTCCTTGTTTTAGGAAGATAGATAAATAAATGCATACAAATTGGTATCCCCAAATTTCCATGTTTCATGTTTCAATCTGTAACTACGTGTATTGGGCGTTCCATTCATATTCCACCTCGATATCTAAAATAGTATCAATTAGGTGGATATGAAAATGTTGTCGGTCCCTAATGTCAATGCTAATTTAGTTAAATATGTCTATCGCTAATGCTTACACCAGAAATCGCTATTAATTCAATTCATTTTCGAGTTCTATTTAAAATATTTAGTTACACTTATATAGCTTTTTTATACCCACAGGCAATTGTTTTTGAACTATTTATAGTTTAAAAACACTGATGTATGCAGCTTACAATTAACAGAAAACTCTGTTTCTCTCGAATACTTGCTTCGTTTTCAATACGGTTTAGAGATTTAATAGCAGACGTATGAACACTAAAACTTTGTTTCTGGAATTATTGATTTTAAAGAACGATCAAGAATCAAAAAAAAAATGATGGTGTTTCTAATTTCTTTCGACGTATTTCCTATTTTGCGCTAGAATTACTTTTTGTTATATATGTAGAATATATGTTTGCAATAATACATTAGGAGAATTGAAGTTCTCATGGATAGGGTGTATTGGTTTCAAAAGTGCAGTTTAAGTGTGGTAACAAGTATACAAGCTACCTTATTCTTACTATCTATGATTATCATTTTTCTTTGAATTTTAAAGGCATTTTTTCTCATAGCAACAATTAATTAAAATAATTTACGAAAGTATTAAGTATGTAGTACAAAATAAAGTGGTAAAAGTAACAGAATCCACATATATAAATTGACAAGATTGAGGAGTTATGATTTCTTATAAATGTAAATTATGCAGAGAAACAAAATTCACATAACGACCTTTGCAAAGTCAATGAAAAGTAATTTATCTCAGAGTAATTAACGCCTTCGCTTCTTTATCTTCTTTCTAAACTTGTCACGATTCCATGAATACAGACTCTCCACCTTCTTCTTCTAAGAATAAGGTTGAAATTTGATTAAAAATATAATCCTTAATGGTTTACCGCGTAGACGCTTTTACGTTAAAGTTGTTTCAATTTAAATAAATCTCCTTTTAAATTTAATTTGGTATATATTAAATTGTATCCTACGATCCCCTAACATATACTTTTAACGTATATTTTTGATAATTACACTTCTGATATCTTTTGTTCATCATCACGTTTCAATTTCTTTCTGGGACGGTCATAAATTTAAAGAAAATCTATTGAAATATGTTTGTGTTTTAATTAATTTAGTAATATGTATTTATTTTTATTTCATAAAATTTTGTTTGTTATACAATAACGGGGCTTACCCAAAAACATAGTAATACAGAAAAATATCCGTACACCGGTATAATATTCTTAGAAAACTCTGATAATAGATGTAGAAGCAGAGGCTAAAGCAGACTTCTGCAAAGAGGGACAAAAATATTCTACAAGTTTAATCGAAGCTGACTAATAACAAGCATGTAATTGCTGCTCTGAAATCCTCAAACTGTAGAAAAATATATCTAAGGAATTACAGGGATTAAGTTATTCATTGTAAGTACATATAAATTTAATAATAGGAGTTTTTAAAAGCCGTGTTGGCTAACAAAATAACAATTTACGATTCTCGGTTAAGAAATTGTCAGATTATTGTCAGATTATTTACAAAATAAAAATTGAACCAAACTGTTTTGAAAGTGTTGAAACAAATATCAGAAATGATGTTGAATAAACGTTTGTCGGTCTTCAATATTAATATAAATTGGGTGAAGGTATTGATTTTTAGGTTGCATTCAATATACATATATAAAAGTGTTTGAGGTATTTTATAGACGCACTTCATATCTAACACCATTAATCATTATGTACATTTAACAAATATGTATAGCAAATGCATACGCAACCAAATTTAAAAGTTAGCGAAGTGTGGTATCAATGCTCTGTTTTTCTCAGTAATTAATAGTGCCACAGAAAACTCTACTAATAACCATCAGACACGCCGGAAGTCATATTCTAGAGGAGGTCCGGAACTAGGGATATAGTACCAGAATGTGCGTTTGGGCACAGTTACAAAGAAAATGTTGGTGATGGACATTAATATTAAGTTACAAGTTACAAGTAAGGTTGCAGAAACAAGTTCTGTTAGACATGCGTGCGGCTCGGTTACTATCAATATTAAAAATAATGAATAACTACTTATTATCTTAGTTTGATTGTGTTGATCATGCAGGCTTTGTTTATGTAGACTCGTGCACGCGCGCGCACACACACACGCACACACACGCACACACACACGCACACACACACACACCACACACACACACCACACACACACTACACACGCACCACATACACACCACATACACACCACACACACACCACACACACACCACACATACACCACACACACACCACACATACACCACACACACACCACACACACACATACACACACTACACACGCTCCACATAAACACCACTTACACATCTCACAAACAACACACACACACAACACATACACCACACACACACCACACACACACACCACACACCACACACACACACACACACACCACACACGCACCACACACCACACACACACAAACACCACACACACACCACACACACACACAACACACACACCACAAACACACACACCACACACACACCACACATACACCACACACACACCACACACACACATACACACACATACACACACCCCACACACACACACACACACACCACACACACCACACACACACACCACACACGGCGCACACACAGTGTTTTTCTTCATTTCAGATCGCTCTCGTAGTGCCAAAGTATCTGTTTGGAAACATGTAAAAGCAAGTTAAAAGTAGAGATTTGTGTTGTGATAATGCTAAGCGGGCTTAGCTATCAGTATTGGGTCCCAGGGTTCAAACGTTGGGGTTAAGACGCATTATGGGCGCAAGCGTAATAATAATTCATGATCAGCCAATTCCAAAGTTGTTTGGAGATGTATGCATTACTACTATTATTAATAATCTTAGATTTAAGCGCCAACTGAAAGAACCCGTTACAACTATTTGCTTCATAAATCACGTTTTTTCAGTAACCGAGAAAAAATTATTTCCAGAATAATAGCGCATCGACTACAATGTACTGAATAAATACTGGTAGAGTGGCAACTTTCTATCCGCAGGCAGCTAGGTAAATTATATCCTATACAATCGAATAATTTATATTGCAGCCATTGTATGTGACTATATCTAAATTAACAATGTTCTCACATGACCAAGTACTTTGCGCAGTGAGATGTTAATGCTGTAATTTTAGGTTTTGTACGAAAAAACAATATCGATTTAACAAAAATATTTTAGAAAATGTTATATATATGTATATATTATTACATGAATATGATGCGAAAAATGAAGATTGGAGTATAAAAACGGAAGGATGGAATAAAAATTAGATTGTTTTGAATAATATAACTTTATAATTTGATGGAAAATAATTCTCGTATCAAAAAAAAAAAATACGCTAAATCAAATTCAGTGAACATCAGTGCTATTTCTGTTATTATTCCATTTAGCAAGTTAATGACAAAATTCATCACGCCACAAATATTTACAGGAGACAAAAAGTGCTGTCATGGTGCCCCCTGATTAAACATCCCAGTGTAACTAAATTTCTAAGACGTAGTTATTTTAAGCAAGATACGCTGATACATATAGTCACTCATTTGCTTTTGTGACGTATAAATGTTTCCAGGCATCAAAAACTTGACAACAGTAGTCAATGGATCTCTTGTCGTTTGTCTCTGTATATATTCGTCCAATTATTTTAACGTAATTGTAACAAGAAAGTAAATAGCAAACAACTACGCTACAACGACTAATACGCATGGTATGTTTAGGATCCCTACTGCTATTTATTAATTAAAATTATCTCAAATTTATTCTCATATTGTAGTAAAGGTTGATATCTCTGTATTAATAGTCTGGGGTGTATTTTTAGCTTTATCTTATTTTGATGGATTGAGCAGTGAATACGAAAACAATGTTAGAAGGGTTTACGACCTATAAAAGAACGGGTTTATTGACGACGAACGCTATCAACAAAGTTTGGATTTTTACAAACTTGAATAGGACGAGTGCCATCATTAAAAAGGTTCGGATCTTTCTATTAGGAAAGTTATATACGTACATTAATTTCGGTTAAAGTTTGTGGTTGTGTGGTGTATTTAAAGGAGGATTTATTACACAAATTAATTCAATATCTCGTTAAGGTACTTTTTCCAAACTTATGTATATATGTGCACGTCTAAACATGCTTAAATCCTAAGTAGTTTATAAAACAACTTGTTAATACAATATTAATTGCAGGTTACACATACAGGCTGATCTAAATTAAATGCGCACAATTGCCATCTTCTCAATGTTAAAAACATAAGTTACTAACCTAATAATGTTAAACTGAAAGCAAGTAAACGACGTATTGTATGTGTATATTATTTCTTTAGACTAGGACAAACTTATTTAGAATATAAAAGTTTTACTAACGTAGGATCCTAAAATGAACAATACAAATTCTGGTTTAGGGTATATTTATCTTAAACCAGGAACGCACTTTGTTGTTTCAAGCCGAACATACTGCATATTATGAATTTTCCAAATATTTCTTTCAAATACAATGTGTCACAAAAGTCCTTTTCAAAATAAAGAGAATACAATAAAATAATCGTCAGGTTTACTGAATAAGTTTTTATTTTTTTATTAAAATACAGGCTTCTACACGTAAGGCAAAATTTTCGAGATGCTCTCTGTGTTAGCCGTCATTTCTCTTCGAATATTATAAGAAAAATCCATTGACGTCAAGTCGGAGCTACGTCCTTATGTCACCGCGTCTGGATATCAATTTTTCAGGTAACATTTCACGAACAAGTGGTAAGGACACGTTAGGCGTGTGAGATGTCGCTCCATCTTGTTGGAACCCAGTGATTTGATTAAAATAATTGAAATCTAGTAAGGCTGGCGAAAAATGTTGTTAATCATCCCCACATATCGATCGGAATTTATGGTTACTGTACGACCTCTGCTATCTTCAAAAAAGTACGGGCCGATAATTCCTCGGACCGACATTGTAGCCTAAACAGTAACTTTCGGCGAGTGAAGTGGCCTCTCATGCTTCTGTTTCGGATTTGTTGAACTTCACGAACGACAGTTCTGCCTGTTTACCTGGCCATTAAGAAAATACGCGTCATCTGAGAACTCCACATTGGATGGACTTTCATTATCAAGTAAGTTACCTACTGTTCTAACAAATCGTTCGTAGCAACATCGAGGTTTTTAATATTTCTTTCTATGATTGCAATTCCCAGGCGGGCGGCTTTTAGCCGCGAATGCCTTTATTTAGAAGGCTCAATTCGTTTTTAGTAAAGGTCTCAGACGATTGGTTGCATACGACTGGTATTCTATCCATAACATTCACAATGTTCTCGTCTGATTTTTTTGGACAGAATTGTTTGAAGTTTTAATTTTGGGTTACCATTTTCAATTTCTATTAACCTTTGGTAATCACATCATTCTTGAAAATTGTTTACATCTAAATTCTTCGTTAATTTTAGATACAGTGTGTATAATACTATCTCTAATTTACTGCGTATACGTACTGGTATCTTATTTCATTTTTTAACCATTCTCTTTTAGCCCCTGTGATAACCTTTGATCGTTCTTTACAGTTTCCCGAAATTTTAACTTTCATGAATTTAGGGAAAACGTTAGAAATAAGCAGCATGAATTAGTTTAATCCCACTATCCACATTTCTAAATTTAATTTAATTTAATTCGGTTTAATTCCTTGAGCTGGAGAGCCATGATCGCAACAATTGCAAGAACTATATGGTTGTATAATACACACACAGGCATCGCAGTAAACTACACCCACACAAATTATTCTTTTTTCGGAACAGCATGTCAAGGGCGCATGGACTCTTATTGTCAACCGAGTTACCAGCTCAGTATAATTTATATAATGTAAATTTTAATTTTTTTGGTTATGAATTGAGTTGAACTTTTAGAAGATATATTGATATATTGATTCGCATATTGATTCTAACAATATACTCCTATTGCTGCGGTAAACGTAGTAATGAATACAAATAGAAGTCTTAAAGATGTTCCGTAAGATAGTCTATGAAACGTTGGCAACAAAGGGAATGTACGAACTCGGTTTCAACCTCTAAATCAAGAAAAATTGCAACCAAATTTATATTAGATATAATATTATATTATTAAGCTATATATTTTTACCAGCTCTACTTTATTATTATATATGTATTGTCGAGAATATGTTCAATTTTAATCAACTTGAAAGCATTTGATGTTAATGTTCACTTAATACATGCCTGCTCCATTTTTTACTGTCTTTTCTATTTTAGCGCTTATTCACAACAGTTAACAAGCTCTTGTTAGTTCCCAGTGGGCCGATTAATCTTCCTTACATGAAACATAGAGAGTAGTTTAAGTTGAGGATGTTGGGACGAAGTAATCAATTTCTTCAGCTTCTGTAAACTTTTTGTTTTTTTGTTCTATGTGTTACTTTATAAAATAGAGGATTATTAATACATCGAAAGTAGTACACGTGTGCCTTTCGTTTTATCTTCATGACATTTGTTATACTTCTTACATTACATATTGTTTATTAAGACATTTTTAAAGTTAATAAATATATGTAGTAAACAATATAAGAACCTGTACTTTATCTTCTCGTATAGGATGAAAATTGCACTAATAAAACCTTGTACGTAAACCCGAGCTAAAAGGCACGATTAAACGCTAATAGCGCTTCCATAAGCTACGCTTCAATGGACAGATTAGGTAGACGGACATTTGATGATAAGCTTTTCGATCTTTTTTGTTAATCCAACGTCCGTAAAAAGCTTTTCGAACATTTTTATATCAGCTTCCGTTACCATGTTATCCGGCAATAAACTTCCTCGTTATATAAATTAATTAGAGCAGAAGCGCTAGTAAGCTGACGATTCTTAGGGCATGATAATCCGGATAAAATATCACTAATATGTTAGTTAAGTACCAGTTAACTACGTCGATAGCATTTTCACGTTTCTATATAGGCTGTCCCAATTGGTGATAACGTAGATGGTAAGAGTTGGTCAAATGAGACAAATGTCTCAGTATTGAGTTTACTTATAGAAACAACACAGTGATATTTGTGCAATTTCTGACTTCAACAAATTTTCACCTCCGCCAATTTTTGTATTACTACCCATGTTACGTACAAGCCCTTTTTCATTTCAGTTGGGCCACCTAATGAAATTTTAAGATTTTCGATACAAAAGAACCTTTAGACAATTACTAGTAGCTGCGAAAAGGATCTTATGCATTTTGAAGGTAGTTGTATTCTGAAAGATGAGTAAAGGAAGGATTTCTAATAAAATAATTACTAACAATCATTCACTGCAAAGTCAAGCGTATGTAAACAAATTACGAATGCCGATAGAACTGCATTAGGTGAATTATTGAAAAAAATTGGTGTGCTAGCTGGAAGGCGAATTCCGAAATCGATGTATCACCGGAGGATGATTCGGCACTTAAGAAGGTAGATCTTTTGACATTAAGAAAACATAGTAGAGACAGGAACATCACTAGCCGTCTTAGATTTGATCGAACTACATAAAATAACAAAATAAACTAAGCAAATAATGCTTCCAACAAATTCATTGAAAAAATAAACTTTACCCATTCCCTTAAGATGTTTTGTTGACAAAATAGTACATTCTAATAAAGCAACCCCCTTTTGCTTTAACAATTGCCTGACAGATACGCAGCATCCTTAGAACTAATAGCTCCCAATACAAACTAATATATCCTGCAGAACATTCTAAAATGCTGCTTTGTCAGTCGGAGATTCTTTCCGCACCTCACGATCCAAGTGGTCCTATAAGAACTCAATGGGGTTGCAATCAGAGCCCCGTGGCGACAACTTCATGAAGGATAGGAGTCTTTCAAAAGATTTGCCTTGAAAATAAACTTAACTAGGAATCGTTATCTTACTGATAAATGAACCCTTTTTCAATTAATTTACATTCAATTGTTTTGCATCGTTTTCTAGGATTCTCAAATACACATCTTTGTCATTCTTTCGTCTGTGTTAGCTAATTTTCCAACCCTACCGCCTCCAAAGCAACCCCATACCGTGATGTTTCCTCCTCTATGTTTCACTTTTTTTGGAATACACTCGACTAATAATCTTTCTCCAGGGCGGCGACGAACAAACATGCGATGTTTACTTCCGAATAATTGGAATTTCGATTTGTCCGTCCATAACACATTTTTCCAGTTATTTAGCCACCAATAAGAGTGAGCTTTTGCCCAGTTTAGTCTTTTCCGTTAGTGCATAGAACCTAACCGTGGTTTTCTTTCTGTTACACAACCCTTCAGACCAGCTGTTAGTCTCCGTTCTACTGTCGACATACTTATTTGCTGATGGCGTTATGAATTGAATTCTGCTGTAATACGGCAGAGTTCAATTTGCTGTGCGGTAAGGCAGTGATTTCTTAACAACATTCAAAAGTATTTAACTGTCGAGCAATTTCTCTATTTAAAACAATCGTTTCGTATATACTGGATATTCTAGCTCACGTTTCAATATCCAAATCCCTTCTTTTTGACATATCTTCGATCAAATAAACTAAAAATAGGAAGTAGGGATTCCTAATGCAATCACACACGGCCCCAGTATCTTGGTAAGATACTGGATGCATACTGAATGTACAGTGTACTAAAAGGCAGGTGGATGGTTCAGTACCCCTCGCAAATTCTATTTAATAGCAACAATTCACCCCCAATTTTCTACAATTAACTCATTGTTGCTGCATTGGCATTATAAAATTTAATACAGGAAGACATTGTTTTCGTATTTAAATGGACTTTGTAAATAAGTCTTATTATTATGAATATATACCATCAATATTAGATTGTAAATGCCATTTTAAGGAGATTAGTATGCATTTCTCTAAATATTTTTAAAATAGTTCTAAGTGTAACAAAATATATTACGTGCTATCAAATTTATGACGGGTAGTGCGCTTTTCTAAAATACATACTTCTTAAAACTAACAATATTTTAGATCAAATAAAAGAAGCTTTTAACTTCACACAAAAAGAAAAAGAAAAACAGTTTAACATGAGCAAAAGGGCATAAGAATAATTTATACATCTCAGCAATGATATGCAAGATAATCAAGCGATGAGGCCCAATTTGAAGTGTATATTGGTGATCCAGGAAGTCGAGTTATTCAAAAAGACACTATTCGTTTCACATTGATTGTCGCAAAAGAAACTGTATTTACAGTTTATCATAAGATGTAAGCATATTCGTCGAATCGGAATTCATTCCCTTACGAAACCGAGAAAACAGAAGTAAGTGTATATTTTAGCAAATATCAAGAAGGACATTGGTTCTTTGATGTTGGGTACATCGCAATTTAACAAAACTTTATGGAAAAAAGTAGTTCAAGATTGCAAGTGACAAATCACAAGTATTTGAAGTAAATTTACTAAATCAACAGATTTAAGCAAACTAAAATTGTTGGCCCAACGATCGGCTATGATCGTGAACAACTTGCTTTGTTTTAGTTTCTTTAGTGGATGAAAGGTCTAAGGAGCATTTGCTCCTTATTATATAGAAATTAATTGCTACTGTTCTGCTATATGAACTATCGAAAAGCGGTATTTACTATTGTCAGAAAAAATGTAAGTGTATCCGTTATTTAAAAGCATGTAATCGGCTTAAGAACTTTGTATGAATTGTATGTTGTATTTTGGCCGCAGGCTTAATAATAAAGGATAATTTATTTTTTCTCTTTACTTTACATTAAGTAATAAGAACATAACCATTTTCAAATTTATAATAAACATTCCACAATGAATTAAGTCATTGTGGAATGTTTATTTCTGTTTATTTTGTTTCTACTGTATTCTCATAGGGGAACAATCCTTGTCGTAAGCACTGTCAAATTAAAATCAAATTAACAACGAAAATTGTGTCCTGTTTCACTTGCTAGCTAATTGAAGTCAAGAAATTGGTAAAATACGAATACATAGAAATTTTTTCTTAATTCTTATAAAAGAGCAAGTTAAATATATCCATACATATCTGGCGAGATAAAGTTGTAGGTGCTCAGACATTCCGGGAGTAAGAATACAAGATAAAAAAATTCTATATATTGTATGCAGTTTCGCAGTACTTTAAATTTGTCTTAATGGTATCAAACTTCAATTACTCCATTAATAAAACTGTTTTTACAATTTTTATCTTCTCTCTGTAAAAAATGAAACTTTATTAAATTCCATTTTTTATTACAATTTTCATAATCTGATACAGTAATTTGCTTTTTTTATTCTACGATGTTTATGTTAAGTGTGTTCGTTTTATTTAAAATCATAAATAAATCGGAGAAACCTCAATTTATTTATGAAAGAAATAAGTTGTACCCTGATATTTATTTGGGGGTTAGATTTAAATAACTAAATTACTTCTCAAAGTCAAATTAATTTTACAACTGATAAATTTCAAATATCTAATGCTGTTTTAATAAGAAAAGAAACGATATGAATTATTTTTATTGTTACTTATTTCTTATTTAACAGCTTTTACTAGACTAGCACTAACTTTTTAAAAGATTATGAGCACGTTAAAATTTCATACTGTATATCTATGCGGTTCACATTTTCTTACTGTCTCCGTTTCCTGAACAGAGGATAGTTGAAGGCGTGAACAGTATTCAGGTGGAAGTGTTGTATTTAATTCTCTGTAAAATTAACTTAATCAATCAATACTTCAACGGTTCAAGGTTAAGCCCACTGGAATCTTGTATAAGTTTATTGAATATTACAAATGCAATGTAATATTGGTGAAATATGTATGAACGTTTTTCTATAAATAATTATTCTTTTATTGTTACCACCATGATACACGAATTGGTATTAAATGCTTTATGCTATACTTCATCATTGTTTCTAAGTCATATTGCATTACGTATCCATCTTGGTTTTATTTAAAATATACGTTAGTGTCACTATATAATGTAACATCCGATCTTGTGCTCGAAATAGAAATAGAATATGCCAATCCATTTATCCAAGTTAATAACACAAAGTACGGCATGCACGTATGATTGCATTGACAATATATTTTCGAATTATACCGAAAGTAAACACAAACCTTATGTAAAAGATTATTTTCCCTGCGATCATTGTTACGTAGCACTGTAGTGTTTACCGCTTCATATCACGACGATTGCAAGAACTGTGTGGTTGTATAATTCACAGGTATCGCAGTGAACTCCACTTCACGCGGATTAATAATTTATTCGGTTGATAATGAGAGTCGGCCTGCTCTTGAAACGCTGAAGTCCGAATAAATTATTAACTCGTGTGGTGTCAAGTTTACTGCGATACAAGTGCCCCATTCATAAAGTTTGAATAATAAACATAATTTTCTTAGCGATTTAGAGGACGAAGATTGGAAAACGTAAATTTAGCTGACAATATGACTGCTAAATACAAGGTTTCTTTAAACACATTTATTTACTACTTCCAAAAACACTTCGCATTGGTTCCAAAGTTTTCTAGAATTATTTGTGAGAAACTGTTTGATAAGAAAACGTGTGGTAAAATCTTCTAAGTATTGCGCGATTTTTAATAGCTAGCAAAAACCATAAAGGATATACAATTACATCGGATGTATCAGCAAGGAATGATTTCACGTATAAAGTGTAAAATTCGCGGAAACGAGTAAACGACAATTCTTCTGCTGTGCGGGGTGTCTATATACTAAAACTAGCAGACGTAGAAATTCTCATTACATTAAATTGGAGGAGAATGGTATTCAAATAACTAATCTACATTCTTCATCCTTGTTTCTTAAACACTTCGATAGTGTAATATAATAACTTTTTGAGTGTAATAATAAATAATAGTTTTAAATGGAATGTCATAAAACACTCTATGCCATTTACTATTTGCCCTGCCTGTTTTTTTTTTGAAGTGCTTCTTTTATATGATCTGTGCAACCTTGTTCGATTATTTATTTTATCGAAAGGGATCAACCGCTAAATGCTCTTTCTCAGCTTTATAGATTCTTGCAGGGAATATTTCGAAAAACTTAATATATTAACTCAATCCTGTAGCTTAATCTATAAATTGGTTGCGTTTCAGTGCGAAAACTTCTATCTATATTAAATACAATCGCGAAATATAACCATCAATAATCACAAGAAATGCTGTTAATACCGTCACTCCAAAGCAAAGGTGATAAGCTGTAATTTAAACAAATTAAACAATACCTGGTGCAAAAACGCTTTTACAGTTTTGCGAAATATAAGGCAGACTAGTTTTTCCTTTTATTTATGTTTTAAGATGTGCTTTTATTTGTTTTTAAATTTGGCTTCATTTACTTTTATACACCGCCTGCAATCAAAATTGCACCACCCGAAAATTGTTTGAATATTACCTTATAAATACTTTTCTGAAGATTATCTTAAACAATGTTATCTTATGTTGATTTGGTTAACTTCTTAGAATTTACGCATATCAGCTGTTTTGCACGTGTTCTTTCAAGAAAAGGTGTTGTAATCCGATAATTTCAATGTAGACGTACAAAAATGTGTGAAATGCAGTAAGCGATCGTAGATGATGTTCGCAGACAATGATGTGTATGTTATAAATAATCTATCCCCTTCGAACGCTGGCAGGTTATTGGGTTATATGAAGCAGTCGTTCCTGTCTGAGAAATTGGGTGGAGAGTTAATCATAACCATCCAATATATAATGGTGTTGGAGTTAAGCCGCACGTAGAAGACCCCGAGATGCCTATTTTCTGAAATGGTTGATTGTACTTCTGTTTAAGAAACAATTTTAACGTAAATGTGGTGGAACGCTGTCGGTTTTAGAACATCATATGAATGAGTAGTCCGTAAACGGCGACAATGTCTGGATGAATGGCATTTTCTAGTGTTTACTGATTAATTCTGTTTTTTACAATAATAAAAGGGTAAGACTACATTCCCCGACGGCGTACAGCACCTACGATCAGCATAATAGTTTGGCATGAAATTAGTTCTGCTTCCAGGACACCATTGGTATTAAATCATGGCACTCAAACTGCTGCTAGTTATATACAAGAAATCTTGGAAGTTGTAGCACCCTACATAACACATGGGGTGAAAAGTCCCGGGCCTAACACATAGATGACGCTAGTTTTATTGCAGTCACCTTTCTCTTAGTACTTAGTACTAACCTTCAAAAGACAGCTGTTAAAATTTCATATTCTATTCATTAGTTTGTGAGTTATTGTGCTAAGAGTCACGCTACTTTTGTTATTTTCAAAACAATGGATCGAAAACAATTTCGTGTTTTAATTTTCCACTGCTTCTTGATGGGAAAAAATACCGTTCAAGCGAAGTAATGGCTTGAAAAATGTTATGGGGGCTCCGCTCCATCAGAAACAACAATAAAACGTTGGTTTGCTGACTTCAAACGTGGTCGTAGAGACACCGATGATGCAGAACGCAGTGGACGTCCAAATGAGGCGATAACACCAGAAAACATCAAACAAATCCACAAAATCTTTTGAATGATCGAAAAGTGAAGTTGCGTGAGTTAGCTGACAACGTAAAGATATCAGAAGAACGTATTGGCTTTATATTGCATGAGCATTTGACTATGAGAAAGCTTTGTTCAAAGTGGGTGCCGTGTTTGCTCACTGTTGACCAAAAAGAAGAACGTGTTAATGATTCTGAGCAGTGTTTGGCCATGTTTAAACGTAACAAACCGGAATTTTTGCGTCGATATGTGACAATGGATGAAACATGGATCCATTACTTCACTCCGGAATCAAAACGATCGTCATCTGAGTGGACAGCAACTGGTGAACCTCGTCCAAAGCGCCCGAAAGCACAACAATCCGCTGGAAAGGTTATGGTCTCGGTATTTTGGGATGTGCGTAGTGTAATATTCATCGACTATCTTGAGAAAGGAAATATCATCAACAGTGAATATTATATAGCGTTATTGGAGCGTTTGAAGGCCGAAATTGCAAATAAACGACCGCATATGGCAAAGAAAAAAATTTTGTGTCATCAAGACAACGCACGTGTCACAAGTCAATTAAAACAATGGCAAAACTACTTCGAATTGCTCCCACATTCACCGTATTCGCCAGATTTGGCTCCCAGCGACTACTGGCTGTTCGCAGACCTCAAAAAAATGCTCGCCGGTAAGAAATTTCGCACGAATGAAGAGGTTATCGCTGAAACTGAGGCCTATTTTGAGGCAAAAGATAAATCGTTCTACAAAAGTGGTATTGAAATGTTAGAGCGACGCTGGAATGATTGCGTTGCTCTTGATGGAGATTACGTTGATGAATAAAGCTAATTTTGAACCAAAAAACCGTGTTTTCTTTGTTAGGCCCGAGACTTTTCAGCCCATGTGTTATACTCTTTATACAGACCATTGTGAACGGGCTATTCCAACATACAGTGCAGTGACCTACGAATTTCTTCACCGAAACTTCTTCTGTGGCCCAAGAAACCGCGAAATCTGTCATCCATTGAATACATATACGATTTTATCTCCGGCGGCGGCCCCTGTGAAATCCAGTTCCCGCTGCCAACAGACATGAACTGTGACAGCAGGTTAATGCGGCTCGGCAAGAAATACTCCAAGAAACAATACCACGCTTAATTAATTCATTACTAAATCGCATTACTGATTGTATTCAAAAAAGAGCTCCTGGGTTGTGTTTTATTTATACTTTTAAATGTAGAACAAGTACTTTTGGCACTATTAAACATTACAATTTGATTTTAGAACAATTTGACAATTACCAATGGTGCGTACACGATCCACTCGATCTACTTATTTATTGAATGTAATTAAAATTATAAGAAAGTCATGTATAATATATATTCTAATGTGCTCGAATGTGGAATTATATAAACTTTTTGTAATTAATGATTTTATACTAGTAAAATATTTCTTGTCAGAGTCAATGTTTTTAAATGTATAAAATATCGATAAACTTTTAAAAAGTCATTGTTCATGCAGTCAAAACTATAAACTTATATTTAAATCTTTTATCATATCTATGAATGAAATTGGACACAAGACACAGTTAAGGATAATCTGACAATCGTAATCGTTCGCGATACTCATTTGGTGGTATTAAAAACGTTTAGTGTTGTGTGGAGGATTTAAAATTTGAGGTGTGTGCGATTGTAAAATCATTGAACCGGTATTTTCGCTACCATCTCGCTCTTACACGTTATGCGATCGTCAAAAACAAAGCATTTTAAACGATGATTGTAGGCGAAAGTTCCAGCCGACAATTACCAATGCAAATGTAACCGCATTTTGAAAAGTTGTACAAGATTGAGATATTATCTTGTTATAAGGTAATTGCACCCCAACAAGTTGTTCGAGCAACTTAATAATACAATTTAAAGTTGAGGGTAAGACAATAAATTGTATATTACTCTATATCTGGCACGTTTTTTATAAGCTGAAAAATAAAGATGAGTTAAGCAGAGTTAGGGATATTGAAAATTATAGAGATCGCTACCTCTATTTATAAATTTTATAGAGGAACGTTTTCCAGATAGGCAGTTTGATGAAAAGTTGCAATTAAAAGTCTCATTATGTATTAAGCGATAAGAAAAGGCTATTATTGCATTTTATAACAAATAAGTACAGTTACATAAGTTCTTGGCCTGAAATAGCAAATAAAATAACCAAAAAACATCACTAGAAAAACATGTAAGGAGGATCTTTTTAATCTGAGTAATAATTCGTATGCTTATAGACCTTCGAAATAGTACGCGATTTTTTCAAAATTGGCCGTGGGTTTTGACCATGCAGTTATTTCAACTACAACATTTTTGCCACATCTTACTGGAAAAATGTGAAAATATTAAAGAAGAATAAAAAATGTATGGCAATTCAATTCCAATTCATTTTTCTTGCGTTACTAGTGAAACAAAATGTAATGTGGTAATAATTGTATTTTCATTCTATAGTCTAGAGCTTTCTGACACAAGTTTGCATGTATTTCACGTATACATGTATGTACATACATTTCAACAGATTGGTTTAAATAGGAACTCTAAATACACGTACACCTAAAACACGAACAGTAATGTAGTTGTAAACCTTCGTATCTAAAGTTCTTATAACGTATTAAAATTCGAGTTGTTTGATGAACTTTATGTTAGAAAAGCAATAACAAAAGCAATATTCAGAAGATTTTTGCGTCTTAACATTTCTTATGATAATTTACACATTTTGCTAACTATTAAATCATCTCATAATTAAATGACAATACTATTACAAGATAGTACAACATACCTTAACTTATACATAGACAGTAAACTGTCATGGAAGCAACATATAAACTCTCTGGTCACTAATATGAAAAATACATAGATATCCTAAGCATGCATACATTAAAGCTAATACAGATTATGGATGTACTTTGTATGGAACAACTACTAAGAGACTACTTAAACAAGTAGACATATATATTCCAAAACAAAGTCTTGCGTGTTTGTGTGGGTGCAATGATTTTCACCCCAATCGATGTGTTGTTGCATATGGGAGGTCAAGAACCTCCGCTACATTTTAGGAGACAGTATGTAGCAAAACAAGGCAAATTATTAAAGTGAAACTCAAAATAATCTGTATTTAATATATTATTTCCTTAAATTCATTTTCACAAATATCGAAATATTTTACGCAGGCAATTACAAAATGTGAAAAGTGGGTTTCATGACAAATACCTAAAAATACATAACAATACCTTTCCGAAAAGAATTAACGTGGGGTTAAAATATTAATCGTGAAAATTTATGGCCAACCTTAGAGAACGTGATGTATTAAGCCTTTTAGTATAATCTGTAAATCTATACAGAATCTTTCACTTAGAATATGTTACTTTTGTACCAAGATAGAATTATTCTGTAATAAAATAGACAAACCGTACATTAGACGACCTGTATAGGCCAAATTTTTCTCTCATACGAAAAAGGCCGTGAAACATGATGGCGACAATTCATTAATGATATGGGTGTGCTTTTCCTGAGCTGGGCTAGGGCCAATTTATAAAATAAACGAAATTATGCCACCAGATGTGTATTTCACCATTCTGAGAAATGTAATGTTACCTTATGCAGAGGACGAGATAGCAAATTGTTGGTGGTACGTGCATGATAACCCGAAGCACACGGCCAGGAGGGTTAAGAATTGGTTAGAGGAGCATAATATTAATGTAATGTGATGGCCTGCGCCAAACCCCGATCTTAACACGATTGAGAATTTGTGGATAGATGTTAAGAAAGGTATACAACCTGCTATACCGCCCAATATTCAAGAAATGTGGGACGTAGTTCAAAATATCTGGAGATCCATTCCAGTGGAGAGATATTAACGCCTAATAGAATCTATGCCAAGATGAATGCATGCCGTTATTAAGGGCAAGGGTTATACAACAAAATATTAATTAATAGTTTGATTTAAGCAGGAATTTATTTATGTTTTGTAATACTGATATTATTTTGCCCACCATTTATTACTTTATTTGAATAAAGCTGTTGAATGTTTGCGTTATAATGGAAAATTGCACAAATCTACTGTAATTTTTCTCCTTATTTGATTAGTATCACGTAAATTTTTCGTTTTCTTTTCTTTTACTACTGCTATTATTTTGCACACGACTGTATATGATAGGTGTATGATTTTTAAATTTTTGATTGGCGTAATAGTTCCAAGTGTTCCATATTTACGTTTGCATGCGTCCATACGAAGGAAAATATTTGTTATATTAACGCAAGATTACATGATTCGCTTAAATTTGTGGTTATTATATTTTAATAAAGTTTGTTTCAAAAGGGTGTAATTGGACACTTAGCTTTTTTTTCCAAGTAGCAATTTAGAACACAACAATACGATTAAACCACTGACATAGCAATTGCTTTTCTATGTCCCATTAAAAACATCCAACAACATATTGGGACCAACCATTCGCCGCACCATGCAGCAAAATATTTGGTAATAATAATCGAATTCGTTTCAAACATCTGTTTAAACTTACGAGTTAACGTTGGACGCATCAGATAGCGCCTGCTTTAGAGGAAGCACGTTTGGTCATCGATCATGTGTTAAAATAATTAATCTACTTCACTAATTATTCATTCGTTATCAATATTTGTGTTGATTACAATTGGGACGACAAGGTATTGCCTCCCATTAAAGTTGTGCAGTTTTTCTATATATTTTAGAGAATTTATTTTCTAGAATATTTTCTTATAGGTTTCTTCTTTATTTAAAAAGGAAATATCAATGCAACTCCGTTTCCTTTTGTAACTAACACTTTAAAATTTCAGAACATTTCGTAAACATAAAACTGTAACAAGATAAATAAAAGTAAATATCTTCGTTGTATTCTAATACCACTTTTCTTAGTGCTATGCTAAGCACTAGAGAAAATAAGCGAAAGTATTAAACTTCCAACAATTTTTTGTATCGTAACAGGTTTATAAATTTTTATTGTTTAACTTTCCTGAAAATAAATATCCGCATATTAGTTCAGATATTTTTATGTACTTAAATAGTGTATAATGCTGCAACCTATAAATTTGACTGCGAACGATGACCTTTCCAGTTCCGGTTCCAATCGTTAGTGGTAAAGTTGAAATTTTTCAAAAAATTTTGTAGCTTCTTAATGCAAAAAAGATATACAAATTATTAATCTCGTTTGTTTGCGCAATAACTTTCAAAAAGTTAAGCGAATTGAAAAGTATATGTAGAATATGTTTTTAGAAAGACTACCAATCCTTTATTTGTATTTAATTCAAAATAAACGAATAAATAAATAAACAAAAGCGCAACGCGATCGTTTATACGATGTAAACAAGATTCTAACCAATTAGCGAGACAAGACGAAAAGCTATCAAAACTTATCTAATTAACTTACGAGAACTTCCTGAAGTTGTTGAAGTTAATGCGGCCCGTTTTATGGAGTTTATGAACCCACTCATCAGGACATACTACGATTATTTTTTGACCAAGTTATATAGTGTATATTTTTTGAAGTATCGTGATGGCATTACACGTACTCCGACGTCTGCGTTAGGCAAACAACTGACACGCGATATACTCTGCCGCTATATTAATTGAACCTCGCCGCGACGTCGAAATGGAGCGTCGCGGCGCCTTTCGTTGCGACGCCGGCGCCCTAAATGGATGTATGACCACGAGGTGCGCGACCACGCTATCCGTGGACGATCTGCGAAAAGTATTGATTATGCACTTACGTTTACGAAGGTGGATGGTAATGACATCACAATGGGCCTCTCTCTGACGGCGCAGAGCATCCCGGCGTTTCAGTTGGCGCACCAAAATACTTCCTATGCGACCGACGTGATCGTGCAAGGTAATGATAAGGGCTTGCAGTTCTTCAATACCTGGAACACAATACACATCTTTCAGAACTGATGCGTCAAAAGGTAGGACTAGCAGCGGGAAGAATAAAGCGTTCTTAATGCGGTGACATCGTACTTTTAAAGTACATATTTCCTGCATGAGTAATAGAAAAGATGGATTAAGCGATTATTGTTGCAGATATAATACAAAGTTAAATTCAAACATTCATCGAATATAAAACTGAAACCATTATTGTTTTAAAAATTCTTGAAAATAAAAAAAAAGAAATAATAGCTACATTTTTAGACTCAATTTTTAATGTAATAATTCGCTTAATTAATTTGAAGATCAAACAGCAACTCAATAATTTGAGTAATTTCTTTTATTCATATTTTTTAATTTCTCCTTTATAATTTTTCTGAAGGTCATTGGCCCTATATGTATCTAAAATTTGTAGCTACTTTAATACGGCATACTTCCTTAGTAATTATTACTTTGAAGCGTTAGTGGATCTGTAAATATATAAACAGGGTATCTGACAGAATTGATATTTTCTCGATAATAATATCATTTAAGCTTAAATTGTTAAAGATATTTAAAACCAACAAGTGTAAACAACTATAAAAATTAAGGATTAGGTCCGGATGTAATTAGAATATGGCTCTATGTTGTAGATAAATGTCCTTGTTGAAGATGCAGTAATTTTGAAACATGACATCTCTCTACCAAGATACGTTTAGCTTGATACTGTTATTTACAAAGAATAAGCAAGAAAAATGCGTTATATTTACAGAACTCGATGTAAAAGACGTTAAGAAAACATCGTAGAATTACTTAACCTTTCAGAAAATATTGCCCTTCAAGCGAAATGTGTTTCTGGGCGGTTAATGAGAAAAATTCTGACAAAAGAATACATTTAGACACACCAAGCGTTCTATAAGCATTTTGAGAATAAACGTTATTATTGCGTCATCGATCAACCTCAATCTTTTATTATGTTTCAGTATTGAAGAGAAAACCGGAATCTAAAATAGGAACTAATTCACGTATTGAGTTAAAGAAAAGTTGATGAAAAGAATTCAATGGGAAGCCATTTCGGGGCTATAACAGTTGATGTCCTTAATTTTTACAAATGTACAAATTCAACAATTTGAAAATAATATGCCTAAACTGTAGTTTCACCTTTTCATCATGACTGAAATGACACTCGCGAAGGTTCTACTTCAAATTTCCGTACTGACGGAGTAACACGAATGGTGGTTGATTCGTTCGAAGTTGCACTTACAATTCGCGGCTGCATTGTCATGCAAGAAGCGTACACTTCTAGTCGCTTTCCCACGTTTTTTCTCTTGAATGTTCTATCGTAGTTTGTGCAGAAGTATTGCATAATATGTCATGTTGACTGTATATTGCTTTCTTTAAAGTCTAAAAAACGGAGCACTCACAATCCTAAAAAATCGTAGTCATTAGATAATTACTGAGAAATGTTTGGATATCCATCCTGGGCCAAGTTTATTCCTATTTAAATTATCGTAGAAAATTCGACGGATACCTGCGTCTGAAAGTTTCAATATTTTTTGATATTTCTTGCAATCCAAATATCGATCGTCTAATACGAGATCTTCAACAAGGGCAATGTTGTCCGTCAGCGCTTCCAGCATCCCTCCTGTTTTTCCGTCATCTTTTAAGGGTTTCTGTCCAATTCGAAACTATTTGGACAAATCCTTTAGTGGAAAGTAAGATGGCAGATTTTCTCAGTACACCCCATGCTGCCGATCTTTGATGCTTCGCGGAGAAAGACCTTCTTAAGTAAGGAATTTGATAACAGCGCGATACTCAATGTTCGTGATTTCAGGCGCCGTGATGAACAAATGACACTAGTAACAAAATTATTTGATGTTGTTTTATTTCAAGGCTAACAAGATTTGAAGTGTTAGCAAATTTTTGATCCGCTGCGATATTTGAATCAATGCTAAGATCTACAAATTGTTGCGCTTACATCGTATTTTCAAATCTACGTGTAAATCGGTTCAAATGAAACATATTAGTGTTGAAGAAAGAGGTGAAATACCACTTTCCGCTTCGGCAAAATTCTACATTTAGAAGCAATATTTTCATTCAATTTGTCATAAATTTTTATGTGTATTCTGCCAATATAAAATTTATACGACTATCCCGTTATTCCTTTTTAAAGGTATCGAGAAATAGATTTATTGCACTTTAATAGAAACCTCCAAATGGAAGGAAGAAGTATACAATATTTTTTTGTCCATAAATAATGATTGTCAAAAAGAACACAGTAAATTCTTATAATCAAATTTTAATAGGTGGTTTAGTTAAGGTTAAGTTATTAAGTTTTAGATTGGGATTTGGTTCAGGTGCACTCGTTTTTTGCCTAGACATCAGTTCTGTAATTTGCCTAATATGCCCTTAATATGTATTAGAGCAGTCGCAGCCTTTTAATAATCCTTGAAACTAGAATCCTCGTTCCTTAGTTCAGTAGGCATGCTGAGAAACTGGTGTAACTAAGAATAAAGTACATTTCGCATACACATTTTTTCCTTCAAAGTATGGGACTTGTTAGCGACGAATCCAAGACTTATTGGACATGAAACAAGTGTATTGAACAAAGCGAATGAAGCCAACAAATTACTGGTAGTCAGTACCAAAAGAAGCCGTAGATGGTAATCATAGCAGACAAAATCTTTCGTTTTTTAATTTTTAATGTTATGAAGCAATTAAACCCCTGAAATATATTGCAAATCCACTTTAAACTTAGCCACTTAAAGCTCAATCGATGCTAAGATAAATGTTTACAACCGCCTATTCAAGAATAGCATGTCATTCGATGTTTGTTACTACGATTGCAAGATCTGTGGGCTTGTATAATGAACAGTCGTCACAATAAATTCCACACCACACCGCATTATCTATTTGAAACGTAGCGTTTCGAGAACATTTGGGCTTTTATTGTCAACCGAGTTATTATCGGTAGCTCATTGTCAGTTCCGTATGAATAACATGTATTATGTGGAGTTTATACTTGTGCATGTGTTTGATGTTGGTAATTTCTTGACAGGGGTAATTTGGACCGGATCTTATATGACGTTATATAATATGCGTTCAAATAAATTTTACCTCAAAGTAGTGTTGGAAATTATAATTATGTCTTGATGTCTTGGCTTGTTACTGAAACTCTTAATACGAATTTCGTTTGGTATAAGCTTTTTTAATGGCATGACAAATATCAAAGGATGAAACGAACATGAACTGAATGAAATATATTTATTTGCAATAAACAAGTAAAAATAAAATTCAACCATGAATGATTTGTGTTGTATACTAAAAACCATTTTAAATCAAATTTAAATTACGATACAATTTAAACAAATTCCTATCATCTATGCATCTGATCGAATACTCTGTTAAATTGACAACCAATGCAACTGAAAACAGTACAAGTTACGACAAAAGCCTTTATTGGAATGAACTATTAGAGATAACATTTATTTGATAGATTTTTTCAATTTGCAATGTGTATCGAATTAAGCTCAAAATTTGTTATACATGATATGGCGGAAAGAAAATGGAAATAATATACTTAAAATCTTTGATTTTAAAATATTACGTACCTATTCAAATTGAGACGCAGAAACAACTGCTTTAAACGATTTTAAACGTGAAAAAGGACGTTAAAACAATGGTGATTAGCTAGCTAGAGCAGAACTCAGACAGCATTCTTTGAACAATTGTTATGATGCATATGTTTTATTTTTCTACTTACTTTATTAATACTCCTTTCGATTATCTAAACTCACCCCATACAATCGAGAATACAGCGTACTACTTAAAATAATTTTACGCATATTTCTAATAAAACTTTCCAAAGTTAATTATACTTCTTGTAACTAAATACATTTCACATTAAAATATACGACTAAGACGAATAATAATTTAGCATAGAAGTGCGGTATTACACGTAAACAAAAATCTTCAAAGGCGTCGAATTACATTGCTAATATTAAATCCTGTTATGCGATATCATTTGCGAACGCCTCTGTTATGTAGGCTTCGCAGTAATCCTCAAATTGCGTGACGTCAAAGGACATCTGAAAATACGTTCACTCGATGAACGTGTTAAATGTAACGCAATGACGTTAGAATTCAGGTAACTGTCTAACAGCTTTCATTTTCATGAAACGTAATCAGAAAACATGAAATGTTCTAGAACACGTTTTTTTTCTCAGTAAATAAAGGTATCACCTGCACAAAATTTGATACTGCTTTACTCTTATACAAGTGCATATTTTTCATTAATGTTCCTATGGTAGTTGTGTGTAAGTGTAAGTTATTCATTGCAATAAAAGAAGAAAACAGGTACAACAGGTCGGTACAAATATTATGTATTCCCAAAAATTCCAAAATATACACATCAAGGACATTTTGGATCATCACTCAAGTTCACATGGAATGCTAATAGATTTAAAGCAACACCCACGTTTAAAAGAAATTTATAATAGAAACTTTTTATATTTGAGCATATTTCAGATCTTCGATTGCTATTGCTATTACATCACTATATGCTGGGCTAATATAATGTAATGCATGTAATTTCAGTTTAAACCTACATTTCTTTGTATTAGGACATTTTAATGTTACTATGAAATTTTACCGTATTTTAAATTTATGAGTAAAGTTACGAGTTTAAAGATTCATTCCCCACGGGAAAGACACACTAGAGGAAAATCGCTGCTGCGGGATTCATAAAACCGTCAAAATGGGAGACCGATTAATTGCAAAAGCAGCACTTGAAACTCAACAAGCGAAACAAGAAAGAGCTGTTAGAGAAAATATGAGTGCACAATATAAATATATTTCACCCTAGAATGCAATCACGGTTGTAAACGTACAACCGTTTCGTGGCTGCTCTATAATGATAGAGCAGCCAAGAAATCTAACTTGACACCAAATATGAAGAAAGCACGTTTACAACAGGGAAATATCCATACAACATTTACAGTCTATACTCCATTCACGTTAAGATTGCAGACTTGGAATAGATAGGCCTTAAAATACGGGCTTGCCATTGGCTAATGGGCGAGGCATGTATACACTGAAGAAATTCATGCAATTTCTTTATATGAAATTTCTGTCAGTTGTCAAATTTACTTACGATTTGCCGTTGTTTCCTGTAGTTTTTCATTGTATTTTATCTTTATAAACAAGTTGTGGCAAAAATAATTCTTTTCAGAGCTCTTTTATCTCATCATTTAATAATTCAAGGTACTGCACAATTAATTATACAAACAAAATAATTTTTACTCTACTATTACACAATTACAGATTTGATTTGATATGGCTGAGGAAGCAGTAGTACATCCAGTTGCAGGACCATCGAAAAACCCTCAAGGAAAGCATATTGGTAGCAGACAGAGGCTAGTGACTTACAATTTATATTTGCAACTGAAGCAAGAAGATTGCAAGTCAACGTCTGTTAAGTTGACTGCAACACGACTTGGTTTAAGTGAAGGAATAGTATGAGAATAATGCCAAAGAGATTAATACAAGAGGAATTCCCAGCTCGTCCCCTAAGAAACTCCTTCGTAAAACAATATACAATCACTTAGACGAAGCTCAAAAATGTCCATTCATTCTTTTTAAGAAATGAATATGTAGCCAATTCATTTCACAAAATTATTAAATGTAAATATAATACATTTTGACCTTCGATTTAATCCAACTTATTAATCCTTTGCAGGTTATTACTGCAGATGACAATTTGCTCTAGTTGAAAATCACAATATTATGGGCAATTTTAAAAAAGTTAGGATTTAAGTGGTTAAAAAGGAATCGAAACAGTGTGCTAATGTAACAACAACACATTCTGCTATGGAGACGTCGGTATTTAACTAGCATTAGAAAATTAAATAAATTGAAATTATTTGTTCACCTTTTACACTCTACCATTTAATTTATAAATCAAATTCATATGTTTATTTCATTAATTTTATAAATAAAATGCTAACAGTAAAGAAATATTTTTTATTAAATTTATTGCAAATATGAAGAGAAGAGAACTATATAAATTTGTGATATGTGCAGTTAAGAGATTTTTATAATTAATATATTTGATATTTTATTGTAGTCATTAAAATGCATGCAATTATTTAGTGACTGTACTGTCGTTGAAAATGTACATTGGTTTTACTGCACTCGGGGTACAGTAGACAAATATACTTGCATTGCTGTTTTCTTTTTCACCGAACAGCTCATTTAACTTTACCAATGACAATAACCAAATTCTATGCAAGATTGAAAGATCTTGTGTGTTGGCATATACTTTGAAGCCACTCGATGGACTTGGACGCAGTCCCGTTGAGCCCATTATGTATTATTCATAATCAGCAACATTCTTCCTTGTTTGGCCTTATCTTGTATATATTCCATAATTGCTTAGTTTCAATCATACCATTGAAACTTTCTCTTTTCAAATTGATGGAGATTACCAACGAGAGATTTACTTCATGACAAATAACTTGGTATAACACTACGTATATAACAATTCATGTTGTTATATTTTGGATTCAAGTTTATCTATGGCAATATTGTTATTTTAAAGCTTGTCATATGACATTTATGTTCTCTTCGATTAACCCCAAATGCAATCTCATTTACTTTTTAACATTAAGTTAATTAAATAAGCTCCAACTCTTTCGGCAAATGAAACAACCGAAGCATACATTTACATATATTGTACTTGATGTTACCTTTACTTTATTGTTGCGGTACTATTTTACCAGGTCATATAACCATAATATATTGCATATAAAATATGAAAAACTTTACTACTTATTATACAAGATTTTAATAACCGAACTTTGATGTTTACGATGTTGTCATTTGACAGTTCCATCGGTTAAATTTCACCAGTGTAATACAGCCGCCGATCGAAGCGCTATCTACTGCATTCTTAACGTGAATGAAGTATAAGATTAGAAGAAAGTATTCACAAACGTTGTAGAAAATATTCAGTTGATTGGACGAAGCGGACATTGAATGAAAATGTGAACCAAGTTCATTATAAAAATCTAAACTCGATTAAAAATGTATGGTGTGGCCTGAAAAATTTTATGTACATGTCTCGGAATATAACAATTGGAAATTTGAAGGAAAATGTCCATCTAAAGTAGTAGGAAAATGGAAAACTACAAGAGGTGGTAAAAGTTTTATTTACAGCATTTCCGAA
Source organism: Trypoxylus dichotomus (assembly GCA_023509865.1). Lineage (NCBI taxonomy): Eukaryota > Metazoa > Arthropoda > Insecta > Coleoptera > Scarabaeidae > Trypoxylus > Trypoxylus dichotomus. The sequence continues at coordinate 49,717,449 of CM042078.1, forward strand.
AAAATTAAAACTGTTCTATATAAAGAAATAAACGTGTAAAATTTCACATTAAATTACTTTCATTTGAAACCTTCTCTTCTAAATTGCTCGGGAAAGGAGTTATTTTTCGCATGCACTAGGTAACATGCTGTATATTTAACCAAAAGAGAATTCAGATTTGATTAATTATTCAGCACGCTAACTATGTATATCTTCTAACCAAATTATTGTCAACTCTCATTTAATTATTCTGTGTTCCATATTACATTAATCAAGCGTAAAACGGTACTTATCTGAAACCCAGTAATTTAATTAAGCTCTTGTATTTATACCGCTATGTTATTTTCTTTCTCGCGATTCGTATAAAACAAGGCCCTACGGAGTACAAGTGCCTTATCAACATCCCTACTCCTCATTTTTATCTTCAATTCTACAAATATTCTAACTCGTTAAGCTTTTCAACTTGGTACGTTAAATATTCAAATGTCACACGATTTCTAAAAATAAGTTATTTTTCGCAAGAATCTTGTTTTTGAGGTTGGCAGTGTAAATGAATGCAAAATGGGCCACTTGAAAGATACATTCAAATAGCGAGCAAACTAAATCAAAACTTTAAATTCCGGCAAGGAGTTTTAATATTAACCACTAACAGTCGCCATGACAGACGGTAATTATAACAAATAATAAAATTTAATATTTGCATTTCACGCTTCCGCATTATAATACTTAGTTTACATTTAAACTTACATAAATCAAATTCGCGGCATAGGGAAAAAATGAAAGAAAGCCGTTTCCTCATCAAAATTAAAGACAAAATACTGTAATTTTCACTTAAAACCAGATAAAGCTCAGAAGTGACATAAAACGGAGGATAGAACTTCAGCTGTTTTATTATGAGCGAAAATTTGAAAAATTGTCCATAGTAATTTCAGATACCTAGATCAACTATCACACAATCGTAATTTTTAGATAGAAAAATTGTTAGAATACAGTCTATTCCGCTATTATCTTATGTTACCTAATTGATTGAAATATTTTTGTCAGCACATTAAATATATATATATGTCTTGTTATTCTCTCGGGTTTTATTCTAAGAACCAACGCCGAACAAAACCCGAGAGAATAACAAGACATCCTTTACCCGTGAAAACATACGCTACAATAGTGGAATGCAATTTTCACCACCTCCGAGAGGGTTGATCAATAATGTAATGTTGCGCTCTTATAAACTGAATATATATAATATATAATATATAATGTATAATATATAATATATAATATATAATATATAATATATAATATATAATATATAATATATAATATATAATATATAATATATAATATATAATATATAATATATAATATATAATATATAATATATAATATATAATATATAATATATAATATATAATATATAATATATAATATATAATATATATAAGATATATATAAGATCAATAATGTAATGTTGTAATGTTATATACATATATATATATATATATAAGATTCGCTTTATAAGAACGCAACATTACATTATTTATCAACCCATAGTTTGAACACAAAACCAGTGCTAAATGGTTTCCTCGCATGTCGGAGGTGGTGCACATTGCATTCCACCAAGTTGTTTTAGAGCTACAAAAAAAAAACAACTATAGTAAGTGTATCTTTCCTAAAAGTTAAATGGCAACGAGTTACCACAGATGAGACACACAGTTTTTTTTTTTTTTAGAGCAAACCGTTTTAACCGTCGTAGTAGTAAATTTATAGCGCTAAGCTAAAATTGGCGTGAAATATTTTCAGATATCTCTGGTGCGGACGGATAATGCCTCAAATGGGAGAACGAAGTGCGCGATCAGATGACGAGAAAATCGCGTATAGCTTTCGACGTTGCCGGCATCCTGCCATATCGTAATCGCATTTTGCTTTAACTTCGTCTTCGATAAGATGATCGTAAATGACTGCGACGAGTGCACTTTAAAATGGTAACGGAGGGAGATGGTGAAAACTAATTTCGCTGAAAACGAACTTAGGGGATGTTCTGCAATCCCACAGTGAAACATTATTCCATTTATTTGAACTTTACTACGGTTTAAAGTTTCACGATTCGCAGGTACTGGTACTAAGTATTTTTTGATGGAATTATCTAACAGTTAATTTATCCAATTCCAATTACCTTTAAATCTACCGAGTAAATACGCAATACTTTCGGCCAATGCTGACAGTGATGCTGCAATATTAAAGTACGGTATTAGATTTTGAAGTCGTATATCAAGTAGCAGCGTAGCAATTGACAATAGATTTACGTATTTAAGGTGTTATCAGGTATTCTGGTAATTTATACGATTATTTTTGTACTAAATGAAGGTTTAAACTAATACATGGGAAGGTTCCAAATCTAAATTGTATTTGAGGATACATGCCGTACATTAAATACTTAGTGGAGATAGCATAAAAACATTTTCAATTTTTTGTTGAAAGGCTATTTCACAAAACTGCTAAAATTATGATATAGGACGCCATTATCAATGACAGTATTTTTTTTCTGATGGTTATTTGAGAAATTGTAACCTCCACTATTACTTAGAAGAAATTGTTGAGCGTCTCAGCCCTCAAAGACTGAAGGACCCAGTTTTTTTAACAAGACGATACATGCTTTAATGTGTTATAAGCTTTGAATTTATTTGAAATCTCCCGTTGCTCATTAATGAATTTAATATCATTCTTTACCATACGAATTATTAATACAATTATAGAGTTAAACAAATAGTAGTCACAAACTTTGAGATATACGAGGTATGTCTCAGAATTAATGAGATAATATTCAATGAATATTAATGAGAAATTATTCAATTTTTCGCTCAAGCGTTAAAAAAGGAATATAATCACATGGAGTCATGTCTGGATCGTAGGGCGGGTGTAGGAGTACTGGAATATCTTTCTATTCCAAAAATCTCTAACACAGCCTAACGCGACAAAACTTCCAAAATTGTTACCAGGAATAAGAAACTTGCTAGAGACACTGTTTGCATTCCAAAAGAGCATATTTTGAAGGGGACAATATTAAATTGTAGGTACATTCAATTAAACACTTACAAACTAATTATTCTCATTAATTCTAAGACGTACTTCGTATAATGGCACAAATGAAGGTATATTTATTATTTCCAGACAGAATATTTTCCACTTGCATAAAATATTTCTATGAACAAAAATTGTAGAAATCAGTATTCATAATCTCGTCAATTTTAATAGCAAATTAATAATACTGGTCTAGTCTTAAACTTATCGAATAGATACCGTACTCATACTGATAATTTCCATTATTGCAAGTTCAAACTTCTTTCCATTTTAAGTTCCTAACTTTACGTAAAGTATCAATCAAGGAGTGAAGTTTTCACTTACGGAAAGCTTTGTGGCATGAATATCAGTTGGTACCAACTCGGTGCACAATTTAAACAGAATTTAGTTTTACGCATAGAAGTCATGTCAACCATAACATTCTACATAACACATGGGCTGAAAAGTCCCGGGCCTAAGAAAGAAAACACGTTTTTTTTGGTTCAAAATTAGCTTTATTCATCAACGTAATCTCCATCAAGAGCAACGCAATCATTCCAGCGCCGCTCTAACATTTAAATACCACTTTTGTAGAACGATTTATCTTTTGCCTTAAAATAGGCCTCAGTTTTAGCGATAATCTCTTCATTCGTGCGAAATTTTTTATCGGCGAGCATTTTTTTGAGGTCTACGAACAGCCAGTAGTCGCTGGGAGCCAAATCTGGCGAATACGGTGGATGTGGGAGCAATTCGAAGTTCAATTCATGTAGTTTTGCCATTGTATTGATTGACTTGCAACACGGTGCGTTGTCTTGATGAAACAAAATTTTTTCTTTACCATATGCGGTCGTTTCTTTGCAATTGCGGCCTTCAAACGCTCCAATAACGCTATATAATATTCACTGTTGATGGTATTTCCTTTTTCAAGATAGTCGATGAATATTACACCACGCATATCCCAGTACAAAGGTACCAAGTACCGAGGCCATAACCTTTCCAGCCGATTGTTGTGCTTTCGGGCGCTTTGGACGTGGTTCACCAGTTGCTGTCCACTCAGATGACGATCGTTTTGATTCCGGAGTGAAGTGATGGATCCATGTTTCATCCATTGTCACATATCGACGCAAAATTTCCGGTTTGTTATGTTTAAACATGGCCAAACACTGCTCAGAATCATTAACACGTTCTTGTTTTTGGTCAACAGTGAGTAAACGCGGCACCCACTTTGAACAGAGCTTTATCATAGTCAAATGCTCATGCAATATAAAGCCAATATGTTCTTGTGATATCTTTACGATGTCAGCTAACTCACGTAAATTCACTTTACAATCATTCAAAACGATTTTGTGGATTTTTTGATGTTTTCTGGTGTTACCGCCTCATTTGAACGTCCACTGCGTTCTGCATCATCGGTGTGTCTACGACCATGTTTGAAGTCAGCAAACCAACATTTTATTGTTGTTTCTAATGGAGCGGAGTCTCCATAACACTTTTCAAGCCATTGCTTCGCTTGAACGGTATTTTTTCCCATCAAGAAGCAGTGTAAAATTAAAACACGAAATTGTTTTTGATCCATTGTTTTAAAAATAACAAAAGTAGCGTGACTCTTAGCACAATAACTCACAAACTAATGAATAGAATATCATGAAATTTTAACAGCTGTCTTTTGAAGGTTAGTACTAACTGAGAGAAAGGTGACTGCAATAAAACTTTCGTCATGTATGTGTTAGGCCTGGTACTTTTCAGCCCGTGTGTTAGTTTATGGTCTTTAGAGTGTACAGAAAGTTAAGAGTATTGGGGATAATTAACATTAAATTAAGTTAAATATTAGATAAGTAGTATTAAATATATATTCCTAGCATTATTCAATCAAACGAGACAAACTCCCTTAAGTGTTTTGTATACATAGTATATCATATAATTCAAATGGATAGCACTACTCACCAAAAAAACATGTTTAGCAAAATATTTACATAAGCATACGTTAATTTTTTATATAAAATTCACATTTCGGAATTTGTAGACAAAATTATTGTAAAAATATTATTTATCGCCGATATAGAGTTAGGTGCAAAATAGTTTTCTATTATCCATGTTATAAATAACTATGTCACGGAGATCAAGACTCATTTGTTTATACTTTTGCTGTCCTAGGTTTTACTGGTTTAGTTATTTATCGTAATTATTTGTTACTCTTTTTATCCTTAGTTGGTAATCATCGATAACGATGAACGACATAATAAACTTTCTCATTGCGTGCACCTATTTCTTGCGCACATGAGGATACGAACTTGTATTATTTTATTCGTTGCTCGGTTTTGATGTAGAGATTCTACACAAACAAACACGACAAATGGGGAATACAATTGCATGTTATCAGATATAGGCGAGGAAGGATAAAACGATTCAATTCATTATCACGATATTATTGATCTGTTTTAATAAACTTTTGCCTATCTGATATTTGTTGACGTGGTGAAATTGTATGTGTACAAATTTCACGCTGCTTACAATGCTGTAGTAGTTCATGCGTTGTGAACGTTATTGATAATTTTTGTCAAGTACTATGACATTATGTTATGATTAATGGTTAAGAAAGGGTTACATATTTTCCACTATTATAAATTCATGTGTCGTATCGTACTATAAACTTAAATTTTGTATTTCAAAAGAGTATATACCGGTAGCTAATTTGTAGTTATTTGTACTGCCTTGCCAGCAAAAAAACGTTATGTTCGTTACTTCCCCAATTGTACGATACTGAAGCGTATCAAACTTAGGGAAGTGGGATTAGTATGCAGGTACGATCTATTCGAAAGGACCTTATACTTCAGGGTTGAGCAAAAAAGACTACAGCATATTTTGTTGCTGCTTAATATTAATAACAAATTCCTAACTTTTATAGATAGATATTTTGCACACTATCATGGTACCGGGTACTACATACATGTGCACAAACAATGAATAGAGTGCCAATATTTTGTCTAATTTGAAAAGCATTTGCTTTAAGTACGTGGGGAAGGATATCAAAACGTAAATAAGGAGATCCCATCTCCAAAAAAAATAGTATAATTGTTCAAAATATTGTTCATTTATTTTTGTTAGAATCAAAACTTATCCTGCATTAAGTTTTGATTCCGAAAATCCGAAAATGTAAACCTATAGGAATGTTTGTTGTAGTCTTATTTCGCACTTCCTGTCATCTAATTCTACTGGCTCATTAATATACATCAAACCCCTAAGCGATCTAATTAAAGCACTGGAAAAGTACTTTTATGAGGACAAGTGGGTTTAGTGAGTTCAATAATTAACCTGTCCAGATCGAGGAAAGTCCTTTTAGTTGAATTTATAATCCTAAAACCATTTGTATCATCAACTATTGTTGAAATTGTGTAAAATAAATTGTTTAAACGGTGGTAGAAAGTTGAAGAAATCGTCTATTATTTCATCTGTACAATGTAAAATCTCAGAGTCAATATTCCTCGTACGATTAGATACACCTATGTATAGTACTTCATTCCATGTGTTATTATTGTTTCACATAAGATGCCCAAGAAATATTTTTTCAACTCAATTGTCTTATTTTTTTGCAGTTTTGATAAATTTAAAGCTTTTAAGAGCTTCCTTAATAAAACTGAATGATTATATGATGGTGGTATGTAAACCACACATACAGTGAAAGATTTATCATCTAAAGAGCACAAAATTCAGAATAGTACAAATTTCGGTTTTGATTGAATTTATTATTATTATACCATATTTTTGGGTTTTATATTACGAAATATTTGTCATTTATTGCAAACATCTCGTTTCCAAAGAAATAATTTCGTCTTAATGTAAAACTCTTTTCACTGATGAATATGTCAAAATAGAGCATTCAGCTTCGCTGTGAAGATTCCTCTCTAGTCAGAATTACATTGAATCAGCGCGGCTTTTACGGTAAGTGGGTGAAAGTTCAATATTTCGATTATGAAATATGCAAAGTGGCATGGTAACTCGACGTGTAAACCGCCCTCTAGTGTGGTTTATACGTCGAGTTACCGTGCCACTTTAGTTTTCCTGTTTCTCCTGAAGAAACGTCGAAATCCCTTTCTCTTTTCTTTTGTCTTTTTCTTTCCTTCTCTTCCCTCCTCACCTTTCTTTCTATTTCACCCCACTTTTTTTTTAATTTATCTTCTTTTTATTCCTTTCTTCTCTCACTCTTATTTCATTTCTATATACCTCATTATGACGCGGTCCAATTCCGGAAGTAATTCGATTATTACTGACTCTGGCCGTGGAAGCCTACGTATTCATTTAAATTAGTGTGAGTTTAGATTTACCAATTAAAATTTTGAGCAATATTTACATACTTACTACTAAAAGTCGTTATCAGTGCGAGAAGTAAATTCGCAGTGTCAGCTCGCAGATCGTAAACGCGTTTTCGTTCATAGAAGGGTATCTTCTAATGCATAAAATGTATGTTCAATAAACGTTCATTAATTCCTTGATGATGATGATGACAATCATTTTTATTGTTTAGTAGGCATATCCATTATTAGGACAAACACAAAATATAAAACTACATAACCATTATAATTGGTAGTAAGATGGAAAATCGAAAAAATATGTGCAATAGCAATCATTACTAAATTAACACAAAAAGACAAAAACAAATTAAATACAAAAATATTTTTAAAGTAGAAATATTTGTTTCACACATTCTAAATTCATTCCAGAAAATTCATCTTCATGATATAAATAACTTAATTCTACCAAATGCCAAATCGAAATCTGAAACCATATACGTGTCGTTCCGTTTGGTACAATAATTTTTATGCACTCGGTATGTACTTCAGTTAGACAGCAAAAGCACTGTGGTGAACATATTCTGAGAAATAAAATATCTGTTAATATCGCTTTTAAATTAGAAATTAATTCTCAAATTCTGTGGTTACTAAGATAACTTATAATGTATTTCCTAAAAAACACGAAGTGACGTGGAAAAATTATTAAAAGCAGAACAATTGCTACACAGTAATGTTTCGTGTAACCGTCCATAACCTCTTTACAATCTTCCTGTTTAGAAAGACATTTCCTAAATACAGAAGTTGATTTAATAATAAACTTTTAAGGATCTTTTACACCGAGAAAAAAAAAGTATTGATTCCAATAGCCTTTACAGTGTTAAGAAATAAAACATTGATTCAACCAAATCATGGTTAAACAGTGGTATTTTTAAAGCAAACACAATTTAACTGATGCCCTTTTAAGTTGATTCAGCAAAAAAAAAAAATTGGAGCCTCTTCAAGAATGTTAACTTGTTGATTTAGCGATATATATATATAGCCTTCTCAACGCTACACAAATGCCCTTTTTCAATTTTAACCTTAGTTAACCTACTAAAATTATGCTAAGTTGATTAAGTGCTTTATTGTGCTTATGCCCGATTGCATTATTTAAACATGGAGTATAAAACGGTAGTAGGTAACGCTTGTAGCTGTTATTTTTCAGAGGGAGGCGAATCTTGCTGACGTCTTGACGTTAGTCTTAGTCTTATTTACATAAATACTTATATGCTTTAAGAAAGGCATTAACACTGAAAGGGCATTAATCGTATTCAAAAATAGTGTTAACGTAACAATTTTATTCTCGATTTATGTATATTTGCAAACTAACACGCAGAACACGCGTTTTTTAAGTTATTCGTAGAAAGAATTAAGAATATTCTGCTTTGATGTGTGTTAAAATCTAGACTAAATGCAGTGGTATTGATGTGCAATAAATAAAAACAAGGAAAACTAATTAAAATGTTTCAAATTTCGCCACTGCAAAGCTAAAAGTAAAATATGAAGCAAAAAGACTGACGAGAGAGATAAGGTATGTGTATGACGCTAAATTGAAACTATATAACATTTTTTTTAGAAAATTGTAGTCTGCAAATATTATTATTTCAAAATTGAATAAGCTACTATAGAGAATTCCTTAAGAACTATATAATTTCATTTGTTTGTAAGATAATGTATAATTTATGTATATTATCGATTCTTAGCAATATTTGAGAAGTTTACTACCAAATGTGATGTAAAAAGGTCTTACCTTTCTCTTGCAGGGCTTCTATGGTGTTCGTATCAAGGCTATAATGCCTTTGCGATTTAGAAGATGTTGCAGAATTGTAATCCGTACTACTGCTTGCGTGATTGTAAATATCCACTAATAGCTGATCTACAAGGGCAGATGTCCTTCTCCTTTCTACATCCGGATGAATAACTTCGATAGCTTTCCAAATATTTCGCTTCACTGGTATCGTTTTCATTGGAAATTTCGGTTTTGTTATCGGTACTTCTGAGGGCATCGCATCGGGAATAAATGGCATCGCATCCGGCGTTAGTGGAGGGCTCTGACATGTAAGCACCACATCACCAAATACCGTAGGATCGCACAGTTGCAACTGTCGAGCGGACCTCTGTCGTGTTAACATCGTCGACACTCAATAATCCTCGCTCAGCGATAACTAAGTAAAACAATACACGCTCATGAATAATTTAATTAAAATACACAAATATGCAATTAAGTTGATAAAATATCAAGGCTCCACTAATAAACGGAGACCTTCTATTTTCTCGTGCCCAAAATGCATATTTGGAAGAGAACAGATGATAATTAATAAGTGACACAGAAATTTGTGGCATTTCATTTAAGAAGTTTAATTACGCGGTTTTTTCGGTATAGAAAGAATAAAGAACATCGTCCACAAGCGGGAATTTGTAAATATTAGCTGTAGTAATAATGTTAAAATATTGAATAATGTATTTCGGGAGTGTTTTCTTCACATGCTAATATTACTACTCTATATGTGTTATATTAGTATGTGTTATATTATAATTGTTGTGGACTGTATGAATTGGTTAAATGTAACTAAGAAAATACACAGTAAAACGAAAACGAATTGTATATTTATACTACAACGACTTTCTATGTACATGATATTATGGAGACGATTGCAAAGACTGTGTGGATGTACAATTCACAGGTATAGCAGTAAACTCCACTCACACAAATTAATTATTTATACGGAACGCAGCGTTTCGAGAGCACGTGGGCTCCCATTGTCAACCGTGTTACCGACTGAAAGTAAAAACTGTATCACACATGCAAATTATTTTCTACGCAGGCTCTAAAATTTCTAAACCATATGACTATTTACAATCTACTACTGGTCTCATGCCTTTTATGGGAAAGGATGGACCGAAAGCGAACCGTATCTTTAACAGGGCCTATGGTAATAAATCCATCAAATTCGAGTGTGCAATTGGGGGTGGTTCTCTGTTCAATAAGTTTCCGTTCTTTTTCATATATACCGTTTCGTACTCGTCTAATTCTCTATACGAGTTCACGTTTTTAAATCAATCTTATGTCCGGATTTTACCATATGCTCTGCTACGCTTGATAGTTCAGGTTTGTCGAAACGATAGTAGCTAATATGTTCTTTGAACCTAACCCTGCTATCAAGCGTAGCAGAGCATATGGTAAAATCCGGACATAAGATTGATTTAAAAACGTGAACTCGTATAGAGAATTAGACGCGTACGAAACGGTATATATGAAAAAGAAACTTATTGAACAGAGAACCACCCCCAATTGCACACTCGAGTGTGATGGATTTATTACCATAGGCCCTGTTAAAGATACGGTTCGCTTTCGGTCCATCCTTTCTCGTAAAAGGCATGAGACCACCTAGTAGATTGTAAATAGTCATATGGTTTAGAAATTTTAGAGCCTGCGTAGAAAATAATTTACATGTGTGATACAGTTTTTACTTTCAGTCGGTAACACGGTTGACAATGGGAGCCTACGTGCTCTCGAAACGCTGCGTTCCGCATAATTCATTAATTTATGTGAGTGGAGTTTACTGCTATACCTGTGAATGATATTATGGTGTGTGTCGCACGTGCACAACTCCAAGAGTACAGTTAAGGGAAGATTCTTAGTGTCCCTTTTCAGGTATAATGCGTTCAGCCGCAATCCCTAACATGCCGGCTCCCGTTGAAACAAGGTTTCAAAAAACACATAAATTGTGTAGGTAGTTTTATGAGTTTGGACACTGTTTTTTTATAAACTCCACTATGACCTTTAACGATTACTACTCGTACTTTATCGCCCTTCCGGGGTGCACTTGCAGGATGCGCCCTAATTTCCATCGTAGTGGGAATGTAACCTCGTCGGTGATTCCTTGGTCCATTTTATCCGCTGCTGTATATAGTGCGGGTATTAATGGCTCCATTTTGTCCGCTGCTGTATATAGTGTAGATATTCATGCCTCCATCCTTTCCAAAAGTGTTGAAACATCTGCTGAACCCGTTGCCACCTCGAAAACCAATTTAGTTTTACGTCTGTTAAGTCATGCTCAGGAATGTTAATCAGTGGAGCACCGATAAGATAATGAGCAGGTGTCAATACAGAAGGATCGGGTGGGTCATCGTAAATAGGAGTCATAGGTCAGGAGTTAACACAACCATTTGTATTAGCAACGTACACGTTTCATCGTAAGTTAGTGATTGATTTTGACTAAGATGAAGATTATAAAGTATTACGTCATTTTGAACATTCCATTGTAAACCCAAAGTTTTTTGTGTTTTTGTGACATCTAGTTGTATTAGTCCAGTATTGCAGATATCCGTTAAATTCTCTAGCAATCTCACATCATTCGAAGGCCATTTCCGTAGTTCAAATCCTCTTCTCTTCAAGCATATAATTTGTTCATTCCTAAGTGATTTGGTTTCTTCGATAGTATGTGCTCCTGTTAAAACATCATCAACGTAAGAGTCATATTTTAAAACCTTTGCTGTCATCGGATATGATTATCGCTGTCATTTTCATGAATAGAATCTAGAAGTTCAAGCTGCATTTGTATATCGTTGTATTCTAACCAAAGACTATCTAATCGTGTGTTTCTATGGCCTAGTTGTTCGTAATCATTGTCTTGAAAATCTGTAGCGAAATTTAAAATACGAGTAACTCCACTTTTGATGATACGCGATTTCTTTAATTGTTCTTCCGTTAACGTCATTATTGTGTTAATCGGTACTCAAGGATTAATTGTAGATAGGAGAATTTAAGGTTAAACTGACAAACTATAAAAGCACGGAACAGACTCACCGAAATTTGTATTTTCTTGTCACAAGTACTGATAAACTTCTCTTTATCCAGCTCGAAGGACCAAAATAATGTTGTGGACTGTACGAATTGGTTAAATGTAACTAAGAAAATATACAGTAAAACGAAAACGAATTGTATATTGATACAACTACTTCTTAATTACTAAAACGATATTTATGATTTCTATGTACATGATATCATGGTGTGTGTCGCACGTGCACAACTCCAAGAGTACAGTTAAGGGAAGATTCTTAGTGTCCCTTTTCAGGTATAATGCGTTCAGCCGCAATCCCTAACAATAATAATATTACGTAAATGTTAATATATGATATAACATTTCTTATACCTTCTGGACGTAAGTAAAAGATCATCACTGTATTTTAAGAAGATTTATGTAGCTATCTGTTTATATAAACGGATTTAATTTCGAGAGTGGGTTGAAGACGCTTTTAATTGCTAACGTAATCGAGGTATTAAATATTTCAAGGCAAAATAACGCCGTGCGCTTACATTAATTATCCCTACACACTGTATATCGTGATCTGCTTTTCTTTAACTGAGCGTAGGGCTGAAAGTATCAAAATGTGCTATTTAGTGCACAATGCCTAGTAATTGGAATATATTTTAGGATACGAGGGCGAATCAAATATGAACCGGAGTTTGGTTTTAAAACAATTATTGGTGCAGTAAAAAAAATTGAATACACCTTATTTGTCTATATAATCTCCTCTTTTATTCGCACATTTTTCCCAGCATATCGGTTTATTAAGTTTTATTAATTCTGTCATCAAAAAATGAATGCGGTCGCGTCTGTAACCAATTGCACACGAACATTTTCACACCTTCGTCGTCATCGAAGTAGTGACCTCCTAGTTCTTCTTTCAGTGACCCAAACATGTGGCAGTCAAAGGATGATAGATCGGGACTGTAGGGCAGATGTTCCAGTGTTTCCCAATGAATTTTAAAATACTCGTCATGTATTATATTTAGTTATAGTATTTGTATTTCATTGTATTGTAATTAACTTAGACAGTTGTCAAATGAATATGATTGCTTTTGGCGATGATTGTTACAACAAAATATGCTTAAAAAATAAGACATATTTTTATCTTTTTATAAATTGATTTTGGTTAGGATTATAATCAATGATGATATAGAAGTGTACATAGGCTGCAAAATTACAAAATTGGGGAAAACTGAGCTTTACACAATTTTGAAATACTAAGTGGAAAATCGTATTAATAGTCCAAATTAAGATTTAACGATAATATATAATTAACTGGACTAAAATTGAATCATTTCTAACAACTATATTAATTAATAATTACATACTTTTTCAAAGCGTAAACGTCCTCTTCCATTGCCCAAATTCACTTTATTTAGATACCGAAACGAACGTCACACACTCTATTGACATTTGTATTGCACTACAGCATCGCTAGCGTTTCCATTTTATCAGTATGCAAAAACAGTATACGCACGTCCTCTTTATCCTTCCGATAAATCCGTTCTCCTGTTATAATCAATTGTCGATACGCTGACGCATCGGCGATCACATTAAATTATATGTACCGATTAATTAACGTCTGGGTTGCTATCCCGCATTTACTCCGTTGGATAGTAAACAGCTTGAACCCGTCGTCGTAGAACACGTATCTGCAATTTCTGGTTCGTGCGGTTAAAACGTCGGCGATTCTAATCACCCGCATGTAGGTTTGATAACTCAATTCATTTCCGGAAGTCTCGATAGCGATACCATATGTACCCACCAGAAAGTAATTAACTTACAAATTTATACCATTTCCAAAGGTTATGCGTTCTACACACATACGTATCTAGGCAAATTCTAATAGAGGATTTCAATTTCGGTTAATACGCGTAAATTGGCTTTTAAAGCTATATCCAGAGAGTTCCATTAACTGCAGCTAATTATTGATATCCAGAAATTTGTAGCGAGAACTTGTCACGTAAGGCAACCGAGGCACTAGCTCACTTAAGCTGTACGCAAGCTAACCCATAATCTTTATCACCAAGAAAATTTAATAATTAAGTGCTTACGAAGAATAAGCACATGGAACCTCTTGGCAACTAATACCTACTAAATTATAGACTACTATAAAGTATGGTTATATAACCATACAACATTTCCAGACAATATTATAAAACACTATCCTCAAATTTGTTATTAAAACGATAAATGCCTTTGTAGCATTACTAGATTTAGTAATTTCCACGCAGGATTGTATTTTTCCACAACCGACGAAATGGTACTTGTCAGTTTTTACAAACGGTATATTACATACTTTCAACGTTTTCAATTCATTCGCTCCGAATTAAGCGCATATGTATTAATAAATAAGTCGATGAACATCGAAACGGTGTTAGGAAAACGGAAATTTTGAATACGTAACAGCTGAATATTAAATGTAATGTCCAATTCGACGCAACTAGCTTCCCTCTCCTCACGATGTTTACAAGTTACGATATGTATGTATAAAAGCAGTTGCATCTGTCGCGGCAAGTGTGCGTGATGCTTAAAGGGCAGACTTTTGCTCAGACAGTATTTTAGTTGAATCGTAAGCGCTCTGTGTAGAGGGCCGATTTATTAGTTACTCCTCTATCCGTCTCTGAAATTAACGTCATGTACCGCTAAGTGGCCATCTACAAGTTGGTATTGACTAATATCACCCTTACTATGAATAACATTCATAATTATTTGAGACTAAGTATTTATTAGGTGCTTATACTTTTGTGGAATTTTATTGGTTGAAAATCTTGTTTTGGTTAGGGATCTAATTGGTATTACACGAAATTCGAGGACCATTTAATAAATAACCACGGAGATACTCATTGGCCAATAAAGTCACCAAATGTTTTTTGCTCTGGGTTTATTTAGAAAGTAAGATATTTAGTTTACCTAAATGCTGTTTGAAGAGCAAATACTTTGGTTATATTGCGACGAAAAATTCAAGACGGAGTTGTAAACATGCCAGCAAAATATTTATTTTATGAGAAACACAATTTTTATAATAAACTACACTACCGTCTCTTTGCAGATGGAGATCATATTTAAGAATTAAGAGAAGTTCTTACAGTTTGCTTTCTGTTTATACTTTAAGATTTTCTTATTCTTCAAGATTTTGTTTAGGTAATCTGATATGAGCGTCCTTCTTATATGTGTCTTGTTTGAGTTTCTTTTTTTTTTTTTTAGATTTTATTGTCATCATTTCCTTAGCTAAAAGATATGCAAACACCAAGAATGTTTCATATCGAAAGCTATCGAAATATCTGACACATTTAAGTAATAATGAATGTTATTATTAGAAGAATCGAACGTCTTGTTGTTGTATAGAAGTAAATGAATGTAAGAACACCGTTTTCGTGCATTAGAAACTTTAAATATTATTAAAATCAAATTGTTACATTTAATTAGAATGGGTTTCAACCAGAATATTCAGTCGAGAAAATAGAAAATAAGACTAGTAATAGTTTTATTGTACTTTGAATAATTTCTAAAGAAAATAAAATCTTAATAGGTAAGCTAACTGAACTAATACCGTTCGTTTATTCTATTGTTATTTTTGGATAGGAAATCTGATAATATTGTTGTTGTTGATAAAAACAAGTTGGAACTACTTTCTTTAAATACAATTTGAAAGGAAGTGTAAATTGATAAAATTCTAAATTAATACGTTTATCAATAGTAGATAAATTATAAGTGTTAATAGTAAGGCAATACTATGAACGGGTTTGTAATGTAAGTTGCCTGCATACTAGGCGTAAGTAAGCTAATTTTATACGGAATTTTAAGTTGTTACTGAAGAAGAGATGACATAATCAACGCAATTCACGACCAATTTGTTAAATAATCGTTAATTTTAAGTGCCCAGCAGTTATAATGCTTTCCTGTTTATTCGTTCTGTTTCGTTTAGTACTCATCGTATAAATAAATGATTGAAGTTAGAAGCTAACATCTTTTGTATTGGAGATCAAATTGTTGTATTACATTTAAATGTTAACAGTAATCGAGTAAGTGTACATTAAGCACTTATTTTAGTAAAATGAATGTTATACTTTAAACTAGTCTTTTAATAAAATGATATTTTTGTATATGTGTGTATAGCAGAACTGTTTACGTTTTTTTTCTCAAATGAAATATCGTTTTTTAACTTCTATTAAAAGAAAGGTATTTTCATAAAGTCAGCAAGGGGCAACGTATACAGATTTTAGAGAAAGGAAAGTGCATGAAGATCGTTAATATACTTTAATATTGAAACATTATTCATCAAAAATAGAATATTGTAAAATAAATTTCGTAAACCAATTTTTGAGAAACATTGTAATAACTCGTCAAACCGCTCATAACCGTAAGATACGAAGCAACTTTACAATAAAGTTTATATCGGAAGCTTTGAAAATATTGGAGATTTCGTGAATCAATTCTTGTACGATTTTGTACCAATTCACATTCTGGTTTACACAGTCCAATCATGACTATAATACAAAGGTCACAAAATCAAGCTCCCTTATCAGCATTAACAATAACAAAACCTCCTTCAGACGTAAGTTTAACCAAACACAAATTCCGATTATAATCATCATTTTAGCTGTTATTTTACCATGGATATCTGTTTTATTCATGTATATAATGTAAATTTTAAAATTGTATTTATTAACTTATTTATTCATGAGTGAATGATATTTTCGAAATAGTCAAAAGATCGATAGACAGTGAAGATATTCAATTCAATTGTTTAAAATAATTTCAGGATGATTTTTCCAATCTTGTTTTTGGTCATAATACTTTTCGAAATACATCCGGTAGTATGAGACTAAAAAATAATAGTGGGCTACCAAATGTCTGGACAAACGAAGCGATTGGTAATGTCAGTTGACTTTTGTCATACAATTTTTAAAGAAGATTTACATTTATTTCCATATCGTCTAACTTTTTGTAGTTTCTAAATAGTGTTAATGATGAGAAAATTTTGTTTTCGACGAATGAATGGTTTTATGCCAGTATCAAATAATCAAATAACTTCGTACGGTTTTTGTACACAGCAGAGTGCCATGAATATTTTTTTAGTTGTTGATCGATAGTACTTGTTTGTTTTCTGTCATCTACTTTAATATGAATCCTTCTTTTGTCGGATACATACACATTTGGTGATAATTGTTTAATTCCTAATTTGAGTAGTTAAAATGGCAATTTTAATTCGAGGCTGTTTAATTCTATGAGTACAAACATGGTGACAAAGCTGCGATGGCGGCGCATAAAAAAATATAGCACATTCGGAGATGATACTGTTAGTGATCGTACAACATAAAAATGGTTGAAAAAATTCTTCGGGAGATCTCAGTTTGACGGAGCACATTCTGGCCGTGGAGGGAAAATTATGCTTTAATTCTTCTTTCAACATAGTCACGAACAGATGGCATAAAATTTCTTAACGATTAATACTTGTTCAAGAAAGAAACAATGCTTGTTGATCTAGTACAGTAAATGGTCCATTGCATAGAATAAAACAAACACGTTTATCAAATATTAATTTTGTTGTATAGCTTGCCACGGATTGCAGAACAGTGTTTTATACTTTTTAGGTGGCGTTCACACTTCCACGTGCTGGTACACGCCAAATAATTGTCGCACTTTACACATTTAATTCTATCGACTTCGTATTATATGTCCGGCATACTTGCTACTACGTTTTCTAGTTTAAACGTACCTAAATGCGACGTTGTTCTCCGCACTGCACTGAAACTTTCCCCTTTCTGCCGTAACTACTTAAATGTACTTAAATCACATATACGACGTTTCATTAAAAAATCAAACAACATATCACAAAGTGTTTATGGAAATATTTTAAAAAGGAGAACTTTTATTAAATATTTACTGAAACATAGGGAAACATCCTGTAGATATATTTTAAATAAATTATGTTGAAAGAATTAGTAACAGATCCAGCAATATATCGAACATACAATAAGTCAAAAAATAACAAACATACACTTCGTCTATTGTTAGTTTTTACCTGCGTCATTATTTTGTCGTATAAGTTAAGACAATCTATTCATTTGACGATCTTTCTCAAGTACTATTGCTGAAAAAGGAAGCAAGATTTGTGCTTGTCTCACAGACAAGTTTGATTTTATTAGAGTGACAGACAAGGATAGTAGTATATACGAGGGGAGGTCCAATTATCGGTAAAAGTTTGACAACGTTCACTGAAAAATGAAACAACTACGAGGGGAGGTCCAGAAGTTCGTGGAATGAAAGGGTTTTAAATAAAATAAAACAATAAATCTATTTCTCCTTTTCAATATAATCACCCTTAAGCACAATACATTTATTAGATCTATGAATTAATTTTTATAAACCATCATAAAAATATTTTTTATCTTTCGCCTCAAAATGGGCCAAAATTGCCTCCTTTACCTCATTATCGTCGGAATACTGGCGCATTGTCTTGCAAGAGCAAGACATCCTTGGTCAATTTTTCTCGATGTTTTTCCTTGATGGCCTCCTTTAATTTTCTAATATCGCTGCGTAATATTCTCCGGTTATGCTCCTACCTTTTTCTTTGTAATCAATCAATAATATCCCTTTAGAATCCCAAAAAAACAGTAGCCACCAACTTTCCAGCCGATTCTGACACTTTGAATTCCTTTGGCGGTGGTGTCCCCTTTTTATGCCATTGCATGGACTCCTGTTTGGACTCAGGCTCAAGGTAACAATCCGCTCTGTACAGGTTTGTCTCCACACAGCTCCAAAAATTGTTTGGACGCACAGACGCGCTGCTGTTTCTGCAGCGGCGTGAGCATTCTCGGTACCCATCTTGCACTGACTTTTGTCATACCCAGGTGGTCATGTAGGATACGCAAAATGGTGGTATCTGATACTCCAACTAATGCAGATAATTGTTTTTTCTTCAAACAGGCATCTTGCAGTAGAAATTTTTTCAGTTTTTCGACGATGTCTGATGTGGTAGCCTCAACTGGCCGTCTTGAGCGGGGGTCGTATTCAATCGACTCCCGACCATGTTTAAAAAGACTACTTATAAATCATTAATTTACTAGGGCACTATTCCCCATAAACGGTTTCCATTTCATTCAATATGGTTTGAACGTTCTTTCCTTGCTTTGTAAGGAACTTTATCACAGCACGGTGTTCAATTTCTTCCATAGTTTCAGTTTTCTTCCGGATTGACTTGTTTAGCAGGCAACTATTCGTAAACGACTGACGCTATAGGGCTGCAACTTAAATTATATACTAATGATGAGTCGCCAAACAGAATGACACCTAGCGAGCGCGCATTCCATCCCCTCCATTCCACGAACTTCTGGACCTCCCCTCGTAGTTGCTGTAAAACATCAATAAATCAAAAAATAATTAATTTTGTTAAAATAAAATAATTTGTGCTACAATACTTCAAATTTATTTTCAAATTAACTGTTTATACGGTATTTAATTTGATCCAGATGTATCGATTTGTTTAATGCGGATATAAATCAACGATGCAGGTAAAAACTGAAAATAGACGAAGTATATATTATACCACTAACGATAAAGATGTCTCACATTGTATACAAAAAAAAGGAGTCGATTGGTACAGTAACTACGTAAATATACATATCAGTCATGCTATAAATTTCATTCATTTTATTTTTAGAATATTTAAGCGAAGTATATATCATTGTTGAGTTAAATACACGTAGTACCGCACTAGAAAATTTTCCATTTAAGGAATGATTGTAGAATAAAGTGTGAACGCTTGTTGAAGTAAGGATACGTTATTTATTAGTGTAAGGAAAGGTATTGAAGACCTTTTTCTGGTTCAAATATTTATAAAATGAACTAGTAAGAGATTAAGTGAGCTTCCTCTACACCAAAATACTCCTTGTTTACAAACGCACACATATTTTCTGTTAGGAAATAAAACAGCGCCATCGTACTAATTTTACATCTACTGTTTACTGTTTAACCATCATGTAGATTAGTTAATGTGTTAGACAAGATTCAAACACAGTTATATCAGTAGTATTAACGAAATCTTATTCATTTTTATGACAACGTTAGTTACATTTTATATGCCTGTATTCAAAATTTAATGATTTTCAATCATTAACAATTTTAAGATTTACGTTTGCATTATCGATAGAAATCTAATTTTTTAATTTCATACGATATCTGCTTAAGCTCATAACGAATACAAAGGTTTGTACCTTTCCCATTTCAAACATAGCCGTATTAATCTTGAATATTATCTGTTCTTTTATAAGTTTCTTTAAAAGAAACTTCAACGATATGCGATGGTCGTAGGTCTAAACGTATCGAAATAATTTTATGAAATACAATTTCTCTAGAAAAATTCAACAATTGGAAAATTTCATATGAACTTCAATAGCCTATGATTAATTACCAGCAGAAAACTTGGCTTATTCTTCATGTCGGCGGAAACATGTTAGACATGATTTAAATGTGAATACTTTTATGACAATTTTTATAAATAATTAAGTTAGATATAACATTCGTTGTAGATCATTTAGAATAATTTCCGTTGGTTTTTTCAACGATAATTGAAATTTCCTTGTTCCTCCCAACGTTAAATTTAATTAATTAGTTCTAGCAAGAATTAGTAAATTAAACAAGGGAATTTGAATAATCATAACATTCGTTGTATTACTATGGATAAATAATGAGTCATTTCCGCAGTCACCTCCAGTCATTTCCACCTTTTATTCCCCGATTCTATGCCATTGCAACATATACATCTTATTAACAATTTCTACAAATAATTGAACTTAAATATCGATAGACAAAGAGTTCGCTACTTTTTTCACAATTTGTTATGTTATGCAATTAGAGATATCAGCGGGAAGAAATAGCATTATGTATCCTTTTTGTTGCAGTGCAACAGACGATGGGTGGCTTATTTTCAGTGTACGCCACTTCTAGGATTTTACACAGTTGAGCTTACTTCCTATCTGTGCGCCATAAAGAAAAATTGGTAATATTAAGTAATAATGTATTGTATGTATTTTTGATATTGGAACGAGTGGAGATCCAATCCTAGAATTTTTAATACAGTTTCCGAATCTTGGGAAATTTGACGACATATTTACGTATAAAAAAATAATAAAAAAATGAGTAACAAATAATATATGTGTTTACGATTTGAAAACATCACAAATAGTGTTTTGTCTCATTATTGATTAGGTTCAGTAAGAATCTGCTACACTCCATCACCACGTTAGTGCAGCTACAGCAAGTCCAACTAAGACGTCCCAACCTCTGGGTAAGTTCCTTCTAGTTTATACAGCAAGATTTTAAGAAATCTGTGGTGAATTCGAACAAGTTGCAAGCAATCACATAAAACGGATACCATACCCACGGTGCATACTCTAACTTATAAAGGACATAACATCGATGAAGTAGCGTGATATACGTATTAGGTGTCCAAGAGATCCGAACGGATTTTTGCATACCGGCATAATTTGGGATTTAAAGATGAGACTGGTATCATCAAAGTGAACAACACCAAGGTCTCTAAATTCTGCTTTCCATTATAATGAAATATTATCGATATTGTAATGCGCAATGTTTAAATTTTCACATCGTTGTCAAACTAGAGTTCTGTATGTAATTTGACAGAATTGGCATAAGCCAGTACTGGATAGTTAGAACTTTTCGAAAGACCATTTATGAGGAGATTGAACAAGACAAGGCTCAAATTTGAGCCCTAAGGTACACCTACATATACGGGGTGTTTAAAAAAAGGGTCCGATATTTGATCCAAATATATACTTACTTAGACAAACAAAAAAGTCTTAATAAAGCATTCGTCCAATATATAGAGCATTAGTCGGTTTGTGTGCATTAATGTCATTTGCTGTCATTTTGTGTATGTCAGCTTGTGCGTATTGGTGTCAATTGTGTTTATTCATTTGTGACTAGTATAAAATGCCTTTTTATACAAATTTAGAGATGGCCGAGACGCGCTTTATCTACAGTCATGCTAATGGCAATGCTGCACGGCGACTATACGCTGAAGCATTTCCTAATCTTGCTATTTTACCTGATAAATTGTTTTCGAAACTAAATCAACAGTTAAGTAAGAAAAGTTCATTTGACGTTAAAAAATCTTATGCCGGGCGACCAAGGTCAATATCAACTCCTAAAACGGAGAATAGAGGAAGAAAATCGGAATATCAGTACCAGAAGAATAAGAACAGAACTAAATATTAATCAGAGATAAGAGATATTAGTAGAGATGGCAACTTAATAACAAGAAATCATAATTGCGTGTTATGCCTTCTATCTGAAGAAAGTAAATTAAAATGCGAAGTATGCACTTTACACCGTATCTAGAGGTAGGGTTATTAATATTGGATTATGAATAGCGTATCCATTTTTTTGAATCTGCCAAAATTTTATTTTTGGATTGGGGAATCTGTGAAACAGGACAGGTACTCCATCTTGACAATTAGTTGTACTACACTTTATGGAGGGCATTGCAATTTGAGAAACGTAATAAATTGACAATATATGTATATAACCTTAAAATGACTTACCCTATATATTAATTTTGTACAATTTAAATAATTAATAAGAGTCTGTACTATATTAATCACTAAAACACTAACTACATATAACTAAGAAGTAAACATAAATATCAGAAGGAAAATTTAACAACCAAACCTGACAAGCAGTAGAAATAAAATGACTTTCAGCCTTGTTTCTCAAACATGTCTACATAAAACCATCGAGATTTCACCAGTAGTAAAGAAACAACAGCGTTGCCGACCATTAGAAAGTAAACTACAAGTTGTATCACCCCATTTATAATTTACTTCGGTCCCCGTGATATTAATGTTTCTTTAGTTTGGATGATTTTACGAGAATAGCTGCTTATCATATCCAACGGGAACAACGTCTTCTAGCTCCGGATAGTAATTCCAAACTGGCTTTCTATAGATTTATTTTGAAAGTAATTATCGAAAATCAAAACTTTACTGTTAATATTTTATTCACTGGCGAGACTATTTTTATAAACAATGCAATAATCAATTTCCACAACAACCATATTTGGTCGGATGAAAATCCTTATGTTGTTATGGAGACAAGACATCAAATCGTTTAAATGGCGAAAACTATCTGGACCTTTTAATAAACAAGTCACTGTTAGAAATGCGCCCTTAACTGATAGAGTTAACCAATGATTTTCACATCCCACCGCACTCGGTTCTGGCTGTAAGAATTTTTTTTAATGAAACGTACAACAACAAATGGATAGGAAGGGGTCATGGCCACCCTAATCTAGGCCAACTTGACTTCCAGCTGGAATAGTCAAGGCCAATTAACGATATAGATGAAACTATAGATTCGCCGCCATAGTTTCATGAGAAAATGAGTGGCAAATAATTAGACAAAATATGGAGTTGCTTGAAAGAGTCAGACGAAGATGTGAAGCCTGTGTACAAATGGGGGGTGGACATGTACAACATTTCCTTTGATATTTTTGTTTTAAGAAATACAATTTAATAAAATAACATGTACTGTTTGTTTGTTTATGAAAATGTAATTTGCTGATTATAATAGAAGATCATCTCTATCTTTGGAACACTTCAATTGCGGACTTTTTGCTTTGTTTAGACGAATTCTTAGAGTTTTGAATTGAGACAGATTTATATTTATTTTATATTCTGTCTAAATGAAGTTATGTGCTATATGCTGTTTTTCTTGTATTACTTTGAAAATATACTTAAGATGTTTATTTCAATACGATACTTGTTATTTTATGCAGTAATATTTTCTTTGAAAAAGGAAATCATTTCTAACATCATGTATGAAATGTCTTGAAATTAATATCTCTGGCAGGCAGTCAAAGCGTATCATCCTATAGAGTGAACAGCACATTCACTCGCTGTAATGGGCGACGCCCCGTTAATTATTTGCCCAACTGCGAATAGTAATTTGGGAACATACTGGATCCGCCCGAAAATGTCCTACTATATATTATTAATTACTGATTTGCCAAAAAGACTGGTGCCCTGGATTATTTTTTAGTGATTTTTCGATTCAAGAAACACAAATTATTCTTGTTCCTGCCGATAAACAACGCATATATTATTGTATTTGCTCTCCAAAAGCTATCGATATGATAATATAATAGCCTTCACCGGTGGCTTATTTTTATTATTTTTTAGGAAGCACATTCGTTCCATTCAACTATTTTTCTTCCCCTGTAGATGTGGTTACCACCAATCTAATCTTCTTGCGCAATAATTTTAATAATTAAATAGATTCTTTTACGTAACGTAGGACAACTGAATCTCCATTATCTCAGGGAGTTAATGTTGCATAAGGGAAGATATATTCTTACAAGTAAATTGGTATTTTCATTAATATATGTTTCTCTTTTAAGGTCTTTTGCTTTTCTTATTTAAGCCATCGAAAAGTCTCATCAATTTTCTAATAAAATGACGATTGCAAGGACTGTGTGGATGTACAATTCACAGGTATAGCAGTAAACTCCACTCACACAAATTAATTAATTATGCGGAACGCAGCGTTTCGAGAGCACGTGGGCTCCCATTGTCAGTCGGTAACACGGTTGACAATGGGAGCCCACGTGCTCTCAACGCTGCGTTCCGCATAATTAATTAACCTGTGAATTTTCTAATATTTTAATCATTCCCATGGTCTACGATAGTTCTAAAGTTGTCACAATAATATATGACTTTAGTAAGTTTTTAGTAATGGTGTATTATTTTCACACTGTCACTGAAATAGATACACTGTATTTAATGCGGTCTTTGCAATTATTGACGCGTAGGTATAGAGTTAATTGAAAATTTTACGAGTGCGTAAAAATAAGACACATCATCAATGTTTAACGTTTATTTCTGTGCTACTGCAATAAAATCCACAAAACACAACGCTCATAAACAACTTGAGAAACAATGGGAAACTAGCAAACCAAAGCATACGTTTTTTTTGTTGTTTTTTCTTTTTGTTTTTTTTTGTTTCATATCTTAACAAATTGGACTTGCTCATACTTCGATTCGTTGTCCTAAAAATGTAGCGAGTCAATGAACATTACTATGACACACAGAACTTAAATGTAAGTATATGAAATGAAATTTCTTCTCGTATAAGATTCGATATTAAATACGCATACAGAGAATTTTCTTTAATATTGGTTATTAGATATAACGACCATAATTAATTATTAGGTAATTTTTATTGGGGCATTGAAGGTATGTTAGCATATAGTGCAAAATACATAATAAATATTGGATTACAACAACTAGATATTGTCATTTTACACTTTATTATATTGATTTTTTTATCGTTATAATAGTAGAGTTAATCTATGCTTTTGAAATATATATTATTTTATATACTTTTATGAATGATTAACAGGGAGGTTAGGGATGTACAAATTCGAATTCAGCATTCTCTGTGCGATTCTGTATCATTCTAGCCCAATAACAAGTGTAATAACAAGACACCAATTATACACAGCTTAATAACTACGTTTACAACATAACAATTCAGTACTATCGCAATAGTACCCAGCCATAGGCAGTGGATATCATTTCATTAACTTACATATTGCTCAGCGGAACTACGCATTGAGTTTGAATATTTTTAATACATCGTTATCTCGAAAAAACATCATCTATTGTAATGTGCTTACTTCAGACGAGTTGATAAAATGTTTTCGGAAAAGAAGTAAAAAAATGATCATCTCAAAATTAATTGCTAACCTACAAATGCGAAGGAAAGTATTGTGTCCAATTTGACATTTCGAAATTATTAATTATACTGTGTGTATGACATATTTATACTGATAGTTTTCTAAATCTAAGTAAAAAAGGTGAAAAATAAAAGTAATTCAGTGGGATCGTATCAAATGCAATATTGCTCAATCTTTGTACTTATATGGTTTGGCTACTTATACAAAACACTACTTTTTTAAAAATGAAAAGATATGGAACACATACCTCGATATAATGTAACACACTATAGTAAACCAAAAAAGTCTTAAACTAACACTGGATAAGTCATAACAACGCACAATCAGGAACTCGTGTGAAATAAGATATCCTTCGATTTTAGAAAGAACTGTCATAGAATCAACACCGCCGAAACACTGACAGCTTTCATTCAACAAACAAACGCGCAACACATATAAACAACCAATCTGTCGTGTTGTTTATTGTTATTATTACATATCGCCAAAAATGCCCGCGAAAGTTTTCCTTAGGTTCTTCATAGTATCCTCAGTATCTTCGGAAATCGTCTGTTGACTACCTTGGCGTTGGAATGGACGTGCTGGAGGATCAGGTACACGTCCTGTACTTGGAGCGCTGCTTGTAGTACTTGTTTGTGACGCTAGAATTTTAGTTTCGTTAGTACGTGAAAATGTCTATTTCGTTTAAATTATAAAGTAACACCGCCTTTATGTATTAATACTGTTTATTTAAAAAGTGAATAAAGTTAAAACTAAAAGACAACCTCAATTTTTTATGCAGTGATGACATCGTCAACTCAGTTCTGCGCAAGTGTAAACGTACTCGTAGAATTCCTTCATATTAAGTGTTAAGGATTAGTTAACATTTTATTATACCATATTCATTAAGTAAGTGTATACGGGATAGCCCAAATTTAGTGTAAATTGGTTAAATGTACTTTGCTACGAAGGTGCAGAGAAAAGATACAAGGTCGATTTTGCTAGATAGATGTGGATTTCCGAGAAAGGTATTTGTTACCAATTCATATAATGCATTTATGTATATTATAGAACCTTTTTTATAGTTTATTATTGAAAAAAAATTGTAGTATGATGTAGTTTTTCACGTAGCATTTAAGGATGAAATTGCAACTCTCAATGTCTTTTTAAAATTTTAAGTAATAACGTTATCACCATGTTTTCTTTAATGGAAGCTATAATATTTTGTATTTAGCAGTATTTACGAAGTTAGCTATTATATATTCTTTAAGAGATACACATAGAAAGTTATATATATATCCTGTTTGATTGTCAAGTTTTAATGTAGCTTTTATTAGAAAGAATTTGATGACGTCTTACATTTTGAGAAACTATTCATTAAATGTAGCAGTTCATTATTAAATTGAGCTTAATATAGAAAATGTGTGAACTATCATATTTATTTGAAATTATACTCCAACGTTATGGCATACAGCGAAAACTGGAAAATAGTAAGATCGCATTGCTTTATCATATTTCTACCGTAAAGTATCCTTACCTCCTGTTTGCATCGAATGTACTATGTAATGCACTATGAAGAAATTCATGTAACTATTATACAAATCCATCGTTGAAAGTATAATCCGAAATAGGTCACGTTGAAAAATAACATAATTTTCGGTTGATTTTGTATTACAAGTACACAAAGGTAAGGAATTAGAACTGAATTTATTCTACCTTTTGCTAGTACCCCCACTTTGAAATTTCCGAGGAAACGAGTTTCCTAAGGAATTGGATATTGAAGCGTGGCTGAAGAGTTAGAGTGAATGTATTTACATAGATATAGATATACGATTGACGTTTTTCATAGTTACATAACCAAGCAAATACGTCAAGTATGTTAACTACAGTTTTAATATTAATTTAAAATTTAAGAAACACATAATACGTTCTAGAGTACTATTGAAATCTGAAGAAACCTACGTAGCAACTAATTTGCTTATTAAAAACAGATAGCATTATGAAATCGAGTGAAACAGATACACATACGTCCTATAAAGCTCTACCTATAAATATAAACTGCCGATCAGCTGTTCGTTCCTTAGTAGAACTTATTTTATTTCTATAAAGACCGTTAGCAAAGGGACTTACGATGGAATACAACCTACATTTTCTACTTCTAAAATATAGTCAATATAAAACAAGTAGCCTTTGGAAGTAATGCCCATTTCTATTTTTTTTTTTTTGATTTTTATACTATGATAAGTTCAATATATAACAGTTGATACACGTAAGACCATTGCACATTACACTTATAGAATAGATATCAACCTAAATTATAAAGTAAAACTAGCATGCAAGTATAATTTTAGTAAGGTTATGTATATATATACTTCACATTAAAGATGTCTCTGTATCCAATATCTTTGGAACGGTCTTTACATTCTCATATTACGTCGTTCGTACAAATTAGTTTCTTACGATTTCAACTGTTCACGTCAAGACAGAAACTTCAGGCTAACAAATATAAAGCAAGTAAAATATCCATTGGTACGTATATAACTGTAAATGTATCATATCGCTTTCATGTTGTCAGCACTGCAAACAACGCTCGCGTTGTTGACGTGTTTCCTATGATAGTTTGACATTTAGGTTATACCGCTTTTATCGCCTCATCTGCTCCTGTTTTTATTTATTTACACCCCTTGTAACTTTCTACTCAATATCCATAATTTAGTTTTATGTATTTCTCAGTCAGTTTTGACATAACCTCTGTATAATAAATTGACAACCACTTGATCCATATTGTACACGCATTACCAAGTTGATATTTATATACACAATCTGTTATATTTATCATTACATTAAATGTAGGTATCTTTTAAACTGTAATTCTCATTAGATTTTATCCAATCTAACCAATCCATTTCAGAATCCTAATTATGTAAGTGTATAATAAATTCATATTATTCTGTTAACTGGTTGCTTTTAATGTAATCCTTTTCAACATTTTAACCCTCTGTCGAGCGCAATATGCGCACCGATGAATTCGGGAGCAATGCCTTTAACAGGAACAGGTAAAACAATCACAATTAATATCCATTATTCTTAAATTTTGAGAAACTGACCATTATGGCGATGTTTAAGGAAAAAAGAAAATGCATTTATTTTTCAAAATTCCAGACAAAAAGTATAAATATTTCCGATCCATCACCCAATGACTTCAATTATCGTGATAACAAGTGACATAAACTTGAAAATTTAATAAAAAGTTATAGTATTGTAGTGCAAAGTTCTGAAGATAAGACTCACTAGGAGCTATTTAGTTAAACTTTGGCAGAAGATGGGCATTGGCAGACAGCATAGCACGCTTCACAAACCATGTTTGCATGGATTAGCGAGATTGCGGAGTGAGATTTTTTACATCAATAATTTGTCATCCTTTTTAAATCCATTTCCGCGGTGCAAGTTGAGCAACTGTGAAGAGGATGAATTTTTTATATCATCGGGAATGTAACGAAACCTTTTTATCTGCATTTGGAGGCTGATGGAGGTTACAACTGTCTTCACACACCTTCGATTTACCTCTCCAACCAACGTTTTCAGGACCATTCTTCTACGGAGTGATTTCAGTCGATTGTCGAGATAAATCACTTGAGAATTAATACCAGCTAGATCCAGCAATATGAAGAATATGATAATTGACCAGCGTTTATCGTTTCGGTTCACGTCATAAGTAGGGTACATAGGGTCTGCAATCCTTGGTGAATTGTAGAAAGTGATCATCCTGGCTCCTTTTGATGTCGTCGTTATGAAGCGAGAGGACACAGGAATCACGTTCCTCTTCACTTGCTAGTATAATCGGAACTGAGAGATATCAGTATATTTTAGCTTAGTCGGCTTAATGGACAACAATCAATTTTTCAGATATTCTTAACCTAGTATACCGTAATAGGGACATCGCATACTATCTCAGCTCTATCTGATTTCCGGTGATCAATAACTAGACTAGACTAGACAACGTCTTTTTTATGAAATTTTCCCTGAAAATATCGAGAGTTGCAGTCATTGGCACCAATAGAACCACAGATTTTCATCATAGCTAAATATTATAGAAGTAAATGGTACTTCAAAATATGACACCCTTGCAATAATAAGACTAAACGAAAGGTTGTATTAGTTCATCAGTAATTTTTGAAAAGTGTCAATAACTTAAGTTTCACCGCGTTGCATACGTGCAACCGATAATAATTTCACAGATGTAGTAACTGAATTGATAATTCTTAGAAAAATCAATAACATTTGAATTACAAATTACATTAATAAACAATATTAAAAATAAAATTTTGTACAATTATCGTCTAAGTTCAATGAGTATTGCAGTATTGAAATGATTATAGTAAAATTGGACGTTGGGAAATTATTTTCTCAATGGAACCTTGTAGTCTTTATCTTGCCTCTTTTACAAGATTATATTAGACAAGGCAGAAATTTTGGTATATATTAAAAAGCAGTGTTACTCGTATTTTTAATCAAAGTCCAAACTAGTTCTAATGTCGCCTAGTGAAAACACATTTTTTAGTAAATTACGATTTTTAGGCCGTTATGAGGAATTTACGTTAGCTTTGTAAAGCCCCTAAAGTAATTAATTTTGAAGATATTGCTATTCTACCAAAAAATATTTACCTTGACTATCTCTTCTGCCACCACTAGCTAAACTTCCAGGTGGTTCAGTTGGATTCGAATCAGAATGTGTTAAACTACTCAGACTTCCCAAAATGCTCCTGGGACCTACAGGCGGAGGAACCGGTTCCTCGGCTGGTGGTGATCGAGGTCTGCAAATAGCTTGCATCTTATACACCACCAAATCAGCAATATGTCGCCTATCTTCCTCTTGCGAATCACCTAGCAATGTTAGCGCGCTATCGTTAACTTCTATAATATATTCCCTCCCATCCTTCCCAACAACTACTTCCAAAGCGCAAATATCTAGCCCTTCGAAGAGATCAGAAACTTCATCAATCCACGTTTTATAGCGGTCAGGCATCGAAATTTGTTCTAACATCGCTGAACCTAAAACAATATACTTATGTTGCAGAGATTACGTTGGATTTGGTAATATATGTTAAAAGGTAACAGTTACACAAAACTTTAAACTTCTAAATATTAATAAATCAATGTGTAGAGCGATGTTTCAAATAATAACTGATATCGAAATGTATGATGATAACTAGAGACCGGATTATATGCTTTGCTCTTTGCATAGAATCCGGTCTCTAAGGATAACACAACAACTGTAAATTTTATTTAAAATTAAATTAAATTTGTTCCTTGTAAATTTTTTATACGAATTTTTGGAATGACAAACGACAAATTTTCCGCAGGAAATTAAAATTTGACTATCTCATTGTTATTGGAATTATCGTAATTTTAGATTTTATTGTTGACATGTTTCGTACAAAGTATGAACAGTGAACGCATAAAGGGTGTGTCCCTCCCATTTCTATGTACAAATGGATGTGCATCAGTTTTTATGGTAATTATATCACGTAACAACAAAACTTGATTATATTTGGTAAACCTTTGATGCAATAATGTTCTGAAACATTCATTTCCTCTTCCAACCCTAATAAACTTTTGCACACAAGCCAGCGATAATAGAAAAAAACGCATTGACCTTCGTTTTCTTTTGTACACCAACTTTTAGTGTTGTCGACAGTTTAACTCGATTAGTGTTGGCACTGGAGGTGAAGATAACTTTTTCATCTAAATAAACTGCATATTGTCTTTAGAAAGATAATGAGAAAATAAACCTAATGATACTACGCAGTTTAAATGAATATATGTGAATGTATACAGCAATAATAGCTTTGGAAATATTATCGTATTTTGACGCAAGGTAGGCTAGAAGGACAGCTTTAAATTGTCTCCTATTACCAGCTCCATGTAAAGAGGTCGTTGTTAGGCAACGTAGTCATGACGACAGTCAGTCTGTCAATAATATTGAAATCTCCATTCTAGAAATGTAAATTAGTCCTGTTATTTATTAAATTCGGTGTTTCATATTTTCGTTTTCCTTTCTTGTCGTTCCTCTATTTGTTCTTCTTTTATTGATTGTTTAGTTACTCGTTTATTTTATTTATATTTTATATTTTATACATTATAGTTTATAATTTATGATATGTACTTTTCATAGCAACCGCAATAACGTTTTACAGAACACTAACCTTAACAAGGTCGAATTACATCTCTCGATACCCAAAGGCAAGCCCCGTGTTGTTCTCCCACCGATAAAGTAGAAAATTTAATCGAACATATCCCTTTCTAATTGATGATTAATTATCATTATTCTTAAATTCTAATTATGAAGAATAGATTTCTTAAATATAACGAGTACAAATTTATCCGTAAAGGGGGCTTTCGACGTCTCCCTGATTTTCTTATACTCGGAGTAGTGATGGTAGTAAGCCTATTAATTTTTACATTAGATTTGCTAGTGCAAGACTTCTAATCATTCAAGAAAGTGGATTTTTGAGCAGGTTTTATGAACGATCCTTTTCGTCCAAAGATTTTATTGGCTTGCGTTTGAACTAAATATGAAGTCGTAGGTAATTGTTTTACAATAATGCCTTTTTCCAGTATTTTGTTTTAAATTCAGCAAACTTGCATTCTCCTTTCCTTGTATGCTTATCATAGTACTCCTTTTTATTTTTCTGATTATCTAACAATCTTTTACATATTGTTTCTCTAGTAAGAGCATTATGTTTTAACTGATTATTTTGAACAGGTAATTTAGAACGTAACACTTTATTCATCATTAACTCAGCACGTGCGTATTCTAGTTTAGCAACAGGAGTATTTTTATAATTTAATAAATACAATTCTGAATATTTATTCCCCTTTGCTACTTTTTTAAACATAGCCTTTGGTATGTCTACATCTTTTTCTGCTAAATCGTTATTTTGATGATAATGGCTGCATTCAGAAAAGCATTGCACTGCAGTGCCGCAAAACAATTGCACGTTCCCTGGACGGTCATCGACTAAGAGAAACCACGAATAGATTCAAATTTGAATGCACTAAATTGTTGAATGCCTTTTTTTCAGTTTTCTTAGATTAAAATTAGTGTATTTTATAATTGACATTTTAATAAGAATGCATTTTGTCTTTCTATCAATTTCTTTTTAAGTTTATTGCAGCAGTAATAATTTGGGCACTTTACCTTTTAACTATCGGAAGTCATTGATTGGTTAAAGTTGATGTGACGGTGATAAATTTTGTATGATAACAAAGAGTCTGAAAAATAGTAAGGTCCTAATCACCAAAAACATCCCTAAACCGAACTCCTTTTTGTAAAGTATTTGCATTTGTGTGATACTATTACCTACAATAGTGAAAAAATGACCCCGACGTTGGCTGTCCAAAAGGCTCTCTAATTACAGACACAAAAATATTTATTAAACTGCTGCTCTGAGTGAAAGTTAATTGCTATGAGTGAAACTTAATGCAAGCTTTCTTAAATTGGCCCAATGGGGTAGGTAGTTAGACATATTCTGTATGAAAAACTATTTTCGTTTAAAGATTATCGTATTAGATTTTACAATAAAGAAATTCAAAGGTTTGCTCGAAAAACGTTAAACTGTGGAATAATTAACGTGCGCTGTTGTTATTAAATATTATTATGGATCTGTGTGTGATTTAATTAAAAAATAGAGGCTGCACAAATGTTTTTATTTGAATCAATTTTTATTATAACGGTATATTAAGATTTATTAAAAATTATTTTAGGTGCGACTAGTAAATCTACATCAGATAAATTTAAGAATGTTAGCTGCCGAAGCAAGAATTTTGTTGTTAGTTAAATGCCACAAATAATTGACAAACACCGTTGTCAAAGAACTGGTCTTTGGTAACAGCTTTTTTTGTTAAAGTCACTAGTTTTTTGGCAGTGTTATTGATATTAAGCAGCCCAGAAAGAAAGTCCGAGCGATCGAGAACATGATAATACTGACGAACTTTCAACAAGGATTCAATGCATATATCAAGCACTAAAGGACGTTAAAAAAATAATAAAAAATCGTGCCATCTAAGTAATGATGACCATTACTAAACAAAAGATCAGGAAAATACCAATTTTAGTAGATATGTTTATGTGAACTTTCATTGGCCTTACTTAAGTTTTCGTGGTTATGTAGATTTAAGAATGCAACTATATGCCGACATTTATCATCTATATATAAAACGAGGAAGAGGGAATATGCAAACCATTTAAGTAGTAGTAGGACAAATGCATTTCCAAGGATAATTGCTACGTTGTAAAGCAATGTAGGCATGCGCGTAGATTTAAAAATCGCTGCAATTATAAAAAAAAACAAAATGTGGGTCAAATCTGAACTGCTCTATTACATCCATCTTATTACGGCAGGCGGTTGGATCTTTTTATATCTGGTAATGATTAAGAATGCGATAAACTATGAATGAATGAAAATGATGTAAGTAATAGAAAGGGACACCGTCTATTTCTGTTGAATTTTCATTTTTATAGACAACAATTAACTCGGATAAGATGACATATGTTTCACATTTATTAAAACAGTGTACATACTTGTTTGCGTAAATGCTGATGGTATTGTGATGATATATATATATTTAATTTACCTGTATTTGTTTTCCAACAGCCTGAGATCGACTTGCGCATGAATGCTTTATAATTGTGACCTATTTTTTGTACGTGAATGTCGTATTTTGAGTCTATGTACGGTTCGACAGTGCAATACGTATTGGAGACAGCCACAACGCTAGCCATGTCCTGGAAATCGCTCAGGTTATCCACCTTTACCTTACCGAGACCACCGTGCGCATGTCCTATTTTTAGAACTACAGGAAAACGTGGTGCTGCTACCTGTAACAAAAAATACTATTATTGTAGACGTAAAACAAAATATTAGGAGTAAATATTTACTTTTATTTAAGGAAAATGATTTTCATTGAAAACTTTCTATTCGTTTGAGATGTCATTGCCCACACGTAAAGATGAACTTTTTCGAATTTAAAGACAATAGCAACATGAAATTCGATATAATAACGTTTTACAGTTGTACTTGATACTTTGTTCAAAGTTTCTTTTGAAAATAATAATGACATTGAATCCTTCTGCGATTTGAACAAGGGCAATAACTTGGTACCACTGGATAACTGTTATTGATTACGTTAAGCTTTTGTCTTTAAAGGCTTACTCAAATTATAGCATTTTGTAAATAGCAAATATATAGTAACTCTAGCAAATATTTGCGAATGTGGAATTAGCATCGTTTGCTTATGGTAGTATTATTATATACAATGTATATGGATTGGAAGAACTTCTTTAATATTAATTTTAGCAGAAATAACTATTGATGATGATTACTTCCAATACTATAGATTTACAGCGCTGGACTGAACCCCAGTGGATTTCTTTCTGTGGAGATATGTGAAACAGAGGCTTTACCAGGAAGAAATAGCGAATGAGTTGGATATTTCAGAAACTCGAATTATTGTAAGAATATAGGCTGCTAGAGAAATTGATATCAAAATTCTACATAACGCTTATAGAAAAAAGCCAACAAATAACAAGAAAGCGTGTTGAATATTGAGGCCAATATAATGTTAGTTAGCTTATATAAATCATTGATAACGGCATCTAATATTTACACGCCACCATAGCCAAAGTTTTCTCTTATGGTTATATTGCAATGAGCATATTGTTCCTGAGACCTCTGCTACAATCTAAAAGTTGTAGTATAACGCCGAGCAGAACCGTCTTATGTCACATTGAATCTGAGGTATGATCTTGATTGCAATAACATTGAAACACTGAATTAGTAACTAACTACTCAAGACTGTGATGAAACAGTACATGCCAGCTCCGGCCAACCGTTTTACTGCATGAATAGATTTTGTGTAACAAATATCTGAATTTGTCCTGAAATATTTATGATTTCCTCAGCACCTTTTCTGAATCTGTAAGGAGTTATATATAATTCTTCTTTACCATGTTTCTTCCCAAATTTCTGTCTCCCGTATTCACTTTCTAGTTCTGCATTATTCAGATATGCTGCGCTGGCGATAACATTTGCTTCATTGTAATCCACTTTAGCGATATAGCATGTTTACGTCTCTAACTCAACACGATCCCAGCCCAATGCTGTTGTGTGAATCGGCTTTAAAACCCATCTGAATACCTTATAATTAGGCACAAACTTCAGTTATCAATGAATAATAAACACTGTAAGTTATCTTTATCCCAATTAACACCTTGCCAGGAAATCCTTAATTTTACGGTGTAGTGATTTCAAGGATATAATTCAGCTTTTTTTAATTATCCGTGTACAGTTCGTTCACCAACTTCTGCTTCAAGCTCCTCGAGGAAAATCCTTGCGGTTCTGGACCTGTAGACATTCGATTACGAATAACATCAACAACCAAAAAACAAATCGATGTATACAGTAGTAGTTAATGGTTTAGAACTTGTCCTCTTTCTCTTGAATATAGACCAATTTCTCTGTAACAGCGGGTCATCTGATACACAGTTCATTGATTAACACATAACATGTAAATAACATCTAACATTTCCATCCGTTTAATTTATTTTTATAAATCTCGCCCTACTTAAAAACATGCACGTCATTTACTCATCGTTTGGGGATGTGGAATAAAGCCGTGCAAGGTTGGCTTACTGATATATTGGTAAATTTTGTTTTACATCGTCTACCATGCTACATTTATTTGTATAGTCTTGCCTTGTATATAATTTCGCCAATAATATAGCACATACGTATATATACGTACGTGCTTTTTAGCGACGGAAAGAAGTAAAACAAAGTAGTCCAAGGTTGGACAATTTATGCTTTTATTTCGTTTTTCTTCGTCTGTATGTATTCATAATTGATAGTACATTCACCAATATAATTCAGACCCTTAAAATTGAGTCCGGTAAATTGAGTAAATTTCTCTATATGGACATATTGTCCTAATTATAATTGATGGTATTTATTTCCCTTTATAATTGTCCATAGTAATTACACCATTTCAAAGATGGTTGAAGAATATCGGTGTACGTACAACAGTGATTTATTTCTCTTAAAATATTTATTGTACAAAATAAATTAATTGTATTCAAAAAATATATACATAAATATACAGACATGTTTACCAATATTAATAAAACACTCAATTTTCTAATATAACCCTACTCAAACATTATCTACCGTCAGTAAGCCATTTTTGAAACGTATCGTCCAAGATTCGTGCATGTAAGCGTTGCTGCTGAGTGCTGTATTCTCTTCATCCCGATTCCCTTGCCCTAATATGTGCAAATACGTTATTCAGATTACAAAAACATTATACATATATTACAACCTAGTAATTGGAACGATCGAAATGCGAAACGCGAGAAAATAACTTTTATTTAGATACCATTCGCATTATTATACTCACTGTAAGCCGACGTGCAACATACATATAGAGCGATTCTCTCTTATAAGAAGTAGACTGAAGTTTAATCAATGTTGACATTGCGTAATTCAGAAAATATGAATACGTTTAACATATGTAACTGATTGAAGTTGAAACAGTTGTTCAGCAATTTTGATTCTCAGATGAAAAAGAATTCATTGGGACTATACTTAAAATATACATCGGGTTCTAATATTGATTGATTGTTTTGTTAAATTTGATGTAATCTCTTTCTTTGTTATGTCACGATGAATTTCATATAAATGTAACAGAATACATCCAGGTTGTTTCAACATCATCAATCTGAAGAAGTAGCAGTGGCAATACTAGTGAATAACACTATATACTTAAATGGACCATTAATAAAATTGGCGCCGTGGTGTATCAAAGTTGGTTAGTAATGTGAAGAATCGTAGTTGTCATTTCCACATAAACATTGTCTAAAAAATGCTACTGAGTAATAATCTGCTTATCTTTTAAAGTTATACCTGGTATAAATGATTAGATCACCCCAAAAATAAACAGCCGAAGAAGGAGAATTAATTGACATAAATGAATAAATTGATGAAAGATGTAAAGGAAATAAAATATAATCAGAAGCTTAGCCAATTAAAGAAAGATAAAATGGATTTAAAAATGGAATAAAAATTTTATAATTTTATTAATTCTTGTTACAGAAGAAAAGATAATCTAATGTAAAATAAAAATAAATTGAGACAATTAAAAGATAACACATTTATAAACAATGTGATGATCCAAATCAAACGAGAGATACAAAAGAAATTGAAGCAGATAGGAGAGAAAGAGAAAAGAGAAGAGAAATCAGTGAAAATGAGGCATCAAAAAATTATAATCCAGAGAAAGGAATACAAATGGGATAGAGAAGAAGAAGAAGAAGAACGGGAAAAATCCACTCAAACCGAAGTGCAAAAAACTGAGGAGAAGAGAGGAGGGAGGAATAACGAAGGCAAGGAATAAGGCTATGAGTGATAACAAAAATAGATTAGAGAACGGATGTGAGTTAGTAGCAAGAAATAGATACAAAAAGAATAGAGAAGTTATAAAAATGGGCACATGGAATATACGAAGTATAATTGAAAAGGAAGATGAAATAATTGAAGAAATTAAAACACAAAACCTCGACTATATCGCAGTAACTGAAGTAAAAAACAGGGTCATGGAGTAGAGGAAGAACAAGTACCAAAGGAATGAAATGTGGGAATAATCATGCCGATATAAAAAAAGGAGACATAAAAGAATGTTCAAATTATAGAGGAATAATACTAGCAAACATCATAGGAAAAGTATTTACAAGAATATTAGAAAAAAGACTCCTAGAGAAACTGGAAACAACATTAGAAGATACACAACATTGGTTTAGAAAAGGAAAAAGCACCCAACGCTTAATATTTGTAATCAGACAACTAAAATAAAAACTAACAAGAAAAAGGAAAGGAAATACGCATATGTTTTATAGATCTTAAAAACGTTTTCGATGGGGTAAGAAGAGAAAATGTATAGCAAAGTCTGGAAAGGAGAGGGCTAGTAACAAGAATAAAATCAGAACCTTCAATGCAGAATCAGCTGAATTCGAAACACAAATTGAATGAAACCAGGGATTCACAGGTATAGCAGTAAACTCCACTCACACAAATTAAGTAATTACGCGGAACGCGGCGTTTCGAGAGCACGTGGGCCCCCATTGTCAACCGTGTTATCGACTGGAGTTTACTGCTATATCTGTGAATTGTACATCCACACAGTCCTTGCAATCGTCATTTGAAACCAGGGATGTGTAATAAGTCCATAAGTCTATACTAATACACGACGCTAGTAAAAAGGTCAAACAAAGAGGAAAGATATGAAAGTAGGAAACTGGAAAAATGAATGCAATTAATGTACAGGAACCAGTGTTTGCAGATGATATGGTATTGATATCAGATTCAGAAAAGACATTACAACAAAATCTGAAGATATACCAAGAAGAAATAAAAAAGATAAACATGGAGATAAACACGATGAAAGCAAGCACAGTGATAATAGCGGTAGAAGAAAAATACATAACATCAGAATCGAAGAAATAACCTTGGAACAAGTGGAAAGATGCTATTACTTAGGAACAAGAAAACAGGAGAATAGAGAAAGAAATAAATGAGAGAATAGGGAAATCCGCAAAAATGTATAATACATTAAGTAATACAAATTTAGATAAAAAAGAAATACCGAAAAAAATAAAGACAGAAGTGTATAAGAGTGGTCAGACCAACATCAGCGTATGGCAGCGAGTCATGGACAACCACGAATAGAATCAAAAGCAAAGTCACAGTCATGGAAGTCAGCTTCTTAAGAAGAATAGAAGGAGTAACAAGAAGAGACAAAATCAGAAACACGGCAATCACCAGTAGCCTAAATATCAAGCCAATGGAAATAATCATAGAGGAGAGACAAATGGGATGGACTTGAACATATACACAGAATGGACGAAGATTGAATACATATGAACATAACAAAGAAGATTTTAGAAGGCAAAACAGAGGGCAAATACAGAATAGGTAGACCCCGAAACATCTGGAAAGGACAAATGTATAGAACATTAGAAAAGAGAAGTATGGCTCAGTATAGGAAACTGTGGAAGACAAAAATAAGAGAATAGTGGTTCAATACCGCAGCGTATAAAGAACGTACGATTAAAAGAATACCTGCTATTTATCGCGTTTCAATCTGCTGTGCAACGAAACGCTCTTTGTATATGCATTCTTCTAGTTAAAAATATTGATTAATCTTTAAAATTATCTTTACACATTTAAAAAATATGTCTAAAAATGCTACGATTATCATTTTTTTCATTACAGTAAACAAATTATATAATTATTGGAATTCCCTATAAAACATGATATTTTCCCTATTAAATGTGAACCTAAAACCATTTAAATTTCTAAGTATGTGATAAATGAATACTATACACTCTAAACTTATTCATATAGTCGGGTATATTATTATTTACTATACTATAAATTTTAAATTGGAAGATTAGAAAATAAATTCACTGTTGAATGTCATGCCATTTATTGTAGTTCAAAATAATTCTCTTTGCCTCTATTTTTAAAACTTTAACTATTTATCAGAAACAAAACAGTAAGTATAACCTTCAAACGCAGGTCTGTGATAGTTTTATGGATTAGTGTCCTTTTATGTATAGTTAGTCCTAATTTATCAAAAGAAAAAATTCAACTTCCTTTACGATATAAGTAACATTACTTCTGAAAGATAATTTATTATAAACAGATGTCTAAATACTTTATTTCAGATGCAAATTTAACAGCGGTATTGAGAAGCACAATTTTCTTATTCAACACGGATGCCGTATTATTAATCACCGATTTGTTTTGCTTGTAATTAATTCGAAACATCCTCAAGTTCGCGATTGATCATCTTTATATACGATTACGTTCACGTTACTGTTTGCGACGTGCATTAATGTAGTATCGAAAGGGATTAATTTTAAAAGTATTAATTATATTGGTAATCAGGAATATAAACAAAAAACAGTGGCAGCTCTAATAAGATTACAAATTTAAAACGTGATATAATCTTGCAGTAGGTATACCCACAATAACTGGCAAAATTTGGTTTCAAACGCTAACTAATTATATTCTTTAAAAAGTAAGACTTCACTTTCGCTATTTACAGCCTGATCCTATAATCAGGCGTATGCTAGATCTGATTCTTTCTAATTCGATTTGCGATGTTTCTGTCAAATTTGACGACCTTGCTTTTCAATAATATACAACTTCTTCTAAATTTTGCCAAGACTTTTTTATTCGTGCATGTTCAATAATACTAATCTTTGGTAGCGTACTACCGTGCAGATGTTCGTATGGTCCCCTTCACTAGGGCTTTCTTCAATCTTCTATCTGATATTCCCGCATTCTTGTTTTATTCGGATTTTGGCGAGTCTGTGGTAGTTGATCCTTTCTTTAACCAACGCTTCGCTAACTTTCGTAGCAATTCTTTTTTGGCCCAGTTGCTTGAAACTGGGAGTGTAATCATTAAAAAAAATAATCTGTATGAAGTTTTTATGCAAATTATTGACAAACAATATCTCCTCTGTACTCGAACTCATATCCTTGCTTCAATGTATATACTTTCTCGAATTGGCAATGGTGGATGGGGGTATCTCTACGGATGTCGTCCGTCCTGAGCTTCTACCAAGTGATACAGATACTACTTACGTGTTTGGCATACACGCTGCGGCATGCGCATAAGCTTTACATTGACATATGCTTGCTTATCTCTATATATTTATGAATGACGCAACTACTGACACTTATACACGCATGTCCACATCCATTCACAATCACTCACGTTCATACGCGTATTATATGCATATACACATGCAAGCACTTATATACACACTTATCTACATTTATGATTTACACAATTACTAACAGTTATCTTATTGTCGTTATTGTCATCGTTATCGTTACCGTCATCATTATCATCATCGTTATCGTTATCGTTTCGTTACTGCTATCTTTGCCGTTACCGTTATCGTTACCTTTACCGTTACCGTTATCGTTATGAATACCGTTATCGCTATTATTATTATATTTTTTGTTTTGGATTAATATATTTTTGTGGCTCGAAGGTTTAACATTTTATGCTTTTCTTTATAAAGAAAGACTAGTAATATAAAGCGAAACTTTAAATACAAGAACCAATAAAAGAAAATTTATGAAACTTTAGCATAATGTGCTATAGTATATAAAATCACATATGAGGGTGACATGAAATGTTTCCGGAATCGGCAAGAGATGGTGCAGGAAGGTTGAAGTGAATTCATTGGTCAGCAAGGGCAACTTTCTTTATGGCAACTGTCGAAATGTTAGTCGTCTCTTGTCAATAGTTGTTGTTTAAGAGCGTGTTTTGTTTAGCAACGCAGACGGTTTAAAAATAAAAATAAAATCGAATTTCCTGCAGTGATAAAACACTTCTGGATGTCTGGGAAAACGCCCAAAGAAATTCGAAATATTTTGCTAGAGGTTCATGGAGGATGTACTCCATCATTTTCGGTCGTCAGCTTTTAGGATGAGCGAGTTCAAACGTGGTCGCACAAGCACAAGTGACGCCCAAAAACCGCTACCAACGATGAAATGGTTGACAAGAGAGATAGCAGAGACAACAGGCATCTCAGAAGAACGCATTGGCCATATCCTACACGAAATTTTGGGTATGAAAAGGCTTTCGGCGCGGTACTGCGTTTGCTCACACCGGAGCAAAAGCAAAATCGGGTGACCGTTTTGGAGGACTGTCTGGCCAGGATCCAATGCAACTCAAGGGATTTCTTTATGCGTTTCGTGAATGAGACTTAAATCCACCACAATATAACGGAGACCAAGGAATAGTTGAACCAGTGTACATTTTTCAGAGCGAATCGGCTCCGAAGAAAGCAAACGCCGTTCCATCGGCCGGAAAGGTCATGGCAACCATTTTGTGGAATTCCCAAGATGTGATCCTCATCGACTATTTGCAGAAGGGTAGGACGATCACGGGGCAATACTACAGCGATTTATTGACCCGATTCGATGTAGCATTAAAGGAGAAACGGCCCCGTTTGTAGCGGAAAAAGGTGCTTTCCACCACGACAATTCACCGGCTCATTCATCCCGCATCGTCGTGCCCAAATTGAATGAGTTGCGCTACGAATTACTCTCTCATCCTCCATATTCACCGGGCCTAGCCCGCAGTGACCTATTCCCTTGATCTTCGAGGAGACTACATCGAGAAATAAAAATAAAAAAGCACACCAATACCATGTTTTTCTTGTCGATTCCGGAAACATTTCAGGTCGCCTTCGTACATGTTTTAATAAACCTGTGTTTAATGGAATTGGGAATCTTTATATAACCAGTATCGAAAAAATCGGGAAAATCAGGTATGGTAGTATGCAAACTCTTGTCCTCAAGCTATAAAAGTTTTCGTTTGCCTGAGGCAATCTTTTATGTGTTGCGATGGTCAATACGAAAATTAACACCCTAATAATTTCGTTAAATAGTGTATATATGATTTTAATACAATATAGTGCTCGTGAAGAGGCTTATGCAAATGAATTCTTGAATGAATATGCAGATATGCCCTT
The DNA here is from genome assembly GCA_023509865.1 of Trypoxylus dichotomus. Classification (NCBI taxonomy): domain Eukaryota; kingdom Metazoa; phylum Arthropoda; class Insecta; order Coleoptera; family Scarabaeidae; genus Trypoxylus; species Trypoxylus dichotomus. The sequence continues at coordinate 49,760,973 of CM042078.1, forward strand.
TTGAATTAATACGACAGACTACTCCTTCAATTATTTTAATGTTACTTTACAAAATATAAGTTAACATTCTGCTCTAATGTACGTGTTTTTCTTTTAGTAAACGGTTTGTTACTTAGAGTATCTTATACATATATACTAAGCAGGAATGTGGTACAATACGTGCATATGCTTTAAGTTGATAAAAACTAAGAGATATGTGTAATTTCAAATGAATTTTGCACAGTCAATACAATTTGTGGTAATTTACTAATTTTTATGTTGCAATACCATTACGGCGTTTTAAATATCTTCTAACCAAAGAAAAACATATTTGTCTATTCAGGATATACTAGTTTATTGACGTTTTCATTGATTTTCGTAATAACACATACTATTTGTTTATTCGGACGTATGTTTGTGTACAAGCATGTGGTGAGATTTGGTTCTAAATAATATTAGTATGTGTTTAGATTATTGCATAACTCAATTCTCTTCAATACCAAGACCATTTATAAAAAGAATCTTTTCATAAAATCTACATATGAAATGTATTTCACACTGGAAGTTAAATACCAAAAGAAATTCAATATAGTCTTTGAAATTCTTTTGATATTCGATTCAGACTGTCAACAGAGCAAAGTAGTTCGATAGATTTGTCGTGATACATCATGAAAACAAATGAAATTATAATCATGACTGATGCATTATTTGCCTCGTATGTAATACAAATATGTGGTTAGATATGGATCTAAATAATTTTTCATTTGCGTCCAGACTAACATGTCCTTTGTAATTTAATTCTTTTTAACAACAAAATTATACCAAAAAAATCTTTGTGTAGCATAGTATCGAGTGATAACACTGTGTAAAATGCCTTGCGTACCGACAGCCTTAAATACAAATATCTCTTAAAATGTTTTCAATACTTGAATTGTGGATCAGTTGTACTGGAAGCTATAAAACAAATGAGGTTTTAATTATCCACAATAGCATTGCCTCCTGACTTTCTCCTAGCCCTATAAGCACATACTTAGAATTATAGGGAAAATACGGATATTTGTAGCATTGCTCATGACCGTCATAAAGTGTAATCCTTCATTATTCATATTAACCGCAAAATGAATTTCCTTTTGCTTACAAAAAATTCTATTGTTTTGCTTTTCTTCAAATTTCCATAATTCACATAACGATCTTATTTGAAATTGACTACCTACAATTTACATGACAGTCATCATAAAGTAATTTTCAGAAACGGTTTTACCCTTACACAGAATTCATAACTGCTGCATTAGATCATCTTGTCATTTCATTCGAATAATTAAAAGCTGACCTCAGCAACGTAGTATTAGGTATCGTAACGCCGAAATCGTAATTTAAATATGTACTGATTAAAATGATGGAAAGATTTAGGTTTTCAGTAAGTCATATTAAAAAGTACGTGCACAATTTAAAAAGTTCTATGGTCTTCTATGGTTCTATTGAGTTTATAATATGTTAGACACAGTAGATATGTGTATCACAACTGCGAATAATTTTGTGATAATTAACATAAAATATAGAAAATAAATTATAAAGATTTGTAACAAAATTGATAGTAATTTTACTATTAACATCCAGTAGAATTACGTATCAAATTTACAATGACAAGTTATGTACATTTTAATTTGCTGATTTTCTAAGGTAAAATTACCATGGGGTTCGACTGTTTTTAAGATTGAAAAAAACTATAATAATTTTCCGGGAAAATCAGGGTAATATTCCTCCAAAGTATTGAATATTCATTGACAACTTGAAATACTACAGACGCTATAGTATCTAATTTATAATGTAATATTGCCTTCATAGCAAAGGATGATTATGAAATGCTGTTATTTTTTATGTGCATTATATTTTTACTTTTGTGGTGGGAGCTCGGTTTCTCAGGCCCTCAAAACATGCTGAGTTAATGCAATCAAAAGAATTGCTTTAGCGAAGAGCATAGTCAGCTGGTGTAAAAGGTATATACCGGTTAGCGTTACTTATTTACCCAAAGTAAAGCAGTATTTTATCTAATTAACAATTTCAATTAAAATTTTAATTGTTAGTTGTCATTAATTAATACCATTTAAATAAGGTCTATTGTCACACAAAGAAGAAATTAAGAACAAGGAAAAGAAGTCTAAATTATTATCATACATTATAAAACAATAGAGAAAAAAATAGGGTGAACGCAAAGACAAAAGGAGGAAGAAAAAGGAAAAATAAGTAAAGGGAAAAGTAGGATGAAGAAAAAGGAGATGAAAAGGAAGTAGTTAGAGCAACGAAAGAGAAACAAGATGACTGGAAAGAGAAAAAGAGGAGAGGACTATAGAGAAAGCAAAGAGGATTGGCTATACAATTTCAATTATCTTTTAAATGCAATTGAAAACTTAATTAATATTAATTGCAAGGTACAGTTAAAGTGTTAGTTGCAATTCATTTTAATTGCACATGACAATCAAACGGTTAGTTGCGATTAGATGTTACCAATGGTTTTTAGCTGTATTGAGATAATTTTACATGTAATTTGCAGTAAACACAATATTCATATGTCATGCGTATTCTTGATTGGATTTGTTATTTGGAAATACTTATTGCCGTAGTAATGTTCGATGCGGGGTAACGAATTCTTATTGGGCGACATTAAGCATATGAACAAGAAAGCCGGTAAGTTGCGTTGGTAGTGGATGATTACGTGAACTTATGGTGTAGTGGTCTAGTCCTGAGGACAAGCAAGTAACATATGATTATACTAGAATATATTTGTTTGTAATAACCCAGTTTTAGTCATAAATAATACGCAAACATGCATGATGCTTCAAACGAAGCCTTAAGTTTATCCACACGGTAAAGTAAACATCATATGGAGTTTGGAAGCAGGTGATAGATAAAGAAACAACATGTATGGATGAAATGTAAATTAAAACAAGGGAATATTTTGTAGCGTTCAATGAATGCGGTTTATGTGTAATATGCAGTTTTAGAGTGACTCTTTTTTGCTTACTTGAAAAAATGTACATAGTTCGATATATATATGTAGTCATTGTAGTTACTGCAGGTTTGTAACTGAAAAGGTAGCATTTATATGAAAAAGTAATATACATTCTTTGCTTAATCCAACATATTATAGTAAACTGTTCTTGCAGTGATATTTGGAGTTAGACCTGTATGAAGTATTTATTCGGACCAATTTGCTTGTGGATATATATTTTAATGTTTTGTTGAGACATGAACCACTTCTACATTATATAAATAAAGAGAAGCCTGTTTGATGAAGTCGTATTAATATTTTAAGTTTACTAGCCTTAGCAGAGATGTTTTAGTTACTAGATACTGCTGTTGGATAGCCATGAAATGCTCTGTAATGATAAAAAGTATTATGTATTAATTATCAATGATTTTTCTAAATTTTACTAATTCCAGATATTTTCTCGTCACTGTTTGGTGCACGTCGTTATTTTTATTATGGTTGATGTTATAAGTTGGAGGCAAAGTACCGTTAGTACCCCCTCTTCTTGGAATTTTAACACAGATATTCAATGTGTACAGATTTCTTTCTAAACTTATAATTCACAATTTTCATGTTAAAAAAAAGAGTCACTTCACCAACACCTGCAGAGGAGACGTAAACTTTACTATGGCTTATTATATATATCGCTTTTCGTATACATGTTTTTATGTAAATAAATATTTCCAAAATCATTTTTAAAAGACGTTTAATATACTGTACTCACACATTTCAATCACTTTGCATAAATATGTATTATTATGAAATTATATCTCATAATCTTCCAAATTTCTCGTACAACGGAAGGATGGCACGACTGGCAGCATTTACCTATATAATTTCACTCATATCAAGCATGTGTCTACTGTGTGGCCTACTATATAGGCAAACAAATGTGTTACTATGGATATAGACAAACATCGTGTCAAAGTCACACATATTGACATCGTCTCTCCTGAGAATAATGAGTTATTTTTTCATATAACTCTTTAATTTACAAAGATCTTCGAATATATCCAGTCATAAAGTGTATCAGCTGATACTACAAAAAAAAAGATCCGGGTACATTTATTGGAAGACCAGTACACGTAAAAGGCGAGAAATCACGTGCGAGTGAGTACGATTTCAAAAATTAAAGACGCATATTAATTAGAATATTTAAAAATTTAGCTAGACAGGGATTGCCTTAGGTTTTCTGTAAAAAAAGATATTTTCTCAAAAAAGCGGTATATATATATATATTAATTTGTTGATATATTTATTGTTACAACCTTACTTTTGGTTATTTTAATTAGAAAACATTATAATTTAATTTAAAAACAAAAAGAACAAAATTTAAATCAAAGAACCTATTTAAAAAAGTTAAACCGCCTAAGATTTTCCACCAGTTTGCATATTGATACAGCGTTGAAACTTATACATATTTCTGGCACATTCTGGCTATTCATCAGTGTGAATGTTGAAAGATTGCAAAGTGGGCTTTGCTTTCTTATAGCTATATCGTTGTCAATTATAATAAAACTCATGTTTTATAAAAGTTTACACAAACTTCATTTAAATGGATCCTAATTAGTAGTGGTCGTTTTCTTGAAATCAGGCGAATTCGCCAAAATTTGCAAGCCTTGGGACATGGCTTGCAAGCAGTTTGAATTTCTTAACCAGTTCTTTTTCTGTAGCTGATGAAAATATACTTGGAAATTCCCTCTTACCTTTGTTATTCTTAGGAATTTACGTTTGTCAGTATAGATTTAAGTAGTGTTCTTACTGTTTTAGCTTGTAAAATGAAAACGAAAGACATCTTTGCAATAAAATTACATGTTCATTTAATATTCTTTCTGAAAACCACATGGTCACTAAATTTACGGATGTCAATTACAAATTCATTAAATTTGCACCTAAAAATTATTTACTCGTTAAACTTGCGTATGAAAATTACATGTTCATTAAATTTACGTCTGAAAATTACATAAACGTTAAATATTATAATAGATTTCCACAGCACCATTAATTTTCCATGTAGTGTGGATTATGTCAGTGTCCACTACTCTGATATAAAAGGAATCATAAAGTACTGTCATTTCAAAAGGCAATCAAGATGTCATCTATACGTTAAATGTGTAAGCCATTTAGGAAATTGATGAATTAATGAAAAATCAATGTCTTCATTATATGTTAGTGAGAATGGTTTGTAGATTTCCCATATACCATTGCATTACAAATAGAAATAAGTTATTTTTTCTTATTTTAGTGAAAATAATTATGAAGCACTTATATTCTTATTAGGAATTGCTCAAATCTTATGCCAACGTATATTATCCACAACGAAAGAAAAAGATATAGGTTGAAAACCAATCACATAATTTATTGTCCCCCCAAAACAAATCTTCGATCATTAGTGGTACTGCTGTAACGGATCTCAGATCTCCTAATTTGCGGATATGATCTGATTATTGGTAGCGGACGATTCAAATGTATCGCGGATCGGGGATTGGTTGTATATCTTCTTTGATATAACCGAATTATAAATTTTATACAAACGTATATATGTATATATATGCATGTAGTACATACATGTGTTTGTGTTGAGTGCGGTTTATATACCTGAGTTCTGTTGGCCCAATGTATCAGTCTGTTGCCAGATCCGAATGTGTTAGTTTCGTGAAAGCGAGCGCGCGTTGCAAAACGTCGCGATTACCCGAACGAAAGTTTTTCGACTTCTACGGCGGCTGTTGAATGTATTGAATGAGTGTCGGCTGTTTTTACAAGTTCTTCTAGTTTGTTAATTAAGACTTATTTTGAGGATCAGTGAGTAGAAAATTTCTTTTTTTACATTATATTAATATTATTCTTTTTAATTTACACAAGCGCGATTAATTTATAACAGCGTGACATGATATAATGTGAATGCTCTATAAATAAATACACGTACTTAGTGTACGGCAACTTCCATCTGGTCTATTTTCTTTTCAAAAAAAAAAAATTCTTCGTAAGAAAGTGTAAATAAATTATAAAATATTATAAGCAACATTATTTAAATATTTACATCGCGAGGAGGTGTTTATTTTTTACTTACGTTACGTGAATAGCAAAATATTTCGCGATATTTACAACAACAATCAACACCGCGAGGTTTCTGCAATATGCCTTCAATTTTGAACACATTTTCATGTCTGCTTGTACTTATATTCGAATGCCAAAAATACTTTAAATGTATGTGTAAGATTTAATTATACTTTACGTACGTATTTATTACGTTTTTACGTAAATTTGTATCTTGTATCAAGACTACTAAGAATATATTTAGATTGAAGTGTTATATTTACATAGTTTATCTCAATTTATACTTCCCATCGATCATTTTTAGCGCAACACTTTGATATCATTGTTATTTTATCTTTAAAATAATATTTTCAGAGTTCGTATTTGTACATATCTTTCGTTTTTATTCGAAATGATTTAATTAACCGTTTAGTATTCAGAAATCTAATATATTAAGAATACTTGTGGTGTTATATTTATAAGTAGATTAAATACCTGAAAGTGTGATCATTTGCATGTAATATTATGTTATGGCGTACAAACCTTCGTAGTAACAATGTTGCGCATGTATGCTATAGTGTGAATATGAACTCATCACATTGTTAATTGAATTTTCAATATGTTAAATTTAAGTAAAGTACTATCCTTATTAATTATAAAAACGTTAGAAACACTATTTTGCATTTTTGCGACTTAGGCTTATTTTTCTAAATTTATATCAAGTATAAATATGTACAATACATTTTATTATTGCCCGAATCGTGCATTTTTCTTTAATTTGTTCGTATATAGTTCGTAAAGCAGCAATTGCAAAGATTGGTCAATGTATGTGGATGACAATCGTGAGTCCTGGACAAGTTATTAACGAATGCTCTGATAACAGTCCGCCACATTCGCACTCGGTATAACCATTCAAGGATATTAAGAAGGAATGTAATTAATTTCCTATTTACTATTTCAAGTATCAAATCAATAAGATTTTGATATCATCTGTAAATGCAGCGTTACATATTTGCGGTAGGTCCAAATTTGGCATTGTAATCATTTTCTTCGTTATTTCTTCCTCTTCCTATTCGATTGTGAAACTAGAAATGCAGAGGATATTATGTACTAGAAAATACTATATAGAATAAGTCGGCATATACATCATATAATATATATATAAAAGTTTGGAGGCAGCAACGGATTTTACAAAAAGACACAGATACAGTAACATTTTATTGTGATTATTAATTTATATAACATAAGCGACTGCCGTTAAATAAAAGTAAATTAATTCAAACAATAGTATTTATGTATTATTTAGTCCGTAAATTTATTTTCGTCAATATGACCTCGTTTGGGTTTGATGCACAAATGTTAGGCATTCTTCGAAGTAATTTTTTGAAACAATCCGCTCGAATTTGTTGCCATGCGTTCTGTAAATATTCTCAAAGATGTTGGGTGTTCTGAGGTTGTTGCTGTCTAGCCCTTCGATCAAGTTAATCCCATTAGAGCTCCGTGGGGAACAAATCCGGATTTCAGTTAATTTTTTGTTATCTTTTCCTCTAAAAAGTTTTTACAGATTCGACCCGTATGTTTGGGGTCATTGTCTTGCTGGAATACAAACGGCTCACCAACAAAGACGGCTTCTACACGGAATAGCATGATTTTGCAAAAATATTAAAACTTCTTTCCGCATTATATCACTAATTTTCACTAAATCACCCGTAGTGGTTTCAGCAAAGCAATCCCAAACGATAACACTGCCACTTATGTCTTTGACGGGCGACACTGAACAGGCCTAGCTCTTTCCCCTGATTGTCGACAAAGAAAAACAATCTCTTGCGTACCAAATAACTGAAATTTGGACTCATCGGTCTAAGACTGCGGTTCAATCATCCAGTAACCAGTTTATTGCGTCGTCTTTTGACGGTGGTACCAGAAACATTTGTTGGTCCTTGTGTATTAACGCGCGTTGCGATATCCAGTGCCCTTAGACGTTGATGTCGTTTCGAAGTCGTTACTATCTTAAGCTCTAGAAGTCACCCGTGGCCGCCCACTTGGTCTTCTATCAAGATTTTGCCCTGTCTCTCTTCTCTGGACCAATGTGTAATGCACACCTTTCGCTGAAATCCGTAACCATAGAGCAATTTCTCTCTCGGTATATCCTTCATCGCGAAGAGTTGTTCTACACTCAACTGTTTGCACTTTGGTACTTTTACTCTTAGTACTTTATCAAATTGTTACAATTGCGCATTGATTTCGAAAAACTAATTCCGCATAGGAAAACGATACGACACGAAAGGTTTAATACCTTTACAACATACACTAAACAATTACCGAAGTAGTACTAAACCGTTTGACAGGGAATAATCTCCGTTAAGCAATAGTTGTATTCCTAGAAAATAGCATTAAAATGTATTCAGCTGAAATTAGCACTTAAGTGTCTGGACTTTACGGATTATGTGTAATAATTTTTTTTATTTGCATAAAATAACTTACAATTTCACGATATGCCTATCAGTTGTATTATTTTAAAAGAATTTCACGTTACTTCCTAACTTATGGACGGTAGTGTATATAGATATGCATTGTAAAATGTATTCCGTATTTTTCTATCTCAGGCACACAAATCCCAACTCCAAAAAACCTCAATTTTATTCTAATCACATTTTTGATGCATTTTATTTGATAACACGTAAATGTAAATTAATCGAACGTAAACGTGGTATTATTTTGTCAAGTGTCAAGACTATCTTTGTTGTCAATGTGAAAATTACATAAAATTAGCCATGATATGTCTATAGAAAATAATTGGATGGAAACGTCATCTACTCTTATTTTTTTCTAATTGAACTGTAATTAGTAAGTATAATAACGTTACAAGAGTTGTTTGCCAGTGATATACACATATGTGTATGGTGGTGACATCATGTTTTATGGAATGTATAAGGAAGAAGCTTTTTTATTAATAAATAGTTTTAGCTATAGTCTTTCGTTTTCTTTTAATGATCATATAATCATATAATAAATAATGAGGGGGATATACTGTAGTTTATTAAATATGCCACTAAATATATAGATAGAGTGAATATCCAGTAAAATTTGGTGATTAGGTATTGAGATTAGAACTGTACAGTATTTTAACACAGAAATAATTAAATAAAAATAACTAGACATTTTAAAATGTCTAATGCTTTGATTATATACATAATGTTTATAAAGTAATTGACAAATGTTGTCAATAAATGTGCTGTTGTCCTTCACATATTTCATTACTCGTGGTTGTAGTGTGATTTTCCAAGCGTGATAGTGGAACATCGAGATCCAATTGATTTATACGCTTTATTGATAAGTTGATAAGTTTGAAATGCTTTACAATAAAAATAGGCGGTAGAGAGTTCTTTTATTTCTCTTGATATTCCTCTTCTTATTGAAGTATCTTCCATGCCCTTGTTACGTTTACAATGTTAGCCTTATACACCACTATCCATTTTCAATAGAAGAAGAGTAGTTAGGTTTCGAAAATAGAGTAATAAATATAGAGAGAATCTTGTGACATACAATGTAAAGATATTGTAATATTTCTATAGTTGCCAAAACAAACCTAAGCTTGAAATATAATAAACTAGAATATTGATTTCTTCTTTTCGAACGGTTTTCATATTCATTATTTCCTTGTTTTGAAGAACGATATTGATTTTCTTCATCAAGTTGTTCTTCGTCCATTATAACCAGTAAATCAAAAGAATTTGGAAGCCGACTGTTATTTTTCTTTCCCATCCTTTTGTTAATTTGATTAAGGTGAACTATTATAAAGTGACTGCAATGCATGTAAATGTAAGTAAGTAGTAGGTATATTCAGTGATTTTGCAATTAGAACTCGCTCAAAATGCCGGTTACAAAACGTGAAAATAATTATAAGTGGTAATCGATTGTATGTCAAAATGTTCTTACTGTGCAAGTGAAATTCCAAATTTCTAAAGCTGTAATAGGAAATGGTTATTAAGTACGGAAGAAGATAATATTGCTACCTTTACGAAAGAACCCTCGTTTTCTCACATGGAAACATATTACACGAAGCATTATAAAAATACATTGATAATATCAATTTATAGTCATTAATTCTTTGATAAAGTGTTTCTTATATATGAGAAATGTCACCATTTATAATGTTTTCTCTCAGTTTAAAAGGAGTATGGTTGCTTTTTTCTCTTTTTATAACGCTGAAAAGTAGTACTGATTGGTATACCGATAGAATCGAAGGGAGAATATTGGGAAAACTCCCGCGCAGTTCAATAATTTCTCAAATTTTTACGGCCATTTTTCATTATCGGGTCTCTCCTAAATTTTCACTAAATTTTCTGTGCCTGACGTTTCGCGAACAACTGCGGTTCGCATTCTCAAAGGTACTATGCGCGCAGTACCGTTGGCCATGTACTGCGCGCATCCGTACACGGGCACAATGGCTTAGTGAAGGGGATATTAATTATAAGCATATTTAAGGTAGAAACAACTTCCATGAAGCTCAGTATCTTTGAGAATGGGAACTGTCAGGTAGGGAAAATTTAGCGGCACGGCAGAACGCGACAACTGTTACGAAAATCCCATACAGTTCTTTAACCCTTGGAATTTAATTTAATTCTTCATAAGAAAGGCACAGTTACGATGGAGGCGTGTATTTATATATTCTAGACAGCATTTCATTAACCGCGTTCCTGATATCTGCGCTTCCGCTCACAGATTTCCTCAGATATCGCAGATCATTTAGTAATCTTGTTACTTTAAAGTTATTATTAGAGCTGGGAATTGCATCTGTGCATAAAAGGCAAGCGCAAATAAAATAAAACAATACCAAGTAATTAAATAATAATAAGCATCTGGTTATACATAATAATTTCTAAAACACTTATCCTCTTAAACAGCGCCACCAGATGGATGAGCTTCGTTATATATTAGCAACTTTTGGTGTATTTCTCTAGTTGTAGCAAGTAATGGTCCCAGTGAACAGAAAGTGTCTTTATATGAAGAAATCTTGGTATGCAATGTTGGCATAACTAAAGTAATCTACACATATTTCTGCCTAGTGAAATGTAATTTTTAAGCATTGCCAAACTGTCACAAGACTAGCATTTTTTGCGTCACTTAAATTATGCATCTGCGCGTGTGCGGTGTCCAGTGTCACCTCTGCTAATAACAACGATTGATTTTGCAACTTTTTTATTGCCCCCTCCAGTTCTTTGCAACTGTTTTAAGCTTCTTAAATTTGACTTTCTTCGATGGCAGTCGCCTCTTTTGGACAAAAGCTTAACACTACAAATTTTATTCTGTGGAAGTGCTCGAAATAATGAAATGCCGCCTTTGTTCCGCAAAGAGTAAGAATCGGCTCTGGCGGTTCGAGGATGCCAGAACACTATAAAATTATCGAATGCGTTATGGAGATATTAGTAATATTGCTTTTGTAGATTATTTTAAGTTTGGATATTTTCGAATTGCTTCGACCACAAGATGTAGCCTTTGAAGTTTACACGTAATATTTAATCAGTTATGAGTGTGGCCACACACTTGCTTAAGACGACGGCAAATATAACGCACCATCAGTCGCAAACATCGACACTTGCCTTTGTGAAAGGTTACGTTCGTCTAATGCATTCAGCATTACCCTCGTAATTGCTTCGGCAATACATATCAATAATAATAAATACATAAAATAATAATAATAATTAAATAAAATAAACATATCAATTTACTAGCTACTATCTATGAATAAGGTAATTGCAGAAGTTTCAGTGCATACATTATCACATTAATAACACGATATTTTCACAACGATTGCAAGGACTATGTGGTTCTACAATTCATAGTTACATCGATTTACCGAGTGTCGGCAATTCGGTAACAACGAGACTCCATGTTCTCTTGAAATGCTGCGTTCCGAATAAATTATTATGTGGTGTGGGGTTTACTGCGACACTTGCGAATGATATCCATTATTTCATCCGCATGTAACCACAACTTTTTATTGTGAAATTTAGTCACATTGTTTTGGGTTTGTCTTCGCATGCACAGCACATACAGCTGCTAAAGTGCTAAAATGATGGTTAGTAAAGAAAAATATGTAACTCATGTCATAAAGACATTTTGATTTTTTTAAGATCCTTTTATTCTTCAAAATCATACGGTACGCATTGCTCTTTTTATTTAATCAATCAAATCAAAAGGAAAAGGCTGTTGAAAGTCATCCTTTACTGGTAGAAACATATGGTGAACACGCTCCATCGATTAGAACATGGTTTCGACAATTAAAAGTGGTGATTTCAATGTGAAAGACAGTGAGCGCTTTGGTAGATCACACAGGAATGCGAAAGCGAGCAATTGCAGTAGTTATTGGAAGCATGTGCCACAAGAAACAATCAGCAGACGTTTACGAGCAATAGGGAACATCAATAAAGTCGGCAAATGGGTCCCACACGATTTGAATCAACGTCAAATAGCAAATCGCAGTCATCTGTGAAATGCTGCTTTAACGCCGCGAAAGGAAATCATTTTTGTATCGAATTCTGGCGGGTGACGAGAAATGAATTTATTTTGAAAACTTGAAGCGGAAAAATTCTACGTAGCGAAGCCGGTTCTTCAACATCAAGGCCAAATCGCTTCGGCAAGAAGACCACGCTTTATGTCTGGTGGGATCAGGGCGGTATTTTATGTTATGAATTCTTGAAACTCGGCAAAACCGTTAATACACAAAGCTATCGTCAACAAATGATTAATTTAAACCATGCATTAATCGAAAGACGGCCGGAATGGGCCAGAAGGCAAAGTGATTTTGTTATACGAGAATGCGCCGCCTTACACAGCAAAACTGGTGGAAAACACGTTGCAATCGCTTGGATAGGACATCCTTCCGCACCTGTCGTACTCGCCAGACCTGGCACCATCTGACTATTACCTCTTTGAATTAATGGGATACGTACTGCAGATCAGCAATTTTGCAAGTTGGAAAATGGCTTGACGAATGTTTTTCTGGCATGATATCCATAAATTACCTGAAAGATGGGTGAAGTGTGTAGAAGCTGATTGGCAATATTTTGGATAAAAGTGTTCCGTGGTTCCGAAAAAAGCTTATGTATATACCTGGTGTATCCTTTTTTGAAAACAGTTGTATTTGTCTTTAATTCTCTATACATTTGTAGCTATTTATCCTGTAAGTGGCTAGTTACTGTTGGGCAATAAAGATTACTGTTATTATATGTGCAGAAATTATTGTTAATACTGTGCAAATTATATAAAATTACTATTTTCTTTCTGTACACAATAAAAATATGTATCTTGGAGGTATTTCACAATTTTAATAGACTATCAATTGCGCTTATACTTTAATAACAATAACTATTAGTTAAATGATCGGCGCCGACAATTACTGTCCGTTACAACACGGCTTTAGGCGAGTATTTAAACCAGCATGATAAACTGCTAGTTATTCATGATATGGAAATTGAAACTATTAAAAATAACCTAGAAAAATAATACGTAGATAAGAAGAAATCTTCATTCGAAGCACTTACACACACATATCAACATATCTTATTTGTTATTTTTTGTGTAAATATTCATAAGTACATTATAAACAAGTTGAGTAATTTAATAACACAAGCAAATTTTTAATCAATGCCACTATTTAACATAAACCAAATAAATCGCATTAGCAAACAAATAAATTCCCAGTTAAGTATCGGTAGTGGCGCTTTAGATTTTATAAGCGAACAAGTGCGCCTATAATTAGATCTTATTCAGAAAGCTATTCTACGGCTTATTAACTTTTTCGTTTTTCTTATATTGCGCTGCGGCACCTCTCCTTAATAATCCGAAATCCAAAACAGGTCAGCACGTGTCAGAGAGCTTTAGGCGGCGTTGTTACTTAATGCACGAAGCTTGTCGAGTCTTAATTATTTTCCCATCAGAAAAATACAAAAGATTAATTGCAGATCAAAAGCGTGCATTACGCAACAATACTGTAATTATTTCTGACTTCATATACCACGATTTCACGGTAATTTTTAGCATGTGCCGCGGGAGTTACTTGTATACAAAATCCGAAATATACACTACTGGTAAAGATCATTTAAGTAATTAATTCGAAATAATTCCTATCCCGTTGTTTTTTTATAGATACTTTCTATTTCATTACACACAATCTTGAACCTTTCATCTAGAGTGTGGGACTAAAACTTATACACACAATCACTTAAAAATAAATCATTGTAATACAAATATATGTATGCAGTGTATTTATTAGTTGAATAATAAACAATAATGAAAACTGAAAACAAAAATATTTTGTTGCATAGATAACGGTAAATTTGTAAGAAAAAAATATGCTGAAATGAATACGTAGGCTTGCACGGCCAGAATTAGTAATAAACGAGCTACTTGCGGAATTGTACCGTGTCATGATGAGATAATTATGACACGGTCCAATTCCGGAAGTAGTTCGTTTATTATTAAAAAATATGGTGGATAAAAGTTTAAATACAATATATCTTTTGGCTAATTTTAATTAAATTGAAAAACGTAAACTTAAATTAATATATAGTTGATCAGCCCCGATCTTCAATAACTGCCCATAGACAAGGTGGCATAAAGAGCACTAAATTTTCTGTTTCGAATATCGTGGTTTCTGATTAGGCCTTCGTTGGAACTTCCTTAACAGATTCCTTGCTTTTGAAATGGTATGATCAATTTTTCCAGTGCTCCATTGGATTTAAGTTTGGAAGGACTACAGAGCTGATGTGGAGCATAATACAGTAACCAATCCTTCACGAAACGCGCGGTATGCTTGGTGTCGTCTTGTTGGAATATCCATTCTCTTCCCAGACCCAATTTATCCACAGAAGGCTGCAAATATTCCTCCAATATACTTTTATATAGATGTCTCCCCATTATACTATCGAAAAAATCTAATTGCCCTAATTCACCTCCTTGAATCGCCCCCCGAACCATCACATTTTCGCCACCACCTTTAACGGTATAAGTATTAAATTTTTGGTTTGAAGTGCTCTGCCGGACTTGCTCCAAATTTTTGCGCGACCATCGTTGCCAACAATATTAAATTTAGGTTCATCTGTAAATAGAACTCTTCTCTCTGAAAGTCCTCAACCTTATCCTTATATTTGTTTGCAAATGCTAGGCGAAGCTGTCGATTTTGGTCAGAAATAAGAGGTCTCTTACGTTGAACTCAGATTCGATAGCCCTTATCTCATAAAGCTCTTTGTACAGTTTTCGGGTGAATATGTTTGCCTGTAATATTACCGGCGCACTTATTTTTGAATTTTTACTCACTTCCCTTAAGATAAGGCTAACATCTCGGCGAGAAAGTTTCTTGAGTCGTCCAGTTCTGGGCCTATTTTCCACTGTTTTGTTAGTTTTCTTATAATATTTCGCACACTTGTCAATGACAAATTCAAAGCTTTGCCTATATTTTGTAAGATTGCCTATATTCGGTAGGAGAATCCTTCTTGAGACTTTTTAATAATTAATTTTTTTACACCAACTCTATTTTTAGTCTCTATTTGCTTTCCTTTGTCCATTATTTTCTTTATCAGTCTACCGAAATGAAATCAGGATTAATACTGAATAAAAATGCGTAAGTGACTAAATCAGCAAATAGAACCGATATTTCTTTCGGAAAAACCCCAAGAAAAGTTGCAACATAACTATTTTTTTATTATTTTGCATTGAATTTAAACTTTAGTTCAACGTATTTTTATTATTTCTAGTGAATTCACTGGTATCTGCGCAATAAAATAAGTTTTTTAAGCATTTGTTACTGCTTATTATTTATCTATATAAATAAACTGGATACTTATATTTGGGTTAAAAAGCTCTATTTTCATTTTAAGTGATGTTTGTGTATTTTAACTTTGGTGTATTTAAAATTTGGACCTTCGTTATATTTTCGTGCCTTATAACTTGCGGCTAGTTAGCTAATTAATGACTGTTTATCGTTTGTTGATGTTGGTCTTTGAGTAATTGATCATTTTCTTTTTCACATATCATAGACAAAACGACGAACCACTATGGGGATTTGTAAACAATATTATGGCATGAGAGTTACGGGCATTATATTGTTGTAAAGACCAGCGGTAGAATTATTTTCATCCTAGTTGATAACGATTTTCGTTTAGAGCTTGTACAAGGTTCTCTTGGTATACGATCGAATTTTTGAAAATATTTTCTTTGTGGGACATAGAAGAGTAGGAAATGTTTCCCTATAGGGCAGTTGAGCTCCACTTTTACTTATAAAATGGATAATATAAGAAAACCATACTGGGAAACATTAAATGAGTTGGTTTTACCAAATATCTGGCGTGCACCATTGTAGCTATTGTCAAGATTTCATTCGTTACTTGATCGCTTAAGCAAGTGTCAGAGACGTTTTTAGAAAGCAATTGGGAGACACACGTACATAAAATTTCATTACGAAGACGATTTGACGGGAGATTAACTTTTTAGCGAAATAATTATTCTAAGGTATATTTTAGCTTTCACCATTTCCCAACCATTTCTGCATATTTAACACGCGACCTTTTTTAAGCCGTATAAAAAGTAATCTTTAAGAAGATCGTTAAAACAGGCCTACGTTTCTGTTTTGCATCTGCCTCATTTGTCATAAAGAGATTCATACTTGAAAGAATTACTAGGTGCCAGATCTGGTGAAGATGGTGGTATACTGGAGCGTTTAGCAACACCTATTGATTTACCACAAGGTATTTCGAACAATGTTGTTCACTTACTGTACCGCTGATCACGATAATATTCAAACTGAACTGATGTGTTTGGTAATTGCAGTAAACGTTCGAAGCGGACAGGAACGAGCCCTAAGAGAGAAAGGGGATACAATCAAATTTTCACCTGGTTGGTCCCATCGATACAACTCATCTAATAAATAGATTAGAACAAGTATGAGCAACCTTTGACATGTTGTGGGAAAAAACTACAACATTATAATTAAATAGTGAAATTTGGAATTATTACAAACTATGAAAGTTAAATAGCGACAACGAAATCAATGGGAGACTTGAGCTTGAATTTGGGAAACTAATCCATCGATGTTGGGATTAATTCTACTGATAAAAGACGTAAAGAATTTTCCAAATTATCGTCAGTCAGCCTTGTACGATGTTTCGATTTATTATCTTTCATCATTGAAAAGAACTGTTCGCATTTATAAGTACTGCCAAACGTGTTAAAAGTGTAGTAGACGATTGTATGATGACGCTTTAGAATAAGTATGGGCAATCTTTGACATGTTGCGGGAGAAACCTTAGTGTGTAAATACGTTCGCGGGCCGCGTTTAAACCTCATTTCACTCGATCTTCCTCATTTGGAGTGAGTATGAGTAAGTAGTGTAATATATTTATTTAATTGGGTTTTTCAAAATGTCTCGTGGGCCGGTTGTTGCCCACATATGGATTAGAATAATCCGCTGTAAATTAGGATGATTCTACCGGGCCATAAAGTGCTTAATTATTCCTTTTCTCGGTAATACTTTCATTATTTGAGTTGCAGATGTATTTAAGATAGATCTTTGTTAAGATTATCATCGTTGAATGCAATAAAGCTTATTAAACTAAAGTATTGTAAAACTTTCCACCTTGGTTAAACTCCAATGGACGGTAGTGTACATACGTATAGTTTCTAATACATGTAATTGGTGGGAGGCATCTACATTACACGTACAAGCTGTCAACTTCGTTTAATTTCAAGAAAATCTGCCCACATTCGCAACCTCATACATCCATAAACATCTACTCAAATTTAATATGTTTACCTACGCAGGTAAATGTACCTAGAGAGTTGCTTCATATAATTATAGTCTACCTTTTCCAATAATTTCCTAATTTTTAATGTAACGGCGCTTCCAAATTAGTCATATAATTGACGGCCGAATACGTTTGGCAACGTCTACGAGGACCAATTTTGACGCCAGCTTTCACGTAACTCTATAATTATTCGATTAGAGTAGTCAGCCTTAGTTTCCGATGAATGAATGCCGACTTATCATCAATTCGTATCGTAAATCAGTAAGCATATAACGTTTAATAACATCGTTATGTCATTTGATTTTGATTACGATTGCACAATTCCATTAATAATTCTGTTAACCCACGAGGTGTGTCTACCGTAAACATACAATAGCGGTAGATATTGCTTAGTTGTAACAGAATAGTATAATGTTCGCAATTGTTGCGCCCACTTTCAAATTAGTTAAGTATAGAGCAGCATAGATTTCACGTTACATTAAATGCTATTGTGGTGATTAAGCATTTTACTGAAGATATATGTGTCGGAAATCAACAGTAAAATAAATACGGATAAAGAAATAGATAAACAGAAAGTACTTCGCCAGCCTCTTACAAAGCTGTAGTCATAGAAAATTGCGAAATTGTTGTTGATCGTAAATAGACCGATTTGAAATTAAGGAGAGTATTAATGAAAGTTGTTGCTTCAGGTTATGTACAGAATGTTCCGGAAGGTAATACTATTGCTATGGTAATTTTCACTTCCATAGGACTGGTTTTAACCGGAGTGCGCCATTCACTAAAATATAAGGAACGACTTCCGACATTTGCTCGTATAAATGCTGTTGTAATGGAAAATAAAAGGAATTAAATAAATCAAATGATAACAATTTCCAAGTTCTTATCACAAAATATTGCGTTTTAATATATCTGTACTAATTAACGATTGCAAGGATTGTGCGGTTATATAATTCACAGGTATAGCAGTAAACTCCACTCACACAAATTTATTAATAAGACGGAACGCAGCGTTCCGAGAGCACGTGGATTCTCATTGTCAGAGTCAGTAACACGGTTGACAATGAGAGTCCACGTGTTCTACAAACGCTGCGTTCTGTTATTAATAAATTTGTGTGAGTGGAGTTTACTGCTATACCTGTGAATTATCTGTATTAATTTAAAAAATCACAAACTGATCCTTTAGGTTGCCATACACTGTCGCTCACAAGATTATGACCACCTACCGAACAATAGCGAAAAATTAAAAAATCAGTATCGTAGTGGTGTGTTCGCTTGTCCGGCGTACTATTTCTAAGATTACACAAACTGTAAATGTATCACTAACGTTTCTTTTTATTTTAACGGAAGCATATAAATTCCTAGAAACTTTAATGAGAGCATCCACTTGTACAAGTTTAAGTTCAATTTAACAATCGAATTTTTGTGAATTGCATTTGCGCATTTCCTTGTATGCGGTTCTAAGATATCGTTTCAGTGAATTTTATAAAATCTTTTCACTCGCGTGGTAGTTTCATCCAATTATACTTTAATCGATATCGCTTGCAGTTGTGTTGAACTTATTTACATAATATGGGTAATAAATAATATAATCAATAATACAACGAATAAAAAATCGAAAAGCACGCTGTAGTAGTTACTCTTCATAATTAATGCAGAAGTGAGCGTCACCTTTTAAACAAATTATAGGCTTCAAAAACGTCAACTTACAACACCCAAAATCTACACTGATATTAGCGGGAACTGTAAAAATCACTTAAGAGAACGTATTACTACTAATAAAACTAAAATATTTTGTGCTTTATTTAATAATAATGTATTAATTGACGTATAATGTATATATACAATAATTGATCAAAAAAGATACAAAAACCTTGAGACCTACAGAAATAGAGAATTGGTGCAACATACCATCGATTGTAAATTATATTAGCAAGTAAGAAAATAATCTATAATAACATGAGTAGAACAAATCAAAAAAAAAATGTATACCACATAAAAATTTGCAGTCTGCCTAAAGTCAAAATAAGTTTCTATCGAAGAGAAGTTTTCTGTTTAAAGTTTTTCCACTTGAAATTTAAATCCGTAGTAGGATTGAGCTTTGATTGGTGTAGGCTAACGGTACCCAACGATTTCCCCAATGTAATCACTAGTAACAGTAATTGAAAGAATAAAATTGGTCCGTTGTTAAAATTTATTTTTCATATTACGAATAATAGTTCACAGCAGCAAACTCAGATTTAATTATAACATAAACAGTAAACATTAAAACTCATGTGATAGTTTAACCTATAAGAAAATAATAACTGAATACAATAAAACAGAACATTCATTATGGAAACGCTGAAAACAAACCGAAATTATCTTTAGTGTTACTGACTACCAACTAAAAAATAATCGCACTCATATATATGTATACACATGCATACGTATGTATATGTATGAGACGGATGTTTTCGTGATCACCGTATCGGAGATGAACAGTTCATCCCTAATCGTTAGCTGAACGAGAACATTCAGAAGAAAACGAGTGAGATCTTGTTGAAATGTCGAGTTAGTCGAAACGGCTCCTTTTGGGACGAACAATATACGCAACATACAATAACTAAACTAATACAATTTCATAGAATAGACCATTCGGTACAAAGATTGGATCCTTGTGCAGTGGTATAAAGTATTATGCATAGATGAATCCAACTTCCACACTCTTGGCTGAAAACATTGATCATTTGTGAGGCGGCAGACTGGAGAAAGAAGGAGTCACCAACGTGTGGTTCCTACGCCATGTGGTGGTTTTAGGTTATTTTTGTGATACAACTTAGGCAACTTGTAATGTAGGCGATTTGACAAAAATAGATGGGATCCTGCGTAATGAGTATCTTACAAGAAAATGCCGTGCCAAATGGAGAGGTTAAAACTTCCAAGAAGATAACGATCCGGGACATTCATCTCATTTATGCAGAACTTCACTCGAGGAAAGAGGTAAGTTGATACGGAAGATTTGGCCACCTCAATCTACAGATCTATGGTCAATAGAACTAGTGTGGAGTGAATTGGACCGAAGCACGGACTGAAATTACAGGCGATTATCTGGAATTTCTGATTAGAAGAATGCAAAGAATATGTGCTACCGTAAATCAATCTCGAGATGGCTGTATTGAGAAGAAACCACATTGAACTAAAAATTTGTAATATTTTCCGTTTCTTTTTCATTGTTTTGGGATATCAAATATCTATTAATAAATATCACTACGAGCCAATTCTATATTTCAATTAACATTAAAGAAAACGTCAATTTTATATATATACACACATATATGGAGGGTACAATGCAATTTGTACAATAATTTAAATATTTAATGGTATATCAGCATAAAATAAATTCGTAATGTGGTAAATTTTATATTAACAACAAAAACAAAATAAAGAAATAACTAAATTGGGGTGTTATTTAATTATAATACATCTTTCTTTTCTGGATGGTATGTGGAGCTTCAAAACAGTTTTCAGTAAGTTATTAAGCCTAAAATTATCGAAAAAGACTAATGGCTAACCTAACTTTGTTATGTTAGATACTAGTTTACATCCACTGCAACTCTGTTATACACTGATAAAAGTTAAACCCTTACTGCTTTATTTGTATATGTATATTAATGAACACAAAACAAAGATCAATTTTAATGTATAAATCTCGGGTCATTCTTATTGCGTTTAAGCAACCTATCTATATACATACGTGGGAAAACTTATGCTTATGTTCAACTATCACCCCTCATTGTATACAATATTTCCTCGATACGTACGACCACTAAAGAAATTGAGCAGTTTACTTTGATAGATTGTTTCGTTCCATTCGTAATTTTTTTCCACCTTTGTTTTTTGTTTTGTATTATTTCTTTTGAATTGAAATTAATACTTTTGCTATTTCATATTGTGTTTGGTGTTACGGATATTTTTTCTTTTAAACATAGAAAACCAATTGTATCATAGGGATAATTCTATTCGGGAAATATTACGTTTATTTCATAGATAAATCTACCTCACAATATCGTATGAGATTGTGCGACACGTAATAACATATTTCCAAACTTACGAATGTTTATTCCAAAAAAAAAGAAGCATAAAATAAATATGAATGGGAGAATCATTACTACGATATTTTGGTATGCACTGAAGTAGAGCAACCTGTTGAGTTTTCTGAACGAATTGCAAAAATATATCGGATACTACAGTAAGTAAAATTTTGAAAAAGAATGTACATCGTCCGGAATACAAGAAAGAAATGGAAAGATTAAAGAGACTATCATCTTGCGCAAATGTAATGATAACGAAAACTTTTTAAAAATATATTATTTGCAGACGAATCAACTTTTCGCTTACACGGATGTTATAGCATATCTGTTGTTCGCCATTGGTCACGAAGGAATGAGCGTCAAGTATATGATGCTCGTATTCAGTATCTTCAAAAGTTAAATGTGTTGATTGGATTACTGAATAATATTTTGAGAATAATTTAAATACCAAAAATTATTTAGAGCTGATATAAAATACTCTAATAACTGATGTTCGAGAACTAAATATTGATATCAAACAAATCTGGTTTTAGTAAAATGGTTGCCTGGCCTACAACAGCAGAGCTGTCTTTTGAATTGCAAATTCTATTTCCTTTTTCTCTTTGTTACCCTTATAGTTTGGAATAAATGTTTTGTTTTTGTTATATTTCTTATCCAAAGTTGAACTTTGAACTTCATTCCTTTTATTATATGTTCCTTAATCTCTTTATATCAATTAACGTAATTATACCAGGCAATGTTAATCATTACGATCAGCCATAAACTGCATTAAAAATCATCTCTTGAAATCACTAATATTTAAAACTAGCAATCACAAATTAGATTATACACTAGTTTGTAATTACTTCTATCATACCAGTGAGATTTATACGGGTATGGTTGCTTGAGGAGCCGAAAATGAATAGAGTTTGATTTGAGACTCAATTCAAGAATTTCCTTGGTACAAGGTAATTTATCTTGTTAGAGAAAAATCTGTTTACATGATACCAATCTAAATTAAAACTGCAAAACAGTAGGTTCTAAGTATTAGTGGATGCTCGTATGTAGCGATACACTTACACGTATAGATTGTCTAAATGTGGCAATCGTAAAATTTTTCGTGTTAAAAGTATAGTAGACGATTGTATGATGACGCTTTGGAGTAAGTATGGGCAATCTTTGAAATGTTGTGGGCGAAACTTTAGTGTGCAAATACGTTCGCGGGCCGCGTTTAAACCCCATATCACTTGATCTTCCTCATTTGGAGTGGGTGTGAGTAAGTAGTGTAATATATTTATTTAATTGCGTTTTTCAAAATGTGTCGCGGGCCGGATCAAATCTTACCGCGGGCCGGTGGTTGCCGACATATGCTTTAGAGCTATATACATATTTCATTAATGGTTCATTCTTGTTTTGAATTTTTAAGTTTTCATCGATATAACGTATCTGTAACATATATATTGTTCGGCTGGCATGTATCAATTTAATTATTCTAGGTTAATCGATATAATTTTGAACTCGTGCATAAAGTGAATATATACATAATATTATGTATATACATTATACCTACATATATACGTATGAACTACAAAGCATATGCCCCTCATTTGAATCACCGTTACAGATAATTACATGTTATGACCACATATCTTACCAGAAATTCACGTCTGCGGTTACAGAAACAATTTTATCTGATTTATCTTAGTTTTTCAACGTCATCAGACCACGTGACTTCGTTTATGTTCTGGGATTATTGTCAGAATTCCCGTGATTAATTGGTACACTTTTCAACCAGATAATGACAACATGCCTGTGGTTTCATTCATCTACTTATATTACGTGATATAAACAATAGTATATTGTTGGTTCCCTACTGTTGTATTATATTGTCCATGGAATTGTATGTATTATGTTCGATTACATTCGTTCATCATTCAAAGAATTTTATTTATCACGTTTAGTGCCACAGTACATTACGATTAATTGTATTTGTATAATTAATAAATAATTATACGTTTAAATAAAATATAAGAACTAAGTGTGTAGATTTTTGGCGATTTCATATTAAAAAGTGGATAGAAACCCTTTAGAATTAAGACAAAATATTTGAAATATTAAAGAAAGTTTTTTTCGTAAAAATGCTACTTTGTTGGACAATTTTTCTTGAATTTATGATATCATCGAGTTTTTTAAGTGGCCACCTATGCTTTTTTTCATTTGTGTGATGATGTGTTTCAATCTCTATTCGATTGTTACAAAATATGTATACAAATATATTATATTAGAAAAACGGGAAAAACTACCGCATAGTTTACTCTTTGCTGTGATGTGTATCAAAATACAGAGTAGACACTGGAAGTATATAGACAAAAATAAACCGAATTTTATTCAATAGAAATACGTTTTTGAAATCAATTGAAGAAATTGAAAAGGTAAAAAAGTATTAGTAGGAAAGAAAAAAACTAAGGATTAATTAATTTCAAGATGTTGTCCATTTAGAAACTTGACAATGTCAATTAATAAATTCTTGCTTTACTTTGCGAATAACATCGTGTATAATTACTCCAACTTCCTTATGAATTCGCACCTTTAATTCATCTATGGTATTAGATTTATTAAGATTTTTTCCAAGTGGGTTTATATCGATCGATCTAGCTGGGAATGCTACGAATTCTATTAATCCATCTATTTTCGAAAATTTCGTTTAAACATTTTTGAATAGGAAGTGCGTAGTGAGGTGGGGCTCCATCACATTGAAACCAAATAGTATTGTTGGGTATATCGGGTCGTCGTCATTTGTAACGAAACTAATGACTACTAATCACGGTACTCAATGTCTAACTTTGGATCTAATTAGGAGTATCGGCCGACCAATGACGAAATTTTGTCAATTAACTGAACCGTACATATAAAAAACGGTATTCTGAAGTCCAAAATCGTTTTCTCCTAGCTCCTGTACCAATTCCTTTTTTTATAAGGACAATATTTTGCTATAACAAATATTTTTAGTATTGTTATAATTTCCGGTTTGTCGGCTTTCAAAATTTGTATATGCTTTGGTAGGCTGTGTGCCTCTCATTGAATAAGTGACTTCTTGAGAACGAATTTTATTTCGAACATCAATAATTATTAATACGTATTCCAATTCTGTCTTTCGTTTAGATGAATTTTGTTAAGTTTTAAAAATTAAAAATTCTTTTACATAAAAGGAACATTAATTTTTAAAAGTGAAACATAATATTCAATATTACCTTTCAAAATCAGACGTATACTTAAGCTAAAAACAAAGTGTTTCATTTTCAACGCCTATTCGATGTTTTGATACAAACTATGACTAACCACAAGATAATTTTTGCCGTTTTTCCCAAAATAGAAAAATAGAGGAACAAATATAGGTTGCCATTAAAACAAATGTCAATGACGTCTTAAATTGAAGAAATATTGTCCACCAAGGTAGTTTCTATTACTAAAATGTTCCTATTGTTATTATGCCTCATCGAGCACTTTTATGACAGAAAATGTTTTCGATTTTATAAACTTTATTCCATATTTTATGACCTCACCGTTAGAAAAAATTGAGAAACACATTAATTGTCCAGATCTTCTTTCATTTATATCTTTTTATGCTTATTCACGTTATATCCTTTAATATTTAATTTTATTAGTTATTGTTTCATACTAATTATTTTTAAATCTCCCCTATTATTACAATTATACGTACTTACAATGAGCAATTGATAGTTATAATTTTTTAGATATATTTTTCTACAATTTGAGGAATTTCAGAACAACAACTTCACGCGTTTTATTTAATTAGCTTTAATTAAATGTGTTTTCCTTGCTTCAATTTACGGCATTTCATTTACTAACATTTTCTGTGGGTATAAATACGTTTTTCTAAATTACTATGTTTTCTACGTTGCATGCTTTGGGTAGGTACGGTCATTGTAGATAAATTTTATAAAATGAAACTGAATTTTTTTCAGTACAAGGGCTAACCAAAAACGATTAAGTTAATTGTTTTCAGTTTTTTCAAGTTTTCCTAGTGGAACATTTCGTGAGGCATCCTCTTATGAGTGATGAAACTCATTTTTATTTAAGTGACCATATTAATAGACAAAATTTTATGCACTCACCTAAGGTAACAGTTGCATGCTTTTTTAACATCCGCGAGTATTGGGCTTTATTTCTTTCGAAAATAATCACAGTTGCAATAATATCACAAAGATAGGAAAAAGTATTGCAGTATTTTTTGAAACCTGAAATTGAACAGTTAGAAAAAGATTACAGGTTCCAACAAAATGGCACCACAAGTCATATGGTTTTATGGAAAGTCAGCAGGAGCTTTTTCTTGGTCCTTGGTGATTCATCGTAGCCAGCAAATCACCCGATGTAACTGTACCGAAGTTCTTTCGATGGAATTTTTTTTTAAACATATAGAATGCAAAACGCAAAGCAGAGGCTCTTCATGGTCTTAAGCTGATTATACATAATGATGTTCATCCAATACTCAAGTAAATGTGGCAGAATTGATAATTTTATAAGGAAATACATTGCAGAAAGTGGAAGGCACTTGCTGTATAGTATGTTCCGTTGATAAATATCATATATGTATATATTACTTTTATATTTCATTTCTACTGTAATACATACAGACAAATATTTTACATTACTTAATTACTACATTGTTTTATCGTCCATTTTATTTTAAATTTGCAGCTAAGTTAATACTCCAAATTACAAAATCTCATCTTTCACTTTTCATTTATGTTAAACGAGTCTCAAAATGAAGTAGAGAATATGAGGTATTCGTTTGCAAAACGTAAATAAGTATGACCATATATGTATATACTTGCATTTAAACACGTCTTGATAATTTTTACAGTCTCAATGTTAAGCTCATTCGGCGAAAAGAATTGTAAATCTGCTCATCTGTTTTAGTTTTAAAATCGGCGATGCATTATTCATTATTTTCGATTAAACGCAATTATGGTATTGTTAGTCTGTCTGCATTGTTTTTCGACAAATTCCCAAGGATATTCGTTTCTTAATCCCGTACAAAATACTTGAAGAGGTTTTACTTTGCGATTGAAATGTATCCGCCTTATCTGGCATTATTATAATTACGGAAGTCGAAGGTTGATTTATGCGTACTGCTCCGTGTTCGCTAATAAGAGATTTATAAATATAAACATTTAATAGCTTTCTCTCCTTAAAAATTGTCTGCGACAAACATATGTTCGTGTTTGAACTGTTCTGATCCGGTTTTTCGGCGTCTGGTTAAAATAACCTGCAATAGATTGTAAGTGATTTATAAATGGAATTGTTCCTTACGTTCGAATGTATTTTGCCCTAACTTAAAGTTCTGGGAATCCACTGTTTACTATCTTGGCTGTCATTTTTCATTGTCAATTTGTTCTTTATTTTGAAAGCGAATATCAAGTATTTCGTAGATACATAAATTAAGTCCTTCTTCGAATACATATATATATATATATATATATATATATAATAACACCAGATGTATGCATAAGTTTCTTCCGGGTTAGCTAAGAGACAATGCCAGCGAAAAGTATGTAGCGTATTAATTTGACATATACGTCATTTTGTTCGCCTGACATTTAAACTACAAACACACACAAGTTGAGTCCGCCAAAACCCAGCGTCTTTGCTTTATCGTTCAGTGATCATGTCGAGTTTTGTGCCTGAAACAGAACATTTGCGACACGTATTACTTTTTTTATTTAATCAAAAGAAAAAGACTGTTAAAAGTCATCGTTTGCTGGTAGAAATATATGGTGAAGACGTTCCACCCAATAGAACATGTGAGACATGGTTTCGGCAATTTAAAAGTGGTGATTTCAATGTGTAAGACAATGAGCCCTTTGGTAAACCACAAAAATGCGAAGACGAGCAGTTGCCGGAGTTATTGGATGATGACCAAGTTCAAACTCAACGGCAATTAGCAAAAGCATTACATGTGTCTCAAGAAACAATCAGTAGAAGTTTACGAACGATGGGGAAGATCAATAAACTCGGTAAATGGGAATTATTGGACCATTCACCTGCCTTATAATAAACTGTACATTCAGTATGCATCCGCATATTGTCCAGATACTGGAGACGTGAGTAATTACATATTGTTAGTTTATTTGATCGAAGATATGCAAAAAAACGGCAATTGGATATTGGAACGCGCGCCTGAATATGCGTTTTACACGAAACAAACGTTTCAAATAGAGAGATTGCTCGACGATGAAGTATATTTCTGAGTGTTGAGAGCGAAGTGAAGGCCCAGATCGACGATGAAACGAGACGAGCAATTCATCCGACTGATTTTCCTAAGAAATCGTCGCCTTACCGCACCGCTAATTACGGCAGAATTCAAAAATAGTGAAACAGATGAAACAACAACCATCATAGCATGGCGTTGTTTTGAAGACGGAAGGATGTGAAAATTAGTTAAAATAGATGAAACAACGACAAGAGATGTGTATTTGAAAATTCTAAAAAACGATGCAGTACCAATTGGATGTGAATTAATTGGGGAGGGGTTCACATACCGCAAATGTGATTATAAAGTTTATTTTCAAGGCAAATCTTGTGAAGGTATCCTATCCTTAATGGAGTGGTCGTCATAGAGCCCTTATTACAAACCTAATAAGCTCTGGTGGAATCTCTTGGATCGTAAAGTCCGGAAAAATCTCCTAGAATGCTCTGCAGTGTAATGCTATAGATGCATCATATTTGAAACGATTACTTCTAAGGATGTCGTGTATCTGTCAGTTAATTATTAAAGCAAAAGAGGGTTACTTTGAAGAAATATTATAACAGTATATATTTTATTAAAATCTACTATTTTGTCAATAAAACATCTTAAAGTAATGAGTAAAGTTTGTTCCTTTAATAAATTTCTCGCAAACATTATCTGTCTAATTCATTCTATTTTATTTGGTGCGATCTAACTTATGAGCGGTACCAAGGATGCGTTTTTCTTGAATATACAAACACTTCCAGTATTTATTGCTTGTGCTTGAACTTTTGATGTTAAGCATCTAGTTACCTTAAATTTAAATTGCAACATTTACTTTCGTCCCTGGATAGGAGCGAACGCCATCAAAGAGTGACTTACATTATTTATTAGATACACTTACGAATAGACACTGATAGAATCAAACATGCCAGTATTAACACCCGTGCAGACAGGCTGAAGTATCTGACACCGATCTCTTCTCATACGAATCGACGGCAAAAACATTAATCTATCTGATGTATAGAGACTGTAGTTTTCAATTACTTCAGTAAACTTTTCAATTGAAATCATAATATAAGAGTAAATATTACAACAGCCAAAATTACTTATTGGAAATACAGCTTAAATATGGATCTTTAACGAAAACAAGCATAATGATTTCAATATAAGCTATGTTTATAAAAACATAATTCTAGAACATAAGTATTCTGTTGGGAGAAACTCTAAATATAAAATAGAAAATTATCAGTATTAATCAAATATTCTGTATAATAATAGTATTTTAATATCAACATCAATAATAAAAGAAACAAATAATCACACTGGATACGAATTTTGTTACTAAATTTAAAAATGTACTACAATTAATAAGTAATAAACAATCTATCAATAAATTGGCATTTGAAGGACTGAGTTGTCATTAAAGATAATATATACAATTTACATGATGTTGTGAATATTATACCTGGGATATCCAGATTAACGAAAAGAAAATAACGAAATGCGGAAAATCTGTGCTTACACATTTCAACTCATTAGATGCGGTGAGTACACTGAAATCCGTTATTCGAAATAGCAAAATGTGACAGAGACTCTTACGGTTCAAAGCATCTTTAAATTGTTTTTCAATGTATGTACGCCCAGAACCAATTATCGTCACCGTGGTATAAAGGCCTCTACGCCAAGCTGGTTTGGATAGAAGAATTGCTATGCGGAAACCGTTATTACACAAAGCAAACAAAGCTAAACCTTTAGTATTGGCGAGAGAACACAGAGATAAATTTGAAAGATTGGCAGAAGTGCTCTGGACCGACGAATCTAAATATCCCACCTTTGGTTTAAACGGAAGAAAATTTGTCTGTAGATCGAATGGGGGAAGAGCACTTGAATCCTGTGTTACATCAACAATAATAAATGGAGGAGGATCAGTTTTGATTCGGGATTGTTTTAGCGGTACCTCTGTGGGCGATATCGTTAAAATAGATGGTATTCCTAGAAGGGAAGGTTATAACGAGATTTTGGAGAGGAATGCCTTCTCATATCGAATACGATTAAACGGTGAAAACACGATAACGATCCAAACCACTGCAAAGATACTTCGTAATAGGTTCGAGAATCCCCCGAAATTCGATTACAGTATTTGGGGCGCAACTACAGGATGCAGGGAGGAAACTAAAGCCGTCAACACTGGCAAAGCTGCTAGAGAAAATGCCAAGATTGCATGCGGCAGTAATAAAGGCGAGGTATTGACATATTGGCTAATCGCAAATTTAAATTAATTTATTATTATCCTTGTTAGCAAATTGATGTTGTTTTTATAACTGATCACAAGGATACTATTAGATTAGGAGGCAAACTTTACTTTAATGAATTGCTGCTGTATCGGACCATGCACGTAATTTGCTGTAGGAACGCTGTCAAATGCCACATTGGTCTAAGCTCTCACCCAATACTCGCTGTAGGTCTACAAATACTTTTCCCATGACGTTTGGAGGTATTGAAACAACTCTTTTGACGGAAATTGTTCAGCCTTGTTTGTTTTACAAATTAAAAGAAGAAACAAGAATATTTAAGTAGTTGTGAGTTGCATTGGTAGTATTTGCAGTGGTGACTGTCTATTCTGCCACCAACCAAATTCTGTCCAACCTGGCATTCAAGATCTTAAAATAAGTTTAGGTAATGCCCTAATATGTATATACATGCATATATACAACAAATGTAAACTTCATTGGACGTCATAAACTTCGCAAGTAAATATATTTTCAAATGCATATAGATATATATAGTGATATCGCGTCCTTTTTCTTTTTTTTTCATTATTTTAAGCAAATTACATTTATTTAGTTATTTTATTATGAACTTCTATTTTTGGAAATACTTTATATGCATGTACATATGCTGAATTTTATAAAAATTTTGGTTCTTCGATGAACTTTTACTGAAAACTAGTCTTTCAACTTAAATTATCTACATTCAAGAGCATTATTGGTCTTTTGATGTATTATATTTTATGCTTTTGGAAAACAGATGCGACAATTACTGAATAATTAAGGAAGTAGCGAATGAAAATACAAAAACATGTGCTAATGAATGTTGTTTTGATTCAAAACTGTCATAAGTTGCTTACTGCTGTTACGTCTTATGATCGCGAACAATGTTATTTGTTCTCTTGATAATAACTATTAAATTAGTAATTTTAAAATTTTAGGTACGGCATAGTTAAATCAAAAATAACTTTGAGACTGAGAAAATTGATAAGATGGTCATCAAATGGTTTAAACATAATTACCTATGTAGGCCGACAAAATCACCAAATTGATAATACTGGATATTTCGTTTCCTTACATTAATCGACAAAATAATATGAGTATCATTTATTAATTTATGAATAAAACAACAATTATCGGTAAAAATTTGAGAACGTTCACTGAAAAATAAAACAACTACGAGGGGAGGTCCAGAAGTTCGTGGAATGGAAGGGTGGATGGTCTACTGATTGAAAGCCATGCGTGTGCAGAGCAGCCATTGCGACTTTGCTCTTGTGAACCGGCGCATTGTCTTGCAAGAGCAACACATTCTTGGTCAATTTTCCTCGACGATTTTCCTTGATGGCCTCCTTTAATTTTTCTAATATCGCTGCGTAATATTCTCCGGTTATACTCCTACCTTTTTCTTTGTAATCAATCAATAATATTCC
This sequence comes from Trypoxylus dichotomus, assembly GCA_023509865.1. Lineage (NCBI taxonomy): Eukaryota > Metazoa > Arthropoda > Insecta > Coleoptera > Scarabaeidae > Trypoxylus > Trypoxylus dichotomus. The sequence continues at coordinate 49,792,819 of CM042078.1, forward strand.
CTCACAATCCCAAAAAACAGTAGCCATCAACTTTCCAGCCGATTCTGACACTTTGAATTTCTTTGGCGGTGGTGTCCCCTTTTTATGCCATTGCATGGACTCCTGTTTGAACTCAGGCTCAAGGTGATGAACCCATGTTTTATCTCCGGTAACAATCCAAAATCTGTGCAGGTTTGTCTCCACACAGCTCCAAAAATTGTTTGGACGCACAGACGCGCTGCTGTTTCTGCAGCTGCGTGAGCATTCTCGGTACCTATCTTGCACTGACTTTCGTCATACCCAGGTGGTTATGTAGGATACGCAAAATGGTGGTATTTGATTCTCGAACTAATGCAGATAATTGTTTTTTCTTCAAACGGGCATCTTGCAGTAGAAATTTTTGCACTTTTTCGACGATGTCTGATGTGGTGGCATCAACTGGCCGTCCTGAGCGGGGATCGTTTTCAATCAACTCCCGACCATGTTTAAAAAGACCATACCACTTATAAATCATTGATTTACTAGGGCACTGTTCCCCATAAACGGTTTCCATTTCATTCAATATGGTTCGAGCGTTCTTTCCTTGCTTTGTACGGAACTTTATCACAGCACGGTGTTCAATATCCTCCATAGTTTGTTTTCTTCCGGATTGACTTGTTTAGCAGGCAACTATTCGTAAACGACTGACGCTATAGGGCAGAATGACACCTAGCGAACGCCCCTATCCCCACGCCACCACCTCCATTCCACGAACTTCTGGACCTCCCATCGTATATGTACGAAAAGATTACATAAAAACTTTAAACTAGTTGAAGTAAAATACGCTTATTAGGTGTTGTTTTTATAATACATCTAACCTTTGGCAGAATGAGCAGATTTTTAGCAGAAATACAATGTAAATTATCAAAAAGAAAAATTAAAAGGACATTTATACGTTACGATAAAAAAGGTTTATATTAAGGAAAGAATTTCACAAGTATGCACTATAACTCGATATACTATAGTACGCGAGCGTAATATTAATCTGAAACCTCATCGCACAGTTGATACAAGTAATAAATAATTCATATTGTATATATGATAATAAAAGGCAACTCAGCTGTCCGATATTTATATCATTTGAATTCATTATTAGTTTCAATTACTTGCGATAATTGACGGCATTAAAGTATAGACGGACTACAAAAGCTGTATTTGTTGTATTGTCGGAGAATTTCGATTATGTGTTTTCTAAATTTATACATTTGCGCAGTATGACGTAGAATATATGACGTCACCAATATAATCATGCTTAATGACGGTGTAAAAATGCGGAGGCGCAGGCGAATCAGTTGAAAAAGAAACATAAGCACACGTTTGAACGGGTAGACATCGTATGAGTCATAGACCGCTGTATATGTGTGTATGTGAGTGTGCTGCAGACACATGGTTAGCTGTGGATTCTCGCAAATTCTTCATCAACGTATCTGACGTAATTTCGCAACGCCTTCTAGATATTGTCGGTCGTAAATTCTCGAGGTTCTCGCATTGTTCTTTGTACGCATCACTGCCATTCAGGTTCTGTTTCAGTAATTATGGCGTATACCACTATATATACATTTTGTATACAGTTGTGTCCGTATATTTTGGAGCAGTATCCGCTCTTCAATGTTTCGAAATGGTAACAAAATTATTTTTGTGATAAACTGCTAATGAATGAAACCGATTTATTTTTTAATAATCTATCAATTTAATGGTTGCTTTTTTAACCGTTTACTCAATTTCTTGATTATGATTGAATTATCCACAAATACCCAAAAAAAAAGGGAATTACAATCAACAGATCTTAACAATAATTTGTAATTATTTTTGTTTTGTTTACTATTATTGTTAGCAGTTCTAAGATATCGAAAAACAGGAGAACATTTCAATTATCTGTGGAAAGTCTGTGGTGATAACCATTGCCGAAAGCGAACATACTGTATCAATTAGTAAACGAAATCATCGACATACACTACTCGAACTCAGATATTAATGAAACCCGTAGAAATCGTACACCAGCAACTGCGGTATACGATGCGGCATACTGCTTGTTGTGAGAAAGCAATTACCTTGTAAATAAAATAAAAGAACATCAAGCTATGAGATATAGAAATTTGGGTAGAAGAAGATTAAATAAATGTTCCTTGGAGTCACGAATCTAAATTTGAAGCTTTTAATAATAAACAATGAATTTTTGTTCCAAGGACATTACATTTAAAGATGATGTTACTACTTGAAAATAAGTAGCTTATAATTTAAGTCTAAGGCTGTGTTTCCATTGGTACAATTGGTAGGTTTATGTACTTAAACATCCTTAAACAGAATTTAGTATCTAGTGCCAGAAAACTTGACACAGATGATTTTAGATTTTAGCAGTACAATGACCCGAAACATTCTTCGTGTGTGCTCCAGGAATCGTTGTTATATAACTGCCCCGGTAAAGTGATAACTCCAGCTCAGTCATCTGACGTTAACATTATCGAAAATTTGTGGCTTATTCTTGAAACAAAAGTCCGTAGTGATCGAATATCCAAGAGGAATGATCTAAAAAGTACTTTGTTATAAGAATGGAACAGTATTTCGCCAAATTATACGTATGGGTTAGTAGAATCTGTTCTAAATAGATTGTAATTAATTATAAAATCTATAAGAAATAATTAATTCATTATTATTGTAGCTGCTTCATTTTCATTGTAATGTTAAATATGTAACCCACTGTAATGTTATCTGATTAGAATTCGTAATCCCTGTTCGAATTAGTTGGTTGTCTGTTTTATTTTTGTAATGTATTTCAAGAATAGTAGATATATATTTAATTTCCTTTCCCTAAATAATATTTCCAGCTTTTTACGAAATTATATACCACTGCATCATTTTCACTCTGTAAGTGTCTTTTATTGAAAGTAATAGCAACTGAAAATGTTAAACTTGAGCTAGTGCAAATATTTTTTCTGTATGCTGTATAAAATTAAAATAGGCTCATTTGGATTTTGCATATAATCGGACGTCTCATAATTACTGATCATCGCCTGCCGAGTCCCTTAAATTTTTGCGGAATACGGGCACAATACAATTCAACCAATGCAGGAAATACTATCAACAACGCATTCATCCGTCGCATAAAACATATACTTAAATACAAACATATTCTTTCTTCTTATTCGTATTTAATTAATATGATGTTAAAATAGAGACGGATATATTCAAACATGTCCAGAGGGGTTTTGCTTATTCAAGTCGTGATGGATTGTAAACGTATATGATTTGAGATAGTTGCTATATCAAAGATAATAAACCGTAGTTATTGTTTGCCCTCAGCAATTTAAGATAATAAACGTATAAAGAAGGCAATTTCTAAATGATGGGTTACCGATTTTAAATTTCTTCACCTTCTACTTGGGTCTATTTTATATATAGGAAAAGCCGCACTATTTCCTCGAACTATCGGTTAGAAACAATCTAGAACGCCTCATAGAGAAATATACAAGTTAAATCGAAGTGATATGCACGTGTTTGCCGCTGCTGGCAGCAACGGAATATTACTAAAGAAGGCGCTCATTCAGCGAAAACGACTCCCTGTTTGGCGAGCAGTTACCGTTAGATTACATACTATCGTTCGCAGTATAGGACGTATTACTACAAGACCGCTGCGTTTTGTTTATATTTCCAGACCCAATTGCCAGACTAAATAAACCAGATTACGCACGTTTTCAATTACACGAAGGGAATATAGGACACGCGTAAATACCGTTCCAAATGCTATTTTAGAACGTTCATTGCGATTTGCATTCCTAAAATTGCGGTCGACTCAACTCGGCAATTTTAGTTATAGAAAATACAAGGTGTCTCAAAAGTCCTTTTCAAAATAAAACGAATATAATAAAATAATAGCGACTTAATGTAAATTGTTTATTTTGTTTTATTAAAATATAGGCTTTGGCAATTTATTTCTTAAAAATTATATCTCCTAACTGTTCGATACAGATTCTCCGTGATAGCTGACATTTCTCTTGGAATATTCTATTTTAATTCATTCAGAGAGTGAGGAGTGTTGCTCTATACCTTTGACTTACGGTATCTCCAATTACATATATCACCGCGTCCGGATATCGATTGTCCAGGGAAAATTTCACTAACTATACTTCATTCACATTAAGAATGCAGTAGGTAGCCCTACGATCGGCGGCTGTATTACACTGGTGAAATTTAACTGATGAAACTGTCAAATGGCAACATTGTAAACATCAAAGTTTGGTTATCAAAATCTTGTACAATAAATAGCAAAGTTTTTCATATTTTGTGTGCAATACATTATGGTTGTATGACCTGGTAAAATAATACCGCAATAATAAAGTAAAAATAACATCAATTGCAATATAAATGAATCCTTTCGCTGTTTGTTTTATTTACCGAAATAGTTGGAACTTATTTAATTATGTTAGAAAGTAAATGTGATTGCATTTGGGATTAATTGAAGAGAACATAAATGCCATATGACAAGTTTTAAAATAACCATATTGCCATGGATAAACTTCAATCTAAAATATAACTTTTACATGAATGGTTATATACACAATGTTATATCAGGTCATTTGTCATGAAGTAAATCTCTCCGTTGGGAATCTTTATCAATTTCAATGGTATGGTTGAAAGTAAGCAATTCAATATATACAAGAAAAAGCCAAACAAGGAAGAATGTTGCTTATTATGAATAATACATAATGGGCTCAACGGGACTGTATCTAAGTCAATCGAGTGGCTTCAGAGTACATCGCGATACACAATATCCTTAAATATTGCATAGAATTTGGTTATTGTCAATGATGAAATTAGATGAGCTGCTCGGTGAAAAAGGAAACAGCACTCCAAGTATACTTATCTACTGTACCAATGTACATTTTCAGTGATAGTACAGTCAATAAATAATTGCATGCATATCAATGAGTACAATAAAAAAGCAAATATACTAATGAATTATAACAATCTCTTAACTGCATATATTACAAATTTATATAGTTCTTTTCTCTTCATACCTGGAATAAATTTAATAAAAGATTTTTTTACTGCTAGCATTTTATTTATACAATAACAAATGAAATAAACATATGAATTTGATTTATGAATCAAAAAGTAGAATGAAAAAGGTGAATAAATAATTTCAATTTATTATGCAACAGATATTTGAATCAGATTCTGATGATACTGGTCTGACGAAGATCATGTATTTGTTGTTATGATAAATTCTTCAAATATATTTTCAACAATATTATCCAGTTAATACATCATACTCTCTTCTTCGATAACATGTTTGATACAATAAATTTATACTCATGTTCTTTTAAAATTACTACATTGTATAAAATACCTTAACTAAATGTATGGAATGCATGAAGATATAAATGAGCAATCAGAGTATTCTAAGTGTATACACATTTTATTAATTTATTAGGCAAAATCAGAATCTAATGTATCTGTCGATGAAGCTGCATCTGTAATTATAATAAATTCTTCAACCTTATCTTCAATTTAGTCTCTGTCTATTGTCAATATGCTTCTCTTGAGGGTTCTTCGATGGTCCTGCAACTACATCTACTACTGCTTCTTCAGCCATACTAAACCAAAGCTGTAATCGTAATAGTAAAGTAGAAATTATTTTGTTTATATAATCGATTGTATAGTACCTTGAATTATGACACGATGAGATAAAAGAACTCTGAAAAGAATTATTTTTGCTATAACTTGTTTGTAGTACAATGGACAACTGGAGAAAACAATGACACGAAAATTGTAAGCAAATAATACAACTGATAGAAATTTCATATGAAGAAATTACATCAATTTCTCCTGTGTGAATATGCCTCGCCCATTAGCCAATGGTAAACCCGTATTTTAAGGCCTATCTATTCCAAGTCTGCATTCTTAACGTGAATGGAGTATAATAAGGACACATTAGACATTATAGATGGCAGTCCATCACGTTGGAATCAAGTACCCCGATTAAAACCATAAAAATCTTGCAAGGCTGGCGTGAAAAGGTTGCTAATCATCTTCACATATTGTTAGGAATTTACGGTTGCTGTACGACCTCTGTCATCTTCAGAAAGGGACAATCCGATAATTCCTTGCGTCGGCAGTACAACTCAAACAATAACTTTTGGCGTGCTTCCGTATTAGATTTGCTGAACTCCAATATCGGGACTTCTGCTTGTGTATATGGCCATTAAGGTGAAAATGCGCCTCCTGAGAAGTTTTTGTAAAACTCGCGCAAAGAGCACGCCAACTCCGTTCCCATAAAACGCTTCATAGCTGCTAAATTTCCAAGAACGGGGCTAGCGATTGACTCTACAATTGTATTTACGCATTGAACAAGGCTTTTGTCACACCCAGTATATGGACGTAGCGAATGGACATATACAGTGAGGTCCTAAAGCCTAGAGGTCCTAGTTAACGTTATTCGAAAGATGTCTTGATTTTCATTTTTTGTAAACTAATTTCTAGTATCGTCAGCGGCTAAGTTCCGTTTGCGGTGTCTCCAGAAATAATCCTTACCTTTTTATTTTAACACGTCTATTTTTATGTTGTCTTAAATACAATGGGAAAGCAAAAACGACGATACCACATACTTACGTTATATTTAAGTTAAAAAATGAAAATATGAGCAATAAGGGTTTTCGAAGTATGATGTTATTTTAGTAAAGTAAAATTGCGAAAAACTGATTGTTTTAATAGAGGAACGAGGACGCTAAATAAAAGTGAGATGAAAGTGTAGTCAGAACGAATCCTTTACATGAGCCTAACATCAGAGGAGACCATTTTCTAACCAACTTTGAGTACAAATGAGATCATATTGCGTCGCATTATATCTTTTAATTCAGACTATATTACACTTTTGTACATATATGGTATATTATTAATATTTATCTATTAAAAAGCGTGAAAATATGCAGGGCATTCCATTCGGGATACGAAAGTTGGCATCACTTCCGGTGATACAGAAAAAGGCATTAAAATTCTGATAATACTGATCTAAAAATTAACGTGTTTTTTCTAATACGCCAGCTCTTCTAATTCAGAAGTTAACACCGCTCGTGCTAACTTTCGGACTCGTTGTGTATTACATGCATACACACATCTATGTTAATGAAAGACGTAGGTAAATGAATACACGAAATACATGTGAATTTGAACGTATGTATACAACTTATAGTATCAGATTTACAGTCATCGCTATTTTCTGCTCTCGGCAATTGTCTCTAAAAAAGAAAAAGTTTTGGGGTTGACCGATTTAATCTTGAAAATGACTTACACTTTACACCTATCTCTTTTTCCATTTTTACCCCTTTCTTTATGTATACGATAATAACTTTTAAGGTACCGTAAAAAGCACATAAATTTTGATTTCTTATACGCAAGGGAATCGTTTTTGTTTGTTTACAAATGATATTCAGCATGTAAACGTTAACTCCTTTCATGGACAATTTACAAGATGTGTAAATCTATTTTTTAACGGAATACTGTGTAATAGAGCATATTTAGATGCCTCTCCTCAATTCATGTCAACTTTCTTCACTCTCTTGTGGCCTACCTAGAATAATTGAAATTGTTCAAGATATATCAAGATGTTGATATTGCTTTAATACCGATATTTTAAGTGCTGTCATAACAAAATGCTTAGAATTCTTTTCTCTGGGTAAATTTCTCTGTACAATTCCGGAAAAAAACTTGGAGGTCTTTCTTTTACCATCCATTCGTTTACCAGTTAACGAATCATGTCACATGAAGGACATTTAGCTACGTTTCCGATTGGCATCTTCTTGAAATTAGTTAAAATAGGAGGAATTACATGCTACCGAAAATTTTACATGTTACTTAATCGAAATTTACATTACCGTTTCATTAAACAAACATTTAAAACTATTATGCAAAATCTTAAATCATTATAATAAAAATTGAGACAGTAAATGTTAAAATAAAATTGGTAGGAATTGAAGATAGACACCTTAAAACGTGCTAAGGTACAGTCCTTGAAAAATTGTTTTCGATATATTGAAAATTAAGTACCTACTTCACTAAAATGAATAAAAACAAAGTAAATAAATCTAAAAAATATAATTTCTTGTTACTTTTGTGTTACTTGCATTATCACAACCATATAAAGGCGGTGGCGGCTCGTAACTTTTTGACGATGTGTGCGTGATTGTAATTTACTCGTTGTAACGGCATATTGTCTATAAGCAGAACTAAGCCCTGTATTGTTGATATACATCTTTCAGACCACACACAAACTGAAAACAATATAATAAATTTGAAGTTCCATATCTGCGTATCCAATTATTTTTTATAAATTTCTAAAAAGAAATTTCGTACGAATATCATACATATTTTCGGCTCTACTTTCTGATATTTGATCCAATTTTGGTTGAAATAGTGGCCCACTTAATTCTTTAAATTTTTTATTCCAGAGGTAATTTATTAAAGCCACTTCCTAAAATTGCATTAATTCTGTTCATTTTTAAAGTTATGATAAACACATACAAAATATTTCATTCCAATTTATACCATGAGACATGCATAATACGTTTTACGATACTGATCAGGGAATTAATTAAATTATATACGACGGAACTATTACTGTTTAAGATTATAATACACATCCCGAAACTTCTTAAATGATTTCATTCAATTTTACTCTTACAAACATGTTAGTACCGAAAAGTGATTTAATTTAAAACTCTTAATAAGCAAGAAGTATGCAGGAAACTTAATCTTACATCCATGCTATTGTTTATGTTTTATATATTTTTTACTTTTTCTTAGTGAAAGATAACAGTTTATCTGGTTTTTTAATGAGAGTTGTGGTATGTACATCCTGTACGTGAATTTTTCTATTGTGTGTGTTGCAATCTATGTAAAAGTATTTATCATATGTAGTCAAAATTTAAATAAAACTCACGTGTTTCAAATTCACGTTTTGCAACAGGAAGTCTGTGGAATCTCCGCAAAAATTTGTTGTATGTTACCATAAATAAATACTAATACGCGCTGCACGCATGTAGATAAAATACGTAAAGATGTAGGATGTGTATAGATAACCACATTAGGATAGTACTTTGGAAAACCGGATTTCAGTCGATAACCAATCTTGATCTGACTGCTTTAATTGCGTTATTACAAATGTGCAAACTAGGTTAAGAATAGTGGTATATATATGTACTAAAGCCACTTACATAGCACCTCCAGCACTGTAATGTAATGAAGAGGGTGATGTGTAGAATTATAAGTCCGAGCGAATCTTTTTATAAGGCGGACGTATAATTATTAAGTATGACGGACGTGCAGAAGGGAAAACCGAGACCATTGGTTCGCATTTTTGGCTAAGATATGCCGTAAAGTTTGCGATAAACTTTACACTTTGACAAACGTACCTGTAAAAATCATATAAAGGGTATACAACACCAAAATAAGTATAATAACGTGCTACCTAAAACGCAATTTATGTTTGACTTACTGTTCATAAAAATCGCCTGTGATTGGAGACTACATTTGCTCGATAAGCAACCGTTTCATGACTTCTGGAATAAATACAATCCCAACTGAAAGCTATCATCTCGAGGAATATTACAGAACAATGTGCTAACTGTGCTTAACGACGTTGAAAACATTATCGAAGCTGTAGTGAACGATAAACAACTAACGACAAATCGAAAAAAGACATTCTATTTTGAATATTATAGTGCGTGTTCTGGATCCTGTTAAAACGATATTTCCCTAGCAAAAGATTAGAAAAGTGCCAATTCAGAAGACTTTTACATGTGACGTATTTATGTTTAACACCTTGTAGCGCAATAAATTCGATGATGTTATTCTGAGACGGATGCATTAATTTCAAATGCCATATTTTTGAAATCGCTCAAACGAATTCGCGAATTCTATAGACCGTGCCCTGGTATTCCTGAGCCACCAGAGCCAATTCTCCACTTTAGAGAATATGATTGAAAGCGGCTTCCTATTACTGCGACTATTTCCAATAAATAAAATCTGTGGTTCTACGATTCAACCTTAATGAACCTGCAGCAATTAAGGAACGCCAGAAAATATTTGAAAGTTCTTCCATTGAAACCGATTAAAAAAAAATTATGCCAATTATAAAGGATTACTAACTCAACAGAAAAATTTTCAAACATTGGCTTATGGTCGGTAGTGTCATTATTTAAATTACGAACAATGGACACTCACCGCTATGTGCTACAAGTGACATAAAAATTGCGTGTTGTAGAAAAGTTCGAGAATCTTATAAACAAAGATTTCGATTTTACTGGATTAAGGGAAATTTGTGATGGTGCTTAGTGTGTATGAATCCGTTATCTATTTCTAAAGATGGGATGAATTATGCGGGTAGACGTTGAGCAGTCATCTTCTAAATATGAGAACATCTATTTACCACGGCATACGTTGTTCTCGAAGACAAATGTGGAAAGTTACGTCATACTGCAGACTTTTTGTCGGTCTCATCCATTGATATAAATAACGCATGAATCGCAAGATCGCCCATCTGTTCGTACACTCGCCTTGTTGCGATCCTGGCACACGGAAAAAATATCTCAACTCAGTAATGACGCTTTTGACAATGTATTTACTAACTAAATTATAATGGTTAGACAAAGAATCACACGCACCTATGATCAGTGGTCTGAAAATGATGTCTCTTCACAATTCCATTCAAAACAAAGAGAAAAACAGTGAACATCACGGAAATCCTTTTCCAATTTACTGTGATGATTGCGTTTTTATCTCAATGTCGTAGTCATAAACCAGTCTCGTTATGATCTTCTGCATGAATGATAGTAACTTCTTCTGGAAGTTCTCTGACAGTTAAACGACGGCTTGAATCAGATCCTTGATTCTGAACATTTCTGAACACCAATTGAAGTCGAGGGCTTTTCTGATCGAGGGTCATCTTCAATTGATTGTCGACCACTTTTAAATCATGCAAACCATTCATAGCATTATATATGACCCAGAGCATCATCTCCACCAGCTTGCTTCAGAAGTTAAAAAGTATAGTTGAATGCAGAATTTTACGTTGTATTGTTGCTCTAGATAATCGCACACTGCAATAATCGCTACGAGCACTGAGACATCGTTATTAACAATAACGCGAGAACTAGATGAGACGTCGACAATACGAAAGTTTGTAGTTATGCGCAAAGCTATGCCGGAAATAATGTTGTTAATCACATGTCACTGGCGCTTAATTCAAAATGTTTGGTTATTATCTGGATAGACCGCATATATACAATTATGTTTGTATGTACTACAGAGTTCGGGGGAAATCAAACTAAACGGAGGGATGACAAAAGAAACTGTACTAGTAAAATTTAAATGAAATAAGTACATATGTGTAAATCAAGTATGGGCAACCTTTGACATGTTGCGGGCCAAACTTTAGTGTGCAAATACGTTCGCGGGCCGCGTTTAAACCCCATATCACTTGATCTTCCTCATTTGGAGTGAGTATGAGTAAGTAGTGTAATATTTGTTTTTTAATTGGGTTTTTCAAAATAACTCGCGGGCCGGATTAAATCTTACAGTGGGCCGGATCCGGACCCTAGGCCGGTTGTTGCCCACATATGGTTTAAATTGAAGTGTGCGCATTTCGATAATATATTTATGTGTAAGCAGTATAGTTTAGCTATTATGAATTCTTCAGGAGAGAATAATCTTTAATATGTCAATAGTAAGTTTTACGTTATTTGGAAGGAATTCAGAAATTTATAACGATATAATTGCATGGATATGTGTAACATAGCGTGTATAAAGGCATAATGGATATACCCGTCTACATTACGTATGAGAGTTAAGTGTAGTCGAAACTATAAAAATATAATAATTATACTATTTAATCTGAATGCTAAATGTTACATTTGGAAAGCATTCACTTATTTTTTTCCTCCTTACTGTATAAACAGTAAAGACCTTGCTATGTATAAATTTAAAATTCCGCCATCTATCTTTATTGAGTGGTGTTGCATGCTGCAGGGACATAAAAGTGCATAGCAGTAATACGTTTTCGCGCCATAAATGCAGAAAATTTTCCATAGGTAATTTAGTTTCGTTTGGAACTCATAAAATACCACCGCTGAAATAAACTAGTTAAAGATTCATAAAGCAGAGTTTTTATCGACCAGCAGTAAATCTAGAACATAAAATTATGCGTTAAGTTTAAACTGTTGGTAATCAATTTGCTGGGCTGAATTACATATTGTAAGCTGGCGTTCATAGAAACTCACGGAAAGAGGAGTGCTTTTGATTCGAATTCTTTAAGTAATAGAAGTCTACATCAATGTAATTTACAACCTTAAAATTGTGTGGGTCTACAATGATTACTATTTAGAAGCGAACCACATCTTAGAGCACTTGGCCGTTATGACAAACAGTATTTGCCGAATGAACTAGGCTACTGCGATCGTAATAGACGAAATATCACAATTCTATTCTTTTTATATATTTCTTCTTTATTCATATTGAATTTGGAATAGGCGATTTGATTGTTTGAGTAGTATGATATTGGTTCCTATCCACATATACTCGTTCGACTTGATCCCTTCCGATTTTTCCTGTTTAGGAAGATTATATAGATAATTAAGTTGAAGGCGCGAAGGTTTGACACAGAGCAAATTGGATGGCAGACGGTGCTGAAAATATTAACAAAGTAAGATTTCTAAAGTACATTCCATTCATGGTAGAGGCACTGGAATAGGCATTTTTGCTTTCAAGAGGCTTGAGTATAACGAAACCCTGACATCTTGCAATTCTACTTATCGCCAATTTCAGAAACTTTTGGGTTCACTTCGTATATATTTCATATTGTTGTATTACAATAAGCTGTATAATTTTTGCGTTCTAGCTCTATTTATAAAAAGAATAGCTTGAAGTAAGACAACAAAAACGAGTGCTGTTAGAGATGCGTGCGGCTGGGTTACTATCAATATTAGAAGTAATGAATATACAGCTGCGAGCAAATGTTATAGGCAGGAGTAACTTTTTAGCGTTACGATAAGACGAGAATCTCAAAATTAAAAAAAAAACACAATTCAGTTTATAAGGTTCTTTTATTACATAATCAGTGCTGCCTCGTTTAGCCTATATTACAGCGTTAATAGTTTTAGGCATAGTAGCTACCAGTTTGTAACATGTTTCAGGGGAAATAGGCGCCCATTCCATAAACACTGTTTGCTTTAAGGCTTGTTTAGAGGCATGGTTGTATTTACGAATCCTGTCCTTCAATATATGCCATAGATTTTCAATAGGCGAGAGGTTAGGCGATTGTGGGGGCTAGTCCAAAATCTTAAGTTGGTTATCAGTAAACCATTTCATTACAGATCGAGCCTTGTGGCAAGAGGCATTATCTTGCTGAAAGTAATACTCCTCTGAGTCCATATCATAAAATCTGACAATTGATGGTTCGAGAACCTCTTCCAACGTCCCGATCTAGCGTGCCCCATTCATGCGGCCCTCGCACACATGGACTTCCCCTGCAGCTTGTGCAAATATACACCCCCAAATCATAATGCTTCCACCGCCGTGATTAACAGTAGGTAAAATACACTCTGGGGAATGCTTCGCCGGACCCTCTCCGAACATAACTTGCTCCGGAAACGCTGTGCACCTGCACAGGATAAACGAAGGACGTTAGCTTTTCGAATATTTCTATTTTAGTGAGAAAAGTAGGGGCGCTGAGTTTTTCAGCACTTACGTCTATATTAGATTCATCGGACCAATGTACTTTGGCCCAGTCATCTACAGTCCAATGTCGGTACTTCTTTGCCCACGTAAAGCGTTGCTTGCGGTGTAGCTCGGTCAGCAAAGGCTTGTGTCGCGGTTACCGGGCACGTAAATTCGCCGCAGTTAACCTTTTTCTTACCGTATGCACGGAGATTGGTGCGTCTCGTTGAGCGCGGAGCTCTACAGAAATCGCTATCGCGGATTTGTGCCTATCCCGGAGCGCGATACGCTCTATCAATCGTTCTTCTCGTACAGTCGTTAGACGTTTTCTACCGCTCTTGAGTAGATTATGATACTCTCCAGTCCTTTGGTAGCGGGTAATTGTGTTTTGCACTGCACCACGCGTACATTTTATTGTCTTAGCAATTTTTATTTGTGACAGTCCTTGTTTGAGCAATAAAATTATCTGGCCTCGTAAAGCCTTTGATATTTGGGGCTTTTTTGGCGTATTGTGTATACACAAACTTACAAAAGAAGGTCCGCACTCTAAACGAACTTTTGAAACCGACAAACGACGTTTCTTTCTCTGTCCACAATATATGACTCAGCCTAAAAAAATTAATTTCTGTCTTATATAGGTTCGTAATTTATATTTTCTAGGAATTTCTACTTTAGATAACGACCAGGTATAGGTTCGCAGTACGCTTGTTCTAAGAAGCGGTACCTGCTGCGCGAAACACATGTGTGATTAGGGTGCCTATAACATTTGCTCGCAGCTGTAGTTACCTACTATTTTAGTTTGATTGTGTTGTTGATACAGACAACACAATTATACATACACATCATCATACACATACAAATAAACATACACATCTACATCAATAACTTCTGCATCAACAATACAATCAAACTAAAATAATAAGTAATTACAATCATTATTTTCTATATTGATAATAACAGACCCGCACGCATCTTTAACAGCACTTGGTTCTGCAGCCTTAGTTTGAACAAATGTTGCAAATTAGCGTCTACTTACAGTTAATAACATTTGCTTTATATACATACCTATAAATTTTTGATCTATTACACCGGATTTCTGTATTATAATTTCAAATGATGCAAATCCTCTTCGTTAAAGCAATGTTTTATTGCTTTGATATTTTCCTTGGATGATTGTTAAACTATTAACTTACTATGATAATTGTAATTTTAGCTTATAGTTGATTTTTGATATCGAAGAAAGAATGCTGAATATCGAACTTTTGTCTACGATACCATTTTTGTTTCTACGTATCAACAGAGTTAACAACTCAATGCGATCCATGTTTCTATTTTATAACCTTAAAATTTAGTTTGATGTTTTCAAGTCGCTCTAGATTTCTATTCTATTACGTTATAGTTTCTCTAAAATAGATGTCATTGTCTTATTAAATTTATTTTTAAACAAATAAAATAAAGTAATAGAATAAATAAATAATAGTATTTAAAAAATAAAATGTTCATATGTCATACTAGGCCGATTGAATTAATATTTTCAGTAGTAAATAATTACCACAACAACCACGTCCTCTAATTTTAAAGGAGCAACTGCTTAAGAACTTGCTCTGGGATTCCAAATTTATATATGTACATAAATGAAATACATATTATACAGGTTGATTGTAGTTTTTTGAAATAAGCTGCGACTTCCGTGTATGTAAGAAGAGGAAATTATGCAATTTGTCAAGTCATCACAGCAGTGGTAAACGGTATATCTATCTTATATACTTTATAGATGACCAATCCATTAATTGCACGTTCTTTTTATAATAAGTTGCAATTTGGAACCAGATCAATTTGCTAAGTTTCGAATTATTATTATTATTACTATTAATTAAATGGATAACACCGTAAGGTCTTTTGGAACCTTCAATCCAACTTTATTTGATATATATAATATACATATACGACGCGGATAGCGATTATTTACCAATTCTTTCAAATTATATGTAATATCAAACAATTTTACGGCTGCATTTGTGGAACATGTGCATATATATCCCAACCAAGTTAGTAGTACCAGTGTAGTACCTAAGAAAGTAATGGTTAAACTTTCTTTTTTGGGAATCTTCCTCTTCGTGCAGCTAGTATATTCCCAGTAAATTATTTTGAAGATAAATAATATTAAACAATTTATTTTACATTATTTCCACACAAATACCAGGATATTTATCAGATTTATTAAAAAAAAAAGGGTAATTGATGACTCTTCGCATTTTATGATAAAGAGCTTGTGCAAACCTTAATTTAGTGTACTATGTACATGTACTTATGTGCCTATATCTAACTGCACGATTTTTCTCTTTTAATTAAGTAATTGGGTCGGGTGTAGGTAGCATTTCCTTAACATTTGAGCCAATTTGCAATGCCATCTGTATGCTTTTTATTTCTGACGATTCGAGCACGTAATTTAGGCGAAACGTGTAGTACCGCTGCTGCGTATTACATAATGTATGACGCAGAAACAAGAATGTGCACGGCTTCGGTTAGGTACTGTAAACAAGTTATATTCTCGCTAAAATCAACGAAATTAGCACTCTGCATGCTGCGTAAATATACCGTTGCAGGTAGTTAATTATTGAGTAGTAGAGTACACATTCATTCATACATAAGTAAAACGGATTATGTATTTACCATTGATTCTAGTGTTTGGGTTTGTATATTGGTTCTAGTATGCAATGTGACATATACACTACCGGCCATAAGTGTTTACCCACCTGCATATTAAACTGTAAGTACGAGATAGATCCCTCTGCAATGTTCTGTGTGTACCTAATGAGCCGACTGGCATTAAGATATCGAAAATGAATCTTTTCGCGAATGAGGCACGTTCAGACAGACGTATCAGATAAAGAGGAGTTTTTCGGATACGTTTATCATGCCCGCTATAAAATATCAAAATAGACGACACTGGCATTGTAATATAACGAAAAATTTATTTTGCATTCAGCTTTCCTATTGCAAGTAGTGAATAGTCAAGAATTTGCGCAGTGTTTTAACAGCGAGTAACATTACAGTAAAAAGAAAAGAATTATCTACGGAAACGCGTCCTCATCTAGTGGTATATCACAAAATAGTAAAAGTAAACGAGAAATTGTTAAATTACCAAAATTAAACCAGAAAACCGTAGATTATCGTGTTGGAAAGTATCAAAGAAGTGGGGGTGTATTCAATAAACAGCGATCGGCGCTGCCAAAAATAACGCCAGTAGAAGAACTCGCAGTAGTAATCACGAGCAAACGAAATAGACGAAAAACGGCGCCAGAAAGCGAAACGGTTAGCATAGGCAAGACTGGACGTTGGGAGATTGAAAGAAAGTACTCTGGACTGACGCATCTAATTGTCCCACCTTAGGTTCATACAGAAGAACATGTGTCCGTAGATCGAAAGGGGAACGAGCACTTGAATCATGTATTACACCAATAGAAAAATATGGAGGAGAATCAGCTATGATTTGGCGTTGTTGTGGTAATACCTCTGTGGGCGATTTGGTTGAAATAAATGATATCCTTAGAAGGGAGGGTTATAGGGAGATTTCGGAAAGGAATACCATCTCATTTGGAACGATTAATTGCTAGAAACTTCGTGTTACAGCACGATGACGATCCAAAATACACTGGAAACATATGCCGTGAGTATTTGGAACACACAGGGAGAAAATTGCTGTTATATATATAAGTGGCCGCCACAAAGTCCACATCTCAATCTGATGTAGCTGCTTTTCTGAGAAGAACTCGAGCGACAGATTCGGCTCAAAATTCTATAAAAGTACTTTGGACACAGCTACAGGATACGCGGAGGAAAATAGACCCACTGATACAGGCGAAGCTGCTAGAGACCATGCCAAGATTGTGCGCAATAGTAATGAAAGCGAAAGATGGACGCAGTCGAATCGCAAATTTAATTTAATTTATGATTATCTTTGTTAGCAAATTATTATTATTATTATGGTGGTTTATAAACAGTTAATTTTACTATCTACCCCAACCTCTAAGAGGCTCTATCCCTAAAACTGCCTTACCTCAATCCTCTTTTCTCCGTAACTTTTTTAATGTTAGCAAATTGAAAAGCATATTGAATTTATAACTCTTACAGTTCTTTGAACAGAATGAAGATTTATTTTATAGTTTTTGATTCGTTTTTGTAATATTTTAAGTGTGAGTAAACACTTATGGCGCGTAGTGTATATGTACATATGTATTCATCGTACGTTTTCCTATAAATAAACGTGACTATTTCTATTTCATTTTATATTTGTGTTTGCTTAATGCATTAAGAATTGTCGTAAAACTTTCTCTTTTCAGAGTTAATACGGTGCAAATATCCTGCGCAAAGCTATAATATTCTAAACAACAATATAATTTACGTAGCTTCTTTGTATTGCTTGATACTGTTGACAATGTTTCTTATCTTGTCGTTTTCAGTTTATAGATCCTCCTTATTTTTAATAGATTTTGTTTTTTGTTCGGTGCAATTACATTTAACGGTATCTTCTTCTAAAATAAAATAGCAGTGAAAATAATTTATTATTATATTATAGAATTAATGGCATGCAACAAAATGAAACAGTATTAAAACAACACACGAAATTTAGAATTATTTATGTTATTGAACATGCAAGGGCAAGTGGTTTCGCCTCTAGCGTGGTTTACACGTCGAGTTTCCGTGCCACTTCGGTTTTTCCCCTATTCTCCCGAAGAAGCCTCCTACGACGGAGACGAAACGTCTTTCTCTTTTGGTCTCTTTCTTTTTCTTATTTCTCTCGTCCTCCCTCCTCCCCTCCTTCTGTCTCTCCTTCCTTCTCTTATTCTTTTCACCTTTCTTTCTATTTCACGCCCCCCCCCTTATCATTCTTTTTTGTCTTTTTTTTTTCTTCTTGTTTCTTCTTTCTCCTCTTACTCTTATTTCTTTCTTTTATATATATATATCTCATTATGACACGGTCCAATTGCGGAAGTAGTTCGTTTATTACTAACTGCGGCCGTCGAAGCCTACATATTCATTTCAATATAAATTCATTCTTGGAAATACCAAACTTTGCTATGTAAAAAGACTGCAGTTTTACCACTAGATTGTGTCCGATTAATTTTTCGTGTCGTATTAGTAGGAACAAATGAAAATTTCCGTTTAAATTTGGTTATGTGGGTATCGCGTTAATTAATTTTGTAACTCATTACATAAGCCCAACGATGATTAATGTGAATCTTTCACTTATCAAATAGGGACACTAATTAAAAATAAATAGTTTAACGTATACGCAAATTTGTCCGTATCACAGGAAGTGCAAATAAAACATATCATAATACGACAGATAAATTTTTACGCGGTTCGGTTCCATACAGTCATCAAAATATGAAAAACACGCGAGAACAGATATACGAAACTAGGAAATAATACACCCGTTAGCATTTTATCAGAATCATCTAGAATAGAAGTGAATCTTTTGGCGCGTAAATATTATAGAAGCGTAAATATACACATTCGTAAGTGTTCGAACTGAAAGATCTGTCCGCTTCACTGTAAACTTATAATATGTATGTATATACTTAGATTGTTCTGATCTTGAGACGCGTAGAAATGGTTTAAACTTGACCTAAATAGTGTATTTATTAGGTTGCGGTATCGGTTCTCCTTTCAAGTAATTTGTTTAGGTGAACATTGAGGTGATACATGTGCGATATGATAGCTTGTTATGCGATTGACCTAAAATGCGAAGTCGCTTAGTAGTTATGGCCCTATTTAGATGTAATAATAATAACTATAATAATAAAATGTATATTATTGCTTTTGTTAACGGACGCCATTGAACTGTTCAGCTACTAATATTCAAATTTAATGCGCTAAGAATTTTAGATGATATCGGAAATGTATCTATTTTTATGTTTCCTGGTTCACTCATCTGTTTCTTGAGTTGTTTTACGATTTTTAAGCAATTTTTAATTTTACTTTGTCACTTAAATTTTTAAAATGGTTTCAACTGAGCAATTCAACACATTGTTCACAAATTTATTACTTCCACTCTCAATGCGTTTTTAAAAGTGTGTTTTCTGTTCTAAATTATCGTTTTATGTGGCTTGTGACAAAAAATAGTTAACTAAATATCTAATTTTATCACTACTTCACTATAACGAGGACTGTCTTTTAAGTTTCGTATATAAAGCTGGAATAACTAGCTTTTAAAGATTTTATTGGTTTTCTAAGAATTTTCCACGAAGATTTCAGTTATTCCATACGATTGTTGGCACAGTAAAAATTGCGTTCTTGAAGGCATCGACTGCTCTTTCTGGCGTTTGAATCCTTTGACCACGCAGTCCGTTCTAGATTTTCGAAAAGGTAAAGAAATCGTTGGGATGTAGCTCCGAACTGTACGGAGGATGATCTAACAATTCGACGTTTTGTTGCGCTAAGAATGGTTTTGCGTGCTCTGTGCGAGCCACCATTGTCTTGGTGGAAGATGATTCGCCGTTCGGGGTATGTTTTTAGAACCTCAGCGATGACTTGTGAAAACAAATGGTTATATATCAATCGGTAGTAACAGTTCTTTGATTTTGTAGAGGGACTGTTGCAACAAGACATGCTTTCGAGAAACGAAGACGGAGAACCGATTAATTTTGTTGACGTTTCTTCAACTTGGAACACCCAAACAGACGACTGGCGTTTGCTTTCTGGCTCCTATGAGTAAATCTAAGATTCCACTAACGATGTTGTACACGTTTCCAGAGTTTCCGCATTGAAGCGATATAGAGTATTTTGACACGAACTGAAACTAATTTTTTTACACACAATTCTACAAGCAAATTTTTTTGAGTTGGGATCTTTGAAATCCCCAAGGATGCCTCAATCTTGCAATATGTCACATATCGATCTTCGTTGATGACCTTACGCACGGCATCGATCTCCTCATTATCTGCTGTTTTATGCACCTGCACTTGCTTTGTAACTAAGACTAATGCGCCCACGTCTGAATAGCGATACAGATTTTGTTGACGAAGTTTTAAATGAAGAAAATAACAGCGATGATAATGAAGTAAGCGAAGAGGAAGGTGCAGCTGAAATTGTAAAACCCAGTTATTAAGATGCGTCTCTGGAATAAGGACAGTTATTTAGATACTGAAGAGCGTACTACCAATATAATTTTAAATAATGCATTAGGTATTGAACATTTTTTAGAATCTATTTGTTTCAAAAAATTAAAACGGCAGACTTTTTACTGACTTTTTTACGAATTAAGTTTTTATATGTATTTACTTATTACCTATTATTTATGATTATTATTATTGTGTATCTTTTTATTATGTTATAAATAAAAGTTTTGTTTATAACATAATAAAAATACATATAACATATGTTTATACCAAAAATTATGTATGTACTATCAAACAGTAAAGTTTGATTGTCTATACATAATAACTGATACAAAATAACATAACAGCCTCAAAACGCAGGTTTTCAAAACTATCCTATGAATTTATTTTGCGTTATGTATCCGGCTAAGGTAACACTGCGTATCATCTAAAATATTCAATATAGCTTGCAGCTCTGTAGATAAGAGGCTTTGCCACTGTTCTATACATGTAATCTATTGAGATAAGTGTTATATTACAAAGTACAGTGGTGTCGTTTCACATTTTGCATAAACATTATAGCACAATAGCCTTTTGTTTCTTAGAAAACATCATCTTAAACAATTGTTAAATTACAAAACAATTAGCCACTCTACAAACAACTAGGAATCGGTTTAGTGGCAGCCACGTTAGCCGTCTAACTCCACAGATTTAAATACAAAACCCAGAAACGAAAGCAATTGTTTAGACTTACAAGCAACCCACGGCGTAGCACCTTGATTTATATTAAAATGAAAACAATTGTCGGTGATTTACGTACATGGTTTAAATTTATAATAATATGAATTCTAACACCAAGCGAGTTAGTTTATAAACGTGTGTCACGAACGGCCTATTATCATTGCTACAATATACGGAGAAACTCGCATGTTTTCGTTAGTCCTTTTATGGCTTAAAATTATTACACATGATTAGATTTGCCGAACTCGATACGGCAGACATTATAGAAATTCTTACCAGTGCAGACGCTATTATGAAAGGCATTGGCGCTAATTGAATTTGCATTTGCGATCTGAGTATCTAGAAAAGAAATTAATGCTTTATTCAATGAGATTTATATTGGCGATAAAGCACCTTTAATTGCACAAGTACAGGAGGTATGCGCATACCTATACCCAAAGTGGAAAAACAGTAATAGTGTAACGCACTAAAGCCTTATATTTTATGAAATTCACCTTTTCAATTTATGAACAAAGAATTATGTTAGAAAAGCTACTTCCTAAAGTACAGGTAAATTGCAGGTGCAATAGTTGGTTAAAGCGTAAACTTCTATCAATGGAATTTTTATTGCAGGTCTTCCAAAGAGTCATTAATTAAAACTTTCGGAGCGCACTAAATCAAACCACGTTATTAGAGTTATAAATGTTGAAAAGATGATTCTACGATATTATAGAATCACGATTTATTTAACCAAATACGAACGAAAAAAATAAATGATGAAACTTATTATAGACAGCGAGAAACGTCACCTCAAATTATTGATAAAGTGAGAGAATTAGAAATGGATATAGAAAAACAATTTTGGCGTCCGAAAACTGTGCAACGGAAAATTACAGATTTCTTTCATTAGACAAACAAGTTAGTATGCAATATTGTTTCCCGCCAATTCTTGTATGTAAACATGGATAAAAACTCCTATAGCGTCACCTTGTTATAGCGTCAAAAAATTCGCAGTCCCGTGAATGTCGTTATAACCGCGTTCTACAGTATTTTGAACGACGATTATATTATTATGACGGCTTGTAAACAGCTAATTTTGCCATCTATCACGTCACAATCTCCAAGAGATAGAATCTCTAAAACCATCTTCGCCCAGTCTCTCTTCTGCATAGCTTTCTTTTTCCCCACTCCTTCTTGGTCTACCCTTTTTGCTTTTGTAGTAGTCTGTTCTGCTCCATCCTCCTCATATTTATATTTATTCGTTTCTCTTATTCTTTCATTTCTTTCATGATTTAATAATGTCTTCTTACAGTAGCGTGTCCAGTACATCGTCTCCGTTGACATTATTTTATTTTCCATCTTCTTATTCAGCGCCCACACTTCACTTCCACTCTTGCCCCCTTATCTTTGTTCACTCCACTATAGAACTGAATATAATTGTCGCGAAATTCATTTCCATTTTCTCTCTCGGTTTCATTTAACATTGCTATGTCGATATTATAATCTTTTAATGCCTCAAAAAGCTCTTGGTTTATAGTACTAATACCTTGCACATTCCAGCATCCGAAAATCATTGCCCTTTTCCTTTTCTTATGTTGTCGTTGAGTTTCTGTCCGGATCCGAGACTTTTCATCGAGATTTTTTGCAGATAGTGTTTATTTTTATGAAGGATGGGGAACAGGCCTCTTGGTTCAACCTCCAACCTGGACAACGAGAGAAATTTCTGTAGGGGCTTCCCACACTAAGCCTAAGGCCTCCAATTTTAGGGTGCTGGAGATTCGCCCGCACTCAACACTATTCTAGTGATGGAGTTGCTGGCAGAGCTACGCAGGCTTGAGCACATTCCCCTACGATCCTTACCAGGCATTTTCCTCCCCTCCCTTTTCAACCGGACTTGGAACCGGCTATGGTGGAGTTGACGAACTTTTTACTTGCATGAAATGTAATTATATTCATATTCTTTTTAAATCCCCTTTAATGGGCTAAAGGCAGAATACTGAGAATTCACTCTATTTGGCTGGCATATTGTATTACCATTTTCTTGATGTAGAATCGGAATCTGCAATAAAAAAATCGGCTGTTTCTACTTTCCGCTTAAGAGGGTGGGAGCTTGTGGGAGCGACTTTGATAAACGAAGACACCACGCACATCTAAAATACCTAGAAATAAATACTTAACATAATAATGCTGCTATATACGACTACTTATGGTACTGGTTAAATTATTCACGAGAAAGACAATGTGAGGAGACAAAAAACGCTAACATACGAACATGTTTCTGCCTACCCTGCGTCATCAGCGTGGTAACTCATTTACAGATGCAGTTACCCTATGCACTGTTGGTATGCATCTTTTCTGATTAAGCAATGTGTTGTTCGTAAGAAGGGTTAGGAAATTATATCCGCTTGTTTTCGCTGTGTTTGAACCGGCAGACGAGTGTTTTATTCTTTTAACAGTTGTTAGCGCCAAGAATACTCACTTGATCTGTAAATTTAGGCGTGGTGATAGTAGCAGAAAGGAATTGCAATGTGTTGAGCAAAAAATCGCTCGAAACCACACTGATGACGCCGGGTAGGCAGAAACATGTCCGTGTGTTAGCGTTTTTTGTTTCCTCACATTGTCTTTTCCTGGAATGGCTTCACCAATACCATGAGTAAGTGTATTTAGCAGCATTACTATGTTAGAAAACACCAAGCAGTTTAGTTTTAGAATAACTGGATACTTTTCTCGAAAATAGTCTTTCTTTGTTTTACCATATAAATATTCTCTTTGGGAGATATTGGAGGACAGTATAAAAGGTATGTGTATATCATAAAAACAAAAATCAACATCGTAGTGTCGGCTGGCATTCGTTATATTCATATTGTCCAAAATGTATGCCAATATATTTGTTGTAAAAAATTCCTTTTGCCTGTCATTTTTTTTTGTTATTTCGATTACATCAAACTTCATCCAAGTTTCAAGTTCACTTCTGCTTGGACCAAATAAGAGAGGTTCTTTTTATCTTATTGCGAGTAGAAAAAATACCAACATATATGTACATGAATATACATCATTTTCAATATGGCAGCGATATTTATAAAGGTACTGATGTTTTATTTTGTTTCAGATTTATATCTGCTACTTAGACGTAGGAGCTGGTCTTTACATCATAAATATTGAAGAGTCTGAATAAGGAAACTGAAAAGTACGTATGTATAAAATATTAGTTGTGTTATGGCTAACATTTAAATAGGTCTTTATGTATTTCTTATTTGATTTAAAAGCTACTGGTAGTAAAATATCGTGAATTATTGATCAACGTATTGAGTATGTACTGCAAGTATATAACGTGAAGTTTATAAAAAGTGTGAAGAAGATTTAGATTAGCTGAATTTTATTTCATGGAAACCACTGCTTCTCTTTAATTGTTTTGCGATTTTATATAACCTTTTGCGCGTCTTTAAGATTATTGTTTACAAATAAAAGTATATCTTGGATTATTTTTAACATTTACATATATCTAAATTTTCATATATGTTAAATTAAGGTGAAAGGCTATCATTTGTTTATTTAAAGAATTCAGAAAGTGTCACAAGTTTTTGTTTATTTATAGTAACGTCGAGAGTATGTGAACAGAAATATATATATAGGAAACTTACCAAGTTTCTAAGCAATTCTCTTTCATAACAAACCTATTACATTAAATAGGATTCTGTTATATACTGGAAATACGTTAAAGTAGTTTGGAAGAAGAGTCATTCAATTAAAAGCGGAACGCCCATATACTTATTATAATTTCCACGCGATCCCCGCGTGGAAATTATATTAATCTGAACAATGGATCATGAACCCTACTACAGTGGTTAATGAATGTATTTCGAGTTTAGATTGAGCTATAGTTGTGTAAGATAACATTACATCTACTATTAATTGGAAATGCTAAATGAACACTTGAAGTACGCAAAATAAAACTCGATTAAAACTTTTCTCTTTAAAATAACATAAAAAATGAAATATAACTCAAAAGTCATTTAGTAACATTTATTGGAGGTGAAAATCACTATCAAGTATGTGCATATGTGATTCTTTCCATATTTTGTATGTGCTCTCGTTCTGTCTCCTTTCAATTAGCTTATTACGAAATAGCAGGTCATTTTGTTTGAATGACTTCATTTGGTACGTTGATCAGGATATGTTACTGTTGGCCCTTAGTGCTGTCAATTTACAAATCGGACATCTAAAAGGAATGGAAGAAACGTGCTCGCCTTTTGAGATCGAACTTTCTAATTTGATCGTTTGCTTGTCAATTAAATTGGTTCAGTTATTGATAAGTCAGAGAGCGTGGCACCTTTGGTAACGGGCTACGAACAAAGGAATAAAAAAATAACGCAGAGTTAAGCGGCACAATATATAATTTATATCGCAGCGTAAACACTTTCAATCGCGGTTATCGTCAATTGAAGTTATGCGTCGAAATCGTTAATTCACGTAGTATGGAAATGCGCTACACTTACGTTGATTAAGTGCTTTAGCCTGAAATAAGCCGATTAGCGGGTATTAATAATAAACAATTACATGAATAGGTATACGTACACCGTGTTAACAACGATAATTGCCTCATCCCTATTCCTACTGTAAATGTTTCGTAAGCAGCACTAATATTGTTTTAAAGAATATTACTGGTGCGAAGTTTTTTAGATGTCTTGATATTTATTTTAGCTGTTATTTGCTTATATTGTTTATTTTTACCGAAGGATTCGAATGTTGATTACTAGTTATGGTAATTTTTATTATATTTTTAATCTTCTCTTCTAACCATACTAAAAACTGTTTACTGTTTTATCGACCTTCATTGCCGTTTCATTAATATTTAATGTGTTTTCTGAATGGACTATATAAACGAGTTATATTGCCTATTTTAGAATATTTTCAGCATGAATAAGCGAGTGAAGTGTATAAATATCGCGAATCATTCCTCCTAAGCTAGAGGATTAATTGTAGATTTATGTAAGAAAAATATTGTGAGCCATTTTTATAAGAGAAAATATATTCATCAAAATCACAGTATCGGCTGTTAATAAGGGAAGATTATATAGGAGGAATTATATTTACTTAAATATTTTTACTAATATACGAGGGCGACCTGAAATGTTTCCGGAATCGACAAGAAAAACACGGTATTGGTGTGGTTTTTTATTTTTATTTTTCGATGTGGTCTCCTCGAAGATCAGTACACTTCCGTGAAGGAGGATGACTCCCTCCTTCACGATAATGCACGTCCACATGCAGTGGGAGTGACAGAGGACTTCCTTCAGTGGTTTCGAGGGGAAATTTTTCAACATCAGCTACACAGTCCGGATTTAGCCCCCAAGTGATTTTCACTTATTCCAAATTTACGGAAGTAATGAAGAAGTCGCGAATAAGTGATTCAACAATTTGGCTTCAACTGAGTATGCAGAAGGTATAGAAAAGCTGACGAAATGGTAAATGAAGACTGGTTTGATGAAGACTAATATTATGCTGTAAGTGGGTTTGAAATTTAGTATTGAAAAATACTCCAGCGTTTCTGGAATTGGTACGCTGGAGTATTTGGTTGAATTTTTGAAATTAAATAACGTAGATGATGTGAAAACCGCGGAATATAAAAGGTGAACTAAATTATGCATGTCACAAAAGTGTTTTCAAATAGGCGGAAAATGGTTCGAACAGATGGAAGGCACGGCGATGGGTAATCCTTTATCTCCTTTTATTGCGAACCTTTTCATGAGCAAATTTGAAACAAACCTGAAAAAAGAAACCAAATATTTCCCGAGAATTTGGTACGTAGATGATATTTTCGCTGTGTTTGATACCAACAAAGGAAACATACAAGATTTTCTAGCAGAACTGAACTCAAAATTCACCACGATCAAGATTACTATTGAAGAAGAAGTGAACAATCGCCTTCCGTTTCTAGATACTCTAGTCATACGCAATAAGAATAAATTAGAAATAGACATCTACAGAAAAGAAACTAATTCCAACAGATTCATCACGTTTGATTCCCACCATTTCGAACAACAAAAAATATCCGCGATTGGTTTTCTGGTCAATAGACTCGTCAGATTTCCGCTAAACAAGAGCAGGTATGACAAAGAATTAAAGTATATCAAAGATGTAGCAAGGTTCAATGGTTTCTCTTCTATGGATGTCGACCGTATTTTAAGGAAGGTCCAATACAAACAACGCATCAGAAATTCCACGACTTTGACATTAAGAAACACCGGTAATAAGAAATTTATAACTCTTCCTTTTCACCCAACAGTAAAAGGGTTAAGTAAAATTTTCCGACAACTAAACATGAACGTGTCTTTTGTGTCAAAAAACAACTTAAAGTATCTCTTAGGGAATCCCAAAGATAAACCGGAGATGATAAAAAGGTCTGGAATATACCAAATCGCATGCAATGATTGTGAGAAAGTTTATGTTGGACAAACAAAAAGGAGTATCGAAACGAGGTTCAAAGAACATATTAGACACTATCGTTTCGACAAACTTGAACTATCAAGCGTAGCAGAGCATACGGTCAAATCCGGACATAAGATTGATTTAAAAAATCTGACACTATTTAAAAACGTGAACTCGTATAGAGAATTAGACGCGTACGAAACGGTATATATGAAAAAGAACGAAAACTTATTGAACAGAGAACCACCCCCAATTGCACACTCGAGTTTGATGGATTTATTACCATAGGCCCTGTTAAAGATACGGTTCGCTTTCGGTCCATCCTTCCCCGTAAAAGGCATGAGGCCACCTAGTAGATTGTAAATAGTCATATGGTTTAGAAATTTTAGAGCCTGCGTAGAAAATAATTTGCATGTGTGATACAGTTTTTACTTTCAGTCGGTAACACGGTTGATAATGCGAGCCCACGTGCTCTCGAAACGCTGCGTTCCGCATAATTAATTAATTTGTGTGAGTGGAGTTTACTGCTATACCTGTGAATCATAAAACATTTATAACTTGCACTGATTAAATATAGGTTTACATGATTCAGTAAATTTGCATTAAAATTTTCTATGTTCATGCAATGTAAAGCCCAGTACATTATTACACCATACGCAAAACAAATTGATCCCAACTTACTGCTATTGATTCTCCTGCCTGAGATTATTATCAGTTTTTGGGCCTTAAAAGTTTAATAGAGTTAACAATAGCAACATTATGAGAAATAAAAATATCCAAAGCATTAGACCTAACATTTTCAAACAAGTAGTTTTATTATGTGTTACTGTTTTGTATTTTTATAGTTATATTGTTGCTTTAACTACACTTGGGAAAAACTACGGTCTGAATGTACATAGAAGTACACATTTAATTTGTGAAGTTGCGTATTAAACCTTGTTGTTGCACATAATTAATCATGAACGTATGGGAAGAAATATATCAAAAAGCGAATAAATAAAAAAACTCTATTTGGTGAATAAATACGTTTATTTATTAATTTTCACTGCCAAATGTCTCATTTCCATTTATTATTCATTCAGTTTTTTAATACTTTAATTTACCTATAGTATCTACAAAAGATCCAAATTCTAATTTATTACGTTATAATTATAATGGTAGCTTAAATCTTTCTGTAAATATTTTGGGTAAACGAGTTTATGGTAGCATTTCATTAATTACAACTGCTAAACAATGGAAATAAAAAGTGTATGTTTATATTTAATCAACACTCGGTGCAGTAATATAATTCTTTAAAAATATAAAACGTTACATTATTTTAAAAAGTGTACACAATAGGTTGTTAAAATATGGGGATATTTTCTATTTTTATTTAAAATGTGTGACAGTTGCACCTT
Source organism: Trypoxylus dichotomus (assembly GCA_023509865.1). Taxonomy (NCBI): domain Eukaryota; kingdom Metazoa; phylum Arthropoda; class Insecta; order Coleoptera; family Scarabaeidae; genus Trypoxylus; species Trypoxylus dichotomus. Next base: position 49,822,193 of record CM042078.1, read on the forward strand.
TCCTGTAGAAGATGCATCCTGAATCTTCAAGGATACTACATAATCGATGAAGTAGTCTCTCAGATATCAATTCTTTAATTTTCGTATTATTCGATATAGTTTGTGGTTTATTTGCAATAAATAATATCTGGACAGCAATAATAAGATAACCATCTGATTATATTCAAACAGCAAATTAAAACTTTTATTAAACCACTTTGATTTTTTCGTTTCTCTTCTTTAGAAACCTATTTTTTGATAGACTATAAACAAACGGTAGTGAAAACGCTGAAATTTGACCAAATCGCTTCTTTACAAGTATCCGGGGATTTACTGGATAGGACTAAAAATCACCAATTTGATTTTTTAGGTAGCAGAGACAATTATATATTGTAAAATCGGTTACAATTACACAGCGTGTAAGCGAAATTGACTTTCTAGGAATTAATTATCCAGAAGATTGATAGCCCCGGAAGCGCTTGTTTAAAAAAAATATCCTTTTAGAGGAAATACGCGGTAATAGTAGTTTCACTGTATTGCTTGCTAATCGTTCTCTTGCTACAATACTACAGTTTATTTCTATTATATCAATAATCAATAATTATGCACTGATTTAATAAAACTTTATATTAAATCAAGAAATCAATAAAACCTTGTGAAATATGTATTTTCAAAGATTTTAAATTAAAATACCAAACACTTCATTAGCAATAAATTACGTAGAGGCATTTCTCGAATAGTGCGTTACAAACTTATTTAATTACAACGATTGTGAACATTAAGCTTCAATAGCGATAGAGTATGATATTAGGCTGGTTGCCGTAACCCAATACTTCTGTATTATTTATTCGGCACGCACGCTTAATACATAAAAATGTATGTATGTTAAAGTGCATAATTGTTGTTTTTATATCAGACACGTGTATGGCTGTTTGTATGCAGATCACCGGAACCTAATAAATGTAATGAATGGCAGCTGAAAATTTTAATTTAAAATAAAGGGAGAAGCAAGAAATTATCAGATCTTTTTTAATTCACCTTATGTTTGATTCATTACGCATGGAACTTGACAGTGATTAACATGCGACCGACAATAATTTTTGGATAGATAAAAACCATAAATTGCTTTTAATCGAAAGTTAGCATACGTTTAAAGTATGTACAATATTTACGAATAACTGAAATATTGAAAAATTTAGCATGGAAGCGTATATAAACGTGTATAGAAAAGGAATTACGCAGATAAAAAAATCGGGGAGTGGGATTTGGAAAAAAATATCTTGGTACACACATTCACATTTACATGTTTTAGCTGTGTTTGTCTCATTACAAAAGAAATTTATTAATTTTAATGAATTTGTAAAACGTAATTTCTTTATAATCTAGAAGCATCATGCTTCAGTATGTAGATTGTATAAAGTTGTTGTATCTATGTTAGACAAATTTATATGTAATAAACGTAATTATGGTGCAATATAAGAGATAAACAAGCGTCGTAAGAGGAATGCTGGTGAATTTATGTATCCATGCTTACTGCAAAATTTAGATTTCACATAAATTGTTTACAATGTGTATATATGTTAATTATAGGTTGCACAAAACTACAAACAATTAGTTTTATGAAATAGGTAACTCGTTTTACAGAAAATTAACAAAATACATGAACGTAGAATTTACAAAGCCCAATGAAAACGTTGAGCGCTCAAACTGGTATCCGTATTGTAATGTACCACCTTATATTAGTCACCTATCTATAGTAAACCAACGTATACCTTAGGAGTGATGGTATTAAAAGCACCGGACCTTTGGATATAAGAAATAATCTGTTTAAATTGATGGTTGTGTTTAGTGATCGGTCGGGTTGACCAAATCTTCGGCGCGCCAGGTTCGGGCTCGCGCGCACGCTCGATTGAGTTCGTTCAACCAATCTGTTCTCGTTTCACTGCAAGGTACATCGTATTACGCGTTATAATGTATTCATATTTCATAATATGGATGAATATTTAAACAGTTTATCTGTATATATTTCACGAAGAATAGTAATATGTAATTGTAAAATAGAGCTGGCCAAATGTTTTGGGCTCGACAAAGTCTAATTAAACTGCAGAATGCGAGAAGGTCTTTTTATACATAAAATGTTCAATTGTTTTTTTCTTAAAAACTCATTTATAGAAGATGTTATATAAAGCAAAGATTTGTCCCTTTGGTTTTGCAAATTAATTTGTCTATTGATTTTAATGGAATATTAATGCATGTCCTCTTTTAGTACGTACCAGGTGTTATTTTGTTCGCCCGACGCTTAAACAACAAACACACAAGTTAAGTCCGCCAAAAACTAGCGTTAAGTGATCTTGTCGAGTTTTGTGCCTGAAAAGGAACATTTGCGGAACGCATCACCTTTCTTATTTCACCAAAAGAAACAGACTGTTGAAAGTCATCGTTTGCCGGTAGAAACGTATGGTAAACACGCTCCATCGATTCGAACATGTGTAACATGGTTTCGACAATTTAAAAGTGGTGATTTCAATGTAAAAGACAGTGAACGGTTTGGTAGACTATAAAACTGCGAAGACGAGTAATTGCATGATGGCCTAACTCAAACTCAACGGAAATTAGCAGAAGCATTGGGGAAGATCAGTAAACTCGGTGAATGGGTCCCACACGATTGGAACGAACGCCAAATAGGAAATCGCAAGGTCTCTGTGAAATGCTGCTTCAACGTCACGAAAGAAAATCGTTTTTGTATCGAATCGCGACAGTTCACGAAAACTGGATTTATTTTCAAAACCCGAAACGGAAAATATGGTTGCTTTCACTTGGCGAAGTCGACCCTTCAACACCAAGGCCAAATCGCTTCAGCAAGAAGATCATGCTCTGTGTCTGGTGGGACCAGAATGTTATTGTATATTATAAACTCTTAAAGCTCGGCGAAACCGTTAATAGAGAACGCTATCGCCAGCAAATGATTAATTTCCACCACGCATTAATCGGAAGACGACCGGAATGTGGCAGAAAACATAGCAAAGTGATTTTGTTACACCACAATGCAGCGTCTCATACAGCAAAACCAGTGAAAGACAATTTGAAATCGTTTGGATGGGACATTCTTCCGCACTCACCGTACTCCCCAGACCTGCCGCCATCTGACTATTATCTTTTCTCATCAGTGGGGCACGTGCTCGCAGAGCAAGACTAGCAATTTCGAAGAAGTTGGAAGATGGCTACGAATGATTTTCCGCAAGAGACAAACAGTTTTTCTGGCATGATATCCATAAATTACCCGAAAGATGGATGAAATGTGTATAAGTCGATGACCAATATTTTGAATAAAAGACGTAATTTCCCTTGTGAATTACATGTTTCTTTTTAGCAAAACCAGAAAAAGAAACTTATGAATACACCTGGTGTGTCGAAAACATAGACTTACCTTCTTTATATTTGTTGGTGAGTTTAGCTGACCGAATTATAAAGAGTCATGAAAGGTGTGCAGATCAGGTATGTTTCGACATTTGTCTCGAAGTTGGTTTCGAAGGTGTGATAAATGTTCGTGTGCTTTGGGAAAGATCGTTTAATGTCGACCGATGTAACACAGACGTTAAAATAATGTTTAGAACTAGTTAACGGATCTGCAGATGCACCACCACAAATTTGTCCTAATGTTATAATATCGGAATCTTTATTCAAAACACTCAAAATATTCTAGTGATGTACTCACTTTTATATATATATATTATGTACATTTTTGTCGGAATCGCTTTTGTATCACCACACTAAAGGAATTTCGCACCATATTTTAGAATCATTGAACTTTAAATCAGGATATTCGGTTATAAACTTGTTTATTTTGGCAGCCAGTGGTGGCTTTCTCTGCTTGTATGTTCGACATGTTTAATTAATTATTATTGTGGTATAGTCACGCACGGAACGCGGTTGGATTCCGCATCGGCTTGTATGGGGATCTGGCGCGCCGAAAACTTGGCCAACCATAGTGATCGGCATTCAAAGGAACATTCCAGCACCAAACTTAGACGTAATAACTTATTAATACACACAGATGCGAAAGTAATGAACAAATTATTATTATTATTATTATTAATGTCATTATGAAATGTTCAAGATAAGAGTGATTCAAAAGACTGACGTAGGTGATTGATTAAAATCTGCGGCAATCGATTCCACAGATCCGTTTTTACTAATAGCACTTTGTTTAATAATACTTTACTTAATCAAAGTTAATAATGCAATATTTGTTCTTGTTTTTCCAAATATACATATGTCAGTTTTTGCTTTTCGGTTTCGTTTTTGGGTTTGTTACATAAACAAAGATGAAAAGGTAGCGAGTAAATTATTATTATTATTATGTTTAAGTATAAGATCAATTTTAAAAATTGAAGCAGATAATTGATTGAGACCTATGGCAATTGATTCTACAGATTTCTTTCTATCAAGAAAAATGCAACCAATGGCTATATAAATCATGAAATACCTATAGAATGATAAAGCTAATAGTGGCGATTTAAATTTTGATTTTGCCTAAAGTTTCCTCGATCTATAATTTTAGACTCGAAATTGACTGTGAGTGTATTACGAAGTCCGAAATGTACTTGGCAAGTATCTTTAGCTGAAGTAAACGTTCACTTCCGCATAAAATCAACTTAAAAAGTGAAGGAGTGAGACCTACGGTAATCAATTCCATTAAGAAAAATTCATTCAGAATCACCAAATGATTCTAAAGATAATAAGTTATTAATCAAATGTTTTCATGTTGTAGTAATAATAATTTATTGTTTTAAATACAATGCCGAAGCAATGATTATTTTTTCAAATACTGACAACACAGTATAAGTTTAATTACGTCAATCGAAATTTTGGTGGAAGTACTATTATCGTTTAAGGAGTTTTTACGTGTAACAATAAAGCACCTGTTTTATTTCTATTCAAAAAAATTTTGATTTTTATAGACAATTTCCGGAAGCAGTTTTAATAGAATTCGGCTAATAAAAGCCGTCCCAAGATTGAATATTCCAGCAAGACAGCGCTACTACTTCTTGCTTTTTTTTCTAAAGGAAATCAAGTTAGTACAGCGGCTAGATCTTTCACGTAAGTTGAGACCTACCGAAGAATATTGATAGCAGACGTACATACCAACAACAAGCAATTTAATCCTATGAATGAAGTGAAATCTCTGGTAAAGGGAAATTGGAATGAAATTGCTGTTTCAACATTGACCAAGTCGGTAGATAGTATGAGGAAACTGATTTTGAAAGTTATTTGAATGAAGGACCCACATCCATCATTAAATTTAGGAGAAATTATTAGCAAATCTATAGAAATTTCGTTGTTTTTAAATTAATATTTTTGTAAATATTTTTGTAAGAAGTGCAATAAGATTGTTCAATGTTGTCTTTTCTCCATTTGTGAAAGGAAATTGAATCCAGTTGAAATCCAAATTTTTTGGAATGATATGAATGCAAATATATTTCGAAAGCTTGTGAGTATATGCTACTTTCGTGAAAGTGAGGAATACTGCAATAATATTGTTACAATATTTACATATGCATCCAGAATGCATGGCCTCAATTTTCTTAAGAAGGAAATTTGTGCCAACCAACCTTATTGCAGAAAAAATGGTTTTTAACCTCCTACCATTCATGTCACTTCCATCTAAAAAATCATTCGAAGTGCAGAATAAATACAATCGCTGTTTATTATCGCATGTTTATATCATTTCATTGTTTGCCATATAAGTAATATTGTTCCGTGTTATCGCTTCCATTAACATAGTGAATGAATGCCGTTAACGAAATCTAAACGTTTTCATGTTGATATATTTCCGCGCAATTATGAATTGTTTTGTTCAATTAATTTTAATAAATGACACAAATAATCATTATGAAACAGTGTGTGCAAATGGCAACGTTAGAATTCACATCACGATTCTGTCAAACGACAATACCGGAACGTATATCTAAACAGTTGGATTCTACATACATATATTATGTACGTATGCAGTGTGTATTTGTATATAGACATGAGGCACATATAAATGCCACAAATCGATTTAACCGTTATTACAGTAACTATCAACGTGGGATAGGTCTGCAGATTTATGGGACAAGTATCTGAAAGGTAACACGGGACAATTTAAACGATGGAAGCCGATATTCGGGTCGAGAGTAATAATACCAGCATCGGTTTCTTTAATCACCGTTCGTTAGCCATTTACACTGCCTTTGATAATCACCAGCTAATTCGATGATTATTCTATAAAAGTATTCGAGCGAAGTATACGTACAGTCGCGGGCCAATGCACCGAAACAAAATTCCATAGTGCTGTAGTTGAACTTAGCCATATCGACAGTTGGTTGTATTGTTCGGGACTTCTAAATCACTGGGCAATTATATGAAATCTGTGAAATGATCTGTCAAGTTTGAACACAGGACGGCTAATTTGAAAATGTGTACCGATTTTTAACATAGCTAACGCTTTATGCATGCGAGTGTAATCAATTGAAAACTGAAATAATCCACGCAGTTTAATGGTTAATATTTAGGAAAGTATCCTTATATTTATAAATTATATTGCTGTAAAGATTGAGCGAAAAGCGAAACGACTTTGTACCGATCCCGTTGCTAGTGCCAAATTTATTTAAAACTAAAGTGAGGAATACGAATCTAATAAAAAAATTGCATACGGGAACAAATAAATATTTAACAAATGGATATTACGTTTACATAAAAGTAATCATAAATGGTCTTATTATGTAATATCGTCAATACCTTTTCTAATATAAAATTTTATATGTTTGTTAATATACACTACCGTTCAGAAGTCTGATTGCACCTAATATATTATGTTACACTTAAAACTATTTTAAAAATATTTAAGCAAAGTCATATTACACATCTAAAGGAATGCCTAGAAAATAACGCCAAGATTAGAAAACGCTGTAAATACAGCTCTCTCATGGTATTAGTGAAATCAATTCACGAGAGAAGGTTGGGAAACTCTACCTGCTTCTTTTCGCTGTCTGACTTTGCGGAAGTGTTTCTTTCTTTTGGCACTAGTTAGCGCCACGAATATTCACTTGGATCGTGGGATTAAGTATGGCGATAGAAGTAGCGAGAGAATTGCGTGTGTTTAGCGTAAAACTGCTCGAAACCACGCTGATGACGCCGGGTAGGCAGAAACGTGTCCGTGTGTTAGCGTTTTATGTCTCTTCACATGTCTTTCTCGTGAATTGATTTCACTAATCCCATGAGAAAGCTGTATTTACAAATTCATATTAGTCTTCTTAGAATGGCGCTTACAATCTAATGTTGATAGCATATATTCGTAACAATAACACATTTACAAAAGCCATTCGAACAGGAAAACAATGTATTCCTGTATTAAATTTTATGATGGCAATAAAGCAGCAATAATGCGTTAATAACGAAACTGGAGAAGAATGTGTTATAAAATAGAATTTGGGAGGGGTACTGAATCATCCTCCTACCTTATGATAAACTGTACACTCAGTATCCATCCAGTACATCGCCATATTGCCTAGATACTGGAGACGTGTGATTGCGTTAGGAAGACCCTATTTCATATAATCAGTTTCTTTGATCGAAGATATGCCAAAAAGAAGGTAATTGAATATTTAAACGAGCACCAGTGAAATATCCTAATGGGTGCTATCAGCATTAGAAGTAGTAACTATTGATTCTATTAATATGGACACGATAAAGTAAATTTCTGTGATTTGCAAGTTTGGTTATTTTTCTGTGAATTGTATTCGGTAAATCTCTCTACTCCCATGGGAGCGTTATCTTTAGCTGTCAAAGCCTCTTCTTTCTGGTGTTATACAGGATCCGAAACTGTTGCTATTTATTTCTGTCAACAACGTTGACACGTTTTGCAGTGACGATGAAGGGCTAGTTAGACACATTCAGTTATCTCTGGACGCGTTGGTTGGTTGGAGAATGCATCGGCAATCAAGGTGAACAGAAATACGAGAGTAGTCCTCGATTTAGGTATTGAAATGGGAGATTAATGAAGTTCAGTTACCGTAGAGTGCTTCAGTAAGATATTTGCTATTGATACAGACAGATAATGGGTCAGCACTTAAACTATCTCAGGAATGAACACACTGATGTCAGAAAGACCCACTAGTCTTGTGAAGTCTATGTGAAAGAAGTTACCTTGATATGCTGTTGTATAGGTCCTGTTTCGAGTTTGTCTTGACTTATGCTGCTTTAGTTTGGTCAACAGCCACGATGTGGCAGCTTAACACCAAAATTTAGAAGTTAACGTATTAAGGCTAATATCATTCACGTTATTCGTAGAAAGCATATGGCCTACAGAGTACTTTTAAAATCCTTTTTTTGAACATTTACGGAAGCTAAAAGGAATGATGGATGTGGTGAAAAACCTAACCCGTTGCTAATATGCACCATCAATCTTCAAGTTCTATCTTCTGTTGGATAAGATCAAATAACTCTAACAATCAAATCAGTTACATGGGACACAATTTCTTTTTTAAGGATGTAGGACAATTTAACTCGTATCATAATATTCTCATGTTCGATTTTGATAAAAAGGCTGACAGTGTTATCTTCAAGTTGGGGTTTGCAATTTCAAATTTAGTTACTCAACTAGATTTACCTTATTCAGTTTTCAGATAAATAAATTATGTTGAAGAAAAGAGACGAAAATACAAAATTTTCTCATTTAATATTCATTTCGTTTCATAAAGGCATCTATAAATAGATGACCCTTCCGGATATAAAATTATTTACCTAAATTAATTTACGTGCTGAAGACATATATTACCAAATATCAATTATGTGTAACTATTGCTGGTGTTCAGTAATACTATAGACATTGAATTCTTACAATCTCTTTCAAAAACTGAATAAACTAAATAAATTTCGTTAGCTCAAACTATTCGAGATTTTGTAAATTATATATTCAGTAATATTTAAGTAGCTCTCTATGTATGAGTATACTATTACAGACGATGGTTAGAAGTCTGGAAGATCCGGTTCCTGTGTATCTACATACATACACACGTATATACATATATGTGTGTATGTGACGTGCAATTTACAAATTATGTACATTAAGGTCATGGTAAGAATTTAGAAAGAACTCGCTCTTGCCCTGCGGTAAAAGCGTGAAGATGAGTTACGCAAGTATAGTGCCAGAAATCTTTTATCCGTGTGATGCTTTACTTTTACGAGACTGACAGCTTGATGTGAAATAAGAGGGCAATAAAGTGCTGAACCGGAAGACTTTTTCGCTTCTTTCCTATTGTTGCCATTACGTTTTGAGATCTTTTCTGTGATAAAGCCACGTTAACTGTATACCATTTTCAGTTTGGCAACACGTGAATAATCTTGCTGTTTGGTAAGGCGGATTTATATTATAGCCAAAGTTAGCTCTTATAGATATATAATCGTATAAGATTCATCTCAAAATTATTTTTAGCACAGATGTAATTTTGTACTCTATATTTTCTCACATGTGTCCATATGATTCAATAGGCAAAAACGTAATACTAATGTTTTCGTGATGTTTTTATCTGTTGTTTTTTAATTATTCGGTTTATACTTTCTATAAGTATCGTCATTAATTAATGTATTAATATTGACCTTTGGAAGGAATAAAGTAAAAAGGAAGATGAGAAAAAGTATCGTTTTATCTTGTAAACAGCATGTAAATAATAAGTGTGAAAAAGTTGGTAACTAACCAACGAAATGTTGTACAAGCAAAAGCAAATGAAGCAAGAAAAATAAGTTTCTCTTAGGATGAGTGACCGATTACTTAAATAAAAAAAATAACATTAATGATATATAAGTATTATTTAATAACATCTTACAATTTCAATGTTTCCTTTTTAGAATGGAGCTCTTCCGGTTCTTGTGTATACTATACGCTTTTGGTACCATTGATTGTTTTAAGCTTATCAAATTTCAGACTATAAATACTTGATATGTTTTTCATACTTATTTATTGTCTTCTTGAAGACCGTAATCGACAGTGTCTAGATCATCATATTGAAAAATTAGTATCGCATACCTTTATCTAGGGTTTACTGATAATAGGTATTGTGATGTTTATAAGCTATTTATAAAATTTTAAGTAACCTATTATTGTTTATAAAAATTATGTACTACAAAGAACATGTAAAACTGAAACGTTACTGTACACGTCCAAGAAATGAAATTGACTTTTGTAAACGATTTAAATTTTTTAATTTATACATTATAATATTGTATTCAATGAAACTAAACGACAGCGTATTAAAGTTCAAGTATGTATGTTTTATTTTTATAGCTGCAATACCCATACTTTGTTTTAATTAAGGTAAGCAATTGTACATATATTTTCGTACTGGATATTAATTAAAAACTTCTAACTTGTATAAATTTCATTTCTTTCCAATTGTGTTAGTGTATTTTTTAGATTGGTTTTATGGACCATAAATCACGTACTGGAAGACCAACCTTTCGTTCGGAAGAAGTTATAAATGTTGGTCAACGGATGGAGAATGAATCCATAAAACCTTTGAAACGTCTTTCTCAAGAGATTGGATTTTCTTATGAAACATGCCAGAAATTGCAAAGAAAAACTTATACATGCATCCGTATAAGACGCAACCACATCAGGTTATTTTTTCCGATAGACGTCTTGATTACTGCCAGTGGTTTGCAAGTAATTTGCTGCAAAATGATGACCTGCTAGATTTGACATTTTTCTCTGAAGGAGTGTGGCTTCATTTTTCAGGGTACGTCAATTCCCAAAATATTCGGATTTGGAGTAATTAAAATCCTCATATTGTCTTTGAATCATTTCTACATATTGCGAAACTTGGTGTTAGCAATTTCTAGCCGCAGAATTGTTGGATCTATTTTTTTTTAATTTTACAATTAACTCTGAGGGGTATTGAAACATTTTGAATGAATTTATTGAACAACTGCATGCAGATGAATCACAATATAGTTACTTCCAGCAAGATGATACAGCGGCATGTACAACACAAGAAAATATTGCTTTTCTTCGTAAGTTGTTTGACGATCATTTTACAACCTTACATACGGAAGTTGAATTTCCATCACGATCACCTCGTTGGACAATTATGGACCTTTTCGTGTTTCCTCACCTAAAGAAAAGAATATTTAAAACTCCTGTTGCTAATTTGCAAGATCTGCAGCAAAGAATTATTGAGGAACGTAATAATGCTCGCAATGCTACAAAGTATCTTTAACAGCGCTAGAAGGCGTATAAACCAGGGAAAATATAATGGACAATAATTTCAGCACTTGCTTTACTTTCGCCTTTCTTTATTAATAAAATATTTAGTACTAGCTGAGCTTATTGTTTTATTGTATCCTTTAATCAAATGACATGGTTATTGATGCCACGATGACACTGTCAAAATAATTACGACGAATATGATAATATGGCTTAAGTTCAGACATATATTTTCTATTTCAATGCCATCTTCATCCTAGAAACTTTATGATACCAGTGTATTATTTGAAAGTTGTTCCGCCTTCATATATCGAAAATGTAATTAAATAACTGTGTACAAGGATTAGTAATTATATTCTACAAATTTATACGTATCCATGCATCTGTACTGCTGCGCTTTGTAATTAAGTTTGAAACATACTCGATGAAAATCGAATGAACTGAACCTTTTACTACTTAAATCAAACCTCAAGCTACAATTTTCTTATTGATAAACAGCCAATCAATATGCCACAATGCAAAATATATGTATGTATGCATTCATTACAAATTTATGCTATATATGGTCAAGCGTAAATATATATGCTATTATATGGATTTCATAATAGCAGATTAATTCACTAGGCGCAGGTGAATATGAAAGTTAAAGAAAAAGCGGCGCCATTCTTTTGTGAATTTACCGTCCGATAAGATCTCTCCACTTGCGGCTGACATTAAAATATAATAGCTAATCTTTTAAATGCTACGCAACATTGAGATTTATAGGTTTATTGTGGTTTACAATAAACAGCACGGTAATGTGTCTTCGTATTATTATTGTTGTAACGTTTGGCGACTGTTATGATATGACGTATTTAGAATTTAAACCGCATGACGATTTAGGTTAGGTTGAATGCTTTCGTATTTACTAGGATGTAGTGAGAAAGGCGTAAGTAAGATGATCTTTCTGGTTGAATATTAAGTTTCCTTCCGATAATGAACTTGAAACTTGAGCAGACCCTTCGGGGATTAAATGATCGTCTGTTGGACTTCGTCGACGAAACTTTGAATGAACGATATCACCTATAGAAGGGAGTGCCTTAAATTATTTAAGAAACATACGTATGATAATGTTATTTTCCGGAAACTTTTTAATACGATGTATTATTTTGGAAAATAATCTCTGAAGATTGAATATATGAGAGTGGGGTGTAAAGACGAGGATGATCACCAGGACTTGCAAATTAAAGAAATAAGAAGAACAAACCAGTACAAATATCTAAGAGACATACTTAGTGGGGAAGCTGTATTGAAAATGGACATAGGAGATAAAATACAACAGGGAAAAAACGACCAGGGCTTTAAATTCCTTGTTGTGATCTGAAGGATTAAGGAAACAAAGTTAAAAATATATAAAGCCGCCCATTCTAACATGCGGTGTAGAGAGTTGGCAGCTAACAAATAGCAATAAATAGAATGTAGACACCATCCAAATGCACTTCCTGAAAAGAGCTTGCGCAGTATCGAAATTGGAACATGTAAGAAACGAAGGGATACGACGAAAAACAGGAAGAATTATTACTAGTGCGGATAGAATCGAAACAAGACAGCTTGTATGGTATGAACATGTATAAAGAATAAGTGAAGATGGCCAAAGAGGGCACTAAATTATACACCATAAAACAAAAGGAGAAGAGGAGTACCAGCGACATTATGGAGGGATGGGATCGAGAAAGCTATGAGAGACAGAGCAATAATAGAAGAAGTTTGAAAACATAGAGAGAATTGGAGATCGAAATGCGAGATGCAGCAAAGGCCTTGCTATACTAATAATGAAAAATAATTTCTCATACTTTTTTCAAATATGAAAAGATTTTATTTCATGGTTGTTCCAATCTCGAGACTAAATCCATTTTAAGTTGTAAGCAAGTTAAGGAAAAACAGTACTATACTACAGCAATTCAACACGAAGTGAACACGAAGCAGCTACACAATGGACAACCAAGTGAACATCGACCAATCAACAACCCCCTAAGTCTACTCATTTAAGCGGTTCAGGAAGTCAGAAGTACAGAAAAGATCACGGAAGACCATGAATATTAAATACAAGAAGAAAATATTAGCGAGAAAGCCCACCGGAGAAGCAACCGCAGAGTGTTGTAGCCAAAGAGCAAGATGGGAAGCAACAATAAATTGACACTCCAGCAAAACCTATAATAACTACCAATTTGCGCCTCGATGGAGGCACAACAATCCAATATAAGCACGAGGTGGACATAACCAACTCGTCGAGTATTGTCGCTCATGGGACTTTGAACAATACTTGGATTATCTTTAAAAAGAAAATCAAATTAACTTAAAGACAAATTATATAAAAGAACTAAAATGTAACATAGTTTTCGCTGTGGTTTTTTATACTTTATTAAAAAAGTTTAAATTAAGTATCTAGTGTATAAATATACAGCGTGATAAGAAAAGTTACACATATAGAGATAAAACACAAATAATTGCGTTTTATAATATATTTTATAGTGCCTCTGAGGTTTGCGGTTTGTTCGGTGGCTTTTGTGTTTTTATATCAAGTCTTCTAGTTTTCTTCACTTGCTTTTCTTCCTTCTTCTTTTGTGTTGCTGCGATCCTGGCATCACGTTGCGCCTTCCATTCTTCAAATTGATCTTCTGGAACGTCCCATTCGGCTCTATCCACTTCCAGCAGGAATAGATAATACAAACCACTAATACCGCCAACTACGAAAATGTACCAACCAACTATTTGCCATTGCCATAATTCGTTATCCTTCGCAACCAAAGAAATGAACAAAGGCGTGATAAATCCAGTAGCACATCCTCCTCCGTTTATGAGAGACATTACAAATCCATTAAAATTTACGGTTATATCCATTTGATTTACTTTGTGACCAGCACAAAATGGTCCTATAAATATTACTGCTAGAGAATAAGACACTATCGCTAAAATTTTCCGACAGCCAGCGTATGTCATTAACAGAAGAAATGTATTTGTTCCGGCGAAGGATATGAGGGTAGTAATACCTCGATTCCATCTTAAGCTATAATTTTTATGCAGAATAATATAATCACAAATTTTTCCCGCAAGCAGGCCGCTACACCATGATCCGAAGAATGGAATTGACGAAACAATTGATACCTCATTCACACTCATTCTCAGAACGTCACTTAAGTATTTAGGTATGTTAGTCAAACATAAGAAAATGGTCATATCGTGCCCTACTTGTCCCACGATCAAAGCTATTATACCTTTATCTTTGAGTATTTTCTTCCAAGGAAGTTTTAATCTTGTTATTCGTATTATTCGCTGTGTTAAATACTTCTTTTCGCGTTCAGGTACGTGCGGATGCGTTTGGAAGTCGGAATAAACATACGTAAGGAATACTATAGTCCAGAGTGCTCCTACCACTCCCCAAAAGTAAAACACATTTGGCCAGTTGTTCATATAGTGCATTATTACACCGCTAAGAATATTTCCCAATATAATTCCTAAGGAAACTGACGAATATGTGAATGCCCCTAGTGTTGACCTTTCTTCAAAAGGTACCCATCTAGATATTATTATGCTTATACAAGGAAACACTGATGATTGAAAAATTCCAACCACTATCCGACTAGCGACAACAGCAGTCCAGTGAGTGAAAGCTATGATTGGTGGTGTTAGCAAAGTGACCACGCTCGAACAGCTAATGCCCGCAGCAAACACCCATCTGGGACCCCATATATCCGCTATAATTCCTGCCGGTATTTGTCCAATCAGATATCCCACATAAAACGATCCCAGAATAAAACCTTGGATTAATTCGGTCCATTCTGTGGTACCTCCTTCTATTGGAATTTCTTCCGTCATGTTAATAGGACAACCATGAGATAAATTTCTAATACGATGTGATACTAATCGTGTTATAGCTACGCTCATATCCGCTCTTTGACCATACGCTACTATCGCACCTAGCGCACATAACAGGATGGCAACAACTCTCTGTGGAAACCTACAACCACAGACGCAATAGAGGGGTTGACATCCTCCCATCGCAATTTGCTTTTTAAACCATTATTAATGTATATAGATTTTCCAAAATCCCGTCAATCTTTTATTGAGAATTTGACCATTAAACATTTCTAGAGGAGAACTGCCCCTAACCTGTCAATCTCTACTGATGTTTTTGACATCAATTAGCGTTGACATTTTACGGACCTCTCATATTACATACATGTTTCGCGAAATAACAGCTTATTACAGTTATTACTTTGCAACCTTCTTTTTGCTAGTTTTTCTTCCTTCTCCTGGGTATGATTATAGTCCTTTGGCTGTTTTGATATTTTATGTAACCTATTTACTGTTAAAAGAAGATAACATTGCAGATACGACTGCATGAGTAATATGAGTAATAACATATAACTTGCTACAGATCCTACACCATCCTAAAAGAGAAGGAATATGCAATTGAATCTGAAACAAATATACGAAGGCTGATACTTTAGTACCTGCTTGCAAGGACTAAAGTGGGTCATTTGATCCCCAGGGAACAAATATTAACCAAACTTCCAGAGGATTCATTGACAGATTCAAAGGAACAATGTCAAATTTCACAAATTTTTATTACAACTTTTGAGACATAAATTGACAGTAATGTTAGTCCAATTAACAAACTAATGGTTTGTTGTTTTCGTCAACGATAATTCTACAAGATAATATAGGTCGTTGAGACTGCCTTTTCATTAAAAAATACAAGCAAAGCCTCTTCTTTAAAATTAATTAATTTTTTTTTCACAGCACCATTTTAAAAATATTGCATATTGTTACTCGTAAATTTTACGAGATTTGGAAGGCAATAGGTCTTCCAACGTCTCTTCAGTAGCCTTTTCTGGGTAAAATCCTTCACAATTTTCATTCGTTGTAGGGCTTGTTCACGTTGTAACTATGATGAATTTCATGGCAAAGTCGCATATTTAAAATTTACAAGAATGTTCATTTTTAATTATCAATTTTGGTGATATCTGTTTCGGAAGTGTAAAAAATGGCGTATACACCACAGGACTAACGTGCGAAAATCTCGTGAGTGGATGTTGCTCTCGAGGCAAAAATCTCCACTCGCTGCACAAATTTTCAGAGATTAGTTATAATTGAACTTCTAAAAAAATTAAAAGATACCTCAGCAATTAAGCCAACATACGAAAGTCTGGATTGCATCGTAAATAGAAGAAGGTCGGCCAATACTGAAATTTGTGACGTTTTTTGATTCACCTAAAAATACTAGGAAATCAGTTATGAATATTCTAGATGCACCTTTGAGGCTGAAGTTACGGTCTTACTAAACTATATAAGAGAAAATCCTTTTGCAACAGGGGAAAAGCAGTTACATAGATATATTTTCAGCTTCTAGATCAACAGCCTGGCGAAAAAGAATTCTATTGTCTTTTCAAAAAACTTAGTGAGGCTAAAATAAGCAATCGCGATTACTCCTCATTTTAAATAATGTCAATAATGATGAAAAATGCTTCCAATTATGCTATAATGGAGAAATTAGAGTATATAAGGCCACCGCATTCTCGAATTAATGAGAATTTATATTTAGCATTTACAGAAATCTCTAAGGTTATAGGTAAAGACGTGGACCTAGACGAGTTTGGCTTGTTTGGGTGTACGCTACAATATCGATAGACGTTATGTTGTGGTTACATAAGTAGACATCATGCAAAATGTAGTGCTGCCACAAACGTTCCTAAACAATAGTTATATATTACAGTAAGACAATTGTCACATCTACGCTGTCAGTATTTTTAGACAGTGGTTGCAAGATCAGAAGAGAAATAACAACATCGTTTTCAAAAAGTTTAGACCTGAATCCATTAAAAATGTGTGGGAGTTTATGGTTAAAAATACTTAAAACGAAATTTTCATGCTTCCAACGCGGCAGAACTGTGAAAGGTAATAGAAAAAGAATAGGAGGCACCAAGTTATAATGAACATGCTTTGGAAAATACAAATTATTTTTTAAATTGTACTGCTACTTCCCTCTTCATACCTTTTAGATATTTTAAACGAGAAATTGTTTATAATTATCTCATAATGTAAAATACAAAATGTATTAAAAAAATATATTATCGATTTTCTCGTGCGGTCAAAATGCTATATAATTATAATTTAATATTGCGCCACGTGTATAGATAACAATTTTCTATTTTTCATGCAAGCAGTGATATGTATAGCGAATGTATAATTGCACTAAATTGTTTTGAAGGATAAACGAGTTAAAACGCATAACAATGCTTAAAGTATCTCATGTACACCATCTTCTATATTTAGACTATAAAGATGGGTAAACAGAGAAGGAACTACAGCAGTGTATAACAAGAAATTAAAAAAATCTGCAAATTATATGTTAATTAAATTACAAAAAGAGGAACCGTATTTTACATAACATCGTTTTTATTATTAGGATACATTTCAAAGAAAAAGAACTCGTATTTTACATTCGCACAGCCAGTAAAATGGGGCTCATATACGGGAATGGTATCTAACACGTCGTCTACGTCAATACACGCAAATAAGATGAGAAAATATATTTGTGCACGTTTCTTGAATGTGACAGGCAAGTTATGGGATCTAATACATATTACGGGATGGATATATACAGTGAACTCGTAAAGTTTAGAATAAAAATCATGGAAAACGGATGTACATGCATTATGCATTATACATGAGAAAAAGGATTGAATTTCAATTAGATTTTTTCGAAAGGTTTATTTGTGGATAGAATGAGCAAAATTAAGGTAGCAAATCGCTGTATTACATAGTTCCTGAAGATAGGAGGCAGTCCTCTGAAAACTATTCATAATTGCTATTTACGAGAAAGATTCTGATTAACTTTCTGTGTAAATTCTTTCGAGACAGTAGAGAATTAATGATGATATGAAATCTGGATGATCTGCAAAAGTTCCAAATGAAGGGGGATGATAAACACTCTTAAATTTGGTTATTATTACTATTTTCATTGAAACGTTTCTATTATCGCTATTAAAGTTCCCACATCTTAAAATAATTTTACATTTCCAATGAATTATTCAGTATTTTTTTATATTCTTCCTATCATCATAATTTAAATTTTTCGTTCATTATCTTTTTCTATTTAGTAAGCAGTATTTCGTTTATGTGAAGATGCAATCAACAAACATCTTTCTTTAGTGTTAGCAACGACGCAAATAGTAATATCAGCTTGATTCATTAATCTTTTTAAAACATTATACTTTCCGGGTAACGAAGAAAAAATTACAATACTATTACATTAATTTCTTTTCTTATTCTGTACATTTCACTAAATAATTTTCTGAGCTATTACTTCATAAGAGTACTTTTTTATTACGAGTGCTTGAATTCGGAATCTATTTTCATGCACCTTAACAAGATTTTTATTTATTTTTAAGAAATAAGAGTCGTGTGGGGTCTTATCGAGCTCAATAAAATCGCCTAACAATATAATAATTGTAAGATTGTATTTAGACACAATGAAGTTAATACGACCGAGTAGTGTGGGCTAATCAATACGATTATTAATTAAATTTATTAAAAATTTACTATTAGCTATTCCTAC
Source organism: Trypoxylus dichotomus (assembly GCA_023509865.1). Lineage (NCBI taxonomy): Eukaryota > Metazoa > Arthropoda > Insecta > Coleoptera > Scarabaeidae > Trypoxylus > Trypoxylus dichotomus. The sequence goes on from CM042078.1 coordinate 49,841,014, forward strand.
AAATTAAATCATTGCAATCAGTGCCACGTAGTGGATAAGCATCGTTCACTTTATGAGATAAAAACTTTAAAAATTGTTTTTGTGTTCGTTCAAGAAACATAATTTGGATTTGCCAACATTTAAGCCAACATAGGGAAAGCTGAATAATCCTAAAAAGGCGAGAACTAGGTATAGAAATCAACCATTAAATTGTATAGGGATTCAGAACTTATTAAAACATATAAGTACGAGGGGAGGTCCAGAAGTTCCTGGAATGAAAGGGTTTTAAATAAAATAAAAGAATAAATCTATTTCTCCTTTTCAATATAATCACCCGTAAGCACAATAAATTTATTAGATCTATGAATTAATTTTTCTAAACCATCATAAAAATATTTTTTATTATCTTTCGCCTCAAAATGGGCCAAGATTGCCTCCTTTACCTCATTGTCGTCGGAAAACTTTCTTCCACGTAAGTATTTTCTTAAATTGGGGAACAGATAAAAATCAGTAGGTGCCAGGTCTGGACTGTAGGGTGGATGGTCTATTGATTGAAAGCCATGCTTGTGCAGAGCAGCCATTGTAACTTTGCTCTTGTGACCCGGCGCATTGTCTTGCAAGAGCAACACACCTTAGTCAATCTTCCTCGACGTTTTCCCTTGATGGCCTCCTTTAATTTTTCTGATATCGCTGCTTAATATTCTCCGGTTATGCTCCTACCTTTTTCTTTGTAATCAATCAATAATCTCCCCTAACAATCCCAAAAAACAGTAGCCATCAACTTTCCAGCCGATTCTGACACTTTGAATTTTTTTGGCGGTGGTGTCCCCTTTTTATGCCACTGCATGGACTCCTGTTTGGGCTCAAAGTGATGAACCCATGTTTCATCTCCGGTAAGAATCCGCTCCAAAATCTTTGCAGGTTTGTCTCCACACTGCTCCAAAGATTGTTTGGACGTACAGACGCGCTGCTGTTTCTGCAGCGGCGTGAGCATTCTCGGTACCCATCTTGCACTGACTTTTGTCATACCCAGGTGGTCATGTACGATACGCAAAATGGTGGTATTTGATACTCCAACTAATGCAGATAATTGTTTTTTCTTCAAACGGGCATCTTGCAGTAGAAAGTTTTGCACTTTTTCGACGATGTCTGATGTGGTGGCCTCAACTGGCCGTTCTGAGCGGGGGTCGTCTTCAATCGACTCCCGGCCATGTTTAAAAAGACCATACCACTTATAAATCATTGATTTACTAGGGCACTGGTCCCCATAAACGGTTTCCTTTTCATTCAATATGGTTTGCGCGTTCTTTCCTTGCTTTGTAAGGAACTATCACAGCACGGTGTTCAATTTCCTCCATAGTTTCAGTTTTCTTCCGGATTGACTTTTTTAGCAGGCAACTATTCGTAAACGACTGACGCTATAGGCCTGCGACTTAACTTATATACTAATGATGAGTCGCCAATCAGAATGACACCTAGCGAGAGCCCCTATCCCCACTCCATCCATACATTCCACGAACTTCTGGACCTCCCCTCGTATGTTAAAGAACAGAAAAAAAGGAAGGCAACTATTCGAGTAGCTGCCTGTTACGTTTTACTTACGTAATTTAAAAACATTTTATACTATAGCAACTACACTGAAATGATTGGAAAGTACACGTACATGTAGAATTTAGGGTCAAGTTAATTCTAAAACCAATTTATTTACGTATCATGCCATTATGAACTTCTAAAGCTACTTTGTATTTTAGTTAGGTTTTATGTGCGGTATGTACATATGTAATACGCTAATTTGCTTTACACAAGTAATTTAATGCAAAAACGTATCACAGAGTAGACCCATTATCTGTAAATTACGTGGGAATAGTCCGCTAATTTTAATTTAGACGCAGCACTAGACATGCACATGTAATTTACCTATTACGGCTGTTAGATGTGTGTATATGTAAATTTAATTATCCATGGCGCTGTTCTCACATTAAAATGTGTTTTTGTCTTACATCCGGTAATTCCTCTTATTTACTATGTTCCTTTGACCACCTACTTTCGCCTTTGTCTGCATGATGTGAAATCTATTCGATTTACTAACGCTCAATACATACATACAATGTACCCAGTTGTGTTCTTAAATTATGTAGAGATTATATGTGTCACTCAATATATAGTAAATTCACCTACACTATTATTCTTGAACGCTTATATAGGCACACGCCGATAATCTCCGTCATTTTAAATAATCAATATTCTCACATTGAAGGTAAGAAACAGATGTATTCGACATCTGTGTAACATGAATTTTCTTTCGTAACTTTATTCTTTTCTACTCGCACATAATTCTCAGCACATTTTCCATTTAGCAAAGTAGTCCTGAAAAACTTTGAGATATTTTTCAATGTGGGCGACAATTTTTTTAATGTCAACAATGGTCCCAACGATTTTAATGTCGGGGATAATAAAAAATAGTAGGGGCTAGGCTTGGCGGGTAGACGGGGAAGACAGTAATTAGATTTGGAACGAAACTGACAAATTGACAGGGCACACTGTGCGGGCGCATTGTTGTGGTGAAGGAAACCATCAGATATCTCGCCACAACTCTCAAAAATTTTGAATTCCATTCAAATGGGAGAAAAAGCAGTGAATATTACTACATGTTTTTATTTTGGACGTAGATCCTTTGTCAGTTCACTATGATGATTGAATTTTTATCGCAATGTCATTACCGTAAATCCAGCGCTCGTCTGCTGATTTGTCGTCGTGGGCTTACTCAAGAAATTGGCGGCAAACGTCCACTGGACCTTCTTTCTGCTGCTAGGTCATTAAACGAGGAACAAACTTTGGTGCAACTCGACGCACGCTTAGTTCTTCGGTCAAAATGTCATGGCACGACTCTATAATTTTTTTGCTTTAACGATAATTTAAAGATATTAATCCTTGTCTTTTATAACCAAGCGCGTCCCCAGTTGAAGGCGGTTGATTTCCTAATGAAAGGTTATCTTCAATTGATTGACAACCACTTTCAAATCATGTGGAGTGTTCACGAAATTATGTACGACTCAGAGCGTCAACAGCGGAGTTTACAGAGATTGAAGGGTTTCCGCTAAAATCTTCCACAGATTCAAAATCACACATTGTAATAATCGATGCAAATATTGAAACACTTTGCGGTTAAATAAGAATAGTAGCTCTCACTAGGAGATATTTACTCATTAAGCCGTCCTTTTATTGCCCCATTTTGAGATTTATTTGAGATTTTTACATCCTCCATTACCGCTACTCCACAATCTCGCGAGAATAGACAGTAATGTGTAAAAGTTTCAATTAAGTGTAGGGTGTAAAAGATTACGTTCTATATAGGTTAGTTTTAACACAAAAAATATACAAAAACGAAGAAACATACAGAAAAATTGACTTTAATAGAAGTTACGACAAATTAGAAAAAAGAACGTCTTTCTTTTGATAAAATAACTAGTCATCATCTGTCAAGATGTCGCTTGCTTTCTCAATTTCTTCACAACAATTTAAACATTTATTGACATGAAAATGGTTATCTACGATAATTAGATTTTCTGCATCATTTTAAAGAAGATATTTTGTACCGTGTTCGTCTGAAATAGTATGATTTAAGGCTATATGTCAGATCGGGATTATCTCAGACAAATATTATCTGCCTTAGGAGAAATTGAAGTGACTTAATTTGCAAAAAGAACTCTACTATTAATACGACAACTAGTCGAGATGTCAACAATCTCTAACCATTTGATTATGGAGAAGGCTTAGTGGGACATAATATTGTCGCATAATTTAAAATGTTCAGTTATATGTTTTTATATCATTCTGTAAATTGTAAAAACCATAGATGGGTGCTTTACAACTTCTTTCATATTTACCCTCACAAATGCTTTTATTTTTTAAATAGATAATAAAGTAGCTAATCTTACTAGGATGAACATGGAAGTGATAGATTTGTACAGTTTTGTTGTGAACAAAATTATAGTAAATGATTATTATTGATACTTGTCATGACTTAATGGCAAAACAAGAACACATCGTCTGCAATTAAAAAAAATGAAGTACTGCTTATTAGTACCAAAAATGCTTAAACTATATATAAAAATATAAGCGAAACACAATTCTCTGTTACATTTATGTTTTGAATGTATTCAATAATACAATTGGCTATTGAATCGTTTCTTGACGTATTGCTGCCAGGTTGCATTGACTTAGTGACGCAATTTGTTTCTGTTGCTAGCGGGAAGCAGATTTCCCCGATAATATTCCATATGTGCTCTGGGGGTGGGAAATCTGCCTATCTCGCAAACTACGAAAGGAAAGTCACGTTCTAAAACACATCTAAAAGAATGCCTAGAAAATAACATCAAGGTAAGAAAACGCTGTAAATACAACTTTCTCATGGTATTAGTGAAATCAATTCACGAGAAAGACATGTGAAGAGACATAAAACGCTAACACACGGACATGTTTCTGCCTACCCAGCGTCATCAGCGTGGTTTCGAGCAGTTTTATGCTAAACACATGAAATTCTATCGCCACACTTGAATTGGTTGGTACAAAGTCACGTCAGGCATTATCTTGTTGGAATATCCCTGTTATCTTGGATTTAACAAAGCTTAGACTTATTAAATGTAATGACGTCGGTGGTCATCATAGATACGCGCGCTCGGTCTACCGTTAGATGATTGCCGTAGTGATAGTGTCATATGCGTGCGCTCAATTTCTCGTAACGTCGTCGGAGTAATATAAGCTGTCCTTACAAGTGTGCGAGATTGATCTTCCGTAAGGTGGTTGTCGGGTAATAGCGGTTCTAGCCGAATGCGTGCATGCTTGATCTCTCATATGATCATCGGAGTAGGTACGGATGTTTTAGCATGTGCGCGCATTTGCTCTCCCAAAAAAGCGCCGGAGTTGGCTAGTGTTTGTCATCGCATCTATACGCACATTCGAGCTTCCGATACAAGAGGATTAGACATCTTCAAATAGTTGTCTGCCGATATGTACAAGATTCATGTCGGCCATCAATACTGCCCTTTACTTTGTAGGTGCACAATTCGTACGAATCTTGCTTGTTGGCCTTTTCCCTTATTTAGGAGAACAGTAACAAGAAACAAGAGAGATATTTACTGTAGCAAGTGCTTTCTATTATTTTCCGCTACTGTCATCCTCCAACCCGTTCCTAAGCCCGTTCCCAATGGTCTGCGTAAAGGATGGTGCTACAGGTTCCAAGTATTTCACTGGCAGTCATATTGATGCTATGAATTAGCAGCAAAAGTGATCTGCAAGCAGAACTGATATCCCTTCAAACTGTTATACCAATCGTAAGCTGTATGCCACCAAAAAATTCACTCTGGGTTTGCCTTTTTTTGATCTTTCATGCATCCTGGTCCTACTATCTTGCTACCACAGAGAAAACCGGGAATCACCGTTATACACTCTAGAATTCCATTCAACTCAACCTTTTTGTCGTTCCCTACACCACGCCACTTTAGATAACTACGAAGATACTGAAGTAACTTCTGCCGTACCATATAATTCTAGAACTTGTTTATGGTCGGACCTCAAAAGAACAAAAAGTAGGATTTAACAAATGTCTATTCGGAAAACCATAACCTTCCGAGATCGCGATTTTATATTTCACTTTATTGTTTCCTAAAACGTGCAGTTTTTGTAGTCTGTACTAGTGTGCTGTGTAAGATATTTTTATACTTGTGGGGAATGCAGTTACAGTCGTTATAATATCGTAAAGGCTCTCAAACAAATTTCTGATTAAATAAATGCAATGTGAATCGATAAATATCATAGCTAAATAATGTAGTAATGGCAAACGGCTACAGTTAAAATATATAGCACTTGCCCTTACCGTTTAGAACGCGATAAATTTTGCATTACGTAATGAAGATGTGTTTTCACGTATCTATAGCATTATACCTTCTTGGGGTTTTATGTGTAATATATTGGACGTTCAGCTTTTCGTAGCTTTTATTATTGTTTTGGTATCGAAAAACAGATTTACTTTTTCTTATTGTTGCGTTTTAACAAATATAGAAAGAAATACAACTTTTATGTCAGGGCACGAGCGCCAATAAAATTTACATAGAAATGAGAAGGTACAATTAAATTTCGGTTCTCGCCTACTCAAATTCCGTATTCACGGTTAATTCGTGGAAACGGAAAGTGAAAGTAAAGGTAAGATTGCTCGCGTAAAATTACCCTTTAGGAATAATTCATGTTGGAGTGATTTCAAAAAATTATGCCTTCAATAAAATCTCCAGATTCGTGATAGTAAATCGAAAATACTGGCAATTACGAAAGGTTAAAATGTAAGTCATACAAACCTCAACGAGAACACCACTTAATAATATTACGCCTTGTAATCCAAGTCATGTAATATTAATTTAAATGAAAAGGGAATATATTGTTCAAACAGAAAATTATAAAATTATAATTTATAATGTAACACATGGGCTGAGAAGTCCCGGGCCTAACACATAGATGACGCTAGTTTTATTGCAGTCACCTTTCTCTCAGTTAGTACTAACCTTCAAAAGACAGCTGTTAAAATTTCATGATGTTCTATTCATTAGTTTGTGAGTTATTGTGCGAAGAGTCACGCTACTTTTGTTATTTTCAAAACAATGGATCAAAAATAATTTCGTGTTTTAATTTTACACTGCTTCTTGATGGGCAAAAATACCGTTCAAGCGAAGCAATGGCTTGAGATGTGTTATGGGGACTCCGCTCCATCAGAAACAATAATAAAACGTTGGTTTGCTGACTTCAAACGTGGTCGTAGAGACACCAATGATGCAGAACGCAGTGGACGTCCAAATGAGGCGGTAACACCAGAAAACCAAAAAAATCCACAAAATCGTTTTGAATGATCGAAAAGTGAAGTTGCGTGAGTTAGCTGACATCGTAAAGATATCAAAAGAACGTATTGGCTTTATATTGCATGAGCATTTGACTATGAGAAAGCTCTGTTCAAAGTGGGTGCCGCGTTTGCTCACTGTTGACCAAAAACAAGAACGTGTTGATGATTCTGAGCAGTGTTTGGCCATGTTTAAACGTAACAAACCGGAATTTTTGCGTCGATATGTGACAATGGATGAAACATGGATCCATCACTTCACTCCGGAATCAAAACGATCGTCATCTGAGTGGACAGCAACTGGTGAACCTCGGAAAGCACAACAATCGGCTGGAAAGGTTATGGCCTCGGTATTTTGGGATGTGCGTGGTGTAATATTCATCGACTATCTTGAGAAAGGAAATACCATCAACAGTTAATATTATATAGCGTTATTGGAGCGTTTGAAGACCGAAATTACAAAAAAACGACCGCATATGGCAAAGAAAAATTTTGTTTCATCAAGACAACGCACCGTGTCACAAGTCAATCAAAACAATGGCAAAACTACATGAATTGAACTTCGAATTGCTCCCACATCCACCGTATTCGCCAGATTTGGCTCCTAGCGACTACTGGCTGTTCGCAGACCTCAAAAAAATGCTCGCCGGTAAGAAATTTCGCACGAATGAAGAGGTTATCGCTGAAACTGAGGCCTATTTTGAGGCAAAAGATAAATCGTTCTATAAAAGTGGTATTGAAATGTTAGAGCGGCGCTGGAATGATTGCGTTGCTCTTGATGGAGATTACGTTGATGAATAAAGCTAATTTTGGACCAAAAAAACCGTGTTTTCTTTGTTAGGCCCGGAACTTTTCAGCCCATGTGTTATATGTACCTTCATTCGTACCGTAGTAGATATTATAGTAGTACGTACTCAATATAATTGGTTTCTAAAAAGCGTCGCAACTACTATAATCTTTAATCTTGAGTCAAATGTTCACTAAATATTTATTATTTTTTCCCCTTTCGATTTTAAAATGTCTAGCAATTAACGTAGTTGATGTATGGTTTAGGTTCAAAGGAACGCCAAAAATGAAGAGGAGCTAACAAAAATGAAACATTATACAAGTTGCCCCAAATAACACTTATACCTCAGTTTGCATAATGTAAGCGGTGATTCATCCTTCAGGATATGGCTGTTGTGGGGAATAGTGACACCTTCTTATGTATGAGTCACTGCCAACAATGCTCGAACCGTAATATAGATGGATATGAAGTTAGACCCGTTTTTTCGAAAATTGAAAATCTGGCGGTTGTTCCGGGTTTGTTCTATATTTGCTCTATATTGTTCCAAAATATCTAGTAAAATTGAAAATTTTACTTAGTCCTTCTGTTTTTGAAAATCTAAATTCTAGCAGCTGTCAGATTTCTTTAGTTGTTCAAATGTCGTTCGAGAATTTCGGGGTTGCGCCTTTCGTAGATCAAAGATTTCGCCGTAAAACTACATCGATCAGGAAGAAGTTATACCCACTTCTTTCGAAAATTGAAATTCTGAAAGTTTCATATTGTTCTAGTTATTCTTGACCTTTGTTCCAGCATTTCAGTATCATATTTTGGACAGATCAACAAATATTAACAGAAAATTATGTTTGTTAGTGAGTTGGCCTCCATAAAAAAATCAAAATTCTGATAATTATAGACGATTTTATAACATTCTACAATTTGAAATTCATATTTAGCGTAGATCAAATTTCGAATTTCGTTTTTTGGCTATATGTTTTGATCAATAAAAGATACGGATTTAAAACTTTTGAAAAAAGTTCAGAACGACCTGGAACAACTCTCAGCATTTCGATTTTAGAAAAAAACGGCTACGCGGATTTTTTTTTTTGCTAAATCTAGTGATTTATAAGATATAGGTCTGAAATTCTGAAACAATGTCTAGGCAACTACAGCAACACTCAGAATTTAGTTTTTTTTTAAAAAGGGGGATAGTAGAAACGTTTTTGCTGGTTTTTTTAGACCAATTTTGACTTTTTCTTTGAGATACTTTGAAACAATATCGTACAATCCTAAAGCAACCTGGAAGACCTGCAAAATTTCAATTTTCAAGAAAAAATTTCACACATTTATAGAACTTCATTTACCGCAAGAAAATTATATTCAAGCAGAAGTGTAAATTCTTTTATCTGTAATAATTTCTATATAGCAGTTGATATATACCTTGCAATTGCATTTTGAGCTTGTAAATTTTGAATATCTTTTCTGATCGGATGGAGCCCATATAAAAACGGCCGTCAAAGTTTTAAAGATAATGAAAACTTTTAAAATAAAGATTTTTTACCAACAATATTTTACTTTAGAGGTACGCAAAGTTAAAGTTTTTATGCAAGATTTTGAGATGGGGAAAATAAAGGTTAAAAATTTATTTCTAAGGTAACTGCAGGAATCGCGAAGAGACAAATACATTAGTCGTATACCTCGGTGAATTTTAATGGCACAATTTGGTGTTTAAACGAAGAACTTTGTTGGCATCATTTAGCATTGGAATAAGAGAATTTTGGGGAAAAGTCTCATATTATAATATTCTAATTGACAGATTGGCAATTGTCCTGATTACATGACCCATGAACTTGGTTCCTAATAGACAATTTAACGTTCCGCCTGCCAAACAACTTTGCATCGTAATATCAAAATGGTAACTTTCTACACAATCACACAATTTATTATTAAGAAATAAAACTGCACTGTTAATGACGCAGCGAACACATTACAAAAAATACGAAAAGCCACAATTACATATTTAAAGTTAGGTCATCAAATAATATCAATACACCAGAAAGTCGATGTAAACATTTTTTTATTTCGCAAATTTAAAATGATAATATTTTAATGCCTTTACATCTGCTTCGTTGTATTAAAATTTTAACTACTACATGTATACAGTTACGACAGAGTGAATATATGTATATAGCCTGGATCGTATATGAGTTTATGACAGTCATGATGTATTGCTTCCATAATCGATTAGGGCTGCACTATAAAAGAATTTTATGGATAAATTTTACGGTTGAACTCCAACCTACAATTAAAATCAACATTGTGTTGATGCGTAATTTTTGAGAGTAATTATATTGTGGATTCTCACCTTTACAACAGATTGAACAATTTGAGATACTAGTGTTTTGGCTTATTTATTTACATCGTTCCCTGGAAATATCAGAAACAATAGAAAGAAAACCGTTTGCTCAGACCTAAAGCGGATAAAACTATAACAAGATTTCTAACAAAGAACTTACAAGATCAATATATACCGTAGCTCCTTAGAACATCAATGAAATGAATAATACATCACACGGTGGTAAACTGTGCGCATTATTTAATAAGTTCTCAACTAGAATTTTCATTTCACGCCGAGAAGCTTCTAAAATTCTTATGGTTTAAATTTAAACTTTCGTTCAAGAATTGCATAGCGATAAACTTAACCACAAATGTGCATATTTTGCGATGTAATATTATATTTGTCTAATAAGATAGATAGATATATGTATATGCTTTGTAGCCACAGTGTGAATAAGTATGTATTTAAGAGCCGTATTGGGTAATATAAAAAATTGTAAATAAATAAAAAATAATTAAAAATTAATCTGTAAGCTATCGTTGTATCTGGTAAACTGAACATATGTATAACCTGCTATTAATCGAACTACAAAATTTGTAAGATAGTAACCAGAAAGTTTTAAAATAACTGAGATTTTATCATTCTTCTATCATGTATCCACTATATACACTACCGTTATAAAATATGCAAATAGACAACATGAACATTTTGATATAAAGAAAAATTTGGTTCATATTCAGCTTTCCTATTGCAAATAGTAAATAGTGAAGAATTTGTGCAACGTGTTTTAAAACAGCGAGCAACGTTAAAGTTATGTCGGCAAGAAAAAAATTATCTACGGAAATGCATACTGATCTATTGGTATATTATTGAATATTGATATTGCAATATCGGTAAAGATAACCGAGAAATTGTTAAATTACTGAAATTAAACGTAGAACCACGGATTATAATGTTAAAAGGTATCGAAGAAGTGGCGGTGTATCCAATAAACAGCGACCTGAACGGCCAAAAATAACATCACCAGAAGATTGCGCAAGTGTAATCATCAACAAACGAAATAAACGAGAAACCGCACCCAAGTGAATATTTTGCACCTTATATCAGTTATCGTTACCACGGTAAAAAGGCATTTGCGCTAAGCTGGCTTGTATGGAAGAATTGCTATGCGGAAACTGATATTTTACAAAGCAAACAGGGCTAAGCAGTTAGCAGAGGTGAGAACACCGACTGTACGTTGGAAGATCGGAAGAAAATTCTGTGATTGATGAATCTAAATATTTTACCTTTGGTTCAAATACAAGAATATTTGTTCGCAGATCGAAAGGGCAACTAGCACTTGAATCATGTATCACACTAATAATAAAGCACGAAGGAGAATCGGTTATGATTTGGAGTTGTTTTGGTTGTACGTCTATGGGCGATTTGGTCAAAATATGTAGATGGTATCCTTAGAAAAGAAGGTTATAGGGAGCTTTGGGAGAGGAATGCCATCTCATCTGGAACATGATTAATTGGAGAAAACTTCGTGTTCCAGAGCGATAATGATCCAAAACACACTGCGAATATTTGCCGTAAGTATATAGAATAACTGGAGCACAGAGAGAAAATTACTGTTATGAAGTGGCCGCTCCAAAGTACAGATCTCAATCCAATCGAGGTTTTGTATGAGGAACTCGATCGATATAAAAAATCTGATCCAAATTCGACAACAGTACCTTGGGCGCAACAAACACTGGCAAAGCTGCTAAAGAGAATCCCAAGATTGAGTACGGCAGTAGTAAAAGTAAAAGGCGGACATATTGACAAGTCGGAAACTTAATTTATGATTATCTTTGTTAGGAACTTGATAAGCACATTGTTTTTAAAATTGTTACAGTTCTTTCTATAAGTACAGAATAAAGGTTTATTTTATAACCTGTTCTTGTAATATTTTAAGAATGGGTCGACACTTATGGCCGATAGTGTATGTATAACGCAAATATAACTTCTTGACGTTTGCTACATTAGTACGAGTATGAATTCTCCATACGTACATACATACCTACAACAGCTACTATACGCTCCTTCTTCTTCAATGCTTACATAATTGTAAGCACAACTATGAGAAACTTAAATAGACACTATTAACCGGGTTTTACAGCTTATTTAAATACTAGTCCCAAATAAAAACGTTTTTTAACGTGTCTATTTAAAGCATTACCTCTCCTTAGAATGTATTAGGAGGATCTATGAACAATATCGATCTTCGAGATGTTTCGAGAGATTTCTTTTGAAATTCTGTTTCTATTCTGAGTGTGATTGTAAACATGTGTTTCACGTTGAGGAGTCCACCTGCTTACCATAATTTAGTTACGCCGAACACTCCCACATATGCTCCTCCGTTGTTCATTTATTCTAGGTGTTCTTGAGTCCCGTACATATACACGCAATAAGTGCTGGTCGGTTGTATGTAGACTTCGAGATTGCTCATTGTTTCACTTTCTTTTTCCTTATTTTAATCTCGCCATGCACCTCGATTGTAGAAACATACAAACAGTCATTGACACTGGCACATTTACCAATAAGCATGGCGATTCAACGTTTTCGTTACAAACATGACGTGCGACGAATGTAGAGCATTTATTTCGTGATTTATCATTCTTTGATCTCTTAAAATTACACATGTCCATGTCCTCATACCCCTAATTTAGATTCAAGTCGAAATGTTGAGTATTACGTAAAGGAAAAGCCATCAAGGCACATAAAAGAAACATATTGTCCACAAGAACTGAAGAATTGTCGCTGTACGCTATAAAAATTTACTGTTTTGCATAGAACACTCTGTATACTTCTCCATTTTCAGATGCCTCTCTACAGTCTAGGGAAACCTTCTAACACTTCCATTACCTATTATTCTTGTGATAATTGAGATTATTTAATATATTTACTAAATGTGGTTGCTTCTTTGATTCTCGGTATTTTAAACATATATATATATATATTCTTATATTTTATATTAGAATCTACATATTGACCATTAAAATCATTAAAATTTACATCGTATTATTTCAATTTTTTAAATAGAATATTGCATATATTCTCCAGATTTTTATAAAGAAATTTACATGGAAAAATTTTCGTATATCTAAAGTGTGCTAGTACTTAAATAATTTGTGCATATATACTGTGGTGCAAAATCTCGGACTCTTAATCTTTTTAAAATGGGTTCGTTTATTTAATTTTTTTTCTCGATTTTAAATTCGAATATGGTGTTTAATGATTGAAATAACCAAAAAAAATGAATATTATTGAATATAATTAACAAACAAAATATATATATATATATATATATGTATATCGCTTTTTTAACAAAATTTCTTTTTTGTAACAAAAAATCTAAATCAATCCCTGTCTAGCTTATTTTATAAATTCTAAATGAAATGAGAGCAAAAGTACAATAAATTTTGAAAATTGATTATGATTTGAAATCTATAATTTTGTAATTGTACTCAGACTCACTCTATTTTTGGTATCGTGGTCTTTGGCTTCCACAGATGTGTCAGGAACTCCAAATTGTTATAACATTATCAGCTGATACACTTACGATTAATTCGAAAAATAACAAATAAATACACACATTATATATAACTTGTTTGCCTATATGTTAGACCACACAGTAAACACACTCTTCATGGAACGAAGTGATTTACAAGTAATGCTGCCAGGAGTGCCATCCATCCGACGTACGAGAAGTTATGAAGACAGTGTGATATAATTACGGGATGATACATATTTTAATAATATGATAAAAATATGTGAGTGCAGCACATTAAACGTCTTTTAGAAATAAATTTGGAAGAACTTATTAATACATACAAAAATATGTTTACGAAAAGCGATATATATAGTAAACGATAATGAAGTTTACGTCTCCGCTGCATATGTTATTGAAGAGACTTTTTTTTAAACATTAAATCTTAGATTATATTTTTTGGTAATGAACAACTAAAGTAGATATCTGTAAAATTTAGAAAGAAAACTCTACAGACTAAATATTTCAAATAAATTCAATAAAGAGAGAGTCCTAATGGTACTTTGTCTCTAACAACAACATCAGCAATATCAGAAATAAGGGCGTGTACCATACAGTGACGAGAAAGTATCCAAAGCAGATGAACAAGAAAATTTAGAAAATCAGTGATGCTATAAGAGATTTAAGAGATGATAATTCATATCATTACAATACACTAGGGTGACAAAATAAAATACACACCAGGTAAAGCGGTATAAATATGTAAACAGCTAAATTCTAAGAACGAATTAATAACTTTCTCTTGTCATTAGGGTAGGGGTAGATGTATCGGAAGAAATACGTCATAGTTTAGTATCGTTACAACTATGCCTCGCTTACAAGGTTCGAGTGATATTAGCGACTTCACCCGGGGTCGCATCGTTGGCCAGAGTGAACGCGGCGCTTCGCAACGTGAAATAAGTAAATTTTTAAATATTCCGTTGTCCACAGTTAACCGTGTGATTACACAATTTAAACGCAAGGGAAAAACAACAGTGGAGCCGAGACCAGGTCGTGCCGGACTTTCTGAAAGAAGTAGAAGGGTGCTTGTGCGCGAAGTGTTAAGAGAACCGCGAAAAAGTACAGCTGAGCTTGCGGCAACTTCACAGAAAAGTCAGCGCACCGTTCTGCGATACCTCCACAGTGTGGGGATGTATAAAAGGGTGGCAAAGAAAAAAACCTCTCCTTACGGCGTTTCAAAAACGGCGCCGAATGGCTTGGGCAATCGAAATGCGAACGAAGCCCGAAGAGTTTTTTCGGTCTGTCATTTTTTCAGACCTAAGCACATACTGCCAATTCAGTGATAGTGGTCGTACGTGGGTACGGAGACGTTCGTCACAGCAACTGGACAACAAATTTTTGCATCAGACGGTGAAATACGGCGGTGTGAACATCATGGTGTGGGGCACAAAGCAAGAACGACAACCACATGGAAAGAGGAACAGGGGGTTCGGATTTTACCATGGCCAGGCCAATCACCAGACATGAATCCGATAGAGAATGTTTGGCACATAATCCAGACAAATATGGCGAAACGACCCCGAAAACCCAGTAATAAGGAAGAACTCGTGGAAGCGGTTACAGAAGAGTGGTTAAATATTCCAGAAGACACCATTAATCATTTAATAGATTCCATGCCACGACGACTCGCAGCACTTCACGCAAGTAAAGATGGATCGACAAAATATTAGTCTAATTTAAACATTTTAAAATATTTTGTATATATAACGAGAATAGAATCTTTTTTTTATTTAGTAGGTGTCTATTTTATTCTGTCACCTTAGTGTACATTGGACACAAGATTTCTGTCATTTTGCAAAAATGAATGAAAATTCTGAAAAATTTGACCTGGAGAGTTCCTGAAGAGGTTTTGGCAAACCTATTGCTTTCCAGATCTTGAAAGATTTAGGAGCAACAATACGAAATGTTTTTGAAATGGTGCCGTGAAAGAGAAGTGATTGATTTTAAAGAAGACGCTTTGCTGATATTTTTTAATGAAAATGCAAAAAAGGTTCTACTTCTACGATTTGGGCCCAGCATTCAACGTGAAAAATACTATTGATTTAAGTAAATTCAACAAATTAACGACTCTTCCAGAAAAGTTAAAGGTACTAAGTGCAGAGCAGATTGATAGGTTTTTGATAGAAGGTTAGGATCACACATTTCTAATGGTAAAAGTGAGTATTTGTAAGAAGCATTTTACTTCTTCTTTTTGTGAACCAGTAATCTCTGTAGATGGCGTGGGTATTAGGAGAAGCTTATTAGCAGGAGATTGCAGGAGAATTGAATTTGTCGAATAATCAATTAATGATATAACCGACTTAGGCAATATACTTCTTGTTAATATTAGAGCGCGATGAAGCATCAAAATTTTATTTAGGAAAGAGCTTTGTCGAGAAATGATTAAAACGAAAAGATTTTATAGCGCAGCTACTAAAAAGATCAGACCTATTATCAGCTGATTTTTTCGAGAAATATTTGAAATTAGATGTACAGAGAGTTGTATAACAATATTAGTGCTCTGAAGTATATACCCTACAACATTACTCCCGAAATATTAGTAATTAAAGAAAGGTTGTTCAATATTCAATAAAATACGGCAATTTTAGGTACAATATTTTTTATACTTGGGTAGTTTTAATGAATATCTGAAAGAATAATAATATTAATTGATTACATGTGCATATTTTCTTTAAAATATACGAGCTATTCCAATTTAAAAAATTGATTTGAATGACCGTCTTTAAGAAACCAGTTGGTATAAAAAACCTTTTAGTAAACCAATGAAAATCGCAAGAAATACTTGATTGAATAAAATATTAGTTATCACTAAAGACGGGATTATATGCAAGGTGCATATTTTTTATTTTATTTATTTATTTATTTTATTTGTGGGTGTCTTATACTGATTAAAGCTAATTAACGTTAATCAGTGCAATGTATCTACATATGGACGTAAAATATAATAAATAAATAAAATAAATTGTATGCACTTTGCATATAATCCGGTCTCTAGTTATGATCCTACCATATTAGTCGTTTTGGGATATATTGACATATCACAACAATCTAAACTGGCCTTAATTATCTTAAAAATCAAGCTAAATAGTTACAAATACTTCATATTCAAAACATGAATATTGCATAGCGAAAACTCAACGCACTATTACTTGAACATAATTTTGAATCACGTAGTATAATTTTTATCTAAAACTATTTTACTGAATTGCTTTGGGAAGAAGTTATCTTGCACTCGTGCATTAGATGGACATAGAGTATATAAACATAAATCAAGGGAAGTTTATCATACTTGCATTAGCACCGATATCACCTCTACGTAAAATAGTTATGTAGACAAAAATATCTCAGAACGAAAAATATAACTCGGTCAAATGGATTTAGAATTGACAACGTAAAGACGCACCGCTGCGGATGAATACCTCAAATAATTGCTAATGTATAACCTGTCAACTTGAAACATCTGTACTAAATCCTTATCTAAATATATAGCGTTTTATTTCCAACATAAAATATTTTAACTTTCCCGAGATTAAGTTTACGGCGTTCGTTTCCGTGTAGAAGTATAATGTTACAACATAAATCTATCGGAGCTTTAAGAGCACTATGTCGCTAAAATTGTAATAGGAAGTAACATTGGAGGTAGAATTGAAGTTTAAATAAACGAATCGCAGGAGTGGCATGCTTTCGGCAACAAAAATAAACCTTGAAGAGCATCTGGAGACTGAGAAACTGATTAAGTGCAGAAACAAAATACAACAGGAATCGAATTTAGTAAAATACGAGGGCGACCTGAAATGTTTCGGGAATCGACAAGAAAATCACGGTATTGGTATGGTTTTTTTTTCGATGTAGTCTCCTTGAAGATCAATACACCTTTTCAAACAGTGCTCCAGTCTCTTCAAGCCGTCGGAAAAGTAGGATGTTTTGAGGTCTGCAAAATAGCTATCTGTAGCGGTGACGACCTCATTTGAGGCAAATCTCTTTCCTCGCGGTGATTTTTTTCAGCTTTGGGAATAGGAAAAAGTCGATGGAAACTAGGTCCGGTGAATATGGAGAATGAGAGACTAACTCGTAGCGCAACTCATTCAATCTGGACACGACGATGCGGGATGAATGAGTCGGTGCATTGTCGCGGTCGAAAAGCACTTTTTTCCGCTGCAAACGAGGACGTTTCTCCTTAAATACTACATCGAATTGGGTCAATAAATCGCTGTAGTATTGCCTCGTGATCGTCTTTCCCTTCTGCAGATTGTCGATGACGATCACACCTTTGGAATCCCAAAAAATGGTCGCCATGACCTTTCGGAGCCGATTCGCCCGGAAAAGTTCAGTGCTGCGCCGAAAGCTTTTTCATACCCTAAATTTCGTGTAGGATATGGCCAACACGTTCTTGTGAGATGCCTGTTCTCTCTGCTATCTCTTCCAGCTTCAATCGGCTATCGGCTAACACGACGTCACGAATCGTGTCGACCATTTCATCGCTGGTAGCGGTTTTTGGGAATCCACTGCGTGATTCGTGACTTGCGCTTGTACAGCCACGTTTGAACTCGCTCACCCATGGAGTACATCGAGTGATGGAGTACATCCGCCATGAACCTCTAGCAAAATATTTCGAATTTCTGTGGCCTTTTTTCCAGACATCCAGAAGTGTTTGCGATTTTATCCATTTTTGCGAAACCGCCTTGATTGCTCCACTAAACACACTCTTAAACAACTTAACGTCTGAAGTTTTGACAGTTATGAAAGGTTGTTTTTGCCGACCAATGAATCTACAGTAAATACTTAATCATATTCTATACTTTAGGTAATCTTTTTGTTTTCTTATTTTAATAATATTGGTTGTTACTTTCAAGACTCAATTCGTTTGTTTTGTGTAGGAAAGTAGACCTCATTGTAACGCGCATTTAACCTCACTTAATTGAATGATGATTATAATCCCAATGGCAAGCACACTAGCTGAGGCACCTGTATATGGAAAACTTTACCTACATTGTAGTGTTATTTTCTTAAGCCTTATAACGGAAAGTATGACATATTGAATTATAATTCTGTCCAGCTGATTCTTCAAACTAGTTAAAATTATTTAATAAGCATTTGTATCAATTTGGAAACAAGTAATTAATTAAACTGCATACACCAAAGAAACTTTTGGTAAAATTTTACTTTGTGTAGGATTGTTCATTGGTGACCTTTTTCAAAGCGTTGTTTCGTTGTTTTAGTGGTTGCTCTTATTCTATAGAACGACACGTTAAAACTTATTGCAACAATTTTTTTTAGGAGGGTACACTTTTGATATTTGATTGAACATGGTATTACTGCTTTTTACATTTTACAACACGTACATTACTATCACGAGAAGAGCTTCCCGTTGGTTGTAAATTTGTTCACACTAAAATATTTATTACCTATAAGAATTTAGCTCGACCTTTTATGGATTTAGTATTTAAGTTATAGCTAACGTCAACACGCCTTCGAATATAATCTTGATAATATATTGCGCGGAAGTAAACTGTAAACGAATGCTATTATTAATTTTAGATTATCTGTTACACTCTGGGTAGCCGCAATACTTTATTAACAATATAAACATATGTTATCGACATACGCTCATATTACTAAGTGTCGGCACTCGGCTATAGTAAAATAAAAAGGTTAAAAATTCGCTGAAAAAATTATTTGTATAGCTTTCAAAGGATATTTTCGGACAGATAATTTATATATCAGGAAGAGTTAGCCTTCCATTCAATACTTACAATACCTAATAACATAATCCCTGAATGTCAGTTTTGAATAAGATTTCAGCCAATTCAATATACGCCTTCGCCTCTAGCCAAGTGATTAATCATGAGAATAAAATCGCTCTTTGGTAAATATACAGCCTTGGACATTAGTCTGGGGCACCCATAAAAGATTTCATTGTACGTTACCGCATCGGGATTCCCCGCATTCCACAAGAACTTACTTATTTGCTAATGCACATTTTATGACGTTGAAATGCGGAATTCGGATTTATAATCCCCTATTTACATAAGTAACGGTCTATTGTTTATTTCAAGAATTTAATCAGTATTGATACGTTGGCGATTGAAGGGGTTTCTAGAGCATTGTTTTTATTATTTGAATGTGTTGTATATGGTGTTCTACTTGCGTAGAGTAGAATTAACAAAACACTCTAATGAGACTTCCGTACAATTTATGTAGATACCCATGCACAGACATCTAATGTTTAGCTAAGCTTAATTAAACTGTAGGTGAAAAAACTAGAACATTTAAAGGACTTTTTGAGAATTAAGAAAGTAAAAACACATAACAATTAATGTTTTCTAATAGAAGGCCTATGTATTTATTAAATACAAGGTCTGTCCAGATAATAACATTTGAATTACACGCCAAAAGAAAGATTTAGTGACGTGCGGTTGGCAATACTGTATCGTCAAAACCACATGTTTTCAGATTGTCGAGATCTGGTTTAGTTCTCGTATTATTGTTATTTGCAGTATTTCAGTGTTCGCAATGTGCGATTTTTGAAAACAACACAATAGATTAGAAACGAATCTCCATGCCAAGAAAGACACGTCATTACCGACCCCGTGATGCTGTTTGTTATTTTCGATCTTAATTGAATTCTTTTTTTGAATTATCAGTCAGTCAACTGAGAGTACTATAAACACGTTTTACAATGGTTACTTGAAAACTCGAAGTAACTCATAGTTCACCAAGTTCACCATAACACTGCTGGTGCATTTATGTTTTGTTCCAAAAATCAGACGACTTCTTACGACTATTTTCATTGCCGAAATTGAAGACAGTGCTGAAAGGACGCCATTTTGACCCTACTGATGACATTAAGACAAATTTGCCACATGCATTGAACCCCATCACAAAAAAAACTTTGCTGAACTGCGTTGCAAAGTGGAAACAACGCTAGGAAAAGTATGTGAACAGGAGAGTACTTTAAAAGGACCAGGAATCAATAATCCGTAATTTCAATAATAAAAGTTGAAAACAAAATTCGGTTATTTTTTGAATAAATTTTCTACCTATTGAAAAAAGGAATTAATTCTAATATGAATACGTGGGCTTCCACGGCCAGAGACAGTAATAAACGAACTGTTTCCGGATTTGGACCGTGTCATTATAAAATATATAAAAGGGAAAATAAGTAATAATGGTATGAGGAAACAAGGAAATGAAGAGGACAGGAAAAGAGAAAAAGAGAAATAAGTCAATAAAAAGGGAAGAATTGTGAGAAAAATAAAAGAAAAATGAGAGAGAGAAAAGAAGAGGAGCAAAGGAAACAAAGGAAATAATAATAATAAGAGAAGAACGGGATCTCGATGTTTCGCCTTCGTCGTAGGAGGCTTCTTCAGGAGAAAGAAACAGGAGATTAGCTCGACGTGAAAACAGTTCGTCTATTACTAAAATTAATCATACTTCAATCCAAAAAAAATACTTTATATCTCCGGTATAATCGACTTTATAGTTACAATAATGACAGAATTTTCAACAATGAGTGGATAATTTGAACATTGAGAATATAATGCATAATCTATGACAAACATGTTACACCAATTTGCAAATAGAAAATGTTATTGTTTCTATTAAACTTTTCACGATTGCATATCTTTTGTAAATATGAAATTCCACAAAGATTAGTGGCATCTTGAGTCCCTTTTAGATACTTTCGTTGTACGTACTTCATCAGTTCTTTCATTATTTAGAGTGCAACAAAATTATAGGCTACTATTCATTTAAATCTTAAAATACGTGAATTTTCCCTTTTTTACACCGACCAGTTTCTTTATCAAACTATCAAAAATATTTTGATTCAATTCTTTCTACCTCTTTAAAATAGAGGTTTATAATTCCTAAACAGTATTAATACATGATGTTTCAAGATGCTCTAAGAACATATTTATGAGCTATTCAATTAAGAAATGATATTTCTAGTCGTCGCAAGCAATCTTCTATAATTTAGGTGCAGCGTATGATAATATTTTGTAGCTGAATGCAGAACATGACGTACTACTCGATTGTTTATAAGGTTTGTGTAAGTTGTGGTATATTTTTTTTACCTTTGCGGACTTCAATCCTATTCCTATACCCGCATTCCTTCACAACTACTCAACTTTACCAATGAAGAAAGATATTTTTTTGATATTGTCATTTAAGAAAGCAAGAAATGTCGGAGTGATAATCATGCAGGTCTTGAAAACTTGTATTTTAAAAGAAGCGTTTAGAGCTTAATTAAAAATATTTAACAGTTTGCCAAAGGAATATTGGAGGCATTAAAGAAGTAGGATAGTCTAACGTACCATTAGAACACCTATAAAATACAGTGAAAGTAGGTATTATTTTTATGATCCAACTGGTACATCTATTGCATGCATTAGTAATAACTTGAATGAATGAATACTTATTTTGGCGGGAACATTTTATTCATATTCGAATTACCCTAATTTGTTTCAACATTTATTTTAACGAAGGGTTTATAAAATCACGCTAATTGCACCACTAAACAGGCGCATTTTCTATAATACTTAAAAACAATTACTCATATTCACACGAATAGAATGAATGCCTGAAAAATATTTATTCTGCGTTCGTGCGTAACGAATGATAAATAGCATTCTATGAAATATTCAATGAATCAAGGGTATCTCACCTACACGTTACTAATTATACAGTAGAAATTAAATCAACAATAAACTGCATCAGTACTTCATTTCGATTGCATCACCTACAGTTTTCAGCGTGTCGAACCCATTCCGTATGCAAAGAAGGAAAATGTTTATGTATATCGTGCATCTCGCGTCATACGCGATTTAAATGTATGATGCAGAATAAACGGAGATTCGAACGGGTTTTCTTCGACGAATGTGTCTTTATTTGGAATTATGTAAGCTTCGGAAGTCATACTTTTCGGACTGGTTTAAGCATATGTGTATATCACCACATTTTATATTTATAATATGCATTTTTTTAGTTTGCACTAACAACTTTATTTAACATAATTCCAATGATATCTGCGTTTAAGGTAACATCTTAAGTTGAAATACAATTCTTCATATTTTGTAAAAGAGAGGTATGAAGTGGAAAAAAATCCACACTACCGCCACAATTAAAAGAATATTAAAGTAAACAGCTAAGTTTCGATATATCTATATCTAAATGTGCTAACATACAAGGCTTTCCATTAAGATTGTGCCAGGCTATCTGCTTTTGATTTTGCATTTTCGAAAAATATTAATGATATTTTGTTAACAAATTTTCTTCCAAGTTTTATAAATTAAAGAGAAAGATACCTACCTAACACATGGGCTGAAAAGTCCCGGGCCTAACACATAGATGACGCTAGTTTTATTGCAGTCACCTTTCTCTCAGTTAGTACTAACCTTCAAAAGACAGCTGTTAAAATTTCATTATATTCTATTCATTAGTTTGTGAGTTATTGTGCTAACAGTCACGCTACTTTTGTTATTTTCAAAACAATGGATCAAAAACAATTTCGTGTTTTAACTTTACAACTGCTTTTTGATGGGAAAAAATACCGTTCAAGTGAAGCAATGGCTTGAAAAGTGTTATGGGGACTCCGCTTCATCAGAAACAACAACAAAACGTTGGTTTGCTGACTTCAAACGTGGTTGTAGGGACACCGATGATGCAGAACGCAGTGCACGTCCAAATGAGGCGGTAACACCAGAAAACATAAAAAAAATCGACAAAATCGTTTTGAATGATCGAGTAGTGAAGTTGCGTGAGTTAGCTGACATCGTAAAGATATCAAAAGAACGTATTGGCTTTATATTGCATGAGCATTTGACTATGAGAAAGCTCTGTTCAAAGTGGGTGCCGCGCTTGCTCACTGTTGACCAAAAACAAGAACGTGTTGATGATTCTGAACAGTGTTTGGCCATGTTTAAACGTAACAAACCGGAATTTTTGCGTCGATATGTGACAATGAATGCAACATGGATCCATCACTTCACTCCGGAATGAAAACGATCGTCATCTGAGTGGACAGCAACTGGTGAACCTCGTCCAAAGCGCCCGAAAGCAAAATCGGCTGGAAAGGTTATGGCCTCGGTATTTTGGGATGTGCGTGGTGTAATATTCATCGACTATCTTGAGAAAGAAAATACCATCGACAGTGAATATTGTATAGCGTTATTGGAGCGTTTGAAGGCCGAAATTGCAAATAAACGACCGCATATGGCAAAGAAAAAGCTTTTGTTTCATCAAGACAACGCACCGTGTCACAAGTCAATAAAAACAATGGCAAAACTACATGAATTGAACTTCGAATTGCTCCCACATCCACCGTATTCGCCAGATTTGGCTCCCAGTGACTACTGGCTGTTCGCAGACCTCAAAGAAATGCTCGCCGGTAAGAAATTTCGCACGAATGAGCTAAAACTGAGGCCTATTTTGAGGCAAAAGATAAATCGTTCTACAAAAGTGGTATTGAAATATTAGAGCGGCGCTGGAATGATTGCGTTGCTCTTGATGGAGATTATGTTGATGAATAAAGCTAATTTTGAACCAAGAAAACCGTGTTTTCTTTGTTGGACCCGGGACTTTTCAGCCCATGTGTTATTTATTGTACCGCTTGATACAAAACGTAATTTTAACATTCACATGATCCGACTATGTATGTTTTAATATAGTAGTGTTTTGAAAAATATTGTAACTCCGATCGGCTTTAGTTAATTTAATATTACTTACACTTTAGGTCCGACTAGTTACGATGTTGCCACTGTACAAAGCTTGGAAAAATATTTTAGTATCCAAACGTTTGAGCAAAGAAACAGAATAAGATTTTAAACAAATGAACGCAACTATTAGCGGATGAGACTGAAATTATGGAAAGGATATCTTCTTGAACTCCAACAGACCAAATCTTAAGAATATGACAAAAAAGAAATAGATTTATTTAAAAGATACAAGTGACGACAGAAACAACATAAAAAATTCAAGATCGAGTTGAAGCGAGTGTAATAGTTAAGAAGATAAATTACCGGAACACGATATCGAAGATGATGAAATTCTTGTAGAAGATAGGTTCCGATAGGGTGTCAATATCTCATTTTCATAATAAAAACAGATAATCGAAAAAATTAATTTGAACGGTATTAGAGTTCGCGTTTTTAGATGTTGAAAAGGCTGTTGACAAGTATGGGAATGCTTAAAATAAAGAAATGCCAAACGGAACTTGAAAAATGGAAGCTTATTTACATGTATGTACAAATAGGTGCTAATGACGATTGCAAGGACTGTGTGGATGTACAATTCACAGGTATAGCAGTAAACTTCACCCACACAAATTAATTAATTATGCGGAACGCAGCGTTTCGAGAGCACGTGGGCTCCCATGGTCAACCGTGTTACCGACTGAAAGTAAAAACTGTATCACACATGGAAATTATTTTCTACGCAGGCTCTAAAATTTCTAAACCATATGACTATTTACAATCTACTAGGTGGCCTCATGCCTTTTACGGGAAAGGATGGACCGAAAGCGAACCGTATCTTTAACAGGGCCTATGGTAATAAATCCATCAAACTCGAGTGTGCAATTAGGGGTGGTTCTCTGTTCAATAAGTTTCCGTTCTTTTTCATATATACCGTTTCGTACGCGTCTAATTCTCTATACGAATTCACGTTTTTAAGTAGTGTCAGATTTTTTAAATCATTCTTATGTCCGGATTTTACCATATGCTCTGCTACGCTTGATAGTTCAGGTTTGTCGAAACGATAGTGCCTAATATGTTCTTTGAACCTCGTTTCGATACTCCTTTTTGTTTGTCCAATATAAACTTTCTCACAATCATTGCATGCGATTTGGTATATTCCAGACCTTTTTATCATCTCCGGTTTATCTTTGGGATTCCCTAAGAGATTCTCTAAGTTGTTTTTTGACACAAAAGACACGTTCTCTCGAAACGCTCACGTGCTCTCGAAACGCTGCGTTCCGCATAATTAATTAATTTGTGTGAGTGGAGTTTACTGCTATACCTGTGAAATAGGTGCTAGGCCAGAGGGCCAAGGTGGACTTGTGACAAGGCAGTCTAATAAGCTCAATGTTATTCATTATAGTTATGAATGTCATCATTAGAGTAGTAATAGAAAGAAATACCAGTAAAATTTGTATAGGGTTTAAAAACTTAAGAGTAATGAAACTAACCCCCTTTGTTTTTGCTTACGATCTGATGGTATTTACATCACAATAATGTGACTTATAAAAAAAGTTTCAAGATGTGGGAAGAAACTATTTAAAAAAATACGAAGACAAGTATTACTAAAACAAAAGTGTTAGTTACAGGAAAGGAAAACAAAAAATTTGTATAGAAATGAACAATGCACAACAAGAGTAAGTAGACAATTACAAATACTAAGGAGTTTTACTACATATGTAGAGATGAACAGATTAGTGATGCAGCGCAATTGTGTTTCGCCATAATCAATTCCTTTATTAGTAAGAAAGAAAGTAGAAAAAAAAATAGAATATACGCAACCATGTATATTCAGGCCAATTATAATGTATGGCAATAAATTATAGACAAGACGAAATAGTGTAGTACGGACAGAGCTAGGAATGGTACGTTATTGAAGATATCAGCTTAAATTGGTTAGAGATACATTCAGAAATATTTGGCTAACAAAACTTTAAATATGTAAAAGGTATAGTTCTATAGAAAAGAGGAATTACTTGCATTTGTACTCGTACAGATTGATCCATAATTTGTCAAAGGTTTTAATCATAATTAATAAATAACCATATTCAGTTAACCTTGAAATTTATGCCCATTTATTTAGTAAAATAAAATAATAATGGAGAATTAGGTAATGAAAGTAGTAACTTTAGATATACAGGAAGGCGCATATGTTTAAATGAAATTTAATAAATTGTGTTATCAGGTATCAACTGAGAAGTTAATTCTTTAAAAAACATCTGCTCTGGTAAAATCGTGAGCATTTTCTATTTCCAGTGCTTGAAAAAACAATTTCGCTTAGCTTTCTCATTTTTAATATAGGTTTGCCCTTTCTGGATACGTAGGATTTATTCCTTACGGTTTTCTGCATTCAAATCATCTCCGTATAATAGAAAGAAGATTAAAATCCTTAAATAAATCTGCCAGATACAGAGATGCGCACCGAAAATTATGAATACCTCGAATTTAGGGATGCAAATATACGTATGGAAAAATACATTTTTCAGATTCAAGAAAAAGACATATATATATATATGTAGATTAAATGTGTGTTTGTATCTCTAGCTTTCTCTGTAGTTAGTTTTACACTTTATACATAATAAAATTGCAATATAGAATACATCCACATGAGTTTAGATTTGAAGGAAGGATACATAGAAAAGTGATTTTAAAACACAAAGTAAAATAGAAATGTGTTTTGAATTAGAGCTCGTAAAATCTGTATATAGTTGATTTACGTTACGATATAAGGAAAAGAGGCAAACATTCGGTTCGTGATTGACCAATATTAGCGATAGAATCACAATAGGACAAAAATCAGGTTTCAGAAGGAATGAAGAACTTGAGTCGGGTATTGCAATTGATAATGCTGCTTAGCATTCAATTAAAACTCGGTATCTGACTCTCTCAGCGTCAGGTGTCGCGCGTTGGAGTCCCGTTCATGTTGTACTTTAGATATCTTCTAGGTAATAACAAGTCGATTGTGGATATACACTGGTATGAACTCCCTGACCAGAAAATTCCATACAAACAAAAATATTTCGCGAGTAAAACGAGGCCAAATTACAAATCTGTGTTATGTCTTAAACCAACTCCCAAAAAGAAAAATCTAACTAAATAACATAAATCTTTTGAATATATGAAACAGTAGAAAGTTTCACTTTTGTAAGTTAAAAATCTACTAATACTAGACCAGTGTGTAGCTACACATCCGTTGTGGTATAGTTTCACATTCCAAGCACATCCGAAAGAGAAATGTTTCCAGTTCATATAGTTAATCATACGCTAGAGTTGTATTATAGTTAAATTTTTACCTAAAAAATATTAAAAATCATGGCTTAAGTGTTATATTTGAAACCCTGCGGTTTTTGTTTTGAAGCTTTTATTAACATGCAAAGCGTCATCTACACGCCGACTGCATGATCGTTTAAATTTTCCTTCACCTTGTAGATAACACCACAGTTTAATATTTTTTTTATGTTGAAGAGAATCAATTTTATATTAAATGCCAAAACGCAACAAAAAAGTCGCCATAATATTTTTACTCTCTTGGTTTCAACTACTTGTGCACATAGCCGCGAGGAAACTCCGATGCGAAATAAAGAAGTTACAGTAACATCAGTTTTTTTCTGTGTATAACTGTTTTTTTTTTAATTTCGAGTAGAGAACCGTTATTTATAAGAAAACTTATTTAAATCATAATAAATAAACACAAATGATAAAGGTAACAACTTAAATTTTATAGTATTAAACCTTTATGTAATTAAAATACGTCAATTTTCCCTTATTATTGTACTGCGTGTGTCTAATTTATGACAATTCTTCAATTCTTTTGGCAAAGACGCTATCGGAACCTATAAAATACTCTACGTTTATTACGCCATCATGTTCTATTTTCATATACAGATATTCGTATGTACAAAAATTAATTTGCGTCAGAGCAAATTGTGTCTTTAAATTAGCTTTCAGGTCTTGTAACAATTCAGTATAACAGCGCGTAAAAAAGGAAACAGAAGTCACCCGAATGTAGCTTTTCTCGTGTAAAGCTTAGAAAGTATGTAGTAAGCGTGTGTGTTAAAATTAATATCAAATTTAGTTAATGTTATATTTTGCAACTAAAATCATTTCGGTAAGTGTTGTTTGCAACCACAATTAATGTATTTTACATCTAAGAGTATTCTCCAACATCTTACTCGAAAAGGAAGGGTGTAGAAAAGCTTGCATATAAATCATTTTGGTTTAAAAAGGCGTATTAATGAAATGAGTGAAACGGAGAGAGAAAATTTACATGTGATCTGAATACGCTCCTGTACAATGGTTTTGAGTTTTGTTTATTAGACCAGTTTTACAACAAAAATTTGTCCTACGTTGAGAGATACGAGGATACGTAGAAAAATTGTGTTTCGAAAAAGTATCTCGTTGCACAATTTTGTGTTACAATGAGATTGTTGTTTAAATTACGAAGCAAGCTGGTTTTCTTTAGAATCTCTGTGCTATTAAAGAAAACATATTTCATACTTTTTGTGAATAGAACATTTTAAAGTTGTAAGAAAAAAATCGCACTATTATGTAGTGTGGTTAACTCCACAAGCAGCAGGATTATAAAGTTAAAAATTGCCATAAAGTGAAAATTTTTGCCTCTACAACGTTTACAACACAACAATTTTTTAAGCAACATACGTGATGGAACTATCATGTTTTGTAATGTTGAGTTTAACAGTAATACCTAACGATGTAATTCACTTCTTACTTTTTTTACAATGAAAAGTATAACATAATAACACGTTTAGGGGCGTAGATTTTACCAAATCTTCTTGGTGAACCCGATCAAAATTGTGCGGGCTTGCACTAACCGTCATATGTTTGATCTCACCTAAGTTATTGTCTTAGACTTACAACTATTTTAAAAATATTTAGGCAAATTCATATTAGTCTTCTCAGAATGACATTTACAATCTAATGTTGATAGTATATATTCACAATAATATGACTTATTTACAAAATCTATTCAAACACGAAAACAATATATACCTGTATTAAATTTTATGATGGCAATAAAGCAATAATGCGTTAATAGTAGGACATTGAAGATGAATGCGTTATAAAATAGAATTTGGAAGGGATACAGAATCATCTACCTACCTTATACTTATAATTAGAGACCGGAGTATAAGCAAAAGTGCATATATTTTATATTATTTACTTATTATATTGTACGTCTATTTGTAGATGTCTTACACTGATTAAAGTTAATTAACGCTGATTAACTTTAATCCGCGTAATACATCTACATATACACGCAAAATATAATAAATAAATTAAATTAAATTTTTGCACTTTGCATATAAACCGGTCTCTACTTATAATAAACTGTACATTCAGTATGCATCCAGTATATTGCCGAGATACTGGAGACGCGTGTGATTGCGTTGGGAAGACCCTATTCCATATTATTAGTTTATATGATCGAAGATATACCAACAAGAAGAGAATTGAATATTGAAATGTACGTTTTACACGAAATAAATGGTTCAAATAGAGAAATTGTTCGACAATTGAATATGTATGAGTGTGCGAAGGACAACTCAAACAAAGGAGGAGACCGGAAGGTTCACAGTGGAAGACGCAGTGGAAGGCCCATATCAAAGACGGAACGAGACGACCAATATATCCGAATGATCTCCTTAAGAAATCGCTGCCCTATCCCACCAAAAATTACAGCAGAGTCCAATTCAGAATGCCGTCAGCCAGGAAGAGTATCGACAGTAGAACGAAGACTAATGAAAGCCGGCCTGAGAGGTCATAGCAGTAAGAAAACTACGGTTAAGTTCTATACACAAACGGAAAAGACTAAATTGGGCAAAAGCTCACGCAAACTGAAGCGTAAATGATTAGGAAAATGTGCTACTAACGGACGAAGCGAAATTCCAATTATTCGGAAGTAAACGTCGTCGTCCTGGAGAAAGACTGTTAGACGAGTATTTCAAAAATAGTTAGACATGGAGGAGGAAATATCATGGTATGGGGTTGCTTTGGAGAGGGAAGGATTGGAAAATTAGTTAAAATAGATGAAAGAATGACAAAAGATGTGTAGTTGAGAATTCTAGAAAACGACGCGGTACAAACTGGATGTGAATTAATTAGGAAGGGGTTCAATTATTAGCAAGATAACGACCCCAAATACACCGCAACGGTGATTAAACAACACACACTTTCCGAAGGAGCCCTATCGTTAATGAAGTGGTCGCCACAAACCCTTGATTGCAACCTGATTGAGCTTCTGTGGGAACACTTGGACCGTGAGGTCCGAAAAAAATCTCCGACTGGTAAAGTAGTATTCTGGAATGCTCTGCAGGAAGTGTGGAATGCCATAGAATGCTAATATTTGGTGCGATTAGTTCTAAGGATGCCGCGTATCTATCAGGAAATTGTTAAAGCAAAATGGTTGTTTTAAAGAAATATTATAAAAAAGTTTGCATTTTATTAGAATGTACTATTTTGTCAATAAAGCATTTTAAGTTAATTGGTAAAGTTTGTTTCTTTACCAAATTTCTTATATTGTCTGTCTAGTTTATTTTGTTATTTTATATAGTGCAATGAAACTTATGACGGGTAGTGTACGTGTCACTTTTAGTGTTATATTCTAGACGCAATTTTTTATTATGCAATTAAAAAAAGTATTAGGATTTAAACTTGTAGATCCTTCTGATTGATCAATTAAATATGAATTTTAATGTTGAGACAGCAAATGTATCAGTTTCATAGCATACTAGCGTGGTTACATATCATCGACTATAATTTCTGTGCGTAGGCATAGGTTTCCGAATGTTTTATTGGATGAAGGTATTTAAGAAACAATTGCAGATCAAGTATGCACGCTAAGAATGATTTACTGCAGACGCCAACGTGAGATTTTTAGTGACTAATAAAATCGTATTCACACACTGATGGTACATGTTCGTGATACGTGTCGGCTTACCATTAACTACGTACTGTTTGCGGATTTTGTTGAACTTCGCGTCTATCCCGTCATAAATTTCAAACGTTACTCTTGTAATAAGATAACAAGTCCGGAGACAAACAAGCTGAAACAACGTAGTTCAACAATAGTTTTTATATATATTTGCATAGAACTTTGGACTTGGCTAACAAATATATCGCATGAATCATGAATTAAATATCAGGATACCGTTGGTTTTAAATAGCCAAAACATTGCCATATATACGTACTTATGCAATATGTCATATTAGGTTTAACTTTGTGTCATATTCACGATAATGGTCTGTTGACGTTATCTAAAAGTAATAAAATAGTAGTTTCAAAATTGAGGTAAGAGATATGTCGAACATAACACGCTGTATATTATGAATTCTTCGAATACTTAAGTATTTCCTCAGTAATACTGTGCGTCTAAAACGCAGCAATGCTGACTTTGGAAGTTTTGGCACATATAGAGTTCTATTTATTCTATTTACATATGAAAAGTGTTGTACATGTATTTTTTTTTAATAGAAACCCCTGTTTTAGTTATTTACTAAATATTACTCCCTACATACATACGTCTAAATTTACTCTTTTTTGAGTTATTTAAAAATTTCAGTCATATTAACAATGAAACCAAGACATTTGTTTATTCATGTTAATGATGATCAATATGCTAATTGTGATGGACTGTGGCGATGCAAACAAATGCTTGTGCAAACATAGTGAAAGCCAGGGGAAGTTGATGGATCTCGTAACGATGTCTCTATTCTGCAAAATGACTGAAGAATGTTCAGGCGAATACATTTTTTTATAATTTAAAAAGATGAATGTTTTTCAGTAATACTAATAAGGATAGTAATAATATTCCTATAATAAATAAATAATTAGTTATTCAATAAGTTTAAACTTATACGTGGAAACCACTCATACACACAAATAAAATAACACAAACAAAATATTTATTTATTGGGGAAGCACTGTGTAGTACATAGCAAATTAAGCATAATATTTCACAAATATAACTTGTTAGCGTGAACAGTTCTTCTGTTAGAAAACGGCTGTTTGCTAAAATTAACTCACAAGGGAGGAAGCTAATTTACAGTTGATAAAATTACAATTTTCTTGCAATTTCCAACGTAATTAAATTTTCGAAAAAATATCGGTCTCGGAGGGGACTCGAAACCAACATCTGTTGTATCTCCAGTATAGAGTGCTAACCCCTTGCACCATAAGACTAATGAATTCAAGTCGCCTTAAATCCCCTTAGGGGGACCAACGGTGGTTTACTATTAATATTTATATTAATATCGGTATTAATATGGATGCCAGATCATCATTGTTCGTTCAATTTTGTCTAACCATTTTTGTCTTCTATATTTTCTTTAGTGAAACCGTCTCGTATGGGAATTGAACTCGAATTTTGTGCTCCAATGCACTTGACCATTAAGCTAATTGGGCGGACAGAAATTATTGTGTTAAATTTATGTTTAAGCTACAATTTTTTGCTTAGAGGAAGTTGCGCAAGTTTTTTACACTGGAGAGGTTGTGCATCCTATAAATCTTTCTCCATTCTACGGGCTCGGTCTGTTGAAATTTCGGACTAACAAGTTCCACAAACGATAGAGATATACCAAACAACAACTCACAAATATCGGGGGATAAAGGGGAGCAAATTTAAGTATAATATATATTTTACATATTTCGTTTGGATAGAATAGGAACAAACAGTTAAAAATATTGAATTTTAGAAATTGATATTTTTTTAGTTAAGTACGTCATTAAAACTTTTTCAAAAAAAGTAATTTCTCAAAGAAGTAGATAAACACGCCAACATAAGAATTTGCTTAGTGACAGAAACACGCCTGTGGAAGCCTTGCACCCCCGTGGTCGATGCATATGCAATTTCCGCGTTATTCTTTAAGAATTCCTTTAGAAATTTAATAGCACATGAAGAGAAATAATATTGCGGTTCTTATATAGTCCTTCAAATAGATGGGGGTGCAAAACTTTACCATGATTGTGTATTTTGGGGAAATCTACTTCATATTTCCTACGTACTTTCTTTATTATTTACAATTCGTTTCAAAGGCTCGTCTATTTCATCTTTTCGCTTTTGTTCGCATTCAAACAAAAGCAAAACAAACTCGTTCCGAGTTTTCAATAGGCACTATGTCCAATGTTATCTTTCATGGTCTATGTAAAATTCTAGTTCACTCGAATTGTACACGTAGATGCACTGTAACGTACATAACTCACAACTTTAGATTATAACCAGCCATTGTTCATATATCCTCAGCGATGTTTTATGCAAAGATGACCTGAAATAACCCGTTTTCCTAACCCCGCAATCGATGTGATTCACGATCATCTGCCGTGTTTGATGCACTATGGGTAGTAAGACAATTCGCTCTCGGATGCACCGTTTACTTTGATAAATTACGCAGTCATTACCTTCCCATTAATTATTCACTTTCAACTGACGGTATGACTGAATGGCTATGACAAATATACTAATTAGAACTGAAGGGTACGTTCAATCATGGAGTGTGTTATCCGTTTGATTTATATGTAAATGTTTTGAAAGTGAAGATGAAGAAAATAGATCCGTAGTCATACTTTGATGGATAAAGGACAACAAAAGAATTAAATTAAATTGATATATCACCGTTAATATTAACTTAACCTTTACTTTTTATTTCAAATAGTATACATTAATTATAGTTTCTTTTTATCTGAGTTTGCTTTAGTAGAAAAGATATCGGATTGTGAGATACATTCCGCATCTTTAGGGATGGATCATTATTACCATTGGCTAATCAAATTTAAACTTTGGTAAATTTAAAGGTGCCAAAGATCATACTAACACCGAGTTTTACTTGCTCTCCGGTAATTTTATCTACAACTCTTCAAACCGGGCATAGAAACTGCGGCTTTTGTCATAGTATTTTAAATCCTATATAATACTAAGTAAATACTTTTAGTCGTTTCCTTTCGACTGGAATTGTTGATTTGATGGTTATATTTATTGAAGCAGAATTTTATGGGTTTGCAAAACAACCTTTTGGTTTAGTTAGTGTGAAGAATACGTAAAGGTTACAGACAAAACGCTGCACTGGGGATTCTGCGTATACTGCTTAAAACGGAACAATCCCACTATTGGAAACTCGGTCCCAATTGTAACTGCAACAAACTGCGAAAATTGATAAGTTGAAAAATTTAATTAAACCGAGAATATTTTCGCGCAATAATTTTTCATAATTTTCAACGAGAGACAATCATCTCAACAAGAATGCCTTGCCGAGTTGGTTTCTGTTTTCTGCAATGAAGCATCACACCATTCAACAATATTTCGGTATGGAGAATTCAAACCAAGGACGGATTAGTCTTACCGACGATCCAAGAGTAAATGCAGCAAAAATTGCAGTCACTCAGGAAAAATTCAATAGATTTCGTATGAAGAATTGTGTGTAAAAAATAGTTTCCCGTCGAATATTGCATTTGTTGACGGAAGAACATAATTTTATGTATAAAAAACAAAAAAGAAGTACATATTTTACTATACACAGACGAAATAACTTGATGGTTGTACTACATTATAACAAAGTTCTATAGCATATAAATCAGGCGACTGACCAACCGTCCTCGTACCATAGTTGAGGAATGTTTGATCAGTGTAATATACCGACACCATTTCCTGCCACATAGCCCCATACCATGATAGAACCTCCGCCGTACTTCACAGTAGATACCACATTGTAGGATGGCGAGCTGCATTGGATTTCCCGATTATACGACCATCATCTCCGAAAGTGTGGAATTTACATTCATCTGTAAATATTACACGTTCCCGAAAGGTTGAAAAGGTTAAATGAATGTTATGATATTTTTGGGTAAATGTTAAGCGTTTCACTAGGTTTATGTCTCTATTTGTATAATTGTTTCTTTGTTGCCACTCTGCAACTGATATTATTTTGTTTGAGACAGCGATGAACGGTTTCAGCATTGATATTCTAAATTCGTTGTCAATATCTTTTGCCATTTTCACAGCCGTCTGTTTTGGATCTTAATTTTTCGAACAATATGCCTGCGCTCTCGTTGATTAATCTTTTTAGGCCGTCCTGATCGTGGTTTACTTTGTAGAAACCGGTGGCGTTTAAATTAGTTTGTTTGCTGTGGTGAGATATTTAGCCTTCGTTTTTAAACTAATCACCATTTTACGCACGTCTTCTGAGATTTCCAAAGGTTTGGACTTTGTAACTGTGTGGCGTAAATCAACAACGATAACTACCGTATAGCACAGCACGTTGATCACTGCAGATCACTGAACTTATGCGAAAACTGTGCGAAGCTTTCCATTAATAATATAATAGTAAATCAGCACAGGGAAATCCATATGTATACTTTGGTGAGTTTATTTGAATAAAACAAATAATTAAAAAATCTAGTAATTGCTTTTTAAGTAATGTATTGTTTTACATTTGCTTTTGAAAAAAAATAAACACTTTAAAGAAGAAAAAGTAAATTTTTACCTGAATATTGAAAAAAAATCCATAAAATCTATGCAGTATGTATATTTATGTGCCTGTGAATATTCTCTGTAATTTGCTTATTAGTACTGAACGTAAGAAAATAAGATAATAAAAGAACGGTCGCTTAGAGCTTTTTAAGAAATTAAATTTCCGTAATTATTTATGTTCAAAGAAACGTCGAATAATTCTTTCAATATCGAAAATTGGTCATTAAAATATATTTAATGAAACTGCTAATATCCATTTCAAATAAAGAGAAGAAAACAAATAGATACGAAAATTAATAGTTATGCAATTGGATAAGGTGCTATAAATATCTATTGTATATTCTACTAAAGCAGACATCTACATTTATCCTCATTAATTCTGACAATAACGCCTTTACTTCTTTTTTCCTTTGTGCCTCTAGGGATCTATTTTTATTAAAACGGAGATTGAGGAATGCTCCTAAACCGCGATGAAATATTAACTGTAAGGAAAGTAGGAGGTGAAATATTTAAATAGTTACTTCTTTCGTTTTATATAGGTTCCGGTACTTTGATGCACCTTTGACGATTCATTATTTATTGAAAACAAAGAGATAGCTTTTTAGGAACGGCCTAGAAATTCTATAAATGTCGGTAGCTATCTCTTGTAGTATATCGAAATCTTGACGTTTTTATAGAGATTTATATCCTCCATTTAACCTCTTGGATTAAAAGCTACTCCATGTATAAGCTATTACGAGAATACAATCATTTTGATAAATTGCAGTAATTTAGCGTAACTTATGAAACAGTCTCTTCATCTAGGTGTAGTTGATTTATTATTTACGAATGAGTATATAACGTAGGGTCGCACAAAGGTCTAATGATATTGATTTTTCATTTCGGATATATGTACGTAAGACAGCAAAACACCGAAAGAAAGGTTTAACAAGAAATCATAAATTAAGGGGAAGAAATTGAAGTCGGACGCAAATTAAATAACTCACCATGGTTGAAAGCCATATATTGTACAGAAAGGCGAGGGCAATTATATTTGTTCTGCATATTTTTATCAAAAAAAATATCAAATTGCGACAACGGTTCGTAGTGATCTACATTGCGAACAGGATAAAGTTTTAATATTTACGAGGGTGTATCGCTATCCTGGAAAAAAAATTTTCAGATCTCTGCAAACCACCTCTCAACAGCACTTCATAATTACAGGAAAATTATGCCCTACGTAAGATTTCTTTTAATTTGGAGAACAGTATGTTATCACTAGGGGCCAGATCCGGCGAATATGGCGAATGCTTCACTAATGCAAAGCCTGCTTGGTGTATAGTAGCCATAGCGATACCAGATGTATGGCTGGGAGCATTATCCTGAAGGAACACCTCACCGTGCCTTAACTTTCCTCGGCGTTTCTCTTTAATAGCGTCTCGTAATTTAGAAATAAATTGCGCGTAGTAGGCCCCTGTAATGCTCTGTCACTTTTGCAAATAATCAGTCACGATGATTCCTTGAGCATGCCAGAACACAGATAGCAAAACCTTTCCAGCAGATGGCGCGACCTTAGATTTGCGTGGAGGAGGAAAACCGTGATGTTTCCACTCTCTACTTTGCACTTGAGTCTCGGGAGCATAATGGTGCTTCCAGGACATGGTCACATACCGAGTAAGAAAGCTCTTTTTATTT
The DNA here is from genome assembly GCA_023509865.1 of Trypoxylus dichotomus. Taxonomy (NCBI): domain Eukaryota; kingdom Metazoa; phylum Arthropoda; class Insecta; order Coleoptera; family Scarabaeidae; genus Trypoxylus; species Trypoxylus dichotomus. The sequence continues at coordinate 49,878,438 of CM042078.1, forward strand.
ACTTGGTACCTTGTCAAAAGACGCTTACAAATCAACACCCGATTTCTTTTTTAATCAATGGTTAACCTTCGAGGCACCCATCTTGCACTCATCTTTAGTGAGTATGTTGTGCACCACGTGATATGATAAGTCAGTATCTTCCATAATCTCCCTGATGCGTACTCGTTCGTCTTGCAGTACGATATCGCGTACTTTTTTAATGTTTTTGTCTGTTGTTACCGTTATGGAAGGATCCCATTTCAAATAAAACAACTTGATATGTTACTTTCGGTATAATCAGAAGTAGAAAGGCTAACCCAAAACTACCACCTGCCAATTTCAAACCGCAATTCTTATTTTTCTGTATTCTTCGCATTAGAAAAATTTAACACTTCGGGGAACTAAGTGCTAATGTTTGTGACCGGTGGTGCCTTAACAATGCCTTTTGTTATAGTTATTTATTATCTTAACCAAGACAGTGGTATCTTCTTACACATTACGGATAAACTACATGGGTTACATCTTGTGACGATGATGTCCAAACATAAATGGATAAATATCGTCTACAAAAGCGGTGTTTTCCAAACCCTCTAAACGTATTCAAGAGCATTTTCACAAGATGTAGTAGTATAATTTGATCATAACAGAGCAGCTACTACGTAGAAAATTTCAGAATAATTACAAAAGAGTAGTTGAGGCAATGGAAGTGTTGCAAATTCTTCATTGCCGTTAGTGGGGTCACTCCAAATAATGGAGATGTATACACACTGTTACGCACTGTAAGTAATTCAAGAAATAGTAGTGTTATAGCAAAGTTTGACGTATATAAAAAATTCATATTTTACCAGAATAGGGCAATAATCACGTCCTTAAATTCGTTACGTAATTGTGACAAATATTTTGAGTATGCCAAACATTACATTATTAGATGTCGAACGACTATTTTCTTCATATAAGATTCTTTCTTTTGAAACAACTGTAGAAATAAATAGTTTGTGGTGGAAAATTTCAGGCTCTTAATTTCCAAGTGGATTCTTTTATTTAATTTTTTCTTCCTTTTAAATTCGAATATACTGTTTAATAATTAAACTAACCAAATGTAAGATTGTAAAAAATAAATATACTGACAAACCAAAAAATGTATATGTATCGCTTTTTCACAAAATTTATTTTTTACAAAAGAAACCTAAATTAAACCGTGTCTAGCTAGTTTTATAAATTCTAAATGAAGCACAAGAAAAAGTACATTTTGAAAATTTATTATAATTTGAAGAATATAAATATATATGATAAAAATGTGTTAGTACAGTACATTGAACGTCTTTTAGAAATAAATTTGGAGGAATTTATTACATACAAAAATATATTTACGAAAAGCGATATATATAGTAAACGTTAGTCGAGTTTACGTCCCCGCTGTACATGTTGTTGAAGGAACTCTTTCTTTTTAACATTGAAATTGTAGATTATATGTTAGTAATGAATGGACAACTAAAGTAGATATCTGTAAAAGTTAATATACAGAAAGAAAAATGTACAGAATAAATATTTGAAATAAATTCAATGAAGAGTGAGTCCTAACGGCACTTTGCCTCCAACAACAACATCAACAATAACAAAAGTAAGGGCGTGAACCATACACTGACGAGAAAATATCCAAAGTAGATATATAAAAAAGAATTAGAAAAACATTGATATTATGAAAGATTGAAAAGGCAATAATTCATATCATTACAATATATAATACAACAGATATATAGCCAAGATAAACCAGCTGCTAAAGGTGGTTAAGAGGGTAAAGAGGTAGCTCACCGCCCACTATTTGGTTATTGCTTCTCAGAGTTGAATTTTTTCTTGAAGTTCACACATATATATATACCTTATATACCTATGCAATCCTTCAGTTGCATATAGCTTATAAATTACGAATTATGATCTTTTTCTGACAATTCAAAGTATTTTATACATTAAGAGTACAGTTCACCACCATGAATTGCTACTAAATTCACTTTTTAATAAACTATCACCAAGGACGAATTTGCTATTATATTACTTTGAAATGTTTATCTAACGTAACACCATTCATAATGGTCGTAGGTATCATACGTCTCCTCTCTGCGAATGCTTTCTCATTCATTGTTAGTTTATTTCGCATTTGAATTGCCAACTCGGCGGCGAGTTAATAAATGCTTCATATTACGGAGAAAGCGTTAGGGAATCTGCCTTGGAATAGTTCCAATTTAATTATTAATGAAGTGGATACGCAACGGCAGAAAATTATGCAAGACGAGGGAAAATGTACTAATATTATATACATATATACATTCACGAAATCCCAGTCTAATGGATCGTAGGCATAAGTTTACTTGGAAAAAGAATTGTCAAGAATGAGACGTTGGCACATTTCAGCACTTATTGCTACATAAAATATTGCTTTTGCAGCGAATTATATATTTTGGGATGTTTGTAGTTGTAATTGTACATACATATGCCATCGCTCATAATAGAGTGGACATTTTAAATTTTAATAAAATACAGTAGAACAGAAGTCATGGGACTGCGAATTTTTTGACACTATAACAAGGTGACGCTATAGGCGGAGTTTTTACAAGTTCCATGTTTACATACAAGAATTGATGGGAAACAATATTACGGGTGGTAAACAGATACATATGTGAATTTAATTAATTTAATGTACTTAACCATATAACCTTACACATGTACATAGGTACATACTAACTTGTTTGTCTAATGAAAGAAATCTGTAATTTTCCGTTGCACAGTTTTCGCACGCCAAAACTGTTTTTCTATATCCATTTCTAATTCTCTCACTTTACCAATAATTTGAGGTGACGTTTCTCGCTGTCTATAATAAGTTTTTAAAAGCGTTATGGCACTTAGGGCTTCTTCGTTTGTCGGTGCGTGTTCTGCTTCGTCGCATGAATCTTCTTTCTCTTCGATTTCATTATTGTTTTCGTTATCCCGCTGTTTTATGTCCTCCACAATATCAGAATCTGAACGCATTCCCGGCGTAATAAGGCAACTGTCCACGGATGCAAAGTCGTCGAAACAAAACTGGTATTCGTCACTTTTAATAAGTTCACATAACGGAACGTCGTCTTCATTTAAGTTGTCACAAACTGGATTATTCCTTAATCTTGAATGACTAAAGCAGTTATAGTATCAGAGGTTATACTACGCCAAGCCTTCTCTAAAAAGTCCAACGCGTCGAGAAGTGAAACTGCACATGGTGCGTTCTTGTCCATACCCGTAATAATTTTCTGCAGAAGAAATTTTCTGTAAAAACATTTCAGGCTTCTTACTACGCCTTGGTTCATTGGTTGAAGGATGTTAGTGCAATTTGGGGGCAGAAACACCAAATTAATATCTTTTAAGTGGGCTAATGATGGATGTGCTGGGCAGTTATCGACTAAAAGCAAGATTTTTTTACCTTTAACCGCAAGTTCCATGTCATCCATGCTCTTTTGTTTGCGCAGTAATTTGTTGGGAGTGTTGTTATGTTTTTGAAGCAGCGTGGCTTTTTTGATTTTCCTATGACAACAATTTTACGTTTCTCCATATCGGTCATATTAGCACACACAAATGCAGTTAACCGTTCTTTGGCTAGTTTACCGCCTACACATTTTTCGCCTTAAAACCTCAGAGTCTTATCTGGAAGAAGTTTATAAAAAATTCCCGTTTCGTCGCCATTGTAAATTTCATTGTCTTCATAATCTTGTCTTAATTTAGGCCACACTTCATTTAGCCACGTCTCTGCTTCTGTCATATTAACACTTTTCGCTTCACCGCTCACTTTTCCGAACGTTATTGAATGTCTCCGTTTGAAACGCTCCAGCCACCCACTGCTGCACTATAAATTTGTGTCTCCAAATAAACTTCCAAATTCTTCGGCCTTTTGCATAAGCAGTGGTCCATTAACGGGTAAATTTGCACTTCTACATTGCTTAAACCACGTAATAAGCGCTTCGTCGATTTCAACCATTTCGCACGATCGAATTTTTTTGACTATTCTTTCCCTTGCACAAAGGTATTCATGATTTTATTCTTATTTTTCACAATTGTACAAATCGTAGAATTAACTAACCCAAATTCGCAACACAGGTCCGCTTTCTTCCTTCCACTTTCGACTGCTTTGAGTATCGCGACTTTGTCGTTCACGCTTAAACTTTTTCGCTTTAAACCTGACATTTTCGATAAAGAAATCTCGATGTTTTACTAACACGATTCAAATGCCGACTGAGGAAATTTCTTACGAACTTGCCTGGCGTATTGCAAGAAACGGTAATATTCTTGGAATCCCCGAACGGTCGGACGTTGCAGGCTAGGTAAATTGCAAGAAATCTTAATTCGACGAACGGTAATATTCTTGGAATCCCCGAACGGTCGGTTGCAGGCTAGGCAAATACCGGGAATTGAGCTATAAATGATAATATAAATACATACCTCAAGTGGTAAATATTTGTCGTTATATCAGGGGTTATTGACGCTACAACCGGGTTCTTCCCTGTACGTTTGAATAGTAAAGTACGGGACCGCTAAAAAGGGGGTGTCGTTACAGCCGAAATTGTTATAACCGGGTTCTACTGTATGTATTTAAGAAAAAAAATACTTTCATTCATGTAATAATTCTATAAGCATACACAATTTACTAACTAACTAAATTAATAAATAACGAAGTTAGAATATTTCAAAATCTTGAAATAATTAAGTATAGTACAAACAATACCAGGTACAGATATTTTAAGTTATATACGGGTAGAATCTTTATGACACTATAAATGAAACCAGAATTCTAAGAATTGACTGAGTTCATGCAAAGATTGTTCTTACGCTATGAAGTATGCGCAAATTACATTAAGAGTGAGTTTAGTTTATCATTAGATACTGTAACGTGTAGCTCGATCTTGTTATTTCTTTGTGCGAGTAAATAAACATAAATTCATATGTAAAAATACCTCGCGAAAAATGGCTAAGTGTGGAAACACGATCAGCAATAATAACGCTACATCAAGATGAATATTCTGTACGGAATATTTTCGGGTGATTTATTGTAAACAAATCACAGTAGGTTTAACTGTTCGCCGCTTCCAACAAACTGGTACACTTGCTAGCAAGAATCACCCAGGCCGTACTCGAGCTACATCCAGGGACAACGATGGCGCGTAAAATAGCTTAGTAAGAGAAATAGACGTTACCAGCTCCTGGAATTACAGCGGAAATGAATCGGGCTAGAAACATGAAGATATCAGTTAGCACAGTGAAACGTCGTTTAAAAGAAGCACACCTCCACGACCGTATTGCTACACGAAAACCGTTACTACGTCTTCAGTGGGTTAGCACTCGCAAAGACTGGACAATAGAACAATGGGTAGACATATCGTGGACCGAGAAGTCCAAATATGAAGTGTTTGGTCAAAACTACGGAACATTTATCAGGCTCTCAAAAGACGAGAACATGCTTCCTGTGTGCACCAACAATAAAGAAAGGTGGTGGTCTATTCTTATATGGGATTGTTTTCCATTAAGTGGAACAGAGGACCTTGTGACAATTGATGGAATAATGAGGAAAGAGAATTATCGCAAGATATTAGAAGAAAATGCTCTACCATCCGGATTGCGCTTAATAGACAAGAATTTTGAGTTGATGCATGATATCGATACGAAGCGCACATCGTTATTATGCAAAAACTCGCTGATGCAGAGAATGAAGGAATATTAAAAATAATGACTTGACCTCCCGAGAGTCCGGATCTTAATCCGCTAGCGGTTCTGTGGAACGAATTGAACAGAATTAGAAGAGAATATTAAACCTTCAAAACCCATCTCTGGACGGTGCAGAGGGAGTCAAGATATACTGAGGAAATTAGTAGAAAGAATGCCACGAATTGTGCGAGCAGTTATTAAATCCAGAGATGGATTGAGAAGAAAATATAACTTACTTTATGTCTGAATAAATATTTCTCTTATAATTCTTTTGTTTAAAGTTTTGAAGCAAGCGTAAAATTCTACATGAAATAGGACATGTCCATACTATTATGAGCGGTAGTGTATATGTAAACGTATGTAGTATATAATAAAAGAGAAGAATCTAAATGCTCTGCATTTTAGAGCCATTTGAACTATTGGTTTGGCATAGGCAACGCAAATTCTTTCAATGTTATTTATTTCTTTTTCTTATGTAAAATAGTTTTAATATTCTGGCCGCCATAAATAAATGAACCCGTATACTTTATTGGAATTTTCATGAAATATGTATTGTTTTAAGAAACTATAAAAATTTAAGTAACATATAATTGCATTTAAACACCAATAATGCGTTGATCTATCTCTGTTCTCTCTTCAGCTACTCTATTAGACATATGTAAAATTAGCGAGTAAATGGTAGTCTACAGTATACTAGCTTCTAAAATCTTCTGTTGAAAAAGAGCTTCATTGTTTGGAGGTGGACGTAAATTATTGACCCTCTGTCGTACCATACCCTACACGTGTTCCATTGCTGTCAGGTCCAGCGGTAAGCGATCAACATCAGCATTATTCAGAAACTCCATAACACCCCTCGGCAGGATAATAGGAGCGCGTATTGTCCTGCTGAAAAATTCGATGTTCCTTGAATTTCTGCTATAGGAAATCCATTTCCATAGCCGATGTTTATGTGCATTTCTAAATCAATTTTCAATGGTTTGTTGATAACCAAAATAGTTTGAGAACTATTTTAAAGTGATCTGTCAGGAGTATGTGCGTTAGAGATAGCATAAATCTCAAGTACGTATTTTTGTTTTCCAAAAACCCTTATTAAGTTTTTCTAACAATATTCTAAAAACTTAGGTCTAGTTTTAGGGCTTCTCCGCTCCTTAGTGCCAACTTACTAACAAATGTGTGAAATTCTCGATCAGATTTTAAAAAACAGGAAATATGTAATGGTAAATTAAGGAAACTGCACTAAGCGCTCTCCATATAATCGAGTATGTAAGATTTTTTTATTATGTTTATCTTTTGCGAAACCGAGTTAAGCCGATTAATCAGAATTATTTATTGGGAACATTTAATAACAAAGCGGAACATTAATGGTATTTTTCAACCGCACAATTTTGATATCAAAACATTTGTCCCTCATTTATGGACGTCTTGATGCATTTACAGTACGCAATGCTTCAAATCTTGGCAGTGGTAAAGAGCGTGACGAAACGTACATTCCTAAAATAAGACTCATCGTAAAACTTTTGGCAGAGCGTAATATTGTTTTGCACAGTTTAATTTTCGAAGTGGAAAGTAATGTCTAGGTTACAGATTATAAATTGTAACTGCATGCTTTGCTATGCAGAATTTTATACCTAAAATGTAATTTGTTGATAGCATTGCAATTTATCCCTAGTAAAATTATTCATTTGGATTACGCCAACGTAAATACGAATGAAGTTATGAAGGTCAGTGACATTTAATGCTTTTCATATCTTTATACATTTCTACGCATTATTAATTGCTTCTTAAAATTCCAAACGACATATTACATCATACGATAAACTATGAAACATTATAAATAGCAATATTTTTGTTAGAAAAAAGACATTTTCGAAAATAACCAAAGTAGTTTAAACCTATCTTAACAACTGTTTTGACTAAATAGCAAGATAGCGTTCCAATTTCACTAATATTATGTAGCAGAGAGCACTTTTCTTGTGTTTATATTGGGAAAAAATGTTTATGAAACATGAACGTTTCTTGAATACTAATATTTCTTCTGTACAGTGACAGTAGCTCGTGACAAATTTTAAATGTGTACGTCTGAGTATCGGATACAATTACTAAATCGCATTGCTTTATCGGCTATTTCGAAATATTAGTTGACAAATTACGTCCAAAACAGAGCAATAAAGTTACATAATTTAGTTAACATATCGCTACCATTTAGGGTGCAATTAAAATACGCACTTTTGTTTGATACACACTTCATCGCATTCCAACACGACTATACACTAAAATGTTAACAAGAAAGAAAACCTAATTATACGGAGCAGGTTTAAAGCTATAAAGTCTATAAAAAGAGAATTGCCATTTGTCAAATATGTTTTTCTTTTGTAATTTGAAGTGGCAACACTGTCTTTATAGTCATTGGTTTCGTATCGAACGTGACTTCACGCTTTAACCTGTTAACCGTTACAATGTGAGAAAAGCATACTTGGAACTTATTTATTTAATAAGTCTGCTAGTCTATTTTTCAAAGTCAAAGCTAAATAAATCAGAAGCAAGTAAAATTTGTTTTTTTTTTGCTAAACTTCCAATCAGGAGGTTTCCACTGTTAACTGTCTAGACCAGAAGTTCGCAATCTGCAGCACAGCTGGGGGGAGAGGTTGTCTTTTTGCGATAGCTCAACCAAATTCTATTTATTTTTTAACTACGTATTTTACATAGATAGGTAGGTATCTTCTAGGAGATTAAATTGTTTTCCTAAGATCATTTACATCTTTACACTTGGAATGTAAATAAAGGCACGGATAAGTGGCAAAAATTTATGACTTGAATGAGAAAAACAAGATGTAATTTTAAAATTTAACAATTTGAAAAGTCAATAAAACATTGGTGACTATCGCTTTGCGCACAGCCTTTCTAAACGCAGCCTAATGTGGGACAAATATACACGCAAAGTTCGCATTCGTTTCAATGAATGTCGAAAGATGTATTGGGTTGGATGTCCATTAATTTCTCTTTTTTCTTGATTGTTAGTCAGATGAGAATTTGAGGAGGGTTCGAAAGAATATTCATTAATTTTAGTCATTTAGTAGGTTTTTTGCTACGATGCTAAATTAGGCAGAATCTTCAAAATAAACTCGAAATTAGTTATAACGTATACAAGTAAGTTAGCATGTTGTTAAAAGCTTGCCCGTACTTTCCAATCTGTATGATATTATATTTGGTCAACTTCATTAAATTCCCCAAATTGATGGAATTAACAACTAAAAACCATTACAGCTTAGATTTTAATGTATACAATAATTTTTACATGTTTGTGCCTAAGTAACTTACTAGTTCGAACATATTTTTTAATTTGAATGTTATTAATAATATTTACTATGGAACGATTAGAGATAAAATGCCATAATTCATAGTTGAGAGAAGTTTTCTGACCCAACAGTTTAGCAAAGCCTGCAAATGGAACAAATGGCAATCTTAATTGCATTAATAACTCGTTAACCAATTAGAAAATGTAAGTAATGCAAACGAGCAGGCGCAAGCATTGCGAATTACTTGGAATTGAATTAAGTTATATGAAAATGAACATTTGCTAATATAAGCGGGATACCAGTTGTATTACAGTTTTCGATAGTATTGTGGTCACTAGTTACTGTCATTAAAAGCTTTTTGGGGAAACGAAGAGAGAAAAGAAACCTACCTCTCCTACATCCTTTTGTCATAATAAGCGAAATAACGAAATTCGATGTCAGAAATTCTCCGTTAAAACCTATATATGCTTATTAATTTAACCTATTAATTTACAAAAATACTACCTACTGAAAAACATTTATTATGAATAATATTCAATATTTCAAATAATAGTAGTAATTATCTTATAACAACCTTATATTTATTACTCAAAAACAATTGAGAGTTTCCATATCGTCTCTTTCACCTGTTCTGTGTTAGATCCTCTGATACTAATAGATAAAAGCTATTCTGTCGAAATAATAAATTTTTAAAAATTCCATTGTCCACAGTTAACCGTGTGATTACACAATTTAAACCCAAGGAAAAAACAATAGCGGAGCCGAGACCAGGTCGTGTCGGACCTTCTGAAAGAAGTAAAATGGTGCTTGTGCGCGAAGTGTTAAGAGAACCGCGAAAAAGTACAGCTGAGCTTGCGGCAACTTTACAGAAAAGTCAGCGCACTGTTCTGCGATACCTCCACAGTGTGAGGATGTATAAAAGGGTGGCAAACCTCTCCTTACGGCGTTACAAAAACGGCGCCGAATGGCTTGGGCAATGGAAATGCGAACGAAGTCCAAAGAGTTTTGGCGATCTGTCATTTTTTCAGACGAAAGCAGATACTGCCAATTTTTGCATCAGACGGTGTGAACATCATGGTGTGGGGCGCGATATGGTATGGTGGAAGATCGCAATTAGTAATCTGCGACGGAAATATAAATGCGGCAAAATATATCCAAATATTAACAGAAGGACTACTACCGATATTTGACAACGCCATTTTATCTAAAGAAGACGCCACTTTTATGGAGGATGGAGCATCCTGCCACAAAGCAAGAACAACAACCACATGGAAAGAGGAATAGGGGATTCGGATTTTACCATGACCAGGCCAATCACCAGACATGAATCCGATAGAGAATGTTTGCCACATAATCCAGACAAATATGGCGAAACGACCACGAAAACCCAGCAATAAGGAAGAACTCGTGGCAGCTGTTACAGAAGAGTGGTTAAATATTCCAGAAGACACCATTAATCATTTAATAGATTCTGTGCCACGACGACTCGCATCACTTCACGCAAGTAAAAGTGGATCGACAGAATATTGGTCTAATTTAAAAATGTTAAAATATTTTGTATATATAACGAGAATAGAATCTTTTTTTAATTAGCAGGTGTCTATTTTATTCTGTCACTCTAGTGTACATTTCCTCTGCCGCATTCTGCCGTCCATCAAGCGAATTGATCAAAATGCACTAGATGTTTCTTTAAATAAGTACAAGCGAATTGGTCAAAACACTTTAAAGCTATAGTAATTGTTATTTTGTGTAAAAAGTTACTAACAGTTGGTATATCTAACTTTTTCTAGCTCACAGATTTCCTAAATATAATAATTAACATTTCTTATTTGTGTCTTGTACCAAAAAGAAAAGTTTGCGGTGTAAAAATCACGTGCGACTACTGCTATTCTTTTAGAGATTTACGATATTTTCCAAAAGAGAGAGGAATATTAAAATCTGTCTGGATTGTCGATTACTTTACAAGAAACCGAAGCGCGGTGACGAATCAATATCAATTGAATTTGCGATGTAAAGAATGACAGTAATGTAAAAACGTTCAGGAGGAAAAACCGAGATGAGATTTATTGATTTAGAAGACAGGTATCGCGTGATTCATTCGTGAAAATGACATCTATTAGTTGTTGCCGAGCATTTTAATAAATATACAGGGTTAATGTCATGTAACAATGTAATATAACAGCTTCGACAATTTATTCTGTATAATAAATTATTGAACTTGCTTCGGTTAGACACGTAAATAGCGATGACTGTCATTCAAAGTTAATCAATGAGCTACGATTTTCAATGAAGGATTATAAGGTGTGTTATTTACCTCTCGTAGGTCATTGTTAAGCTTCGTTTAAAATTATGCCTTATGGGCGTATAATTGTAGTCATGTTTCGAATCAACTATCATTGAGTAGTTAAGTTAATAATATTCTTGGGTATTTTCTTTCAATTAGTTACTTAGAAATTATCACATATTCTGTATACTTCTTCTAGTGACGTTACAATTTTATATGAATATAAAATTTGTTTTTTCTTGTTTTCAGAAATGCCTTGGCAGATGTTAGCCCTATTCTATGCGCTTTTCCTCGCTTTTTGTATAGACTTGTCTGAACTGTGCTCGTGCCAAAGGTCACACCCCCAAGAAAAATTCTGCAATTCAGATTTTGGTAAGCAAAATAATATGTTTGTAATCACAAATAATGTCTAAACGTGTTAAAAATGCATTTTAACAGTTTTCATATTTAGCTTGTAGGATTTTAAAACAGTTGTATTTCCCGAGATTTGAGTCAACGTATAACGAAGCATCAAGAATATTGAATACCAGAAAGGAATGAATAAGTTATACAAGAAATACGGAAACAGGTCGACTTTTAATTTTGAAGGATATTTCTTTCTAAAATTTCGTTTAATTTTACAATCAATTTTTTGAGCTCTAATATCGTAACGTTTTTCGCCTAAATTATAAATTATTTTGTGAATTTGAAACTGAAAGGAACGTAGTAATGCGCATATTTTATGAGTTTAGCGCGAGTTACTCGATTGAAACGAAGGATCTCAATTAAATATTTTGTTTTATGTCGAATAGAAACCGATGACTTCAAAATTACAAACCAAAATGCCATTTAATAGTAACAGTATATAGGACGTTGAGGATGTTGACCGCAAAAATCCACTTTTGATATTATCTATAGGAAGACGGTTTAGGCCAAACAATGCACTTTTGTAAAATAATGGAGCGACAACCATCTATTTGTAGATAGCATACGAGATTTGTTCAGAAAATAATAGTGCTCTTGGTTGACTATGATCTTGGGAGAGAATTCTTTGATAAGTGATCTTTTGTATCAATCGTAGCCGTAAATCCAGCCTCTATTCGTCGCTGTTGGCTTGTTTTAAAATATTGCCGGCAAATGCCTAATCGATTTTCTTTATGCTACTTGACCATCAAACGAGGAACAAACTTTATTGTAACTCGATGGGTGTTCCGCTTTATGTTATGGTGCGATCGTATAGTTCTCTAACAGTGAAACGAACGTGGTCGTTATTAGCTGAACCCTAAGGAAGACCTTAGCAAGAGCTGGTTGAGAGTTGTGTTCAATTGATGGACAATCACTTTTGAATTATGTAGACCATCTATAACATTGTGTGCCATCCAGAGTATCATTTGAGTAAAATTTTACACGTTTCCGTGAAAATTTTCTCCAGTTTCACGCAAAATTTTACATTGCATTATTGCTCCCGCAATTCCTTGCACTCAGATAACAATAAAACTAGGCGAGATATCAATAATCCAAGAACAGGTGGTTATGCAAGAGATTATGTCGGACATAATGTTGCTAACAATAGTCCCTCCGTTGCCACATAATTAAAAATATTCCGAATGAACCTCGTATTATTGATTGTAATTTTAGATTGAAATAACTTGGAATCAGAAACATTTAGAATAACAGAAGGATTGAGGTAAGGGGGAAGTCTAGCCACCCAGTATTGTTCATTACGTATATGGAGGAAATAATTAAGAAATGTAGAAGAAAGGTAAAAAGAAATATTGGTTTACAGACGATGTAGTGGTTGTGGCTAAAAGTGAAAATGATTTACAGAAAACACATTAAATAATCCAACGAGAGTGGGACGCGAGAAGCAAACATCAATAAAAAAAATGGAGAAAACAACGAAGTTATGCTACGCTGTGAATACTAATTTTATAAACAAGATGGAAGTCTCTCGGAAAATGAAAATAAAAGTATTTCTATTTGTCGACCGATATTAACGTTCGGCTGCGAATCGTGGATACTATACCAAAAATAAAGAAGTAAGGTAGAGGCCATGGAAATGAAGTATCTGAAAACAGTTAGAGGGATCATAAAATGCAATAGAATAAGACACATCGATATAAGGGAAGATTTAGAAATTAATTCAGTGCTGAAATTTATTAAGCAGAAACAACTGGAACGTTGGAGGCATCTGCAAAGAATGGATAATGAGAGATCACCTAGAAGAATGTGGAAAACAAATATTGCCAAAAATAAGAGAAGAAAGAAGAAGGTCAGGGCAGACTTGGGATAATGTAATAGCGAACGTTTTGGAAAGAAAAGGTAAAATATGGACTGAAGCATCGAAGTTGGCAAAGAATAGGAAGCAGTGGAGGAAGTTTGTAAAGCTCTAAAGGAATCATAACTCCCGACACTATTTATATGGTATATGGGTTACTGGATTATATATATGCATATATAATTTTAGATTGAACAATCAAGTCCTAAGAGGTATTAAGAAGCTTATTGTTCATTAAAGTCCATTTATCCCCATTGTTACTATTTAACTTTTAAAGTAAAAGTGGATTTGGATAAATACTTAGTTTTATCGCAATCTAATTACTGTTCTTCAGTCTACGATCTTTGTTTAATTCTGCATGCGGTACGTGGAACTCAACGTGTTCAAAATCGATGTATTGGATTGACATTTGGTATTCGCAAATTTCAACGCGTGACTCATATGCTAATTGATCTACATAAGACAATTTGGAGTTAGTAAAATTTAGAGTATTAATTTATTTAGTAAAAGCTAGCAGATAAGAATGGAAAATAAGGGAAAATTTCTCTTAGTTTGCCTGTTGAGAAAGATTAAAAAATGACTGCCATAAACCATGTATATTTTTTTGTTTGATTTGCAACACAAGATCGGAATTAATAATAGTAAGTAATAAATACTAAATAATATCAGTTTCACATGTATATTAGCTTGAATATTATAGTATTGTAATGATAAACGAATAGAAGGTGCAAGGATCACATTTAAACTACGTAGAAGAAAACTATTTGTATTGTTAAATATTGTTATTCCGCAAAGTTAACTAGTTCAACGTGATTTAGGAATGAACCATCTTATTCCAAGCATACACAAAATCGATTAACATTTCAGGAGTTTCAGACGAACCGAAATAAGAATTTGAATATCAATTGGTTGTAAAACGGGAACGCGATTGCAAGCAAATCCCACGTAATTCGACAAACTTACAAATGTGACGGAATGTTTTCTAGAAATTTACATAACTGAAAGTTTAAGGATGTGGGATGCTACTTCGGTGGCAACAAAAATACTTTAGATTTGTCTTCGAATGCGCATAAGTATTGAAAACGGTCGAATATCGATTACCAATTCTGGACGCACTCCAAAATAGGCGACTCCGTCTGAAGAGGTAGTGCTAGTAAACCGACGTCTAGAAGGTTTTAGGATATAAATTATTGGAAACCTTTGTCTTCGACAGCGGATCACTTCATATTTTACACACTTGCGTTTCACACTACTAATTCGAAAACTAAAGCTACACAGAAAGAGTTATTACTTCGATCAAAACTATTAACTGCATTGCAAGGAAAGTTCCTATGTAAACGAAGATATTAGAAGATCGCTGGTTATCGCAAGAATGTCTCTTTATCTTGATAATGTTGCGGAAACTCACTAACTGTAACATCCTTTCTTATTTCTGAAACGTATAGGCCTTTACTGGTGGTGCCTTGAACTGTAGAATATTCTTTCCGATTTTTGTATAGATATCGTGTTTCAATGATTCCAAGGCTTCATTACCCATGATGTACCCCGGATCTAAACTTAATGCTTATACGTAGAAGCTATCTGAATGGATAACTAACTAACAGTTACTAAAAACGACATATAGCCAAATCTATATAAATCTGCCGCTATTATGGTTAAATACACACTATAACGTCTTACTTGAATGGAATTGAAATATCAATTAATTGCGATGAATAAATTAATGTGTTTAGGTCTGTAAATGTTTAGAACATCCACTCTGATCGTCTTAAATTATCCTTTCCTAATACAAAGTGGGCAGTTTAATTGTTGGTGCTTCACTGTAGAATTTGTAGATCTCAAATACAGTGCCGTTTTAGCTTTGGTTACATTTCATAACCAGGACTTATCGAACTTATTTAATAGAAGAAGCGCTAGTATAATTCTGAAATAACACAAAATGGATATTTTATAGGTAGCGTTGGACACGTACAAGCAAGATAAATTCATTTAGCACTAACTTTGGGATTTAGTGGATAAATAGATGTTCATCTTGTTTCAATATTTGGAGTAAGTATTGTACATAAAGATATTCTGCTTCTACATAGCTCCATACAGCAAAAATATCGCACATTCAACTCTATCATGAAAATAAATATGCTTGAGTGTTCATTGAAGTGGTTTGGTTATGATGACCAAACGCGGTCAAATAATTGTAAATTAATTACACAAAATAGTGCACATATGTAGACATGGTAGTGGTTTTAGAATAGAATAATTTTTTGGTATTAGATTATTAATTCTAAATATATTTTTCATGTAGGAAAATGATAGTTTTTGATATTTATTTTACTTGGTTAAAAAGTACGTATATGATGTTAATGAAGATAATAAAAAACAAGAAATATAAAGAAAAAAAAAGGGAAAAACAAAAAGAGAAAGAGAAATAGAAAGAGAAAGAGAAAGTGAAAGAGAAAGAGAAAGAGAAAGAGAAAGAGAAAGAGAAAGAGAAAGAGAAAGAGAAAGAGAAAGAGAAAGAGAAAGAGAAAAAGAAAAAGAAAGAGAAAGAGAAAGAGAAAGAGAAAGAGAAAGAGAAAGAGAGAGAGAAAGAGAGAGAGGAAAAGAAAAAGAAAAAGAAAAAGAAAACGAAAAAGAAAAAGAAAAAAAAAGAAAAAGAAAAAGAAAGAAAAAAGAAAAAAAAGCGGGATCTCGACGTTTCGGCTCCGTCGTAGGAGGCTTCTTCAGGAAAAGAAAAAAATATTTTATCAACAAGCGAACTGGTACAGGCGCTGGTAATCGCATATGTATATTGATTTTTTACTAATCTAGGCACAACAAATGATATAAAATGTTAGTAACGCATTACCATGATAATTACTTTTGTAACTTCAGTTACATATACAAGTTTAATATTTATAAACTAAGAGCAAATTAACTGCAATTGTTAAGGACAATAATTGTAACCTTATTTTTAACGCATAATATTAGCGGAAGTGAGTAGTGAATATACGTTTCCTTTAAACAATTTATTGCTATAAGTAAACGCGAAAGCGTAGATTATTATTATTAAATTTAGGAAACTTGCCAACAAGAAAAGAAAAGCTTGCATAAACCTTCAAGGATTACTTTGTACATATCCAAGGTAAGTCGTAGGATTTTAATGTTCAAAACTTAAACAAATATAACGTTAAAATATATACGCAGTGATAGGCAAAACAATGGGTGTACGTTATAAAAGCTGTAATAAAATATGCAGTGGATTTATATGAGTTGGCAGTACTAAAACAGCTAGTTAGCTGAGTTGGAGAATTAGGTTTTTATTATAGAGATAAAATATTTTTTATTCTACATTTCGTTACGAATACTTAAATAAATTACTTAAAAAAAAGTAGTGCATGTTTGTTATGGAGCCATAAATCAGTCAGTACTTGTAGCAAAAATCGAAGAATAATGTTTCGCTGAGAGTATAACGTAATACATGAACCACAAATGCTAATTATTTATTCAAAATCGATGTAAGAATAAAAATATAGACATTAATTTTAAGTGGATGTAATCGAACAAAATTAACTACAGATCAACAGAAAAATAGAAAATGAATTAAAATAATCTAGTGCCTGGAGCCGTGTTCAATTGTCGGTACATCATCCTCTGCCTTCTGTTTTGGATCACAGCTTCACATGTTCACATCATTCCAGCAAGAAGCTGATAAAGCTCAGTAGGAACAATGTTCCAATGTATCCAAAATGTATCTCTCAGATCTGTTTCATTTTCATGTGTTCCTCCTGTTAGCGAACACTGCATCCTTTTGGTTGCATCTTGCAATTTTGCTAGTTTCATTATATGCCTCTATCATTTTCCCCATCACTGTATCTCAAGTAAATAGATATTGATCAGCTTATTTTTCAATCTACGAACATCCGATTCATTTTAATTCCTATGGAGTTATATGAAAGAACATCCATAAATCCTTTTCAAAATAAAAAGAATATAATAAAATCATGGCCAGGTTTAATGAGCAAATGTTTATTGCCTTATTAAAATACAGGATTTGAAAATGTACGGTAGGGTGACAGAATAAAATAGACACTTACTAATTAAAAAAAGGATTCTATTCTCGTTATATACACAAAATATTTTAAAATTTTTAAATTAGACTAATATTTTGTCGATCCATCTTTACTTGCATGAAGTGCTGCGAGTCGTCGTGGTATAGAATCTATTAAATGACTAATGGTGTCTTCTGGAATATTTAACCACTCTTCTGTAACAGCTGCCATGGGTTCTTCCTTATTGCTGGGCTTTCGGGGTCCTTTCGCCATATTTGTCTGGATTATGTGCCAAACATTCTCAGTCGGATTCATGTCTGGTGATTGGCCTGGCCATGGTAAAATTCGAATCCCCTGTTCCTCTTTCCATGTGGTTGTTGTTCTTGCTTTGTGGCAGGGTGCTATATCCTCCATAAAAGTGGTGTCTTCTTTAGATAAAATGGCGTTGTCTAATATCGGTAGTAGTCCTTCTGTTAATATTTGGATATATTTTGCCGCATTTATATTTCCGTCGCAGATTACTAATTGCGATCTTCCACCACACCATATCGCGCCCCACATCATGATGTTCACACCGCCGTATTTCACCGTTTGACGCAAAAATTTGTTGTCCAGTTGCTGTGACGAACGTCTCCATACCCACGTACGACCACTATTACTGAATTGGCAGTATCTGCTTTCGTCTGAAAAAATGACAGACCGCCAAAACTCTTCCGGCTTCGTTCGCATTTCGATTTCCCAAGCCATTCGGCGCCGTTTTAGAAATGCCGTAAGGAGAGATTTTTTCTTTGCCACCCTTTTATACATCCCCACACTGTGTAGGTATCGCAGAACGGTGTGCTGACTTTTCTGTGAGGTTGCCGCAAGCTCAGCTGTACTTTTTCGCGGTTCTCTTAACACTTCGCGCAGATGCACCCTTTTACTTCTTCTCCACTGTTGTTTTGTCATTGCGTTTAAATTGTGTAATCACACGGTTAACTGTGGACAACGGAATATTTAAAAATTTACTTATTTCACATTGCAAAGTGCCGCGTTCACTCTAGCCAACGATGCGACCCCAGGTGAAGTCGCTAATATCACTCGAACCTTGTAAGCGAGGCATAGTTGTAACGATACTGAACTATGACGAATTCCTTCCGATACATCTACCCCTACCCTAATGACAAGAGAATGTTCTTAATTCGTTCTTAGAATTTAGCTGTTTACATATTTATACCGCTTTACCTGGTGTCTATTTTATTCTGTCACCCTAGTGTACTTCTTAAAAATTATGTCTTCTAAAAGTATTCCGTTATTTTGCTGGCACTCTTTTAAATGTGGGGCCAGAGAACTGCTCGGTACATATTCGTCGTGATAGCCGCCATTTCTCTTTGAATATTCTTGTTAATTCATGAGGGGAGCGGGGTCAATTTTCCAGAGACAATATCACGAAGAATTGGTCAGAATATATTAGACGTGTGAGATATCTCTCCATCTTGTTGGAACCAAGTGTTCCAATTAAAACCATTAGAATCTTGGAAGCCTGGTGTAAAAGTTGTTAATCTTCTAAATATTGCTCAGAATTTACGGTTATTGTACGACTTATGTCATCTTCAAAAAAAGTATGGGCCGATAATCCCCTGTGCCGAGACTGCAGCCAAAACAGTAACTTTTGGCAAGTAAAGTGACCTCTCATGCATCTGTTTTGAATTTGTTGAATTCGAATAACGGCTGCCTGTTTACATGGCCATTAAAGTGAAAATGCGAAGTTTTTGTAAAACACAGCACGCGCACTTCGTTCTCGTAAATCGCTCCATAGCGACAAAATTCTCAAGAACGGGGCTAACAATTGGAACACCCCCAGTCCCCCAGTCAACAAACGATTGTTGAAAACGACTTTTGGAATATCCTGTAGCATTATTGGAGAAATATTATTTATTTTAAAATAAAAGATATGAAAAGCCAGAAGACTTAGGTTTCAGCTCCATGGACACTTGTTACCCATCCATTGAGTGATTATTCATGTTGCTGCACAAAGTTCGATAATAAATATTCACGTTATTCAAATAATGTTTTCATGTTTATAATGTTTAGGCTAAAAAAATGTGCATATAATTAATTGTAAAGTTTCGAATTGTAAGAAACGATGGTTAAAGCAATGCTCAAAAAGACTACTACTATTACGATAGAATTTAAAATCGTTTAACCAACTGTTCATATTAGGCGTGGAACTCCGCTATTAAAAAAAATTGCACATATTGAATTAAGGAACTAAATCTGGTTTAAAATTACAACAGCAATGAAGCCGTGACTCCATTCGACCTATTTTTTACTTTTTTAATCATATACGCACATGCGTGTAATTCTTCGTAATGTTTAATACTAAACTAGGCAACTAAATATACAACGTCCGCGCTGAACTAACATAAAATATCTCATTATAATAGCGTCGAAATTGCGAAAAATATAAAAAGTATATTGTCGGAGATTAATTGATTTTCCGCATAACTAATGACAGCTTAAATAAAATAACTTTTGTTTCGTCCTAAAGGTAACTCTCTAGGTCGTATGAAATATACCAGTCAGCATAAATCAAAAATTCGAATATGTAAAAAGTATTTAACAGAAAGGAAAACGAAAATGGTCAAGAGTTTTTTAAAATGTCCTTGCTAAACTTATTTTCGTATATCGTACGATTACAATACTTTAAATTACATGTGCGTACTTATTATTGTAATCGAAGTTAAACCAAAATAAATACACAGATAGCGTAAATTGCTGTTGCGGAGCACTTCTCTAAAAATAAGTGGAATTCTCTAATGATATCGATTTTCGAATGAGACGAGGAAGAGAATGTAAATTGCAAAATTCCCCCTCGGTCAAACACGCAAAGTAAAATGAACAAATGGAGTACGGTATTAGAGAATTAACAGGATGAAGCAATCAGTTCGAGAACGCAAATATTTCCCCAATCTTCGAATCCATCCTTTAGGAACACAATTCACCTACAAAATGTTTGAACGGTGAACATAATTTCGACGAAACGAAAATTTAATCCAATTTAGCATTTATAGAAACTAATTAGAATTCAATAACGGGATCTCTAAGAGATTTTTCTATTGATGCCATAATTAAATTATTATACGTTACATGTAATCATTTCTCTTAATGACAGCTTTTCGTATTTTAGTTGTCTCCCTTCCACCATTTTTTCGTATTTCACCCTAATAGAGTGAATAACTAATGTCCAATTTATTGAGCGTATAATTTCTGTCGATATACGATTATTTTTAATTTTTATTGCTTGCTACTGTTTAATACAGGTGATAGGTCTGTCTAAAATTGATAATTCAAACAAAGACTCACGGCGGACTTCTTTAAGAGAACAAAACCTAATATGCTGGATATTTACACGTAGGTATCAATTTTTGCTAACAAGAAGCTTGATTGGTGTCTACGTAAGTGTATTGTGATTTGTACCTCCTTCATTAACAATTGCATCCTTCATTGAAGTAATAAAGCATAATGTACAAACGAAAATATGACCAAAAACCATAAACTATAAACATTTCTTGGTAGATGTATGAGTTAGACGCTAAACTGCTATGTGATACAAAAATCTAAATACAAGGGTCACGCTATATATATATTTTGAGATGCCACGAAACTAGAGAAGTTAGAGCTGGCAACACTGCATTTCTAAATACTACCATCCTTAAGTAGTAAGCTCTGACTGTCAGTTGAGTCGCTGCTGTCGTAGAGCAAACGTGGTACATACGATTTGTTATCGAAACATGGACTTGTAAAGATAATATGTGCGCGCAATGATCTACTATGATTTTAAGATCGGTTTAAGTGAACAACAAAGTCTTGAACGATTGCAACTCGTGTTCGGTGATGATAGTCCTTCACGCTCAACTGTATTTCGCTGGTATAGCGAATTCAAAACAGGACGGATATCGCTTGGTGATGAAGCACGTGCTGGTTCCTGTTCTTCAGTTACCGCTGGAAACATTGAGAGACTAAGACGTATGATCGACGAAGATTTAAAATGCACCTATTAAGCAATTGAGGTAACTCTTGGTGTTGGATCCGCAGTAAATTCAGTTTTACATGATCATCTTCGCATGAAAACAATTGTTACTCGTTGGGTGCCACACATGCTTAACGATTTCCAAAAGGCAGAGACAGTAAGAATCGCTCGGGAATCGTTAGAAATGTTAAATAATGGTGGACATCGTATTCTACCCAAAATAGTAACTTACGTCCCATTTTACGACATTCCTACCTGCCACGAGAGCCGTGTGTGGATCCACGAAGACGCACCATCACCAACAATGGCCAAAAAGCAAAGGGCTATCAAGAAAGTTATGTACGCGGTTTTCTTTCGTAGTACGGGATTAATAACAGCACAATCAAGCTGGAAAATCAATGTACAATCACAACAAACTGTTACGCCACCAAATGTTTAGCTGCAGTTCTTGAGTCAGTCAATATTCGCGGGTTAATGTTACATCACGACAACGCATCGTCGCACAGTCCACAGCAGACCGTTGTATTTTTGCTTGTAAATGTCATTGAACATCCACCGTATTCACCTGATACGGCCATGTGTGATTTCCACTGGTTGTCGTTTAACCTAAAGAAACCTAAGGAAACATCATGAAACGTCGGTTGGAGTTGCGTTGAGTTTATTTGAATAACATTAATAAAACTGACGAGTTTAACATTAAAAACCGCGGTTCAATAAGTACTTAATAAGATTAAGAATGGAGAGGTGAAAGCTATATTTCAAATAAGCTAAAAAAAACTAATATTCATTCGATAATTTAAGGATATCAGGAAACAAAAAATTCTGATCGCCTGCGCTAAAGTCCTAGAATAACAACCATTGCCTAAAAAATTCTGTTAATCAATAAGTGAAACTGATGACAGCATTCGAAATTTGTGCATAGCCGGTAAAGTACATCGAGAAACACTGAGCCTAGAATAACGCATATCTATTAGAAAACCGTTGAAAAAGATTTAGTTGGTCTTTGAAACATGAAAATCAGACCGAAGAAGATTGGGTAAATGCTCTTTCGAGTGACCAATTCCAATTCGAAATTCTTTTTGTAATACTCGTCGAATTTTTATTCGATATTTAAAGCAAGAATGTTGCTACAAGCTGTCGTGCCAATTATAGAAGAGGAGGTTTGGTATTGAAGGAAAAGAACAGTATAAAGGTATTTCCATTCCATTCATCGATGCTTGGGATTCAATTTATTTTTCAACGCGATGACGACCCCAAATACTTTACAAGAACCTTTATAGCAAAGACAGGAAATGAGGAATGTCAAAAATATGATCTCTGGCTACCACAATCACCAGACCTCAATTCTAAGGGGAAATTATAGAGCAGAACATACAGAAAAGTACCTCAGCGGAGTCCGAGTTCAGAAAAGCATTTATGGGAATATCTTAGATTAAAATTGATGCAGCTACTTCAATTAATATATGCATTTAGCTGAAATCTTCTCTGTTTTAGTATTACAATTTGAATGAAATATTTTTCTCCTTAAAAGATGTATTCTTTTCCTGTTTCTTGGGTCCGAAACTTATGAATGGTAGTGTATCTTTATTATAATTCCATCATAATATTTGCTATTGTACAAACTATTTGAAGAAGGTATCGGTAACGCAATCGTTAGGTTTTCTACCAATTATAATCCTGCTCCCGGCTTCTACAGGAACTCCCAAGAACGTTTTTGATAAATACAATGATTCTTTGAGTTACTGAAATACGCACCGTAAACAGTATACTAGAAGGCCAATACGTATTGCCTTTGTTATTATTACGTGAACCGATATCTTCCTGTAAACAACGGTAACTGCCTATGTGCGTTTACTCATTGTATTTAGAGATACCATCCAACGTATACCAAATATAGCAAATATGCTGGAATACGAATGTAATATCGCTGTAATTGACATACATATGTTTGCCCTTGTTTCTGCACGAAAGGTGAGTTAATAGACATTGCTGATATCATGTATACATATTTGTACTACACATACACATGTGGAGTATGCGAAGAGCTCACTATATAAAGAAGAACCTTTTGTTTACATTGCTCTCAGTACAGTAAAGTAATCAAACAGATTTATAATAGTGGAAGTGGAATATAATTATCGGCCTTTAAACCATAAATTAATAAATAAGCAGAGACGTATCTATGGTTTCCAGACAACTTAACATTATTAATTTGAAACTAATACCACTTCTGGTTTCAATGAGAAAATCTATCTAACCTATGTTACTGAACTTATTTACGTTATGTACAGAAGAATTAAGCGGCGTATAAGGGATTAAATGATTAAATTATTTTATTTAGTAAATAGTAGACGGAATTCTACCTAAACGATAATTATAACTTTCTGAAGAACAGAAAAATATAAAGGAAATACGTGAGAAATAAGCAATTGTTTTCTTGAAAAGATACAAATAACAAAAAGTTAACCAAAAGAAAAAATAGCAAAACGTGTATGATAATTTATGGTAAAAGTAAATTAGAGAAAAATCGTATTACGTGTTTATATAAGAATTATTAATTTAAAGAGAAGTATTCGGAAAAACGTAAAAAATAGAGTTGTGTCTTCATAAGAATACGGAGACCTATTTTATCTGTAATAGCACGGAAAAATTATCAATTAACAATTTAAAAACTAAGTCAAATTAATATTTCTGCAGACCAAATCTCGTATTATTAAGAAACATACATGCTATATATGTTTGTACAACATTATCCTTCTGAGAAAGAAAATCTTGTACAATATTCAGGGAAGTTGTAGGTGGCAGTAAATCTGTTCCAAACGTCATAAATATGTAAATGAGACTCCAGTGCAAGCAGATGTAGATACCGCTCTGCTCTTGCCAATAAATAGAATTTTATATTCACTTCGTTCTTGCTTTGTTTGTTGTTGTAAGACGTGTTTGTATGAATTTCGCTTTATTCTTTTATCAAATTTCGATCAAACTTTAAATTAAATTTCAAAAACTAATGTTAAGCTAAAACATTGGAACGTATAAAAAAGAAAATATTTCACGAAAGGGTCATACATGTGTATTATCAAAAAGTAAACTACTAATACCATATATAATTATAAACTGTCTAGTAAATTGAAACTGTAATAAATAGTAAAGTATCTAGCCAATAGATTTATCTCAATAGGAATGAAAACTTTAAAGAAATGTTTTTTATAACGATAACCAAACGTTAGGTAACGTCTAGAAATAACATTCAACAAACATATGAATTACATCTAAAGGAATGCCTAGAAAATAACACCAACGACAAAATGGCTGTAAATACAGCTTTTCTCTTAGTAGTGATGAAATCATTCACGAGAAAGACATGTGAAGAGACATAAAATGCTAACAGACGGACAAGTGTCAGCCTACCTGGCATCATCAGCGTGGTTTCGAGTGGTTTTATGCCCAACATATATAATTTCCTCTCTGCTACTATCGCAATATCTAACCTTACAATACAAATAATTATTCCTGGCGTTCGAAACCACGCTGATGACGCCGGGTAGGCAGAAACATGTCCGTGTGTTAGTGTTTTATATCTCTTCACGTCTTTCTCGTGAATGATTTCACCAATACCACGAGAAAAGCTGTATTTACAGCGATTTTGTCGTTGGTGTTATTTTCTAGATATTCCTTTAGATGTGTTTTAAATACGTCGTGGTAACCCAGAGAAATCTTTCACATGTGCAATTCCCCTTGCACTGCCCTTTGTGCGCGCGCCCTCTCGGAATACCAATTTATTTATTGCTCGAGAGAAGGGTGGAACACTGTACCCGCTTCTTCTCGCTATGTTTGACTCGGCAGACAAGTGTTTCATTCTTTTGGCACTAGTTATTGCCAGGAATAATCACGTATTGTAGGGTTAGATATGGCGACAGAAACAGAGAGGGAATTACATGTGCTGAGCATAGGCAGAAACATGTCCGTGTGTTAGCGTTTTATGGCTCTTCACATGTCTTTCTCGTGAATGATTTCACCAATACCATGAGAAAAGCTGTATTTACAAAACGTAAGAATACTCCACAAAACAACGTGAAACGTGATTTTATTCAACTCGAAATCAACATCACATTTAAAAGAAAACTGATATCTACAAACACTGAACAGATATGCATATACGTTGCAGAAAGTACATAGAAACCAACATCTCGCACAATATTGAAATATCGTTCGGAATAAACGAGGAGGAAATAAATGGAAAAAACGAAATGTTAGTTATAAATATAGCTATCTTGTTCGCTAACATTGAATAAACAAACGAATAGCTCGTAAAAATTGGTTAATAACAGGGTGCATGAAATTGGCCTCCGCACTTTTTATACATTTGAAATATCCTCATTTTGTGCTAATTTCTACCATAAAGGTGTTATCTTGTGCTCGTTTCATGCTCGAAGTAATCTGCCAAGCTTCCAATGGAAACGCGAAATTAACGTTATCTTGAAGTCACAATCGATGAATACACATCACACGTTACAAAAAATGTTAATTTTATAACCATATTCCTACCAAATCCCGAAAAATGTCGAATAAACGTATGGTGGAATAAGTTAAATGCTTTTAAATTTGGTTTGTCACTTTGGCTAATTTTATTTCCTTATTCCGAAATTTCTCGGAAATACAGAACAACACTGTTAACTGATACAATGAATTGCGAAATTTTTGACAGAAACAATTACCTCTTTTCTAAACTTTTGCGCTTTATGAAATTTACATGTTAAAGTGCTTCCAAATTGGAAACCCCTTTTGTTTTATGAAGAAACTTCCTGAACTGATATCGTTTGACTTAAATGTCGTCGCAGCGTTTCTTATAAAGTCAAACTCGAAAAACTTTATATTAAAAGCAATATGTTACTCTCAAAAGGAATCCTAACAGTTAGAACTTTAAAAAGTTATAACTACGCTTGGTTGTTTTAAACTATCACTACAATTACAGGTTTATTAACATTCCCATATTCTGAATAAGGAAATTGTATCAGACTGTCCAATAAAACAGATCCTCTAATATCTCATACTCTACTTCATTGGTTGGGAATTTCTGTGATTTGCTTTTGTTGTTTGAACCTAGATTATAGAACACTGTACTAAGGTAGTTTTAGTTTTCCTAGAAGCAAAAGAAACATTGACCATTGATTCAATTAAAAAAAGTTGGGAAGTTGAATTATATATTACGTACATTTTTCTTTAAAAGAAGTTGGAGGCTAAGTTACTGTGAATCACGAATATTTATAGTAAATTACATATAATTCGATTTCATACCTTCTCCAGATACTTAAATACAATTATAGCTGTATACATTTCTTACATTATCGCATTCATAATTTAAAAGCTGATAATCACCTGTGTTGATTTCATATTCACAGTTTTCTTACTATTTTATTGTTTATTATCCACCGCCTATAACAGTCTGATTTACCTTCTTTTCGCCTGTATTTTCGTACAATCTAAACAACACATCGTTGGTCAAAAAAATTAACATTCATTAACAAGGCTAGTATGGGATTTGTATTTGTAAAAACAAGTAATATCTGTCAGGTCGCACTTGAAATTTCGAGAAAAATCAGGTGTATTATAAAATAGGTGTATGGATGTGTTTGGTAAAACTTTGTTTCTTAAGTTCTAATTAATGACAAAGAACATAACACATGGGCTGAAAAGTGCCGGGCCTAACACATAGATGACGCTAGTTTTATTGCGGTCACCTTTCTCTCAGTTAGTACTAACCTTCAAAAGGCAACTGTTAAAATTTCATGATATTCTATTCATTAGTTTGTGAGTTATTGTGCTAAGAGTCACGCTCCTTTTGTTATTTTCAAAACAGTGGATCAAAAACAATTTCGTGTTTTAATTTTACACTGCTTCTTGATGGGAAAAAATACCGTTCAAGCGAAGCAATGGCTTGAAAAGTGTTATGGGGACTCCGCTCCATCAGAAACAACAATAAAACGTTGGTTTGCTGACTTCAAACGTGGTCGTAGAGACACCGATGATGCAGAACGCATTGGACGTCCAAATGAGGCGGTAACACCAGAAAACATCAAAAAAATCCACAAAATCGTTTTGAATGATCGAAAAGTGAAGTTGCGGGAGTTAGCTGACATCGTAAAGATATCAAAAGAACGTATTGGCTTTATATTGCAAGAGCATTTGACTATGAGAAAGCTCTGTTCAAAGTGGGTGCCGCGTTTGCTCACTGTTGACCAAAAACAAGAACGTGTTGATGATTTTGAGCAGTGTTTGGCCATGTTTAAACGTAACAAACCGGAATTTTTGCGTCGATATGTGACAATGAATGAAACATGGATCCATTATTTCACTCCGGAATCAAAACGATCGTCATCTGAGTGGGCAGCAACTGGTGAACCTCGTCCAAAGCACCCGAAAGCACAACAATCGGCTGGAAAGGTTATGGCCTCGGTATTTTGGGATGTGCGTGGTGTAATATTCATTGACTATCTTGAGAAAGGAAATATCAGCAACATTGAATATTATATAGCGTTATTGGAGCAGCCGAAATTGCAAAGAAACGACCGCATAGGGCAAAGAAAAAAATGACAACACACCGTGTCACAAGTCAATCAAAACAATGGCAAAACTACATGAATTGAACTTCGAATTGCTCCCACATCCACCGTATTCGCCAGATTTGGCTCCCAGCGACTACTGGCTATTCGCAGACCTCAAAAAAATGCTCGCCGGTAAGAAATTTCGCACGAATGAAGAGGTTATCGCTAAAACTGAGGCCTAGTTTGAGGCAAAAGATAAATCGTTCTACAAAAGTGGTATTGAAATGTTAGAGCGGCGCTGGAATGATTGCGTTGCTCTTGATGGAGATTACGTTGATGAATAAAGCTAATTTTGAACCAAAAAAAACCTGTTTTCTTTGTTAGGCCCGGGACTTTTCAGCCCATGTGTTATAATATAAAATTTTGAATCCATGTAAAATATGATTAAAACAAGAAGAAACTGCACTAGCAACGATTACTTAGTGTGAGCTGATTTTGGAATTAAGAAGGGTCGATAAAAATTAACAAACACTTTGGATTGTTTTCAAATGTACTCAAATGGAAATCTAAATCTGAAAAATAAAGAAGACTAAGAAAAATACCTGTACACATAAACTTGAGGACAATTAAAAACATTTACCACTTTTAGAACTAAAAGGTGAATTTGGGTGTTGATACTTCAGTGGTAGCCTAGAAGTGACACAATATTTCGGCGCTCCAACGAATCCAAAATGAAATTTTTTGATTCTGATCGAAAAAGCATGTATGTATGATAGCCGAAAGGGAAGAAATATAGGATGGAAATTTGTAAAACACAGATAGATAAAGGAACAAATAGCTATATTTCACTTCATTCGATTTTAAACATTGCATCCACCACAAGAAAAACAAATTGTGTTAATTCTTGTGGCTGGCGTAAACATTAGACGTATAAAAGGTTTTTAAAATAAATACAGCCCATGTATCAAATATAAAAGATTTATGCTGTAAAGCTGATGTTTGGCGGTGTACATACGTGAAAAGATGTGAAGACTTCGTAAATGTTATGCTACTGCGACGTGCTGCCGTTATTATCAATTTCCGATATAACATTCGTTCAAATAAATTTTACCTCAAATTTGAAATTATAATTATGTCTTAGCTTGTTACTGAAACTCTTAATACGAATTTTATTTGTTTCGATTTTCATGACAAATGTCAAAATCATAAACTCATTTTTCAATCCTTCTAACCAATCTTCAAGAGAATACAGCTATTCAATCTCACGTCCGTTTCCAAAATACAATTCAACCATGAATGATTTGTATAGTGTAATATAGTATGATATATGTTATATATTTTAAATCCATTTTAAATTACAATAGGAATTTTAACAAGTTCCTGTCAACTATACATCTGAATGAATATCTGTCAAATTGACAACTAATACAACTGAAAATAGTGCAAGTTACGTCGAAATTTTTTATTGGCATGAACTATTAGAGGTAAAATTTATTTGAACGCTTTATACAACTGAACAACAGCTTTGTTAAACTAATACCAATTGTTATTTTTTTAATTTATTTTTGTTGTAACCGCATTTTATTTTGTTTGTAATTTTATAGAACTGATTACTTGATTCTTTCAAGCATCAAACTATGTGATACATATTACCGTCTATATTAGTTCGGACAACCAGTAAAATGTTGTAAACTCTACTAAAACATAATTTAATTGCATTTATATATCAATAGCATTTCTATTAGACCCTTTATGAAGTTTATTGTACAGGCAAACTTCCAAGAATATCGATTGATTAATGCAAGAAAATGCAATAGCATCGGGGTAACGTCTAATTCGCGAAAATTGTTGTATTCATGCAGGATAACGACCCCAAACACTCAGCAGTGATATGTAAAAATTTCTTAAATGATGAACAAGATAATGGCACTTTACAAATAATGACATGGCCGCCACAAAGCCCCGATCTGAACCCGACCCAGCTGTTTTGGAATGAATTGGGCAGGAGTGTTCGAAAAGTATGCCCTACCTCCGTAGACCATTTGTGGAACATTTTACAACAGGAATGGACTAATCTCAAATAGAGTCCTTGAAAAACTAGTGGAGTGGATGCCTCGGATTGTGAAAGCTGTTCTTTGCGCGAAAGGGATTTGATGAACAGAATGTTTAAGAAGCTTTTGTTTATTTTTCATTAGAAGTACTTTTTTAATTTTATATTTTAATTGTAATTGCTATTAATAAAATGCAATAAAAATTTTAAGTTTTGAAAAAATGTGTGAATATTTTCTCGTTTTTTTAAAGTTTATTTGCGTGTCCGAACTAATATGCACGGTAGTGTATATACTGACGTATGCATACATGTGTATTTAATAAATTATAATTAATTTGTCAAATATAACGTTGCTTGAATTATTTCAACGACTTATTTCTTGGCAACAGTGACAAGAGCGAATATTTATTTTTCTAATCTAAACACCATTTAAGAATGGTAAACTTTGAACGTATCTCGTACAATATTTCGTTATACACTTTCCTATTTTTAATTTAATAAATTATAGGCAGACTATATAGAAAAATCTCTCCATAATTATATATTTTTGATTTATAGTAAGCGTAGCTTTCAAATAATAAATGTTGCATTCACGAATTACGTTTGCGTATAATAAAATCAATAACTTCACAATATCTACATTAAACATATCATATTGCTATTAAAATTCTTATATTATAGAATATTTTTGTTACAGTTATACTGGCGAGGGTAAAGCAATATCAAGTATTCAATACGACTAAAGTATATAAAGCACGGATTAAGAAGTATTTCAAACTTTCCGAAAAGGCAGAGGTTGCTTTAAAATCCGGCCGCCTTTTGACACCTAATGGAGATTCTCTGTGCGAGTCCTTTTTATCTCCAGGAAAATTGTACGTGCTGTCGGGTAGAGTAGTGCACCTCAAAGCCGTAATCAACCTTTGCGGTATGGCTTATCCGTGGAAGACTCTCACCAAACGGCAAAGAAAAGGCTTTAAGATGATGTATCGTCACGGATGCGTTTGCAAAATTTCATCGTTCGTGGAAAGCAAGAACAGTTGTCTTTGGCCAAAATCAAGAACTAATTCTTTGCGCTGTTATGAGGAAGAGGTAAGATGAAAGTCCTTCCTGATTTTATTAGTGTTAATTAACTAACAGTTAAGAATTCGTAAAATAAAAAAGAAAGACGGTATTTTTTCCCAATGTTATTAGGTCTGGGATCGCTTTTTCTGCTCTTTTAAGTGATTTAATTACTTAACTCATTACACAAATGGCTCTTGGTAATTCGCGCTACAGCGTTCGGAAGCATTACCTCAAATAAAAAGCGAACAAATGTGGCTTGACTTATTACTAATGTTCGTTTGCCTTTGTTGTCGATGCTGGACGGTTCGTCTAAATGGCATACTACACTAATTAATTGTTTTGTAGAGATGAATTACGAGGGCGACCTGAAATGTTTTCGCAATCGATAAGAAAAACACGGTATTGGTGTGGTTTTTTTATTTTTCGATGTAGTCTCCTCAAAGATCAATACACTTTTTCAAACGGTGCTCCAATCTCTTCGTCGGAAAAGTAGGATCTTTCGAGATTCAGTCATCTGTAGCGGCGATGACCTCCTCATATGAAGCAAATCTCTTTCCTCCCAGTGATTTTTTCAGGTTTGGGAATAGGAAAAAGTCGCTGGGAGCTAGATCCGGTGAATATGGAGGATGAGAGACTGATTCGTAGCGCAACTCATTCAATTTCGACACGACGAGACGGCATGAATAAGCAGGTGCATTGTCATGGTGGAAAAGCACTTTTTTCCGTTGCAAACGAGGCCGGTTCTCCTTCAATACTGCATCGAATCGGGACCATAAATCGCTGTAGTATTGCCCCGTGATCGTCCTTCCCTTCTGCAGAAAATGATTGCCATGACCTTTCCGGCCGATAAAACGATCCTTCCTTTTTTCGGAGCCGATTCGCCCGGAAAATTCCACTGCTTCGAGTGTTCCTTGGTCTCCGGTATGTAGTGGAGGATCCAGGTCTTATCCACGCTTGCGAAACGCATGAAGAAATCCCTGGGATGGCGTTGGATCCTGGCTAAGACACTCCTCCGAAACGGTCACCCGATTTCGTTTTTGCCCTGGTGTACGCAAACGCGGGTCTCATCGCCCGAAAGCTTTTTTATACCCAAAATTTCGTGTAGGATATGGCCAGCTCGTTCTTCTGAGATGTGTGTTGTCTCTGCTATCTCTTTCAGCTTCAATCGGCGATTGGCCAACACGATATCATGATCCTTGTTGATCGTTGCTAGCGGTATTTGGGCGTCCGCTGTGTGGCTTGAACTAGCTCACCCAGAAGCTGACGGTCGAAAATGATGGAGTACATCCGCCATGAACCTCTAGCAAAATGTTTCGAATTTCCGTAGCCGTTTTCCCAGCCATCCAGAGGTATTTTATCACTGCAGGAAATTCGATTTTATCCATTTTTGGGAAACCGCCTGACTTACTACACAAAACACACTCTTAAACAACAACTATTGACAGTAGACGTGTGAAATTTTGCCAGCTGTCATAGAAATGGTTGCCCTTGCCGACCAATGAATCCACTATAACCTTCGTGCGCCATCTCTTGTCGATTCCGGAAACATTTCAGGTCGCCCTCGTATACGCAAGTAACATGAATATGTCTATGACATTGCTTTACTGATCTTTTAAATAACAGTTGTTTCTATCTTGTTACAGGGTATTTGTTTACCATCACCGAGCAAAGTTTGTCGATGGGCGAAAAGTGCCGCACTAACTAAATGTATACATCCACATGACAAAAGACTTACCATTTCGAGGTGGTCTGGGTAGAAAGTTTGTTCGATAAGCGGAAAACTGTCTTTGCCGAGTCGTCTTTGAAGCTGGATTAGGTGTCCGAAGACCCAGGGCTTATCCTGCCAAGCAACAAAACATAAAATAATGTACCTTTGTTTGTTATTTATATCTGTACAAATTTTTGTTTTTATATTTATGTATGTATAGTAATTAATTATGCCACTAAAAGTTCTCTTACATATATATATGTACATATGTACTTTGCAATGAGTGGTACTTTAAACTAATATATTTAGCTATAGGTACATCTTCTCTGAATTATAGGTTGCAAATGAATTAATTACAAGTTTCAATTACATATATGATACCTTTTCACTGTCGATATGTCATCTGTTCAGTGGTAAAATAAAAGTGTAACAAGTATTAAAAACAAAACTAATGTTGTCGTTAGTAGTACATATACTACGTCTACCAGCATCAGTGATGATTACTGTTACTTGTAAAAAGTGTGGTATTCAAATTATATTCATATACGTGTCCATCGAAACTTAATATTTAATAAGATAATTATTTTGAACGACAATTACGTAGTAATAGTATAGTTTGAATAATAAAATAAACACATGTGCCATTTACTCTTTAAATTCTTATAAACCTTTTACATACTTAGGTATTTTAGTATGATAACAAAAATCTCACTTGAAATGTACAATCAAGTGCTTTCCTTTTGGAGGATTACAAATGAAGTCTCATAAACTCTTATCAAATATGATATTAATATATGTAAGAGAAAATTCCCCGTTATATTTTGTATCATCTTTTGTAAAAACTTAGTGTTAAAATTTATATAGAAGTAAGATATTTTAGAAAGAAGAATATATAACTTATATTTAACATGTTAATATTAAGTGTTTATATTTTTAAATAAAATAAAAGAACCATATGTCTTTTATGTCTTATTTATGACTACATCGTTAAATAGCTTGCAGAAATTAATTTACCTGGAAATTATAGATGGCATTTAAGTTGTTAATAGACGGCACGCCACCGAATTTTAGGGCTAAAAGTAGTTTGTTGTGATTTTCACCAGCATCCCTCAGGTTTTGACGCACCTGAAACAAATGGATTTATCATTATACTTTACTAAAACAACATGAAGAAAATGATTTAAAGATACCTAATTAAAGTACAACAGTCTTATATTACTTATCATAAATATCATATACCGTGATATCATAAAGTATCTAGGTCGACGATGGCATTGAAATAGAAAATATCTGTCTGAACTCAAGAAACTTATCAAAGCTTAACGGTTTCGAATATTATTTTGACAGTGACATTGATTGTCAAAATAATTTTGTCACTTAATGTGTTAGAATTGCTGAAAACAAGTTTGAGCATCAAGATTGAATAAACTCAAATATGATTTACAATACAGTGTAAATAACGTACATAATTGAATCCTATTTTCGAACTGGAGTGTGAATTGATGGAATTTGTTTGCATAGTCAGCGTGCATGTTTGGATGAGTTTAGAGAGTTAGCTGTAATTTCCAAAAATTTTTTAGTGTATTTGTGTTAGTGGGACTGGTTTTCTAGTGTTAGTGTATTTCGTGGGACTGGTTTTCTGGGCTGTAAATCATGTATTGGTAGACCAACTGTTCGTTCGGAAGAAGTTATAAATGATGTTCAAGAGATTGGACGTTCTTATGAAACATGTTAGTAAATTGTAAGGAAAAACTTACACATGCATCCGTATAAGATACAGGTTATTTTGTTGGTAAACTACCCTTGCTTACTGCCAATGGTTTGCAAATAATTTAATGCAAGATGAAGACCTTCTCAATTTGTTATTTTTCTCTGATCAGGCATGGCTTCATTTTTCGGGGTGCGTCCTCATATCTTTGTTGACTCGTTGCTGTATACTGCGATACTTTTGTTGTGTTTGGCCAGCAGTTCCGCACCGCAGAATTGTTAAACCTATTTTTTTCTAATTTTACCTATAATTAATGCTGAGAGGTATAGAAACATGAATGAATTTACTGAATAGCAGCAAGATGGTGCAATGGGACGTATAATACAACACAAGAAAGTATTACTTTTCTGGGTGAGTTTTTTGACGATCGGATAATAAGCTTACATACTTTATATTAATAAGTTGAATTTCCATCACGATCATCTTGTTGAACAATTGTGGCCTCACTTAAAGAATAGAATATTTAAAGCTCCTGTTGCTAATTTGCAAGATCTACAGCGAAGAATTATTGAAGAATGTGTCATTAATAATGCACGCATTGCTGCAAAGTGCCTTTAACAGCATGAGAAGGCATATAAACTTCCATTGATTATTGGCATTCGCCTATTATTTTTCAGCTATCCTAATAATTTTAATACTTTGATGCCATTATATTTAACTTCTATATCACGAATAGAATTATTTTCAAACAAAATTGGAAGATAACAGTGTATTTATTATTTTTTGCTAACGTTACTAAATGCACTTCAGTTTGACATACACATCAGCTCGTGGAAAAGAATTTTGAAACGTTAAACCTACTTACTTAAAACAACTTCAAATAAGTATCGCTACGTAGAAATTGTTCTTTCAAATTAACTACGTTGTTGTAAGACCCGTACGTACCAGATACCTAACTCAAAAGTTCGCATTGTTTAAAATTTCATTATTATTTATAGCCTATTAATCTTTTATTTGCATTCAAAATTAATTATTTAGCATGTGATACCTTTTCTTTAGCTGTAATACATTTAGACGACCTTCTTTTATTTTTTAATATCTACTTCCTAAAATAGGCTAACCACCTCGTTTCTTTTTAATACGCAATTACTGCAGAGGTAGAACTTTAATTAACGATGTAATTTGTTTACTTTCGACCTTATAGTTTCATGAAACATTGCTGAATTATTGATCTTTCCACTGTTACGCAAACAAACAATTTTCTGTTATATGTGAATGAATATTAAAAGGTTCATTAACAGCTGAAAGTGAAAAGAGGATCTCCACTTCAAATGCCGAACTCTTGATACGGGAATGGGAAAAATCTAGGTATTCGGATTGGAGGTATCCTAACCTCGTTAATTAAGCTTTGTGTTCTTCGGATTCGATGTAACCGCATAACAATCGTTCAAATGCTTTTCCTTTTCATCAATTTCATTTCGTGTGGTTGAAGAATTATTTTTGTATCATCGCGCGATAATCTTTACTATCCCTCGATTATTTTTTATCACGTTATATTTTTATGAATTTATTGTTTAATAGTACAATCGGTGGTTTTCAATAGATACTCGTATATAATACAAATTTCCCAATTTAGATATTTGACGGATATCTATTCAGAAGAATGTCTAATAATAATCAACAGTACCAGAAATACCCATCTTAACCGAAATCGACAACTTACATGAATAAGTAGTGTTACGCACTGAAGCTTTTACGTAACTATACCAGGTGTATGTTGTTTCCGGTTTAAGTAAGAGATGACGCTAGCGAAAAGTATTAATTTGACACATACGTCATTTTTTCGTCTGACATTTAAACTACAAACACATACAAATCGAGTCCGCCAAAAATTAGTGTCCTTGCTTTATCGTTCGGTGATCATGTCGATTTTTGTTCCTGAAAAAGCACATTTGTGGCACGCATTACTTTTCTTATTTAATCCAAAAAAAAAAGAAGAAAAGAAAATCATCGTTTGCTGGTAGAAACATATGGTGAACACGCTCCACCGATTAGAACATGCGAGACATGGTTTCGAATTTAAAAGTGGTGATTTGAACGTGAAAAGCAGTGAGTACTTGGTAGACCACAAAAATGCAAAGACGAGCAATTGCAGGTCCGAATCCTACAATGTTGCCGGTATTGCAATTCTAGTTGATCTTCAAAGTGTTACAAGAAGCGAAAATTTTATTCTATTATTCTAAAAGCGATCCTGATCAAATACTAAATGCTTGACACTGAAAAAGATGTGAGAATATTGGAACAGGATCACCATTGGTTTGTTGATGGCACATTTAAAGTTGTATCTACTAAGAAATAGAACTGAAGCAACGTGTGCTATTTCAGAAATTATCACAGTCGAAGGAAACTGTAAATTCAAGCGTGTTAAGTGATTGTGAGAAAGCGACTTAATACGCTGCGTTACAGGCTCTTAATAATACAGAAGTTGTCGGCTGTTTGCTTAATTTGCAACAAATGCCAAAAGTGCAAGAACTGAATTTGAAAGAACTTTCTGTGTAAATAATGAAAATATGTGTGTTTACATGAAATTGTTGTTTGCATTGAGTCTTGTATCGGGACATGCTGTTATAGGAATAGTCGAAGAATTAATGAACTGGACCCCATTATCGATTAATGGGAAGATAAATATATAGGACGAATAAGACGCAATATCCATGCACAACCACGACACAATACATACATACATATGTATATGGAATTTTCATGAGCTTGTCGTCGCTGGTCTTCCGAGAAGAAATAATTCGGTAGAAGGGTGGCATAGGGCATTCCAGCAAACTGTAAATTGCCATCATCTATACGTTTACAATATCGTCAACTATTTCCGAAGACTGGTGAAAGAAAATAAACTAAATATGTGCATCTGAATCGACGTCTGAAAGTATTAGCATCAACTTATGCAAATATGGAAGGTATGCACTCTCTTTGTGGCAACTTTGAAATGTAATTCTCGTTAACAATGTTGATAAAGCTTTACGAGGGTTGCTATTTATGTATACGAAATTGGCAACAATACTACGACTTTCGACATACATTATCTCAACAATAGTGCATCTATCAATTCACTTCAGCTTTTGGCGATGAAGCATCATCTAAAATCACTATATATCACTTGCTTAGTAAATTCAATCGTGGCCGTTGTTCACTCAGAGGCGAATTTAAAGTAGGTCGCGAAGTGATAAAGCAAGATCGTCATATGACATACTGTGGGATTGAAGCATCCCTGGGCATTAGCATAACAATCACACACAAGATTTTACACGAACATTTAACCGTGAAAAAATTTGTGCGTATTGAATTCCACATAATTTGACAATCTCTCAAAAAAGGTTCATGTCGATTGGTGCAAAGAAATGCTCACAAAATATAAACGCGGTGCGTCAAAAACCCTGTATGGTATTTACACAGGCGACGAATCTTAAATATATGCGTATGATCCCGAAAGTAAACAGCAATCGACTGTGCGGATCTTCCATGACGAGCCAAATCCAATAAAAGTTGTTCGCATCAGAAACACCTTGAAGCAAATAGTCGCCTGTTTTTGGGATACACGGGCATGTAGCTACAGTGCCACTAGAGAATCGTAGAAGGGTCAATTCCGAATGGCACACAACCATTTGTTTGCCAAAAGTCATTGAAGAAATAAGAAAAAACAACCAGCGACATAGGACCCTTCTTCACCATGACAACGCGAACTCTCACACATCGACCCAAACACCTCAATATTTAACCAGTCAAAACATCGAATTGATAGGTCATCCGCATCCGTACAGTCCTGATTTGGCACCCAACGATTTCTTTTTATTTCCGTCCGTGAACTACGTCATCAACGATTTTCGAAGCCAGAAGAAGCGATTGATGCGTTCAAAATGCATGTTTTGAAAATACCTCAATCGGAATGAAAAAAGGTACTATGAAAATCGGTTCAAACGCATACAAAGGTGCATCGATCATTGCGGAGAATATTTTGAAATACAATAGTCATTTTTAATCATAAATATTTATTTTTATTTATTATTTCGGATACATAAATAGCAACCGTCGTATGAAGCCATATTTAAAATTTTCTGTTTATATATATGTCAGTGTACAATTTTTAAACTGCGTTTCCCAATAAATATTTTAAATTTTTAAATGTGTGATCGAAGAAGGTTATCCTATCCTTTGCAGTTATTTTGTGTTGGACTATTTTAGAATAGGCTACTTTCTCAGGATTGTTGCAGTTTTTGTAACCTTAGTAATAGTATTACATCAGATGTTAAAATCATAGTTATACCACCTTGATATTGATTTCTTACCATTTTGTTACTTTTATGCAGATGGTCTCGAATTTATAGGAGACTGTGCACAAACAATTCTTTATACCTACATATATGTAAATGGAGTACAATCATATGTAACAAAACACATTAATGTTAAGATACCGCAACGCTTGAAGATTGAACGATGTGAATATATTCTACATATTTAATGAGAATCTTATTCTTAGGATTCTCTGTAGCATAGATAAAACAGCGCAAAAAGCGAGACGACTGGTGTTAAAAATTTATACATGGATCTTGCCTAGACGCAACGTACGCATGGTAAAAGATCGGAAGACTTTCGGAGTTAATTCGGTGTATGTAAAACAATGTAGCTTACATTAAAGCTGAGACTTAGTCTTCCTAAGTCAAA
Organism: Trypoxylus dichotomus; assembly: GCA_023509865.1. Classification (NCBI taxonomy): domain Eukaryota; kingdom Metazoa; phylum Arthropoda; class Insecta; order Coleoptera; family Scarabaeidae; genus Trypoxylus; species Trypoxylus dichotomus. Next base: position 49,917,819 of record CM042078.1, read on the forward strand.
GATTCGTTAATGCACAATTCAGAAACCTACTACAAGATATGTCAGGAATTGATTTAGCTTCTAATCACACAAACAGGAACTTCTTCGCTGCGAGCAGAATGGAAAGACAGTATGGATGTAATAGGATCGTTAACCATTACGCTATCATTACGTTTCCCAACGGACACAGCATCAGAACGGTTAATAACATATTAAAATCCTGTTATTAGTATTATTTTTATAACCACTGATACGACTTGTTACCACACATGTAGTCTACAGAAAGTGTTCTTTCGTGTTTGGAATGTCGATTTCAGCGATTGCTCGTACATCACATCAATTTCGTGACCTAATTTCTCGCCGTGGGAGGCGGACAGAACAAGGAACAATAGCTACAGTAACATCGGTTTCACGTTTCTCTGTCAACCGGCATTCTCGAAATCTACCCGCATCAGATCGGCTTCTGCAAGCTGGCTATTCAATCTTCCCACTGTCGTTCCCTTTTTTTGACAGTTACATCCGTATCGTATCTATAATGTTAGCACACTGTTGTTGGAAAATTTGGAAATAGATTCTGACTTCGGAGAAAATATAAGTTATGTCACCTTTCAATCTTTATTATATTACTACATACACGCTGCTTTTCTTTAAAGATTTAAACATTTTAATATATAATTCTCTTGTTAACTTCATTTTTAAACGTCCTACCGGATCCTACCCGAAGAGATTGTTCTAAATGTACAAATTAGTTTTTAAAAAATAAAGAAACAAAGTTAGATAGGAAGATAAGAAGATTGCCTACTTCTTTAATCCAAATACGTATGTGTATTTTGATTGAACTTGCGATTCATGGAAGGCCTATTTTGTTTATGATCTGTTCTGTTTAAATTAAAAATGTCATCGATAAAGAAAATTGGGTGTGTGAAGTTCAGGCTGGCATCAGCTTTCACAAAACTCTTTTTTCTTGCATTTTCTTCCTTTAAAGGCTCGTTACTACGTTGTAGTAATCCATGTTCTTGTTATGAAGATCGAAGTATTGGAAAAAGATGCTCTCAACAGCTAAACAAGTGATCATTTTTATAATTTGATTAATGTTTACGCGTCTTTTTATGTGATACTGATAGATATTCTTGAAACCGACACTTTACATCAGGTAGATATTACGTGGGACCAGACGATCAGGATATAGAACCTGCTGCAAACGTTGCCGAAATTTCCCAATTTGAAGGGCCTCTAGTATTTACATACAGAGAAGTGTTGTTCCATATATTAGGTAGGGTATACAAAGTCAGTTATAGCTTCCGCTGTATAACAACAATGACGAGAGACATAAATGTGATATTTATACCTAAAGAAGGAAGGCAATTATACACGGAACCCAAAGCGTATGATGCATCTTCCTCCCCACATTCTCATTTAAAAGAATGGAGATGCTACTAGATCAGTATCTAAGGAATGAAGTTCTCATCAATTTACCTCAACAACATTCCTATCGAAAGACAAAATCCTTCCACGCTATTACGAACAAACTGGAGGAGTCATTTACAGCAAAAGAAATAGGTTTGTGCATTTTTGGATATAGAGGACGCCTTCGATTGTACTATCTTCGAAAATATAGAGAGAGAATGTGACACCAGTATCTGAGACGGTAACGATGAAAGCCGGTGAAGGTTCCTTGCAAGAGAGGATATTATTGCCTATGCTCTCGGTTCTTGTCGCAGATAATCGTTTACATAGGCTATTAAATAATAGAGACGAGGTGCAAAGGTACGTTGACAACCTAGTAATGGTAAACATGATAAGATCATATTGCAAGTTACGCAAAACCCTCTCGGTACTTACTGTTTATACGTCGTGTCAAAATCATGGCTCACGCGTAATGATGGACCTCTATATAAAAGAAGAGCCCTAACGTGGTACATAGAAGGAGAAAGAATAGAAGGGGTTGGACTGGCATAGATGTCAGTGACCCTAATTACCATCTCAATATGTCTATGGAACTCCAGCCGAACATTTGCTTACAAAAGCCACTTAAAATACGAAATCAAGCAATGTGAGAAACCTCAAAAGGTTTTGTACAGGAAAAATATTCTTGGAAAAAATTATTCGAAGACTAATTTCGTCCTTGCTAATACCGCAAAGACATTGCTATCCTGGTAGAAAGGTAATCTTAGATTACTGATAGGGCATGTAATCTAGAAATATCATTTACACAAACTTGGAAAAGCTGAAGATCAATTCAGCCAACTATCTCGTCAGCATCTGGAAACTAGAGAATACATATTATGAGCATGTGTCACCAGTTGCCCACGAGACAGTTTTTTTCAAGAAAACATATCTAATGCCTTTGGAGCTAAGAGCAAGTATCCTATACCAGTACTAAGATTTATTAAAACCTTCGGACTGTTTTAATCTTATTTATGATGCGGTGACTACAGATTCTGGTGCGCTATATAATACGTACATATCATAATATCATAACCATTTCAATTCGGTACACAGTATAAGCAAACATTCTACAGTAAAGTATTTAATCGTTTAGAGAAACATAAGAAACATTATCACAAGATATTTTTTCCCTTAGTAACATAAGAACTGTATCAAAAATCCAGAGGCGTTTCAGTTCAGCGAGCATCCTATTAATATTGTTGCTACACCACAAAAAGATAGTAGACCTTCAGATTTAAAATTTACCATCACATCATCATGCTCTTACGATTATCATTTGGAGTACAATAAAATACATGCAAGAATACACATATATTTTGAACATAGAATTTCGACACGTAGTAAGGAACGTTATTCAAATGTTATAAAATACCCAAGTAATAAAACGATGCCTTTCTTATATGCCTCCCGATCTTTTATGTCGTCGAAAATCTTTTTTATGTGCGTCTAAACTTAATTAGCCTACCGGAAGTGGCTGATATGCTTTACGGTACAACTTTATGTCTCTTCCCAAAGGTATAAAATATACCTACAGGTATTACATATTTTAACAGTATACTGTTAAAATATGTATAATAATGCAACTCTTTCGTTAAATACTGCCTACTATTTCTTTTAATTCAATTATGTACATTTAAGATACGATGATTGACTGTTTTAATTATTTTGAATTGTACTATACATATGGCGTCCATTTTTACATATCATTCGACAAAAGTATCTTTTTTTTGGAAAAAGCAGATGAATAGGATCGGTATGCTGCACTATTCTTCCCACTGACTTAAAAATAATTAATGGTGAATAAACACATAGAAGAACTTTACCGTGCGTAACGAAATAACAGCCATTTACTAATTATGATGAATAGAGGTCACCCAACCATTATTTTCAATTATTAGTATTTAAAACTTTCGCAAATTTTAGGGCGGCAGAATCTGATTTATTTTCATTAGAAAGAGTAAGTAACGAAAGCGACGTCTACAGATGCCGTTGTACACTACCGTCCATATTAGTTTAGACACCCAGTAAAATGTTGTAAACTCTACTAAAAGATAATATAATTGCTTTTATATGTAAATAACATTTATATTAGGGTTTTATGAAGTTTATTGGTTATTACTTGTACAGGCAAACCTCCAAAAATATCAATTAGAGAATGATCATAAATCTATTATATTTTATGACCCAATATAGTAATTTTCAGAATAATCCTCATTGCCATAAAAAGGATTATTTTCGGGGCAATATTACACATAACAAATTTACAATAGTCTTTGTGTATTGATAAATGCTTTAGTTTCAAAATAAACCTGCTTGTGCGTGCGTTAGTGTTAAGAGTGTATCTTTCTGTGAATGAAAACCGACAATTTTAGAAAAGCGCTCTGTAATTGTTGCTTTTCATCAAGAAGGTCATCCAGTGCGTCAAATTTCCGAAAAAATACATGTTAATAAATCGACCGTTAGTAATATCATTCGGAGACATCAACGCACGAGCAAGTTTAAAAATTGCTGAGCAAGCGAAATAGGAGGCTGATAGCATCAGAAATCGCCACCTAAATGAATCGCGACCGTGTAAGCAAAATTTCTATTACTGCAGAAGAACTGTGAAAAGAAGATTAAAAGCTGGAAATCTTCGCGTCCGAATCGCAACAAAAGAAATCCTACTTCGACGCGAGAACAGGTAGAAACGGCTACAGTGGGAAGAAACACCTATAAACTGGGCAGTGGATGATTGGAAAAGGGTACTGTGGTCTGATGAGTCAAAGTTTGAGATGTGTTTTTGTAAGAAGAATGTTGCGGGATTGTGTAGTGCCAATTGCCACGCAAGGAAGAAGTTCTGTGCTGATTTGGGATTGTTTTTCCTACGCCGATACAGGAGACTTGAAGCGAATCAAAGGTATTTTGCGAAAAGAGGGTTATTTAGAAATACTACACGAAAATACTATCGGGGCAACGTCTAATCGGCGAAAATTTTGTATTCATGCAGGGCAACGACCCTAAACACTCAGCAGTGATATATAAAAATCTCTTAAATGTAGAACAAGATAATAGCACTTTACAGATAATGGCATGGCTGCCGCAAAGTCCCGATCTAAACAACATAGAGCTATTATAGGATGAATTGGGGAGAAGGCTCCGAAAAGTATGCCCTACCTCCGTATGCCACCTGTGGAGCATTTTACAAGAGGTGTGGACTAATGTGCCAAATAGACTCCCTGAAAAACTAGTGGAGCGGATGCCTCGGATTATGAAAGCTGTTCTTCGGGCGAAAGGGAGTTTCTTTGATGAACGGCATGCTTAAGAAGCTGTTGCTTATTTTTCCTTAGAATTACCTTTTTGCACATTTATAATCTAATTTTAATCGCTATTGATAAAATGCAATAAAAATTTTAAGTTTTGTATAAATAAATGAGTATTCTCTCGTGTTTTAAAAATTTATTAGCATCTCCGAACTAATATGGAGGGTAATGTATATAGTACGGTGATAGAGTCAAATGTTAAATAGGACTTACTAGTTGTACCATTTAGTTTACCGCCCAAGTGCTTAGGTGCGGTGTAAATTTTGGTGATTTATTTTGCGGAGTTTATTTTCACATTGGAAACATTGTCAGCTTTGTAATATTTAATGTTATTTGTCGAATATTTCATTATTAATAAGTGGTGAAATAGATGTTTAGTATCTCGATATACATAGAAACTAAAATTGAGTTTTTGTGTTATTCTTTCTTGCAGTGAGAAGAACAATTTATTAGTGTATTTTTACAGATTATTTGTAAGGTAAAAATGTAATAATTAAATATGTTATATATAAGAATTAAAAAAGTTTTTAGTTTGTATAGTAGTGTGAGGAATAATCTATCTGTTCATATTTCACGAGAAAAACATTGGTAAGTAATGGTAACAGAGCACAGGTAAATATTACTAGGCTTTTCTATGCATATATAGGCATTATCGCCTATCGTTGTGTATAAATCCTACAGAGTTTGTATATTCATTTATCTATTATTTCGGAATTTTGATTTAGTTATTAAATGTACGCAAAAGATTTTTTTGTATAAACTTTGATTAACTCAACTTGGGACGCAAGGGTATCGCAGTTAACTTCACATCATACTAATTAGTTATTTATTCGGAACACAGGATCGGCAACTGCTTTAACATTGAAACATGCGCTTGAAATGCTACGTTCCGAAATAAATAATTAATTTGTGTGGTGTGGAGTTTACTATGACATCTGTGCACGATACAGCCATACAGTCCTTGCAACTGCTTGAGATATTTGTCGAAAGGGAGGTGCAAAAACTATTATTTTCACTATGCTCGAATCATATGGCTTACTGATTCACCGATGTTGTTACTATCTTGGTTAACAGAACGGTAAAAAACAGATATGCGTCGAAAATAAACTTAAAAAAATTGTAATGCTTTTGCATTGTTAAAAAGAAAATATAATGAAACATGCAATCTATAGTGTTCGTGAAATTTACGTCATACAATATTTTCTATTTTGTTTCGAAAAACAAAGGAAAACTATAAACAACGTACTTTATTCGCGAATTACATAGTTGCTTGTATTATTACTAATAACTAACTCACCAGCAAGAAGTCCGGACGAAAAGATCTTCCAACCCTCGTACCGCCTTTGCTTCCTGTCAGCGCGACGTTTGCTCCATCTGAATTCGCAGTAACGTTCAGTTCCTTAAATTCCGCCTGTTCTACCCGTATGTCATAATCTCCGATCTTTTTGCCCCGAAAGTACTTCGACCAGTCAGTGTTTTGATCATCTATTACGAGTAATGTTAGATATCTACCGGAGGACACTGAAGATGTCACTCTGCTTGCGCTGGAAACGGCTGCACCTAATATGGAAGCACCCTGATCTCTTGCTTGACCGGTGAGGGACTGCACGCGTTGTAACAGCGACTCTCTAGATTTAGCTGGACTACTTGGGGCACTAGTTGTTTTTGATCCCGGTCTTAAATTTAAACTTAAGTCTCCAGAATTTGATTGAGATGGTGCCTGAGTCGGTGGAGGTGGGGGTGGTGGTGCCTGCAACAACAGAAGTGTTTTAAATTCCTTCGTCCGATATATGTCAATGGGTACAAAATAGAAAAACAATCAGAACCAAAGGAATTGCAGCTTAAAGAACTTTGGCCAACAAATATTAATTCTGCACATGAAAATAAGTAATTATGTAGTGTTTTATTTCATTTATTGTTGATAGTAACTGTACTATGTCACAGAAAAGGATTCTACTTAAGATCTTTTATAACAAACTTGAGATATGCGAAATCCATTGACAAAGAAAGTATATAGAGGATTGAAATGTCGTTCACTACTTGTAGCTGATTAATTTTCGCTCACATAAAAAGTTATTCGATTATTCAGATTTTAATGTTTGAAGACAGTCACTTTTCTTATATCTGTTTAGTTGCGGTGACAAATAATTTGCTCTCATTAGTGACAATTCATCCTTTTCTTATCTTATGGTTATAACGCAATATTGAGGAATTAAGCTAATATTTTTGGAAACAATGTTCAGTTTAAGGATATTTTTAGAGAGAGAAACTGCACGGAATGAAACTAGAGCAAAAGTAGGCAACAACTGAATTAACTTATTAAAAATAATAATTATTATGGTGAAACAAATCTACAGATTTTGTGTTGCTAATTTAGCACATGAACTATTAGATGGGGTCACATTAATTAATCATTTTGATAGATTTTAATGAAATGGTTAAATTTTGAATAAATGCTAGCACAAAATTGAAGCTTCTTGGCATCTTCGTTATTATATATGGCGTTTATTTTTTAATCTATTTATTAAATTAAGGTGTTCTACTATCTGTTGGCAAGAGACTACAAACATTAAGATCAGACAAGTTCCTCAGTAGTAGAAATATCGTTACTTTTGTCAATTACAGTAAAAGTACCTTTGTCAGTCCTTGGAGTATGATAATAATGTTAGGACTAGATTTGAAAACTTACCGGCTTCCTCTTTCTGTAGAGGAGCTTTTGGTAAAGGAGTTTCTAAGAGGAGAAGAAACAAAGATTAGTAATTAAGTAGTAAACTTTAACTCTCATGTCTCTATCGCTATTCTATAAAATATATACTATTCCATAAACTAATTTGTAAAGTATTAACATCCTTAAGGGTATCGAATAATCCGAAGTCCTTATCTAATAAGAGGGACATTAATTAATTTATCTCGCTCTTCCCAAGAGTAGCAAACAACATTGCTACCTTCCACCAAGAGGGATATCGGACTACTGGCAGGGCACGACAAGGACATGTAGGCTTGAAGTGTTATTAACCCGAACTTAGAAGAGCGGAAGATCAGCTCTGCCGTCTACATCAGGAACACCTTCTCTTTCCACTGAGCCTCTGTAGCATGTTGCGATATTTTACTTAGCATTTTAACGTTAGTTATTTACAGGTACACTTATGATAAGATTTGTCAAATATATTTGAAGATTTTTTAAATATATAGTTTTAAAGAATTTTTTTCCTCGAGGAATCATGAAACTTAGTAATATAACATTCTAATTTTAGCTTCACTTCATAAATTATCATACATGTTGTACATAAAACTCCTTGTCTCACTCATCAGGTTTAATGTATGCCACATCAAATCGATTAGTGTATATCTATCATCATCAAGATACTATAATTGGGAACAGTATTCATAGCACGATTTTGGCCTTTTTGCAAACGAAGCGCCCTTGTTTGAGACAAATTATACAGTAGTCCCGAACAACAGCCCATGTATAGTGCGATAATAGATTTATTCATATATATTATTATTACCGATTCTTTGTGGAAAGTAAACTTTTTTGCTAACCTTTTAAAATGTAGTCTGGATGTTCATTAAATTTTATCATTATACCGAGGTATTTTATAATTCTAACTCTTTCATTTTTTTGCTTATTTAGAACGATGTTTATATTTCCATCTTGTAGCTTACATATTGTGCAACCAGTACCAGATATGATATATTTACACTTATTAATGTTCACCGCCGTACTGTTGTAACACAACCCAACGTAATCAGATTTCTATCTATTTTAATCACCATGTCATTCACATTGTTGCCCCTAATATGTAGTATACTATCGACCGCAAACATTTTTATATGACTATGTTTTACACAGCATACAATATCGTTGATATACAATATAATTATTAGGATTGTTCTAAATTCCAAAACATCTACATATACATATATATATTCTAAATGTTATTTCTGTTTTTTTTTGTATCTAATGGGCTGTTTCTTATCAAATGAAGAAAGTACATTTTATAATAGCTCCACAATTTTGTAAACAATAATGTACATCTAATAATAACGAAGATAAATGAGAAACCATATCGATTTAATATGAAATTCAGACAGAAGAGCATGAATAAAGGAATGTATTTTTAATACGACGAGGAATGACAATTTCAGAAACTGCACAAACAGGAGCAGACGTGACAGAATTCGTTAAAGCAAATAATCTAACAAAACATATTTGGAAGTAAACATAATCCCGATGCGGATATCACACCATTAACCCTTGTGTAACTAGGGAACCGTAAACATTGGGATTCTCAATATCATGGAATTTTGTTACAAATACCATGCTTACGCCCTGTGGAAACACACCTGAGGATAGAATATTAATGTACGTAGATAAATACCTCAGACTACTTCTAGAATGTACAATAGCGTGTTGCTGAAATAATATTTCACCAATTGGAGGATTATTTACGTTTCTATGATACTATTTTAAAAGCATCAGGTCAACTTTTTAAGTTAGTAGAATAATTACGTTAATACACAATTCAAAGAGCATTTGCATTTTGTTTTCTTTTGGAAATATTTGTGTAGGATAAAGTCGTCATGATAGTATGGAATAAATTTCCTTGTAATACATACACTGTGTTTATTTCAAATTGATCTACCTTATGTTTGTATATATAAGCCATTTCGTTAGGCATCTTACGCCTTGCCTTAAATACTCAAGTAAAATATTTCACCTGTGATACGCTAATTTGCAAGATTTTCTATTTTATTTCTATTTGTGTACCTTTGATAAGTGTAAGATCTGCATTCTGGACTTTTTGCAACTTGATTTCATAACTAATCGATGTGCTGCTATTATAATGTTCATCAAATACATTACATTGTAGTAGATATTCTATAAGAACTTTATATTTGGTCTATGTAATTGGTATACTGATTCATTTCATTATTTGATCCTATGCTATCATATTTTTTCTTGCCCGATGTAGAAGTATATTGGTATTGTTACGTTCTCCTGGTTTGAAGAACAGCGCCGCTGTAGCCTGCTCGTAAATTCCTAAATTACTTGACCAATACTTACTTGTAGAGTATGTTCGCTTATTTACTAGAGGAAAGGTTGTACAGTGAAACTCAACGCGCATGCGCAAAAATATTTAAAAATAAAATGGTTACACGGTTTCCACTCTTGCCTATGTACATGTACGATGTACGTAAGATATACATATTTGCAATAATTGCAGTTATTCGAGCTCTCTTATACATGTAATGTACATTAGCATGTGTATATGTATTTTCATTGGTAGCAACATAAAGTAATGCCTCAGCATGTACGTTGCAAAGCTATGTCTCAATTCTGTTTAAAAGGTTAAACTCTTATATGCTTCCGCTGAAGCTTGGTTAGAGGCATGTACTAATGCCTCTATCTATTTGCATGCACCACTACCTTTTTATAGGGGAGCCAACCCTATTTATTTCTTAAATTTATAAGCGCACCTCAGTGCTATGCTTATTTATATGTCCCTTTCCGGGAGCCTAATATACTTTCCTTGTTTTAAATTTGCCTAAGGGACTTGGCCCTGTATTATTGGCATGTATTTGTACTTGAGCCAAATACGTTCGTTATTTTCACATTTATAAGGGAACCCACCCTATCTCTTAGAGCTTGAACGCCTGGTCGTGGGCGACAGTAGCGATAATAGTCGATCTCAATACAAAAGTAATGTCACAGCTACCCAGGCGTTCTCGTTTTAAATATTACGCTATGTGCAATCTTTAGCTCTCTGCTACTGCGCCCCAAAGAAGGGAAAAATCCAGTAACCAGCAAATGTGCGAACTGCGCACCGACAAGTAAAACGGAGCGATGATGCCGACATTAGATAAGAAAACTGGTCCGTGACACTCGTCCGCTACGACGAGCAACTAAAAGAAAAAATTTCTAAGTCCCGATACGACAAGGACCGAACAAACGTACAAAAGACAACGGGCGCTGCGGCCGCAACGACCGTCAGCAAGAAGCGGAGTGATCGTACTTGTGGAAGATGTCTATACATGCGCGCCGACAATCTCACCAAAATAATTTCCGACACAAACTTAACCGAAGACTAAAAATATGTATAGACGACAACGGACACAGTAGCCTCGACGTACGATGATAGAAAATCAAGAATTTATACTTATTAAAAAAAATCTATACATGCGATTCGACGACGTTACCAAATGACTCCCGCCAGAAATAAATGTATAGACAACGTCCTCGACGATTCCCGCCAAAACTAGAAAATCTTAGAAATCTCTAATAATCATACGACGACGTTACTGTACACGTTACGACCAGGTACGAAAGGTGACCGAGAGTACACGATCGCTAATACTTCGACCGTCGCGCGGGAGACGACTGCCTATGCTTGTGTACCTTAAATTTTAAGAAAACTCCCATTACTTATTCGACGACGTTGCAGTGAATGATTTCTAATTAGGCAGTTTTAGCTAGCGTAATGCGAATGGCTGACTTGCATACATATAGAATGCGTAATGTACATACATATTAAAATAAAATTGGATATAAGAGAGCAAAATAAATAAATATAAAAATGAAAATAAAGTAATATTCCAAATCAAAATAATAATGGTAACCCATACGGTTGCAAAGATAAAATACATAGTAGTAAAAAATTTATAAAATATAAAAAATAATGTTAAGTCCTTAACAACATTGTAGTAGATATTCTACTAGTACTTTATATTTGGTCTATGTAATTGATATACTGATTCATTTCATTATTTGATCATATGCTATCATATTTTTTCTTGCCCAATGTAGAAGTATATTGGTATTTATAAATTTATATGGGAGACGAGCTGTTGCTATTTTTATATATTGAGGTTGTTGAAAAATAATTATCTTTTTATATCATAAATCTTAAAAAAAATTAGCAAAATAAATTTATAACATTAAAATTAACTAATAATGTAATAATCATGTGGGCCAGAGCTATTTGAAAACCTTGGAACGACATACTCAAACCTGGCATTCAGGAAAATAAAAGAACATTCGACTAGAGAAAATGCTGCAAATGTGAGGAACAGCTAAGAAGGAGATATAAAAAGACCATTATTGATTAATTCCTAATAAACAAAGACGAATGACAGAGGATACAAAGGTTGCCTTCTGTTGGCAACGCTTTATAAAATGAATGAAATGAAAAAGATCATAAAACAGAAAATCAGACGACATAAGTTAAATGACAAGTAAATAAAAATAAAAAGGAACTATAGAAACCAATACATCAGAAAGAGGGGTAAATAGAAATATATTTGCGCAACGTAAAATAATATAAAGCAGCTGTAAAAGAAATAGAAAGGGAATAAAAGAACGCATAATAACCAGAAAGGAAATATGAAAAATACAAAATATGACGAGAGCAGGAATGAATGGAAGTTAAAATGAGAAAAGAATAATGGAACGATGGAAAGAATATTTTCTGACTAATACAGAAAGGGAAAGAGACAACTAATAACAAGGCACAAATGAAAGATAAGAGAGAAACTATCCAGCAGAGCTATGAAAGAACTTGCACAAACGGTAGTCAAAAGAAGAAGCTTCAGATCAAGATATCATAACAGTAGAAATTATGAAAGCTACAGAGGCGGTTGACCACAACAATTATTAGAGATAACGAACTAACTGAGCATAAATGAGCAGTGGAGCTCTAGTGGACTAGCAAATGTGAATACAGCACAAATATTCAAAAATGAATACATCAAGGAGTTTAAGAATTATATAAGAATTTTACTAGTTACTGCGGTTGCCAATATCTTGGAGAAAAGGTTGATAGCGCTAGTGGAGAATACGCTGTTCAAAAGTTAGTATAAATTAAGCCCTAACCGAGGAGTAAATTGTTCAAAATTTATCACTGAATAGCCATAGCAAAGAAATCTGTAAACGAGGGTAGGGTGCCTCCATATTTTATAAATCTTGAGAAATTGTTCGATAAAAAAGGCAATAAGGACATCCAAACAGTATTACAAGCAAGAATTTTCGCAAATCTACCAAGCAGAGCAAAAAATTTACAAGAGGACATGTAGCTAGGTGAAAGCAAAGCAAGAGGAACAAAGAATATTTGAATGAGTACGGGACCTGAAACAAGGGTAGGTACTCAGATCTCTGCTGAGGTTCCGGACGATATAATGTAAGAAGCGAGATGACAAACCAAGATATACGATGTAAGAGGAAATGAAAGTCAGAAATATGTTATCAGGACGATATGATCATAACAGCCAAAAAACGAAGAAGCTTTAACGTAAGATATAGATTTTTAACAGAAAGTTTTATTTATGGAAACTGTAGATTTGAACAATGTAAACTGTTTGAAACTATTATATTATTCCTTTGTTCGATTTAAGTTGGAATATGGAGCACTGGTCTGTAATCCCATTTATTCTGTACACGTAACAAGTATTGAACGAGTTCAGAGACGATTTTTGATATTCTCTACCGACCGAATTTATTCTGCTACAGGTTATGATTCACTAATGCTATCGAAAATTGAAATTGTATATTTAGAAACGGGACGTAAAATCTTTAGTTTAAAATTTTTCTATAATCTCTTACATAATAATATTGACTATGTATATCTTCATGATAAATTATAGTTTAATGTTACCAGACCCTCTTTATGGCATGGACAATGGTTTTATTTACCTGGTTGTAGAACGAACATTATATTTAAGTCACCTATAGACGTCACGTGTAGTAATTTCAATATAATCTGTAAGAAAATCAAAATTATGCTCAGTGGATGACGTTAATTGCTTTAGAGTTTTACATATTATTTTACTGTTACATACATATATATGCACGTACTCATTAATAAGTATTCGCATAGTGTTTCATTTTATATTTTCTGTATTTGGGTTTTTGTACCTTTTGAAAAGAAACCATTATTATTATATAGTTTATATATGAAATATAATACATTACATTACAAGTATAATGCACGTGTACAGTGGCAACTTCTAAGGAGTGCATTAGGGGCTCTATACTACAGCTAACTTCCGAAGCGTTGTAAAGATTTTCTTGATCGTTGTTTTGAAAATAATTTTAAATCTAGTCACGTTACAATAACCTTAATAGGAATAGGTGAACTAGTAAAATTTTAGAAAAGAATCATTGGTAAATAATAGACAATAATTCATATCATTATAATACATACGTTAAGTCCCATCAGTTATTCTGTTTAGAGATATTTAAAGAAAATCTACATTGTAGTATCCCTCATGATTCGTAACCGCTTTTACTCAGAACTAGTACTGCATAAATTCATAGATAAAAAGACCAATAAATAACGATCCACACGATACCAATAGAATCTCACACAAATCACTTCTCTTAGAATTTATCCTATGCATGCTGTATCGTGTATTTTTCTTTAAGTAAAAGCATGCAGCAACCTCAAGATAAGTACACTAATGAGCATCTTTACTCACGATGTAAATTGTACGAAAGAGGGTGCACTCTCTTATAACATAGTAAGAGTATCCTGCCATTCAAAGCGGTACTGTGAATTGCAACTTGCATTTTATATTTCCTTGTATATTGTCCTGATCAATAATGAAACAGCAATAAATCGGAAGCTTATCTAAGAATTCTATAGTCCTGACTTAATTAACTGAACATCCTGAATAGAATGAACTTTTTTGCTTGAATTGTTTTGTGAGTTATACTTTTGCAACTACAGCCTTTAATAATTACGTAATAAAATAAATCAAATTTAAGAGCTAAATTTTTTCCACAATATCCACTAAAAACAATTGCAGCTAATTACATTAACATACTGCACCGAGATGAGACTAAACTCCATCAGATCTACGTAATTACTAAGAGACAACTGTTGCGTAACGTAAACTGTGTTAATCTCAGGACAAATTTCCAACACTTGCTAGGAAGCGGGTGGTGGTACTTCAACTGGAGTATGTAATCCCCATTTTCTTCAATGTATATAAAATATGATGTACCCAATTAGCACAGAGGACATTCTAGACAGTTACCAGTAATTGTTAATAAGCAATAATAGTACCTTTTGACATTACAGAATTCCATAGAAAATTTCAACCATTCCCTAATTTGGAGGAACCATTAATGCATTTCAATTATGTATATACGTATTATTAAGTAGTGTTGTTAATTCACGCGGGATACCAACTGAAGTGCAAGTAATCAGCAATTAGAAATATAAAAATATAAGAACATTATAACTTACAATTAATAAGGAAAGCTAAAATAATAAGAAACATTTTTCGAAACCACATATGTATCGGCATAACGATAATTTTTTCGGAAGTTTGAGGCAATATTGTGGTGGAGGCGCCGGGAAATATTAATATCATTATATTTATACGCATCATAAAGATATATATATATATATATATATATATATAACCTTATGTTTGTGCATTTCCAACCTCAAAGAATCAAGCCACAACTGTTGTATTGCAAATGATAATAAAATGGGTAGATGGAAAGAATAAATCCAATTTGTAGGAGAAAAAGTGACGGAAAACTTATACGTTATTTTCATGCTACTTTTGGCAAATATCGAGACCCACTAAATAGAATATCGCTTTAAGAGAAAATTTCATGATGATAAGAAAATTAAATAATAATTTTCAAATAACTACAAAATTAATGACACGATATTTCGATATCAAATATCGGCACAGGAGAACTAACGGAGTACTTCGTAATGAATAAAGGAATTTCTTAACTCCCTTAGCGAACAAAAATAATCAGTTGTTCAAAGGTTATATATTTTTTTTATTAAACTGCTAATATTTCGCTATAATTTGTATAAAAAGAAGAAGGAAAAACTGGTGAAATTTTTAAACAAAAACAAAAAACCCAATAGCGGCACGTATACGTAACAAGTAGTTGGTCGATCAACTAGCGACTCTGGTCGCTAGCCAACTACTTGTTACTTGTACGCGCCACTATTTAGTTTTCTGTTTTTGTCTTTTTTTATACTCATAATTGTCCAAATCTGACATTCTAAGCGTTTCATACTTTGTTAATTAACAATATTTTGCAAGCTGGCAATAGTTTGTTCAAAGTACGCTCCAAAAAATACCAACAGTTTTTTCCTTCTCCTTTTTGTAACACATATAGTTGTCTACTGAAAATGTATAGTACAATATTTAGCTTCGCACGTGTACTATTGTTTCTACTCTGACGATGCTATCAAATTATAGCGATATATTACTATTTAATAAAGAAATGTACAAGCTTTGAACGACTGACTATCTTTCTCTGAGTGGAGTTAAAAAATTCTACCCGCATTTTTATAATTTCCGTTATAAAAACATTTCCTTTGGAAGCCTCTTATGCTGACAATTTCTCTGCATATTGCAGATGCAAGTACTTAAACAAACTTCTTCAAAAGTCATAAGCAAATGAATGATTCCTCCTAATAAAGTCAATCGCACTTACTACGCTTTTCATCACTATCTTTTCGATATCTGATAATATATTTCGTTTATGTGCTTCTAGAAGAGAACGGTATTGATGGTAATGTATCTGTACTATTACTTCAAAAAGAAAATTATTGGTGTAGTAACTTAGCTTGTGGTTTTTTGTAAGAGTAACTTAGCTTATTGTTTTACAAAGGTAGAACATATTTTAGAATTCAATAAAAACAATAACTAGTGAATGAAATAAACAAACTTCCGTTCTTTTACTAAGAATGTACTATTCCTTCCTATTATTTGCACACTCAGTGACGCTTCATGAAATAAATTTCAAAAAGTGGTCAACGCCTTCGTGTGAAATCGTGCCCTAAACTTTCCAGGTCTCATGGCGGAATATCGACAAAGTCTGTAGTAGACAATAAATTGCTTCAGCTATCGATAATATCCCATACGTATTCGACTTGAAAAGCGTAATAAGATTTATCAGAACAAAAGAGAAAATATGTGCATCCTAAAAAAAGTTTGGAGAGAGTTTATCTCCTTAAAAAATCGAATCCTTGAACTTGTGAAGGTAAGGAAGAAGAGAAAGACAATCTAATACGACTCAATACTACGTTGTAGCCGTTCCTGGCACCAGATTAAGCATTTTTTTTGGTGTTCAACAGTGAGTGGTGACTCAAGATGCGGCTGTTAAGATATACGTCCATCTCGTCGCCAAACCAAACATAAGTAGTTGGTCTGATAATTGAAAACCAACTCCCTAAAATCAACAGACGCTTCTGACCATTCTCGAATCAGACTCTTCAATTTCATTTCGTAGTTTATAACAGTGGATAGATTTATATTTCCATGGTTAGCACCAGCTTTAGTTATAACCTGAAATTCACTCAAATGATTTCCATGTACTTCAATTTCGGATACAATGAAAACAAAATAGAAAAGCGGAAATCTGCCACTAATGTAAATAAATCGTAATATAAATGTACTCGATAACAGATTTACAAACTATCAATTACACCACTGTCATTTAACATATGATAAAATATAACATTTATAGTACCATTAATTTATAAAACCATAAATCTAGCTGTATTTAAATTTAATACGCAAACGGAATTGCGGTATATAATTGAACTGTATTTGTAAAGGAAAAATAAGAGAAAGACGATCTCTAATTCGATTCCCATTATGTGCTAAAATCATATTTACACAAACAAAGTATATATATATCACAATTGTTTTATTTCAAATTTAATAGTAATGTAGATATTGGATTTTCTCAAGGGTATCTAAACCACTTAAGCGTGACTATACATGACACACCCAAGTCTAGACGCTTTCATGGAATAGCATAAATATTTGCAGCACTTTTATTCTTCACATCAAATAAAAATATAATCTCGAAAAACATGCACTCTGAAACATGACAATTTTTCATAATGTTATTATTACGACTTTGCAACATGCCTTGTTATAACTGCGCGTATAAGTGCATACATACGCTTAGAATAGTAAGTAGTGCGCGGCAATTGGATATCTATAATGGTCTGAATATACATATGTACATACATGGGGATGTAATGGGAGTTAAAAATCTCAAACTGCTCAGCATTGATTATTAGAGTATTTCTTGAAACTCTACAAACGTAGTTTGTGCTCAATATTAAAACAAAAAGCCCTAATAATTAATCTTCTATATGATCAAGTGTGTGAAACTGTGACAACCAATTTGTTTTTTTTTTGTAGTATTTATATTTTTAATATTACGGTGGCAGAGTATTAAAGAATTTCGGAAAATATATATAATTTAATACATTATGTAACATCTGCACAGAGATCTGCTTCTTCAAATATTTTTTAATGATAAAAACGACTGTTCCAGATAGAATGATGAATCAATAACACTTTCAAATTTTCGTATTACACTTTAATTTTTTTCGCCTTACGTAGATGTGAGGACATCATTCACAATTTGAAGATAATTCACAAACGACATCGAATCATTTTGTAATTTTTCAATTCCCTCCGCTAGTTCGTACTAGTTCTTGCGAATACTTTCTAAATCACATTATACCTGACTATCTTGAAATATTTTCTGGCTTCTCCTGATAGCCTTGCGCGTCTCGGATCGAATTGTAAAACGACCTTCTTTACATCATCAAAATACTCGCAGTAGTAAAACGCCTTTAGCCATGTTCCCCATCACATAGTAATCGGTTGTGGTGGTTCAGCCACTTTGGGACACAGTTCGTGAAAGTTGTTTGTATATTGTGAGGACTTTATCGTATGAGCTATTAAAGCATTTACTCGTGGATAACATTTAGCGATCAATCAAATTACATCGAATAAAACGAACACCTATATCAAATATTACTTGTTCGCTGTACCGTTTGCCACGGATTGCAGAAAAGTATTTTATACTTTTTAGGTGGCGTTCACACTTCCACCTGCTGATACACGTCAAATAGTTGTCGCACTTTACATATTTAATTCTATCACTTTCGCATTCTAAATCCGCCATACTCGCTATTACGTTTTCTAGTTCATTCGAAATAATAAACAACATTTTCAAAGCGTATGTATACTGATAAGCACTCACAACGATCAGTCGAATAATACCGAACAAGTACACTTTGATACGGGTATTCGCTTCTCCGTGCCGCGTGGTTCATCCCACCACGTTTTTCTCCGCACGGCACTGAAACTTGCCCTTCTTTGCCGAGACTAGTCTTGAATAATTCAATTGGCGATGTTTTGCAGCTTCATTTGCATCACATACACGTACCAATTTTGACCAAACCTTCAGTGGTGAAACATTGCCTGCCTACTACGTACTGAGACGTAAAATATTACGATCGGAGAAATGGAACATCAAGCCGTTATCACCAACTTGTCTGTAGAAGTACTTGAAGGAGAGGCGATATCGAACTGTGAATGAAAATTTATTCGTCTTCCTGGTGACACGGATTTAATCTAGCCGCTCAAGAAGGGAAACTGTAGCAATTCTTCGTCCACTATTGATCCGCCACAGGTATCTACATGTTACGTCTCACAATCACTCTAAAGAGAGCTCTCATGAAAACTGTATTACACAGTGCTATAACATAAATGACAATGAACATCTAAAACAAGAAAGACGGCAAGTCAAGGATAACGAATGAAATAGAGAGAAGCGCCAATAACCAATCAGAGCGGCCCAAAAAAATTGCTTGGCTACGATACGTTTCCGGCGTTATCGGGAAAATTAGGAGAATGTACGCATAAAATTTGGTAAAACGACGTCAATGCAATACCATTACTCGGAAAATAAAGAATAGATTGCCTACCGCCTAAAGCGAAGGTGCCCATAAATTTAATTGTGAATAAGGCTTAAATCGAAGGAACGGTCGAGCAGAGAATAAAAGAATATAAGAGGGACTTTTGCCTGAAGAGGATTGGACCGTAGCGAAGTATGTGTTAGAGGGTCCCGAAAAGCTGGCTACTATAAAACATTATACCATTGGCGAATAACCAAAGAAGGCATCGACTCAACCAAAAACAATAACAGTAACGAAGAAAATGATAAACTCTCAACAGGATTTGGAAGAATGCAGTACGAGATGAACCTGTAATGGATCGAGAAATTCACGCAACAATGAAAACGGTATGTAGACGAAGACATCAACGGAAAGAGTGGGTCAGATCGCAAATAAGCTGACAGAATGAATAGTGAAAGTCGAAGGTAACCAGGGACAAATAACAATGCCCGGAAGAAGATATTACTAACAAATCTTCAATCTGGAGTGAGTTCCTTATTAAAAATTTTATTTTTATTTAATCAGTGTAATAAAAAGTAATTTCAACTTTATATTTTAATGCCCTGATTACAAAGCTAGATTTGAAGATAAACAAAATCGAGTACACCTTTTTACCAGAACAACGAATGAAAATCCCTTGAGAAATGTTACAACGGTGTTGTATCAAAAACATTGTATATATTACAATTGCGCTAGTTTCTACAACCCCGCTGTACTAATTTACATGTGCTTATGATAAAGTATAACAATATTGTAAAGAGTTGTTTGAAAAGATGCAATAAAATGCATATTTTTACAATTGCTTTTTTCTGTGAATGTATATAAGCACATGGATTCACTTGTTTTACTGCAACTATAATTGAAATAACGCATGTATGGTACTTTATAATAAAGATTACTTAATATCTTTAAACCGTTGCACTGTGTAATAAAGACGTTGAACACCTTCGGAATTAGTCCCTGTCAGTAGTTATTGTTTTATATAAATTCTATAAAGTAGCTAATAACACATGGGCTGAAAAGTCCCGGGCCTAACACATAGATGACGCTAGTTTTATTGCAGTCACCTTTCTCTCAGTTAGTACTAACCTTCAAAAGACAGCTGTTAAAATTTCATCATATTCTATTCATTAGTTTGTGAGTTATTGTGCTAAGAGTCACGCTACTTTTGTTATTTTCAAAACAATGGATCAAAAACAATTTCGTGTTTTAATTTTACACTGCTTCTTGATGGGAAAAAATACCGTTCAAGCGAAGCAATGGCTTGAAAAGTGTTATAGGGACTCCGCTCCATCAGAAACAACAATAAAACGTTGGTTTGCTGACTTCAAACGTGGTCGTAGAGACACCGATGATGCAGAACGCGGTGGACGTCCAAATGAAGCGGTAACACCAGAAAACATAAAAAAATCCGCAAAATCGTTTTGAATGATGTGTGTGAAGTGAAGTTGCGTGAGTTACCTGACATCGTAAAGATATCAAAAGAACGTATTGGCTTTATATTGCATGAGCAATTGACTATGAGAAAGCTCTGTTCAAAGTGGGTGCCGCGTTTGCTCACTATTGACCAAAAACAAGAACGTGTTGATGATTCTGAGCAGTGTTTGGCCATGTTTAAACGTAACAAACCGGAATTTTTGCGTCGATATGTGACAATGGATGAAACATGGATCCATCACTTCACTCCGGAATCAAAACGATCGTCATCTGAGTGGACAGCAATTGGTGAACCTCGTCCAAAGCGCCCGAAAGCACAACAATCGGCTGGAAAGGTTATGGCCTCGGTATTTTGGGATGTGCGTGGTGTAATATTCATCGACTATCTTGAGAAAGGAAATACCATCAACAGTGAATATTATATAGCGTTATTGGAGCGTTTGAAGGCCGAATTTGCAAAGAAACGACCGCATATCGCAAAGAAAAACATTTTTTTTCATCAAGACAACGCACCGTGTCACAAGTCAATCAAAACAATGGCAAAACTACATGAATTGAACTTCGAATTGCTCCCACATCCACCGTATTCGCCAGATTTGGCTCCCAGCGACTACTGGCTGTTCGCGGACCTCAAAAAAATGCTCGCCGGTAAGAAATTTCGCACGAATGAAGAGGTTATCGCTGAAACTGAGGCCTATTTTGAGGCAAAAGATAAATCGTTCTACAAAAGTGGTATTGAAATATTAGAGCGGCGCTGGAATGATTGCGTTGGTCTTGATGGAGATTACGTTGATGAATAAAGCTAATTTTGAACCAAAAAAAAACGTGTTTTCTTTGTTAGGCCCGGGACTTTTCAGCCCATGTGTTATATAACGTATATCGGTACAAAGTATTCTGGATCTATATAACGATGTAATATCTTTACAATTATTCTACGAAACAATTATTCGATTAAAAGAAGAGGGTAAGTACTTTCGTTTTAGATCTCTGCCTACAGTTAAATTAATCTTATACTGAAGCATTGAAAATGAAAAGAAACATACCCGAGGAAATTTTGTAGCGCGTGCAGATATACAAAGCCTAGGAATTTCAGAAGATAAAAAAAAAAGGAACCAGATTTCGCTCGAATAAGAAACGCAAGAGAGAATCAGCACTTCAAATAAGCTGAACTTATATTGAAAAGAAAGCAAGAATAAAGAACAATAAGATAAAAATCCAATTACCTCTGAGCGATTCCCTTGAAACAAATACGATTTCTATGGCTTTTCCAATTTAAGTTTCAAGAAGGTCGTGGTAATAATAACCACTCTGGTCATAGAAATTAATGATTTTACGCAGTTTAGAAGAAACGTACAAGTAAATTCTTTGCTGAAATTTATGTAAGTATTTCTTTAACCGTTATATTGTCCGAGTAAGATTCATTAATATTATCATATATTTACGACCTGCTTTACGAATTTACAGTAACCGTGTATAGAAAAAGAATGTTTAGACAGCAAAATTAATTTAACCGGTATCCGGATTTCGTTACACCTTGTTCGAAGCGCTAAAGCTCTGTCTGTTGACGGCTTTCGAAGTTTAACAAAATTTTATATATAAATCATATTACATCTCGGAGTAAGTTTTAATCTGAAATTAGAACGTAGGCTAGCTTGTACCTTAATTTTTTTTCTAAAGCTAAAAGATACAACGACTTCGTGTCAGGCAGCTATATATTACAATACATAAATATTTTAACCGTACAAAAATTTTAAAGAAATGATTTTATTATTTAACTATTATTTTCATCAAATTTTACAATTCTTTTTATTATCTGTATTTAATTTGCAATTATTCATAGTTAGTCGAAGTCTTGCATTCTAAACCAGTTTAGGTAAGAAAATAAAACAACAAAACCAAGTAAATCAAAACATATAAGTCAATTACTGTTGCCGTAATTGTTATACCGGGCTTCTTACGGCATACATAGAGAGTTTTACTTTTTTTATTTTTTAGGGCTATTTACTTGAAGTCTAAGACTAATGATATAGACCATATTTGTAATTTGGTTATCCACTTAATAACTTTGTACCCTTTCCGATTTTGCAAGAAATACCATTAAGTTGGATATATTAATTACAACATCCAGTATATTCTTGCATTATTGGATTCTACATAGTTTCCTAAGTTAAACGTACGCTTTTCGTTAGTTTGGCTACTATGGGTGCTGATAATTTGAATCTTTACTTTACTCTCTGTACAGCGGCACTCTTACCATGACCATGCTAAAACAATGCTCGCTAGACTAAGTAATGGTAGAAAAATTTGAATGTGATGCTCTTCTTTGGAAACTGATTTTTTTAAATAAAACGTGCGCGGTGTTCTGGTAAATTTCTTAACCATTCCAATAATACCAAACACTTTATAAATAATCATTTATTTAACAAATACGTCTGGCAATATCAGGAAAGACCCCAAGAACTGTCAGATATGCCATGACCACTTGATCCATCGCAATAAACTTATCATCAATTATTACCTTTTAATATACATTTTTGTGTTGTTGCAATTTCTATGTCATGCAATATATATTTACAAAATGCTCTAAATATTTTTGATCTATTAGACAGATTTTATTGATAAGACTAAAACTTTTCATTGGAAGTAGTAACGATAGGTTATAATTTTTAAGCACAGATGACACTATCACCATTTTGAAGTTTGATTCATACCGATAAAAATGATACCGCAATAGGCAAGTTCAGAGAAATGGAGACAAGATGATATTGCCGACACCGTTATTATTTTGCTCTAGATTCGTTCGAGACAAAAATACGCAGTGTTTTATTTATGATAAAAAAGTTGGCAAGTGCAAAAAGTATTTCTAGATAACTCTTTTGTCGTTATAAAGCAGAAGACGTACTATATAATACAATTTAAATAATTTGTAAACGTGTTAATGATAAGTAAAAATAGAGACAATTATTGTCAACAATTTCATGTCAACATGTAATATATACCATAAAATAAACTTAATATGTCAAACACAATGTTCTTTAAAGCTGCAAATAGCATTTCATTAAGACCTTGCCTAATTGCAGGGAATATATAAAACCTTTTTCCCTTTCAGTTTGAGGTTTAATTTTCTTTTGCTTCTAATATACGGTTACTTACTTGAGGTTGCGACGTAACAGGTGGAGCTTTTCTGTATGGATCGACTTGGGATTCATTTTCGTCACACTCCGAGGATAGGTCCCCGGAGCTGAACCTTCGTTTCAAGTAATTGACATTAGAAGTGAAAGACTGCCTGAAACTGCTGAACGAAATGGTGGGGCCGTTTGCGGTTGGTCCGCAATACTTGCTACACTCGGTAATCTTGCTGGCTAGTGATAGCCTCCGCTTCGCCTCTCACGCCTCACGTTGCGTGACTGTGATGCTGTACTGTGCGTAGTCGTGATCGCAGCTGTAACAGAAATAATTATAAATAAAAGTTAGGATAAATGAAGCCCACTTTTATATTAAGTCGGACGATATTTGAAGCTTCACCGTTAGGCGTTTAATATACGACGACAACACAATAGAAGGGTCGGACATTAGAACGATAACTTTCGCGTATATCTATGTACATATGTGAAAGGGTTCATTTTAAAGATAACGTTACATACACCTAAATTGAAAAGGGTAAAAGTAGGTTCCAAAAGTTATTCACACATGAGTGTCACGAACTTTAGATTAATAGTCTGCAGACGTACTTTATTAATAACGCAATGTTAAAGTAACCCCCAAATCCATATTTTTTCGACCCCTATCGTTTTCATAGCCTCTTTTAATTAACAGTGTATGCGATATGTGATACGATAACGGTATGTGTAATTTTTTTCAATTTCTCTCTAAGCGAATGTTACAAAAAATTCTAGGTGGTTGGTTGGTATTTTTTATTTAAATTTAATAGCCAAATGAATGAATTTTGATAATTCCTGAAATTGAGGCGAAATAACGATCACCCCTGGAATTGCAAATAATTTGTTAACATGCAGAGATAACAAATCCACTATTACAAATGGAGGAAAAGGTCAATATATCTTCTAGTCTCTTTAGTTGCTAGCATTTGTATTATATGGAATTATTCAACTGCACCATTAAAATACTTTCAACACAAAATTTAAAAAATATAAAACAATTGCCTTAATTAGTTCTGGAAATATTTTTTAACTTTTGTATTTTGGTTATAAGTAACACCTGTCAACAAGTAAATTTTTTTTCTTCTAAGATCTGACACTTGTTGTTAACTAATACAGCTATACTAGAGCCAAATATGAAAACTATTTTTTACCGAAATTGGTCTTATGAAGTAATATGTTAAAGCTCTAGATTTGCAAGGGGACTGTTTCAAGTACATATGACAAAAGATTCCACGACTAAGTTACGAAAAAATTAAAGCTGGTATTTTTGTTGGACCTCAGTTTAGAACTTTAATGACAGATCTAAATTTTGTCAACTCAATCAACGAAGTTGAAAAAGAAGCCTGGACTTCATTCACTATAATTGCAAACAATTTTCTTAGACACAAAAAGCCTCCAATTACAAAGATCTACTGAAATCTTCAAAAATTCGATTTTCTAGGTTGCAACATGAGCATAAAACTTAATTTCATTCATAATCAACTTGGTAGATTTCCCGAAAATTTAGGTGCTAAAGTGATAAACAAAGCGACAAATTTTAACAAGATTTAAAAACCATGGCAACTTGGTGCCAAGGAAAATGAGTTCCTGATATGGTGACCGACTGCTGTTGAAGTGTTCAAAGGGAGTGCCAAACCAAAAGACACAGCAGTAAGTGCAGCAAACGAAAACTTATTCCCTGATTGTTGTTTTTAATTTTATATTTTGTTTATATTTTATCAGTTCGTTATTAACAAGTTGGTCGCATTATCCTTCAAAGAGCATAGTATAGCATAGAGATAAATTTGACGTGATACGCAAGAACTAATATGATTTTCAGATCCAGCACGCCCAAATTAGTAAAAAAACAAGCCTCATATAGAAGTCAGCAAAAATTGTATTGGGCTGTGTAATAATTCAAAGTTTATACTCATATACTTTAATTTAATGTAATATCTACTTTAAAAGATAAAGAAAATTGGTTAATGAAGTAAGTAATTCACAAGTTTACCAAAGATATTCAAGGCTTTCTGTAGTATTTTATTATATTACCCAGAAGCAACAGTTAATCAGAATGTCAAAGTTTTTCATATCGTATAGTTAGGACGCGGTAAATACAGATAATTAGTATTTGTGTCTCGAAAAATAGTATTAAAAGTGGTCGAACTTTATATACATGTTTGTGATCCGTCTCATAATATTTAATGCAAAATGTTAACTATGTTGTGAAACTTTTAAATTGGCATTTCACTTAAACAAATTAGTCCTATGCTCTTTAATTAAACTTAGATTAAACTGATTTTAACAAGATGGAACTCCATCCAACTATCCTCGATTTAATTGGTAACTGCCATATCCGAATTTGTGAATTAATAAACGCGAAGATAATTTATGGTCAGCCACCAGATCTTCGGATTTGAACTACAAATTATTTTTTGAAATATAAAAATAAAGTTTACACCCTCGTCAACCAGTTCTTGGTGCATGTCACTGTTTCGTAACATTTTACAACGCCACTTACGCAATGCAATTATGACGGCAGGTAGGACATAATTGTGTTAGTCGTCCACTTTATTATTGATCATGAATTATTTACTTCATTACCTACGTCTGTTCATTAGTTTTTCTTTAATATTCAGTGCTTTATATATCCTCCGGAGCTAATGTAGAATCACTTCCGTGAAATACCCTTTGTTCAGTTTTCAATTTACGTTCTTTGGTACTACCAACTTTAAATTTTTAATTTTAATTAATTTGTGAATAAAAAATCACGGTTATATAACACATGGGCTGAAAAGTCCCGGGCCTAACAAAGAAAACACGGTTTTTTTGGTTCAAAATTAGCTTTATTCATCAACGTAATCTCCATCAAGAGCAACGCAATTATTCCAGCGCCGCTCTAACATTTCAATACCACTTTTGTAGAACGAGTTGCTGTCCACTCAGATGACGATCGTTTTGATTCCGAAGTGAAGTGACGGATCTATGTTTCATCCATTGTCACATATCGACGCAAAAATTCCGGTTTGTTACGTTTAAACATGGCCAAACACTGCTCAGAATCATCAACACGTTCTTGTTTTTGGTCAACAGTGAGCAAACGTGACACCCACTTTGAACAGAGCTTTCTCATAGTCAAATGCTCATGCAATATAAAACCAATACGTTCTTCTGATATCTTTACGATGTCAGCTAACTCACGCAACTTCGCTTTTCGATCATTCAAAACGATTTTGTGGATTTTTTTGATGTTTTCTGGTGTTACCGCCTCATTTGGACGTCCACTGCGTTCTGCATCATCGGTGTCTCTACGACCACGTTTGAAGTCAGCAAACCAACGTTTTATTGTTGTTTCTGATGGAGCGAAGTCCCCATAACACTTTTCAAGCAATTGCTTCGCTTGAACGGTTATTTTTTCCCATCAAGAAGCAGTGTAAAATTAAAACACGAAATTGTTTTTGATCCACTATTTTGAAAATAACAAAAGTAGCGTGACTCTTAGCACAATAACTCACAAACTAATGAATAGAGTATCATGAAATTTTAACAGCTGTCTTTTGAAGGTTAGTACTAACTAAGAGAGAGGTGACTATAATAAAACTAGCTTCATCTATGTGTTAGGCCCGGGACTTTTCAGCCCATGTGTTATATGTACGGTTATATACATATTGCTATTTTTATTAACTACAATTTTAACCGTGTTTAAGTAGTTGTTTTACTTTAAAAAGAAACAAAAAGAAGCATTGATTGTATTGTAATTAATCACATTTGTTTTATTTGTGACATGTTCTAGGTAAGAATATTTAGTATATTACTATTGTCAAAATGTTTCTAAATTTACGAACTGAAGTGCCATCATTCACCCTATAGGTGTCGTGAGCGAAATTTCAAGATTGTATAAATCGACACTCACAAGAAAGTGAAATTTTCAGATCAAGATACTAATATAAATTGCCTACCATTTACTTCACTTCCGTTTGCATGAACAGGCAGCTGAAAGTTAAATCCCGTGAATCTCATTTACGAACATGCAAAATCGATATCTAAAACATTTCCTGGAAGCGGATTCTATGTAAATTATGCGTCTATATTTCGCTTTCAGGAATTCGGTACAGATATTTAAGGTTTATATTCTAATATCAGGAGTTATGCTTTAGTGTAATGAACTTGATATTGCCGACAATGGAATGTTGAATATATCTAAAATTTCATCAGGTGTAAATTTCCGAATTAGAAGGAATTTGCTACAAACATCTTTAATATGTTTCTAACACAACAAAATGTGAAGCTTAAGAATGTATATAAATTAATATGAGGTGAGGGGCAACAAATGTCCTCATGACTTAAACGGATCAGAATCCGGAGAAGAGAACTAGGAAAATATTTTAGAGTTTAACAAATATTGTAAAATTTATAAATGAAGCATTGAACCCTTGCTTTTTAGTAACAGAGAAGTATTGTATGCTGCTCAATCTAAAACGGTATCAGCTAATCACTGTAATCTCCACGAGAAGAGGAAAATAAATAAATCAACTAGTTGACAAACGGTTATCATATCAATGGCTTGTGATAGGACATTTCCTCGAAATTATCAGGTAACCAAATAAGTTCGTGCGGTTTTTATACAAAGCAGAGTGCTATGAATATATTTAAGTTGTTGATCGATAGCACTTGTTTGTGACCTTCATCTACTTTAATATGAATCCATATTTTGTCGAATACGCACATATTTGGTGACAATTGTTTAATTCCTAATTTGAATAGTTGAAAATGACTACCAATACAATTTCAATGCGAAGTTGTTTATTCTATGATTACAATCTTGGTGCCGAAGGTGTAGGGCAACGTGAAAAATATGTACCCCATTCGAAGATGATGCCTTTAATGGTCGAAGAGCAAGTGGTTTAAGAAATTTTCTTCGGGAGATCTCTGCTTGACTGGTAAAGCACGCTCTGGTAGACCGAAGATCATTAACCACGATGGTCTGAAACAGGTTGTAGAGGCAAATACCAGTACAATGTGCCTAGAGCTTGCAGAAAAGTTTAATATGAGTGATGAAACAATTCGTTTGCACCTTCATTCGCTAGGAAAGACATGGAAGTTAAGCAACTGGATCGCACATGAATTGTCAAATGATAACAAAATCCCGTTTTACCATTTGTTCGACGAACATTTCACGCAACAATAATGAACCATTTCTTGATCGGTTGTTAATCTGCGACGAAAAGTGAATATTGTACTCAAGTTTTAAGCGCGAATATCATTGGTTGTCGATTACTGATTCAATACCATACACTCCTTGCACAGGATTTTATTGTGTGTTTGGCAGGCAGCAACCGGAATAGTCTATTATGAGTTTTTGGAAAGTGATCAAACCATCCAATAACAGCCTTCTTTTGTCAATCGAAGAAAAACTGGTATTCAGAATAACGCCAGGCCGCATTCCGCAAAATTGACTACGATGATGAAATTTCTGAACTTGGCTGGGAACGTCATCACATCCGCTATATTCTCCTGACATTTGGCCAAATGATTACTACCTTTTTTTATCTCTTGACAACTGTATGAGGCATAGACACTTCAAAGCTCGAGCTGATGTAATAAATGCTGTCTGTCAACATTTTGATTCAAAATCCGTGGAGTTTTACAAAAGCGGCATACAAAAATTGGCACCGCGTTGGTCTGAGTGTGATCGTAATTGTTTCGATGAATAATAATGCAATATATATATATAAACAAAAGCAATACACAATGTGTTACAAAAATAGAGCGCCTAAAAGCGTTTATGTCTGATGCTGTAGATACAGCAATCCGAAATTAGCAATAAAGTTTAATCCAGAAGGACTCGATACAAGCAACTACAACTATATAGTTTTTTTTGTTTAAATTATTAAGAATTTTAAAACAAAGAACGATGAATTTTGCGTTAGTATTAAAATAATAATACAACAAAATATAATAATATTCTAATAAAACAGTTAATCTAATTCATCGTAGTACGGATAAAATCCTAAACAACGTGATGTTTGCTGTAGAATCAAATGCAAAATTTCTCAAAGAAAATGTATTTAAGCATTCCCTATTTTTCAGAGAAGATATTCAAAGCGTATGATTCTTCTTAATTATGTACATATAATTATGTCCATTTAAAGTTTTGTTCAATTATCCGACATGCCCTAGCCAACCTTTGTATAAAAACCATTGTTACAACAAAGTGAGTAATAAATATTCATCAAGAGTAGTCCACGATTAAATGTTGAGAACGAATATAACTTGCAAATTTCAATATATTTGCTTGAAAACTGAAGACAAAGTTTAGTTCCTTTGATAAAAAGTTTCGGAGGGAA
The DNA here is from genome assembly GCA_023509865.1 of Trypoxylus dichotomus. Lineage (NCBI taxonomy): Eukaryota > Metazoa > Arthropoda > Insecta > Coleoptera > Scarabaeidae > Trypoxylus > Trypoxylus dichotomus. The sequence goes on from CM042078.1 coordinate 49,948,214, forward strand.
CGCTATTTCCTTAAGCGCACTGTTAAAAGTTACGACGCATAATAGGATAGTTCAACACAAAGACGGTCGAATTTGAAAACATTCTTTTGTACATATATAAAACCTTGGACACAAAACGAATTTAGTTATACGAAATTCTGAAAAAGAAATAAACAAAATTCCAGAACATTATCAAAAGAGACAACGTTATCTTTTTCTGAAATCCTAACGTAAAGCAGAGCATATTTTTTTTTAGTAAGGCAAGAAGCAATTTTATTTTTACGAGGATAATGTTATCTATTTTTGAACTGTTGATTCCTTTAAAATTAAATAAAAATTCACATTTACATAGACATTTCTTATTACAGTAGTAGTTTACATACAGGTCGCCCTTGGTAAAGTACTGTACTAGAACATTGTGCTAGAGTTCTTTTGGTGTAACCTTTCCTTCTTAATATGTCTATTAACGTCAGCCAAATATAGTGCTGGACTTCCTCCAAAGTAATCAAACAGGGTTGGGTTCCCTTCGAAACAACCAAAAAGGGTCAGATCTTCTATAAATACAGAAGATTTACCTCCCATAAAGCGACTTGTAAATAAGCACAGCATTCTAAAGTGCACTTGTTAAGGCAAGTAAATAAGGTAGTGTCCTTTATAAAAAAAAGTAGTGGTGCATGCATAAAAACACATAGGCATTATTACATGTGTTTAACAAAGCTTCTGCGGAAGCATTACAAAAAAGGCAAACATAATACAATATTGGCCATGTATGCACTGCGGCGATCCTTCATATAGTAATAAAACAAGAGGTGAATATATACGTACATATATAAATGCTAATATACATATATGTATAAGACAGCTCGAATAACTGCAGTATTGGTCGGAAAATTGACGAGGGATTTTTGCGAGCAGGCTACAGCGGTATTGTTCTTTGAAATAGGACGTATTAACACATGGGCTGAAAAGTCACGGGCCTAACAAAGAAAACACGGTTTTTTTGGTTCAAAATTAGCTTTATTCATCAACGTAATCTCCATCAAGAGCAACGCAATCATTCCAGCGCCGCTCTAACATTTCAATACCACTTTTGTAGAACGATTTATCTTTTGCCTCAAAATAGGTCTCAGTTTCAGCGATAACCTCTTCATTCGTGCGAAATTTCTTACCGGAGAGAATTTTTTTGAGGTCTGCGAACAGCCAGTAGTCGCTGGGAGCCAAATCTGGCGAATACGGTGGATGTGGGAGCAATTCGAAGTTCAATTCATGTAGTTTTGCCACAAATCAATCAAAACAGATTTGTGACACGGTGCGTTGTCTTGATGAAACAATTTTTTTTTCTTTGCCATACGCGGTCGTTTCTTTGCAATTTCGACCTTCAAACGCTCCAATAACGCTATATAATATTCACTGTTGATGGTATTTCCTTTCTCAAGATAGTCGATGAATATTACACCACGCACATCCCAAAATACCGAGGCCATAACCTTTCCAGCAGATTGTTGTGCTTTCGGGCGCTTTGGGCGAGGTTCACCAGTTGCTGTCCATTCAGATGACGATCGTTTTGATTCCGGAGTGAAGTGATGGATCCATGTTTCATCCATTGTCACATATCGACGCAAAAATTCCGGTTTGTTACGTTTAAACATTACCAAACACTGCTCAGAATCATCAACACGTTCCTGTTTTTTGTCAACAGTGAGCAAACGCGGCACCCACTTTGAACAGAGCTTTCTCATAGTCAAATGCTCATGCAATATAAAGCCAATACGTTCTTATGATATCTTTACTATGTCAGCTAACTCACGCAACTTCACTTTTCGATCATTCAAAACTATTTTGTGGATTTTTTTGATGTTTTCTGGTGTTACCGCCTCATTTGGACGGCCACTGCGTTCTGCATCATTGGTGTCTCTACGACCACGTTTGAAGTCAGCAAGCCAACGTTGGAACGGAGTCCCCATAACACTTTTCAAGCCATTGCTTCGCTCGATATTTTTCTCCCATCAAGAAGCAGTGTAAAAACACGAAATTGTTTTTGATCCATTGTTTTGAAAATAACAAAAGTAGCGTGACTGTTAGCACAATAACTCACAAACTAATGAATAGAATATCATGAAATTTAAACAGCTGTCTTTTGAAGGTTAGTACTAACTGAGAGAAAGGTGACTGCAATAAAACTAGCGTCGTCTATGTGTTAGGCCCGAGACTTTTCAGCCCATGTGTTATAAAAGAAGATAAAAAAATATTTACAGCTTATACACGTGCGCTTCGAATAAGCAATTGCAAATATGACAGCTACAAACAGTGTTTCTTAAAATGAAATATTCTAAGATTTCAATGAGAAACATGGATCAAGCACCTCGATCAAAGCTTTTAAAGTATTTAACGTGGTTAGGCATACTACTCATTAGAAACATATAAAGAGTTGGTATATATCGCATCCTAACACCGTGAATTTTGTTTTATTTACTATGAATAAATACTTTCCATGCTTTGACGCATCTTTTAATTGCACCTAGAGTTAAATTAAGAATTTGTATTTTTTTTATGTCAGTAATGTTTAAACTAGAACCTGAACTGATCCGACATCACTTTGCATATTGTTGATTTTGGATAAGCTGGACTTATTTAAACCACATACATCGTTTCGCACCCCCAGAAATACCAGTTTTTTTGCTAGTGCTATCCACTTTCGTGTCAACATTTATTGGTTAGCTCATGTCATTTTCTAAATGACACGAATTTCTATGCCAGCAGTTAGTCATTATTCAATTGTGATAACGAAACAAATTATTCTGTATTATGATGGATAAATTACTTTTATATCGTTCACTGACGGTGGTCTGTACTCAATGCAAGACGAAAAAAATGTATTTATTAGAAAAATCCAAGTATTTAGAAACAAAGAATATGCTCAATATTGAAATGGAAAATACTAGTAACATATTATAAGATTTTATTCTCAAATCAAAAGTCTTCTGTTTCACGTTCAGTTTTAAAAATACTGTATCAGAGTACAGAAATCGTCTGCATGGTATATAAGTATGTTTTTACTCCTTTCAGTACTGAAAACCATAATATTCCTAAAATGAAATAGACACATTTATCAAGTGATATGTAATTATAATTATCTACATTATATTACACATGTTAATTTACAGAAATAATACAGAAATTATTCTGAATTCCATGGCAGGTTCCTAATAGATAGGGAAACAGTTTTGACACTTTAGTTCTGTCAACATTCAGCGGGCTATTATTTTAATACATGTTACAATAATCAGTCCGCATATGGCAAGTTTGACTATTTGCTCTAACTGGTAGCCCATAATACTGAAAATTTGCAGCTGCTCAATTAATTTAAAAATACTTCTGGTTGTTTGCAGCTATCAGATACGTCAAATTCTGTCTAATCAGTTGTTAAAGTTTGACTTTTCAAAAAACATTACTGTTCCATAGTGTCTCCAAATTTAAATAAAGATCATAGGATACTCTACACAAAAATTTAATTGGGAACATGGTATATATGGTATATCCATAAGCATATATAACATGCCTTCAATTTATTGAAAACTCTTTTTATCAATTAGATTATTTATTATCATTAGGGTTGGCCAAATCTTTGGTGTGGCAAGTCCGAACTCGCCCGCATGCACGACTGATACGAAAACTGACCGAGAGACACTTTTTTCTGTCAACGTATTTTTGTTGGCATATACGTATATAGATCGAATTAAATTCGTAAGGCAATATATACAAAAATGTACAATATAAGAACATAACAAAATTAACAAATAACAGATTAAAAAATATTGAACCGAAGCATACATAAATATAAAAATAAAAGATGACATTCTCAATGATTTAGAGTTCGTAACAATGGTTGTCAGAAAATCCTCATGAAGGTACCCAGATCTCGCAATTCTAGATTATTTCATTATTTCAGTTAACAGTTATCAAATAGCAATATTTAAAAAGTTACGTACATAACAAAACATTATATCTAATTTTGACGAATATGGCCTAAATAGGGCAGAAAGAGTGAATTTCGGGAACTAGATATGATACAACAAATCTGATGGCATTTTTGGCTTAAACACCTCAAAGTTGCTCAATTACACTTAAAAAATCCGAGGCACCGAAATGTGTGTTGGCCAGTGTTACACATGCGTTTTGTTTCTGTTACACATAAGTGACTTAATACTATGTTTAATCTTGATATGAATTAGATTATATATGTGTTCCTAGGAAAAGTTATTGTTTCAGTTATTACTTATAAGTGACTTAACTCCATTTTTAATCTCTCTCTCTCCCTTTTATTATTTGATGTATATGAATAAACAAGTTTACTTATTTAAATACATTTTTTTTTGTAATTATTATTAATCTGTATTTGTTATATACTGTTGTTTCTTACGTAAAAGCGAGCTATTTTGGAAAAATGAGAGAAAGGAAAATTATCAAAACAATGAGGGGTGGAAGGTATCTTTGGGACTATGTAATCTACTGCAAATTATGTTACAAAATTTTTTTAATATCTGTCATAATTTTGGAGATATGCCTAAAATTTAAAAAATCGCGCAAATTTTGGAGGGGCTGCAGTTCCGGAAAAAAATGTGTAGTACTTCTACCACCCTACCCTTTCAGTCGGTAAAGTTTCATTAAATTCTAAATATGCCTGTTCCAGGTGTTCGCTTGTTAGTTACCTATTAAAAGTTCTCTATACCCTACTTAGAGTTCTAACGCCATAGCTCTAAGTTTACTCTATTAAGGATGAACTTGGATCGACTCTAACATCAATTGCGTTCGAGTATAACATTTATTCAACATTTTTAGTATGTAATTTATTTATTTTAAACATTTTGATTTTGCCATTTATCAGGTGTTGCAATTTAATTCCATCTTTTAAGAGACGTAGATTAATTTTTGTAACTAAGAGCTTTTGTTATGAATCAGTACCTATTAAAGAATGAATTACACATTACACTCTCTAAAAGTAATGAATTTCACCGTTTATCTTAAGAATTTTGTTGTGATTTAGGGAGTAAATTTATTAGTCTCAACTTTCTGAAACTCATAAATTTGACACTGATTGTACCTGTAAAAATATTTCCCATATTTAAAACTTCCTCTGGCTTTTTCCTAAACTCTCAGAAAAGAAGAATGCGTGTAATCGGCTTATTTTGAAGAATAAACTTTATAAGTAGAAAACAAAATAAATCCTCTGATTCATCCAAAGATTGTATATCGTCTCGTTACAGTAAAAGGATAATAAATCAAATTACGTCAAACAACTTGTTATTCTCGAAAAAAGAAGCACTTTAAGTATATTAAGGGATCTAAAAATACCCTGGGGATCGAATGTAACCGTAATCTTTTCACAAATAATTTTTCGATGAATATTTAGAGACATGTATTTTTTCGTCACGAATCGAAATGAACTTTTCCCTTATTGATTGCGTCGATTCTGCAATTAGAACTTGATATTTCATCAAAGCAAAACACTAAACCCATTCACACGCAACATTTATGTAGCACATACATACCTACGAATAATTATGTACATACACTGCCGATCATCTAAGTCCTCTACATACCAACTTAATAGCTAGCAAATAAGTTACTTCACATGACATTGCTCCAATACTTTAAGATTATTGTTATTAATAATTGTAATAATAATAATAACAAGAAGAAGAGGAAAAAGGAGACTGGTGATAAATATCTATAATGATGAAAATTTGAACAGCTAAATGTAAATTGGTAAAGAATAGATTTCGAAAAGTATCCTTCTTAAGACAAGAAATGACGTATATAAACAAAAAGGAGGAAAATTTAGAAGGGAGAAACAAAACTATTATACATAAAAACAAAAGGACACCTCTGAAGGTACATGTGAATTTTACCAGAACACAGGCACTGATTTTCTAAACATGGTTGAAGTGTATGATGTTCCTTTTGTTCACATACACCATCGATTCAATTCAGCATTTATTGTAATGTATTATATTTTTAATTATATTGGCCAACGAATTTTAACTTCATGTGGTAAAGGTTCTTGAGATGACACTGTCTTCACATAATTATGTTTGTTTTTCTTACAACTGTTCAGTTCTCCAGCCTTATTAAGACAAAAGTAGCAATTGCCAACATGATTCTTTTTTTTTCTCCACAACATGGCGGAATGTAAAAGATGTCGTTATTCATACAACCAATCTCTTAAATATCTTGTGAATTTAGTATATATTGCACATGGAGCCCACGGTTAGTCTTGATTTTTGACGATCGAATAAACCTTTGACTCCTAACTAATAAATCAATTTTACCACACACATAGCAAAAACTATCTCGTTTATTTTTAAACAAGCTCGGCATAATTAAGACCTAATCAATTTTCTTATGTCTTTCCATTATTAAAAATGCACTAATCTTCATAGCTTTATGCTATGCCACTTCAATCAAGCAATCAGACTACAGCAGCAGTGTAAGCCTTGTCTAGGTTGAAATAATACTAAATTGCAGACAGGGTGCGAATCGTCCACTCAAGGAAAGTGGGCGATTCGCACCCTGTCTGCAATTTAGTATTATTTGATTCCATATATGAAGATAGTTATTACTTCACGTATTCCGATAAATATATCAATGATGAAAGCAATGAGAATGCTTGTATTCTAAAGTTAGTGATGTCTTATTCATAGCTATTAAATGGCTCATATTTACTGCTTGTCGATTTCTGAATACGATGTCCTATCAGAAGCTGCTGTCGAAGCAATCAAGCTTTGGATATTATTTGCTGATAATTCTTGTTCTTGTGAATGTAAATATTTGTTACAGGTGCACAATAGTGACTTTTTATTTGCACGAAAACGATGCTATAAGTTGTACCGTTCCCAAATAGGTAAACATGAGACAGAAAATATGTTTTATGTTAGAACAGTTGGGATCATCTCCCTCACCAAGTGGAAAGCCTCTCATATAAGCTTCCCTATTATTATAGCTAGAGACTGGATCATATGCAAAGTGCATATATTTTATTTTTTGGGTATCTTTAATCCATAGTCTATATGTAGACGTATTACACTAATTGAAGTAAATTAGCGATAATTAGTGATTGCATATATTGCATATTTAGGCATTTCTATGGATATTATTACAAAAGTTGCATATATTGCATATTTAGGCTTTTTCTCATCCTGTCTATTAGTAAAAATTCCTAGTAATTCCTAATGTAGATCGACAACGGACAATTCTCAGACCGATAAATCTTTTACATTGGTTTCTCTTATACTTTTTTTCAGGAACTGCACGTGTTTAATTTCGCCTAGCAGAAGGGATGTAGTAAATACGTTTTATTATTATTAATTCCCAAACAAACTATTCATTCATTGAATATCTTTGAGCGAAACACCATGTAATTGTGTTACGTTTTTAGATAATAATAATAAATAATCGAAAAGCAGCTACATATATTAGGAATGAAAATCCATAAGCTTAAAACTTGAAATAGAATTACAAAATAAAAAGCGTTCCCATAAATTTTGCCTTCCTAGTAGTCTATTCCAATAAAAACGGTTGTCGTAATTTTTATTATTTTCAGTTGCATTAGTTGTCAATTTGACAGTGTATTCGTTCAGATGCATAGTTTACAGGAGCTTGATAAAATTGTATTGTAATTTAAAATAGATTTATAATGGTTTTTACTATACAACACAAATCATTCATGGTTGAATATTATTTTAGAAACGGACGTAAGATTTACAGACAATGGCAGTATTCTCTTGAAGATTGTTTAGAGAATCATTCAAATAGCTTACACCAAATAAAATTCGTTTTAAGAGTTTCAGTAACAAGCAAATACATAATTATAATTAAAGCTACTTTATGGTAAAATTTATTTGAATGCATGTTATATGACCATCTTTTTAAATCGCTCCGATTTGTACAATTTTAGGTGCTAGTAGTTGAACTCCGTAATTGGAAGCTATTATTAGCGATAAAAAATTATTTTTTCAATCTGCTGTCCATAAATTTAAATTACAAAAATGTAAATTTGTGGGTACGAATTGCTATAAATATTCATAATACGCTCGTAATAAGAAACGTAACTTATGCTAATAACGGTTTTTAATTATTTAAGAAACTGAGAAACGAAGATAAATTTTAAGGCGATGGCAGATTGCGAGTTGGTCCGGAATGTTAATTTAGAGAAACGTGAAAAGGGAAATAAGTGCAATGACATTGGAATAAAATAAACCAAGATCAGCAATTTTGAAAGTACTTTTTAGAAAATATGATACGGTTTTAATTATTTTGCACGGAAGAATAAAAGTACAGTCTTACAAGGAATTACAGATATCTTCATGACCATAAAATACATACAATTAATATATCTGTTTCTAATGTGCTGCACTTATTTGCAATAATTTTCGTTTCAACTCGAAAATCTTTTTGTAAAATCGAATTCGACCCGTTATTGTGGTTTCTCGTGATAAATTGTCGGCTTTCATAAATTGGGCGCGATCTAAAGCATGTCTCCAAAGAATTGAATACAAATGTAATGTCGTCTTTGTGTCACGCGAAGAAGAGATATTCTTCAGAAACCGTACCTTCCGTGGCTTCCATATAAAGGACTGCGTCAATTATAAAGGGAGACAATTAATAAAACTGCCGTGAGGTTAAGGAAAAGAATTCAATAATTGCGAACAGGTTATTATCGAGGGAATATAACACAGAAGTAACGTTCATTGTTCTGGAATAACCTTCAATAGGTTATCTACGAAACTGAATTTTGGACCGTAAATGAATCTTTAGATATGGAATATTAAAATTTTTGATGCAAATATTTAATAACATTAAAGTTATAGATACGAGGGTGAGTCAAAAAGTATAGTCTATTCTTTTCTCCTTTTAATTGTCAAGGAATTAAAATGGAATTACGCAAGTTGAAAGCCAAAATATTGATGACTAATTTGTCACTTTTCCCTGTAAAGTAGGTACTAATTACAAATGGTTTTATTTCTCTTCGTTTTATTTTTCTTGGATTTACATACGTTTCCACCCGGGACAGAACTTATCATAGGACTATGCACATATGTATGATTGCATACTTAATACTTAGTATTATGAAATACAAGGAACACGTGCAAAAGTTGTATTGCTACACACATTTAGTAAACAAACTATCAAGAAATCTTTTTGGCCAATTTTGAACGCTTTTACCTCATGGTGTGGTTGTTAAGGACTTAACATTGTTTTTGTAGAAGAATTTTAACTTTTTGAGAAAATGTATTTTATTTTATGTATGCGTTAGCATTAATTTTTGTTTTGGGCGGGAATCGTAGAGACTACTGTGACTGTTGTCGTCTATACATAGATTTAGTCTTCTGTTGAGTTTTGGCGGGAATAATTTTTGTAAGGTCGTTGGAGGCCATGTGTACATTTCCTTAATAAGTACGATTTCTCGGTTTTGTATTATCGTTCGTGGAGGCTACTGTGTCCGTTGCCGTCTATACATATTTTTAGTCTTCTGTTGAGATTCTGGCGGGAATCATTTTGGTAAGGTCATCGACGTGGATGCATAGACATTTTTTACAAGTACGATCACTCCGCTTCTAGTTGACGGTCGTCCTGCCTGCAGCGCCCGTTGTCATATGTACGTTTGTTCGGTCCTCTGTCGTAATGGGACTTCGACATTTTTTCGTTTAGTTGTCCGTCGATGTGGCTTCATCGCTCCGTTTTCCTTGACGGTGCGCAATTCACACATTCGTTGGCTGCTGGATTTTTCCCTTCTTCAGGGCGCAGTAGTAAAGAGCTAGATTGCACATATAGCGTATTATTTCTTACGAGAACGCCTGACATTATATACTTTTGTATTGAGATCGGCTATTATCGCTATTATGAGAAGGGTAGGTTCCCCTATAAAAGTGTAATAACGAAAGTGTTTGGTTCGAGCACAAACACAAGCCGATGCTCCAGGGCTAAGTTCCTTAGGTAAATTTGAAGCAAGGAAAATGTATTAGGCTCCCGGAAAGGGGCATATAAATGAATTTCACACATGGGTCGGTAAGTAGCGATATGTTTATGACTTCATGATAGACTCAGGGGTAATATTCCTCGTAAATAATTTATTACAGGAGAGGCACTGTTATTGGATTCCCTTTGGTTTTGTTAGTATTTCACAATAATCTTGGATAGAATTCTTGATTTATATGTTTTTGTGTTCACTCTTACAATATTTCAACATTCATTTTAGTAATAAACGAACTACTTCCGGAATTAGACCGTGTCATGATGAGAATAATATAAAAAGAAATAAGAGTAAGAGGAGAAAGAAAATAAGAAGAAACAGAGGTAAGAAAAAAGAAAAAATGACAAAGGGTGGGGGGACGTGAAAATAGAAAGAAAGGCGAAAAGAATAAAAGAAGGAAATAGAGATAGAGGGCGAGGGTGGTACGAGAGAAAAAAAGGAAAAAAAGAGACCAAAAGAGAAAGGTGGGATCTCGACGTTTCGTCTCCGTCGTAGGTCAGAAGAGTTTTCGTCTCTAGCGCGGTCAACACGTAGTCACAGTAACCATCTGCCAAAGTGGTTTCGCCTCTAGTGTGGTTTACACGTTGAGTTACCGTGCCACTTTGGTTCCCCCTATTCTCCTGAAGAAGCCTCCTACGACGGAGGCGAAATTAGAGATCCCGCCTTTCTCTTTTGGTCTCTATCTTTTTCCTTTTTTCTTTTTTCTCTCGTACCTTAGTTAGTTAACGCTAATTAACTTTAATCAGTGTAATACATCTACAAATAGACGTAGAATATGATAAATAAATATAATAAAATATATGCACTTTGCATATAATCCGGTCTCTAATGATAACAGTATGAAGACAATTATTAGTTGAGATTATGTCGGATACACGTATGCATCCTAGGTTGCCTAGTAATCAGGCAAATATACATTGGCTTGGGTTATTGATATGATGAGATAAGTCTTTGGATAAGCATTTGGGAAAAGTATCTAGTTTATCGAAAATTTAAATGAATAAATGAAATTCATTTCAAGAACCGAGAAGAATATTATTCATCTTTCGTAAGAACATACTTCTTTTTAACAAGAAATAGAATTTTGAAATATGGTGAGAGGGATATCAAGTTTGAAAAAAATACGAATCAAATACTGAAGTTGTTAGAGGTAAACTGTGAAATGCGGTAAATAAAGAAATTTATAATTATTAAATGATCAAATTCAAGGTAAGTATAAAAGACAGAATGAACATTTTAAGTCATTTTCTTAAAGTCACATCAAAAATCCTATTACAGCATGTAATATAAAGTGTCGGCACATACATATATCTGACAGCACATTATTTTTATATTGATCGTTAAATATATCTCCTGGATCACCTATATGTTGAGCATAGAAAACGTAGAAGCGATACTCTCCATAAAAGAACGTTGTAAGATAATTGATTGATTAGATGTACATGGACAGTATATAATTGAATATTAGCATGTACTTAAGCAAATACGTAGCACATTACTATATCCAAATATGAACATACCAGGGAAATGATTAATTAAAGAACAATTATATGTTATTTATCATTATACTGTCGATAGATTGGCAATTATGATTACCTTGCCTAGCAACAAACTCTTTATGTGATTTCGTGTCATAAATATGCGAAATCATATACATACCCATAAAAGACGAACTTTTCTTCTAGCCGTTTCTTATATAAAAAGACGAAGCGCTAAAACTGTAATTGCTACATATCTTCATATTTTTTAAGTTTTTCCATTATCTTACTAAAAACATTAAAATGTCAGAATGTTTTATTTCAGATAATAAATTTGTATTTTCTAAGAACTTTAACATTTATCACTCGAAATACTATTTACCTAAATGTTATTGTATTCAAATGTTTCTTACAATATTATAATTAGAGACCGGATGCAAAGTGCATATCTTTTATTTATTTATAATAATAATAATAATAATAATAATAATAATAATAATAATAATAATAATAATAATAATAATAATAATAATAATAATAATAATAATAATAATAATAATAATAATAATAATAATAATAATCCTTTATTGCCCAACAGCCCAAGGGCCAATTACAGGACAAATTACAATACAATTCTTATTTAAAATAAAATAATTAAATATTGTTGCCTACAATAATAACATGCTGAAAATGTATATAATAATGAAACAAAAAAAAAAGAAAGACTCACAAAAATATTTAATATATTTTAAGTCTAGATGTAGATGTATTACGTTGATTAAAGTTAATTAGCGTTAATTAACTTTAATCAGTGTAAGACATCTACAAATAGACTTAAAATATAATAAAAAAATAAAATAAAATATATGAGCTTTGCATATAATCCGATCTCTAGTTATAATAAATAACGCATCATAGAAGTTGACGAGTCTTGTTACTGTAAATAAGGATCTTAGAAGAGCACAAATTAAACCCAATGAATTATATACTGCGGTTTAATTTTTTTTTGTAATTTATATCGATAGAGAAAAGTTATAGTATAATTTTATATAATATTTACTTATAGATTATTTAAATAAATACATCTGATGAATTAATATCCACTTAAGTTATTTGTGCGTATAAAAAGTTGCATAAATTAAGCGCCTGCATACGATTTGATTCATATAAAGATGTATGTGATGTATCAAGTAATTCAAACTTCTTGCAATTATCAATAAAGTTTGCTGGCACAGCTTGTAGTATGCATAAACTCTAATTATATTATCCAGCCCAGATGTACATATAAATTAGCTAGAACACTAGAGCACGTCGTTAACACTGTTTTTCTTTGAAAGTAACGTCTACCAAATTGCTAATTTAAAATTGCAATTCGGGTATGTTTGCTTTAGAACTTTAGGTGTGCTTCATTTTAAAGCTACAAAAGCATTCGGTAAAATGTGCGTCTAGGACAGAAATGGTTAAATGAATTTAGTCTTCTCCCATCAGTACACTGATTAAAGTTAATTAGCGTTAATTAACTTTAATCAGTGTAAGACATCTAGATATAGACATAAAATATAATAAATAAATTGAATTCAATTTTTGGACTTTCCATGTAATCCGGTCTCTAATTACGACGTTTCCATCGTTATATTATGATCGGAACCCCTTTACGAACTAGTGTACGTTAACGAGCATTTTACTAAATTACTACTACGCTGATACGACATATATTGACTAACCACCCCCCTTCTACTTCGCTCGTTGTAGGGGATTTATTTAAATAACACATCTACCCAGTAAAATGGAGAGCTAATTCCCTTTAGAACATATTATTCATATAATGATTTATAAATCAATGTTATGTACAACACTAGATATATATGTATGTATGTATGTATGTACTTAGTGTCAATGGTTAGACCCAGCACAACATAATTAAATATTTATAAGTAATGAATAATAGAGTTTAATACGAACGTTCATATTTACATTTACATACATAAATTACCTTACTTTTTAAAAACTCAAACATTAATCAGTACCATTATCATCATTTGTTAAATATTATTGGTATTGCCATATACAAATGTTATGTATTACCGCCATCTATAGATTAAAGATATTAGTCGTTCTACAAGTCAGTACTATTCATAGAAAATTCCTACAGAAAGTTTATTTTAATAATTAACATTTAAAAAAAGCAGTATATTAAAACATAATATATCGTTATAGCTATCATATAAAAACTGCTGTATAAGAGAAGTTAACAGTGTGCAGGTTTCTCCAAAGTGTTAAGTTGTGAATGAGCATATTTTTAAAGTCAAGAATGGACCATGTGCATTAATCGAAGTGTGTTTAAATACGTTTTAGTCTGGATTATTCGCTGGCGAATGGAATGTCGATGAAATTCATCGAACGGTCTCTAACATCCAAGCATTCCGATTCAATGGATTATCACGACCCCCGGAATCAAGCACCGATAGAACCGATGAAATTCAATTTTGAGATTGCGTTTCTTTGTTTGTTTACGAGTTATAAGTTCTTCATTTACTACACATATATAGTATTTATATTAAGTATGGAACTTATCTTGGCATATAAATTATATGGTAACGATTTGTCTTCATCGCAAAAAGATAGCCAAGATTCAGATACGGATATAGCATTAATAAAAAAAAAACTATCGGTTAAAGCATTAAATATAATATAAAGAGTATGTGCAAACTATGGCAAAAGATTATTGCATAAATGAACTTAAATCTCATTTTAGAATGAGTAGAGTGACGGTAGAGATAAGAAACGGGAGCAACTGCACATAGAAACAGTTGTTATTTTTATTCAAGGAATTTCTGTTAGAATTATTATTTAGAAAGAGTTTATGTTTCTTTTATTGGTAAATGTTCTATATGCATTATTGTAAATATCCTCTTTGCAATTTGGTTTATTGACAACCAAGAGAGCTTTAGAGGTGTACCGGATAGATTTAGGTTGAACACTGGGCGTACACACACAATTTTTATTAAAATATGTAAACTTATTTGTTTACAAACAAAAAAATATTGTTTGATCAGGTGATAGAAATATGATGCATAATGTATCATTCGGGAGACTGAGAATCAGATAAACACTATAAATAATGGCAATGACTAAAATCATGTTGATGAAAGTGAAGCAAGTCAAGAAAAATTGGGTGTCAATCCAGAAGCTCAAGAAATTAAAAATAATATCAAGAGTGATGTATCAAATGAGCTTCAACACGTAGTTATTTTAATCTTTCATTTGCGTAATTCACAATATAACAAATTTTACAACTAGCCAATATTTATAAAGAGGATAATTTGTATTTTAATTTCCAAAATCAAATATCATCGTTAATGTTGATTTTTCAAAATACTTTATGTTCGTGGAAGAACTAAACACAAGGTTTAATACCTTGCATTAATGAATTAATTAAACGATTCAACTATTTTCCTGATGATAATTTGTTTACTATGCACTAACATGTATTTGCTGAACTGTTTTCAACAAAGATAATCGATGTTAGCATCGAATTTTGTCAAAAGATTGAATCTTTAAAATTTTTTACTTGGCGCCTGTATGCGAGGGCGAAATGTTTCTGGAATTGGCAAGAGATGGCGCACAGAGGTGGAAGTGGATTCATTGGTCGGCAAGGGCAACCTATTTTATGGAAAATGTCAAAATTTCAGACATCTACTAACAAGTCAGACGGTTTCGAAAAATGGATAAAATCGACTTTCGTGCAATAATAAAACACTTCTGGAAAACAGCCACTGAAATTCGAAATATTTTACTAGACGTTCATGGCGGATGTACTCCATCATTTTCGACCATCAGCGTCAAATATGACCGCACAAGCACAAGTGAGGAACCACGCAATGGACGCCCAAAAACCGCTAACAACAACGAAATGGTCGCCAAGATTCATTATGTCGTGCTAGTCGATCGCCGACTGATGCTGAAAGAGATAGCAGAGACAACAGGCATCTCAGAAGAACGCGTTGGGCATATTCTACAAAAAATTTTGGGGATGGAAAAACTTTCGGCGCGTTGGGTACAGCGTTTGCTGAGACCCGAACAAAAACGAAATCGGGTGACCGCTTTGAACGAGTGTCTGGACAGGGTACAACGCAATCCAAGCCATTTCTTCATGCGTTTCGTAACCATGGATGAGACTTGGATCGACGACTACATACCAAGAAACAGTCAAAGCTGTAGACTTTTCCGGACGAATCGGCTTCCATGAAAGCAAAGACCCTTCTATCGGTCGGAAAGGTCATGGCGACCATTCTTTGGGATTACCCAGGTGAGACCCTTATCGACTATCTCCATAAGGTAAGGACGACCACGGGACAATACTACAGCGATTTATTGACTCAATTCGAAGCAGTATTGAAGGAGAAACGGCCTCGTTTGCAGGGGAAAAAAGTGCTTTTCCACCACGACAATGCACCGGCTCATTCATCCCGCATCGTCGTGTCTAAATTGAATAAGATGCGCTACGAATTAGTCTTTCTTCCTACATATTCACCGGACTTCCTATTCCTAGACCTGAAAAAATCACTGGGAGCTAAAAGATTTGCCTCAAATAAGGAGGCCATTGCCGCTACAAATGACTATTCTGTAGACCTCGAAACATCCTACTTTTCCAACGACTTGAAGAGATTAGAGCACCCTTTGAAAAAGTGTACTGATCTTCGATGATATTACATTGAAAATAAAAATAAAAAACCAGAACAATACCGTGTTTTTCTTGTCGATTCCGGAAGCATTTCAGGTCGCCCTCGTAGAGGATCAGTTCAAAACAGATAAAATAAATAAATGTGTCTCCTTCTTCTTGTCGATATCTAGGCGGAATACATCAGGAAATATTAACTCCACGATCTACTTCATCAAGACGATATATTCATTAGAAGAATATTGATTTAATCATTTTCAAAATAAGTAAACGCTCCAGAAATATGTCTCATATTCTCATAGACGTCACTGCGGTAATCAAGCATCTGCGCGTGATAATACCTTTTCACATCTCGTAAATGTAGTTAGTGAATTGTTAACAATACCCTTGCCAACAAGATCGATAGCTTGATACGATATTCTTTCTACACAACGTTAGGTAGTGCTAAAACCGTTGTTTCGGTATTGGAAATTTTGGAAAGTGTGGAAGTGCTCTGCGCAAGACCTAACGTTACCCTACTAATTACATAGTGAAATATTTCATGAGCACAAGTAATTATATATATAGCGCATGCACATTAAGAATGAACATACATCTTTTAATGTCCTTATTATTAAATGTAACATTTTCAACCTACGACAAATATTTTATAGTGTTTGCAGCGTTCGACTAGTTGAGTAGCATTTACCATTGTTCAGGCGTAAATTGAATTATTGAATCGACATCAATTGGAGCATAAAGCTTGAAATTGTAACCATCAAACACAGTAATACCAATAATTTCAAACTTAGGCATGGTCAGTTGTTACATGTCATGTTCTCGAATTCAACTCCTAAATGATACTAAACAAAAAATTAAATTACGGTATATTTTGGACCAAATGAAAAATTGCACATAAGAAGCAGGTCGCTGAACTTATTTATAAGTATAAATACCTTATACATTTTTATTTAAAAATGTTTAAAACACACAGGTTCAATACAACAGAGGCCGATAATTGAGTTACAATCGTTTTTAGTTTTTTAACTATTAGAGTCCAGAAGTCACGTCAATATATCCCAAAACGTCATTTTATTAAGTCCTTTTAACTGTACAAGCACATTAAAAACATTGCTTGACTTAAAAAGGTATTACATTATAAAAATCTTAAAATTTGAAAGGACAACTTTTGTTAACAAGATTAAATAAATGAAGAGGTAGCACAAGATGATCTTTATTACAAGGGGACCGTGTCTACACGATAAAATCTGTCCTTTCAAATTTTAAGATTTTTAACATCCAACACAAAAACTCAACAATCTTTTTAATGAGTTTATATAGTTAAAAACACTTAATGAATAACGTTCTGCTATTTATTAACACAGTTTCAGTGCTCTCATAATTGATCCTCTCGGACAAAGAATTAAATTAAATTCGCTTAAAACACTGCAAAAGACAGTTTTATTAGCTTCTCTTAGTTCAATTTTGACGGTATTCCCCAGTATTTTTTCCATTAATGCTGTCGGTGTACAGACTTCTCAAGTAAATTATATTACTTTTAAAATTCTTTTATTCCTTTGGTGCAACCAAGTATCAAGTTAAAGGAGTTTGTTTGAAAATTTGTATGAATACAGCTTGAAATTTCGAGAAATTGTTTCTCTGATAACTATCAAAGTTAAAAGTGTATTGCTATCGAAGTCTTATATGATCTAGGATCTTGCATTTTTGGTATAGAAACTATAATCACCGAAACAATTAAGAGAACTGCGTATATATGTGCATTCAAATAAGTAAGGAAGGAAGTACTCTAATCATTAGAGACCGGATTATATCCAAAGTGCATATTTATTATTTTTCCATAGTCTATATGTAGACGTATTATGCTAATTGAAGTTAATTAGTGCTAATTAGTGATTGAATATATTGCATATTTAGGCATTTCTATACATATTTTTACAAAAGTTGCATATATTGCATATTTAGACTTTTCCTCATCCTTTCTATTAGTAAAAATTCCTAGTAATTCCCAATGTAGATCGACAACGGACAATTCTCAGAACGATAAGCCTTTTACATTGGTTTCTCTTATACCTTTTTCCAAGGACCGCACATGTTTAATTTCGCCTACCAGAAGGGATGTGGTAAATACGTTTTATTATTATTAATTCCTAAATAAACTATTCATTCATTGAATATCTTTGAGAGAAACAGCATGTAATTGTATTACGTTTTTAAATACTGTGCGTACATACAATGACTACAGCGAACAAAATTTCTTTATAGATTAAGCCGTATCCTGAACTGGTAAAGGATGGCGACAAAATATTTTGTCGAGCCTGCAGTAAACTGGTAAGTTTAATTTTACTAAAAGCTTTACAATTATTTTTAAATTCTTTAACTTTTGATATAAAATGACAATTGTTGTAGGTGTCTTGTGAGAGAAAATATTTGATTGATCAACACGCTAAAACTCACATCACATATTGGAAAATGTGAAAAACTAAAGCGATCCGCATGTGTGCAGCGATCTAACGATCAACGTGTAGCATCAGCTTCACGAAACTCAGAACAAGAAGAATATAATACGGATCTGTGTAACGCATTAATTTCGTCTAACATACCATTACCATGATTAAACAATGTTAATTTGAAATCATCTCTGCAAGAATGTTGCAAACATAATATACCTGACGAAAGTACTTTACGAAAAAATTGTTACCAACAAACAATGGCAGAACTCCAAAAATTGGTAGGGAATAATTTATATCATGGTAGATAAAAGTACAGATGAGTGTGGCCGTTATATTGCCCATTTGTTAATAGGAATTCTTCATGAAGATATTGTAGGTAAATCATATTTAATTTATTGTAAAGAACTTCAAAAAACAAATAATGTGAAAATTGCCCAATTCGTTCAAGAAGGTTTATCAAATTTCTTTTTACCTAGAAGTGTACCTTGTGAAAAAATGTTGCTAATGTTGTCCACCGCTGCACCATACATGATAAAAGCCGTACAAAATTTAAAATTTTTTATAGTAACATTATTCATAGCACTTGTTTAGCTCATGGGTTCAATCGTGTAGCCGAAGACATTAGGAATCAAGCTCCTTTGATTAATGATTTAATTAGCAATGTCAAAAAAGTATTTTTAAAAGCACCTTTACGAATGCAATTTTAAAAGGAGCGACTTTCCGGTGTTAAGTTTCCTCCTCAACTGATTATTACGAGATAGGGTACGTGGTTAGACGCTGCGATTTTTTACACCGATAAATTTGAAGGAATACAAAATGTAATTCTTGAAATCACTGCTGATTTCACTGCTCCAGACAACTGTAAAGAGATAGTAACATCAACAGAATTGCTACAAAGCCTTTTGTATATTAAGTCAAATTATAGCTTTGTTTCAAGCTCCATTCGTAAACTAGAAACGCAAGGGATGTCGCTCTCGGAATCAATCGAAATAGTAGACGAATTTGATATGCTACGTAAGAAGGTTAAGCGTGCAATAGGTAATTCTATATACGATAAATTTTAAAAAGTGATAAATAAAAATGCGGGGTATTTGAAATTGAAGAAAGTTAAGAAAATATTGGAAGGTAAAACAGTAAATGATTTCGACTTTAATTTTAGTTTAGAATGTATTGCAAAGTTAAAAGATGCACCAATGACATCTGTGGATGTTGAGAGGAGCTTTTCTATTTTGAAACATATGTATTCTGATAGAAGACAAAACTTTCTTTTACACAATTTTGAAAAACATTTAATTATAAATTGGTTTAGAAATATGTTGTAAAAGAATGTGTGCAATAAAGTTAATGTTTAAATTGCTGCTCTTATTTATTTTATGTAAAAATTTTGCATATTGTCGCATTTTTTTTTGCATATATGCCCCAGGTTTATGCATATTTTCTCAAAAATCGATGCATATATTCCAGTTTTTCTTTGCATATAATCCGGTCTAGTCATTATAGTAATTTCCAAATATAATATACAGCCACAAAATTGAGAAAGAAACTTAGGAGTGGTTCAATGAAACCGAATTTATTTACTTATTTAGCCATTAATGTTTAAATTATAGTTACTTAGTGTTCTGGTTTTATTATCGAGTCAGAACAACTTTCCTTTTATTGATTCACTGTCTCAAAGAAGTAATAGTAAATACGCAGGTTTTCGAATAGTGGAAGTAATATGGATTTTTCTTTTCTAATATTTAACCAATAGTAAGTATATCATAGAAGAAATAAAACAGAATATTTTTTCAAAATTGCTGTTGACTTTGTATTTATTTTGTAAAATCCTCTGATTTCGGTAATACATGTATCACTTAATATCATCCGCAGTTTTCTGAATTAAACATTCTATAAGTGGAATTCAAAAAGTATCGCACGTAATTTTTATATTAAGATATTCCCAAAGAATTACATATTTGACATTAAAGTATTTTACGGTAATTGAAAATAGTAGTAAAATATGTAATTATAAAATTGCTTGGAAATACTTTAAAATTTAATATTTCTAGCGCTTCAAATTTCGCATTTATTTGTATAACTACATGCCTCTCGAACCGCTGACAAAATAATTTCAACAGATAATTCTATGAATTTAGATGATGTTTCTATGCCCATACTAATGTGTTGTTAAAATACACTAAAATCCAAACTTTATATTCGCATTGATAAACGTCGCGAAGGGGTGAGTACTCCCACGCAACTACCGTCGTCGTATATTTGCGTCTATTGATCCATTTGTGAATCACTACCCCAATGAACCAGTTGATTCAAAACTACTAAGTACGTTTTACGTAACGTTCCGAATAATATCATCCAAATAAAAGTACTAAAACAACACCAAGCGCGTTGATATTACATAAACATTTTCAAAAACTAATTGTCAAGTTACATATACGTAAGAAGAAATAACAAGTACTAACA
Source organism: Trypoxylus dichotomus (assembly GCA_023509865.1). Classification (NCBI taxonomy): domain Eukaryota; kingdom Metazoa; phylum Arthropoda; class Insecta; order Coleoptera; family Scarabaeidae; genus Trypoxylus; species Trypoxylus dichotomus. The sequence continues at coordinate 49,969,292 of CM042078.1, forward strand.
CTAACTTCGTTGATAATAAAAATTAACAAGAAAAAGTGAATTTACCTGGAGTTGTGGTGCTCTGTGCTGCTATGCGACGATCTTTTCGCAAAATTTTCACCGAAGTGCGAAAGTGTTAATGTGAATAAGCTGTCTGCGTTACTTTCTAATGTGGTAAGTGTGACCAGTGTATCGCTCAAAAGCCGAAAGCACAAACGTACTTCAGTCGGTCGATGTCAGCGCTTTTCTACGGCACGTTCGGTAAGCTATCGGTCGATACGCGTACAGCACCCTCTGTAGCGCTTTCCATAACTATTGGAAATTTCTGACTTTTTACATCTATAAGGTACGTGAGCGACGGATGATATTGAAACCCATGTTAGCTTGTCAGAATGTGTAAAGTAACGGGAGATTTAATTTTTTAACTCAAGCGATGGATCCTTTCTGTTATATACATACGTGGAAGCGTGAGGCTGTAATATATAGATTAATCACTGCAAATAGCGTGTTATAAGCTGATACTGATCAAAATAGGTTTGGGAAGATAAAGAATTTGTAGAACAAAATTAGCTACCACCCAATTTTATTGTAACAGCGAAACAAGACGCTTACATAGTTGTTCCTCCATAATTATTTAATTAATAAGATTTATTTACCTCTTATCAAACCTGGAAATCTGTTTCGTTCCTATAAAAATTGCGATTCAGATTCTTACGCCATTTTCACTTACTAAGTTCTGGATTTGATATTCAATCAACTTTTTATCTTTCGCAAAACATTTTCGGAACTTCTCTAATTGTTTTCTTACAAAAGAAATATCGCAATTTCAACTTTTGTTTATAACACCAACTTTAAATTATTGACGATGTTGGAAAAGCACATAAGAAATTTGATAAAAATTATTTCTTTAATTACAAAAAGATACTTTGCAGTTTATTTGAATCAAAGATAAATTGCATGCTTTCCAAACGGAAATAATATTTATCTAAAGAAATAATTTTATTAAAACAAAGGAGAAAGAGAGACATTTCGTTTAAAGGAAAAGGATATTCAATCTTTGCAATGAATTTATTTTTCAGTAGATAAAAACAATTCTTTGGAGCAAAGAATTCTTTAATAAACTATACTCAGCGAAATTTCTATAAAATTTATTACATTTTATACACAGGATATTCATAATAATGATAACTCAAAGCAACGAAATTTCTATAGGTTCAGAGAGTTAAACAGACATCATACGAAAAAAAGACATTTCCTTTCAGAGTAAAAAAGCCTATAAATATCTTTCTACCTGTTAAATATGTATTATCGAAGTATACATGTTAGTTAATAAAAATGCCGAGAGACAAATTCCTATCCGAGGAGGAAAAAATAAATTGTTATAAAGTGGTGAGGTTCTCAAACTGAGCCATAGCTAAGAAAATATAACAATCCCATCATGTTATTAATAATTTTATAAAGTTGGGCAATTCCTACGGCAAAAATCGCGCTAAGCGGGATAATCAAGAACTAACTCGCTTATCGATATTTCGGCTAGCCTCTTCTGGTAATTTAACCGCGTAGCAATAAAATCCAATTTAAATTTATTAATAACAAATAGACATGTATAACAATTTTTACCCGGCAGTAAACGTTTTCGGTGGCTAAAAAAGGTTTCAAAACCACCCTTAAAGGTGACACACAAACAAGCGAGACTGAAATTTGCGCAATATCATATAAGATCGCATCATGAGTAGAAATTTAACTTGGACAGGCCTGATAATTTCAAATATTATTGGCAAGATTTGCGATGAGTCGGCCATTTTTGGGATTCCCAAGGTGTGATCCTCATCTACTATCTGCGAAAGGAAAGGACGCTCTTGGGGCAATACTATAGCGATTTATTGACCCGAATCGGAGAAAAGGCCTCATTTGCAGCGGAAAAAAGTACTTTTCCATCACGACAATGCACCAGCTCATTCAACCCGTATCATCTTGTCCAAATTGAATGAGTTGCGCTACGAATTAGTCTCTCATCCTCCATCTTCACCGGACTTATGCCCCAGCGACTTTTTCCTATTCCCAAACCTGAAAAAATCACTGGGAGGAAAGAGATCTGTCTCAAATGAGGAGGTCATCGCCGCTACAGATGGCTATTTTGCAGACCTCGAAACATCCTGCTTTTCCGAAGGCTTGAAAAGACTGGGGCAGTGTCTGAAAACCTATATTGATCTTCTAGGAGACTACATTGAAAAACAAAATTAAAAAACCACGCCAGTACCGTATTTTTCTTGTCGATTCCGGAAACATTTCAGGTCACTCTCGTATGTGTTTAATGCTTAATGGTTACAGAGGTATACCTATTTGAATTTTATTTATTTTTATGTTCAAATTATTTTATCGTGTACAACACTTGAATAAATAAGTTAAAAGTTGATTTTCAGAAATCCCACCACCGTCTTCAATCCATTTTCAAGCTCCCTTCACAATAACACATGTAACTCTTCTGAAGTCGTCTTGGCATGCTTTTACGCACGCGACACTATTTATAATGTGAACGGACAACTCATATCGTGTGTTTATTTCTTCTTTGTAGATGTCATTTTTCATCCATCTCGGTAGGCAATCATCCATCTCCTAGGCTTCAAAGGAGCAACGTCTAGAAACCGTGGTGGCCAGTGAATATGTTACGTGGCATACAACGTCGTCTTGCATTAAAAACATGCCCCCTCTGTAGCCAAAGAAAACTCCTCCAGTGGAAGCTCCTTTTCAAGAAAATATAGATAAATGGACTCCGTAAGTCGATACGGTAACGCACTAGGTCTGTCACGTGATTTTATTGTAGTTGATACTGTTACAAGTGAAAGTAGCTTCATCAGTGAACAGTACCAATGCGATAACTCGGCAGTGAACGATTAGCCACTGACAAAGTTACAATCGTCTAGCTTCACTTCTCGCGTGAAGGTGTTAAAGGCGCCGTAAATGATAAAGATACAAACTGTACAAACGAAATGTTCACCATGTTCTTATATGTGCAATATCCTTATGTATGGATATGGTAATGCACCAGCCTCATATAGTTCGCTGAAAGTACTAGTACTAAGTACTCTGCAATTGATTACTTTGCGTGAGGAATTCTCCACAAGTAGCAAGAGCACATGCATTACAAAACTTGCAAACAAATACTGTATTGATATATTCAACATGTGTAACTGAGTCCGCCATATTATAAACACTTCTAATACCAAACAGGGTCGGTTACATACCAAATTCCTACTTCAAACTGCGGAGTGTTTACCGGCAATTTTAGATGTGCATGCGCATTGAGGATATATGCACCAACTTGAAATAGCTGTGTCTCCGAAACCATTAAGGATTGGACATATTTATATGACTTGTTTTATTCAAAACGAACTAAACTATTCACAGTGACGTCTTTTGGACTAACCATAATATTACCAGAACTGGCTAGATCCCAGTCAAATAAACGAAAATAAAATTTAAATCCTTACCACATTAGTACTGATAATCTAGTGTGCATGTACTTCTATAATTAACATGCCATAAGCCTCAAAAGAAATTAAAATGAAATAGTAGAGTTCACATTGTAACGTAAAAACAGAATATAGCATAAAACACAGAACCATTTATATCAAGATATAAATTTGAAAGTGACAATTCGGAAATGCAATTCTTCCACCCAGAAGTGTGATATATCATTTTATTCGTCTTGACAAGAAACAAATGGATTCTGACGTCTTTACTTTTTCAAATGCATTCTTTTTAAAGGAAATAACGAATATTTATTTAACAGACATTCTACACATTAGACGTTAACCTTCCCTACGTAATGCGCGTCAACGGTCTGTGATCTTACGCAGCTAATTTGCTTCTCCCATCGTACCTATTAATGCTCACACTACTAAACCGTGCACGCACGTCCGCTATGAATAACGAACGATAATTTAATAATATAACGTATAATATAGTTAATATATTATATGCGGAATATACTATATTAATTACTGGCATTACGCACGGGTACGATGACAAATTTTAGGCAGTACATTAAAAGTTTTTTACTATGACTTTTTTAAAGGTTTTCTTGAAGACTTCTCTGGGTTTTATTTCTTAGCGAATTTTGTTTCATTTCAATTGATATTTGAACCTAGAAAGTATTCTGCTGAAAGAAATGATTTACATATATGTTTTTCTCGGAAATGCGATAAATAGTTGCATTGTTTTTTACACCAGTTTTTCAGAGAAGACCACCATGTTTTTGATAACTTGGTCGCGCAAATAATAAACAATAGTCCGTCATCCTTCCCCTGTATTGAAATGCGTAGATGTATACATATCTACACTACCGTCCATATCAGCACTCTGTAATTATTGCGTTTTATCAAAAAGGTTATTCAATGCGTCAGATTTCCGAAAAAAATACTCTTAATAAACTGACAGTTAGGGGTATCATTCGGAGATATCAATGCACAAACAGTTTAAGAGATCAGGCTCGTTCAGATCGTAAGAGAATAACAACTCATGCCGACGATGAGTTAAAAAAAATTATAAAATTGCCGAGCGAGCGAAATAGGGGATTGACAGCAACAGAAATCGCCGTCGAAATAAATCGCGACCGTGCAAAAAAAAAATTTGTTATAACAGTGAGAAGATTACATAAAAGCTGTAAATCTTCACGGCCTCATTGCAACAAAAGAAAACCTACTTAAACGGTGAAACAGGCAAAAAACGGCTGTAGTGGGCAGAAACACATAGAAATTGAACAGTGGATGATTGGAGAAGAGTGCTATGGACTGATGGGTGAAAGTTTGAGGTGATCGGACAGTCAAGGCGCATTTTTGTAAAAAGAGCTAAAGGCCAAAGAATGTTGCAGGATTGTAGTGCCAACTGTCAAGTAAGGAAGAAGTTCTGTGCTTGTTTAGGGTTGTCTTTCCTACGCCAAGAGACTCGAAGCGAATCGAAGGTATTTTGCGAAAAGAAGGTTATTTGGAAATACTGCAAGAAAATGCAATACCATCGGAGCAACGTCTAATCGGCGAAAATTTTGTGTTTATCTTTAATACTTACTAGAAAAAGTCGCTACTTATATAGATTAAAATATTGTGCGAGCAAAATCGTTAACCTTTTTCAAGAAACAAGTGTTGCTGTTTGCAGATTAATTAGGGTAATATACAATTAAACATAAAGCTTAGGCAGCGATTTACAATACTCCTTTGAATATAGCATCGTCAGTAAAATTTGGAATAAATTGCTCTGTCAGAGATCAGCTTCTATTTGTATTCCAACCTAACAATTGTGTAGATGATTACTGACTAGTTCTTCTCTCTTTGAATTATTTGAAAAAAATATTTTTTTTATATCAGCACCACATTATAGACATTCTAATTGTAAAGTTAACAATTAATTGCTTGTATATATTTAAGGACAGTAGGCACGTGTAATTAACAATAGCCTCATCACATATCTACATTAGGAATTGGCAACGCGCTGGGGTTTGAAATCAACCCTGTATATATATATATATATATATATATATATATCTTTTTAATCATAAACACTATTTTTGTTAAGAATATAGACGGTACGTTCTTGAAAACTACAGATTGTCCTGACCATCACCCTCCTTCAATATACTTATACCGTCTTTATTTTCTAGATGAGCTATGAATTGACCATCTCCGATCAACATAATTACAATAATAGTATCACCAAAGTTGTAATTTAAATAGGTTGAAATTTCTTACAATATTTCTTAAAAGAATGTAAAAGAAACACTCTGGTTTTCAATAGATTTTATTGCAAAGTTTCCATAGTGGAAACACATGTAAGAAGGAATAGCAATATATTTTATAACAACTGCAGTGAAGTTGTGAATTACATATATGTACATATATCAAATGCTGTTATATTTGCTGTGTGCGCTATATACCACAATCTAAATAATTTAAGAATCCTCCTTCGAATAACCGAAATCCATTATGAAACTTAAAAGTCAGCTTCCTCACTTTTAAATCTATGAGACGATCCCTTTTGGAACGGACAACACACGCGGTCACAAACCTAGGAATATTATTTCACAACTATTACTCTAATGTCCACAAAATAGCTGAATCGTCGTTGTAAGGTGTTACCTAAAATTTCTCATTGTACCCATTATTATAATTACACTGCATGAGTTGGATGCTCTAGGATGAAATAAATTAGAAGCGTTGGTAACTATGATAGGAAAAGAAAATTCACAGTATTAGCTCATAAATCGCAGATGTATATGTGCGGAGGGGTATAAATTATACGTTAAATAACCCTTAAAAATAATTTTCAAAAGACGGACAGAGAAATAGTACTTTGAAGTTTGTTGTACTTGCGAATTTATATAATAGTATAGATATAATATTGTTAATTTTCAAAAATGAAAAAGTTCCAGTATAATATGGAAATCACCGCCGTTACTTTCACTGACGAAGAAAAACAAAAGAGAGAAACGACTTTTACTGCTTTATGCCGAAGACTCCAGTTTTGCAACATCAAATTTCAATATAACAAGAGCAAATATTTATATTTGGAAAGAGCAAGAACAAATATTTACTAAAGCTTATAATAGAATACGGCAGCTATATTATAAAATTACGTACAAAACCCCAAAATGTTTGAAAGCAAAATACGTTACAATGAAGCTCTTGTAACAAATACAAACACGAAGTTTTTAGAAATTAATAACGAGAGACCTCATATTACAAATTAAAATACCCCTCTTCGTTCTTTTACGAGGAAGCATTTACTGTTATTCGTCATGTGTAATATGAAATGATATTTAAACATTTTAGTAAACTATACTACCTCAATAAGCAAAACGTCATATCTACAACCTTTTTATTTCTAAGAAATCGATAATGCAATCTCTGACGGTTATATCCCTCACAATATTCCGGTAAATATATGTATGGAGACCACGAACAGTTTTAAAATATCGTATTGCATTGATCATAAGTAATTACTTACCATGGAGTAATGATAACCACGTAAAATATTAAACGCTTACGTACATAGATATTGTAACGAGATTTTCAATGGAGCCTCTATTGCCTTCATGAATATGTCTGAATTTATTCTATTTTACTGGTACTCATCGTTTAAATCTGCTTACATCATTATTTGCGTTTTTTTGTAATTAATTTTATTGTAGGAGAGGAAATGTTGTTTGATTCCCTCTGATTTTGTTAGTATTTTACTAAGAGACTAAATATACAGTATTTGTTTATTTATTGTTAATTCTAGTTCTTCAATTTAAACTTAACACTTTATATTACTTCCTAAAATGCATTTCTACTCTTACCTTATTTAAAAGTTCCCTATCGTGAAAAAACAGAGTATCTTAATCAACAAGAAAAAAGGGGCAATAGACTTCTCTAACGTAAAGTTTATATCAGGAAAATTTTAACAATTAATATATAGCCTTTATGACAAAAATATTCGGAATGCTCGCACACACACACACACACCACAGTTAGGGATATCAAATCCAAAATCAGTATCAACATCCTTTAAAATGTATGGAAGAAATGTTCGCTGTCATAATAATAGAGTAAAGTCAATTGTTACTTAACATCAAGATCTAGGCATAATATGCGCGCTTGGTTCTATAGCGTAGCGGCGAACATAAGAGAGTTAACTTATGTTTTTAGTAGAAAGTACTTACATAGTTTTTGAAGTTCTGAATTTTAGAATTCGTAAGTAAAAATAGACGAAAAAAATTTGAATTTTACACAACTAATTGTTGTTAATACTTTGGAGTAGCATCCAACTGCAGTCTGGAGTCTGCTAACAGTGTCTCTCTCGAAATTTGACGAAGCAACCGTAGCTCATCTACAATTTATAAAGATTGTGTATGTGAGAAAAACAAAAAGACTTTATCAAAATTGCTTTTTACTTATCATTTTCAAAATTTAGGTTTTTAGGTATTTGCGTTAGGTGAAAATTTGCTTCCGATGTAATTTTTTATTTCGCTTATAAGGTTTACAATATTTGTAATAATTCTTTGATTAATATATGTATGAACACCGGCAAACCATAAGAACGCTATATAGATATTCTACATGCCGACTATCAATTATTTCCGACCTAATTAACAAATTAGTATGATTTCTAAAAATGTGTTTCTAAGCAACGATTTAAACTAAACAAATACCGTTAGTTAGACATTCGCTTAAAGTATATTATGATATTTTTATAATTTTTTAATCACAACGACAGTATAAAAAATTTGACAAACATTCAAAAGATACATATAATATTGGTATCTATTATTATAACCGCCAATTTCATTAAGAAGAAAATGAGTGTAATGCGTTTGAAAAGATATTATGATTAATGTATCTTAAAAATAAACAGAAATATAACACAGTAACTACTGCAATATTCAATAAATGATACTAATGTTAACTACGTACTCAAAAATATGCGTATAAAAAAGTAATTTTCGAAATTTATAGTAGTATTAACGATGAACTACCTTCTTTCTGTTAGTTATGATAAATAATGTTTTCACAAATCAATGTAGGACGGTGACATCAGGCGTCCATCTCTAAGATATTAAAGCAACATAAATAAGAAGAAAAGACACTTAGTTATGTAATTTCAACATCAATTCAATAGCTTAAACACTAAATAGTATATCAGGCTTTCACGACTGTTTATCATTGTCATAACGGTGCTCCAGCTCTGTCGTGTCACTATATTTTTACTCCCGGACATTTCACAAAGTTTGGTTTGTATTCTCATAGATACTACATGACATAGGACCTCTGTGACATCGCGGAACTCGAGAACCGTTACTACAACTGAAACACTAACATGTGAGAATAATAATTAAGAAATCCCCTCTTCCTTTTCTTGAATCAATACATGTTCTTTCCTTGGTAACATTTTCTTTTATAAATGTTTCCATTTCATGCGATTTTTGCCATTATTGATTATTTTCATTTTTTCTTTTATTTTGCTTCCTCTGTTATCTTTTCTAGAATTAATTTTATCTTCAGCTTCCCATCACATTTATTCACCAAGTATTGTTTTTAACCTAAGGGAACATGCGAACATTCTTGATGTTATTTACACCATTTAATACACACATCATTATTCCGTTATTACGCATTAATAGAATACATTTTGACACAAAAACTAGAAAGCTCTCGTGTTTACCACTATTGTACCAAATATACTACTAAAACTACTCTAAAATCCAATATTGAGAATAATAGTTAGTTAAAGTTATGATTAGTATATCTGAATTATTTATTTTTTTGATTTTGATTCAAGAACACTAGCAGCTCTGTATATTGTTGCAGACTTCCACGGCCGTTGTTTTCTTTAAGAGACTATCAGTTCTAATTTAAAAAGAGGTTGCTTACTAGAAAATAAAATTCAAGAGCAGTCGTTATTTAGTTAAAAACATTTTATTGCATTGTCTCTAACGCTTTGCAATTATTTTCTTCAATATCGTACTTACCAAAATAGTTCTTTATTAATACTGGATAATTTTATGAGATATAGCTGGTCATTTATTCACATCCAAACACCTCATCTCAAGATCCGAAACGTACAAATTGAAAAAGTACTACCAAGAAGATTGTGGTATTACAATGATTCATTAGTAAGTATCGTACTATGTACTATTTTACAAATTAAATATTTTAAATGAAATTGCTTGTAGTTTTATGTAACTGTTTATACCAAAGTCTCTTTAGCGTAAAAGTATAACTATTCTTTCGAGCGTATGGGTTAATAGAAGGAAGAGCTTTATGTTAACCATAAAAGCGGAAATTTAAACCAAAACTGAGTTTAAAATAAAGCATCTGCACACAAAGTAAATTCTGAAATACAGACGATTAGAATAAAATACGTAATTGAGAAGTAAATAAGATATTTAAAGACGCAATGTCAATTAACAATTAAATGAAGATAACAGTAGAACTGAAATATTACAAATACCCAGTATAACAGTAAACATTGAGAAAACAATTTACTCTCCGTTTCAATTTATAGTGCGTAATTATAAACAAACCCATTACTGATTTACTAATAACTATAATTTTCTCATGAACCCTTGATTGTAAACACAAACCTTCAAAGTTTCTGTGCCAGATTAAGGATATTCTGAAGTTTAAGTGTTACTGCATACCACCTGCTGTGCTCGTGCTACTGTAAAAGCTTGTATTCCGCACTGTATCTTGAAGCAGACAGTAGAATGTGTAAATGTTTCTAATTTATAAACTATTTACAAGATTATGTTATACTTATCTCTTCCCATATAGTTACCCGTAATTATTGCGTTCAGATAAAGCTAACGATTCGAGTGGAACGGTTCTCGTAGAATGTTTGTGTTTCGAACTCACTTAAAAACTTCAACAAGAAAAGGAATTCATAAATTCTGTAATCGAAAATTATACGGATGTGTTTTTACTAATATATAGATAACGAGTCTCCTAAACACTTCTTTCTTAGACGACGATAATATTATAACAGACGAGAGCTTTCGATCCAATGCCATCCAAAGGATATCCTCATACATTTCGTAACCGTGGATGAGACTTGGATCAACCACTGCATACCGGAGACTAAGGAACAGTCGAAGCAGTGGACTTTTCCGGGCGAATCGGGTCCGAAGAAAGCAAATATCGTTCCATCGGCCGGAAAGGTCATGGCGACCATTTTTTGCGATTCGCAAGATGTGATCCTCATCGGCTATCTGCAGAAAAGAAGGACGATCACGGGGCAATACTACAGCGATTTATTGACGCGATTCGATGCACTATTGAAGGAGAAACGGCCTTGTTTGCAGCGGAAGAAAGTGCTTCTTCACCACGACAATGCACCGGCTCATTCATCCTCGCGCCACGAATTAGTCTCTCATCCTCCATCTTCACCGGTCTTAACCCTCAGCGATTTTTTCTTATTCCCAAACCTGAAAAAATCACTGTGAGGAAAGAGATTTGTTTCATTTGACATTTCAGGTCGTCCTCGGAATCAAAATTCTAATCGGTTTTACTTACGGTTTTCTGTTAATTTAGTATTACATTAAATATTGTATTAAATTACATAATTTCATATTCAGATCTCTTGTTCCTTTAGCAAACCCTACTTTATTCATTTCAGTTAGTTAGTGCTATTTTCAAATAAGCCCGTACGAGTATGCGATAAAGGATACAGATGTTTAAAGCAAACTGTATATCCCTCAAAATTTTCAAAAATAAATTAGTTTTTCAACGTTGTTACGCTTCAGGTATATAATATCGATGAACGTATTCTTATAATAGCTATCTAAAAGACCCGTGATACACAGGATGTTTTATTTGAAATAATAAAGCTCCGGTTTAATCTAGCGTATTATTAAAAATATGTTTAGAAAATACGTTGCTTTTCATAATATCGCTGTGTAGCCTACATAGAGGAAGCCAAGTTCAAATTCACAATGAATTCAAAGGTCTTCCAAGTTCGTACTTTCATTAAAAGATATGCAGCCAATTAGTCTGGACTAGAATGTCGCGCCGGACATTACAAAGGTTTCAAACGATACTTCAAACCTAGTATTCGGCTTAATATTTTATACCAAATATTATAGTGTAAATCACGATAATCTTCCAAGTTTGGATACCTTTAATACCATTTTTGAAGGCAAAGGCACTAATACTATGTAAATCTGTTGGTTTTTAAACCATTAATTTTTTTACAACTAACCTATAACTGCTGTTGGCTTGTCCTAGTATATAGAAGTGTGAACGCCGATTAAAAAAGTATGGAACACAATTAATGTTAGATATAGATGTTTGTTTTATGTTATGTAATGTGCTGTTCACTTCACTAGACCAACAAGTATTTGCCTCCTTCTGGATTATACATTACGAAGTCGGACATCGTTAAGGAACTTTATGCTATTGGTTCGTGACTATGTTTTCAAAGAGAGTTAAAGCAGAACTGAAAGAAAAAAAAATTGGTTATGTGTGGACGAAACAACCGGCAAAAATATTCTGTGGTGGAAGAGTTCGAATCGTCATTCCCTACCTTACTTGCTTCCAAGAGAGTTGCAAAATGTACTAGCGATGAAATTTTAAAAGCGCCGTTGAGCGCATTGAACAAATTTCAAGTTTCAACAACAAATTTTTTAATGTTTGTGAATGATGGTGGCTCTAACATGCTTTCCTTAGGCCGGTCTCTTAAAGAAGAGAGTGGCAATCTCTTACATATAACAGAAAGCCACTCGATGTGAACGATCGTTTTCATCATTAAAAAGTATTTATTCCACTCGTCGTATTCATTTAACTGATACAGTACTTTGTGATTCCATGAAACCTTCTTAAATCAGTAAGTGTCTCAGCACGTTATATAATGTATTTTTATGATTATTTTACGTGTAAACATTCCTGCGTCCGCATTGCCTGTGCTGAATCATGAAGGTTACGATCATAAATGATGCGGGTAGGTAAACGTTACTGAACACTCGCCTTGGTACGGCCGCTGGGCCCCTGCACGTTGTTCTCCACATTGCACTGTAACTTGCCCCACGTTGCCGAGACTAATGATCACAAAGTAAGCATAACCTTAGAGTTAAGAACAACCTGGGACATCTTTGTAACATACGAAACTTAAATATTTATCCCCACAATCGAAGGATTAAAATCACTATAAATAATTTGATATGCATTAATCTATATCTAATATATAATAGTATTCCTTTACAAGTAAGAGAGAAAAAAAAGAATGTATATAGACCATATTATAATTTACATAAGTTTCTAAATGATACGATGTATAGATTAACTTAGTTTTTATTATATTTTTTATAAATTGTTATGTAACTTTTCTTTTCGTAGCCTGGGTTATTATTTTGCCTCATGTGTCCATTGCTACGTTCTGTATCTTTTACTTTCTTTGAGAAATAAATTATTATTATTATTACTAAGTATATAAAATTTTCTATATTTTAAAATAGACAATGTTTTAATATTAAAGAATAATTCGTCTAATTTAACCGAGCATCTCGCCGTCTTTTATTACAAGGAAAATCGCCATGGCGAAAATATTGTTTGAGACAAGTCTGTCTCTATTGCCTCCGCTGTAGGAGTAAGACAAAATTTCAATTTTCTCTTACATAAAAAGTTGCTCCAAAATATATTTGTTTTAATACCTTATCAAGTTTTTCTCAATCCGAAAGAGGAATTCACTCTAATTTTTAACAGTAGATGGACCAAATACATTCCGCGTGTTAGTCATATTTTAAGAACATCTATCCTCTCGTGGACACTTTAGCGCAACGTATGTATGCATTATACGATAGGCAAGGATACTTACCGCGCGTAACCGCTCAAAACTAAATTCCACAGAGTCGAGCGCTCGGTTAGGCGAGTAACTTTCGTTGTACCACAGTTAAAAACCTAATCGTCGAAGAATGACCTCTTCGTAGCGTTGAAATTGATCAGCATATAGTCGATGTTATGTGATTATTTAACGAAGGGTAGTGCAAATTGTTTGATATCTAACTTCGTATAAACCGCCGATAATGGGTACTGTTGCTGGTGAATTCAGTGCTTCAGTCGAGAGTGCTATTCTATTGTTTGTGCTGATCGTAGGACTAACACAACAGGTGAGATCACCATTGAATATTATTCTGTGGCGCGAATCATTTAAAAATGACAGGGTCGCGGCATACCATCTCTTGTTTTGGAATCATCATCTTGCATACGTTTAGTGGATGAGGAGAAAGTTAAAAAAAAGGAAAGCGAATGTAGCATTATCCTTTTTTGGCGATATTAGTAATTGTTCGGGACATCTGCGTATCGATTACGAAATTTGTCGATAACAATACCGGAATGCATATGATATAATAGTAAGCCGTGTCTATTACTAACAATAATCACGCGCTTTTGCGCAAAAATAGCAAAAATGTTACAGAAATCTGTAAATTTTTGATTATATTCAAATGACTATTTTTATTCCTGGAAAGCTTAAACAGATAGAAATCTCAGTGTCAATAAACGAAGTAAATAATTGATCACCAGGTTCAATTTTACATTTAACGTATGAAGTATTTAACATTCAATAAATATTTCGATTTTTAGGAATAACAAAAGGGAATTGAATATTGCTACATTATAATGATGTTTCCATCAATAATTTGTATTTTCTTTGACGAACGAACTGATAAGGAGTTGGGGATAATATAATGACAATATGAGGTAGATAAACAATTAGAAACCAACCATATGTTACATATCGAAATTAAAACAAACATACTTCATCAAATCTTTAGTTTGTGTAATCATCATATTTAACTTTAGCGCTATTTTTGTTCCAACATTGTGAGATGTTATCGTTTCCTTATATAGGGTGGCGCAATTGGAATTGACGTATTTAGAAACGAAACGACCCAGGTCAAAAAATACATCATTATAATTGTTGAAATGCCACCACGCTTTTGTAAGCATTCATGAAGTCCAAGACTGAAAGCTTGCTATAACTCGTTGCACCAATTCTTGGTTTATCACTCTAATTTCTTGAGTAATGATGTCTTTTAAAGCTGGTCGTACTTGAGGAATATTTTGGAAAACCCTAGCCTTTAAATAACCTTTCTTTTAATCAAGTGGTTAAATATTGACATTGCGAATTAATCTACTGACTTATTGTGCGAAAGGAAATAACCAGTACTAAAACGCGATTTCGAACAATGCATTCACCAAACTGAAAAATGTTAGCTAAATAACATTAGAATCGTGATCACAGTACCAAATTGGCAGTAGTACCTCTTTGATATAAGGCGTCGGTGATTTCTTGAGCGTCAATATTTTCTTAAATAATCAAAATAAATTGAAAAATAAGAGTGGTAACTTTGAACAGGAATTTACTTAACAAGACAACAATTAATTCCATATGCATTCAAGAAAATGATTATAGGAAATATGCCAACATTTTATATAGCAAGTATATCGTCATAAATGATTTTTTATAATAAAAATCGCTATTTCTCACTGAATCTTCGAAGTTTCTCTTTCAATTCTAAATGCATTTAATTTACCTTCATCTAACAAAACAAAGTTAATCCAGCTGGTTTCCAAATTACTGACGTCAATTAAATTCATCACCGATTAACGTATGTATCTTCGAAAACATTTTCTTGAGCATGTTTAAATATTCAGTTTTAATTACTGTTTTCTTCCTTTTTCGAAAATTTTCAGCCGGGTAGAAACTCTAACTCAAACTTGATTTCCCTTCACATTTTTATTTTATTTGCGACATATTTCGGGGTTGTGTAACCCTTTCTTCAAGGTAACAATTGGCATTAGAAGCCACACTCTACTAATTACACCAGAAAACAGTCCCGTTGTTTCACTAAACCAAAGAATACTTATATCTTACAAAATATTGTAAGTCGTATGACACCTCCAGAATTTATTTAAAACTTATTTAAAATCTTGTATGACAGTGCAAAACTATTCTGTAAACTGCTTAATCTAACGAGCATAGGTGTTTCTTCATTTTTTCCCATGCGATGTTTTTATTATATCAAGTGTAATTTTTCGAGATGTGGGCAACATCCAAATTTTATGGACGTAGCACATTCTTGTATATATTGCTTAAATTTTTGATATCATTTCTATCATTAATGCTATTTAGATTTTATATGGATCATTTCCTTAAAAATTCGTTTGCTATTTACTTGTTTCTTCAATATTTTTACATTTTGTAAATCAAATTTATGTCCCAACATTATAGCAAGTTTGGCTATAGCAATAGCATTTTCTTTTTTAAATAACATTATGCTTTCGCGGCTGTAGTCCGAATTTGTACTGGCAGTACGTATTTTCGGGCTTGTAGACCTTGGTCTTCAGTAGGTATATCCCGACGTTTCGTCAAACACTGCATCATGGGGTGTCGTTTGTTTACTTGTTTATAGGATCGACTGCTTGATTTTGAAAAGTATTGTTTGTTTTTATTGACATAGTATTTAGTTATTATGCGCCTTGCTGTAATTTTTTTTTATAACAGTAGGCTAGAAAATTTGTGCAACAAAGCTATATACACTCCGATTCCGATTTTAGAAAAGCAACTAATAATGAAATTAATTTAATAAATAAAATGATTTGGAAGTACTTTTGACATATCTGTTAGTTTTCGAAAAGCTAATCGGAAATTGCCATTTCTAATAAAATAAAAGAAAGCTTAAAACAATTCAATATTTCCAGTTGGTGAAATGCTACGTATAAGTTTTTCCTTGTAAACTATGCTAACTTTTACTGCGTTGCGTGGACAAATCGTATAAATATTTCTGTGAGTCATGAGGTACTAATTATCATAATGGCATTTTTACTGACATTTTTTTCTCAAGCAATTGTATTTTTTCGTGACACCAAGCGATATTGTAAGAGTCAATACTGTATGTTAAGTTCAATTGGATATTATCAAATGTTACATGCCGAAGATTTAAACAACCATAATTATAACATGCCTAACGTCAACCACTTTTGGTTAATATTTGCCGCAAATATTGGATTTCTTTGAAAATGTGAGATAATTATAACAAACAAAGGAACTGCCTAGACAATATACTCCTTCCTGTATAGGTACTGAGGTATAATAGTTCATAATTCTTTCATTTTTTCTTAGGATTTAAGATAATATAAGCTCAAAAATTAATTTTCATAGTCATGGTGTTGCTGTAGGTGATATCAGTTCAATTATCAACAGAAAAAGAAACAATTGCGTACCACATTTAAACTAATCTGAAATTTCAAAGAAAATTCAAAAGTAACTTAACAAGGTAATAAAAAAGGAAAGCAAGGAAATAAGAGATAGAAATATCTATTAATGCTTTAAAAATATGCATTCGGCATTCCCAAATTACTTACTAAACCAGGAAATCTAGACAACTTTCCATTTTTATTTGCAGACATTTTGTTTTACGTTGTTTAAATTAAATTACACTTTTCCGGCTATTACAACAAAATATGCAATGATTTGGAACATATTCGTCCAAGCTATTTCTTAAAATTTATCGTAATTAATTGACATGTCAACACACGGGAAATTGCAAGAGATGCTATTTAGCTATCACATGAGCCTAGATACGTACTATGCCTTATACTCACTTACATCTCTGAGTGCACCTTCTTTTGCAGTTCTATCGATTGATTTTTACCTACGACGTAACAAATTTAATATTGTAAATATCAAATCAATATTTCTTAATTAAATCGCGTTTCGCATAATGAAAATCTTTTATTTAAAATAAAAGCAAGACCACTACAAAAAATGCCCACAAATAATTGAATACAGGTATCCGTTTTAATTAAAATAAACTGAAATATTGCAACATAAAGTTGTGGTTTCTGTTTTAATCTGTTTTGGAAGAAGATTGTTGAAGTATTTTTAATTTCAACACAGCAGTTCAATATTTATCATATTACTTTCACTAACTTGTTCTGGGCGTAAGACGAACTTGTTTTTATGCAAACAGTGGTCTTAAAAAGACGTCTTTTCAGTTCTGGTTTCAATTAAGGAAATAAGAAGAAATTGGACAGAACTAAATTTGGCGAAGCAAAGTAGACCAGGGGCATTCTCATGGTGAAACCACTCTGAATTGTCTGGCCACAACTCCGATCTCTTCTATTGAAATCGAAAGAAATAACATCACTTCGCCATCGTGCCATTGTTGTTCGGTCATCAAACTACAGGTTCGCTACAACACAATACATATCAGTTTTGGCAAATATGCTAATCTTTTCTGCAATTTCTCTCACATTGATACAACGGTTTGAATGCACCAAATTCTTGATTGGTTAATCAGTTAAGTCTAGGGCCATCTTGATTGAGAATCACCTTCAATTGATTGACGACCACTTTCGAATCGTGTACGTACATACATTCAAGAGCACTGCTTCCATAAGTTTACATACTTCAAAAATTGAAACGTTTCCGTGAATATTTTCTCCAGTTTCACACAAAATTTTAATCGCATATTGCAGTAGTCGCTACAACACCTTGCACTCAAATACCAAGAACATAAGAACTAGAGGAAACGTCAACAATCCAAAAGCTTATGATTATGCGGTAGGTTATGCTGGACACAATGTTGGCAATCGCGCATCAGTAGAGGATACGCACCGTAATTCATGAACAGTAATCTAGTTTCAACTATTCTATTCCAACTACATCAGATTCCTAAAAAATATGATATACGGAGCGCAATTACTGAAGTTTAGTTGTTTCAGTTATCACTACAGTAATCACATTCAAACTAGCATTTTTGGTTTTTGCTATTCCAACAATCTTAAGTAACCCAAAATTAACTATTTGGTGATAGTTTTCTGTCTTTCTGTTGACTCACATTCATTTAATTCGTATTATGAAATTGGTTACTAATAATGTATTAATTCGGATGCTTTCATTTAATTTTATAAATGTTTAATACAAAATTGATTATTTCTACTTCGGATAATCTATTAAAAGGGCAAATAAAAAATATGGTAGACGTTGCGGACAATTTTTAGCGCCATCTAATGTGAAAATCATGGAATTATAATGAAGATAATGATTCAACTCTTATATTCTTAACTTGGTTAGTTCATTTAAGATTAATTTTCATATAAAAGGAGCAGTAGATTTTAACATAAATACATGAACGCATGCAGAAAACATAGATACAAAACTAAGTTAATGATTGCAAAAAAAGTGAAGTGATACAAACCTATCGCTTCAGAAAAACCAAATGAAATAAATCAATATCATGAAGGTGAAGATAAAATATCCCTACTATCAGTAAAATGAATTTCTACGTAACCTTCTGCGATGAAATGTATCGCTAACAATTTACAAAATATCACGTGCAACTTTTCGACCAGCGAAAATGAGACTGAATTTTTTCTACCTTGCTTAATCTCAGTTGAGTTGAACTTAAGAGTTATAACGTAATACACAGCGTTACCTCTAGAAGTCCATTCCAATAAAAACTTTTGTGGTGATTTGTACTATTTTCAATTGCATTTCTTGTCAATTTGACCGAGTATTCAATCAGACGCATAATTGACAGGATCTTGTTAAAGTTGTATTGTAATTTAAAATTGAATTAAAATGGTTTTTACTATGGGACATAAATCATTCATAGTTGAATCTTATTTTTACCTGTTTGTTACAAATAAACATATTTCATTCAATTAAAAATTTTCGTTTTACGATTTTGACTTTTGTCATATCATTCAAATAGCTTACACCAAACAAAATTCGTTAAGGGTTTCAGTAACATGCTAAGTCATAATTATAATTTAAAAGGTTGCTTTAAGATAAAATTTATTTGAACGCATAAGAAAACATAAACATCTCCGGATCTGCCAAATTTGACAATCTGACATAATTAAAATTATTATTGACTTTTAAATTTCGGTATCTACCCGACTGTAACAAGTTTAAAAAGAAGTAATAGCAGGATAAATATAATATTGACATTTAAATAGTCAAATACACATTAATTTTAAAACTCTGTGAGTTTAATGATTAACGTTTTAAAATACTAAAAAATAGCAAACTAGAGGTTATGGCCCTATACTAACTCTAGGAATTGCAATTACTGTTACCTGGAATAAATTGAATTATTCATTACTGTTTATTACTTGAATCGTTTTTCCAATTTCATATAAAATTTTATGTAAAATTTCTATATCTATGTACAACTGCATTTGAGGGATTTTAAAAAGGCTTAGACGCGAAACGTCAGTTCCTCAAAAATACTTTCACATTTTTCGATACCTTTGGAATGTTGTAGTACAACGTCTGATACAGTTCGAAGTATCAACAGAATCTTGTAGTAAATTCACGTTAAAATACGCTCAAAAGTCAAAAACTTTTGGTAAAAATTTTATAAAGCGTTGTTGGAACTGCTGTACCCAATTGTAAGCATATTTTGGTTATTTCGGCAAGTACCCCTTTCTATTAGCTTCAGCGAGTTAATCGGTTAACACTGTGAAGTAAAACAATGATTCTCCTATTGTAGTATCGTTAGAATACGCGATACAATAATACGAGTGAACTTTATCAAATTTCCAGAATCTTCGATTCATACTTTCTAGATATCGATGTTTTTGTTTTATATGGATATATAACAGCAATACAATTTTCACCTAAACTATACTCCATTCACGTTAAGAATGCAGACCTAGAATAGATAGGCCTTAAAATACGGGCTTGCCATTGGCCAACTGGCGAGGCATATTCACTCAGGAGCAATGGATACAATTTCTTCATATGAAATTTCTGTCAGTTGATGCCAATTGTCAAATCTACTTATCATTTTGGTGTCGTTGTTTCCTGCAGTTTTCCATTGTATTTTATAATTGAATGGCTTATTTCAAAAGCGATTGTAGCTGGTGAAACTTTATTGAAGCATGAACTACTTGAGATAACCAAAAAATATGTGGCTGATAATCGTACAACATATCTTATTGCCCAGATGACATCGGAAAGTGACAGTTCTACGTTTGCCCCCACACCTTTGTGAAACTCTATTGAACTTATACCGGCAGAAGTTATTTTAAGGTTAGCCATTTGGCATTTATGTTCTCTTCGATTAATCCCAAATGCAATCTCATTTACTTTCTAACATGATTAAGTAAGCTCCAATTATTTCGGTAAATGAAACAACCGAAGGATACATTTATATTGCAATTGATGTTATTTTTACTTTATTATTGCGGTATTATTTTACCGGGTCATATAACCATAATGTTTTGCACATAAAATATGAAAAACTGCTATTTACTATACAAGATTTTGATAACCAAACTTTGACGTTTATCATGTCATTTGACAGTTCCATCGGTTAAACTTCACCAGTGTAATACAGCCGCCGATCGTAGCGCTATCTACTGCATTCTTAACGTGTATGGAGTATAGAATCAAAATTTCTTTGTATTAGTAGCTATTACATGCTTTTCGTTGTTTGTTAGATTAGTTGTATACTAACAATTTTGACTTTATAGATTAGTTACTACTACGTATACATATATCGCATTTAAAATATAAAATTAATATTTATTGTGATCATAAAACCAGTTATGCTATAAATACACGTTATTTGTAGGTAAATAACACCATTAGCTATAAAAGAGATACTTACAACGTTTACAAAAATAGCATCATGTGAAGGATTCTAAAAAGGTTGAAATTCCCAACTGTTTTTATAAAAGATACAGCATATATAGACAGATAGTTAGTGTTAGAGTTGTGTTACAAGTTAGATAGCATATTTGAATAATTTATTCTGACTTATGTGACACCATCTAAAATTCCATCACATACGTATAACGCACGTTTGTGCATAAAAATGTGCACACACATTTACATGACTCACTAAACCGGTAAAGAGTTATTACCGAAATCTTCTTAGAAAATGATTTACCCGGATAAATAGGTACAACAAGAATAAATAAATGGTTAGCCAATTATTTTTTGGAATACCTAGAACGAATATTTCCAGAAAATCTTTGCCTAACAATCAGAATAATGTAAAGGAATTTGCTCAAATGTTTCTTTTAATTAATAAACGTGTTTTCTTGATTATTGCTGTGATGTTGCTAGAGACATAATAAAGTTGTTGGTATCTTACAAATCATTAAACGGATATATGCTATCAGGTTCATTAAAATGTCAATAACGTGACGAAAGCGTTGCTTGTACTATCTATAAGAAATATACATTGAATTATCAACCAGTTTTGATCAAACCCATCTGTATTGGTAAGATTGCAGTAATTCTTCATTACCTATGATAATTACATAAATTCCGTTACTCCTTCATTTAGCAGATGACTACTAACAAGCACCATATAAAGTCATTTTAAAATACTTTGCTTTTATTACGCATTTTCTGCTATTATTGATTTCTGTAAGTAAAATTTTATCCGCAAAAAAGTTATTAGCCACACATAAAGTGTGGTAAAGAAACAAGTGTAACTTGAAGCGGTTAATTACTCATTAAACAAATATCATTCAATAAATGCATACCGGTCCTACTTAAAATAGTAACACAGTATGCAGAAACATAACCTTTTATGTTACCGGCACATTCTCAAGTGTTCTCTAACACCTAAAGCCTTGAAGACATTCAAGCACTGATATCACATTATATAGAGAGCATTCTAAAATTGCATGTTATAATCAAATTAAATCATATACAGAATAAGCAACAAGTTGAATATTTCTTTGGAAACGTGTTTACAGAGCTTATTTGTAAATAATTTAACAATAGCTATTATGTAAAGCTTAAGATATTTTCAATTTTTATAATCTTTTCCATACACTTCAGTAATATTCAAAACTAAGGACAATAATTCACACGAACTCAGTTTATTTAAAACAGGTAATACAACCGATTTCACATAATACTATGAATATGTTAACAACCATTAAAAAAGAATTGAAATTGTATTTTTTTCTTAAGAGAGTAATACTGAATACGAGTCTATTTATTAAAGAAATATAGAAAACCTTAAAAAAGTAGAAATATATCAAGATACCAATAAGTACAATTTAATACTTACAGTATATCTGAATCGCAGCTAACATTCTTATTAACAGTGAAAATGACACTATTCAGTTCGTAATTCTTTAGCTATTGTTGTTGCTTTGAAACTACTTCATAAACTTTGGAATTTTAAAATTCCTGCCAATATCTGTTTAGCTTTGTAGGGCCTTTACTTGTTTTATGTCTTGTACGTTATTTTTTTTAATATTTAATTGTTGCTTTGTAACTCATAATTTTTGTCAATTCCTCTGTGACTGTAACCCTACTGATGCTATTATTTTATTACTATCTAACAGTGATATTTAAATTACTTTGGCGACTTTTCTGGTAAAATGTAATCTACTTCAAATACTTCGGAGTAAATTCCACCCTCAAACTTAATTTTGCTTTTATAATTTCGATATAGCAAAATGCATTAAAACGGTCCTATGCAATTAAGTGTACCAACTGTTCAGTAGTTTGAAGCTTGCGAGCTTTGGATCACTAATAACAGTAAATTACGAATTAATTTTCGAAATAGAGCCTTGGCTAAATGTAAAAGAACGCGAACAAGTCCTTCAAGGATCTATTCTAGGTACAATCCTTGTTGCTATATATACATCAAGTCTTTATAATAATTTAAAGAACCGTAAATTTTATTTATACGCAGTTGATACACAACTTCTTTAGTCATTTCCTCCCGATAAACCTAACGAAGCCATGAAAAATATGCAATATGCGTGAATTTCTTAGCAAAACGTAGTCAGTCTCGCTTATTACTAAATCCTTTTAAATTAACCTTAATAGTATTTGACAAAGCATATTTTAGAGTTATGGACACAAATGTTCATATTATTATTGATAATACTCTAGTGTCTGTGATCTGGTATGTTAGGAACCTTGGATTGCACATTGTTACAGATTTAAATGTTAAATCACAAATGTCTCAACTGTTACGAAGATCTTGAAGTATATCGGAAGCCTTATTGACATTTAGACAGATATATTAAACAAAAAGTCTGCTCATCTCTAATACTTTCCACTTTTAATTATTATGATCATGTTTGCCGCCTATGTTTATTTACTATGCACATCGAAGATTCCTAACTTATCATAAAGTAAGACTATACCATACGCATGCTTACTTATACTACAAAAATTGGATATCGTGTTGATACCCATAATGTTAATATTGGACAAGGTACCACTAGTACTCCACAGTAGATTCATTCCATCTCACCTGACTAAACTTGCATCAACTTGCTTATTTATATACGTGGATTCCTTACGAAACGTAAAATTTTAATTTGGATTTAAAAATGTAAATTTTTTTACGTAATTGAGGGTAGGCGCCTAGCTAGATTATTTTGTGCTTGGCATATAATATATTTAAAGATATAGTAACACTACTAAACCATGTTAAAATATTCTTACGTAAATTAAGACTTAGATAAAAACTTGCTTACTCCTTGCACACTGTACATTTATGAAAACCCATAGATTCTCTGTGGCGTTCAGTTCAATCCGTTTCCAGTCAGTAGCGACTACCATGTAATATGTTCATGTTATATAGTTAACGATTGGATTAGTTAGTGTAGCCTTTATACAAAAAAAACTTTGTAAAATTATATAAATATTTTTCTAGAATAGAATTTGTTTGATAGATAGAGTTGTCCACCAAATTGGATGACACTCTGTATAATGTACAACGTTCAAGAGCAGTCGGAAGAAACGTCCAATTTTCTCAGTACAAGGGCGACCTGAAATGTTTCCGGAATCGGCAAGAAAAATACGTATTGATGTGGTTTTTTATTTTTATTTTTTGATGTAGTCTCCTCGAGGATCAATACACTTTTTCAAACGGTGCTCCAGTTTCTTCAAACCGCCAGAAAAGTATGATGTTTCGAGGTCTGCAAAACAGCAATGTGTAACTGCGATGACTCCCTCATTGGAGGCAAATCTCTTTCCTCCGAGCGGTCTTCTCAGGTTTGAGAATAAGTAAAAGTATTTGTGGCTTAGGTCCGGTGAATATGGAGGATGATTATTTCGTAGCGCAACTCATTCAATTTGGACACGACGAAATGGAATGAGTGAGCTGGTGCATTGTCGTTGTGGAAA
Organism: Trypoxylus dichotomus; assembly: GCA_023509865.1. Lineage (NCBI taxonomy): Eukaryota > Metazoa > Arthropoda > Insecta > Coleoptera > Scarabaeidae > Trypoxylus > Trypoxylus dichotomus. The sequence goes on from CM042078.1 coordinate 49,993,925, forward strand.
AGCACTTTTTCTGCTGCAAACGAGGCCGTTTGCAGATAAGAAATGCCGATGTGCCTTAGCTAATTGGACCGAAGATATGATAGAAGTTCTAAGTTTGTTAAAATGAGATAAACTTCAACGTAATGTGGAAAATATATCTAGTATTCCACGACGGATACAAAACCATACGAAATCAGCAGATCCCAGTTGAAAATTGGGAGCAACACCTACCTACACTCAGTAAAAAAATATGCTTAAAAGAATAATTTCTCTTGCCCAAAAATCCTTTCTATCAGTCTACATGATATTGAGAAAAAGCTTTTAAAGAAAATACTTCATATAATATTCAAGAGAAACACATTTAATTCATTTTAATTTGCAGTATAGCATTATGTTCCTAAAAATAACGTATAGCGATCAATTTTATTGCATTAATTTAATATCACATATGTGTACATATATAGAACACGGTGCGATTACTACTAAAAGCATTGTCCAGTTCACTGAACTCCCGGATTGACATTTTCGTAATTGTTTCTAGTGCCATATCGAACGCAGTCATTCGGATATAGTAAAGTAGAAATTAGTGCGACATAAATTTAAATCTATAGCTTATTACATCACAAACTAGTAACACTATATAACGCGTTGAATTAATTATTATTTAAAACGATACAAAAGCAACCGTTTCATACGCTTTCTAAGACAATGAGCAGTAAAGCTCCGCGTGTCTGATTATGATTTACAGTTAGAACTCGAAAGTACGTGTTTACAAACACTACTGAGCGCATATTTTGGAAGAGCACTAACTGTTCCTACGTTTAAAATCGTCACGGACGAACTGTTACTTATGACTGGATAATTTCATGCATTTTATTAACATATTATATGTTAGGTTCCATAAGCTTAACCATCATGTGTTTCCTAATATAACCAAAGCCCTTAAAGATATTTGCAAATACAAATATTAACAGGCCAATAATTATATTTATTACTATTATTATATTTATTATTTCGTTACTGATTAATCTACAGTAACTAATCTCGCTACAATTATTCAATACGTATCTGACAGTTGATGCTGGTAAACAGGTAGATGCATATACCAACCTCACAAAGGCCTTTGATCGGATTGATCACATCCTGCTTACTATTAAATTGGACAATATTGGATTTTCGTCTTCCTTTTTACCTTTGTTACATTAGTAGCTTCTTGCGAGAAAACAATTTGTGACACACATAGGATTTGAATCTAATTACTTCACGCCAACCTCTGAAGTTCTTGGAGGGAGTAACTTAGGTCCACTTTTATTCTTGATATTTATAAACCATTTGTGTTATCAATTGAGCTGTCACAAGTTGCTATACGCAGAACTATCAACAATTTTCAGGATTGTAACCATTTGCATAGCCAACTTAATATATTCTACCTTTGGTGTATCTACAATAAGTTGATGGTTAATGTGAATAAGCGCAAAGTTGTCACTTACTCTCGCAAGAAAATTCCAATTATCTACAATTATGACTTAGTTGGATCTCTTTTGCCTAGAGACAACTCTATGAGAGGGGACTTGGGTGTCATTTTTGATTCAACACTGACCGTTTGCTGAGCATATATTTAGTATTTGTTCATTGGCATGTAGTTGGGTTTCATCATACGTGTTACATGACCTTTTTCTTCTAGAACAGCCATTCTTCGTCTTTATTTTGCTATTGTTCGGTCTCGTCTGGAATATCCATCATTGGTCTGGTCAATTATATACACTTTATCTTTTAGAACAGATTCAGAAAAGGTATTTTAAGTTTGTAAACATTAAAAAATTTAATAGTTACCCGAACAATGTATTTAGTCACAATACTCTACTAGAAACATTTAATAGTGGTTCCTTAGAACTAAGTAGAAAATAAGCTGCCATCAGTGTCTCAATATCTACCATGTGTAGTGCTTTCAACTCCTTGGATATAGGCGAGGTGGATATATACACGTAGTGCCTACCATCACTTTTAGCAAACTATTAACCGCAGATACATTATGCCTAGCGGAATTCTTTTTTCTTTCTTCTCATATCTCTTATTTCTTTTTTTAACCTATGGTAAAAAGATTTTTGAGTTAATTAAAGCAATCCGGGTATGGCTGTGTATAGTCATAGTATGTTGTGGTTTTTATAAGTATATTGTAATTTGATCTAGCTTCTATTTGTTTGTTTGTTTTGTATTTACTTGCAGGTAACTAGTTACACATGTATACATTAATTATATTTATACAGCTGTGGCCATATGTATTCGCTACTCTCGTTTTGAACATGTTACACGAATATTATTGTATTTCTAAAAGCGGGGTCGATGACGGACTTAACTAGGTACCTGGTAATGAGGGTTTAATGGTTTATTGTAGGCCATTCTGAGTAAATTAGAAAATAGACGTAAAATAGTAATTTCTGAATATTTCTTTAGTCTTTCTTAAAAGTTATAAGAGTAAGGTTGAGTTAGTTAGAGTGAAGGTGTTGTGTCTGTGATTTTGTCTGTGTAATACGGTAGTATACAGTAAAAAGTAATGCTGAAAACACGCGAATTGACGGAGGTAGAGCGAGGACAAATTGTGGTGTTAGAAAAGCAAGGGTTGTCGGTGTCTGCTATTGCCCGACAAGTGAAATGTGCGCGATCGACAGTTAGAATGACGATAAAACGATACAAAGGGAGTGGATCTTTGACAAACAAACCGAAAACTGGTCGAAAAAGGAATACAACTAGCAGAGATGAGCGAGTCTTAGAGCAGATGTCTTTGCGAGACCGGAAAAAAGGGTCTAAACAGCTTTCCAGTGAGCTTTTCCGGCTACATAATGTTGCTATTTTTCGTCGCACGGTTAGAAGACGCCTTTGTGATTTAAATTTAGGTGGATACAAAGCTCGACATAAACCACGGTTGTCTCCGCAGCAAAAGAAAAAGAGACTGCTGTGGGCTAAAAGTCACCGCGACTGGACCATTGACAATTGGGCCAATGTTATGTGGACGGATGAGTCAAATATTGAGGTAAGTAATACATAATTATTGTATTTGCGGTATTCTGTATTCAATTCCTGGTATCTACAGTGTTTTTATTCTTTTTAATGGGTTCCAAAATGTAACAGTATTCATGTTTTTGTTGGTAGCTTTGTGGTAAACCTGGGCCTCAATACGTGCGACGCAGGCGAGGAGAGGCCTTCCATCCAGACTGTATCATCCCGACTGTCAAGTTTGGGAGTGGTAGCATAATGGTTTGGGATTCCATGAGTGCAACAGGCGTCGGAGAACTGTTCGTCTGCGAGGGCCGAATGAACAGTCGGACGTACATCGACATGTTGGAAGAAGTTCTGGAACCGTGTGCGTTAAAATTATTCGATAATGATGAGCCAGAGTATTACTTCCAACAAGATAATGCACCGGGCCATAAATCTCGCGAAGTAATGCGCTGGTTCGAGGAAAATAACGTGCGGGTCCTGGAATGGCTGGCACAATCCCCGGACTTATCGCCAATTGAGAATTTATGGTACATTTTAAAGCGAAATGTAGCTAAATACTCATCTACCACAAAGCAATGCTTAAAAACAAAAACATTCGAAGAGTGGAATAAAATCACCCCCGAACAGTGCTACAACTTAGTGAGCAGTATGCCCCGACGAATTCGGTGATAAAAGCCCAGGGAGGAGCTACCAAATATTAAGCAATATCTGTATACACTCACAATGAAACATTTTCATCGATCAATTTTCTTTTATTTCTTATATATTCGTCGGAATAAAAAACAAAAAAGGGTGGCGAATACATATGGCCACAGCTGTATATGTCTTGTAATTGAATATTTATTTTATCTACTGGGCAATGAAGTATTATTATATTTGTGTAAACGAGACGTAAAACTATAATAATAACAGTAATACCACTTTATTGACTACATAATATATTACAAAAAGAACACATGGAGTTACAGATTACAAAATTACAAATAGTTAATAGGTGTACATCATTTTCACTACGTTACAAACATCGATACTCGATGAGAGAAATCGCTAATTTTCTTGCAATATCGTTAAAACAAACACAATATATGGATTAGTCTAGATTTGACATAACCTTGACAAATTTTGTGTAGTATAGATATTTCATCAAAAACAATTCTCTATTTAATATATCATTCAGCTTTTGCTGTTTCTCTTTAATCTGCACACGCATTTACTTTCGTTGTACGTAATAATTTTAGCTATTATTAAATCAACTATTCAATCAATTATACTGATGCATTACAAATGAAAGTAGTTTTTCTGGCTCAAACACCGAAATTAAGCATGTACTTAAAAGATGGAAAGCAATTTAGGAAACGGAAATTCCTAAATTGCTTAATTATCTTAAGGGAAAAGCTTTTACTAATGTATCACATTGTTCTTTATACATTAACGCTAGTTTTTACAAAATTAATACAACTTCTGTTATTGCATTAACTGTAAACCTCGTGTATGAAAACAACTGCATAATTTAATTCTGACTTCAATTATACGTTCAGGAATACACCAGACGGTAGAAAGCGGAATTCGTTTACACCTTTCTTTTGAAAGACGATATGTTGCATTCCACAAAAATGTAATTACAATGAAACCTTTTAACTAAACCACCTTCGAATAGAATTTCTGTTACACTATCTGTTAAATTAAATATGACAAAATAGGTGTGTCGAAATAGGCATTTCTAGTATTAGATATAAACAAGAGGAGCTTTTTGCAATAGAATTTAATTTACTTTTTATTTTTGAAAGGAAAGATTTTCAATTGAAAAAACAATAAGTATGACATTGTTGTGTTATACTACAAAGAAGCTAATTAGAATGCACATTAATACAATTTAAAAATTTGAAGTATATAAGAAACTTCTACACGCAAAGAAGAATTTACTTGAAACAAATCAAGTATTTGCCTATGAACAACAGATATTTACTTTAGTGAAGTAACAAAACTTCCTGTATTTATACTAAATAAAAGATTTAATTTCTTGGGTGTTTAACTTCATCAATTAGTTAAGTTTCGTAATTTTAGAATATAATTAGTTGATCCAAATAGTTCTTTTAAGATTATTTTCTAAAGTGATATATATTTGATTGAACAAGAAACCTTTTCTTCGACAGGAGTGATCAGAAAAAGTGTTATATTGCCTATTTCAGAAAAAGTATATATATTTGATAAACAGTTACACTAGAAATTTCTGAAATGTGATATATTACTACTACACTAAGTAAACTTCTTAGTAATAATTAATCTTATTTCGAGACAATGGCACAATTGCCGTAACAGTTGACATAAATTTATGTTACTTATAAAATAACTATTTGGACAAATCCATTATCTCTTAAAGCTCAAATATCCAAAAGTACTCGCTTAATACAATAATTTCTCTTATACGCTATGCATAAAAACTTAATAACTTAACAACATACAGTATATGTACGAGGGGAGGCCAAGAAGTTCGTTGAATGAAGGGGATGGAGCAGGGATAGGGGCACTCGCTAGGTGTCATTCTGATTGGCGACTCATCATTAGTATATAAGTTAAGTTGCAGCCCTATAGCGTCAGTCGTTTACGAATATTTGCCTGCTAAACAAGTCAATCCGGAAGAAAACTGAAACTATGGAGGAAATTGAACACCGTGCTGTGATAAAGTTCCTTACAAAGCAAGGAACGAATGCTCAAACCATATTGAATGAAATGGAAACCGTTTATGAGGAACAGTGCCCTAGTAAAGCAATGATTTATAAGTCGCATGGTCTTTTTAAACATGGTCGGGAGTCGATTGAAGACGACCCCCGCTCAGGACGGCCAGTTGAGGCCACCACATCAGACATCGTCGAAAAAGTGCAAACATTTCTACTGCAAGATGCCCGTTTGAAGAAAAAACATTATCCTTATTAGTTGCAGAATCAAATACCATCATTTTGCGTATCCTACATGACCACCTGGGTATGACAAAAGTCAGTGCTAGATGGATACCGAGAATGCTCACGCTGCTGCAGAAACAGCAGCGCATCTGTGCGTCCAAACAATTTTTGGAGCTGTGTGGAGACAAACCTGCACAGATTTTGGAGCGTATTGTTACCGGAGATGAAACATGGGTTCATCACTTTGAGCCTGAGTTCAAACAGGAGTCCATGCAATGGCATAAAAAGGGGACACCACCGCCAAAGAAATTCAAAGTGTCAGAATCGGCTGGAAAGTTGATGGCTACTTTTTTTTTGGGATTGTGAGGGGACATTATTGATTGATTGATTACAAAGAAAAAGGTAGGAGCATAACCGGAGAATATTACGCAGCGATATTAGAAAAATTAAAGGGGGCCATCAAGGAAAAACGTCGAGGAAAATTGACCAAGGGTGTGTTGCTCTTGCAAGACAATGCGCCGGTTCACAAGAGCAAAGTCGAAATGGCTGCTCTGCACAAGCATGGCTTTCAATCAATAGTCCATCCACCCTACAATCGAGACCTGTCACCTACTGATTTTTATTTGTTCCCCAATGTAAACGAAGACTTATGTGGAAGAAAGTTTTCCGACGACAATAAGGTAAAGGAGGCAATTTTGGCCCATTTTGAGGCGAAAGATAAAAAATATTTTTATCATGGTTAAGAAAAATTAATTCATACATCTATTAAATGTATTGTGCTTAAGGGTGATTGTAGTGAAAAAGGAAAATAGATTTATTGTTTTATGTTATTTAAAACCTTTTCATTTCACGAACTTCTGGACCTTCCCTCGTACGTATAATGTATAATACCATAAATTCAATTTCCTCAGGGTTTTCATGGCTTTACTCGATTCTTTCTTCACTACGTATAGTATGAACTCATATTGAGTTTATAAGCATTGCTTTATTACCACATTAACCGATTGCAGGTTGATGTATTTAAATATAGGTAAAGTTAATCAAGAGCCATTTGCGCAACTTATTTATAAAAATATACATACGCTGTTAGCACAAGTATGGAATACATTAAATATATAAGTAAACATTATATTTTTTTTAGTTCCAAAACAGATCGCTTTTCATTCGAATGTAATTACATCATTGGTACTTTTTTAAAATAGCAATCCTAAATTCTATTTGATATTATAATGCAGCGTTTAGTTACCCGAATATGTTGCAAATTAAGCTGCCTAGGGAAATTGTTAACAAAAATAACATTAAATCCCGAACATTATAATTTCTACTCTCACTGTAAATGATAGATTGTAATGACATAATAAAACAACATCTCAGTAAATACTCAAAATATCTGCTACCAAACGGCTTCCATTTGTATACTGCACTTTAACGTATCCATAAAAAGAAATTTTAGGGGCCATATCAGCAGATTTGACAGGCTATTTTACTGCACTTCAATCAGTGTAGTGATTAGTAAAAAATATATAGCGCATAATGAGGTGGAACTCTATTTTGTTAGAACCATAGCGTATCATTTGGAATACCTAAATTATCAAATTTTGAAGAAACAACGTGGGTACAAAGTTACTCTCTAAAAATTGAAGTTAAAGGTCCCTGTCAATGTGTTATCAAAAAAGAATTAAGTTTTTTCGTATACAGAGCTTTATTTCATCGAAATCGACATGGACTTTGTAAAGTCTAAAATCTACAATCCCAGTGCACATGTCCGCCAGTACAATTACATAAATCACTTTACTCCTTGACACAGCAACGCTACGCTGCGTATAGAAAAGATTCTTATTTTGCTTCATTAGTATATCAGCAATAGCCACAAGAACATTTTACCACCCACCGAAAGAATGAATCAATAATACATACAACTACTATGTGATAATTTTCTAGCAAGCCATGAAATTATTTCTTCAAAATATCTTGTTGGTAGTAAGTAGTGGATTGAAACGTCAAAATCTAATCTGACAACCGCACGTCAACGGTGTAACATAAATTGAACCACCTACACTTGTCACTGACACACACGCTATCACTAACGCCACACAGTAAGTCAATTTATATGTTTTTAAAGTTATTCTAGCAACTTGAGTTTAAAGAAAAAAAATTTACATGGCTTGCTAGAAGATAAATTTAATCCATGATATGGTATTACTGGGATGAAGAGCAATTATATATTTCCTTCTGATGGATTTTCTCTTGAAATTAGCATTAAGAAAATAATTGACGTGTGCAATATAGATGAAAATAAATCTCTTGATATCCAAATGACTAGCTACTTTTCCACGGTAAAACTTTAATTTTCAATAATGGCTTAATGCATTCCATAGTCATTGTTTTATTGTATGTGTTGATGTGTAACCATGTATCCATTACTTTACCGTTCTAATACGCCATCTACAAGAATCTGTTTATACCTTCTTCAATTTTATTTACTCTAATCCGCAGAGATACCAATTCAAATATATCTCTACCTCTACGTCGATTATTTAAATGCTTAGTTTACCACACCCATGTCAACGTCCAGTTTGATATATTGCTCTAAATTCATAATACTACGTAACGTATTTTGTGTAATTTGGGCAATATGTTTAAAGTAATTTAATTTCTCGCTAATACCTGACGCTTTTCTGTATTAATAACAAATTGCTTTCTCTTTGCTCCTTTTTAAATAACAATTTAAGTTATTGTCTATATTTAGTTGATATATTTAAACATCCAGATCTAATAGCTTAAAAATTTAATAAAATATAATCAAATGCAAACCATCACCTTCATTCAATGATCGATAATGACAGCAATAGAAACTAAATTCGAATGTTTTGACAATGGTGCGCAATACACTACATTGAAATGAAATTGCAGACAAACGTAACAGATCCGTAACTACTTCCCTCCTCCGTTGTCGCCACGAATATTTTAGTCTTATAGGGCTTGATTATAATATATGTACATATGTATGTACATGCGTTGCAATAGCGGGACAATAAATATTACGGAACGCGTTTTTAAAAGTAGGTTGCGCGTCCACATGACCAACGCCAAGTTATTTAATTTTACAGGACACCCGTTAATTCAATTTTAAACTGTTATTTGTCCATGACTAACTGCGAATATATCGCATAGGTAATGCAACTGAATACTTAATTAGTGTATGTAAAGGTTATGGCAGGAATAATATGCATAGACAATAAAAAGTAACAAATTGGAGTTGCGTTTGAATATTAGATTTTAGGATATGATGTATTGAATGTCTTTATTCCTAAAGTAACTATCACAAAAAATGTAGCTAAAGATATCTAGAATATCATATCATGGAAAACCTTGAGAACACCAAAGAAAAATATAAGGGAAATGAAATATACAAATCCAATAAGAATGGATAGCTGGAAGAGGTGCTATGAATCTTATTAATTAAAGATAGAAATAATTTTAGGGTAGTAGAGTACACAAATGAACCAATCAACCAAATCGTAAGAAAAGTAACAGTGAAGGAGGATATAGAAGCAATGAAAACTATGAAAGATAGCAAAGCGGCGAGTCCGGGGGGTATGCCCATGTAATTTTTTAGGAATTCCCCAATCGTAACTTTAGAAGCAATTGCCAGGTTGTTTACGTCGTGTTTCCAGGGTAGTGAAGTCCCGGAAAAATGGAAAATCGTATATGTAAGTTCTATACCCAAGAAAGGCAGCAAAATGAAATGCGAAACCTATAGGGGAATTAGTGTTACGTCTTCTATATGCAGACTGTATGGATGAATAGTAAAATCGAGAATAGAGAAATTAGTAAAAGACTCAGAGAAACCGAGTGGTTTCAGACCTGGAAGATCTTATATTGATAATATTTTCTGTCTAAAAGAACTAAGTGAAAAAAGTGTAGCACACGAACTACATTTATAGACTTAAAAAGGCCTATGACCGTGCTTCTGTAAATCATCTATGGCAGGCAATGAAGGACAACGGAGTAGAAATAAATTGTGTAAATGCGATTAAACAACTATATAAAAATAACTAAAGCAGAGTCAAAGTCGGGAACAACTAGTCGGATGAATTCGTTGTAAATAAAGGATTGCGACAGGGATGCTACATATCACCAACGTTATTTAAAATATATGTGAGAACGGTATTGAGGGATTGGAGAAAGAAATGTACGCCAATGGGGGTGCTTGTCGATGAATCGCATATGTATAGTTTGGAGTTCGCTGGCGAATAGGTTATATTAGCCGATGACAGAGATGACATTGATTACATGTTCAGGAAACTGAAGGTAGAATATGCGAGATGGGGTTTGCACATCAATATGGATAAGGCACAGTACATGGTCGTCGGTTCACACGGAAAACAATTAGTGGTAGAGAATGAAGTGTTAAAATGCGTATAAATAACTAGGAGTTACATTAACTTCCGATGATAGAGACGAAATAAACATGCAACATAAAATAGTAAAGGGAAAAACTATAGATAACTACACCGGATGGTGTGGAATGATAATATTTCGAAGAAAACAAAAACCCGGATGTTCCACTCTTTTGTAGAAAGCTGTTACTTATAGAAGTGGAGCGTGGGTGCTGAATAAGAAGATGGACAACAAATTAATGTCAACGGAGATGATGCACTGAAGACGCTGCCACAAGGAAACATTTTTATAACATGAAAGAAATGAAAGAATAAGAGAAATAATGCAACACATCATTAATACATGAAATGGAACGGAAACAACTACAAAAGATTTGGAAATGGAAGCCTGTTAATAGAAAGAAAAAAAGGAAGACCAAGTAGGAGACGGGGAAAGGAATTTTGGGGATAGAGCCTCTTGGAGATTGGAACACGGTAAATGCCAAAATTAGCTATCTACAAACTGCCAATAATAATATCCAGAATAAAATGATTTATTGTACCACAATTTTCAAAACAATCGTTTATAGCGCACCTGCTAGAAAACTCATACTCAATCTCAAACACGACTTGGTCTTTATCCGATAGTGGTGACATGCTACCAAAGCAAGGCGATACTATTAGAAGTACACACCTTAACAAGTTTATTTCGTATTGCTCTTAATCAACATTTTGGATTTAATTTTTTTTTAACTGTTCTTATTGGGATAGCTGCGTTACCGCGGGTCAATTCTTAATAACTAAGGACAGTCGCAAATCAGCTTTCGTGGTAATAGCCAATGTATTTATGACCTCAGGAACATAAACTACATCTTTAAACACTTACTTCAATCTTGCTTCTTCTATTCGACGAATGTGTACCAAAAAAATAGTAACCCCTAGTCAATGACCAACAAGGTTGTCGCATTCTACGAAGAGAGTCATACGGGAGGAAAACGACATGCATAGAAATGTAAAATCTATTCTAACAATTTAAATTGATTGTGTTTTAGAACAAGGTCGCGCTCAAATATTTAATTAAAGAAAATATTCACAGATATATTACATCTACCATAACTAATTACCCCGATAAGTTGTGGTTTTATCTCAAGTCTTATCATGGTTGTTTTGTCGCTCCTCAAAATATGCGGCTAGGTATCGAGGCCACTTGTGATGAGCAATCTATTTAATAATTTTTTACTTCTCTTCTGTTTTTGCAGAGATAAAGATTAAGAACAATGTACTCCCCACTCCTAACTCTTGAATTGTCATAACTTTCCGGTTGATTCATTCAAAATTAAGTATGCTGGTTGTATGTACGGAAGAGTGCTGCTTTCCTTGTTATAACTTGTGCTGCTACTTTTTAAATTATTTAGTAATTCCTTAAGTACAGACTATTTTCCAGTGCTTTAGACTCACGATTATATTATAATCGTTTTTAAAAATGATTATTGAAACTAATTGTCCTATTTCTACTTTAAACACTTCTGCTAAAACGCTGGAATATAGTGTTTATTATATTCTTTTTGATGAGTTTAGTAAATTTGTCGTCTTAGAACAAAATAATCATTATCCAGATAGATCTGATAACCAAACGAATCTCTTCACATTTACGCATTATGTGTTGGACCGCCTCCATAATATAAATAATAAAGTATAAGTAGATGCTATTTAGACTGACTATAGTAAGACGTTTAATAGAACGTACCACCAAATTCATATTAATACATTGTGATAGTTGGGGTTGCGTGGAGATATTCTTCGGTGGTTACAGTCGTATATGCATATCTAGTAGATCACAATTTGTTAAATTGACGCATTCTAGAACTGTTGCCATTACATTTAGTATCCCACTGGTATCTCATTTGGGATTACTGCTTTTCAATTTTTATATCCATGACGTGTAGTAGCTTTATTCATTTTCGTTTTCAATATACTGAAGATCTCAAAATTTGTAAAGCAATTTTTGTCTTTAAGACGTAGTGTTTTGATAGTTTGTGCTGTGAAGTGAACTAGCTTTTCTTATTATATACAATTCACAAGTAACAAAATTAAAATTCAATTTTCAATTAATTTAAGAGGCAAGGCATTGGACGCTATTCTTAAGATTAGAAACTTGGGTATGGTGCTGGATACTAAACTATGGTAGGTATAACGGACGCATTGAATACACTCTTAATAAATATACTAGAATGCTAGGTTTTATTACGAAGATATTCAAAAACTTCTTACCATTGCTTATTTTAAATAATATGTACTATACCTACATAAATTCGACTATGTATTGCCCTATTGCTCAGTGGTGTCAAAAGTAGTCCGTCTATATTAACACTAAAAATTTGTTACATTTCTGTGGTTTAGATAGGCCATCCTTATGATAACTATTATAATTCCTAAATATTTCAATACTTTACCCTTAACCAAGCGTAGAATATTTTTGATTTATATTTGATTTTTGATTTAATATTTGTGTGAGTTGGTCAATAATAATTGTTCAGATCTTCTTTCTATGATCTCTTTTCGGATCATCTTACGTTACACCTATAATGGCGTTTGTTTATTTTGTCGTGGTGTTACACCAATTCTTTTCTTTAACATGATTTTTTAGACATATATTTTTTTATAGTTTAAGAACTTTCGAAACAACAATTTCACAGGTCTTATTTAGTCAGCTTAAATTAAAACCTGTAATGTATTATCCTTATGTTTATCCTTATAACATTGCTTTGGCCTCTGCTTCTATGCCATGAATAGACTCTTCCAACATTTTTGCATAGCTGTACGTATGTATGTGTTTCTGTATCGCCGCAAAAGTCAGTTGCACTTTATTAAACTTATGCAAACCATTCGTAAAAAGTTGATAACGAACATATTTCCACTTAAAAGCTAGACATCTGTCCTGTAGCTCATTTTTATTGACTTATTTGTGCAAAATATAAAACATTCACTTTTTGGAAATACCATTACTCTTATTTCAAACGCAATAATCCAAAACAATGTCGTATTTTGATTGTCCACTGCAAGGATCATCTTTAAAGCTGTTTAAATAAATCCCTTTACATTCAGATAGCTGTTTACGAAGAAAGAGACCAATGTACTTTTCAAATCATTATTAATTTTAGTAAATAACGGTCCTTTCTTTCAAGAGATATTTGATAACTAGCACAATGCCCGATATTACTCTTTTTAAATGCACTCATCACATTCATGTCCAAAAATTACTATTGCACCAGGCCAAAGTCACCAAACTTTGTAGGTTAAGGTAGTGAGCAATAGCTATAGAAACAAGACATGTGACGATCCTCTACGTGTGATCGCGTAAAGTTTCTATTTTACCCTCGTATATAATACGCAAATTCCATTCTAAAAGTTATTAATATTCGTGAAAAGCTATTAATGTAAGCCTTATTTGCCTTAAAAGAAGCTGCTTGAAAATTATTCGCCCACTGCGAGCTGTAGGGCGCACTGGCAAACTCATTTGCATATTTATTCGCCGTATGCTACCCAAGCTAAGTAGTCTAAATGCTTGTAAAGAAATTTAATGAATATTTATTACTGGTGTTTATGAAATTTCTGGGCTGAATTTAAAAAAGCATTAGGAAAAAAATTAGTCGAATAAAATTTTGATATGGAAAGGTAAATACTTATTACTGTCTAAAGAGTCATAGATGTTATAGTATACAGTCGTAAATGGAAAATAATAAAACCATACAAAATGTGAAAGTCCTACTATCAGTTTTTCTGTAGTACCTTGGAGTCGTTTTAATGATGGCACTGTTCGTTGCATATACACAAAATTTGCAAATCAGTATTAACAAAAATGTCATCTGACTGATTCGAAAGCTCTTACGGTAATCTACTCAATTTATATTTTATTTCAAATTCCGCTTATCAACAAATGTCTAAAGCAGGAACCTTGCTTCTAAGCTTAATCACTGTCATACCAAACACGTTCGATAAATTATCTGCCTAACAAATAAGTTAAAAAGATGAAAGAATTTTTTTATATTAAAAATACATTTACTTAGGCTATTGACGAGTGTAAAACATATCCCAAAAATCTGTATTTGTTTGATTTCTACTCAAAACCTATAACTATGCTATTATACAAATTTGTAAGCGTAAACTGAAGTGTGATTTCTGAATATATATATATATATATATATATAATAATATTCCCGAGCTTCCTGGACGCGTGTGCTGTTGGTCCCAGAAGGGACCATTTCGACTAGGTCGCCGTTTCGACGAGATGTCACTCATCTTCCCCTGGAAACTCTCGTTCGGCTAGCAATCGGAGATGAACTCAAACGTCAACCTAGCCGAAATGGTCTCTTTCGGGACCAATAACATACGTCATTCACATGTGCAGCTACTCTATACACAGTTGGTGCGCGCTCTCTCTAGTTTAGCAGTCTATAAGCTGCTCGGGAGAGGGTTGGGAAACTCTACCCGTTTTTGTCGCTGTATTTTTGAACGGTAGATCTTGTTGCACTAGACAGCACCAAGAAATGCTCATTTAGACTGTATGTTTATTCATGGTGATATTACCCTCAAGGCAATTGCAGAGTGAGGTAGAGAAACATGCTCGAAACGCGCTGATGACGCCGGGTAGCCAAAATCCTGTGAATGATCCTTATTAACACTATAAACAGCTGTATTTACCAACATTATTATTCTGGATAAGTGTGCTGTTGTAAGCTATTCAAGATGTCATAGACTATACAATTTTCACTATGCTGTGAGTCAGGCTATTGTTCCTAGGCACTCGTCTGTGATGGACCTGGGCGTGCAGTTTGATGCAAATTTGTCGTTTGCAGACCACATATTATCCATACGAAATTCTGCGATGAAATCCTTAGGATTTCTCATACGATCCTGCAGATCATTCAATAATCCTGCCTCGCTAAAAGCATTATACTATTCGCTTGTCCGCACTGGGTTGGAGTATGCCTCAATAATTTGGTATCCTCACTATCTCCATCTGCAAGTACTACTTGAAAGAGTGCAAAAACGATTTTTGAAATACCTGTCCTTCAAAATTGATGGCACTTACCTTGGACGCGATGTTGATTATGCTGGTCTGCTGAGGAGACACGGCTTTGTATCGTTATCAGATCGAAGGAAGGAATTTAGCAGCCAATTTCTACTTAAACTAATTAATCACGCTATTGACGCTCCATCTCTTCTCTCCCAAATTAATTTTGTGGTACCTCAGTACCAGGTCCTTCCCTAATTTTAAGGTCCCGTCATGCAAAACTAATGTTCTGCTTAAAGCACCCTTTACGCATATGATTAGAAATGCCAATGAATTACTTCACGATCCTTTTTGTTGAAGAGTCTACATGGATTTATATTGTCGTCCTATTTTGCTCTTGCATTCTGGTGTCACCGAGCCATTATTATGTTTATGATTTCAGTTGTATCTTTTTCGACTAATTTTAATTTATTACTGCGCTGTATATTGTTACTACATATATATGCTAGGTTACATTATTTTTGCATTGTCCTGTAAATGGAATTATTTTCTATTGGGCAATAAAGATATTATTATTATTATTATTATTATTATTATGTTAAGATTTGACTCGGCAAAGTCGGGTATTTAAGCAAGTTTCTTATAAAGTTATTAAAGGATTAGCACTGGAATTTTCCATTTTATTGTATGTCATACATAATATTTGGTAATATTTGCAGCAGTAACAAATAATTTATTACATTTTTTCAAATCTACTACAGTCAATATACGTTTGCATTAAAACACAATTTTTTAATAAATATTTCTTAAAGAACTCCCATAAATTTACAGCAAAGACCTGTGGCACAATCAGTTACTTACTTTCTTCTCAAAGTTTTTCTTGTGCAATGGATCAACATTTTATATGGATTAATAAAGGAAGAAAACTAGATTGCTATTATTTCAAAAAATTTAAATTGATCTATCTCAGAAAGAAAAGAAATATGAACATTGCTGATGTTGGAGTCATTAATTGTCCTACAATTCAATTTCAATACACCAAATAATATCCGAAATTCTAGATCGGTCCCATATTTTGGTTACAACGTGTATATTAGGTAATAGTTTAATTAGTAAGTAGTGATTAGTTTATACCCTTTTTAGATATTTATTGTAAATGGCAAATTGTTACATATTAACTACTAATAGGGGTTGCGTACATATATGTATAATATAACAAAGGTGGTTTGCTGCATAAAGCAGCAAAAATAGAATTGAACGGTTAATTATACAAATCTAATTTTTGACCTTCAAACTCCTATTCCCGTGTCTATATAGCATTTATTTCGAACAGTACGGTAGCCATATATTACACACATGCACACTTAATTACGATATCACATGCAGGTATACGGTTCCAAAGCTGTACGGCATGAAGTCAATTAGAAAATTATACGAAACACTTTAGGAAAATTAACCCGCAAATCTTTGAGTGTTAATAACTTCCGTATGCCATAATATCGAAGCATTTGCGCAAATTAATGCGACCGAAATCAAATTACCATAAAGTTCTTGTTCTATCGCTTGCTAATGTATTCCACCTCAATCCTAACGGGACCAATCTGGCGTATAAGCTAACAATATAGCTGTCTAAAGACGTGTGCAGTGAAAGTGAACCTTGATTAAAAGATAGAATTGTCTGCAGTAGCAGCGGGCAATTTGCGGATTAATGAAAAACGAAGGCTTGTATCTATCTTATACCAACAGCTTATTAATAACGATTATTGCAGAACGAATACTTTCTTTCTCAGAGAAATAATTTCGACTCCTAAAAGTGAAACTAATTACTTTAAGAAGGAAATTGTTAACTTTAATTACTATCCGGTAGTCTAGTCAACAATTATTAATTCTCGTAGCGTTATATATTTTCGAATACAAAAATGTTGAAGGAAAAGTTATAAATTAGAGTTCTTCATTCACACAAGTATCTGGTTTTTAAATATAGACTGCCATCTATAATATTTTTATTTGTTTATGTAATCACAAGATTTAATTCCTTGGTTTCACGCGATATAATCAGCACAAGCAGTGACATTCAAAGATGCTATAATATTACTTTTAAAAAACACTGATAATATTGAACTAGATACATACCAATATATAGTACATCCGCTAATTATTTTTTTATAATTTTTCTTTTCGTTATCTACAAAAATATCTTGTCTGTATTTTTACAAAATGTAAAAATATACACAACCGGCCATACACATATATGGAGACGACTATGAAATTGATGTTTGCTTTGATTTAAATTGAAATATAGTGTTGGTATTTATAATAGATATTTGACATCCGAAAAAAGAATATTTAATAATGAAAGAGAATCTCGAGATTGAATTACATATTCTTAGCATTCTTCTAATTAGAGATTCTATATAACCGCCTATAGTTTTCAATCCATCCTATCTGGAGCTCGTGCGCTGCCAACTCGTCTTTTTCGAATCCTTCGATCTAAAATATCCCATACTAATTCTATTGGCAATAAATTTGGAGGTTGTGATGGCGAAATCATCAGTATCAACTTGCCTTCTTCCTCGAGCGACAAATAAGATATACATAAATGAGATAATAGTTTTGGAGCGCTATCTCCTTGGAAGATAAAGTTTTGCCTACGGCTGTACTACTAAAACAACCCCCCAAATCACCACACCACTTCCACTATGTTTCATAGCAGGAACCACACGTTGATCACTCACTCCTTCTCCAGTCGGCTGCCTTCGATGTTTGGAAACAAAGTTTTGGAATTCAACCCTTGTGTTGAAAGACCCATTCCAATTTCTTTTCCTTATTTTATTGTTTCAGCAATGCCTTTTTCGCAGCTATTCTTCCCTTTAGCCATGCTGTGGAAAGTCTCTGCTTAACTGTAGTGTGAGATACTGGTGTTCTTCTTGAAATGTGAAGTTGTTCTAAAACACGTTGTGATATACGCCAAGAGAGTTCTAAGGCCTCTGAAGCAACCGTACCAATCCTGTCAAATGAGTTGATAAAAATTTCGCCACATAATTCCACAATTCCTTAATAGTGTGGCAATCCAAGTTAGAACAAATGTTTCAGGAATGGTATACGTTATAAGATGATGTAATAAAGCAGTATTGTGAAATGTTCTACATCTCAAAAGCTAAAACCATTGAGCGAAAACTAGCGACCTATTAGAAATAACCGACACAAAATTACTATAAAATAAAATTAAAAAATCGTCGGCAATAAGAAGATTTTAGTTTTTACCCCAGTATCATCTGAGGGATGTACCTATCACTAATACACAACATTGATGATGTTGATAGAAATAACATTGGAACAAACCGGTTATTAACCTACTCAAAGCCGCTTCTTTTAAACTTTCTGACATCCGCTTCCTCTCCGAATCTCCGTCTAAATTCTGCATAAGGGAAATGAGGATAAATCTATTCTCCTGATTGCACACATGCAAACAAAATATAAATATAATAGAATTGTTGAACTGAAGGACGTTTAACTTTGTTGGATCTCTATTATATACTTTAAAAACCATTTAATATTGTGGTTATTCTAGTATATGCCATATCCAGTTTAATAGTAGAAACAGGAAAAAAAAATGCAATCATTGACATTGTGTACTTGCAATTACAAATGCCGTTATTGTTAATTATCAGTAATTAGTTAAGTATAGAAAAGAAATTATGCAGTTACATTGTTTTATTAAGCTTAAAAATTTTATCACAGCTTGAATCGTGTTATACTTTCCAACGTGTTTGCGTTCTTATGTATAGGCATGTGTATGTGTATATATTCATGTTATTGTAAATTCATTCGTATAAAAGGTCTACATGCACACTTGAAATACATACCTTTGAATTGTTAGTATACCTCTGTATTGAAATTTCACTTTCTCCCATAATACAAAAGCAAGGTCGTTTCGTTTACACTACGGATTTTGCACTAGCATTTACGCTGCCGTAAGAATGCACGCAAAAGATAAACCTTCACTTTTCCGCGCAGATATCAATGTTATAAATCTATTTACCGATCATAAAAGTTTAAAGTATTGATACTTGTAAAAAATGAAAGTAATGCAGGCAATATAAATGCAAAATTTTCACGCTAGGTGTTTGATTTAATTAATGTGTCTTAACTATTTTTAATATTCGTACATAATAGATATGCTATGTTTAATGTACGTGTGCATATTGGTAAATACCAAGACTAAAATTGACTGTTATTGTGAATTTGGATTGTCCTGAATTATAATTTTGAACTTCTACCATTAACAATTAACCTTATTTTTAAATTTCTTTCAGTATCCCCTTCTAAATTTATAAATTTGTTGCAGGTGTGTATCGCAACTTATTAAGAACTTCTTCGAAGAGGTGGGTAAGAACAGTGATTTTAACCGAAGCCTAGCATATTCTCCAAAGTATGCTAAACTTAACCAAATATATTAATTATTTAATTCTGCATGTTTAACTGTTTTTAAATATAGAAATTAACTACTTTTATTGTGTCAAAGATTCTAGCATAATTATTCTCCTGTCACATACTTTTTTCTATTTGTCCTTTTTGTTTTTCTAGAAGCTTGCTTTGTTTTTCAATTTAACAACACATTAAATAATTTAATTACAAGGAATATCATTCAATTGAACATTAAATGATACACATATTATTTGATGGTGATCCGTTAGTTATCACAAAAATTAACAAATTCAAAAACAGTAATCACTAGAGACTGGATTATATGCAAAATGTATATATTTTATTTTATTTATTTATTATATTTTACATCTATGTGTTGATGTACTACACTGATTAAACTTAACTAACGCTAATTAACTGTAATCAGTATAATACATCTACATATAGATATAAAGTATAATAAATAAATAAAATAAAAGATTTGCACTTTGCATATAATCCAGTCTCTAGTAATCAGTTTACTATTCGAATAAACATAGGCAACTTAAACAGGGTGTAACTGCTTCACGGTTTCTAAGTGATATGTAGGGACATAAACACTTCTGTTATTGAAATACAAAGCAAAAATTGTAAATGTAAACTTTTATAAATATTATTACCGCACATTTAAATTCTGCTTTCTCTTTCAAATGTTTATATTTTATATCCGGCTGTATACTGTTTTATAATTTACTTACTAACGTATCTACCACGCGTAAAGTAACCCATTGTACCTGAAGATTTTAATCAGTTAAATTAGACGCGGCGTACCTACTGTGCCTCCTGTTCATTTCATTGGCACTAACAATCAATTTCATATATGTACATTTTTACGTATCTCTTTTAGACTCACTTTCTCTAGTAGTAAACTGTATAGTCCCGTGCGTATACTATGGCATAATTAATATTTCTTTATTCTCAAGTGTAATCATTGGTATAATTTATCATAAGTAGAACTTGTTAAGTAAAATAATTGATTTGTAGTTCCTCTAGTGATAATCACGCTCACATCATCACCTAATACAAAAAACTAATACCATTAATATGAACTAAAAATAAAGTTGGGCCTAAGATTGATTGTTGTGGAACCTCAACGTGTGTTCGATGATTAAGGACTGGAAAATGTGCACCCAAAGCTTTACCAAATGTGCATATAATATGCACTAAAAGAATTCCTAAACATGCACTTAGATATGCATATATTTAAGTATTACGTCTAATTAAAATTAATTTGTCGTATTTACAAGTTATAAATTATATGTGGTTGTTTATTATAATAAATAACCACATATTTTTTTAATTTTCATTAGTTAAATTATGTCTACGGTCTGTAAGTATATGTTTATATTGGAAAAATGTTTTTTGAACATCACAAGATGTGATCCGTGCATTCTTAAAGCTATGTATTAATGGAGGGTTTGTATGTATTAATGGCTTAATTAAAATTGCCATTAATTACATTATTTCTCGATTTTAATGTAGCAAAACCTCAATTTTTCTGTAGAATTTCGCCTAATTCTCGTTTTTTAGTTAATCCATAGATTTTCCCATTTTCTCTTGAATATCATTTACAATGCCAACACTATCATTTAAAGATAATTTTTTATCTTCTAGTCTAGATCTTCCATCTTTTAATTTAGTAATTGCCTCGTCAATTATCGCAGAATTGGCTGTAATATATGATAGCTCATTTTTTATTGTCGAATTATTGAAAATTACGTTACAATTTTCTATGGCAAGACTGTTTATTAAATCAAATTGAGTTACAATATGTTTGATGCTTTCGTAATTATCGGAAAGAAACACGGCATATTTAAGCCATGCTCCCCATCTTGTTAAGATAGGCTCTGGTAGCAATGGAATGTCGGGAAGCATTTCGTTATATAATTACACTCGTAAGGGCGCTTTTAGAAATACTTTTTTGATATTAGTGATTAAACTATTTACATCTGAAAACTCTAATTTAAATTTTTCAGCAACTCTATTAAAACGAATAGGTAAGGAGTCATTAACAAACCTGGCTATGGTAACATTTTTTTTGTCTAAATTATCTACATTAATTATCTTCTTCATTGATTTGGATCAGGTTCCAATAATCAAATTAGCAACCTGGCGGCCCTTTGCCTCGATGGTTTCATCAACAGAGATCCAGAGATTTTGGTTTTTCAACTCCTTTGTAATACCATCGGTAACATAAAAAATAGACTAAAACATAAAAATATGCATTTTGCATAAAATTCTTCTTCTTTATCGATGATTCAGATATGACAGAATCCTTTTGATAGATAAAAGGTCCAAAAATAGCTTTGCCACTGTCTAAATCTTCACATCTAGTTGATAAAAAGCTGAATGCAGCTGTACCAATATTTTTACCAATTATAAAACTACGCCGCCTCATTAAATACACGGTTATTCATTAAAAAGTTCATTAACTATTTGATGCCTCCTCTCTTGTATAAAGAATGTAAGACAGACGTGTTTAATCTTAATGGAAATATATTAGTCTATCATCGAGATAACAATCATAATTTGTCTTTAGTTTACGAATTCCTCAAATGTTTAAAATGTGAAATCCACGGGTGCTACATTAGGAAAGGTTTTAGCGAGGAGCATTGCTTTCAATAAAAGAAAAGGTTGAATGTCACACTTGGCAACGTATTCCCCAAATATTTACCACTTTTCACTGCATATATATATAATATGGTATCATCGTTAGTATTTACTTGTGAAAGTATTAACTAAACTATGTTAAAGTTATCTTGGACGACCTTGCAAAAGGAAAAGAATTGCTCCTATTCACAATTGGAAATATAAAAGATTATTGCAACCTCCTTAACCTTATGCAACGGTTACATAGTTTCACTGAACATTTGTATAGTTTCATATTCCTAGTAGATACTTTTCAAATCGGAGTCAGGAATAACTTTACTATAGCCCACGTAATATTAAATATGAGGGAAGATAATTTATTGTCCGACTTCCTAAAAATGTTTACGTAATGGTCAAATATTAAACATACTTCTAAAATCCCAGTATGTAAAAAATACACACCTTTGCTACACACAATTACATTAGCAATACCACATAAAAGGTACATTAAATGTCTTAAACCATCCTTTCAAGATAGGAGTAGAGTTTTAATGTTAATACATCCTTTTATATTAAAATAAGTATTTATTGGGCAAACAAATATTTAAGGGATTTTAATTTTTTAGTATAACATGGAGAAATCTAATATAAACAAAATTGATAAGGATAGCCAACTTAAGAGGTTTCACTGTATTTAAGAGATCTGATCTAAGCAATTGTAAATCCCAGATATCTAAAAATATAATACAATATTGAAACGATATGATATTTTTGGATTGAAAAGGCTCCAATTGATGTATTAAATAAAGCCATGTACAATTATTACTTTTTTCAAAAAACTTCAATCGCCGCCTACATGCAATTATGTTCCAGCATAGAGGCCGACATAATAGCTAATTATCTGCGCGTTTCTTCAGCGAGACCGAACTGGAATTCCGTTCGGATTTGCCAACAACATTTACATGCTTTTGCGTCAGTATGAGCCTAAGGCGGTCGAACATACCACCAAACCCATGTACAGCGATTGGCTTTGTACTCGGTAGATTGTTTTTTTTTTGTAGATTAGTAAAAGACTGAGTATGTTGCATATATAGGAGAATCGACGAACCATATAATATAAAAGTACCTAAACACAGTTACTTTTCCTCTATCATAAATCACTGCAAACTTTTACTACAAATTGTAATACTGACCATCAAATGACAGTAATAGATATCAAATTGTTTATATATGGTGGATTCATTAGTTTACATTAATGGAATATATGCAATAAATTGGAAACAAAAAATTTTCTTAAGATAAATATCCTGTAATAGGATTAAGCAGAAGGAACATGTCTTTCCAAAAATGTCTCTAGAGAAACAGCAATGCTGGAATTATCGTTAGTATTGTCCGTCATATTGTGGTCACAAAACAAGATTATTATTATAGATTCCTAGATCCATTAGAAAATTGAAAACATTACAATGAAAGCTTTCATATTGAATTTTTACGAGCTATTCCAATTTCTAGTTCTAGAACGATAGTAATTTTTTTTTATGTGACGTGAGATAATGCGTTCGTTCGTAAATTACAAGCTAATACGCCCTTAAAACCTATCTGTACAAAATAAGCAATCAATATCTAAATTCCTATTTAGTTCCTACAACTATTAAAAGCTACAGTAGAAAACTAATATTCAACAGAATGCGAAAAAGTTATATGAGCAAAATTCAAAACTCTATTTACGTACAAAAAGACGAAATTACACCGTAAAACAGGCAATTGCAAGGAACAAACCTCATACAACTTAGAAGTGACTTAGCTCCTACCCAAGGTTTGAAATCGATCAAGATTATTGTTGTTTCCAAAACCTCAATATGATCAATATTTCCTAACTAAGCAATCATAATAATTATAAAACTTCTGCTTAACTTCTGTAGCCCAAACTCTTCTGTTGCCTTGAAAAAGTAACATAAAATTTCGTTTGGTAAAGGATACATCTATATGTAAAGCGATACGTAATTTAATCGATTCAAGAAAACTGTTTTCCGTAAATTATCTCTTTAACTTTTTAGTAAAACGAACGTTAGTTATTTGAACATTGTAATGCTTGCTGGAGGTAGTAAGTACAGTACTAATTGTGCAGAACTTATAGTGTTTTGTTCATAGTTAAAGTAGTAAATGCGATTTCAAATAGATTTCACACTCATATTAGTACGTTGTCACAAGTGATGTGTCGTAAAAAAATACGTACTTTATTAACAGAAATTAGAAATATTAATTTCATTAGACAACCGAACCGTAACCATGACATTAGTAAACTCAAGCTGCTTTTGCAATTCAATACAGAGCGTGCACTACTTAAAATGCGTATAAATTGGGGTCAATATTTTCATATGAATCTTATTTTTGTATGATTTGCCATAACATGATAAAAATACGATAAAAACTTCTTTCTCTTTAAATGACATGTACGCCTTTTTCAGTTAATTTTAAACTACAGATTTTTTTGTAAGTAGCATTATTGGACTACTTATAAAATATAAACCAAACATTTCGCCAATATTTCGAAATTACAAGTGCGCGAACACCGCTGTGAATCAGAGGAGAAATTGCGTGTCAATAATTTTGAAGTTGTGTTTCCATTTTTTTTCTAATGCAACCCATAAACACTGCACCCATACAGTTTTCATTTTAATAGTGAAAAGTTCTAGTGTCATCTCTAACGCCTAAATTGCTGCCAACTTTTGATACCAATAAAATGTAAACTTTTGACGTGATATTGATCCCAATCATCCACATAACGTTGAAATGGGTGTCGCTAAAGGCATGTACAATAGGGCACGATATATACGTTCGGATGATAGAGATATGGAGGAGGAATTCTAATCCATCACAAATACACTGAAACTCAATGAATACACAGAAAAAACGTTGTCGAAGGCTAAAGCAATACGAACAACTCAGAATGAAAGTACAAAACGACAACCAGACACATGCACTATGACAATTCCGCAGGTTAAAGGTCTATCGGAAAAAAACAGCAGAATAAGTAACTGCTATAAAATCAGAACGGTCATCAAAACTTCGAATACGAATATTTTATTTTCTTTAATGTGTGTTTTGAAGAAGAAGCGGGCAAATCTCATTAGAGTTGTTTCGACTTTTTGCTTACGTTATTGAATCGTGTCAAGATGGTTCACATACATGCTACTTTGAAATAACCTCAAAAGGAGAAGCTTAAAGGGGCTAAGTTGCAACTGCTTGACAGCCAGTTTTGGTCTCCGAGAGAAGAGACGATCCAACCTGGGAATTTTATTTGTAATAATGTTTTCCATACAGCTTCGTAAGTCGCACAAGGTTATTCTCGTGTGCCCACTTACTTCTATTCCATTTAATTAACGCCGCAAAAAAACCACGATAACTAAAACCATAGGCACACTCTCAAATAAGTACGATCGGATGATTCCTGCTATCCACATAGCACACCAAACTGTTATTTTTTGGAAGTACACTAAAAATTCCTGCATGACATGTGGAGTTTTTCCCCTCAGACCAGAAAATTATATTTGTTATCGTATAGTCTTTAAATGAAGGTGTGAATGTGAAGGTGTGCATGTTCACCAAATATTCAGTTGACAAAGTTTCTGCTCTTCCTTTGATCGGTCAAATTCAGTTCTTGAGTCAATTGGATCTCAGACGTATGCAGATTCCTCCTCAAAATTCGTTGGAGGTTGCTGCGGTTGATATCTATGCAACACTAGCTCACAGCGGCAATATTATTAGCCGACTATTTAACTCGGACCATGATGGATCTATACCTAAGTAATAACGTGACTTGCGGATTGTTACTGAATATTCGCACTGTTTTTGTAATGCATTTTTACAATTAATAAACATTCTTAGAAATTTTAACGTATCATTTTTGTACGTGGCAATCATTTCCTCTAACAACTAGCAACTGAATCAGAATAAACGTTTGACAGACTGAAATAGTGTTCTTCAATTCAATTTCAAATAGATCTTATTTCGACATAAAGTAATTTTAGTCGTTTACCAAAGCCATAAATATATATTTTCTTAATTTTAAATCTACTTTTCCAACAAAGCTATGTATTCAAAAATTCAGACAACTTGATATTGGGGCAATTCCATATGACGTAATTTAACTGGATTTATATTTAACAGTACAACTTAAAATATAAATTTTATACGAATATTACATTGGAAGTTACAAATTAGCAAGTATTCTTGAATAATTAAAATGAGATGCTTGCTATTAGATTGGTTGTTAATACCTCCGCAGAACATTAACTGTATCTGTATCGGTTTCAATTCCCGTCTCAATTCTATCTTTCTATCATTTTATGTATTTGACGCATTACTTACAGGTCTCTTAGCGCTTGAGCCATTCTATTTCCTGCTAATTGAAAAGGGGATAAACGTTTCGAAAATGAGAACTCGCAATGTAACTTGAAATAAGTTCCTACACTATCCATCAATTAACGAAATCCTAATCGTCCTTTTCCCCCGTTGGAATAAGATACCGGATTAACGCGCTTGCCTTGTCTTAACCTAATTAACGTAAATGTATTACAATCTCCAATTTGGAAATGAACTTTAACGGAGTGTTTTGAATGTAATAGAATGAAAAGGTATCACAAAATGAGTTGAGTTTTTGTTTATTGAGTGGACCAACAGAATTACGAACTTCTGGGTACTTAGAAATGCAATTTGAAATACTGAAAGATATGAAATAACCGCATAACACAGCGCGTCGTTGTATTTGTTAATATACAACCTAGTTGAACCTTAAATATATTAAAAAGTAGAACCTTTTTGATATAATAACAATTTTGTTCAACGACAGAACCTATTACAGGACGAATTAAAGTACTCACGCGCATGTAGGCAATAGATTAAGTACAGAATAAAAAATAGTACATTATAAAGTAAAGCATGAAATCAAACTAGTTTATTAAAGCATCAAAAAAGTTATTTTCATATAAATGATCTCCACTGCGGTGGTATTTGCAATGAATTAGTAAGAGGGAAAAGTAATGAAAAATTCGAGGAGGAGCAAGAAGATAACCGAGGTATAAGGGAATTGATAGAGGAAAGCATGTTATAACATCAATAAATCGTTTATAAACAGTGCAAACGAAAATGGCCCCAATTGTGAGCCATCCGGTATATGAAGAAATGAATTCGAAAGATTTGTAATCATGAACTCTTTTAGTTAAATGGAAATGTAAGAGTTGTAACAAACAAGAGCTTAATTCAAAAGTCAATAGCCTGTCAAATAAAATTCCATAATCAATTACATCGAAGGTTCGGTTGAAGTCAATGCAAATAACGTCAACCTGACCTTATAGATGTAGTTGCTTACATAAAATTGATATACAGAAATAAGGCTAATAACGATTAACCTATCACAAACAACCACGTTGATTTGGTGTATGTTAATGTAAGGCAACGTATTATGATGTAAACAAGAGTAGATAACGTTTTCAAAAACCTTCGAAAACAAAATTGGATAAGATAGATATCGGTCTAGAGTTTTTTACACAAATTTTATCTTCCTTTTAAGAACAGCGCTTGCTCGCTTTCATTGAATGGGAAAAATGCAAGTGCCGATCGCTACATTACGCTTTGAAAATGCATAGCGAGCAATTACTTAAGGGAAAACTGGGTATTAGATCATTACCAACGATGTTTCTGAGAAAATTAGGACATAATGCTGACTATTCCATTTTTCACTAACATGGTGAAAGGAACACAGTTGAAATGTGTGGTTTCATATGGAAAGTTACTGATATCTATAAATGTTCCATCAAATATCTATTATTGTAATCCTTCATGATTGTTAAAGCGCGTGGGAAATATCTTGCAATTAGCCGTTGATAGTAGAAGTTGGGATTAGCCTCGACTTTTCTTAAACTCCCAATAAATTTCCATAGTGTAGGATGATTTGCACTAACAATAAGTCCCATTTGCAAGTGCCGTTTCGGCATTGTTGTAAATTCAACGCCCGACCATACATGTTATCGCATGTCATGTGGAGACATACAGTTACCATTGTCCATTTCTTCTGCCATTTAGCCGATCAATGTAATTGTCCTGAACCTAGCATCGGTTGCAATTCCTGCTATGTTATCAGACAATGCATTCAATATATTTTGCATATCTTACCATTCATTAAAATGTCGGCGCAATTCTATTTTCTTTTTCGAAAATTAAAACACGAGCTGATCCAGGATCACTATCGCGAGTAAAAAGTTTTACTCATGGTCATGTCTTGATTTAAAAGTTTTATTTTGGTCTTGCAAACTTGTTAGATTTACTGGCGCTTCGTCAATTTTTCTCCATTTCTTTCGTACCATTTTTTTCTCCTGCGTCTCCTGTCATTGAGATTTTACGAACATTCACCAATCACTTGATAAATGGACTCTTGCGTCTCTTGAGTACCTTTTCTTTATTTTAGCATCCATTTTTACAAAACTTGTTTCGATTATATTGTGGCTTAAACCATTTTGCTGTTATTGTTCCAAAGTACGATGACGGAATAACCCAAAAGACGTTAATTTGCTTGTATTTATACAATAAATCCTCTAACAAATCCCATCAGTGGAAAGAATGGACTGAAGATTATGAAAATTCGTTGTCGGTAGATTTCGATCATGCTTATCGTTTTTTGTTTTGTCAAAATTGATTTTGTGTCCGTGTTGGATTAAAGCTAAAGATGTTTCTTTTTACCGCAGCGCTAATTTGTGTTCTTCTCTTCTGGCGCTTACCTTCCTGCTTTGTTTGGCTGACATAAAAAAAGAAGGCTCTGTCTATGGTGTTCGTGGTAACACCATTTGTTTAATCTCTTTGCTTTCGTTTGCATGTGATCGGCGTCGGCTAACCGTTGAGATCTGATACCAGGATTTTCGCCACTCCTTGTATCTATGCGGGATGGTGGTATGATTGCGTGTTAAGGAAGCGGTTAGTATAAGTCGTTTTTCGATATATTGCATGTCCCAAGATGCCGCCCTGTTTCTCGATTATTAAAACATCAACGAATGATAATTGGCTTCGATTTTTTGTTTCTATGATGAACTTGATCTTTGAATGGATACTATTTGAGGTGTGAGAGGAAATCCTGTAACTTGTCTATAT
The DNA here is from genome assembly GCA_023509865.1 of Trypoxylus dichotomus. Taxonomy (NCBI): domain Eukaryota; kingdom Metazoa; phylum Arthropoda; class Insecta; order Coleoptera; family Scarabaeidae; genus Trypoxylus; species Trypoxylus dichotomus. Next base: position 50,023,399 of record CM042078.1, read on the forward strand.
CATCTACATATCTAAGCCACAGCTTAGGTTTGCACTTGGCTGTGACTGTTCCCTTTGACCGTTATGTCTGAAATCAATGCTCTATAAGGTTTATCAGATGGTCGTCGACTACGTGCTTGTGTCTGATGATGTCGACTGTTTCAATGATCGGCACATGCTCGAATAGTGAAGTCATATTGAAGCTGACTAATACGTCTGTACTCTCCACGTATTATTGATGTAAAATGTCGATAATGTGGTCCGCATTCTTAACGTAGGAAGTCATCTGCTCCCAAGATGGTTCTAGTTAGTTTAATACGGCGAAAAAGCTTGAGTCGGTGATTCTATGCTGCTCACTATTGGTCTCAAACCATACATTTTCGCGCACTTGGAGGAGTTTTCCTTGGATATGCTGGATTTCTTTGTTTCTTCACTAAGTGTCAATTTTTCTTCTGGTTGTCTTCTCTAGGTATGTTGCGAATTAAATCGCACTCCAAAAAAGAAGAACTTGTTCATAGATAAATGCAATTTTTACTACTTGCACCGTTAATTGCACCTCCGATTGCAGAATTAAACTTCAATTTCTGTACTTTATTAAAACGATTCAATCTATCCTCCACTGTACCGCTGTCTATTACAAATCCATTCCTTTTATCGTTATTTCGTTAACGTAATTCAATATAATTTAGTTTCCAATCAATCATGTCTAAAATATAAAAATAGATATAACATGCCTACAGCGGCACGTTGGTCTATAATTAATAACTGATTCCAATTTCGCACAATCCCGACGATACGTTCAACTACACGCGCGTTATTAACCCGATCATGTTATCGTCCTGACCTGTTAATTTTCTTTTGATCGCAGGGAGTTTGTGATCAGTCAACCGGCAACGAATCGACAATACAATCTAATAATCGTGCTATTAACAAGAGAATAGCCGCGTAAATTCTGATCGGTATTTAAATATGAGAGGTACATACCTGTAAAGTTTCATTGTACGAAAGAACTAAACACGTAGCAAAATACAAATTAATAGCAATTAATAACAATTACTTCTTTCGGCGCGATGGCTTAGAGTTGCTGCCTAAATAATTTGGTGAGGTTAATAGAGCTGCGGATTGGGCAATTGGAATAAAAATGAAATGCAATGGTTTAGAGACCTATTAACAATTGATTATGTATGCTTATGTTCTTCGTTTTTATGTGTATCACTTGTGTCAAAAAATGTCCTTAGTCATTTATGCTATATGTGTCAAATTATCTAAAAACAGACAATCTTCAAAAGTTGATGTTATTGTTCTGAGGAAATTGATATATTAAAGGAAACGTCGATATAATATCTAACTTTTAATACAGTTGCTTACCACCTAGGTGCTCTATTAACTTCATCATCATCATTGTATGTACGTTGTGCAGCATGTTGTATCGTATTTGTATTATATTTCATCAAGACTTGAAAATATACTAAGAACAACTAACAAAGATAAACATGGAGATAAACACGATGAAAACAAATACAATAATAATAGCGGCAGAAGAAAAAGAAATCGAAGAAAAAGCCTTGGAACAAGTTAAAAGTTACAATTACTTAGGAACAACCATTAAAGACAACGGGAGAATAGAGAAAGAAATAAATGAGAGAAAAAGGAATTCCGCAAAAATATATATAATACATTTCTAGATAAAAAAGAAATACCAAAACAAATAAAGACAGAAGTGTTTAAAGGAGTGGTCAGACCAACACTAACATATGGCAGCGAGTCATGGACAAGCACGAATAGAATTAAAAGTAGACTTACGGTCATGGAAATGAAATTCCTAAGAAGAATAGAAGGGGTAACAAGGAGAGACAAAATCAGAAACACGACTATCACTAATAGTATAAATACCAATATAATAGAAATAATCATAGAGGAAAGACAACTGGGATGGTCTGGACATATACACAGAATGGAAGAAGATCGAATAACAATGAGGATTTTTGAAGCCAAAACAGAGGGCAAAAACAGAATAGGGAGACCCTGAAACACCTGGAAAGAACAAATGTATAGAACATTCGAAGAAAGAAGTGTGGGATGGATTAAAGCCAAACAACTGGCTTAGAAGAGGAAACTGTGGAAGACAAAAATAAGAGAATGGTAGTCCGACACCGCAAGCTACAAAGGACGTAGGATTAAAACAATGTATGTTTGATTGTACACAAATACATAAATTTGGGAATTGTTGGCACTACTAATGTATAAATTACTATAGCCGCGAGCTAAAGGCGGCATTAGTTTGTAGAACATATTACACTTTTATAAATTGTAAGTCTTTCATAACAAATGACCTCGATTAGATATAATGCGTATAACATGTGCTAATGCAAATAGAAAAGGAAAATGCAAAGACACTCCGAAATACAATGGACAACAAAAACAAATACTATCACAACAAATCCTTCCATACTATCAGAACGACTTCTAAACCACCATTTCGCCGTTCTTGCGGAAAAGCTGTTATAAACAACTTTATGTGAGTTGCGATAATAAATAGTTCGTACTATCCCGATATTGTTACGGTCGATGCACAGAATTGCATTTGCAACATTGAAATAGAACGTACATAGCGGTACATCATGGTCTCGAAATATTAGTGTAGTCGTTTGGATCTTATCTGATTTCTTTGAAAGTACATCGTCGCAACAATATTATTTTACTAGTAAATTCTAAATGCTTGTATAATGATTTGGTAAAAACTTCGCTAGTTTTAAAGGCATATTCAAAGGCAGCTTTGGTTTTAACAGATTTTCTGAGACATATTATATCTTACATATTCTTCTTAGGAATACTATAGAAACGAAACAAGATAAATTACTGCTTCGCATTAACTAATGACACCTTCTTCGAACGGCCGTGTAACCTAAAATAGCCAGACAGCCAATTGTTACTCTGTATATGTACAGAACAACCTACATAAACCTACGCACATGTAGCTAGTTTATTACCCGCTATAAGTACTTGGCGATTCATAAAAGCAGCGCTTCGATTTGATACAGTTTATTGCCACTAAAAACTCGTAAAAATAATGCTTCTGCTCGGTACAAGTCGTCAAATATTTTTAACACCCATTTAAATGTAATATTTCTGATCGTAATCCCGTGTAGGTCGCTTTTAACTAATTAAATTTGAAATGAAACATGTGGCTGATTGCATTTTGTCGTGGATTCTGTTGCACAAACACATACAACTAAACATAATCTATAGTATATAATGATGCATTCCCAATTTGATTTACTTCCGAAATTAAACAGAATGTTAAGACAAAGAACTACTATAGAAAGAAGTGGTTCGTTACCTAGAAGCAAGCCTACGTCAGTGGGATTAAGCGGCTACGAAAAAACAGGTGTCCGCAACATATGAAACATATCTGACCATCATGCAGCAGAACATCAAGACAGATACATCTGCTCTGTGGAAATATATCAATGAAAAGTGACGTAGTACGAGGATGTCGGCTATTATGCATGATGGTGGGGATGTACTTGAGGATCCTCAGAATATTATTAATATTAATTTGCTAGCTTCCTTTCAAATATTTATCGGAGAAATGACAGATAATTCAGTGTGATTTGCAAGAGTGCTGCCCAAAAACATTCCTGCAATACATTTTGACTTTGTCACTGAAGACTGCTCTATTGCGCCGAAATTTAGCAACAAATTTATTGCAGATCATGTCAATGCATCTTACTTCAAGAACAAGCATACTCCCTACCAAATCGAGAATTGTCCGAATAGTCCCTGTATTTAAAGAGGGAGGAAAGGGCTAATTGCGCAATTGTCGACCAATCTTCATTCATTCTAATTTTACCAGAATATATGAGCAAGTGCTCTAAAGTTTAATTCATTTCAGAGTAAATGCATCACTTCAGCAGCAATTTATTTGTGGTCGATCAACTTTGACGAATTTAGCTTTTATAACGTATTATAGGTAGATGTGATTTTTTGGGGTACCTCAAGGCTCTAATCTTGGATCATTACTGTTTTTACTATAATTTAAAAAAAGGGTCCCTCAATCAACATGAAAAAAGCAGCAGAAAACTATTCCCCATTAGCCAGAATCACATTCAAAGTCAGCATCTCCATCTCTGAAAATATTTGGGAAATGTTTTCGTTGCCACGATGACATATCGAAGGCAATTATCTATTAACATCAGAATCTAGTGGTGATACACGAGCATTGTCGCAGAACAGCGCGTTAAACAAATGAGATGTAGTTGATATAGCTTGTGTTTTCCTTATTTTTTTTTTTTTTGAATATTTCAAGTTATTTAGAGGAAATACCTCTCAAAATAGTAATACATCCGTTGTGTATATTGTTACTCCATTATAATACGCGAAAACCGGGGAAGACATTATTGATCCAGACGAAAAACCTCTGAATGTAGCTCGGGGTCTTTCGTTGTCAGCCTCGATATCCTACGGTAAAATATATGTATATAACCATTAAGCTGCTTGTTTTTTAATTATAGAAAGCGATATATTACTAGCAATATATGTGGATACTATTGGCAATATAATACCTTGGTTTTCAATAGTTTTTTCTGAAAAAATTACACATGTTGAAACTTATCAAGAATCTTCCCATTTGAAAATGTCGCCTGAAATGTTATTCTACACGTAGTCTTAATTCTAGCCTAAGCATTGATTCAATATTACTAATGTTCTACTGCTTAAATAATTAAATTAATGGTTTGTACTTACTACCAAGTAAGTTATTACTCGAAAAGGTATTTACAGCAAAGTCGTTTTGTTTTCATCTGGGATTAGGACATTACTAAAAGATCTTAACATCTTACAATAATAATGGTTGTTGCTTGTCGTTCATCCTAACATAAATTGTTCATTGTCTGCCTGCGCAGTATAAAAAAGTATCTCAGCATACGTATTCCGCACGCGCAGATTCTGACCGCTAAATTTAAGGTTTTCCTTTATTATAATTTCTATTATAGGAGCACAAATACGCGTAAATATCTTTTATGACGAATTATGTACATGCATGTATATAAAAATGAAATAAAATAGAATGGAATGATGAAACAGTTAACAGTTAACTACAGGGAGTTTGAAGTAACTTTGTGGTACAATATACGAAGATAATTAATGAAAAGTAAAATTATGTATTTCATAAAATTCCAATAACATGTGTTACCATAGAGAAAATATGAATAAAATTGCTTATTCTGAAAATATTGTACATGTAATAGAGACAGTTATCACGTAAATAAAAAATTAAACTACAAAAAAAAATAGAAAAAAGGAAAAGTGATCTCTAAATTAAGTAGGTACTTTTACAGAATCAAAACATTTCAAGCTATTTGTCGTAAAGGCCACTTGAATATAACGTATAAATGATCTGTTAAGCAAAACGGTAACCTATTGTAAATTTTAATACTTATTATTGATGGAGGAATTTGAATTTGCGACTAGTATATTACGGTACTGACGATGTAGTAATTATTTTTGCGAGTGCACTATTTCCCTTGTGTGGTGCGAGCAACAGCAGCCATAAGCAGCATCTGTATCTTGTTTCAAGTCGTGTTAGTTAGTTGCGTTATTTGCTATTGCTATTACTTTCATTACTGTTAACTTCCGAAGATATTCGACGTGCTCTTTGCTTTCAGGTTAGCGTTAAATTTATTTTTTTATTTTTCGTAACTTCTAGTAGCGGAATAAAGGAACGTAATCGAATGTTGAAAAATATAGTTAGTTATAACTGCTATAAGTACATATAATAATAAATACGAATTCACTTTTAGACCATATAAATACCTCGTAGGTTTGAATGTATTATAAAATGTGGTTAAGTGTTCAATTTTCCGTGAACTAGAGTATAAATAAAGAAAATTGATTTCAATATTAATTTAATTAGTTAACGGCTCGGTGGTCTAGTGGTTAGAGAGCCCACTTGAATCTGACAACTCAGGCGTCGGCCGTTCGAAACCAACGTCCGTCAAGTACAGTGGCGGGATACTTTTCGCGCAGTATCGGTATGCTCCCGAGTCACCATTCGCCGTTGAGAAAATAATTAACGGCGCATTACCCTTTACGGTGAGGGGGTGTTGCAACAAGGCCATGGAACACTTTCCACACACTTTCCTACACCTCAAGGCTCCTGCGGTTAAGGCAAACTAAAGTATCTTATAACCCTGTTGGGCTGCTTACCATAAAAAATACTTAGAAAGGAAAGTACTGAAATCAACTGCGCTTCAATATGGCGGCACCATATTATAAACTGTTTTATGATAGGAAAATGGCTTACAAGAAATCAACATTAGACTTGACAATATATTAAAAAGAAAGCATATTGTAACGACATGTTATTATCATTTAAAACAAGTATGGGCAACCTTTGACATGTTGTCGGTCAAACTTTAGTGTGCAAATACGTTCGCGGGCCGCGTTTAAAAGTAGTTCATTTTAAAGTAGTGTTCATAATTTTTAGCGATAGATATCAGACATGAAATAATACGACAATGTTATTATAATGTAATTTATTAAAATAAGAAAATGAAATGAAGAAAATGGGTACAACATTATAATTAAATCGTGAAATTTTTTTTTAATTGGGTTTTTTAAAATGTCTCGCGGGCCGGATCAAATCTTACAGCGGGCCGGAAATGATTTATTATTTTGTTGTTGTTAGAAGCAAAGTACCGTCAGGACTCTCTTTTTTAATTTTCTTATAATATTTACAGCGTACAGTTTTCTTTCTGTGTATTGAATATTACAGATATCTACTTTACTTGTTCATTATTGATATGTACTTTACAATTATAAATTTCTTCCCCTAAACAACATGTGCAGTGGAGACGCAAACTCGACTATCCTTAACTATAGGTATCGTTTTCCTTAAACATACTCTTGTGATTAATTATAATTTTTTCAAAATTATTTCTAAAAGTCGTATAATGTACTGCACTCACACATTTTTAACAAATTATTAAAATAAGTATCGTCTCAGAATAGAAACCCACTATCTTTAAAATTTCTCGTACACTTTATTTATTAATAACTTAACTAATTGACAATAAGTGTCCTAGCTCCGGTGCTCCGCCAGAGGCACTACACCGGATGTCCTCAACTTAACTGTTCAATATGAACGCAAACCTAGCTAACTTAACCTACGCTAACTTAACCTAGTGGAATAAAATAATGCGGGCCTAGCCCGCGTCCTACTTAACTTAAATATTTACATATTATTTCCTGGCCCTGAAGAAGCAGATCGATAAGCGATTAGTTACTTAAATTATTATAAGTTATTTAAATACATTATCACAGAACACAGAAATACGCTTCTTTCCTTAAGACTGCTACTTCTTCAAGGCTGGTTCGTCTCGCTGGTTGTCCCTTTGGTTTAAGAAGGTCCTAGGGTCCATAAGTGGTCGTCCAGGTGATCCTCTCTCCCCTCCGGGATCCTGCATAACGGTCGTCCCGCCGCCAGTTGCCGTCTCGAGCTTCCTGAAATAATGGGAGACCTCTAGTCATAACGCTCAGCATAATTATGCCTACTGAATCTGATTCATTCTCTCTCATTCATTAGACATGTGTGCGGATGCATATCCTTGTCATCATTCATACTCTCTACTACTAAATATTAATACTCAGCCAGATGCTCCTGTCGGAGCTTGTCCTATTCTTTTCCCTCCGCTGCCGAAGGAGTACGCTGAAGAAAAAGAGAGAAAAAAAAAAATTTCTCGTACGTCGGATGGATGACACGCCTGGCAGCCTTTACTTGTAAATAATTTCATTCCATCAAGAGTGTGTTTTCTGTGTGACATATCATGTAGGTAAACAAGCTGAGTATACTGAGTATATCCCCGGAAAAGATCTATTATTAAATAACGACAGTGTCAAAGTCACAGATATCGAAGTTGTCTCTCCAGAGAAAAATCCGTTATTTTTCAAATTAAATATAGTTACTGAAGTTCTTCAAAGTTATTTGAAGTAAAAAGTGTCCCAGCTGATATTTTTATAATAATTTGGAGTTCCGGATAGATTGGTGAAAGCCCAAGACCAGAAAATGTAGACTAGATGCAGTACGTGTGAGTGTAAGTACAATTTCTAAATTAAAGACTTAAAATTGTAATAAATGATCAAAATTTACTGTCCTTTTGTTGGTCAATATATTTATAGAATCTTACATTTGGCTATTTCAATTATTTAATATTATCTGCATTTGAATTTAAAGGAAACAAAAATTTAAATAAATGAGTCCATTCGGCAAGTAAGAGCCTAAGATCTTCCCCCACAAAATATTAGCTTTAATTTCGTTAAAAGAAAGCAAACGAATTTCTTATCCTCCACACTAAAATTTTTGATGATACCTGATATAAATAAAATATTAGAATTATGGAAAATGTTCATAAAAGACGTGCGAAGCTCTTTGTGACTTGTATTTAATATTATGTCTAGAATACGTGTCAAGCTCCCTTACTTGCAATCATTAATTGCTAATCAGTAATTGATCGGAGCACACAAGCGGTTTCCGAGTACAGCATGGCGTTATATTTATTCCCTTCCTGTATTGCATTTTTTAATAGAAACAGATACACACAGTAAGAACTCGTAATTTAATGGTAATAGATGTTCGCGATTTCAGTTACAAAAATCGGAACATCATTGTTCAAACCAACTGCATTAATCAAGTTGTTTATGCAAGCCGTACGGCAAGGCAAATAACTGCTCTAAGAAGATTATAAACATATCTTTATCTTCCTGATTGAATAGGAAAGATAGCTATATAGCCAGAACACGTGGAGTATCTCAAGCGTAATGTTAGTATCTCAAGCTCGCATCCAACGAACACCTGTGCCCGGTCTATCTACACCGGGTACGCGGCTATTTTCACTTCCCTCATGGAATGACGAAAAACCGTCACAGCTCACTGTATTTGTTAGCGATGATTTCCGAGTTCCACAGATATCAAGTGAGGACGCATTCAGCTGGTGCGGTGTATGCACTTGACTGTAACAGACAATTGTCATGGATAATTTGCTCGGCGGACGAAAGTAATTTGAGGAACAAACGGAAAACGATTACGGTTGGTAACGTTAGATTTTTTCGTAGAAAGATATATCAATTATTATCATAAATAAGATCTTCGATTGTAGCTACTATTACAGCAAATTATGAACACCGTTAGTATACCTATGTATATAAGATCTAATTAACAAAAATAATTTACAATGTTAAACATAATGTTCACCTTTGGATTTACTATTATTGCAATTGCGATACACACTTTATTAAAACTCGTTATTTTAGAGTACACGCAGAGATTGCTCCAATTTTTAGGGTCACTATGAAGGTCTCGCTTATTATAAAAGGAACAACGTAAGTTTAAATTTGCCGAAGCTACTGAATTTATTAGATGTGTTATTAGTTGAAAGAACGGAACATAATTTGTTACACACTCTCTATGGTTCCTACACTACTTTTCCATGTAGTCTTTCTTGAGGTTCAAAGAGTTCAAAACGTTCTACAAGTTTCTTCACGATTGTTGCATGTTTGCTTGCTGTTTAGTTATTGAACTAATCGCTAACGATTTTTTTTGGTTACAAGGCGACTACTGCACAAAAAATCTTTCGTAGGAAACACCTCCTAACCACTATACTCCAAGCTATGGCAAACGTCCGGATTCAGTTACAAGGTAGGCGCCATAAATTCTTGGCCTGACGGGCTTATACAAGAGTGTTCAAACTCCATCACGGCATGCATTCACATACGCAAGGTCTACGCTATAAATCTGACGGTTGGAAGGGTAGCAGTTTTTAGTAGCCAGCCAACCAACATGACTAGCGCATGAAAATGTCTGAAGTAATGAAAATTGAGTACTGCGCGGTCATCAATTTTTTGACAAAAGAAGGGCATACGCCTAATCACATAAAACAACGTTGAGACGGCGTTTACGATGATTCATCTCCTTCGTATTTCACTATAAAAAAAGTGGGCAAAATGTTACCGTTTGTAGCAAGAATCCCTGGAAGATGCTGAACGGTTGGGTTAACGCCTCAACAAATTTCAATTATTGAAGATTCGGTGCTAGAAGATCGCTGTTTGAATGTGAAGGAATTAGCAGTGATAACAAACACATCTGAAACAAGTATTCGTCGAATTCCCCATTTGGGTATGAAGATGTCTTGCTCGCCGCCGTAAAGTGTGAAACGCTGTTAAATATTTCCCAACGGCCGGAGCATATCGAACCCGTCTGAAGATGTACCGACACTACATTGACAGACGGGGGTTTTGGGACTCACCACACCTTAGGTGCCAATTCAGATACAGATCTTCTTACTACAGAACCTCAGTTAAATACCTTTTTTTTTGCTAATTATCTGGATATAACATATTCCGCCTATTAGCAAATAAAATATTTCTTTATAATTATGAAATGTTAGTAGGCTTTGGAACTTGTATTAAAGCCGATCATTCCTTTAATTAGTTCAGTTAATCTATTTAATGTGTGCATCTGCATTACCTATAATTGTTGATTAAGTGCATTAAGAAATCAATACAACTTAGTTTATAAAATTATATCAATTAGGAAAATAAGCTCCTTTAGAAGCTGTTAGTAACGGAAGAGAGTAAGATTGATTGTATTTGGAATATAAGTTATTACCTACATTATATATATATGTATATACACAATATAGAAGTGCAGTAGAAATAATGCAATAATAAAGAAAATTAATCAGTCCACAAGTTTTAATCATAATTCAATCTCAAACAGAAGTCGCAAGCTAACTTCATGTATGATATAAACTACATATAGGACGTCTTTAGTAAGGACTCTGGAAATGTAACAACCGAGAGATTGAACCCCATCTAATATTTGAAAACTACATAAAAACAAACAACTTATACGGCTTACTATATCTTACTGTGATTACATTTCCTTTTATTACTTTTTGACATATACAAATACATATTTCGAACATTAAACATGCTTTAATTAAATTCAGCGCTTTTAAGACGGACTAAGGCTCGTTATGGCTTTTAGTCCATAAGCTGCATTCTCCCAAAACGTGCCCAACGTTACCAATAGTGAAAGAGTTAAGTTATACTATAACTTTATAATGGAAGTGGAACGTTTCACATTTATTTCACTATCGTAGACTTGGCGTGGCACTGGAAGGTGCGATGGATTTCCATACGTACCATTCTCTTGGTTTATGACTACCCCAATAACCCCAGTATTTTTAAGAGGTTTGATTTTTAATGCAGTTGTAATAACATTGTTAGACATTATGAGCGAGAAATTAGCAATGCCGTTGTAATAGGTTGATGAGATCTGAGTTCTAATTGACTAAATTAAATATACTGCGCGCATAATAATCGATCCAGTGTTGTTTCTATACTTTAAATAAATACAATTGATAATGTTTGTGTTCGGGTTGTATATATTATTATTAGAGACCGGATTATATGGAAAATGCATATATTTTAGTTTATTTATTTATTATAGTTTACGTCTATTTGTAATGTTTTACACTGATTACAGTTAATTAACGCTAATTAACTTTAATCAGTGTAATACATCTACATATAGGCCTAAAATATAATAAATAAATTGAATTAAATTTTTGTGCTTTGCATATAATCCGGTCTCTATATGCTTTAAAATAGGTATTAGAAAGTGACATGATTACAGAGAAATGAAATCAATTTTTAAATACACGGAAATTAAGATTACAAAAAAGATAAGATACTTTTGAACAATTAAATAAATTAGCAACAATTAACTTTGGGTTAGGACATTTTTTATGCCATAGTTATTTAACTATAAATATTTCAATTTAAATGTTGATTTTTTAACATAATTTAAATTCACAATTTAATTTTTATTCTCTTGTGTACAGCCATCTGTGAAAAAACTATCTCTGCACTACATTCTTAAACAAAAGACAATGGAATGCAACTGCTAATTTGTCTAATGGATTTACGTGATCCTATCTGTCAAACAAAAACTGAAGTGAAGAAAGAAGTATTGATCACAGATAATTACATGGAAGTGTCAATGTGAATATAGGTGTATGTCTGTTAGAGTTCTCCTTATTTGAATAACAGTATTTCTTGGTCACCAACCTCCAGCTTTTTCAATTTGTTTAACTATTTGTTTGACTACTTTGATTTGTTCTCACATTATTTTAGTAGTTTAGTTTCAAATTGGAAGTAAGCGTCTTATTAAGAATGAGTAATAACATTTAACCAAAACCAACAAATAAATCAAATTTGATAAGTTATCCTTCTCTTTCAAGTAGTTAATGCAAAATTGCATGTAGTATAATATACAATTTTTGTTCCTTATCTAAAGACACAATTAACATGCTGTATCATGTAACATGCTTAACTCCACACCCTCTACAGAAAAAGGAATTGGTTGATTGAAACAACAATTTTTAGTTAAATACGTTCAAAATATTACGATTTTTAAATAAAGTACTAAATATTTATTGAGCCATTTAAACTATTCGCAAAATATTTTACTGTACAACCTTAGGATAGGTTAAATGAAAGCAAATAGACTATTACACAGCTTGAAATCATTTTACTGCCTTTTATAGTTTGGATAAAATGACTAAATGCATCTAGTTAAAGGTGAAACAAGTTTTGAATGGACTTACCTGTCGTTTTAAATTGCTATAAAATACATAGTAAGGTAGAGGTAACCAGAACTGAATTGAAGTGATGTGTTTAAGGCACTAACGATCGTGATATTTCACTAAATAGGTCGTCAGTTTCTCCAGAAGTTTTCTAAAAACTAAAAATTCCTAGAAAATTTCTGAAAAGGTTGACAGCATGTTCACTGTAATTTCAATAAATGGCAGCTGTCAAAACCTAGTCTACTAGAACTAATATACACAGCAAATAGCTTACTTACAGTTAAAATCGTAACAATGAAACAAAATTTTTGTAGAAATTGCGAAGAATGTTTTGAGGATATATATGTGACAATTATCATTTACTTAACATACATGAAGTATTTGACTTTAATTTATATTTTATAATATTTCAAAAACTACACGTTTGCTTACAATTATAAGTATTTATAAAATGTCTAGGTTTGTAGGTCTACGCGACATGTAAACTATACGTAAACGTACCCTTCTTCTGTTAAACAACAGTGCTTTCAAAAGTGAATTGATTTTATTTGGAATGACGTACCATAACTAGCATTATTAATTAATGCTATTCAACAGCATACACATACCTCAAATGTAACTTCATTAATAAAGAGCAACATGCATTTGCAATATTTGATTTATACGCATATACACTAACATCCAAAAGTTTGGAAGCAGGAATGGATTTTATAAAAAATCACAAACACAGTAAAATTTTATTCTGGTTAGTATTATAATAAAAGTAAATTAATGCAAACATAATAATATTTATGGATTATTTAGTTCGTAAGTTTATTTTCGTTGATATGACCTCCTTTGGGTTTGATAACCGCTGTACATTCTATGAAGCAACTTTTCGATACAGTCAGCGTTAATTTATTGCCATGCGTTCTGTAAATATTCCCATAGGTGTTGGGTGTTCTGAGGTAGTCGCTGTCTAGCCCTTCGATCAAGCTCATTCGATAAGAACTCTATGAAGGATAAATCCGGACTTTGAAGGGACCAAACCATTATCTTTAGTTCATTTCTTGCTGCTTTCTCATCTAGGACGGCTTCCACACGGAATAGCATGATCTTGCAAAATATCAAAATACTCTGCTTTCCGCATCCTACCACTAATTTTCACTAAATTACCTGTAGTTGTTCCAGCGAAGCAACCACAAACCATAACACTATCACCTGCATGTTCGACGGACGGCACTAACCAGGCCTCCCTAGCTCCTTCCCCAAGTTGACGACGAACAAAACTTCTCAGTTGCGTACCAAATAACTGAAATTTGAATTCATCGATCCCTAACACTGCGTTCCAATCATCCAGTGTTCAGTTTGCATGTTCCCTTTCCCATGTTAATTGCTCCTCTCGTTTCGGTATATCTTTCGTCACCAAGAATGCAAATATTACTACGTTGTTCTACAGTGAACTGTCTGCGTTTTGGCATTTTTAAGCTTAGTACTTTACCAAATTATTACTGCAATTGCGCACGAGAAAGTAATAACACACTAAAGATTAATATTTTCACCACATGCACTAAACAATTACCGAAATAACTTTATATATTTTTTTTTATGTGCAATAATTTATAATAGACATTAGCGATTTCACGATATGCTTATCAGTTGTATTATTTTAAAGGAATTTCACCTTGCTTCAAAACTTGTGGACGGCAGTGTATATACAACACCTTTTCTGTCCACGACGACGTGAGACCGAAGAGGCAAATTCCTTCACGACATCTGCTTCCAGTTCCAACAAGCATACTCCATCAATTTCGTTTTCTTTCAAAAAAAAAAGACACGATAGAATATGTTGTAATATAATCACATAAATAGTCATACTAATTAGAGCACTAGAATTACATTAATTTCATACCAATCTAACTGCGTACAACTTTATTTCTGCTTACCTATTAATACGTAAGTCTGTCACGTTCTAAATCGTATATATAATACAATACATTGTTAATAACGATCGAAATTATTAATAATTTTGGCACCGACTTTACTGAATAAATTATACACCAAGGGCGTAGCTTAATACTACATTAACGATGTCAGTATACTCTGAAGACATCAAAGAAAATGCTATTAGAGATGTTAACTACCAAAAATATTTCCGTATATATTCAGGTAATCCCCACGCAGGTTAAAAATTGCTGTATTGGTAAATTTGGTAGGACAAAAACCATGTTAATTAACAGAAAGTTATTAAAAGTATTTAAATACTTCATTAGCTTTTTGTTTATTATAGATTCATACATTTTGGCAAACACAGGTAGCAAACTAGTAAGACGACAGTTACATAAATTACTGCTACCTCCTAACTTAAGCTTAGTGGGAAATACATATGCATGTTTCAAATGAAAAGTAATGAGATAAGTAAGTGTTTTGACGATATGTTAGAGGGCAACTTTTATAATAACTGATTAGATGAGGTCATAAATACAAAATGTAAAGTTCATATTTTAATAACAATCTCAACATCTTCGATGAATTTTAAATAATTTGTTTTTCGATATCAACTTTCCTAGTAATGTGGTAAAAAAATGTTGAATTCATTACATAGTTCACTCTTATCTGCACTCTCAGGTTTTGTTCTATTTACAAACTATACAGCTTTGGATTTATTTAAGCATGATTTAATAAGCAATTCATTATTTTCCCATTTATTTTTTTGCAAAAAGTTTTTGCAAATTTGTTCGTAGTTTTTAAAATCTGATATAAACGCTGTATACTGGATACAGATATCCTTAAGAAATAATAAAGTATCCTTCATTTCTATTATATCTGGTGTGATTGATGAATTATTATTTAGTTCATTTGTTTTACATTTTACGAACGGGAAAGAGCCACTATGGTAGCACATGAATATGTTGAGACAATGTTGTAAATGCAATATTAAGCCAATCACATCCATAGACAGAAAGCCGTGTTTCTTTGGCTGATAAATTAGTGAATCTGCTTAGAGTATTTTCACAGAATTTGCATCTATGTACGTATTGATCGTGAGTGATATGGTAAAGTGGAATCGTTGTTTTAAAAATTTGCGACTAGTGGTCAGATAAATTATTGTCAACACAAGAGACACAAAATAATTGTCATATACTAAATTTACAAAACATACATATGTACAGTAAGAGATTCCATTTTTTAGGATTCTTTTAGTACTCAACGAATGATTTTAATTAATATGTTTTGAATACTGAAACGTCAAAGAAATAGGAAATCATTTATAGCATCGGAATTTGCTAATAATATTCCTACACTCCTAAACAACACAAATTATGTAGTTTTATTCATACTGCAAATAATTTGTTTTTGCGAGCACATATATATGTACATATATACATACATAACTGAAATTATTTACAATCAACTATAATTATACATTGTACTATATAACGTCACTATTACTGTATAGAAGAGAACAAGAATAGAAAGTGAATTCACAATTGGTTGCTGCGAACAGTTAAATGTCAAAAGAGAATTTGTCCTTGATATTAAACAATTTGTAACACACCTTATTTCTAGGAGTATAGGACTCTGACAAAGACACGCTCGGTGGCTGATCGGAATATCTAACTTATTGTGTTAGTAAACGAGGTAAAAGAAGCGAATACACCTGGCTACTTCGTATAGCGTACGTAGTTTTCAAGAAATTCTAATTTTCGACACGTACATCTTTTTTCAGATTCATAAAACACCACATATGTTGTAGAAACGTGTTTCTTCGGCATACTATAAAAGAAAGATAACATAAGAAGTGTTTCCTTGACTTTGGAATCCTTCTCTGAATCTTCTTTTGTTTATTATATTTGATAATGTCGTTAATTTTACTATTAATGCCGAACAGGTGCTATAAATAGAAACAAAACTGTTTTTATATATATAACACATCTGAACAAAACTTAAATTTAAATTTTCTACACAAGAATGAAATCAAGTGAATGCAGTTGATTACGTAAATATTATTGAAGTAGTAATGTACGATACAGATGAAATACGAGAAAAGTTAAAAGAATTTATCGTAAATGTGATTCCAGTTCCACCAGTTATCCTTCAGATAAATAAATACATTATCCAAGGATTTTTTGCAGCAATTACTGTTCTTCTATAAACACAAAAAAGGGATTTCCATATTTGAGAAACTATTATTTCTTGAGAAATTGTACTAACTATGATGTAGTGGAGCATCTTGCAATTAGTAAATAATTTTAAAAGTCCGATTTCCTTCAAGAAATAATTTCCAGAAATAAAGATGTAACTGTTTAGTAAATACTGTTAGGTAGTTCATCTGGTACTACAGGGTGGTCAAGATAAAAGAGGGCTGGAGTCATATTGCACGTGATATTTGAATCAAGTACATGTGATGCCCGGCGGCCATTTCGTGTTAACAGTCATATTGGGTTTCCCAGTGTTGCATTGTCAGTTGTTAATGGTAGCTATGAATAGGGTTCTCCATAATGCCGTTTTCAATCGAACAAAGAGACATGCTAATTTGTCTATCCAAGTTCATGGTGAACACTTTCAACATCTCCTGTGAACTATCGCATATTAATTATTTTGTTATTCATAATATTCTGTATTTACTACTTTTAAATAAAAATTATAAAATTAATAATATAAGTATCACAAAAGTTATAACATATATTAAAAAAATAAAAATTTATGGATATAACGAAGATGTTAATGCATGTTCCAATAGTGTTTGTTATTTAAAATTTTATATATATTCCATGTAAAAAAAATCTAGCATAAAAAGTGCCCCAACCATACCCAGTTTCCCCCAATATAATAGTAATTCACTTTTCTGTAAGTATTTATATTACTGTATTCATACCAGGCCTCTTTTATCTTGGCCACACTTGCATATGCGATAGTTTTTGTGTATGAAACGCGCTGTTTCCCATTGCTAGAGTAGGTCAGATATTAACATAGAGTATATCTAGATAACCTATGGATATGATTCTGTTTTCAAAACCAAGGAGAGATAGACTTATGTAACTTAACATAACTGAAAATTCTGTTTCGTCGCTGATAGGGTTCGAAAAAGCTATTCTCTCCTATTTATATCATGTACCGTGATTTGACACAATTACCGATATTGGTAGAGATCATTAGAGAAGCGACGAGATTCTCGATTGATGGTAGTTAATGCACTGACTATGAACGTATTTGAAAGAATTTGCAAATTTGCCCTTCTAAATAATGATACAAGAATGATCTATTTTTGATTTATGTGGGTGTCAGAGGTCACATTATACTTAAGTTTTCATCACAAAAACATTAAACTAACGTCGTTTAGGTAGTAACATTCAAGTCAATAGTATTTGCTTTGGAAATGTCGGTAATACTCAAAGACATCTCGCAGATGGCAGCATAGTTTAGGAGTTTAGAATAGTCCACCCAAATTATAATAAGGAAAACTGACTTCTCATATACCAAAATTTATAATTTTAATGAAGTCTATTTCAAGAAAAGGGATTTTCTTGTGACCTCCGTTCTCTTCAAATCTGGTTTGTCATCTTACTGTCCACTTACCTTCGTCATTTTAACTTATTTTTCTTATTTGTAGTTTTCTTTCCTCGCATAGTATTGGGAGGTAAAATGTATTGTCGGACTCCCTCTGATAGCTGTTAGCATTTTAACTTGAGACAAAATCGATAGATTCCTTTATGTAATTGTGGATTACAGTTTCTTTGTGATGTACTCATGTAACTAATTTCCCAAAATTCCCTTTAGCCCTTATTAAAACAATTTCGTTTAAAACAAAAGCCACCTTAATCAACAGGAAAAGAGGAACAAGAAAGTACTCTAATAAAAAGTTTATATCACATAAGATCCTATAATTAATACAAAATCCTATATAAAAATATTTGGCGCACACGCATACACACACAGCGAGCGAATATCACTTCCATAGCCAGCACTTCCATCTCTGGAAATACATAGTAAATGTTTTCGTTACCATTATGACCTAACGAAGATAATTGTAAGCTAACATCAGAATCTAATGATGATACTAAATAGTGACGACAGAGCAGAGCGTCAAACAAAAGAGAGTTAGCGTAGGTAACTAGTACGGAGCATCAGCACAGTTTGCGAGCTCATTATTTATACAAGTATTCCCAGTTATTAGAGGCAATACCCTCAAAAATAGTATAAAATCTTATCTAACCCGGGCTTTCACGGGATTTGATCATAAATACCAGGTGTATGAATAAGTTTTTTTCCGGTTTAACTAAGAGATGATACCAGCGAAAAATAGGCAGCGTATTAATTTGACACATACGGCATTTTGTTCGTCTGACATTTGAACTAGAAACAGACACAAGTTGAATGCGCCAAAGCTAGAGTTTGTGATCTATCGTTCAGTGATCATGTCGAGTTTTGTGCCAGAAAAGAACCCTTGCGGGCACGTATTACTTTTCTTCTTTAATGAAAATTAAAGGCTGTTGAAAGTCATAGTTTGCTGGTAGAAACATATGGTGAAACCGTTCGATCGATTAGGAGATATGAGACATGGTTTCGACAGTTTAAAAGTGGTGAGCAGTTTGGTAGACCATAAAAATGCGAAGACACTGGAGGAGTTATTGGATGATGACCCAACTTAAATTCAACGACAATTAGCAGAAGCATTATATGTCTCACAAGAAGCAATCAGCAGACGTTTACAAGCAATGAGGAAGATCAATAAACTCGGTAAATGAGTCCCATACGATTTGAAGGAACGTCAAATAGAAAATCCCAAAGTCACCTGCGAAATGCTGCTTCAACGCCACGGAAGGAAATCATGTTTGTATCGAATTGTGACGGATGGCGAGAAATGGATTTATTTTGAAAACCAGAAGAAAAACTGTGGCCTTCACCTGGCGAAGCCGGTCCTTCAGCGCCAAGGCCAAATCGCTTCAGCAAGAAGACCATGCTCTGTGTCTGATGGCACCAGAGCGGTATTGTGTATTATGAACTCTAGAAGCTCGACGAAACCACGCATTGCTCGAGAGGCGACCCGAATAGGCCAGAAGACATGGCAAAGTGATTTTGTTACACGACAATGCGCCGTCTAACACAGCAAAATTAGTGAAAGACATTTTGATATTGCTTGGATTCGAGATCCTTCCGCACCTGCTGTATTCCCTAGACGTGGCGCCATCTGGCGGTCACCTCTTCGCATTAAGATTATACCAAAATGAGTAAACTACAATCACTTGCAGTGTGATATTTACATTATTAACATCGTGTACGAAATATCGAGTGATAGGTATTTAAAATGCCTTCAAGAAGAGAACTAGATACTGAAGCACGTGCGTTTACAATAATTTACCATACAGCTGACACAACTAATCGGCAAATTGCAATAGGAAACACTACGCCTTCTTAAATTGAAGACGTACTGGAAGACCAAGTGTGATAACATCTGCAGATAATCGTAGAATAGTGATTAACGGCAAGACGAATAGACGGAAAATAGTTCCGGAAATCACCCAGAATTAAATGTTAGTCGCCCAAAACCAGTTAGTATTTGTCCGGTTAAACGCCACATATAGAAAGCGCGGGCTTCATTTACGTATTGCTATGAAAAACAATTTCTACGCAGATAAAATAAGCATAAGTGACTTAAATAGGCTCGCGTACATCAAGTTTGGACGACAGAAGATTGCAACAACGTTGTTTGAACGGATGAATCCAAACTTAAAGTGTTCAGTACCCGAAATTCGCCGGAAGAGTGTATTGCCACTACCGTGAAGCAAGGATACGGTTCAGTGATAATTTGGGGCTGCTTCGCGTGCATTGTAGTGTAAGACATATTGTGAAAATTGACAAAACACTAAGGAGAGGAGGAGAAACACGCAATATCTTCAGAAATTCCACTTTTGAGCCAAAATGCTATTTTTCAACAGAAGAATGATCCAAAACATTCATCTACATTATGTAAAGACTTTACCCCATTTGGAGGAGGTAGAAACTATTAAATTTATGGAATAGCCTCCTGAAAGCCTTGATTTGAACCCGAACGAGTTACCATGAGAAGAGCTTGTCGGGGTAGTACGGCAATCAGCTCCAACATCAGCTATTAATATGTGAAACTAACTTCAATCAATTTAAACATCAATAACGCCCGAATCACCAGTAAAACTTATTGTGAAAATGCCTGTATTATACACTGCGATTACTGAGTTAAGAGAAGGTGACATAGATGAAACTAAAATTTAATATAAGCGTATTACTTTTCCCATTTATTTCATATATTTCCATAAATCTATGGATAAATGTGCATAAAAAAATAAATACCTTCACATTTTTACTGAGTTTTTATAGCATTTATTCTGTTTTTAAGAGTGCCTAAACACTTATGAGCAGTAGTGTACATACAAACATAGAGAACAACCGTAACGGATTTTTACGTAAATGGTTTTTCCATGTACTTGTCTGCTTTCCGTTCCATTAAGGACTGATTTCGACCATTCTCTCTTCTTCAATATTTACAGATTTTGAATGTATTCTACGAATTTAGGATTTGCTAAACATATTTACTGTATTAAATAAATACGTTAAACGTTTAGTAAAACCTCAAACATTAATAAACATGTACAATACTACAAACTACTCTAACTATAGATTTTACATATTGGCTAAAACAGAGGAATTTAACAGGGAACAACTTATGCGCGATAATTTGCATACGGGTTCGTTGGTAAATACTGCCTTGAACACGTCCTTGTTAAAATATGCTCATCCAACGATAAAGTAAATTTAATGTTGCAGCATTTATACCGCCTAAAGACATGTTTATAAGATTATTGTAGCGATCCTCGAACGGTTTGAAAGCTGTATCTGACTGGAACCTGAAAGGGTTCTGGCAGTTGTTTGAAAGTACCAATAACTATTATATTAAATTGCCGCTAGGTAAGTACGTATGTTTTAGCGAACTATACGTGGAAATAACTATAGCTTGTCTAGTACAGCATAAGATATGATGCATCGACAAATATAACAAGGTAATTTGTAAAGATTGCAGTTCTTAAATATAGCTTCATGCTTCACAATGAAGTATAACATACACGGTACATTTAAAAAATTCTGGAAATATTTGTTTACTAATACGAACATATCATAACATATGTTATGATATTTGTCATTAAGCAATGAACAGCGATACAGTTTTGCTGTGTGCTAAAAATATAGGCAAACGTGTTGGGTGTTGAAAGTTCTAATTCATATTAAGTCTATTCTTCCAAGTGGTTAAACCGTCAACTCGATAAATCAATATTGGATTTTCGTCTTCTCTTTTGTCTTTATTCCAATCGTATCTTCTTGATAGAAAGCAATTTGTGACATACATGGGATTTGAGTCTGATTGCTTCGCGCCGAGCTCTGGAGTTCCTCAGGGGAGTAACTTGGGTCCACTTCTGTTCCTCATATATATAAATGATTTGTGCTATCAACTGAACTGTCCAAAGTTGTTATACGCAGATGACTTGAAGTTGTACTCAACAATTAATAATTCTCAGGATTGCAATCATTTGCAAAGCCAACTCGATATATTCCACACGTGGTGTGTCAACAACAAACTAACAGTTAATGTAAACAAATGCAAAATTGTCACCTACACTCGTAAGACGACTCCAATTATATATACCTACCACTTGGCTGGATCTTCTTTATCTAGAGAGACCTCTATGAGAGACTTGGGCGTCGTCTTTGACTCAAGACTGACCTTTATGGAGCACATATCCAGTATTTGTACATCAGCGTTGAGTATGTTAGGATTCATTATACGTGTTACACGACCATTTGCTTCTATAACAGCTATTCTTCCTCTTTATTTCGCTTTTGTTCGGTCTCGACTGGAGTATGCGTCCTTGGTCTGGTCACCACCTATGTACATCTATCAGATACATCTTCTAGAGCAGATTCAGAGAAGGTGTTTGAAGTTCTTGTACTTTAAAAAATTAATACTTACCCGTTACAAGGATTTAGCCACAGTGCTCTGCTAGACGCATTTAATATTGATTCATTAGAACTACGTCGAAAACAGGCTGAGTGTAAATTCCTATTTACTTTACTTCATAATGGTCTTGATGTCCCTGAGTTGTTGAGTAAAATCAACTTCATTGTACCACGTTCAGGATCTAGGCAAACAAATACATTTTACTGTTTCGCACCTAGAACAAACATCGCCATCAGGTCCCCAATACACAGATTGTGTAGCAATTTCAACTCTATGGAGTTTGCCGAGTTGGATATAGGTATGTATATCCACTTTACCGTCCCTTTTGACGGTATGTAGACCGCGGGTGCGTTACACTTAGTTGAATACTTTTTCCGTTCTCTCTTTTTCCTAACCACTGGTAAACTACTTTTTTTTTTAATTTAAATTAAAGCAACTAATTACTAAGTTTTCTAATTTGACATACTTTAATTTTATGTTATTTATATTTGCATGTGTACATTATTTAACATTGCCTTGTAATTGGATATTTGTATCTGTTGGGCATTAAATATTATTATTATTATTATTATTATTATTATTACTATTAGTATTATTATTATTATAATCTAGTCGGCCAATTGCTACGTTTGTATGTGACATCCTCCTTATGAAGACACATGTTCTCGATATCCATATTTTCAAGTTGTTGATCAAATAAAAAATTATTTCGATATCGACTTCCAGTAAACAGTATTACCTACCACTCTCGTTTTTAAATAAATATGGCACCATCATTGCACCAGTCGAGAAATGATACCAAACAGTTCCTCTCTTTGGATTCAACAGTTTTTCGAATGTATCTCGTAGATTTTCTTCACCTCAGACTCGGTAATTTTGTTTAATTACAAATTCATCTAGTTGAAAATGTGCCTCACAACTAAGGAAGATTTTGTTACAAAATTGTTGTATAGCCCAATTTACAAATTGAGGATCTAATCCAAAGTCTACTGGCTTTATTTTTTGAGTCATTTGAATCTTGTAAGCATTTAAATGAAGATCCAAAATTCTGAATAATGGTTTTAGATTCCCAATAGCACTAGCGATTACAACATCAATACTTTCTTCTAAACTATCGTTGCAAAGGTGTATTTTGCTTCTTTTATCTCCTCCTTAAACACAACTGAATTTTTTGGTTATTGAAAGAATAGATTAATCGAATTTCTTTTAATCGCAGAAAAAACGACTAGCCTGTGGAAAATAGAATTTAACATTCTTGTTAAGTTTTAATTAAATCCAATACTACGATTAAATGATGCTTACAAATACATTTAGTAACAGCAAATAATCTTGCTTGCAATTGCATAATGTTCAGAGATTCATTTTATACAACCTATAACTGGAGCTAAATGAAGTAAATGTTTACTGGTCCTATTTTTCCATTTAAATTCATCTATCAGTACAGCTACTTATAAAATACGGACATTTTCAATTCCTTTTTCCTTCTTTCCGAAAGCAAAATTTCTCTCTTCTTTGGCCTAAATGTAATGCTTGAAATAAGTTTGGCGAAGTTTACAAACATATACAAAGAAGAAGAGGATCAAAACATGCAAATGATTAGGTAAATTAAGGTACTAAAGGAAAAATCATGCAAACGTAAACGAAAGTTCTGAAATAAAGTTGTTAAGCTTCAAAATGTGTAGCTACAATGTCCATGGCAGAAGTTCCAAAGAAAAGAAGTTTTTTAAATATACGTCTTGGGGAAAATTTTTAATAAAAGGAAACAAATTTCTTGAGAAACTTTAAAACAACTGAATTTAAGATGTAGCATATTGAGTATTTAAAAATGTATTTCCAACTAGGGACTCTTAACATAGTAATACAAATAATGTATCAGGCTTTCACGGTAATTTACCATTATCGTAACGGTTGCCGCGTTATTTGAAAAACTGAACCGCAGTTGTTCGCGAAACGTCAGGGACAGAAACCTTAGTGACATGCCGGAACCTGACAACCGTTACGGCAATAATAATACAACTTTATATGCAACAATGTATACTACAAAACAAAATTCTTCCTAATTCTCTGCAAAATTACTCTTCGGAGTTTCCATCAGCTTCGGAAAATTTTTCATCACTGATTATTGTCATATATATAACTAATGCTGCAAGTCATGCTAAACTTTCTGTGACCTATTTTTTAGTGATATGCTTAGCTGAGCGAACGTCTTCAACATGTGCAAATATGCAAATTGGTCCAAAACTATAAGATGTTGCCCGAAAATTCGATCAAAACAAAGGTTATAGTATTTTAATATCCTTATAATGTAGCGTTTTTTTACTTTTAAATAGAAGCATGTCAATTACCGCAAAATATACGCCAGTAGAAGAAAACATAGTAAATAGATTTTTAGTAAAATTTTATCCACTCATAAACAAAATTAGTCGTTCATTTTCATTCCAGTCTTACGTCCAGTCATGAATGTTTACATTAAGATAATTGTAGCATCTCTAGTTACAGTTTTTTTCCTAACACTGTAGCGGTTACAATTCTCCATTTTATTCTTCTTTGCCATTATGCTCCAATTCTAATTTCGTCAAATCAAAGTTTTCGCAGTGCTTCATATAATGGTATTGTGTTAAACATTTTTTCTTGGAAAAAGTTAATCGAATAATGCCAATAGATGTCTTCAATTCCGTAACATTTGAATGAATTAGATTTCTATTTGTTTTTTAATAGAATAATTGGAATATGTAGATATACTTACACCATTTCTTTTTGAGATACCCTGTATACAAAGATTCAAATTTCATTATTATTCTTATGTTTTTCAAAAATCAGCCTTTTATTGAGAACACAATTACGGTATTAAGTCAATATTAAAGCAAACTTTTACTTCTTGTAGCCGAATTCCATGTATCTTTCGTACAATATAATGTAAAAGTATTATAGTGGCTAGTGTTTAGTGAGTCAAAGGAATAGACGTGAATATGTACATCGGTTACGACCCCTTTTCATATTCTAGAAATGATTTTAAGGATTTTTTTAATTACAAAAATTTATTACTTTATTATTATTTATTATATTGTCACCTCATCAATATATGAGGGTTGTTTCTTTTCAACCTCCGTTCCTGCCTGTAAGCAGTCACGCGAGCGGTGGAAAACAGGGATGCCCAGAAGTTGCTGAGTTGCGGCTGCTATAGTTGATTCTCTCGCCAAATGCAAGTTGTGTAGTGTAATTCTATTCCTTCAAGCAAAAGGGAATAGCGCAGGTAATTGTTATCGAAGAATGAACCGAGTGCAGGGCGAAAACCTTGTGGTGTTATACGCGAATGTTCACGAGGTTGGGAGATAAGGACGCAAGTTTATCGCACCACAAGACATTGTTCAACCAGTTGACAAAATGGTTTCAGAAGAAACGGAGGTTCACTGAGTATAGTGTGGAATTTTCTGAAGTTTCAAGATCAACTGTGTACATAATTGCACCGGAACGCTACAAATAACTGCGCGCTCGATGAGTTCCAAAGATGTTGTGTGATGATTATAAAGGTCGCCGAATGGAATCAGGGCTGATGTTCCTCGCCCGTTATGAGGTTGAAGCTGAAGATTTTTTGTACACCAATTGCGACTGGAGATGAGACCTGAATTGAATATTGCATCCTTGAAACAAAAGGTCACAACAATGGATCAAACTCGCAAAACAGACCGAAAAAGTTCAAACAAGCATTCAACAACAGGAAAATTATCGTTACAGTTCCTTATTAAATTTATAGAATCGAGGACTACTATCAATGCAGCTGTTTATTGCCAAACTTTACGACGATTGCGAATAACCATTCAAAACAAAAGAAGAAGCATGCTGACTTCTGGAGTTCTTATCATTCATTATAATGCCCGCGTTCATACTGCTGCTGTAACCCAATGTCTTCTTGAATAATTCCGATGGGAAGTTTTTGAACACCCGACGTATAGCCCCAACTTAATGCCAAGCGGTTTTCATTTCTTTCGTGAACTGAAAACGTACCTAGAAGGGCAGAGCTTCTAGAGTACAAAGGAACTTCAAAACAACATCACGGACCATCTCAACTGACTGACGGGAACATTCAATGCAGAGGGGATTGGAAGGCTCGTCCATGTATACGACAAGTGCATCAATCTTCACAATGATTATGTACAAAAGTTACCATGTTTGTACATAACTTTTGGTAATAAATTCATTTTGTTATTTATACTTGTTTTTATGAGCTATCGGAGGTTGAAAAAAGCAACAGCCCTCGTATAACGTGATAACGAAGTTAAGCGGAGATATTAACTGGATATAAAAGTAACCTATAATTTTCCATTAAATAATTATAAAAACAAATACCAGAGCGGTACGTGTTTGTTACACAGGTATGTAGAAGTGCCCATAGCTTTAATTAGCAGCTATAATTCACCATGCAATTCCAGTACCGACCATTGCAAATAATATTCATTTTAATTATAATTTTTATCAAAGCTAGCCCGTACAGATGGTAAACAAGCATTACACATTTTTCAATACGTCCATACAGTCAACAATAATTCATCCACTTACACTAATAACAATGCAATTCTCCTGAAAAAAGATACCGTACATAACTCATTGGAATAATTATCGGTGCCGTTGTTATGAGGATAAATGCTCAACTCTAAATAAGCCATTGCAGATCGACGATAATCTAGCGACATTATTCATCTTTAGTACCGACAGCGCTTGCAATTCAAGGGCACGTACTGAACGAGATGGACGCAGCTGGACTTCTTTAAGCCCACGGCTGTAATGTTATAACTGAATTCCTAGCTGTTAGTTCCACTCGAGCAATGAAAAGTAACAAAAAAACAGCATACATGCACAAAGTGGACAATACCGAGAAATAAGTGATACAACCTTGGTCTAATGGTGTTTAGACACTTGGATCTTTTGTTTGCCTTCCCCCTTCATACATATGAACTTCTGAACTGATTCTTCCAAAATTGCCTCTAATGTTTTGTGTTTCATTTACATTTTTATGTGCAGTATAAGTATTTTCTTAATTAATAAGCATTATTTTCCAAAAATTTCATAGTGGTGCAGTTTTAATTGTAGACAATCTACTTGTACATACATTACCGCTCAAAAGTGTTTAGGCACCCCTGTTTTCATGGATTATTCATATAGTATTATGTTTACCAAAAAAACATTATAATAAAATGAAATACGTATTTAAAATGTAGTTCAGTAAGATAAACACCCATTATATCGCATAAGGTTTACTATCATTTACCTGCACTTGGTCGGATTACCATAAACTGTTTATTGCGGTGCAATTACAATAACAATCCCTCTGAATTTACTGGCTAAATTTAGTCATCTGTTAGATTCTAGGTAATAATGTTTAAATTATCTTCCTAGAAGACTATAGTGAAATCTGTAACCTATGGTCAGTTGCAGTGTGGTATTAACTCTATTCACGTCGTGAGCGAAATATCGTGTGACAATTTTTTAAAATGCCTCCGCGAAGAGAAATTAGTACGGAAACACGTGCGCTTATAATAGCTTACCATAAAAGTGGAATAAGTAATCGACAAATTGCCAAAAAAATGAAAATACACCACGCTACGGTTGACTATAACGTAAAAAAATGTCGGAAACAGGCAGTTTTCTTAATAAAAGATGGAGTGGAAGGCCAAAAGCTACAACATCTGCAGCTGATCGCAGAATAGTGGTTACCAGCAAGTTAAATAGACGCAAAACAGCCCCGGAAATCACCTCAGAATTGAATGTTGGTCGCCAAAAACTAGTCAGTGTTTCTACAGCCAAACGTCGCCTACAGAAAGCCGGGCTCCATTGACGTATTGCGATGAAAAAGCCGTTACTATGCAAACAAAACAAGCAAAAGCGACTTAAATGGGCTCGTGAACGCTAACACTAGACCATAGAAGAGTGGAACAACGTCCTATGGACAGATGAGTCCAAATTTGAGCTGTTCGGAACCCGAAGACGCATATTCGTAAGAAGATCTGTGGATGAACGTGCCAGGGAAGAGTGTATTGCTGCTACCGTGGAGCATGGTGGAGGTTCTTTCATCATTTGGGGCTGTTTTTCTGGCTGAAAATTGACGGTATTGACGGTATATTAAAAAAAGAAGACTACCGCGAAATTTTGGAGAACCACGCAATACCTTCCGGAATTCGACTTTTGGCTCAAAATTTTATCTTCCAGCAAGGTAATGACCCAAAACATTCCTCTAAATTATGTAAAGATTATTTACGCCATTTAGAAGAGGAACGAACTCTCAAAATTATGGAATAGCCTCCCCAGAGCCCCGACTTGAATCCAATCGAGTTACTATGGGAAGAACTAGATCGGGAAGTACGGAAATCAGATTCGACATCAGCTACTGACGTGTGGATCAAATTGCAATCGAGTTGGACCTCAATAACACAAGAAACTCTGGCAAAACTTATTGCTAGAATGCCTCGATTGTGTGCTCTAATTATTAAATCAAGAGGAGGTCACACAGATGAAAGCAAAATTTAAATTAAACGTTTTAATTTTCACATTTATTTAATATATTTTTCTTCATGTACGTGTATCTGTACATAAAAAATAAATATTATTAACATTTTTGCTGAGTTTTTATACATTTTTGCTATCAGTGAGAGTGCCTAAATACTTTTGAGCGGTAGTGTATAGCAAACATTCATAAGTCA
This sequence comes from Trypoxylus dichotomus, assembly GCA_023509865.1. Classification (NCBI taxonomy): domain Eukaryota; kingdom Metazoa; phylum Arthropoda; class Insecta; order Coleoptera; family Scarabaeidae; genus Trypoxylus; species Trypoxylus dichotomus. Next base: position 50,052,690 of record CM042078.1, read on the forward strand.
AATATATGTAAAATACGTATATTTGCTGGCCTTTATACTAACAAATATGTATGCACATATACATATATGTAATCATATAACATTGTAGCGGATATCCGCTTTAATTTCTGCATTTTTAAATCCGGAATAAAATATAGAAATCGTTAATAATTGGCAGTTTCTATATGCGGACATCTAACAAATTATACACTATTTCAATGGTGCTCTTTAAAGCAAAAACCTATTTAAAATTCGTACGTACAAACGATATTAATAGTTCTCTTAAATATGTAGATTGAATCACTTTCGCTGATTTTATAATTTAAGGTGATCTCTACATTCACACTTTTTTTAATTGATCTTAAAATTAAATACAATTCGCATATGCAACCTTACGGTTTAACCTTTAAACGAACTTCCTGTATTTGTTTTATGAGTGCGCGTGAATTATTTTTATTTACTCGAAAACTTTGTAGTGTGACTAAATTATTGTTTACGAATTATGCACATATTTAGCGTGTATAAAGCTAGCGCTTCGAGATTTACGTAACACCCATATTTGGGAAGACATACACGAAACATTTGTCATGCTATACGCTAGAGCAAGCGAAGGGGATTCCAACGGGTACGAATAATGATTCTAATAACGTGTTAGTATCTCAGCACGTACAAATCTATGGCAAAATAAATTTTGAGCGCTATGGGCTGTTCGTTTTTATTGACATATAGGGTGTATCAGCACAATGATCACCTAAATAAGTAGATATAGTAGTGAAATACATATATGTTTAATAATATTTGTAAAAGCATCATATTAACATAAAATCTATACAGGATGTGTCACAAAGACTTTTGGTTAAAAATATACAGAAAAATAATCAAGCTCGGTGTTTTGAAATTTGGCAGGTGGTAGATTTCGGCTATACTGGGAGTAGATATTTCTTTTTATTCAAATGGGACCCCGTAACTTATAATTGGTATAAATTTCTAAAATGATATTGGAGCTAGTTTAAGTGAGCTGTTTTTTTCTCCTTGATACAGGGTAATACAAGTTATACAAATTACTGCATATCTAAAAAATGTGTTTGTGTATAGATTAAAACATTTAGATAATTATTTCTGAAGCTATTCTGCATCAAATACTGTATGCTAAAGTTTATGATATAATACAGACTGTTCAGGAAAAATGCAGAATGTCAATTTCTCCAAACTTTTAAATAGCAACTCTTTTTTCCAGTTTTATTGAATTCAGTCTTTAAGGTTTTATATTGAAAAACGTATTCGCTCTTTCAAAGCTTGACTTTCTGAAAATTAGTATTTTTTCTCGTCAAGAGAAGATATTTGTCAATAATTGCCTTATCATTATTGAAAACTTAAAAATCGTTTAACTCAAAGTAAATTTACTTGGGAGAGAATAATCTTTGTATACATGCTGGCCCACCAGTGTAAACTAAATTCGTATTTTTCTTTTGTTTAGACCTTCGGAACTACTTTTAGTCTGAAATTACTGTACATAATTTCTCTTTGACAAACATACACTATCTCTCATCTCACAACTGCAAACGAAAAATAATACAATATTAAAAAAATCAATACATGGGTAGAGTTGCGATATCTTTTCCACGTACCAGGGTCGTAGCAGACGGACAACCTTGCGATGTGTGCGTTATTTATATAGCGTATGTGTTATTTTATAAATAACACACTTACCTTACTTATTACATAGCAGCGAGTGTACATCATGCATAACTTGACTCCACCAACGACAACCCAATGCTTTGAAATTTTTGGTTTGCATCAAATGAACCTTTATAATTGTCGTATTTTTTAAAGTCGGATGAATTGGCCACTTCGAGATCCGCGATACATAAAACTCAGAAGAATATAACCGATTGAAATAATTTAGGAATGCTTCCGTGGGTAAAATTAGTTTACTTAAGTTGGTCTTAGCATTTAAGATGAGGATCCATCACATGAATCTGTGCAATTACTCATCTAGCGTAAAGCTGACTGCAGACAATGCACACAACTTTGATATACAATCGTACTTTGCATATTTTAAAAATATCTCACATCTGATGAAATGCAATGAACATCAACTATAATACATATTCTGCTCATATTATTTATTATATAAATATTATTAACGCGCGATATAATTTACATTCTTCTCGCTTAAGGGGCGTTTGGAGCATCTTCAATAGTGAGCATCTTTATTCATAAAAAAGTTCTATAAAATAGAATAAGCTTCCTCATTGCATAATAAATCATTGTCAAAGTTATGAATCGCAACCTGAGTTTTATATTTGATTAATGTTCTTATTAACGTTGAAACACTAACATCTTTGCTCCTTAAAAAGCGATTTTATTTTGCACGATCAAAGCCATGGGTTTAAACTAATGTAATACAGAAAAAAACATAGATCAACATGAATTCCCTAACGGCCATTTTTGTCAACATTTTCCAATTTTTCTATCCTAAAGTAGCTTTAAACGTCACCGCTCTGTCCACATTAATAAGTAATATGTTAGTGGGAAACAACTTCTGTAGCTAACCATTAATTTTGCGAATCTTATTATATCTTGTAACGTTTTACGTAAGAAATACTAAAATTAAGAACATAGCTCGGACCCAAATATTACCTTTTATCACTTAAAATATTCATCGCATCAACAAATATATTCGTAGTTAATAACAGATACACCAGTAATGATTATAGGTCATAGTCTCCTTCGTTCTTAGAAGTTCGTTAGCCTTTTGTATTCGCCTTATTTGCTTAAGAAATACCAACTCATTGTTCAACATATTTATTTTAGGCATGGGCGCACGTGGTAGGGAACGAATTCCTTCCTCAAGTGTCTGCGACCTGTAAGAGCGGCCATATGAGTATAAAAGTTGCCTTCAATAGCAGTTTTATGGGGGCAGTACACGCCAGAGACTACAGAACACAGGCCTGCATGGTATATGGCGACGGTGGAACATTGGTATCGCTGGATATAAACCTACTGGCTATGCGAAACACGCCAGATTACTGCGGGGTACTTGTAAATAATGTAAGTATGAATTGGATTTTTATCTTGCCAATCGACTAGCGATTTTAAACACTCGATGATTCAGTATATTTATAATGAGATAGTGTTACAAAGGCGGTATTCATCTTTGTATATTTTGATGATGTCACATCATTCCATTTTATTTTTTGTTACTGGAATGATTTTGCTAAAAAATAACCCATTACTAAAAAATTTTAATTGGTATTTACATGGCTTTGCTATGATCGCCATAAATTACAAGTGGTAAGATATAACGATATCAGCTTTCAAGAAGCAAATATTAGCAACGTCTGCCAAGTATACAATTAACGTATGAAAATAACTGCTTTTGATGTCGAGTGTATCTGTCTTGTATTAAGCACTGTAATTTACCGAAGCAACTTTTTTCCCATTCTCTGCCATTCTATCTCTAACTTACTTAATTATTCATGAAAATTAATATTAGTATTACTACTTTTATTATGGAAAAAAGGTTGTGTAAATACATAAACATTGAGTACATACATGTGGAAGGCTGTCTTTGAAATAACACGTGTTTCCGCTAGAGCTCCTGTCTGACCTTCTTTCCATTTTTGCTCCAATACACTAAAGTGCGATCCATCCTAGTCTTCTTGATTACTGAAATCTAGAATCTTCCTCCAGCATTTAGCAATCATTGTTGGATTTAATGGGTTCCATACGTACATGATATTTGCAGCAGTATCTTTTACTGTCAAATTTCTTAATATTCCCAAATTGTATCCATTTACAATGGTATTGCGAAGAAGGCTACTTCTGTAATATAACGTTCTAGGGTTGATCACATTCTGACCCATTGGCTGGATAAGAGGTGTCACATATGGCAGGAGGAATATTGTTGTATTTTACCCATCTTTATTCCGTAATTGTTCTACTGGGAGATGTAATGAAACATTATCCAAAATAAGAAGAGCTTTTATTGGTAGCCCACTTGATTTCTGGAAACATATATCCTTCCGATAGAGCAAACAATGACTTGTCAATAATTTTGGGAGATTCGTGTTTGATAAATTAAATTTACTTTAGAAATTTATCTGAGGAACAAAAGAATTATGGAACCAATTCTTAAAAATTCATCCAAACAGATTTGAGTAGTTGTAGTCCTCAGGAAGAGTAATATTTTTCAAAGTTTTAGGGTTTTTCGCCTTACCAATAACCAATCACTTAACCTTATGCCACTGGCATTAATACATGCCAAACATGCTAGTTGTTGTTTCTCATGTCTTCAAGCAGATTAAACAAAGGTTTTCTCTGGTAGAAGCTACCAATACAGAGCTGATTCATCCTTTTAAATCTTAGCAACCAACCATCACTAACAGTAAATTTTTCAACAGAATTTTCTTTCATCTCCGAATTCAATGTTTGGGCCTTTTCTTTGATCATATCACCACTGATCCTAATATTTTTATTTCTTCGATTCAAGAACCATTTGTATATTTTTTTCTCCATTTCAGGATGTTCAGATCCCTTTAAAGTTCTTCTTCTTTGTCCCGGTCCTGCATAAATACAAGCCATCGTACGTTATTTTACAAATCGTGGATTTAACAACGCTGTATTTTTTTGATAAATTTGTTACACTTGCATCGTTTTTTTTTTAATTTCTCAGTTATACTCGCTTTTCACATTAAGCATTTCGGATTTATTTGCGACGATATGACGTAATAAGTCGCGTTCGATCCCTTTTACAGTCATATAGATACTGAAAGAAGTATTAAAACAGCAAGCTATATTACGTAAACAAGAGGTATCATATAACCTCAGGAAGTACAGCAGCATTAAAACATACTGATTAATCCAGGGAATTTTCGTCGCAGGAACTGCATGTATTGACGGTAGCGAAAGCGAGTCTGTTCACGTTATATGGGGTTCAATTTTGCAAAAATGGTTGTTCGCGTTACTCCCCGAATTTCCATTACCATTCCATCTCCATTACCAATTGGTCCACATTATCGACCGTCTGTTGTATTAGAATAAAAGACAGAAAAATTATTAAGCGAGAACTAAATATAAAAGGTCCGTGAGTTGCACTGCTAGGGCTTGTAATATAATAAATCACCTAGCATGTTCAAATGAAATCAGTCAAATTTCTTATGGTTTGAACAGTACCTTTAACGCAGCCCTTTTCCAAATACAACCCAGCCATTTAAAATAAAAAGTATGAATGTAATACATTATATTCAACTTTAGAGGATGTATAGTTTTCGCTGTTCATGCTACAGGTTAGTTTTTTCAACAGAGCAACCTCTCTTTCATATTCCATTTAGGATTTTTTTAAGAACATTTTGCTATGCTTGAAGTGTGTTCTTTTTTTAAATAACATTCAATGAATTATTTCTATCTAGTCTATTTAAATTTTATACCGAGCTCTCGAAACTTGGGTGCTTATTTTCGTGGTGCGTGCTAGTTTTACATCCATTATCTAGTTATTGCTTAACAAGAAAGAAATTATTCCTGAAATACACGGACTTCGACTATTAACGAATTGATGAAGATTGGATATGGTTCTAGAGGCGAATTTAAATTATTTGTATGTCATTACAGCCCTCTATGTATAAGTAAATTAAAAAAAAAAAGACATTTTTCTACTTCCATATTCAATTGAGCACAGAAAGGTGCGGTAAGGATTTGGAGAAGCATTTACGAGATATTTTCTGAATAAATTTCTTTATCTAATTCTAGAAGAGTATACCATTTACAAAAGTTGCAATAACATGAAGAAAATTTTGTAACTAGCTGTATGGTTTACTTCCAGGAACTAGTTGACATAGAAAACTTTTGATATACTACTGAAAATTCCTAGAAATACTTAATAAAACAAGTTTGGTTCATCAATCAACTAAGTTGGACGTTTATAAAGGAGCATTAAAGACATCAATGCATCAAAAACTGTGCTTTAGATTGTACGAAATGTGAAAAAAGATTGTCATGTATTAAGGAGAAAAATCTAGAAATAACATAGTCTATAGCTAATATTATTAAACGAACTTAAGTCTTATACAGCGAGCAGCCTGTATTTGAATTCACTTTATGCTACGTATGCACACACTTAATGGAATAGATGTAATGATTTCCCTCCTTTCTAAATTCGAATTTTAGTAACTAACATGCCATTTCTCATCGGTACTGTATAGTAATTTTAGGCTTGAGAAAACTAAGAAATAACAGGTAGGTGCAGATTCAAAATAATTCAACAATCACGACGGTATGTTAAGAGAATGCTAGTAAAGGACTAAGTGTATAATTTATAAGTAGTTAAGTGTAGTATTTACATTTAACATATTTAAATACCACATCACTCTTACGAAGAATAGGAATATGTATCTAGAGCTCTTCAAAGTCATTATCTTTAATTTTAAGCTCGACATATTTCCATGATAGTAAGTATATCTCGCGAAAGTACCTGTTGCAGCACTATCGCCGAGAAACAGTAATTAGTAAAGTATATTTTACTTAAGCAAACTTTACGATACCGCCGTGTAAAGCGATGTATGATAGCATAAATATATTATTACGAAACATGCAAACATGCCTAACCTATTATATCGCACATAAAAGGCATCCTCTACAAAGAAAATATGCGTTGAGGTCAATAAAAACGACATAAATATACCTACGCGGAACATTTATCAATGTAAGGTTGGTATAGAAACTGTTATAAGTATTAAAAAATAACTTCATCGTATGCTGAATAAAATCACCTACTCTTGATAAGGTAATGAATATACCAATGCAATCTTTCTCCCTTTCTCGCTAAATGTATGATATGGAGCACCACTTTTCATATAACTAGAAAGAGATACTACGACCATCCAGTGTTACTTTTAGAGAAACGCTGTACCTCTTCTTCGTTATCTTCACAGTTTGGATTGGCGTCCTAAATTCCAGAGATTAGCACATTCTCCACAGACCCTAAAGGACATAAGGTACAATTACCTTGCAGTACAATACCACAAGAAGACATTACCTATTCACTAAAATCAAATATTCTTGTTACTGCATGAATATTAATAAAGAGTCATTTGTGTATTTTCTTTCAAACTTTTATTATTTGTTATATATTACCAACTTCTGTAGATTTGATGGTATCTTCAGACAGACTTAATTACGTTTATTTTATTGGTTTTAAATTTCGAACTTTTTACTCCACCTCTGGAGTACCTCAAGGATCGAATCTTGGTCCGCTCCTCTTTAATATATATATATATCGACCATCTTTTAAAGTCCATTAACTGCCCATTATTAGCCTATGCTGATGATATTAAAATCTACCACGCCGTTAACTCCTTCAATGATATGCACCTTCTGCAGCGTAATTTAGACTTGATTCAAACCTAGTGTCTGCTTAATAAATTAAAATTAAATGTAGATAAGTGTTCATGTCTTTTACAAAAAGGGTGTGTAGAATCGATTGTATTAACAATATTAATATTGCTCGTCAATCTTCTATTAAAGATTTAGGTGTGATATATGATGAAAAGTTTACCTTCTCTAACCATGTCTTAGAAGTCGCGACAGCCGCTTCTAAATTATTAGGATTTATTTTTCGCACTTGTAAGAATTTTACTAGTCTTGATGCAATAAAGACTCTTTTCTATGCTTACGTGATTTCCAAGCTCGAATACGCATCAGTAGCTTGATATCCTTTCTACAACATCCAAATCAATCTTCTTGAGCGGATTCGGGGCAATTTTTTGAAATATCTATCATATAAGAATGATGGGCAATATCCTATGCGAGGTATACCCTACGACGAGCTAATTCAGATGCATGAATTTGTAACGGTTGTGGAAAGGAGAAACCGTATTAGTGCTTCATTTATGCAAAACATTCTCACCGGAAGAATTGACTCTCCTGGTTTACTATCTGGAGTTGGTCTCATTGTACCACGCCTGGAATCGGGGTCGCATCACCTGCTACGGATCCCTACAGCTAAGACGTGCTCTGGCGAGCGCAATTTAGATTTGCCTTAATTTGTTATATTTTCATTCTTTTCTTTTATTATAATGTTTCATATTAGTGGTATTTATTATTTAATTATTCCTTATTAGTATTTCATTTTTCTTTCCGGTATTTTTTTTCCTGTTTTATTTTTAATGCATTACCCGTATTACCTTTTATTTAATATTGTGTCCATTTTTGGATGTTCATCTGTTGGGCATTTAATAAATTATTATTATTAATATCTTCTGTAAGACTTAATAATTAATTAATAACTGCCTTTAGTTTGTTGTTTTAATGAATAGAGATAGTAATTTGCCACATGCAAATAACACATGGACTGAAAAGTCCCGGGCCTAACAAAGAAAACACGTTTTTTTTGGTTCAAAATTAGCTTTATTCATCAACGTAATCTCCATCAAGAGCAATGCAATCATTCCAGCGCCGCTCTAACCACTTTTGGAGAACGATTTATCTTTTGCCTCAAAATAGGCCTCAGTTTCAGCGATAACCTCTTCATTCGTGCGAAATTTCTTACCGGCGAGCATTTTTTTGAGGTCTGCGAACAGCCAGTAGTCGCTGAGAGCCAAATCTGGCGAATACAGCGGATGTGACAGCAATTCGAAGTTCAATTCATGTAGTTTTGCCATTGTTTTGATTGACTTGTGACACGGTGCGTTGTCTTGATGAAACAACATTTTTTTCTTTGCCATATGCGGTCGTTTCTTTGCAATTTCGGTCTTCAAACGCTCCAATAACGCTATATAACATTCACTGTTGATGGTATTTCCTTTCTCAAGATAGTCGATGAATATTACACCAGGCACATCCCAAAATACCGAGGCCATAACCTTTCCAGCCGATTGTTGTGCTTTCGGGCGCTTTGGACGAGGTTCACCAGTTGCTGTCCACTCAGATGACGATCGTTTTAATTCCGGAGTGAAGTGATGGATCCATGTTTCATCCATTGTCACATATCGACACAAAAATTCCGGTTTGTTATGTTTAAACATGGCCAAACACTGCTCAGAATCATCAACACGTTCTTGTTTTTGGTCAACAGTGAGCAAACGCGGCACCCACTTTGAACAGAGCTTTCCCATGGTCAAATGCTCATGCAATATAAAGCCAATACGTTCTTTTGATATCTTTACGATGTCAGCTAACTCACGCAACTTCACTTTTCGATCATTCAAAACTATTTTGTGGATTTTTTTGATGTTTTCTGGTGTTACCGCCTCATTTGGACGTCCTCTGCGTTTTGTATCATCGGTGTCTCTACGACCACGTTTGACGTCAGCAAACCAACGTTTTATTGTTGTTTCTGATGGAGCGGAGTCTCCATAACACTTTTCAAGCCATTGCTTCGCTTGAACGGTATTTTTTTCCCATCAAGAAGCAGCGTAAAATTAAAACACGAAATTGTTTTTGATCCATTGTTTTGAAAATAATAAAAGTAGCATGACTCTTAGCACAATAACTCACAAACTAATGAATAGAATATCATGAAATTTTAACAGCTGCCTTTTGGAGGTTAGTACTAACTGAGAGAAAGTTGACTGCAATAAAACTAGCGTCATCTATGTGTTAGGCCCGGGACTTTTCAGCCCATGTGTTACTACAAATTAGTATTATTGTTATATAATATTGATAGTCTTAACCAATTCACTATAACCGTGACAATATCAGTAACATCAACTAACCTATTGTCAAACATATCTTCATTAACTTCGTATAACTAGAGATCTATATAAAAATATAATCATAATGGAAATGCTATTTCGGAGTGTAACATTACAGCTTCCTTTTCGATTTTACATCTGAATAAACATGATATTTCCAGTGACTGACTTAGTTTATTCGCTGTGACAATACTCTGCGACAGCATCCTATCGACTGCTCAATTTCGAAATTGCTGTGCTAATAAGATTTTCTATATATATATAGCTATACGTCAAAATACATCCCATATATCTTTGTCGAGAAATACTAGAAGTTTGTTTCGAACTTTCATCTTTAAACGTAGCAAAATTGAACTTCTAACAACCTAAAACTCAATTTCTTTCCTGTTACTTATTGCTTTCAACTGATATTAAATCAAGCTCTCAAGGAAAGGGACAGGCTAGCTACAAATAACCAAAGTTACATTTCATTTTCATCGCAAAAAAGAGTTAATTATGGTGACCATGTTTTATTACATTTCGACTATCCAACTGCAACTTTGCTTACTTACACGTATTGTTTGTCATTTGTTTGTTAATGGTTTTAGATATGTTAATTAGGTAAGGTAATACTGAATGGAGATACTAAAAATAGAACATTTTACAAAGGATTTCATTCATTTATGTTCTATATCTAATTATTGTCTATTCTAAAACTTACTGAGTGTGGTAGAATATTTAAACGAATTATAAGGACATATTTCATCCACTATCAATAATTCTAAAATATTTCATATGTTTTAGTATACAAAACAAAAGATTGAATTCATACTAATGGTTCAATACAATTGTGACTCATGCAGTACGCTGCGCTTTTTAAATTTCAAGAACAAATACATTAGTTATTACTTTATTTACTATGTCTACAATACTCATTCAAGATAGATACTACTTTTTATGAACATACCTATACAGAATATATGAATCGGGAGAGAATGCCTATATAATGCAGGTATTTGCACAGCCTGCATTCTTGCCTAAAGAAATCGCTCATGTATAATGCGTGTTATAACGCCCACCTACCAGTTTATTTTCGATAAAATAGCGCTAGCACTCAAAACGTTATGTGCCAATATCAAAATATGCTCTTACAAAATAGTGTGTTAAAATAATTACATAACGTGGTAGGCGTTGGCTTACATATCGAACAGAAACCAAACTCTCAGTCAACCAGTATTGTTTCGTGTGTGACGTGAGTTACAGACAACCAACGCGAACCTTCGGAAATCCTACACACATTCACAGTTTTCTTGATCCATGAGCGCATAAAAACAAAAGAAATTAAACAAATAACGGTAGATCGGACCTTACAATACTAAAAATACCAGAAAGTGTACTTCTAAACAAACGTTTTATGTATTTTTACTTTCAAATTCAAGTCTAAAAGAAATATTTACATGTGGGAATATATTATATAAGAACAATCTTTTGGTAGATATTTTCGAATACGTGAAATTGAGCTTCACACCTTCGATATTTCAAAATTTTAAAACATCCACGCTTTGTACCCGTTTTGTCCTACAGTTTCGATTTCTGAAAATTTGACCATGCTGCATCATTTTGTGCGCGCTTTTTGAATGACAAATTCTTTGATAGCAATTGGCAAAAAAGCATGAAACTTTTGATATCAAATACTACTATTTTATTGTATATAGTTAGTGAGAATTAATTAGTATGAATTTTCATACCAACAACATAATGGGATTTTATAAGTATTTAAACATGTGGTACTAAACAGCGAATAAGTATAACTGAAGCTGATTCATAAAAAGCACAGAAAGAAGGACATTTTGAGAGACAAGGTTGAAGAAAAATAAATTATTAGAATTAGATTTAACGAAGACGAAATTAATCGAATGAATATATTGAAGGAATATAGGAGAAATTCGTTAAACAAAAATTTCTTGTAAAATTTCTTTCTGTATTTTCTTGTAAAATTTAAAGGAATTTACAGGAGGCATTGCCATTAATCAGTGATGATTTGCACTGTTCATGTTCAGAAAATGAACATACATATTATATGGCATTTAAGTAGATATTTCTCTGGACATTATTATAAGAAGTGATCTATTGCGCATTTATCATAGTACATGTCCGGATTTAAAAAACTTTCCAGATCCTTAAAACTAAACTTCAGTTTCCTCTAACTGGCAGTGATTTTTTTTATTAATTTGTGGCATTCACAATTGTAACTACCCATTGAAATTGTCACAAACGCCCAAGAAAGCCAAAAACTAAAATATTGCAAAAACACCTTTACATTCTCTAAAAACAGTAGATTACTTTAACAAATTTAAACTGTGCTAGTAATTTCGGTTGTGATTAAAAAGTTTTAAATTAAACACACAAAATTTATAGAAATGCTGTTTTAATCGCGTTCCCTCTTAATTACATTTTTCCCTTACTGTTACTTCTGTTGTATCTGTTAATTGTTTTTGTGGGTATAACTCCAGTACAACTAAAAATACTGAATTGATTTTACAACGAAATGCTCTTTTTCTCTTTACGATGCGCTTGTAATAATGTACAATCGATTTCAGAAACCTTGGAAGTGACGAATTTGATTGCGAAACGAATAAAAAGTGGGAAACTTTTAGCGAAAGGAATGTAATTTTCTCCGGAAAAGAAATTTAAAATCGTTGGTGGTTTCGTACAGAAATAAATTCGATTTCAAAAGATAAATCTTTTTAAAATGTAACATTTAAATTAAATAAGCATCCGAAATATTTCAAAAAGTACTTATATAAACAAAATAACGCGGTATAGAAGAAATAAGATTGTTGCTTCTTTGATATCATTCTTTAATTTGTTTTAATTACGTTAACGACTATAATAATATTTTTTGGTCGAAATTTCAGACTATATATTTGTCATCAATTAGTAGTTACACTATATATGTATATATAATGTATATATATACAAAATTATATATATACGTATATATACATACATACACAAAATATTCCTAAACTATTTTTGTTAATCTAGAGCTTTTAAAACAGTACTTTTGATATACTATGCTCAACTTCTTTCAGAGAATAGGTTAATGTTTTTTATTTGGATGTTTAATAAGGGCTGTACTGTACTTTCTCATTTTCGATATTTCCAACACTCTTTTTTCCTGCTTTATAGCTCTTCCACTTACATTATTACTATTGAATATGATATTATAGTTTTGGTTGCTGGAGTTTTTCTTTTTAATTAAAAATTTTTAAAGAGAAGGCTTTTAAAGTTCCCTCATGAATGTTTTTAATGTTCGATGAAATACAATGAAGCTCCTTGTTTAACCATTAAAACTTCGTCTTCGTAACTTCTGTACAAATAATCATGGGAGTTTATTGTAAACAAGGAAAACCTATAATTCTTTACAGCTTCACTTTGCAACACGTCATCTAAGATCATATAGTGCCGTTTTATATGTTAGTCTAATTTCTAAGGAACTTCATTTATGTATAATAATAGAGTATGCACACAGTGTAGAAATTACATATTTGTTTTATTTAAGGAAACCTTAGACTGCGCAAGATACAAGTAATGAAAGTAAATTACAACTCTGAATTAACATCCTAAAAAGCAACATTGTAACAAGGTTGACATGGTTCTGTGTTTATTTGTTTCCTTGAAATAATTCTTATTGTCATTGTGATCGAAACAAAGAACATTCCCCTCAAAACATAAAATTATTCATTTACGTATTAATTAAAGTAAAAAATATATCCCCGTGTAATACATAATTACTTAAGATACAATTGTAACTTGAAGAGCTATTGAGTTTCCGTTCAACTTGTAGATTAACATACTTTAGTGCATAACATACACGATGTCGTCTACCAAAGTGTAGAATAAAGTCGTTATTAATCGTAATAGGAATAATAGTAATATATTTGTCACTAATTCTGAAGGACATGGACATGGTCGTGCAATGAGAAAATTATAAATAAAGTACTTACATACAATACGCAAAGTTTAATATATAAAAAACTAAAGTCTAAAACGCAAAAAAAAACGTACGATAATAGTAAATATAAATAAAATGAAAAGCCTAACTATCAAGAAACTTATTCACCATGTAACACGAGTGAGTTTTAAGGTAGCTCAATAACTCAGTCTTAAAACGGAAAACGGATCCATAGTGTTCGATAATTGTTGGTAATTTATTACGAAATGTTATAGCTTTATATCTTGGACCAGTTTCATACAACTGGATACAGAAAGATTGCTGCAATTTCTTATCTACACACCGTCAACAATGTCACTACTTTTGATGAATAAATGAGTATTCTTTCCGTAGAACATTAACACCTCGTATCTAAAGAAGGGACGCGAGAGGTAGTATGTCGAGATGCTTGAATAATGATCGACAAGGAGGCTTACGGTTTAAGCCAATCATACATCGGATAACTTTCTTTTGTTGTAGAAATAGACGCATAACGTAGGACGACGAACCCCAAAAAATTAAACCATAATGCAATTGCGCGATTCGACGTATGCAAAATAAAATGCCTTCAACGAAGATAAACCGACGCATTCACGCTGGACATGAACGCCATATATCACGGAAGAGAGCTTAGTTTCTAAGCATAGATAAAGCTCTCTACGTTTAAGATCGACAATCATGAAATTCGTAGCTTGATAGTTCTGGAGTTGATCATCCGTCAATTCTGACACAGACACTATGGCCGTCCGCAGTAGTAGTTCGAAACCGGTTTTATTGGTGTTCAAAGTTAGGTAGGTACGATGATAGTACCTTACCATGTCGAAGACAACTACACTTTATTAAACTAAGAGTCTAGAAACGGAGACATAGACGACCACGCAACTCGTGTCATCCGCGATAAAATGTCCAATTGTACACCTACAGGACGTTGACATAGATCAAAAACATTATTGGACCCAAAACCGAACCTTAAGGGACCCCACCCGTGACGTCAATAATTGTTGAGGAAATGGATCTAATGGTATCATTCACCTCCTCATTCAAGCATACCGTTGTTCTACAATCTGTGTCCTACATAAACAGAAATGTAGCATATTTATAATCCAAAGTTGTTGCAAAGATATGACCCTTCTAATACATGTATTTTCAAATATTATTGTTTGCTGTAGCGGTCACACCTTTGGTATTCCTGAAACGTCAGTTGAGAAAATTATATCAATTAATCATCAATGTCATATCCCTAACTGAGGATTCCTCTGAAATATGTTAAGTTGAATAATGAATACATAACTTACTTTGAAGGCGAAATATATGTATATATATATATATATATATATATATCTCTTCCGTTGGTTTTTAAATGATAAATTAAAGGAAATTATATACATATATATTATCGTAAATAAAATTTCTCATCATGTTGTCGACAAGTATGCATCAATGCCAGTATTTAAGCTCTTGGAATTAATTAGATGAGTAAGTATACTACTTATGCGTAAAGAGAAGTCACTGAAATACCTGCATTGAATAAATTGTCTGCATTGGGATCGTTGAACAAGGTTTCGGTGTTACTTACATAGTAGTTCAATTATATTCAATGTTATACTATTTACATAGTTCTATGTAGTAGTTGTTGTAATCTTTCACCTCAATCATTGAGTTAACTCTTTAGTGAATAATAACATAACGTGTATGTTTTGTTTCATTCTAAAACAATAATTGTAATTACTACGGTTAATGTGAATTGACATATTTGGTTTTCTACTAAGCAGACATATTGGAGTACTAGAAGAACTATGAAATACTGCTCCAGTCAAATTAAAATTCAAAAGATATCTAAACCTTCAATTCCTAAATTGATAAATGGAATACTTAAAAAGTAAAACATATTAATGGGCTAAATACAGATTTTTATTGCTGTGTTCCAGTTAATATGGAAAGTATGTATACATCTGACAGCCCTAGCACTTATGCATTTACGAGCTATATATGTATGCAAAGTTATTTTAATATCGAAAGAATAAAATTTAATTTTCGGTCAGTTTACGAACAAGTAATATTTACTCATTGCGCAATAAGAATAAAATTACTTGTTATAATGGCAACTATTTATGTTCTAGGAACACAAATATGTACGCATTTTTTAAACTCCATTATCCTTCAATGTAACCACTAACGTTTTCTAAAATTCGATACTGGCGAGGTAGAAAATGTAGTACTACATTGACAAGGTCAATTTTTTTTTAATGAGAAGGATGGAGCGACGTACTTTTTGAAAAATCTCCGGCTGCATAACGAATTCCAATTTCTAAGGACAACTCACAAATTTTATGGCGTCGATCTGTTTCTAGTTACGCAAAATGGCATACACTTACTCCTTGTATACACTTCGGCGACCTGGCCAATACATATCAGACACATTCTGGACCATGCAACTATTCGATAAGCTGAAACATATTCACTCCAAGTTTCTTGGAGTCCTTAATGACGCCGTGGCTCTATGCGACATTGAATACATTAAATTTCTATCTAACTTCGCTGGACCTACTTGTAAAATACTGTGAATACGCTAAATTTGATCGATAACTCCACATAGATTTTATTCTTTTCGCCGCTATGAAAACGTCTAAAGTGACAAGGACGGATTCAATAGAGTTAAGGTGAGATTAGCTAAGTGGCATTATCCGATTTTGTCGCAAAATATCTCGACATTACTAATGCCACTACTAAAATTTCAACACTTGTGTTTACAAGGGATGTCTTTTAACTTTTGCATACTGGAACATAGAGGGCACCAATGGTCAACTGCCAGTACTAAAAATTAATCTCCATCTTTACTTAACCTAACTCCAAAGTTTCAGTACGGTACGTGTAGTATTGGAGCTACGACGAACTGACAACATTGAAACAAGAAAATCTTCCCGCAATATTTTTTCATAATTTTCGTAGACAATTATCTCAACAAGAATGCCTCGCCGAGTTGGCTTATGTTTTTGGCAATGAAGCACCACATCAGTGAACAATTTCTCGTCGGAATGAAGAATTTAAATGTGGACGGATGGAGTTATAGCGACGATCCATGAGCAGGTCTACCAACAACTGTAGTTACTCAGGAAGACGTCGATACTGTGCGTAAGATCATCCTCAACGATCGATATGTGACATATCACGAGATTAAGGCATCATTAGGGGTTTCAAAGATCTCAATTCAAAAAATGTTACATGAAGAATTGCATTTAAAATAGCAAGTAGCTAGGGTGAATTGGTGTCAAAAAACTCTAAACCGCTTCAACGCAGGAAACTCTAAGAACGTGCACAATATCGTCAATGATGATGAATCTTGGATTTACTCACACGAGCCAGCAAATAAATGCCAGTCGTTTATTTGGGTATTCCAAAGTGATGAGAAGTCGACAAAAATCAGCTGTTCGTGAAGTGTCTCCAAAAAGATGATCGCGACATTTGCCAATTCCTCTACAAGATCAAAGAACTGTTACTGTTTTGTTTACCGCAAGACATCGCTGACCTTCAGAAAACCAACCCCGAACGACGAATCATCCTTCACCAAGACAATGCAAGTTCGAGAATGCTTCGAAAAATAATAACATATTTAAAAGCTACCTACTGTTTTATTTCAATCCTATATGCGAAACTTAAAAGACAACTCTCGTACACAATGCATAATTTTTCACAAAAAATACACATTTTGAAAACTACAAACAAAACTATAGTGAAAACATTTGATTGTTGTCTAACAGATGCGCCTCAGGAAGATATAGATTCGCCACTAATTGTAAGACAGAACAGAAATTAACAGTTTCCAATCCCAGCTATTTCAATGCATTAAATTGTTAGAAGTGAGGTATGGGATCGATAAGACATCGGGCTAAATAATCTAATTTCTACCATGTATGATTGGCATAAAAAATAATTTACATCATGCATTAACTACTCCTTTGGGGCCAGTACATCTACCAGAAAATTGTAACAGTCGATCATCACATATTATACCTATTCTTTGAGCTTCTATACCCTGACGACAATTATTATGGCCTTCTTTTGTCCATGTAGCCAATAGCAACGTATTCTAAGTAAATACCGATTGACTTTTTAGTTAGAACGTTTTTGTACTTGAAGCAGTATTTTAAAACGGCACTGCGTGTACAACAATAAAGTTGATTGCATGTTTGCAATCAATTTTATTGTGTGATGTTTTACTCGTATGTGAGAAATCTACGAATTGTTGTTAGAGTATTTCAGCAAAATTAAGTAACAATGCATAATACATTTATTACTTTCAAGTTTACTACTTTTAAGAAAATACTTAGAAAACTATGTTGTTCACTGATGCAAAAAAATTGCTTACGCTGCATTCCTGTGTGAACCTACCTACTGACATTGACTTTCACGGTATTATTAACGAATTAGTTTTACGCGATTACAAAATTAGATTCAATTTTCTCATTTTAGTACTACATCTATCTTGTAATGCATAGGCAATTTCATTATACGATTTTTTGAAATTTACTACGCAACAACCGCAACATTGTTTCTACATCGCACAAATACGCATCCTTCTATGCTAAATATATGTATAAAAACGTGTGTCTGGAATGCAGAGGAAACACCTCCTTATAGGCAAAATGAAAACTCTATTATTAAAACATGTACGTATCGTGCATACGTGCGTAGTACATAACATATACGAACTTGTGGTAAAGAATTACATGCGCATGATGGATCTGCGGAGGAATGTCAAGTCCACGTTATTAAAAATGTTTAAAACAGGGAGAATGCCGAGATGCCAACAGATGGGTGTTGCGAGATTATGTAAATCTTCACCCAGTATCCATGAATATTTTATATTATAATGAACACGGTATCTTTTGTAGGAATCAGAGTGTGCGTGGTATAGAATGCGTTGTCGTCAACATCAAGGTTGACAAACATGTAACAAAAACTGAATAAAGTCGCTTATCCGCAACGCAGGTTGCAATTTAAAGTTAAGGATATATGTATATACACGTGGAACATACTAGGCAGATGGTAATTGCGATTTATACGAGATTAATTTCCATTTTTAAATTTTGTCCAGTTTAGTATAAGTATAGGGCTACATAAAATACACAAAAAGCGATTTGCACATTGGAAGTAAAAGTATTTAGTATCTACACAAGCTTATTCAAATCTCAGTGATAAAGACGTAGTACATTCGGAATAACGATTCTGCTAATATATTAGATTAGCAGATAGTAGCATTAGACAATCGTTTTTAAATACATCCGGTGTTACAAAGCAGATTAACAATGGAGGAGCTTTATTTAAATATGAAGAGCTCAGAAAGTACCTTGACCTTTTTCGTATTAGCGTATATCCATACAAAGCTTTGATAATTTGTTGCATCTTTTCTCTGAAGAAATGTTAACATGTTTTTTATCTATCGATAATTTGCCCCAACTACCATAACACATGGGCTGAAAAGTCCCGAGTCTAACAAAGAAAACACGGTTTTTTTGGTTCAAAATTAACTTTATTCATCAACGTAATCTCCATCAAGAGCAACGCAATCATTCCAGCGCCGCTCTAACATTTCAATACCACTTTTGTAGAACGATATATCTTTTGCCTCAAAATAGGCCTCAGTTTCAGCGATAACCTGTTTATTCGTTCGAAATTTCTTACCGGCGAGCATTTTTTTTGAGGCCTGCGAACAGCCAGTAGTCGCTGGGAGCCAAATCTGGCGAATACGGTGGATGTGAGAGCAATTCGAAGTTCAATTCATGTAGTTTTGTCATTGTTTTGATTGACTTATGACACGGTGCGTTGTCTTGATGAAACAACATTTTTTTTCTTTGCCATATGCGGTCGTTTCTTTGCAATTTCGGTCTTCAAACGCTCCAATAACGCTATATAATATTCACTGTTGATGGTATTTCCTGTTTCAAGATGGTCGATGAATACTACACCACGCACATCCCAAAATACCGAGGCCATAACCTTTCCAGCCGATTGTTGTGCTTTCGGGCGCTTTGGACGAGGTTCACCAGTTGCTGTCCACTCAGATGACGATCGTTTTGATTCCGGAGTGAAGTGATGGATCCATGTTTCATCCATTGTCACATATCGAAGCAAAAATTCCGGTTTGTTACGTTTAAACATGGTCAAACACTGCTCAGAATCATCAACACGTTCTTGTTTTTAGTCAACAGTGAGCAAACGCGACACCCACTTTGAACAGAGCTTTCTCATAGTCAAATGCTCATGCAATATAAAGCCAATACGTTCTTCTGATATCTTTACGATGTCAGCTAACTCAAGCAACTTCACTTTTCGATCATTCAAAACGATTTTGTGGATTTTTTTGATGTTTTCTGGTGTTACCGCCTCCACTGCGTTCTGCATCATCAGTGTCTCTACGACCACGTTTGAAGTCAGCAAACCAACGTTTTATTGTTGTTTCTGATGGAGCGGAGTCCCCATAACACTTTTCAAGCCATTGCTTCGCTTGAACGGTATTTTTTCCCATCAAGAAGCAGTGTAAAATGAAAACACGAAATTGTTTTTGATCCATTGTTTTGAAAATAACAAAAGTAGCGTGACTCTTAGCACAATAACTCACAAACTAATGAATAGAATATCATGAAATTTTAACAGCTGTCTTTTGAAGGTTAGTATTAACTGAGAGAAAGGTGACTGCAATAAAACTAGCGTCATCTATGTGTTAGGCCCGGGACTTTTCAGCCCATGTGTTACATTATCTCGGCAACTTTTTCCATAATTTCATTTTCCAATATCTACTACTATACCCTCTGGTTTTAGGTTACATATTGTTGGTCGATTTTCTACTGCACCAATATTTTTTTGGGTACTGAACATGAATTTTCTCGCATTTGTCTACACCAGATTCCGGAATCCGTAAGCTCGATATCTTCCAACTCGGTAGTGTCGGGATTCTGTAAGAAGAAGAAGATACGTATGAAGCTATCGTCAAACTCAATCTCAGTTAATGGCTTTATCTCTCTTCCGCTAGCATAATTTGTCTTATATCCTTCTTTGGAATGGCGGTAAACTGTTATTTTCAAATGTGCGTTTTAGTTACTTCATTACTAGACACAGGCCGGTAGAAAATTACTTTCATAAACATAATTATTTACCTTAAATAGCTTTATTTAAACTAGTATCATTTAATGCAGTATAATGCACGAGTTGCAGATGGTATTCGAAGTTAAGTAAATAAATCGCTAGCGGCAAATTTACGGCAATCAATGGACCCAAGAATTTAAAAAATGTAGTTCAATTTAGTTGAAGAGTTAACGCTACTGGAGAAACATCTGTCGAAATGTGATGAAAGATAAGCAAAACTTAACATTTGTAAATATGCATCAGTATTTGATGATGAAAATATTTTACTATCGAGCGGATTTTAAATATTCACTAAAACACGAAACCGCAGATTTCACAGTATTGTGCAAGCAAACTAACCACGAAAACGTTCAGCAGCTTCAAAAGAACAGAACTTCTGTAGATATATTCTATATCTTGAAACGATTGCGCTTTCTTGGGCAGACGATTTCAACAGTTGGTCACCAGTGCATCACAGAGCATAACATAGCAGCGTCACATCATACGTATTGAGAGCATTACACATTGCAGTGTGGTGCCACAGTAATAAAGAAAAAATACCACTGTGACGGTAATGAGAAACTTTCAACGTCTCATAAGAAAATGACAACAAGTTTGGCTTTTTTTATCAGCTCTTTTACAAAAAGAAATGTTCTATATTTATATGCATATTAATATAATATTTCCAAATGTTCGTAGTAAGTTGTCCCTCTCTGCCAAATGTAAGGTAGAGTCCTATCCAAACCTGATGATAATATGCGCGAGACGTGATGAAAACTTCGTACTATCCAAGACAAAAATATTGGCACCAAAGCGATCGTATAAATTTCCCACTTCTTTTGAGTACAAGCACCACGGACTAGGAAAAGTATAGTCTACCGAATACAACAATGACGCGTCAAACTATTCTTCTTTTAATAACCATTACGTATTAATTCTTTAGGAAATATTATATGAGTATTTGTTTCCTTTGATTTGAAAAATTACAAAAGCTATAGGATATTATTGCATCCTTATTTCTCTTAAGTCATAGCACACATGTGCACTACTGTATGTTTAATTGACGTTTTCATTTAAAATCAATCTAATAACCGAGTTTGACATAATTGTGCTGGAGTTAGATAAAATTAAATTGAAAATGGTAAGTGTGTAAATAGGGCGACTTCAGACCCAATTTTGTATTAAATATGATAATATATTTGGAAAATTATTTTGATGTACGACAAATTTGACAGATATTATATTATGCCAATCGCAAATGAAGAAATAGACCTGAATATTAGATAAAATAAATCAAAGAACTGATTTTTTTCAACATTTTATTAATCGTTTTCATCTGACAAATAATCAAATGCAGTGTCGCTGTTACTGTCATAATTTATATTAATAATAAATTCTTCACAGAAATCATTCATTATATTTTTATTAATAATATAATCATCTGTATTAATATTCTTAGCATGGCCACAAATATCATACCAGTCTTTTACAGACACTTTCATAAAATCTTCTTGACCAATTCTAGTTACATCTTCTAATTTAAAAGTGCCACAGAGTTAATTTAAAAGTGATAAAGAGTGTGTAAATGAATGGATAAAATTGTGTGTAAATTATGAAAAATGTATCGAAATACCGCACCCCACAAAACAAGAGCTAAGCGATTAAATATGTACATTAATGTATTCAGCCATTACCGTATACCCCGCAACCTATAGATGTTTCTCTCATTTTGTACTCCATGCTCTCTATAATACTTCAAATCGTGTTCTACGCAAGTATCATCGGAAGAGTTTGCTTCTAATATTAAAAAGTGTTTTCTTTCGAACCTTTAAAAATTTATGTAAATAGATATCCCATGTAGAAACTCCAACCATACTAACAAAATTTTATAAATTATGTGGCAAGTTATTAGATCGTGACAGACTTTTCGCCTACATTTTAAAACAGCTAATGCAACTACAAGTGGCTGCATAAATACACACCAATTGTACACGTGAAACTTTGTAACTAAATATTTCACTAGTAACCCATAAACATAGATACCGTAAGTAAAGTATTACAATCGATAAAGTCAATTTGCTTCTACATAGTTTCGAAATCTTTACCATGAAATTTATTTAGTCTTTCGCGTAAAGTATGTGATAATATGGAAATTTACAATGTTAACTATGAATTTACTACTTCTCAGATCTTCTATAAGAACAAAATGAATCACGTTTTATTGTATAGAAACGTGATAACGTCGAAATACCTTGAAATAAATATTTATCATTCTTTTTACTTTCATTCTCCTACTAAAAGGTTATTCTGCACTTCTCATACATATAATTGCATACGTCGCATGTATGTAGAATACACAGACGTACATACACACATAAATACGTATATATATGCACAAACACATGTATTCTGTAGAAATCGTTCTGCATCTCAGTAATAAATAATGCAAAGATCCGAATTCCAACTTAATAGTTTTTCATCTGGCATTTGTTATAAAAATTCTTACTTCATACTTTAGTTTAAATTTTAAAAAATTAATGATGCTACCTATGCATGTCCCCATTGGTTTAATTCTACTACAAATATCTGCATTGAAAACCAAGGAATATTATAGGCGTAAAAGCAAATCTAGAAGAAACGATTTTCACCACGAGGAATTTAAACAGGAACCATCTGTCAGGGTCAGATTTCCTCATCATATGAAATATTATTCAGGAAATGATATCTGTTACTTCTCAGGAGCTGCTTTGCTTCATACTCACCAAGCAAGGCTGTACCAGAATTCCTGACTCCTTTCGAGTTGGCGATGAAAATACCAGTAATCCTGATAAAATTGTGAATGTGCTTGCTGCCAGATTTTTAAGCACATACCTTTCGAGTAGCTCGCTTTTAGCTTTTCTAGAACGTGCCCGTTTAGTATCACTACATAAAACGGCGGATTCTGATATGATTGATAGTTACAGGCCTACAGCAATTTGATCTAATTTTGCAGAAGTATATGAACATCCTATCTATTCCAGTGCACTTAGTAGTGTGAAGTCTATACTTTCTGAACGTCAGCATGGCTTTTTACTTGGAAGATATATAGTTCTTGGCAGTTGTTACTCAATATATTAGTGAGACCATCGAATTCAGCTCAATAAGCTGGATCGCTTTGGATTTACTTCCTCGTTTCTGAAGCTTATGAGCTCCTATTTTTCGAAGCGTATTGTTTACTTATTTTATAACAGTTATCGGTCACAAGAACTTGTATCTAGTTCTGGCGTGGCGCAGGGCTCCAACTTAGGACCATTATGGTTTCTATTATTTATTAATGATCTGTGGGTTAGCCATTCTTGTCCAGCTTTGGTTTATGCTGATGACAGTAAGATCTATTCCGCTGTTTCCAACCAAGAAAACTCCTTTAGAAGAGTATTGATCTGATAACCGACTGGTGCATAACCAATAGATTAAAACTAAATATCAATAAATACCGGTATATCACCTTCGCGCGTAAGCCGAATTCTATAGATGCATTCTCTACAACAGAGGGAGAAGTTGTACCTACGCTTGAATCATTTAAAACTTTTAGAATTATTTTTAATAGCCGCTTAAACTGAAGAACTCTTTTTAACTTGTTCCAAAAACTTTGGTTTCATGGTGCGGAACACCAGACAATTTTGTGATATCAATATATTCGTGTTTATATTTTGCCTTTTTAGTGAAAAATATATGCTTCCATTATTTGGTCTCCTTATTATACCTGCCATCAGCTTACATTGAAATGAGTTCATCGTCGTTTCCGTAAATGTCTCACATACAAACTTGATAGTCAAGCCTTTCCTTAAAGAACGCGAAGAGACTTATTCCTGTGAATTTGTCTGGAAATTAACAAATGAACTTATCGACTATGGTGGTTTAGTATTTAAGTTGTACTCTCATGTACCTTTTTTCCTCTATATTTTGTTCTACCTTTGCACTACCTATTCTTAAAATAAATATTTTACATAGTGCTCCCATATATAATATGTATAATTTGCAAGCAATTCAAAAATTTAATTTTTTTCGGCATTATTTGCACGGGTTTTATTTAGTTATTTATTGCATTATTTGTTCTTATGCCTTTAATCATAGTTAAGCATATTTTCACGATGTAATATATGATTTTTTACTATTATTTTGTAGTGCAATTGGTATTCAGTTGGACAATAAAGCTCTATTACTATTAAACAAAAAATAGTATCTAAACTTATTTATTTCAGAAAACTGAAGAAAGATCCGTCCCAATAGGTGTTCGAATACACAAAACGTTGGAGTTAGCAGACGACAAGTTTTACGTGATTACCTGTGGAAAAGCGGGCTTTAAAAATTCGAAGAATGAAACGTCTATGGTTTCTTTGCGCCTTCTCGAAGGCACCAGGAAGGTCGCCCAAGCGGTTTATGGGCGAAAGTACAATCTACATGTCGAACTCTCGAAACACGACGGCACTTACGGCTTCAGAGTCAAATCGTGCTTCGCTTTCAACAAACTGGATAATAGGAAAGCTCTGATAGACGAAACAGGTTGCCCAGTCAATCCCGGAGTTATTAAATCTTTCACTTACGATGACAAAAAGGGGCAAGCCGATGCTGAACTGGAGATGTTCAGACTTCCTGAAAACTCGGAAGTTCATTTCCAGGTAAGATTAGAGCTCCTTACTATAAAGTGTTTGGATATGATTCCTTCTCCTTTCTACACTAGCTCGCATAGGAATTGCTTCAACTTCGCTCCTGTAAGTGTCCCGTATCTGTAATTATGTATTTGAAAAAAAATTAATGTAATATTTGAACCCAATAAGAACTACAATTTAGACGTTCTGATGCATTTAAAATGGTCTTTGTCAAAGTTAAGTAAATCAAGTAACTTGTCTAATAGATAGTAGCATCTCTTTTTGCAAATTTATGACGGCGGTTTGTACGTAGTCAACAAGTTTATCAAAATTTGTTTAAAATGTTTAATTTGCTTTAAGGATGTTATAGCAAATAAGAAAATAGACTACAGAAAATATAACCATATTTTTGCCAGCCTCGAGATTGTAGATATCGTTATCACGTATCTCCAAGGTAAAAGTATAATTTTTCATCCACTAGTCTTTCGTTTATAAAATTAATCACCAATTATATTTCTTCTCTCGGTAATAAAAATAAATTATTTTACTAACTATAAAGAAAGAATGATAAGGAAATTGGCATCACATTATTTCTACCAGATTATGACGAAGATACCAGTAGTTAAGATAGATACGATAAATACGATTTTATTGTCTCTAAAGACACAGCTGCGTTGCAAGATACGCCGTAGAATAATTTCAATCGGCCGTACTAGAAATCTTAGACACTAACAACAAAGGAAAAGGGAAGATAATAATAAGAAGTCGACAGAGGCCGAAGACAATGAGCATTGTCGCAAATACGTTTAGATATCTTCATTAAAAAGAAACATGTAACAAATGTACAAAGAGAAACAAAAAGAACCCGGAGGTTAAAACGGATTTATAAATTTATAAATAATTATGTAGAACTTGTTGAGGCAATAAATAAATTACTAAATCCTTCTTCCTAAAATGGAGTCACTGCAAATAGTGGACGATGTTCACTCACTACTATAAACTGCAAGTAACGCCGAAATTGATTAAGTTATTTCAATTGGTCCTCTTCGGGAAATGAGAACAGTTTTACTTACCTGCGAACTAACTTCGCTGACACAACTGTAGAAACATATCTAATGCTTCAGATGCTTAACAGAGTACATCTAGCTGATAACATAATCTAGAAGGGCACCTGTTTTATAAATAATGCATTGTTGCATTAAGATGAGGCGTATACGCTTGTCTGTTGTCTAGTTTCATCATTTCGCAATGAATGTGTTTTCGGGAATTAGATTACAATGTACCAGTTTACCAAGTGTATGCATAATTTTTTTCCGATTTTTTGCTAAAGAAAAAAACGTAATTTTCAAGAGAAATTATCTTCTTTTCAAAATATTGGTCATGGACTTCTACACATTTCACCCATCTTTCAGGTCATTTATGAATACCATGCCTAAAGAGCTGCTTGCTTTTTGCGGCAAACCGTTCATCGAGCCATTTTCCAACTTGCTCGAAATTGCTGAAGTGCTGCTCTGCGAGCGCGCGTCCCATTAATGCAAAAAGATGATAGTCAGATGGCGCCAGGTCTGAGGAGTACGGTGGGTGCGGATAGATGTCCCATTTAACCGATTTCTAGGCGGCTTTCACAGGTTTTGTTGTGTGAAACAGCGCATTGTCGTGTAACAAAATCACATTGCCATGTCTTCAGGCCCATTCCGATCGTCTTCCGATTAATGCATGGTTTAAGTTAATCATTTGTAGACGATAGCGTTGTGTATTAACGGTTTCGCCAGATTTCAAGAGTTATATAATAATAGATAATACCGCTCTGGTCCTACCAGATACAGAGTATGGTCTTCTTACCGAAGCGATTTAGCCGTGGTGTTGAAGGACCGGCTTCGCTAGGTAAAACGCACGATTTTTTCCATTTCGGGTTTCCAAAATCAATCCATTTTTCGTCACCCGTCACAATTAGGTACAAAACTGATTTCTTTTCGTGACGTTGAAGCAACATTTCACAGATGACTGCGATTTTCTATTTAACGTTCATTCAAATCCTCTGGAACCCATTTACCGAGTTTATTCATCTTCCCCATTGCTTGTAAACGTGTGCTGATTGTTTCTTGTGACACATGTAATGCCTCTGCTAATTGCTGTTGAGTTCGAGTTGGGTCACTTTGAAATCACCACTTTTAAATTGTCAAAACCACGTCACATGTTCTAATCGATAGAGCGTATCCACCATATATTTCTACTAGCAAACGATGACTTTCGACAGCTTTTTTCTTTTGATTAAATAAGAAAAGTAATGCGTGCGGCAAATGTTCCTTTTCAGGCACAAAATTCGACATGATTACTGAACGAAACAGCAAAGACGCTAGTTTTTGGCCGACCCAACTTATGTATGTTTGTAATTTAAATGTCAGAATAAAATGACCTATGGGACAAATACGCTGCGTACTTTTTGCTGGCGCTATCTCTTAGTTAAACCGGAAACAACTTATGCATACATCTGGTACATATAAATTTTAACTTTTAAGTGCGTGCTTATTATTAGATTCATACTTAACGTTACTTATATTATTTTATTATAATTACTATGAAGCAGCGAGGGTGCCGACTCTGGTGTGAAGAAGGAACCGGCGTCTCTAGTTAATAAACAATTGCTTACGTCATAGTATTTTATAAAGAGAAAAATTATGTAACAAAATATTGGTTAGTAGTCCTAATTATTGAAAAACGAAAACAATAACACTCTGTATAAGCATTTACCTTTCTGAATTGTAAAATGAAATTTTATTGTTCTGAACGTCACTTTAATCATTTTGCCTAGGAATTGAAGTTAAAATTTCTACGACTTTCATCAACTTTATTTTAACAAACATTTGTGTCGGCTGATTTTTAAATAAATTAAAAGTGTCTACTGCATCCGCCATTACTATCATAATAATAAGTTATTAATCCTCTTGATTTTTATTAGACAATGATTTTTTTTAAGTAATTCATTCTTTACCGTGTTGTAGTTTGATTGAATTAACATATAAACAATAAATGCAGTTCCATAAATACAAAATACTGTTGATAATTTTCTGAAGAAATATATATCTCTACAAAGAATAAAACACCCAGATATCTACTAATTTAATGAAAAATAAATTTTCAGTGTGATGTAGGCCTTTGCAAGGACTCCTGCCCAGAACCATCGTGTGATTCTGACGGTAGTCAATCCAAGCCGCTAGTAACCAACGAAGGTGTTTTGCTAGCGGCATCCAGTGTCTTCGTGTTAGATCCCAATGAAGCACCTTTGGTGCAAGAACTTCATGAAGATGACGGCACCATCAAACCATCATGGCTGTTATGGCTCTGTATAGCATTTGGCGTCCTGTTCCTAATCATGCTCATTATAAATATCTTCCTTTGTTCGGCGATGACCTGCGCCTGTGCTAGGACCGAAATTATCGAAAAAGAACCGAGTATCATCGAGGATTACGACCCCTATAGATCGTGGCATGGAAGCCAATACGGATCTAGGTATGGTCTGATGTAAAAGCTATATGTACGTACCTACGCGGAATTTTAAAACGCGCATAAATACTGGAAATATAATAATTACTACCAATATTAAATCAAACTTTGTAATATTACTAAAATAATGTTTCTCAAGCTATATTACTAATTTTACTAGTCAATCTAATGAGTGATATGTATTTGTTGTGATTTTATGGTATTAATAAAATGCTACGCTTGATAGAAAATGTATTATATTTGAAGCACCTTAAGAACATCTAATTCTTCAATGTTAGGATCTTTACGTCAAAAACAATTGAAAGAAACACAGAGAAAAGACTAAAATAAATATTGTCTTAGGACTGGAAAATATTTTCAACAAATTCATTTCGTACGACAAATAGAAGTGCAAAATATATATAAATTAAAAGTGATATCGACATTATATAATTAAAAGAGAATTAAAAGAGAAATATCAATTTAAGAGTCGCTTCATCACATGAGCGCCAGATTTATGTATTAGCGGTAGGCACTTACAATTACAGTTTCAAATACTAACACTTTCGGCAGGTATTCCTTAAATGGTGCTCCTCAAAATCCTAAAGGATATACGTCTGGAGGATCTACAATGAACTCGACAAGATCAGTATCATCACACAGTGACCACTATGCCATTGTTCACTCTAGACCAGGAAGCAGATACAAACATAGAGGACCGCCATCGCACATCGGAAGCCATTACAGCGGAAAATAAGCTTATTTAAATTTACCATCACCTATTTAGTAGGAAATAAAATTTTAAAACCAATAAGGTTGCTTTTGAAACTTATTAATACTTTTTATTCGCGGATTATAATTTATGTACTAGTCGAAAGATCTTTCTAAAATCATTATAGAGAGGTATTAAAATAATTTAGTGGAACTACACTCGTGCATGTTATTACGTATTTGATTGTCGTAACTCATACCATGCGAAAGCAACAGTCAGTCTTAGTTAGAAACGGTTGATGGTCTTTTGTTCACACCTTTTAAAGATACATATCTTCATGTAGCCGTATACTCTGTCTTGTGATAACGGTGCAATTTGTATTTTATATTTACATTCTCTGTTGAATATAAATTTACTACTCGTCGGTCATACTAGCGCTAGCTGCTGTGAGAATCAGCAAATTAAACGTTTGCATTTGCTATATAAACTAACAGTAAGACGAAGCTCTTATAAGTAACACCCAATTTTGCTGCAAAATATCTTTATCCTTTTTCATTGTATTTAACTTAATCTCTTATTCTTGTTTCTGTATATTTGTACAGATTCCTTTTTCCAGAAATATGAATAATTGTGATGTATTTAAGGGTATAAGTCATAAAATAGTATAAGAACATTCGTAATTATGTACTCAGAAATGTGATGTATTTTAGCTACTACAATATTGTTGTAGTTAATTTCAAAGCACCAGTTTATACTGCACAAACTATATTATGTTTGGCATTTTCGAATTGATCCACTTCTAGAAGACAAAATTTTCTTGATATATGCATTACATCGCTGCGTACATATAAGTAGATATGTGTTTAAATTTAATAAAAGCGATTATCGAGTAGACAAAAATTTTAATTATACATAACTAAAATATTTTAAAAAATACAACTCAAAGTAACAATCGTTATGTTGTAAATAAAACGTGCTATAATTATTATACCAACTTAGGATATACATTTTAGTTCAACTTGACCTAACGTTAGTTTGTAAGATTTATAAAAAAAAGAAAATAAAAACATAAAAACTGCGAATTTCAACAAAGCTGTTATAAAATTTATAAAATGCGAACCTATTTTAATAAAAGTGTACATACTTACGTTTTCCAAATCGTTTTATTTTCCTGTTTTATATACAAATAAACGTTACAAAGAAAATACACAAAAATATACTGCCATAAGTATACATATTAATTCTGATGTAGTTCTAAAATTCTAATAAATTGCTGTTTAAAACTTCGCAGTAACATGTTTTACAAAATGTATCACACAAATTCTATACATAATAAGATAATAAATTAAAGCTTCACCTTTTGTATGAAAATTTATGAGCAAGTGATTGTGTCGGAAAGCTGCAATTCGTTCTTATTAAAATGCTCTGAAAAACAGTCATTCTGCGAACGACATTAAATAGTAAAGATAGTCTATAAATTCTTATAAAGGGGTTGAAACTTGTAAATTACTTGGAAATTCACAATAAAACCGGAGTCAAATAGGTTTTGGATAAAAATCATCTTAAGTAAATGATTTGCGTGACATTTAAATTTAAGATGAATTTATCAACCGAGTTAAGGTTAATATACCCTAATTATGAACGTTCGAATAAATACTGTATTTGTACACATAACCATAATTACGGTATTATATATTTGTGTAATTGATAGTAAGCAATATATATCTATATACTATTATAATTATAAATGAAAATTACTATAAAAGTTAAGCTAGTATTTTAAACATTATTTATTTTCAAAGTCCGAAGTTAACTTTTTAGTTTTAACATACCATCTTTTAAATTAAACAGCCGTCCTTATTTAAAGAAAATTTGGAAGTTTCAGAATTAATATTTTTCTCCTAGATTTATGAGAATTATTTTAAAAACATAACCAATAACTCTTGCGAATTATTTAAAAGTATTATATTTCAACTTGCTCTTTCATTATATTTGTTTTTATACGTGTGAAGGACATAAATTACTTATTATTTAGCATATTTGCGCCACATTTTTCATCTTTTTATACAACTGTTGATCCATTATCTAATGCGAACGATTTAAGTAAACAATTTTGGACGAGTTTGGTTACTGACATTTTCTAATATGTCTGTCACTTGTTATATTTCCGTACCGTCTCAGTTGTCATGCTAACGCTCTCTATTGTCACGATTACTAAATGAACAATCAATACACCTATGTACACTCCCGCTCATGAAAAATTGGGCACAATAGAATTTTGTAAAACACAGCTTTATATCGTAATACTATTATGCAAATAAATTAAGAAATATATTACCTTACGGTATACTATATCGTTTTTAAAGCATGGCTAAAATGCTATTTACTACTGTCTACATAGTACTGTAAAATATCTACATTTTCTTTGGTTAAGAAAATCATGATTTATGCCGACAGATCTAGTTAACAAATCGAATTTTCGTCTTAGTTGACGCCAAAATGATTTCTGTTGTGTATTTATGTTTCGCTTTGCAAAATATGACTATAAATAATCTATAATGGATTTTAGTTTATAACAATTTATTGGAGCTTGCTGCTAAAGCAATGTGTCATAATGTAATAACTTGTTTAGTAGAAGGCTATTGAAAGGAAGCAACAGGAATTTCCGTAGTTGTTCACAATTTATCCTTTCAATTTGCTCCAGAGTATCACCACTTTAAATTGCAAGTTAGTCTTTTATTGAAGTGGTAACACGCGGTCATGCGAATTTAAAAGAATGCTATGTGGAAAGCTTATAAGCATTAAGTTTTGATGCATAATCATTACTCTACATAAAGGTTATTCTATTCATCGAATTGTTCAAAAAGTTGGAACAACAGAATTCACCGTTAATAATGCACACCGCTCTCATCAACCAGGGAATTTAGAAGACCGTAATTGCATAGAATCGCCAAGGACCATACCTCAAGCAGATGATGTAAAACTTCAAATTATTCGACAAAGATTAGCTGCATCAGAAATAGCCATTTAATTTAATCGCGAGGCATACGAATCAGATTTTAGTAAATTATAAAAAGTGCCAACTATGACAAGCGGAATTACGCGGTGGGATTGAAGAAGACTGCTTCTAGTCCAAGACGTGCTCGAACAAACACAAAGAATTTCTGTGAGGAGCATGAAAGAGTGGTAGGAGACTTTGTTGCATCAACGTTTAAGCATGGATATACTTCTATTTAAGTTTGGAATTCTCTATTTACTGAAAGATGGTTTTTAATGAAACAGCACTATCGCGGCATTAAAAAGCAGCATGCGATTCAATCAACGACAAGATTATCAGAAAATAGTTTATATTAATGCACGATAGCAAGCCGATAGCGATAATAGTAATCCATCCCCTCGCAACCTCTGACAGCTTCTCCCAATCACGAGAGAGCCATCGGCCGGCCATGAGTTATTATTAGCCTGCGCCCCCAATGTGTCCTAAAATATTTGTTGTCAGCCTTCACCATGGAGTGACGAAAACCACAGAAAACCTTAACTCTCAGAAACAACAGTCCCAGTGTTTGAACCCGGGATCCAGAAAAGAAGCGAATAAATATTATATTCCGCCTTAGTTCCCTTTCGTATTTTTTGTCTACAAGATCGTTTGACATTCTCTTTGAAAATAGTTCAAGTGGCCAAACTTTTATGAGAGGCAGTGTACATCTCTATGGAGATTCGCACAACATTACTCCTAAGCCATCAAATTGCACTCGATAACTACTGAGGTATATTATACATACCCCATACAAGTTATAAGACATACAATATATTAATTTCCTCGAATTTTAGTGACTGCTTGGTAAAGTTAGGCGTCGTAGGCTTATACTTCCTTCATTTTGGCTTTCAACTAAGTTTTTAGAGAAATGTTTGTTACCCTTATCTTACTCTGTGCAAAGCACCACAAAAGTATTGGATTCAGAATTTATTTTCACATATCATAGTTGTAGAAAACCAATTTTTAAAAATTTCACCGAAAGAGGCGTTACATACGAAAACTTTTACAACCTATGTTTGAATAATCAAATGGTTTTGACAAGCGAACATTTTCACTAATTTTTGTAATGCAGTTTGTCCCTGTATCATAACGGTACAACCTCGCCACTTGGTAGTAGCAAGAATAATAGGATAGTTGCAATTCTTAGAGAATCTTTCGCCAATTCTACAAGTTATGGATGCAGTCTAATTAGTAACTGTATTCTTTCAAGACCAGTATAATACAATCATCGATCGTTCAACGTTAGTCATTTTTATCTCTTCTAACCGCTTCTGTTTACTAGATTCCGGTAATAACGGTTTATTTCTTGCCTTATAGTTCTCTAATTGATTTGCTTGAGGAATTGATAGAGCTACCAGTTACATACGTCCACAAAAATATCATTTGGATTTTATCTAAGTAGACGTCTCATTTCTGTTTGACTAAAATAATAAACACCTGAAAGGTTATTAGAACGGTTTGTTTTGACGCACTAAATGCGATTAATTGACAGGCAGGAAAGAGAGGTGATTTTCAGGAACGACTTTTAAGAAAATACAGCGAAGGTAATTTAGGTACAATTCTCCTAAAATACAAAGACCTTTTACGTTTTAATTACTTATTTGCCAAGCTGTAATCAACCAAAAGTATTTGTTTAATAGTTATGAAGTACCCCATTACTTTCGTCAACTTTCTTGATTATTTTTCTATCTAAAATTACAATATTTCTTGCAATTACCAACACAAGCTTTCTTGCCTGTTAAAGGGTATACTTGAACTTCTATTAAAGATCCACTTCTTGAAAGTGCACTAGCGTAATAGTAAAGCGTTAAAAGATCAGTATTACGGAAATTTGACTACATAATAGAGGTGATAAAATTACAATTTCCTTGCAATTTCCAATGTAATTAAATTTCCGAAAAAATATCGGTCTCGGAGGGGACTTGAACCCATAATCTCTACATCTCCGGTGTAGCTGCTTAACCCTTGCACCACGAGGCCATGAATTCAAGTCGCCTTAAATACCCCTAGATGTCACGATGCCAGTAGATATCTAGTAGCAATTTAAATTTAGATTTCGTTCTATGTAGAAAAATAAAAATTTAGGAAGACTTGCTGCATTGTTTTCTGTTAATTGTATAGTAATCGATATTAGTAACGCTAGTGATTCAATAGTTTAACGTATTTTAATTTGTTAATAAGAAAGCGGACAGCAACACTGTGCGCATAATTTAGACTAACCTGCATAACATTTTACTTATTAATTAGAATGTACTTTCATACATTGTTTTCATTTACAACAATGACTATTACGTAAACATGGCGGCATACCAAATTAATCGTTAACAATCTACTTATCTATCCGCGTACACACTTAATTTACATGGAAGTCATTACTAAAATAAGAATGTCTACAACTTTTTAAGGATGCATTTAACACGGAAAACGTTATTAATCGAAAAACATATGGGTGTAAAGCAAAGTAGCTACATATACATATATATACACACACATACTTTTTATTTGAGCAAGTCATTTACAAAAATATACATTTACATACACGTTTTACTCGAATAAAGATAGTATAAAGTTTACATTATCTATGCGTCAAAATAGGCAAGAAATAAATACAAAAACTTTATAATTTTATTAAATCGTTCGATGACAATAAATCTTCCATAAAACGTGATCGCTTCGAAACAGTGTCGTTGTTCTTTTGGAGGCTCTTTAATTATTCATAGCACAGGCATTTATCTGTTGGACATTTCGGCGGATAAACAATGCACTGATCCATACAATACACGTCTGCACCTTCACGACCTTCCAACTCCCCAACTGCATCGCAAGTCGTCCTAGAAGAGAAATATTTGTTGAGGTTAAACTTTAATTGTTTATTATTTATGAAGTATGTCATGAATTACAGCGAGTGTGGGCGATATTTTATGAGTGGATCAAATGTAACGATGGGCAAGAAAGCCCACAGTAGATTCTTGTGTATGTGTTGTCATCTAATATAAAAAGCTTTCGTTTAATGCAAGAAAAAAATCCTTACTAACTAGGGACTAAAACTTTACAAATCAGAAACCACAAGTGCCAGAATTTTAATCATTATTAACAAATAGCACGCAGTTTGCTATTTCTCGTTAAGCAAAACCGGTAATGTATAAAAAAAACGATAACATCACATTGTTTTAATTTATGCTATTTCTTTTATCCATTCCCGCGGTGTTTGATAAGCGTTAGTTATTTATTTCAAATTCCCAAATAAGCAGATAGTAGTAGGTACTGTTATCAATATGGAGCATTAATACCCATTCTAAACAAAAATAGAAGGAAGTGAATATTAAATAAGGTAAAAACTGTTGTTGAACTAAAGCCTAGCATACATATTTATTAGTTTAAATTAACGTATAATAAATCAAACCAATGCTTCAACCTTATAATGTTGTAATTAAAGCGTGAGTATTCAGGTAAAATGTCGAAAAATGTATTAATTCATTAATTAATAGCTATTTTGGCAATAAATGTTGTTTTTACTAAGTCTAGACTAAAATTCCCTAATTATAATAAAGGTATTTGTGGTAATTAGTCTGTTTTAATCGCTATTCTCATTGAATATCATGAATTCACGCGCCAACTCAACAACTTTATCATATGCTTTTTTCATTTATAAGAGCTTGTTTTCTACGGAAAATATAAATCTTGTTTCGTCGGTGAAAAAATTAGCTTTCAATTTTAATGCAGACATAATAATACAAACTCTACATGAGAATTAGATGTTTTGCATTAATTTATAATGGTAATATATGCAGGGGATTGCCTCAAAGATCTCCTTAACTTTTTGGTACATCGCATATTTTAACGCGTTAAAAATTAGGCACTCATAAATATTTTAAACTAGGAGTGGGTACGATGTAGATTCAAATATTTTTATGCGATTCAGTCGTACTTTTAACTACCGAAATTATGAATTTTAATAAGATTTTAATAAGTTGCTAGTTGTAATTCACAAGATAATAATTTCGGTTTTATACCATGTAAGTAGGCAATGAAAGTATTTAATTTTGAATTAAATAAAGACATATATTTTGTTTTATAAACGATATTTCAAGGTTTTTAGTGCTTTTTATCTGTCAATTGTAATATTTTTTAAATTCTGAATCTTCGTTATGCGTATAATTATAAGCCAAATAATAACAGAATATTTAAAAAAAACGCATTGCGCGGGATTGATTAAGACGATCTAATGTTGTCAAGAAACACTTCTAGCTTTTTATACGCTGTTGTTATATGATTTTTGTACTTCTT
Organism: Trypoxylus dichotomus; assembly: GCA_023509865.1. Lineage (NCBI taxonomy): Eukaryota > Metazoa > Arthropoda > Insecta > Coleoptera > Scarabaeidae > Trypoxylus > Trypoxylus dichotomus. The sequence goes on from CM042078.1 coordinate 50,089,606, forward strand.
ACATTTTAAAATTAGTGCATTAAAATTGGAAAAATGTCTTTTTTTTAATTTTTCGGTATGAATTACCTACTCAAGTGACGAGACTAGATTCAAACAACCCTTGTTATGTACATATATTATCAGTGAGTTTCATTAGTACACACTCCATTAATGAGTTATGAGAAATAAAAATTCATTTTAGCTATACATGAGCTGCAAGGGTACCGACCCTGTTAATGAGTTTCTTTTCTTGGAATTTTGATGCAATACTTCATGTGATCGATTAAATTTACCCTCCAGCAAGCCATGAAATTTTCCTTCTTTAAACTTAAGTTGGTAGAATAATTTTAAAAACGTGTAAATTGACTTATTCTCTGGCGTTAGTGACAGCGCTTAAGTAACAATAAACCAATACAGTACACATGATAAATGTATTTTATTCGTTACTGTCAATTCACTACTCATTACCAACAAGATATTTTGAAGAAATAACTTCATGGCTTGCTACGGGGTAAATTTATATGATCATATGGTATTACATTTTATGATCCTCTTTGCAGTTTGTGTTAGTTCGAGATTTAGTGTTGTTGAGAACACACACAAGCGAATTTAAATATTTCTTAGTTATTTTTCTTATAATGGCGAAAACTAAAGAATTGTCCATGCAGATGTGTGCTTTAATTGTTAGTTATCATAGAATGGGTATTGCATTAGCAGGTAAATAGTAGACTACAAGCTATTGATGGTATTAGTTTTCTTAACAAAAAAGAAGTGGGTGGCCGAAAAGACGACACCAGCAGAAGATCGTGTAATCGTAAGGATTAGTAAAGGAAATTTACAAAAGACCCCGCCAGAAATCGGGGCTGAACGAGAAAACTGATTAGTATGACTACAGTGAAACGGTGCTTAGGTAAAGCTGGACTTCGCGGATGAGTAGTAGTAAAAAAACTCTTACTAAGGAACAAAACAAGGGGAAGCACTCAAGAATTGGACAATCGAAAAATGGAAAGTTGTGGAGTGACTAGTCGAAGTTCGAAGTTTACTGCGTATTCATTCGAAGATCGACTGGAGAACAAATGTCAGGCCAGTGCATTGTGCCCACCGTCAAACACGGAGGAGGTCCGGTGATGGTTTAGGAATGTTTTGCGGACACTTATGTCGAGAGTTTAGTGAAAATTAATGGTATTTTGCGAAGAAAAGGGCACAGAAATATTTTAGATAATCATATGATGTCATCGGAGTTGCGACTAGTCGGTCAAAACTTACAGCTAAGATATACCGCGATTACTTGCAAGAAAAATAAGAGGTGGCCAACGTTATAGTTGTGGAATAGAATTACTATTATGGGATGAATTAGATAGAAAGATAAAACAAATCAATCCAACATCTGCTATCATCTTGTGGATCCTTTCCCAGGAAGAATGGAACACGATGTCAGAGGAAACTCTTACAGAACTAATTGGTAGAATGCCTCGATTATGCGCGGCAGTTATAAGAAATGGTTATACTGACGAAAGCAAAATTTTGATTTAATTTCGTATATTTATTTGTATGGATTTATGTAGATGTAAATATTAACTAAGCACCATTACATAATAATATCCAGGATTCAAATGCGATTTTACTGCGAAATAAAAAAAAACATAGGTAGCTAAATACTCGTGGACGGTGTTGTGCATCCTGGATGCTCAAGAACAACGAATACACCAAAATTTTAATTTGTAAAACAAAACTTGTTACTAATGATAAATAAACAAGTCTGTTGTCGTCGATATTGTAGCGAATTATTGTTTTATCATAATTCCCCGATAAACTTTCTTAGTCATTTAATTAAAAACAACAAACAAATATGCAAATAATGGTATAGAATCATCCGCCTTTCACTGTTTCACTAATTTGTTGATCTTGACCTTCTCGGGTGGAGACTGTCCGTGAAAACAAAGAGATATTTTTACGTTGGTATTTTCCTTTAATATTATAATTATAAAAAAAAAGTCCTAATGAAACAAGCTCGATGTATATTTGGTGTGAATTTAATTTTTTGCACACCAATAGCTTATAGATCCCACATAGAAAATTTTAAAGTTTCTTTTTATTTCCTTTATTTCTGTCGCCCTTCTCCTTTCTCTTTTTTCTCGCTCCTTTATCTTTCATTACCTTTCACTGTTTTTCCCTTTTCTTTCCTTTTTATTTACTTATTTCTCTTTCTTCCTGCAGGTGCATAACGAAGTTTCATAATATTGACATTTTTGTTAAGCAAAACTACCGTATCAACACAACTTTTAAACAAAGCAAATGGAAAACTCCACTAACACATGAAGAATAGGTTGGTCACATTGTTAAAAGGCCAGCTGGATCCGTTTAATTATTCCAAATTTTATGCTCAATGGAATAATAATACCAAGCACCCGAGAAGAATTGAATGGAAAACAAAAAAAAGTTTAAGTGAAATGACAAAGGGAGATGCATTGCCAATTATGCAATGGCCACCACAGAGCCCTGACTGGTAATTACCGCGAAATCTTCTAGATAGCTACAAGAGGGGCAGTTAAGGCACGTGTTTACTTTATTAGCAGTTTGTACGATGGATTAGGTAAATGAATGTTAGCCGTAATTCGGACAAAAGGAAGCCGCTGCAAAAGCATACCGTGATGTCGAAGACGGTATTGAAATAGAAAATATATGTATGAACTTAACCAAAAACATTATTAGATATTTAATTATGTATAGAAAATTATTTTGACAGTGTTATCATGACATCAATAAATACATACGTCATTTGTTTTAAAAATATAATAAACAACAAGCTCAGCTGGTATTCAAGATGTTATTAATAAAAAAAGGCAAAATTAAAGCAAGTGTTATAATTATTATCCATTATTTTCATTTCCCAAGTCTATTCGCCTTCTAATGCTACTAAAAACATGTTGTAGCATTAATGCACATTCTTCAATAACCCTTTAGCGCAGATCTTGCAAATTAGCAACAGGAGTTTTAAATATTCTATACTTAAGGGAAGGAAACTTGAAAAAGTCAATAATTGTCAAACAAGGTAATCGTGGTGGAAATTTGTGCGTAAGCTTTTAATCCGATCGTCAAAAAGCAATATCTTCTTGTGTTGTGTGTGCAGTTGCACCATCTTGCTAAAAGTGTATTGTAATTTGTCTTCGTGTAGTTGTTCAATAAATTCCTTCAAAATGTTTCTATGCTTTTCAACATTAATTGTAAAATTAAAAAAATAAATACAACAATTCTGCGGCAAGAAACTGCTAGTCAAATACGATTCAACAAAAATATTCACGTACGCCAAAAGATGAAACCACGCTTCGTTGGAGAAAAATGTCAAATTTAGCAGATCATCATCTTGAATTAAATTATTTGCAAACCACTGGCAGTAAGCAAGACGTCTAAGATAGCTTTCCGGCAAAATAGCCTAGTGTGATTGCATCTTGTACGGATGCATATCTAAGTTTTTCTTTACAATTTTCCGGGATGTTCCATAAGAAAGTCCAATCTCTTGTGAAAAACATTTCAAAGGTTTTAAGGATTCATTTTCGATCCGTTGACCAGCATCATTGATAACTTCTTCCGAACGAACAGTTGGTCTACCAGTACGTGACCCACAGAACGAGTCTCACGAAATACATACATCAACACAATTGGAAAGATAATTACAAACATGTTGGGTATTACAGCTAATGCTCTCTAAAATTATCTAAACATTCGCGCTGGCTGTGCATTCAAATTCCATCAATTCGCCCTCCAGTTCGAAAATAGGGATCGATCATGCATGTTTTTTGCATTGTATTGTATGTCAACCATATTTGAATTTATCTAAACTCGATGTGCAAACTTGCTTTCAGCAGCTCTAATATATTAATTAATGTTAGTGTAACTTTCAAAATCATTTTCGAAACCGATAAGTTATAATACATGGCTTAAATTAAAACATTCATTTTCTATTTCAATGGCATCCTCGATCTAGAATCTTTATAATCTCCCGATATTAACTTGTATTTATTTATATATCAATGCATTTTTATTTTCGTAGTTTCTTTTATTTCTTTCATATACAGTAACATATCCACAATATTACGTGATTTGATTGAACTGTTTTCGCTATTGTACGTACCAGTGTAAAGAATACTGTTTTACTTAATTTTTGTTTTACCCTATTCATTTTTTACATTCACAAAAATAAATACAGCTCGCAGCAAATGTTGTGATCCTACTTGGTATGCAGTATATTATCCTATGGTAATGTCCGATGATCAACCGCCATAATAAAAAACCAGCTGCACTATACTACGAACCTGCGTATGTATATGAAAACCTTGAACTTAACCGAAGTTGAGATTGTTACACAAATTTCGTCTAACTGTTGTTCCAAGATAAAAATTATTGAAAAGCTAATCACTTATTTATGAGATTCGACAATGTATCTAAGTCGTAATCTATAGAACAGAAAGAGAAAGCAAACCTCTTACGACCAAACGTTAAAATTTAGACCTCGCGGCGATACTTAAATAGGAATTACACGAAAATTGATATCGAAGTAGTGACGAATTTTAATCAGCCAAACAATTAATTAGAGAACTTACGTTTAAAAGTAACTGCTCAAGGAATTGGATGTAACGAAATCAAGTACATTAGCCTCAAATTACAACATTTGGAATGCAATAACCGGTAAAAATTTAAATAATGTGGGAGTCAATAAATTTTGGATTTTCAATTTAGACATTTATTCAGTTATTTACTTTAATCGTTTAATGCTCTAATAGAAATCTCTGATATTGTGTTAATTTATTCTCCTACACTTCTCAAGGCTTAAATAAACATAACGTAAATCAAAATTTAAGGTAAAATCGCTATAGGAGAAAAAGGCGTACATGAAACTAATTTATTACATATATCCAAGCAAAAAACCAATAATTTAGTATACTGAGCCAACAAACGACAATTTCAAGATATCAATCACTACTCGAATTGAAATCTGGGTGATCGCAGTTTCCCTTTGCTGTACTACTGAAATCCCACGTTTTCTCCACGTTACATATATTGAAGTAATTTGGATTTACTATGCAAATTACTCTTATTAGTATTGTTTCACATACAACATATATATATATATATAAATCTCATCATGAGTTCATCTCCGATCGCTAGTTGAACAAGAGCATCCAGAAGAGGATGAGTCAGATCTCGTCGAAACGTTGACCTAGTCGATAGCACGCACAGTCAGAAACCAGGGAATATTATTCCACATACGGAGACTGCGAAAATATTCGTCATAACATATATATATATGTGATTAAATTTTCATTTAGAGTAGCCTATGATTTTCATTTGAATTTGGGAACACTGTGGGACAGTAATGTTTTTCGAAAGTCAAACTTTGACGACTGCCATAGTAAAGCCAATTTATTGAAAACTTGTCTTATCAATTAGATTATTTATTATAATGTTAGAGAAACAACAAGCAAGCAAAAAAAACAATGCTTTTCTTGTTGAAAGCTACGAGGGCGATCTGAAATGTTTTCGGAATTGGCAAGAGATGGCGCAAGAAGGTTGAAGTGGATTCATTGATCGGCAAGGGTAACCTTTTTTGTGGTAACTGTCAAAATTTCAGACGTATGCTATCAATATCTGCTGTTTAAGAGTGTATTTTGTAGAGCAAGTCAGGCGGTTTCGCAAAAATGGATAAAATCGAATTTCGTGCAGTGATAAAACACTTCTGGATGTCTGAGAAAACTGCTACGGAAATTCGAAATATTTTGCTAGAGGTTTATGGCGGATGTACACCATCATTTTCGAACATCAGCTTTTGGATGAGCGAGTTCAAATGTGGCCGCACAAGCACGAGTGTGATCCTGAACGATTACCTGCAGAAGAACCACGACCACGGGGTACTACCACAGCGATTTATTGACCCGATTCGATGCAGTATTGAAGGAGAAACGGCCTCATTTACAGCGGAAAAAGTGCTTTTCCGCCACGACAGTGCACCGGCTCATTCATCCACATAATCGTGTCCAAATTGAGTGAGCTGCGCTACAAATTAGTCTATCATTCTCCATATTCACCGGACCTAGCCCCCAGCGAACTTTTCCTATTCCCAAACCTGAAAAAATCACTGGTAGGAAGGAGATTTGCCTCACACCAGGAGATCGTCACCGCTGTAGATGACTATTTTGCAGACCTCGAAACATCCTGTTTTTCCAACGGCTTGAAGAGACTGATGCACCGTTTGAAAAAATGTATTGATCGAGGAGACTACATCGAAAAATAAAAAACCACAGCACTACCGTGTTTTTCTTGTGGATTCCCGAAACATTTCAAGTCGCCGTCGTGTTTTAGAACTGGTTTACGCAATTAATCAATGTATACAGGATTTTCGGAGATAGTTCCCTGATTTTGTAGTTACTTATGAATTTTGTAGTAATACAACACTTGAGCATTTGTCAAACGCATTCAAAAACATGAAACGCAGACTTCGTGCATGCATCGGTGCATGAAGGCAACATTTTGAGCATCTTCTTTAACGTAGTTTTTTTTTGCAGTAAACACATTTCTGTAAATGTATTTACAATTTGTTATATAAAGTGAATCGGATTTAGAGCTCAAAGAAAACGATCATTGACGAAAAAGTGCAACTGTCGGCAAACCCGATGAAAACAGTTTTCGAAGTAGTGATAATTTAAATGGTAGAAAAGATGTAGATTCTAGAAAAGACAACACATCTTTGGTTAAATTACTACTTTTTGAAATGTTTTACTATCATCTTTAATAGCCTTCAATTGTATCAAGAACTACCCACAAAGCATAATATCTCAAAACCTATTAATTGACTTGGATTAAATTGAAAACGACAAAGCTCAAAAATTTGGTGTTTCTAGTCTTTTCCAATAGCAAACATGGATACACACAGAAAAAGGCTTTTTGAAGTTTGAATGTTGGAAAGAATATAGCTCGTAGAGAAGGTTCAGAAGAGCAATTGGTTTGCTACTGCTATCACATTTAAATATTTCGAATGTCCTCCCAATTTTGGCTCTAAAAAGGCCAAAGTATCCACAGAGTTCTGAGAAATGATCCCTGAATTTTAAATTCACAATAAATCAACACCTGGAAGAATTATATTTCATCCGCGAAAACCTTAAAGAAAAAAATTGTGGTGTATTTAAGGTTTTCGCGAGTATACTATGCGTTGTTTTTCTCTCGGATTCTCCGCAATTCTTGGGTATTATTTCTTTTACCTCTCGGTCATCCTGTTGACCACACAGAACAACTTAGTTGCCTAGAAATATATGTAATGAAAATTTAAGGAAATCACTATGACTTTTTAAAAGTATTTCATAAATTGTTAAATTTACCCTACGATTTATTATTCATCATTTACATTATATTCTCAAAAATTTACAAACTTTATCAACCCACGCCGTACTTACCGGTTATTAAAGCACCGCGGTATACACTTATGGAGGTCTATGGTGTAATGTATACAATCTCACACTACCTTGTTCATGGCCAGTATTAGGTTCTGTATATCAGACACAAGAGGAAATTGCATCTCCTTTGAAATGACATGTAAAGGTTTTCTGTGATTGTAAAAGTAACACAGTGTTATAAAATTCGCGTAATAAAGACATTTAAGAGTCTGAAACCGTAAAATCAGGGAAACATATTATTAGACACATTATATAGATAAGTAAACTTCCTGCATTTACCCCAAAGTGAATGAATTATATACCTATCTTTCTTACTGACTAAATTTGCAATTGCATTCAAAAACTCTCTCCAGTCAATAATTGAAAAAAAAGTGAAATAATATCGAAATAGTAATAATATTACTCCAGATATATAAAAATATATGATTTGAAGGTATTTATTTTTCTCTTATAATTTTTCATCATGTTTCCGTTTATCTTTTATAGTTCACAAATTTGAAGCGCATATCTACTTATACACAATATCTTAATTGCTGAGAAGGAAATGTAATGAAATTTTGCTTGATATTATTTTTTATCTCTCGAGTTATAAATACGTCTTCTTTGAGTTTCGTTTTTGTGATTTCCAGAAAAAAAATATTCAGTATGTAATGGCCGTATTACTCTGATACAAGAATTTCACATTAGCATCATCATGCTATTCATGCTAATCTTTAAATTTACGTTCCCACTGTTGATCCACCTTCTCAAAAATAGTTATAGTTATCACTAAAAACCATGAAACACCTACTTATTATCGTTATTAACCGCAAAGCCAAACTCGAGCTTTCCCTACGATGTTGGTGGTTTTACTACTGGATGTAATTACTACAAACGTGGAAGAACTTATTTGAATTGATTTGATACGGAAATCCGGACGTACTAGCAGAATCTGAATAAGAAAATGGCAGGAAACCGGTGCTAATATTGACCTTGATAACTATATAACCTAGCCGTGATTTCACATATAATTTTAGAGACAAAGGCATATTAATAAACATCACTTAGATTTGTAAAGTGACGTTATCTTTCAACAATTAAATGTGAATCTCTGCGATCTCTAGCTTTGTAGAACTATTTTACAAATACTGCTACAGAAACCTTTAGAAATCTTGCTTGAATATAGGATAAAAAATAATTTTAGAAAGAGAAACTTATGTTTCTTCTATAGCGAAAACGTAATGTTAGATTTCAATTTATAATACAAACTAAAGGTATCGCTTAAAGTAAGCAGTTAGACGATAATTTAACTCGGTTCAATGTTACCGTAACAAGAAAGAAAACGGATAACTCTTTTGGTAGTTGACAATAAATATTGTGCGATAATTTCTTCCCCATACAGGACACCGCATCTACATTTATAATTTGGCAACCGCAAATCGGCGTGAGTTCGACCATCCCAACAGCTTATAATCACCAATAATTTATATTCATCAGAAATTTCGGATGAGTAATAAGATTCGTACAAAGAAATCGTCACCTACACAGGCAATCGTTAACGGAAATGCTGTCTGGATTGACTGAATGATTCGTAGAATTCCAAATGTACATATCTACATACCAAAATAACTATGGTTATATCGATTCTACGTGAGAACGAATCAAATAATTTAGTAGTAATATAAAGTTAATTCTAGATATTTTTTGAAAATCTAAGAAAACTTCACTTAATCTTAAATTATATATATATATACGCGATGGCGAAATTTTGTCATACTTTCGATCGAACACAAATTAAAGAAGTGTGAATAACAAAATGATTCTATTACCAGGAGTCGCGTACCGTGGAAGTTACTTTTAATCAGGACAAATATTGACTCAAACTAGTCAAGTACTCCAATTGCCTACATATAATCTAGACAGTCTTTCCGACGAATCGACTGCTATAAAATGAGGTTGGCAGCCAAGATGGAAAATTCAACATATGCTATAGTCGCCGAACAGTATAATTTCATCAAAAAGCGCATTCACGAAGTCGCAAACGAAGTGTTGGGGCAAACAGGCAAGAAAATCAGGAGAACGAATGATCGTTGTTGGAATGATACTCTAAAGTTTTTGGTAAATGAAAAGAAAATAGCATATCAGAAGTGGCTGACAACACAAGATCCGGAGGACAGAAAAATGTGATGAAGAGGATCAAAATCTAGGCAAGCGTGGAAAATTTTGAGAACACTGACGAAAAATACAAGGGAAGTGAAATCTATAAATCTAATAATACTGGATACCTGGAAGAGGTACTATGAATCTTTAGTAATTGAAGTTATAAATAATTTTAGAGAAGTAGATTACACAAATGAACCGGTCAACCAAGTCTTCAGAGAAGTAACAGTAACAGTGAAAGAAGTTATAGAGGCAATGAAAAAAAGAACTATTGAAAACAACAAAGCTGCAGGTCTGCCCATGGAACTTCTTAAGGATTCTCTAATCGTAACATTAGAAGCATCTTCTGCCTAAAACAACTAAGTGAAAAAAGTATAGCACGCGGACATGAACTACATCTAATATTTATAGACTTGAATAAGGCTTATGATAGTGTTCCCATAAATCAGTTATGGCAGGCAATGTAGAACTATATAAAAATAACAAAAACAGAGTGAAAGTCGGAACCAACTACTTGGATGAATTCATTGTAAATAAAGGGTTGCGACAGGGACGCTGCATATCACCAGCGTTATTTAAAATATATGTGAAGACGATACTAAGGGATTGGACAAAGAAATGTACGCCTGGGGGGGTGCTTCTCGATGACCAGCATATATATAGTTTGGAGTTCACCGACGATCAGGTTATATTAGCCGAAGACGGAGATGACATCGGTTATATGTTCAGGAAACTGAAGGTAGAATACGCGAGATGGGGTTTGCACATCAATATGGATAAGGCAGAGTACATGGTAATCGGTTCACAAGGAAAGCAGTTAGTGGTAGAAAATGAAGTGATAAAACGACAAATGCGTATAAATAGCTAGGTGTTACCTTAACTTTCGACGGTAGAGATGAAATAGACATACAGAATAAAATAATAAAGGAAAAAACTATAATTAGACAACTACATTCTGTGGTGTGGGATGACAAAATTTCGAAGAAAACAAAAACCCGCTTGTTCCACTCTTCTGCTGAAAGCTGTGTTGCCTATGGATGTGAAGTATGGGTATTGAATTAGAAGATGAAGATTAAAATAATGTCAACGGAGATGATGCTCTGGAAACGATACTGTAAGGAGACATTATTAGATCATGAAAGAAATGAAAGAATTAGAGAAATAATGCAATCATTAATACATGAAATAGTATTATTGTAGTATGGCCACATGAGGAGAATGGACCAGCACAGACTACGGCAAAAGGTATGGAAATGAGAACCTGCTAATAGAGGGAAAAAAGGAAGACCAAGAAGAAGTTGGAAAAAAGAAATTAAAGAAGCTATTCAAAAGAAAGGACTGAGGGAAGGTGGTTTTAGGGATAAAGCCCATTGGAGATTAGGATGCGGTAAATGGCAAATTAGCTGTGTACAAACCGCCATAATATAAGTATTAAGACATGAGCGAGTTTACCACTAGTCCACAGGCGTCTTGAAACTTTTCATTGCTGCGGAAGTACTATACTTCTAGATCTATCTACAGAAATTACGTCTTTATTTTATGCACGATTGGAGGTTGAAAAAGTACTCCTCGTGCGTGTAATAATAACAAAGCAAACGTTAATTTAATTTCCAGTTTATTATTCAACATCTTTTTCTGCTGGGAAGAATAGCACATTTATTCTACACATATTCTACACAACACGTCGGGACGGTCTTGCCAAGAATGCTAAAGGGGATGACCTAGCAAAACAGATCCCTAAGCCATCTCCTAAGTTCCAGACCTTAGTGTAACCCCGATCTGACAATATTAGAGTCATCATTATTCCAAAGATGAAAAAAAAGTATGGGCTTCTATTTGAAGTTGAAAAGTTGACCAAAGAATTAACATGAAAATGTGGTCAAAGTTAATTTATAATAACACAATTTCGATGTCTTTTTGACACTAAACACCTTTTGTTTGATTTTTTTTCTAGAAAACACGGTATACAACTATCCATAGTTGGTACAACTGGTATGTTTAATAAATTCAAGTGTCTAATTAGAGTAAGTATACTGATGAGGTAATAGTGAATTTAAAAATTGTCTACTCTTTAAATATTTTACATTTGGGTATTTCACAAGTTATGTAGGTGTTAGGAGAATCGTATTGTCATTTAACTAATCCAAGCAAACATTATTTGAATAACCGCTACAAAGGACGATCTAAGACAGAAATAAACTTATATCTTCAAGATGGTATTTGGCTACACCGCAAACTTAATAGTACTTGAATATTGCAGCAATTTTAGTCAAAACCACTAGTGGTAACATATATAATTTTATCTAACGTCAATCATTTTGCATGGAAAAAAATATGATCTATCCATCTAAGAAACTATTTAAGTCAACGTTATTTGATCTCTTATGTATTTAGGATTTCAGAAATGCTAGGTTATGCAGATTTAATTTCAATTAGAGCAATGTTAAAGGTGTTTGAACATTCGTAAGTTTCCGTGGCATGATATACTGCAGAATTGAAAAGGATTTTCACGAACATTTTTTAAAATTTAAATCCATTACGTGAACTCTTGAAATTAACTGGGGGGCTAAAAGCAGATTTACATTTTCGGAAACGATAAGTGCATTATGGAATATTTGCTGGTACTGGTCGCACAGTACCGCAACTTTAAAACTTAAGAACATACATATTAAAAGCAAATAAATAAATAAAATAGCAAGGTTAACCTATAAACATAATTTTCTTAGTACTTACGGGCATTGGCATATTTTGGATGGGCAATTAGGGGGGTATTTGAGACAATTTGTTTGACACCATTGGTTCATTCCAGGGATCTTCTTATATAAACTATGCGGTATACAAACTTGTTCATGAACAACCAATGGAACGACATTATATGGAGCAGGTTTCCTATAATCTCTGTAGTACAGTAAGAATGGATTATCGATTCCAACAAATAGTGGTGGTACTCCCACACCTGTACTCGTCACTATACTAACATCGGCGCAATTCCTAAATGTTTCGGATGCACCACAGCCTTGCGCTAATGTTCCGTTTGGGCATTGACCCCATTGATTTCCAGTATAGTACGTCCACTGTATAACACATTGCGTGCAAGTTACGTATGCTGGTAGTTGAACTTTATAGTTGAATACAGCCTTCTTCTTCCCATCTTCTGGTATGTAGTAGCTAGTGTCCCTGGTGCCTGTCAAATGAAGAGGATGTCGATCGAAGCATTCCTGAGTGGCTTCCTGTGCGGGATTATTGTTGGGACAAAGTTTCATGTCGAAACGACCATAATGGTTAGCAGTTAGTTCTACTTCTATTTCGATTACTTGACCAACGCTGTAATGACGGGATATTACTCCTTTGGCGTATGTACCTCCAGCTTCGTGTGGTCTAGGTTCTTCTAAATGGAATGGGTCACCACATAGGCCACACCTGCCTTGATTTTGCTCCCACTGTACTAAAAAAGTAAACAAGATAGTTGTAATGTATGTCGTTGCAGTGCAAACTATTGGTAGTATTTCTATTGTATGTATTTCACGAAATATACATAAATTTACAATTATTAACTACCAAGCCGTATGGGTCTTGTGCCAAGTACACTTATTGTATATCCAAAGGTACATGGCATCGCCGTAAGTAATTTCATGATGTGGAGTTATTTTTTATACTTATTCAAGTATAAGTCACTATTACTAGCCTAAACATGAAGACAAAAGATTAGACAGTTCTTCAGATTCTGAAGTAACCAAGTTTAAAGATTCTTACAAATTATTCAACGATTTGATTTTGGACCTTTGCACATTTAACGTTTCGGTTTTGTTATTGTTGAAAACAAAGTACTGTTAGGACTCCCTTTAATGTATCCGTCTGTATCTTCCTAATTTTGTAGAATCCTTCACAATGTAGTATTAAAGTTTTCTGCATTTAGAAAAAAAATGTTTTTGTTAAAGAGAGTCCTATTAGTTATGTACACAATGGAGAAGTAAACTGCATTATCGATATTGCAATATATCATCTTACATAAATTATTAATTGGCAAAGTCTTCAAAAATATATCAAAAACACAGAATATGTTAAACTTACCCGCACGATATGAAATAGTTTACTTTACACAACCTATTATTAACCTAAAAACATGTTTTACATTCCAAATTGTCGCAACTACAGAGAGAATACTACGACTGATAGCGTAAAAGCACTACTTCAAGTCTTCAAGTGCATGAATATGTAGTGTAGTTAACAGCCAGGCAAACATAATTCACGTTGGAAATGACAATGTCAAAATTAACTTGTTTAATTTTCTTGAATTAAAAATTCGGAAGAAACCATCTCTTGAAGAGATGTAACTGCCAGTCAACTACAGTCTATCTCCAACCATTGATGAGCTCTCTTGGAAGCGATATTCTACATTTTCGGAACATCCCACCCCCAAATTAATTTATTTTATTTATTATTTAAAAAATAATACAACGTAGATTAGACTGAATACAATTTCTACTATTTTATTAAGAAAAATTAATGTGCTATTTTCAGGTATCTTAAAAGACATTTGCGCTGAACTTACTCAGCAATAATAAATAATCGTATTAACAAAAAGTAAAGCATTTCTGAAAACGACGTTATTAGTATTGTCAGCATTATAACGTGAGGAATAGTAATGCAGCACGGATTTATTGATTTGAAGTGTATAAGTATTACTAATGTTTTTCTTGTTATTAGATATCGATAAGAGTGGCCTCCTTAACGAAATTCAACCACAATGAAGTTTAGAATTTTAGTGATTATTTTATTACACATATTTCCACTTACCAATATTAAATGAATGCAGCTTCTGCTACAAGCTGATTATATTATTGGACATTCGATTATTAAAAATACTACGAAAAGAATGTGATACATATAAAATAAAAAAATCCCTCTTTTCAGTTCCTTTAAAAGGCTATCATTCTTTTACTAGCAATAAACTAAGCATGCATGCAATTGAATGACAATAATAATGGCTTATAATAGCACGTATCATTGCCGTATTTTACATTTTGTTAAGCTTAAGAGATCCAAAAGTAAGGTTTTAAATATTTATATTTCTACATATATTTAAAATCTTATATATATATATACAACTTAACTTGTAATATATTTATATCGGGGAAAATTAGTGATAATGTAATGTAAATCTTAGGACCCTTGAATAATATATCATGCACAAAGTTGAATAATGGAGGAAAACCATGACTTGAAACTTTTATTAATTCAACATGAAAAGAGTGATATGTAATTTAAACGTGGTACGTGATGGACATTAATTCACGTAAGATTACCGCAAGTTTAGAAAATGGAAATACAAAGTTAAATTAAATTAAAGCAGAAAAGGGAACATAGGATCAATTAAATTATAGATTGAAATTGTAAACAAGGCACTATATCTAACATAATAATGCTGATAAATACAGTTACTCATGGTATTGGTGGAATCATTCTTGTTTTTTTTCCTCACATTGTCTTTCCCGTAAATGATTCAATCAATACCATGAGTATCTGTATTTAGCAACATTATTATATTAGGTATTATTTTCTATAATAGACAAAACAGTGAGTTTTACCCAGCAAACGTGCCCCGACAAAGTCAGAGTTGATTTCGTCAGCAGGGAAGGTCACTATTTTTTGGGTTTATCGACTAGAAAATATTTGGGAAAGGGAAAGACGATCACTAGCAAGCATTACGTTGCATTATTGGTCAGATTTCACGAAAAATTAATTAAAAACGCAATCACTTGATAGAAGAGAGGATGTTCTTCCGCCAAAATAATGTAGCCACTCATTTCTTTGCAATAGTGAAATTTGTTGATTTGCGCTACGAATTGCATCCACCTTATTCTCCGGATTTGGCACCCTATAACTTCGTTCTCTTCCCAAATATGAAAAGATGGTTGGCTGGTAAGAAATTCTCATTAAATAGAGAGATTATCGCCGAAACTATTTTGCAGCAAAGAAATCTTGCTTCTCAGAGCTTAACAATATTGGAATATTGGAAAATCATTGGATAAAGTTTGTCAAGCAAGCATAGATCCACAAAGTGTCTCCGCTATCTCTTGACACATGCATGTTCTCAACATTTCAATCGATTTTTATATCATCGTAGTGTAACATTTCTGTTAAAAGTAGTGGAATATATCCAGTAGTTATTACAATTTCTATGTCACTGAGGCATCCTCAACATTAATTTTATTTGGAATACCTTCTTTAGTTTAATAATTCCCCTAGTAATTGTGTTCAAATAAAGTCGCAATTTTGGAAACTCAAAAACATAATGTAATTGTTCTTTGTTGAACTCATAATGTTACGTAACTGCTTTTTTGTGATAATACCAGGTAAATGCTTAAGTTTTTTCTGGTTTTTTGCTAAAAAGAAACACGTAATTTTGAAGGCAAATTAATCATCTTTATTCAAAATATTGGCCATCGGGTTCTACATATTTCATCCATCTTTCAGGTAATTTATGGATACCATGCCAGAAAAAACTGCTCGCCTTTTGCGGCAAACCATTCGTCGACCCATTTCCCAACTTCCTCGAAATTGCTGAAGAGTTACTGTGCGAACGCGTGCTCGATTAATGCAAAAGATGATGTCGCATCCAAGCGATTTCAAAGCGTCCTTAACTGGTTTTGCTGTGAAAGATGGCGCACGGTCGTGTAACAAAATCACTTCGTCATATTTTCTGGGCCATTCCAGTCGTCTTTCGTCCCTTGGTTTAATTTTCACTGATTAAAGTTAATTAACTCTAATTAACTTTAATCAGTGTAATACATCTACATATAGACGTAAAATATATTAAATAAATTGAATTAAATTTTTGTATTTTGCATATAATCCGGTCTCTAGTTATAAGTTATAACTTTTAAGTACGTGCTTATTATTAGATTCACACTTAACATTATTTACATTATTTCATTCAAATTACTACAAAGCAGCGAGGGTGCCGACTAAATGCATACACCTGGTACTGTACCAAATCGTCCTGGACAATTGATAATCAGATAACGGTAATTAACAAATTTATCTTGTATGAACTTAAAGGTACTTATATTATAACTTTATATTTGTACGCATTCAACACTTTAGAATGAATCCTTTGTGTTTGTAGTTTCATTGTCCTTACAAGCTTACCTGCGAAACCGCCGCAAAACAATTCATTGTCATTGTAATTGACCGGATTCGGAAATCCAAATCGCCACATGGAATTTCTTGCAGGCGGGTCCATAAGTCTGCCGTGACCGTAGGCCCACTCAAATACTCGAGATAAGATGATCAGACATGATAATAAATTGCTCATGTTTTATATACTGAAACAAAGAGAAAATAAAACTAGTTTCATTAAAACACCGGAAGCAAAATGTGAAAGAATCGATATCAAGTAACATATTGGCAAACATACAACAAGAAAACACAAAATATGTGTATATGGAACTTCATATATTACCAAAACACGAACAAGTCGTATTGTTATAATGCAAATCATCCAGCAGATCACTAAAAACTACGTAAAGCTAGTCAATGAGAGACTATCTCTATATCGTAATAGTTACCGTTATCGCCAACTGTTACACACAAATTACTCGCTGTTCTTGGCTCTCTACTAAGTACCAATTTTATTCATGTGGTTTCATTAGTATACACTACTACCCCTACCACTCCTACACTACAACTGAATTTTTCAACACTCTGCATGTCTCCCTGAAAACAAACCAATTGAATTTCATAAGATCAGATCTAAAAGAAATAATTAATCCCGTAGACTTAGGTATACCTACAGTGAATTGATTTTTAACAATTTAAATACAAAAAATATCTACTTGTCAATATTACTTTTTTTATTTCTGAATAGCCTGTTCCTTTCCCGCGCCAAGCTTGATTTCTATACTTATTATATTATTGTTCGATGATTTTCTTAATATTGTTCTTACTTTGTAATAAATTGTATCCATTTCCAAATTATAACACGTCAAAACTTATCGATTGAAAAAAATCTGTTTACGTTCCTCGATTTTGTATAAACGAATCGATAAAAATATCAAACTATCACCATCTATACTTCTATCTGACAATCTCTACGTCATTCATTTTGATCTTACATCACTACACTGATGTCGATATCAATTTTGATACGTTATGTTAATTTCGAAGTTATCTATATAATGTTTGGTGTAATTTTGACATGTTATCAAGTAGAGTTATATCTACTTTCCTTTATTACAGCCATAATGGTTTCTTTTGATTCTCCTTTTATATAATTTAAATTATTAACTAAATCAACAGTTTCAAGGGCAACGTGTAGAAAATATAATTTTGAAAAAGCTTAAATGTGAACAATTTTATAATCAATACAACACAGTATAAGACTAGTATTAAACAATATTTAAAATAAACAAAAATTAAAGGAAATTAATACAAGATATCGTGAGATCACTTCGATATTTTGACGAAATATATACCATACATCAACTGAGATAATAATGGAAAATTTGATTGTTACTGATCTTCGTTTATGTCTTAAGTTAAAGTTCAAAAGTGTTCAGTTGGGGAGATAAATGTTTACCTGGTTTTAATGTCATATATTAATGCATGCAAAAGTGTCTTACTCGCAGATGCGAATTGAATGTTACTACAATTCATTATCTGCAGAACTTAGAAGACATAAAAAATAAATAACACATTGCTTACCATTTTAATGCAATGTTAACGGCTGCGATTTATAGAATTCATGGTTATAATACTATCATTGTTTATATATTTTTTTTAAACGTCATTGAATTTTGTAACTTGCTCAGGTTTAAACAGATTTAGTACGTTTTTCGTTGAAGACAGTACTTCATGTAATACATTTACAAGAGCATCTACTAAATCTAAAAGTAACTTAATTAAAGGATTACAAATAAAATCGGCACGAACATTCCTTTATAATAATTATAAGGCATTAACGTACTACACAATTAAGAATATTCGTGCAAATTCCTCCTGTCATTTTATTAGCAGGGAACGTATATTTTTTTAAAACGAAACTCATCATCAATAGATTTAGATCTTATTAAATTAACTTCATCTTACGTGTACAAAGATTCGGACAACTGCTACGATATTCAAAATTCTACTTTAGTGAATCAATGACCTGGCAAGGTCGAATCATTCTAAGTGTTAATTATATTTAATAGGCTAATAACCCAAAACAAAATTTACACATAATTCGAAGTGTTGGTAGATACAACCATTTACTTTAACGAACAGCGTCTTTTACGATTTCTTAATTCTGAGTTCGGGATTATACATAAATCAATGTTCGTGCGTGTTTTACTTATCGCGGGTTACACCAAGGTTGGCAACTTATCTGACTGTAATACTAATTGTGCTGGTTTTCAATAAATTCGAATCCTCAAACTCGCGCCATTACTTTTATAGGCCGATACTTTTGTAGGTCAGAGATTATGAACTACACTGACTACCGAGAATAGCTAATGAGCTTTCTATTGTTCCATCCTACGATTGTTTATTCTAATTTGTGAATTAGTCCAAATCAATCACGCAGAAATGTTTACTCATTAATTAGAAACCTATTAAGACATATGCGTATGTATGTGAACATAACAAACCAGAACTATTGTATTGCAGATGTGGAATTTTTACACTTCAATTTAGAATTTCAGTAGTAGTTCAGCTTGAATACAAGAACCTGTTTAAACAAATACTTCCTTTTCGCCCTGAAAACCTGTTCACAGAAGTAATTTCCTTAATAAGCAAATCATACCTTGATCCCAACCGGACCATATATAGACCATACTTTTATAAATATATTATCAGAGCATTGAAAACTTAATTAATTGAAATTCGATTAATTTAAAGAGTGAGTTATAGACACAAGTGGCAAACGTGTTTTTTACATTATATGACACTCGATTAAATAATAATTATGGCGGCCTAGCACATGTATACCTTAGCCCTACAATAAGTACTGTGATAATTAATATTTAGCAGCAAAGAATATATTCAGTGCTATAACTATTGTTAAATATTAATAATCTGGATTTGGCTAGACTAAGCATCTACAACATTGCGTAAGCCTTCGTATCCTTTTCGTTGCAGTTTAAAAATGTTCTTCTAGAAAGCGCGTGGCCGTTTATTTTCGCTCACTATCTTAACCATCAATATGCAAACGAAATCCAAATTCATCTATGAATCATATTTTTTTTTTATTTTTGCTTTTGACCGTTTACATGGCACTAAAGAAACTAATTTAGTATTATGTTATTTTAGGTCCAGAAAAAATGCTCTTTTTGGAGATCTTGGAATTAAAAAGTAAACTCACAATTAATTATGCAATAAATGTTTTACCACATAATGTAACTTCTTTAGGTATAGGAACTATGAATTTATCTTATACCATTAAATGCGTGTAAATGTTTCCAATAAAAGTTTTTGGCTTACAAATCATAGGGAGAACCAACATAAAATCTAAGATAATGTATCTGGTAATTTATTAATTAGATTTATGCGGATATGTTATAGAAATTGAATTTAATCTTCTCTACGTGAGAGTTTATATTGTTTACCCAAGTAACGCGTTTTGTTCAACTAAATTGTTTAGGAACAATTGTTTTTTTATTATTGCCATACTCTATTTTTTAATTCGAAGAAGTGTTTCTAAATTGAAGCGGCAAAAAGTAGGCTAGCTGTTGGTCAGTTTTCGGCAAAAAATACACTAGCGATATTTTATACACTACTGGCCGCCATATTGTTATAACTGCTTGACTTGTAGATCGTGTATTTTTCTGAGTGCATTTACTCCTCCAAATTAAAAAATTGTGTATAGAATAATTATCTTCTGTGAAATTCGTCTATCAAATGTCTTATTTGTTCTTTGTAGTCTACCGGACAAAAACATTTCTATAGACACACCCCAAGAGATTAAAACTCACTTTTAACTAACATTTTCCTATTAAATACTATTTCCTTTTCATACAATCCATCGATCATAAAGAGTTTTATTCTACCTAAAATTAGAATCATAAGAGAGGAGACCTGCATCACAAATTGCCGCGTCTAGTAACGACAGACATTTGTAAAATTACTAGTCAAGATACTGTAATCGAATTAAGATAGTAATATAAACGTATGTCATTCATCGTAACATACCGGTAAGGCAGATGTTCTACTAACCTCGTATGTGCAATTATGTACAGAACAAAAATAAATATATAACAAAAATGAGATTCCATGCCAACAACACGCAGCCCGTAAGCAGCCGTACTGAGAGCCGTAATTTGATTAACGTTGTTTTACAGGTTGTCGAATCTTATACAAATAGGTTATTTGTATTTTATAATGTTATTTGTAACCGGTTGCGACGTTCAGATTTTTCATTCTGTATAATACTTCACAAGTAATTTAATTGCATACATTTTAATACTGCATAGAAATTAAAATAAGTTAAAAATGACTTTAACCTTGTAGTTTGACACTTCATTATGTGCGCGCCATAACATTTTTAAAATACTGCCGGAAGTACGACATCTAATATGACCGAAGTACTGATTTAATTCATGCATTGATTTGTTGATGACGTAGGACTCTTCTCTTATGATTCTGTCGGTGTATATATGCATGCATATAGTTCTAATAAATATAATAAAAGCTTACAACTATTTATAGTATTGTTGAAGTTATTGGTCTGATCATCCCTATTTGATATTACATTTTATATATACAAAAAATACAATGTGTTACCCAATTCCATTTCCAAACTTATATAAGATAATCTGTTCCTCGGTGACTTATGAAGGTAGATATGCCTTACTCCAATATACCTTTCTTACGTCACATGCTTCCTTTTAATTTCCACAGTAGCATATTGTAATTGCTTTAAAACTGCAGCACTGCTAGCTACTGTGGTAACTTCTAGCAATAGCAACTGCATATAACTTTATTACCTAGCTATTTTTATCCAATACACCCATAATATGTTTGATGTCTACAGACAAAGAAATATGATATGTACACATAGACCACGCGCTATTATTACAAAAGCCGAAAAGAGTAAGCTTGAATGAATCTCTGACATGCCCTTTCTGTGTTGCTAAACGATCCGGTATAATAAATGTGCATAAAGAAGATTTTGCCATCAGCCAAATCGGTGAAAAAGATATGCAGCACTAGAAATAGCGAGCGAATTCAATCGCGGACGTCAGCGTTACCAGCGTCAAACGCGAGCTGCCCGAAGGAAATTTACACGGTCGTGTGGCAGCTCATAAACCATCGCTACGCCGGGGTAATCGACTAAAAATGCTACAGTGGGCCTCTAAACATCGGGATTGAACGGTAGAACAGTGTCGAAATGTTTTGTGGACTGACGAATCAATGTTTAAAGTGTTTGGTTAAAGCAGGAGAGGTTCCGTTAATGATAGGATGTTTCCAGAATTCATTGTATCGACAATAAAACGCAGTGGTGGTTCAGCTACAGGAACGTTACATCGTATGACAGTATTGGCGACTCATTCCATTCGTTTTAGGTTGTGATTTATTGGCGAGAATTTTACTTTTATACAGGAGAACGATCCAAAACGCACAAGCAGAATATGTAAACAGTGTCTGAATCAGCAAAATCAAGCAGATATTTTATAAGTTGGCGACCACAGAGTCCAGATCCCAACCCAATTGAATTACTGTGAGATGCACTATGCAATTGATAGAAAAGTTCGAAGTGCCGGTCCTACTTCCAAGGAACAGCTTTGCAGTATCCCTTAACAAGAATAGGACAATATCCCAGGCGAAAACCATAAAGAAATTAACCGACAAGATGCTCCGAGTTGTTCGAGCAGTAATCAATGCAAGAGATGGATCCTTTAACGAAAAGAATGTTTAAGAATTTTGTTAACGACGAATACGAAAAATTAAACTTTTCATTAGATTTTGATTGTAATTTTTAAGAGTAACACATTTATTTCATTAGTATTAATTGCCTTTTATTTTTTGCTTTTTAAAATTGTTGTTGCTTGGCAACACTCCTATGGACGGTAGTGTAGATGTACATGGAACTATTAACTGTTATAATCTACTTATAAGCTTGCTATGTATTAAGTGTTTACTTTACATGTATTTACATATACAATTAATTACTTTTTTTACCCTTTATATGGATGCACTTTGTTAGAGAATTAAACACATAAATCCATATATTATTTATTAAAATTACAAATTACCGCAGTTGTGTATATGTTGATTGTAATTGGACAACAATTACTATTATGTTTAATTCCGTCAATTATATTTTGTCTGTAACATACTTAAATGACATTATTTTGGTTTACAGTGATTTGACATTTTCTTTTGTGTGCATTTACGTTATCTTTAAAGATTATACCAGAGAAGAAACGGGTGTATTTCCAATTTTGAATATCCCCTCATATTATATTATATAAACTTTATTAACCTCTTACTCTAATTGCGTATTTTTTAAACATAATATAAGCACATATCTTTTGGACATAAGTTTAACTGCTATTATACAACTGTAAACTAGAGTGTTGCTGTTTCTGATGAGTAGTTTGACATATTCGAGGGAAATTTGTGAAATCAAATTTTGTAAACATTAAGAAACGGAACGTTTGAATGGTATCGAACAATCACTTAATAACAACTTTTGAAATAAAACCTAATTGAACTAGTATGCTGCTGTGAATAACACGTATAATCAGCAGCTCATTAGTACGATCACACTCAGACGCTAGATTTGTAAACCGCGCCGCGGTACGTAGTAAAGCTGTATGTAACGAGTCGTTTAAAAAATTTGGTATTCAAAAACCTACCAAACATCAACAACAATCAAATTTACTGATCAACTTGAAAAAAGCAAACCTGCCTTTCCCAATGACCTTAACATTCACACATGTATACGGCAGCGGCGCTCCTGCTCAAACTGGACGGTAGCTTGCGCATTTAATTGTAATAAAATATTTTATAAGATACCTGTGATATTTTAGTTCATGGCTGTTTTATAGCACTTAAGTTCAGATTAATTAGGTATTGTAATTCGTCCAAATATATTATTATGCTTTTAATATGCAGTTATTAACTGCAACCTTAGATCTAATAATACAACATAACTAGATCGGTGTATCTTGGACTTATTTTTGTAATGTAATAAAAAAAAAACTAACCATATGTAGCAAATAATTTTTAAACTAAACTAAAGTAATAAGTTTCAAATAGATCAGTTGTGCGCGATAATTTGTAAGCTGTCCAAAGTGCTGTTATATCTTATGGAACTTTGTATCGCTTACATGTCTTACCATTCTAAATACATATGTACATCGTTTGAATAAATATTCAATATGTACAGATTGTCCAAAACTTACCGATACACCACTATTATCTTTACTATTGTAATAAAGTAATAAAGTAAAGTTACTAAAGAGATAGTTTTCTACTAATTAAAATTGTATAAACTAAAAAATAATCACCCATTTTATTTTCAAACTTAGTTACGTAAATTATTTATTACGTATATTTAAGCATCAATCTAACAAAAGAAAATTGTTAAACCGCACTTGCCGATTTGAATGAAATTTGTTGGGTATATAAACGACACGAGGATATATAAAAGGCCGTGTTCCGTTCGACCTAAAAACGTATTTAAAGGGGAAACACGTGTTCTTGAAAATCAGAATATTTCAAGTTACTCTATAATTAACGATGGTGCTCGAATTTTATGCAAAAATAAACATATTTTCCTATTATTTCATGACTACTTTTTCATTAACTGTAGTAATTCTTCAAATTTATTATTTCAGTCAGATAAAGCGATTAATTTTGATTACCCTGCATAGCTTTATTTGATTTGCGAGGGGATTCTGGGTTGCATTACCTCTTCCCTAAGGCACTAATTGGTATTGGAAGCTACATTCTACAATTTACAATAGGAATGATTTAGTTATTTAACAAAACCAAAGAATATACATTTCTTACAAAATACTGCGCTTTTTATAACACCTCCATAATTTTCTTAAAGCATATTTACGATGTTATACAGCATAATACGTTCAGATTATATTAAAACTATTCTGTAAACTGCTCAATATAATGACTATATTTTTTTATCTTTTGCCATGCGCTATTTTTATTATGGTTGGCGAAGTCTTTTTAGCGAAATACAAGCATCATCTAAATTTTATGGACGTAGTGCATTGTTATATATATATTGTTAAAATTTTATGTAAATCATTTATATCATTAATGTTATTTGCGTCAGATTTTTCTTTACTAATTAATTTGCTATAATTCACTTCTATGTCCAATATTTTTACATTTGGAAATCAATTTTTTGTCCCAAAGCACTAGCATGTTTGGCTGGAACAATAACACCCCCGTTCTTATTTTAACTTATACTATATTTACGTGCAGACATTCTTTGATTAAGATATTGTTGTACCTGCCCGTTATACACTCTATGACAATCAACCCTGTAAATGGTATGTATTTGTTCGTCTACGGGGATCGACTGTTTAATGTTTCAGTAATGTTGGTTTGCATGTACTGTTGTCCTGTTTGGATTTCATGTTTTTATGCATTTTTTATTTTTTTCTGACAAAACAGGAATGTAAGGAAGTACGATGTACTTTTTCGTTTCTGCATTATTAACATGTACATATATTACGTTCTGTAGTATTTTTGTAATGATGATAATTGATTTTTTCTTTTATGACTTTATTTAGACATTTTTCTAAGTAATTGTATTTTGATAATGCTGTTTAATACAAATAACGATCTACCAGGTCAATAATTGTGCCGTTCTTGTAATATATTGGTAAGAAGTTTAAAAATCCATTTGTGCCTGTTGCTTTTCTGTTCTTCTTTATATATATGTTGCTGTCTTTGTGTTCTATTTATACATCCAGGAAATCTTGCTGTTTTTTTCTCTCAATTTCAACAGTGAACTGCAACAGTTTACGATAGGTATTAAATCTTGTTATTATTAAGAATATAAATCAAGTATTTGAAGCATGTGCGAACTTTGTACATTGAAATAACGAGATTACCAGTATAACAAAAAAATATTTGACATAAAATTAAGGTGGAATGCAATATTTAGTTTCCCCGCATGAAGTGAATATTCTCCACCTTTTATACTATATTTTTACTACATTAAGTAGAACATACTGTTTCCTTAAAGGAAGCTCAGAAAAAAAAATGAATATATTCGACAACCATCGAATTGCCCAATTACGCATTTTTTTTGAAATACTGACAGATGAAAAGAAAAATACAAATTGAAAAGTCATCTAATTGTTTAACTATAAATCTTATAAGCACGAGATTCGAGGAAATATTGGAAATATATACTTTTATATAAACGTCCGTACTTAAGAAAAGCGGTTAAACTGCGGTAGTTGACTAAGCTACATCATACTTTAGATTTATTGAATTTTGAAACTTCGCTAGCATTTTAATCATTAATCATTGTTATTGCAATTTGGGCAGGAGTAGACAAACCACTAAAGTTTAAAATACTAAAAGTAAGTCATTTTGTGTCAGTGTGAATAAAAAATTGATCTGAGTTGACTTTAGATAAAGTAGAAATGCCCTACAAGACCTCTGAAAGAGTTTTCAATAACGTCTTATTTAAAATTTTTACTAATTTGAAAATTTAGGCAAAAGTTTAACTTGCTTATTGTTTAGTAAAAGAGAAAAAAATACCATTAACTTAATTATAGTTTGTCTAAAAAACTGTACCTTTTCTAAAGTCAAATAAAGTAATTAATTAGAATATTATGCTAAAATAACATTTTAAACTGTCTAAGCATTTCTTAGAATAACAAATTGCTTCAAATTTAATGAAATTATTCCATAATTTTAAATGGTAGATATTATATGTAATTATATTAGATTTCCAGGGTGCTCCACTCACACAAATTTATTAATTATGCGGAACGCAGCGTTTCGAGAGCACGTGGGCTCTTATTGTCAACCGTGTTACCGACTGAAAGTAAAAACTGTATCACACATGCAAATTATTTTCTACGCAAGCTCTAAAATTTCTAAAACATATGGCTATTTACAATCTACTCGGTTATCTAATGCCTTTTTCGGGAAAGATTGGACCGAAAGCGAACCGTACCTTTAACAGGGCCTATGGTAATAAATCCATCAAACTCGAGTGTGCAATTGGGGGTGGTTCTCTGTTCAATAAGTTTCCGTTCTTTTTCAGACATATCGTTTCGTACGCGTATAATTCTCTATACAAGTTCACGTTTTTAAATAGTGTCAGATTTTCTAAATACATAGGCACATAGGCCCTGTTAAAGATACGGTTCGCTTTCGGTCCATCCTTTCCCGAAAAAGGCATTAGACCACCGAGTAGATTGTAAATAGTCATTTGTTTTTGAAATTTTAGAGTCTGCGTAGAAAATAATATGCATGTGTGATACAGTTTTTACTTTCAGTCGGTAACACGGTTGACAATGAGAGCCCACGTACTCTCGAAACGCTGCGTTCCGCATAATTAATTAATTTGTGTGAGTGGAGTTTACTGCTATACCTGTGAATTGTACATCCGCACAGTCCTTGCAATCGTCATTTTCCAGGGTGACTCAAATACAAAATTAGTAGCAGCTGTTATGTAAACAAATATAGTTGTAAGGTCTATATTGCGTCTATATGCTTTCCGTATTTTGATAGTGAACTTTAGAGATTAAAAACTTATGTAGCAGTCCACATTTTGCAACGTTTCCTTAATAGCATTTTGGAATTTTTTATATATTTCTCTGTTACTGTTTCTATATAATACAATTTAAATATTCAGAAAATGCAAGAGGAATAGATAATTGCACCAATAATATGAACATATCTTCCCTCGCAAATTTCTTAATTGCGATATAGAATTATCACAAACAGCTTAGAAGTCACAATTTTTTCTAAAATAATTTAAGGTATGTCTTGAATGTCATTCAAGGTAACATGCCAAGAAAACTAACAATCTCTATGTACAAAATCCCACGGGTAAAACTTATAAGTAAATTATTTGAGCTGAGAGCTATCCAAATTGCGGCCAATTGTATAAAATTTTATCAGATAAATCCTGATCAAATAGTAATAAAATTTAAAAAACATATGCTACTTTTTTTTGGCATCTAATATTAGAGCTACTATGATGTGGAAACTCTTAAAAACGTCAGTTCCACAAATTTTCGCTTAGATACAGAAGTAACTGCAATTATTGGGTATCTCTGACATGCCTACTTTTTCTCCCAAAAATCATAGCGTTCGGCGTAATTCTAAATGCAAAAATTGATTACATATCCCAAACTTGTTATAATAATGCTTACTTTATTTATGTGTACTATGGTATAATGTGACAAAATCACTCAAAAACGGGTTTACGTTTGACGGTAACATTATCTAAATTAGCTGTAAACATGGTGTGCAACTACCTTTTTCTTTTTGTTTACATCATTGTAATCAGCGCTAGAAACACTACATCCTTCATAATTCAACCAACACTGTATAGTAAAGCTGGCAAGTGTACTCGCTACTAAAGCTATCGCATTTAATGCAGTTTCATCGATACCTACTCCAAAAATACAGACCAAAAAAACAAGGTTAGTAGATGTCTAGTGCTAATAAGAATATTTATTATTCTATGCAGCTTCGCAAGAAAGTATAACGGACACATATTGACAAAATTTCACGCATGCTTTTGGCTTTCTTAATAGTAGAAACAAGAAATGGAATAATAATATTAATGCGTACCCAATGAAATATGTAAATCAAGCGTGCATACTCCATAAAATTCTACTTTTTTTTTTGTTACTCCCCTACTACTTAGATTTAAAATGGTCTTTAAAAGCAGCTATTAATTTAACTTGTACAATAATATATGCAAATAAGTGGTCGACATTTGAGGAAAGCAAAACAACAAAAATAGAACAAAAAGATTCTAGTGCAGGAAGTATTTGATGCAAAATAATATACAGCTACATAAATGTCAAATGTATGCACTAATGTACGAAGGAATGTATGTTATTATTATTAATATACCTAGATTGCATTCGAAAATATGCAAAGCGGTTATTAACTTAATTAACAGTTTGAACATTTTTTTAATCTTATCGACTGTATATTTATCAACAATAAAAATAACCATACGTTTTAAATCTTTGCAAAAGCCACTAATTTTGTCAGCTTTTAATACAAATTGGCCAGAAAAAGAGATAATTTAATAAGGATTCGAAAGAAGTTTTCGAGGATTTTAACATAAATAAGGTTATTTGCTTACTAAAGTTAATTTTATTTGTATGAACTGTAAACGTTTGGTTTGGGAAAGTTGTTTTTTCTGTGCATTTCGTAATTTTTTCGAAGGTATACGTGATATTTGTATTTTATTGTCGTATCTTTCCTTTTATAGGAACAATTTACCAAAAACAACGAAAATATTTCACACAATAATAAACCGTAGCGTAAATTACTTTAACAAACAAGATTCATTCTAACACAACTTCTTTCTAAAAATAATTTGTAGTCTGAACTAATTAAAATGAAATATCTCAAAAAATAATCGGCAGATTTTTAATTTCGTGAAATATAACTTCTAAATGAAAGATAGAAGCTTTGAAAGTCAAATAGAAAATAAAAGAACATAACAAAAGGTTTCTGAAGACTTTTGAGTGTGCGAGAGTGTAATTTCTAGATTTCGCCAAAAGCAAATGGGCAACACCAAGAGACGATTGGAACTAGCAGACCAACATTCCACGCTTAATGAACTAATATATGCAGCAGTAGTGGGAAAACAAATTAGTTTTGTACCAAATAATACTCGACCAACACCTAATTTCATGAAGTTGGATGATAATCCAATAAAACACACGGAGTGTTTTGGGAAAACTGTACTAAATACAGCTTTGAAAGCATTTCAAGAATTGCAAATTACTTCCAGGGAAAAGCAGTTTTTCCCAACAAGATGTCAAACGTTTTTAGCTGTTCGTGGATATACCACTCCTTCCTGAATTATTGCAATAAAACCTCTTTAAAATTGAATATTTCTGTATTTTGCTGGATTAAAAACGTAATGCAATAAACAAAATCAAATTAAAACTTGTTCGAACAATTTTAAACACAAATGTTGAAATCGGGAAGTATATAAAATCATTTCTTTTTGTAATTTATTGCTGTTTTTATGAAATATCGGTTAATTATTTTGGGCAGTGTATATTTATTGTAATTTAAGATAATTTCCACCACTACTTTGGAAGGAGAGTAAAAAATGAAAGTCCCTGCTTGTGATGTGAATCTGGGCTGGTGGCTCAGTGCCTTGCGCGTTTGGCTGTCAGTCTTGAGGTCACGGATTCGAACCCTGGAGCTGTTCTCAAGGTTGGTGTTTTCTGTTGTATTCCTCACTTCATGGCGAATACTGAGAACAAATATCTTAAGACACACCACAGGCGCAGACGCAATAATAACTTTTGACAGGCTGATGCCTCCAGTAACTGGCGATAGCTGTTGGAAGATACGAAGGCATGAATTACTATTATTAAACATGTGTTCATAGCTTGTTAGAAGTCGTCATTGTATTGAAATCAAATGACCAGCAAGGAGATATCTCAGTTATCGAACTAAAGGAAAGGTGCTGGATAAAATGTCTGGGTTACAAGATCATCGGATTGTTCCAAGTGAAAAACGTAGCATGTTGGATTGTAAGGGTAATGAAGTGAACTAAAATTGAAAATGCAATTGTTATTTTAGAATTACCAACTGATATGCACCCAATTAAAGTACTTCATGCCATTAACACTTAATTTATCACTGAAGGTAAAAAATGAATTAGAAGAAAGACAAGACACCCTTGTTTTGGCCTAGCAACGTTTTAGTAGAAATTTCAGAAAATTCTGTGTCGAATAAAGTTAGGCCTGTTATTATAACGATAAAGGACCAATTATATATTAAATTTTGGTTATTACGTTACTAAAAATAAATCATACTTAAAATTTTAAATTACATATTTATTGAATCAGAAATTATTTTTTTTTACAAGAACATGTATATTAGTTAAAATGGAGATGGTAAGATCTCGATTATATTCCAGAAGGATTTTATCTGTTCACGTATGTAATTATGCGTTCTCTCATTGTATATACATTGAAATATCTTCGCAAAACATTGCGTATTTACGGAAATTCTTTAAACTTGTGGTTCATGCAGTCAATACTCCATATAACTTATTAAAGTCTGCCCCAAAAAAAGATACCCCTGTCTCACATTCATGCAGTAAGACATAATTTCTTCCTTTATGCTTAAAATATTTAAACAGTACTTTGTATTTATTTATAAATATGAAAATAGGTCATGACCATGCAACTTCCACAATCGACTTGCACAATGGTAGTGACTGCCTTGTAAGGAAACATAAGAATTGTGATTAAAAAAATATATAAAACTAAATATTTACAAACTCCAAAAAGCGTTGAATTTTCATAACACAGCGACACATTTTTATTAAGTACTCAAATAAAGCATTGCATTATTTAGCAGGTAGTTTATGAACACACTGAGACGTAAAAATTTTTGCCGGCAGATTCTTGAATTTATTCTACTTCTTTATGCTACTACCAACGATTCCTAAGACAATAATAATTCTTGCCCAACCTGTAGGTGACTTTTTGTGGAAAGCATTCAAGCTAAAGATTTTCTAACGAGATTATGCAATGAAACAAATCTAAGAGAATGCCTAGAAAATAACACCAAAATAAAAAAAAAACGCTCTAAATACAGCTTTCTCGCGGTGTTAGTGAAATCAACTCACGCGAAAGACAGAACGCTAACACACGGACATGTTTCTACCTTCCCGGCGTCATCAGCGTGGTTTTGAGCAGTTTTATTCTAAACACACTGCTTCTATCGCCATACTTAACCCTACAATACAAGTGAATATTCCTGTCGCTAACTAGTGCCAAAAGAAAGACACACATGTCCGTGTTTTAGCGTTTTATGTCTCTTCGCATGCCTTTCTCGTGAATTGATTTCACTAATACCATGAGATAGCTGTATTTACAGCGTTTTCTTATGCAATGGAACTATGACATTAATTTACATAGTAAGAATAATGTAATACTATTGTAGTCATTGACATATAATTTATAATCTTCCTGCAGCCAAATATAGAAATGCGTAACTACACACAATATAAATGCATTAATTAACTTTAAGTATTTGGAACACTTCTATGCAAATTATCACTACTATAATTATGGGTAACTAATGATAAATACTGGCACAATTTTTCGTTTTAAGTAAAAATACATAGTCACCATCATCAGGTAAGTACCACTAATTTAAACTTAAAGCAACAATATTCAACAGTTTTATATATACCATATATTTTATTGATTATAAGATAAAAGAATTTAATTTGCAAGCAAGAATTTGGGATACTATTAAACACAACTATAATCAGTAATTTAATTACGTTTGGTAATTGCAAGAAAATTGTAATTTTATCATTACTAATGCCAACGGAGGTAAGTATTAATATTGATATTATTGATATTATTGATATTATTGATATTATTGATATTATTGATATTATTGATATTATTGATATTATTGATATTATTGATATTATTGATATTATTGATATTATTGATATTATTGATATTATTGATATTATTGATATTATTGATATTATTGATATTATTGATATTATTGATATTATTGATATTATTGATATTATTGATATTATTGATATTATTGATATTATTGATATTATTGATATTATTGATATTATTGATATTATTGATATTATTGATATTATTGATATTATTGATATTATTGATATTATTGATATTATTGATATTATTGATATTATTGATATTATTGATATATTATTGATATTATTGATATTATTGATATTATTGATATTATTGATATTATTGATATATTATTGATATTATTGATATTATTGATATTATTGATATTATTGATATTATTACAATCCTCAAAATTTCCTATTTCTGTTTTTTTTTTTGAACGTATATTTCACCTCTTTATATATGCTATTTCTATTACCATGTCGAGAAGATTCGGATTACGTTATGAAGATCATTAGAATTCGTCTCACATAGAAAAAGTACTGCGAAGTAACACGTACTGTCCGTTTCAATTTATAGTGCGCAATTATAAACAAACCCATTACCGATCTACTGCGATAATTTTCTCATCAACCCTTGATGGTAAATACAAATCCTTTAGTGTTTCTGTGCAGATTAAGAAGTGTTATTGCATACCACCTTCTGTGCTTGCGCTACTGTAAGAGCTTGCATTCCGCACTATATCTTGAAACAGACAGTAAAGGATAGCTTATCAGCTGGTTTAATTAAACATGTATAGATAAAATAAATGAAGGCAAGCCCTTCAGAAAGTAAAAGAAATATTGCAACAAACTCATAAAAAATTTAACCTTCGAAAGCAAAACTTGAAATGTCCCGTTAACGGTCAAGATAAATTGGCAAAATACAAATCCAGTTTGTTCGCATTTCCGCAAAATAATTCCCGACGACGACGCCCATACCTGAATGCCACTAGTTACCTACCGAAAATAATCGCAATCATATAAAGGTAAACCTCCTCACACTACTACACTACTAATTATATAACCAGTAGTAACAATCGTTCACATCGACTTCGTATACACGTGTACATACCTACATTCATCAACTATTAGAGTATTGTCTATCCATATCCGTTTTTTTTTCGTTTTGTTGTCATCAATTTATTATTCAAATTTATGTACGGTGTAGATGTCAATTTTTTATGACGAAACACGCGTTATGCGAGCGAAATCGATCAATCTCTCCTAATTATTACCTATTCGTTTTCAAATACTTCTAGCATAATTAAATTTTAATTATGATTTATTTATTCACATGGGATGTCACAACACTTATCAAATAGGTTTCAGTAAATAACTGTTATTTAATACGAAATCGCATTCATATCTTCCATTATCTATAGAATAGCTTTGTTATTTCTTTTAATTTAGCACGGGTATATAATTCAAAATTACAAAGTTGTTATAACATTTTCATATTGTTTCCGCTTCCGGTTTGACAGGAAATGCTTTCTACTTATTTTTTAATGGAACACCCAGTATATTATTATATTTTCGGCCTTAGCCTGGAAAACTATTTTCAGAAATATCATGTCCATCTTTATTGATAAAAACGCAGAACAAAAGAGAAACTACTTAATAACGTAAAATCAAAATATCTTGAAAACACTGAGATTTGATTGAGACTACAGTAAATATTTAAATTGTACTCCGTTTACAAGTTGACACTGATATAAGCGATGTCAAAAATTTTATTGAATTCTAAATCAATTTTGACATAATATGTTAGCATTTCGAATGATCCCACACGAAAAAATGCAGTGGGCTAGTCATTCCATTGCTCTTCTGCGTCCGAGCTAGCGTGTAGAAAACATTTCATTCAAAGAATCACGCACAATACGCGCAATATGTTGCGGAGCATCACCCTATTGGAACCAAATATTTTCGTTTGCTTGATTAGGTCCGTTTTGGTTTGGGAAAGAGCTGTAAGTACTAACATAATCTCGTTCTTAAATACTCCATTTAAATTTCATCTTATAAAAAATTAATCCTGTTATGTTGTATTCAACCAGACTAGCCCACGCGTTCTTTTTTTAAAGATACTATATACGGACTTCCATCAAACAAGGATTTTTATTTAACCAGTAACGACAACTGTGCCTGTTAACACTATCATTGTAACAAAACGTCGTTTCATTAGAAGAGACTATTTGGTTCAGCAAATTAAGCTAACAAATTTTCCCGTTAAACCGCAGAAACATAGTTTGCATTAGTTTGGAGGGTTTTAGTTCCGAAAATTTTAGATATTTGTAGGCAAATCAAAATCATGAATTCCGTCGTAAACACGCGGTTATTTTTTCGAACAGATGGCAAAACATTTACACTGGGGTCTTCATCGATTGTTATCCTTGCACTTCCGCTTTGTGATAAATCTTCTATTTAACAACATGCTTCGTAATTTTCAATTATTCGATACACCCTACTTTTACTAATTTGGCGATCCGTATATACGGTATTAGACAAAGTGCGAGATTCTTCAAAAGAACGTTGACGATCACCATATCCACGCATGAACAACATGTCAGTTTTCTCAAATTCTCTCACCTATAAGATTTACTGCATAATTAATCACCAAAACCTAAAGATGGTGACATCACTAACTTACGACAACAGTTTGACAAAGTCGTAACGGTTGTCGGCTTCCACTGTACCTTTGAAAATGCGAAGCGCAGTTATTAGCGAAACGTCAGGGAGAAAAACCTAGTGACACGGCGGAACCCGACAACCGTTATGACTATGTCAAACTGCCATGAAAGTCTGAGATACTATTTAACAGTTTGACAAATGTGACATGTTAATTGAGTATGGAGTGGAAAGTACACAGACAAAATTTGTTTAAATTTAAAACTACATTTAGGTTGTACATTAGCGGTAATAGATGTAAAGAAACTTAAACGTACTCTGCACGGTTTCTGTTGCAATACATAGTTGTATCATTCTTACATTGATATGAGCAGAAGGCCGGCTAATATCTCGACTATTTAATATTTCGGTTCGCAAGTACAGTGAAGCCGATTTAAACTAATATTTATTTACTATAACTCGTATATATATATATATATATAAGTCGTAACTTATTGTTTTTAGGCATCTAATATATTTGTTTATGCACTTTAAGCACAAACTGCCCCAAATTCAGTGTATTTGGTTAATCCTTTAAAAGTACTAAGCGCTTATACAATTTCGATAACTTTTGTGAGTATCTAATAGGAAATAATGAAAAACTGAAAATCGATTTCACCCTAGTGGTTTCTTAAAAGAAACGAAGACCAGTATTCTATATAAGTTTTAGAGACCACCTAAGTTTCGTTAAATCTATGTTTTAGTGTTAAGTGCTCTGAAATTGCAACGTTAGACCAATATATTCGTTAATCAAAGTTTGAGCATGACGCGCCTGTTAATGAAACAAATATCTACTGTCAAAACAGATTGCAACGAAAGAAATAAGCAGTCAGCCTAGATATCAAGCAAAGCAACTCTGTTCTACTCCGAACTAACGTCATCATGGAGTCTCAAAAATAAACGTGAATTCGAAGTTTATTTATGGAGAAGTAAATGTCACCTTATCGTGTAAATGTACTAGCTTCAAGATCAAATTGAACAGGAATAGAGCTTATAGTTACGTAATATTAATGTATTTTTATATTGATGACTTTATCAACAACAAAAATGTTAATGATTGGAATTAAATTAACTTTTACTTTAGATAGAATTTATAGTCCAAAATAAAGACCATACATTCTGTCTATGTTGTAAAATCGAAAATTTATTGCTCAGTAGCTTAATATAGTCCTCTTTATATTCTTACAATATGTTGTATTCCATTCTAATATAATGTCGATATATAGTTCTAAACTAGAAACATATTCACCTTCTGTTCTGTATTAACACATTGCTGACAGTGTGATATATTAGTTTATTAGCATTCCCAAATTTAAATACTGGACAAGCAGGAGAGGAGAAATTACAAATACACTTAGCAAGACAATTAAACTAAAGCTTCCTGAGTATTTTAATTACAATTCTAAAAGGAATATTAAGCTTACAGTCGCTTTTATTAAACATAGTAAAAATAAATATTTGTTTTATTTTAAAGTAAATAACCAACAGAATGAAAAGGTACTCAAAAAGATATTAAAAACGTAAATTTTTTACTTACATTCTAAAATCGATGAAATCGAATATCAGTTCTTTTCGCTGAAGATTCTTATTCGAAATCGATGTAAGCTTGACGCGTCCGCGTGTTATACTGAAGCTATCTTGCAGTGTGTACAATGTTAAGAAGGTCGAGTCCGGTTGAATCCTGAGCCTGAGGTAGGCATACACATTGTTCACCTGCAAGTTGTATGATTATCCAATTACGTGTGTCAGTAGCTCATTTCTTCGCGATGCTACCGGTATACGATGTCTAGTCGTACCTGCTGAAATCGGTATTGTAAAATGGGTTGCATATACCTTAGAGAAGAATGTAAAAGAAATCCCATATGTATTTATCATAAATGCAACACTAAAGAAACTCAATTATTATTTGAATGTGTTACATTGTTATTTGTTATGGTTGTCTTTGATTCAGTGTTTCTGAAACTCGCACCTGTTCCTTCGCTTTCTTTTATAATTTCCTGGATGTGACATTTGTACCTGTTGAGACTGAGATTCATAGAATGTTCCGATTTTTTCTTTTTTTCTGATTTCCCTCTCTTTAAATAAATAAGAAAAAGTAAAGATTTAATTTATTTAAGTAATTTATTATATATCCCGTGCAAATAGTAGGTGCCTAACGGCAGAAATGAGTGGAATGGTAATATCTTGTTATTATCAAGATTTCTGCTTAAAAGCAATTTGTCTGGCCTTAGATATTCCAAGGTTACTACAGATTGTCAGTAGTAACTATTAGTAGTATGTTCATTGTTTGTTCTGTGGTAAAAATTGTATTTGTGATTCACGAGGCGTATCGTAGTGGCA
This sequence comes from Trypoxylus dichotomus, assembly GCA_023509865.1. Taxonomy (NCBI): domain Eukaryota; kingdom Metazoa; phylum Arthropoda; class Insecta; order Coleoptera; family Scarabaeidae; genus Trypoxylus; species Trypoxylus dichotomus. The sequence continues at coordinate 50,126,818 of CM042078.1, forward strand.
AATATATAAAATCAAATATGCAAAACTTAATAAGTAAAATTGCGAATCACAAAATAAATTAATAGACGATACGTTTCAAAGAAAGAATAGAGATTATTATTATATATGCATATAGCATTTCTTCCAAAAACCAATTGCTTCCATAATTCTACCAAGCAGAGTATATATGAAGATACAGGTTTTTTTGTTCGAAATTCAACAATACAGAATGTATTTCACAAAATTGTGTCAAATGGTATCCATAAAGTCTACATGTAATTAGAAACCGTTCTTAAGCGTTACCTTAGGTAACTGTCAACGTTTCGTCCACTGTCTTCATGAATATTTTCAGAGATGTTCTATCTACTATCATTAATCACAGTGTTGGCTAAATTTTAAATGATAGCATTGAATTAAATCACTAAACTCGAACACTGCGGCACTGGTACACTGAAAGACTTCACTATCTTCCTAATCACAACACTTCACTAAAAACTGGATGTACGTTGCTACAGCTAAGCTGTCATCTTCAACAATAACGCTGAACTAACAAACTAAACTAAAACTACACTATTTATACCCTATTAAAGTTAAAGTCGATTGATTATGGTCATGCATGATTTAATAAAGAGTAAAGGCTGTAATTTAGAGGACCTAAACCTGTATTCATCAAAACATGTTTGTTTTTGTAAAATTCCATGCCTTCATAACAACTTAAATAAACATTATTGTTTACATTTTCAATTAGCTTCATATTATCAGCATTAGGAGTTCTTACTAGTATATGTAAGGCGACACTGGATTTGTCAAACCTTTTGAAGTTAAGATGAACCAAATGTTCTTTGTATCTAATTTTAATAGACCTTTTTGTCTACCCAATGTATGCTTGATTACAATCTTTACAACTTGTAAATTCCTTATTTTTTCATATCATCTACTTGGTCTCTGGGGTTTCCTAAAAGTTTTTGAGGTTATTGTTTACCGAAAAAAATTGCGATCAACTTTAGAAAAGATATTTTGAAGACCTTCCGTGTAACATGGATAAAATGGTAACTTTACATACCTCTTATTACCACTGCTAATACTTTCTAATGTGCTTATATTTCTAGTTCTTGTTCTATTCTTATACTTCCTAATAGTATTATAGACTACATTTTCGGAGAAGCCGTTGAAATTTACAATTTTGATGACTTCATTGAATTCATTTAGATACTTATCTTTTATTAAATGGAAATTAAGAAAACGGTGAACCAAATAGTAAATTGCCGAAGCTGGACATTCCCCTGAGCGATTAGAATCTCCCAGACTTAATCTACAGTTACTAATAAGTTTTCTATATATGTCTATTTAGCTTACTTTTACCTCTTACAACTAACATATCCAGGAAGGAAACCCTGTCAAGGGTAAATTTAATAGATGTTCTTAATTTTCTCAATGAACACGTGTGAATTTTTGACAGTCAAATCAGGTACTTGCACTGGTAAGTTGTTAAATTTGTCGGACAACCACCTGGAAAGCAAGTAAGTTGGGCCATTGATGTTGGAGACAATGGGTTTCATATTCCCTCCTAGTTTATGGGCCCTAGGTAAACACTATATTATAGCCAATGCGGGTCCGACACATATCAGATATTTGTGCTTACAAGCAGAAATATCTGCAGTTAAAAAAAATATACGCGTTCATTGAAAAAATTAATTAAATACTTCTGTTGGATATCCAAATGGACAGCGGACATGGTGTCTTAAGTCTGACCCTTAAACTAACCGCCAAACTGCACAACGGAAATTCAAAGCCGAGTCAAAACCACTAAAATTCCCTTTCAAACGTCAAGAATCAAGGCAATGCTGACTAGTTTTTATGATTCAAAAAGTATTGTCCACAAGGAACTTGTTCCTAGAGGTGAAACTGTTAATGGAGAATACAATCTAGGAGTTTTACATCGTTTTGTGATCGAGAATTGGTGAAGTTAGTCCCGAATATCTAGCAGGAAAACAGCTGTTTTTTCGCGCGATAATGCACCACCTCATAAAACTTGTAAAGTTCGTAAGTTTGTCTCATCGCCCATTCACAGTATTCGCCTGATCTATCACCGTTCAATTATTATCTGTTCCCGAAACTAAATACTGTACTGAAAAGTCATTCCAGTCATTCAAGCAGCCATCACGTTCTTCAGCACCTGTATCACGCAGGTGCTGAAGAACATCCCCCAACCCGACTTCAAAAAATCGATGTATGCATTAATCACCCGTGCCATGCGCTGCATTGAGTCTACTTCGAATAAAAAAATTGTTCAACAATAATATAATATGTATTCATACTATATCTAAAGAGTTCCATTATTTGATTGTCAGACTATGTAAGATATTTATTTCTTTCTAATATCAAAGAACAATTCTTCCCATTCAACAAAATCTGTATCTCGTAATAATTGGCAGCGTGTACCCCAAAGGTGGTAAAAATTGAACAAATGTATTTTACAATTCAACTTATTCAAACCAAATAATTGTTTTAAATAATGGTAAATCATTGCGTATTTGTTGCAAATCTATTCACAATAAATCTAAAATCATTCAAACTTTTTGTTAGGTAGTGCGCTTACGACGATACCATTCAAGCTAATATTTTATATTACAAATTATACAGCGTATTAGTGTGTTTAAAGTTTTTCGTACTATTTGTGGGATCTTCTTTGAATATTTTTAGAAACTGAAAATTTTCAAAATACGCTAGTCATTTCGATAGGATGAATCACTCATACGGTGTAAAAATGCATGACAAAGAACTCTGAAGGTCTTTTCCAAGAAGTTAATTAGTTGCCAATCTTATAATCGGTTGTGAGTTATTTGGTTTGGTGTTTATAACTGTTCAAACATTTTCCTTTGGTTTCAACGTCTTACGTTGTTTAGAGTTAACCTAAAGCCAGATTTGTAATATACACATTTTTAACTTTCCTTTATTATTTATGAGAAGAAAAAAAAAACACCAGATATCCCAATGTCTATAGAGTTTCATAGGGAAAACCCAATTCAAGCGTAAAAAAAAAGTGAAAATTTTTTTTTGTATTTTTGAAGAATGCTGTTCCACGAAAGATATAAATTATGGTATTGAAACTTGAAGCAACAAAGTGAAAGAAAAATCAGAGATATTCCAATTCTGTATAAATAAGTGCCAGTTCTGTACAAATAAAATGCTGTTCCGATTAGGCTTAAAGAGCCTCTACGAAAAAATAAATTTGATACTTTTCTAATAATATCGATTGAGTCGGCCTATACTTGTTGGAAATCCATATTGAACAATGGTCAAAGAAGTAAAGCTCAAATATTTTACAAAAATGTCCAATATACTTCTTCGACCATTATTGATACTTTTCCTTTTTTTTTTGAATACCTTCTCAAACATATACAAGCACTGCTAATAATCCTTCGAATGCTGAAAACTAATCTAATTTAGCTGAACCTGTATCTGTTATAATGAGGGAGAATTGCTAGCCGGAACAGGCTGTATAATCTAAAACACAATCGTATAAATGCGTTTAAACGTTTGTTTATGTCTATTTGAAATACCTTACGTTAAGAATAATCTAATAATACACAGCTAAGGTTTCTGTACTATCTATGTACATACATAGACCGCCGTCAATACCTACATGTATGGTCTCTTCGTGTCAATTTACACCACCTTTTCAAAGCGGTATTGTTAGTATTGCACGATATACGCTGGGCACCGTAGTTACGTGTTGGTGATATCCCCGACCTATACACAGTTGGTCCGATACGCATAAAATCATCCTCAAACACCAAAACTTCATTCGTGACTCCTGTATCGACCCGTTTCCTAGCTACGACGAACTTGAAACAAACAGTCTGACTCACGAAAACGATTAAACTAGTGAAAAAACTAAGGCGAGATGCATACGATGTTGTATTGTGTTAGTTTGTGTTAATGTGATTAAAGGTGAATTATCCTAGGTTGTGCACGGATGTATTGTACATCATTCACGCATAGAAAATCGTCCGACCGAAAAAGCCGGAAACTTCGCTCTTGAAATTCGAATAGAGACAAACAAAAATACATTGAACACGTCCAAAAACCTCGACATATTTATATATCATCATGAATGTCGCTCTGTCTCTAATAGTCTTATTTACGATAAAATTTATTCACTGCCAAACTACAATAAACTATCGAGTGAATATACTCTATGAGAGTGAAGGTGATATTAAAATAAGCTTTTTAATCGAAGATTGCTCCGTGAATCTAGCGGTAGAGTCAAACCTAGGAAGAACTTATATAAATTCAGCAATTTGGATAGTTGAAAGAATAAATTTACTTCAAACTACATCTCCGCTAACCCTAGGACTATCGGTATATCAAACCTGTAACGATACCGACGTCTACAATACCCTCTTCCACATATTTCAACAACACGAATACATTTTTCACCTAGGAATAGTTGTGATTAAGCCGTTTTCAAGAAGTCTGATTGAGTTTTGTCGAGCGCTTGATATAAAAACTAAATATGTTTATAAACATTTAAAACCACCGGTAAAGGCTTCCGTGGAATTACTTGCACTATTGAATTGGAAAGAAAATGTTACCATTTTAACTCAACATCAGGAAATAACACACGACTTCTACAAATATGCTAGAAAAGAATGGATTTGCGTGAAGAATAAAATAAACAGGTAATATTATTTTTAGCAAGCCATAGCTCATAATTCACTTTTATCCAAGTTCATATAACGGAAAACATAATATTACATCTTATGAATTCAAGCAATAAGTACATATATTAATTGCTACTGGTGTACATAGCATGTAATGAACTAATTTATCATCCATTAACTCAGCATAGCATAACAGAAATAGAATCGGTCAATTACATTCGGTTTGAATCACAATTTAGTTAAACAATTCTAACACTTCGTAGTAAATTAGCAAAGCTATCGCAAAAAATAGATATCTAACACACTTTATAAAATACATTAGATGTTCAGACATTCTCCTTGGTGATCTAATTTACTCGTTTTAAGATAGATAAAATCAGAATCCTAGCATTATTTTAAAGAATAGACAATGCATAAAAACACAATTTATTGAATTTCGAATTATCGGATCGAATTGTTCTAAATGTAAATAAATGTATAAGAAGATAAGACGCTTCTGACGTGCTACTGATTATTATATGCGTATTGCCGCGTGCATATCCTCATGTTTAATATAAAACATGCTTTGTATATCTTCTACTATCTTTTTATTCTTTGTAACTCCTTTTAAATAGTTGCCTCTTCTAGTTATGATTTCTAATATCTAAATGATTTTAGACATATATGTGCAATTGTCATTATTTATACTGAATTTTCTCAAATACATCGCAACTATGATACAAATTTTTAAAATACAGGACCATTTACAGTGTCAGTCCACTGGCTACATCGGGAAAAGTAATAACAATAGCGTTGTGAAATCTTGACAGATAATATACATAAAGATCTACTTTCAATTTCGTAAAACCGAATATAAAATGAGTTTATTTAAAACATAAATCCAGCTTTTTAGCACTGTGATCGATAGCCATACGATTCTTCACATATCTAGTGAAAATATTCGAAAGTAATGCGGTTGTAGTTATGTTTGTATGGTACCGAACTTACCCAAACTTTCGTTAAACTTTGACACTTATATGAAGCTTATAGGATAATTGTTGATTTGTTGACAATGCTTGGTTCATTATAATTGCAGGCTCTTTTAAAAAAAATGCCATATCCGGGGGCGACTTTTCTACTATGTCTTCTTTAAATCTTTTCTTGCACCTATCGTGTTTGCTCCTTTAAAAGGTCTATTATGTTTGAAGCCCGTTCAATACTGTAAATCTGTATCCTTCTGCACAAGAAAATTCAGTCATCTTAAGAACTTCTTTTGGATCACACGAAAGTAACTCAATTTTTGTGAAACCAAAATATGCACCTTCCTTCTTATTATTGGCAATTTCATTGCTGTAGAAAGGGGCCAAGAGAGTGGGGAATTGCTTCTTAGGAGTCACCCCTTTCATTCTTCTCTCCTTTCTCCAAGATTCTTTTGGATCACACGAAAGTAACCCAATTTTTGTGAAACCAAAATATGCACCTTCCTTCTTATTATTGGCAATTTCATTGCTGTACAAAGGAGCCAAGAGAGTGGGGAATTGCTTCTTAGGAGTCACCCCTTTCATTCTTCTCTCCCTTCTCCAAAATTCTTTTGGATCACACGAAAGTAACCCAATTTTTGTGAAACCAAAATATGCACCTTCCTTCTTATTATTGGCAATTTCATTGCTGTACAAAGGAGCCAAGAGAGTGGGGAATTGCTTCTTAGGAGTCACCCCTTTCATTCTTCTCTCCTTTCTCCAAGATTCCAACGCATTGCACTGATAACTTTTCAATGATTTGAAGAACACAACTTCCAGCGACAGCATGAAATAGGCTGAATTTGCTGGAATCGTTGTAAAATAAACCTTTTTCTCCTCGTGCAGTGTTATGACTACAGGTATGAAGTAGGAAGCACCATTATGAATGATAAGAAACTTCTCTTTCGGCATGTATTCCACAAAGGGAAGGGGATGCTCAAAACAATAAGGGTCGAACCAGCCATCCTTAACATCAGTGTTAAAAACAGTCGGGTGACCAATGAGGTTAACGTGTCTTCCATATCATTTGTTCCAAAGAATCGACTTACTACTGTGATGGGGATATTCTTTACAATGTCTGTCAATCCGATTTTTTCTGAATTGTAATGTTGGTAGCTTCGGCCATCAAAAATTCTCCGGTCTCTCCGAAACATCATTAGCTTCAAGATTAGCAACCGCAGTAATCCGAAATGGAGAAGTTACCCTGTTTAACGGTATTTAATGAAATCACAAGCGAATGTACTGCCGTATTTTAAACGAAACAGCCTGCAAATGATAGATTCCTTAAATAACCCTTTTAAATGTAGGTTCAATAATGTAATATATCGTAAGTGTAAAATATGCCAACTTTGAAGTTGAACATCAATATCTTTCATTTGGTATCAGCCGTGCGATTAGCTACGTTAGTTAGTTTGTTAATGATGTAACCAGCTGTTTGTGACCATAAATAAATACCAAAAATTCAGTGGAAACATGAATGCATTTTCGAATATATTCCGATCAAGAAAAGGTGACAGTAAAACTTATTTTTACTTCTACCATATAAATTCACTTCCTCCAAGTTATTTTGAAAATTCTAGAAGTTACTGTTTTTTCAATAGAAAATAACTTAATTAGCATAGTAGACATTGCTTTGTTCGGTTATATTGCAGTATGTTAATTCACATGTATTGCATGTTATCACAAGTGCAGATTGTTGTAACTAATCCAATGTTTCCCTAATAAAAAAAATGAATTTCTCAATGAAATAGAAGAAAGCGTTTTGTATATACTGATTAAAACTTACTATTAGTTATTAAATACGTATACACGGAAGAGCAATTTATAAGTGTTGTGACAAAGATATTGCTAGGTAACTCGAATAATTAAAGAACAAATGCAAAATGAATACATCATAGAAGTATTCACTTTTCTAAGGTTCTAAACAATAAACAAAAGAAAACAAAGCTTACTTTATTAATCCACTTTTGCTGGAAAGTAATTAATTTAATTGGGTTTGTAAAATTATCACGAAAAAGTGTGAGGTATATGAGATAACCTACTTTAGCTACATTTTTCGATTAGAATATGTAGAAATTGTTGGAAATATAGATTGTTATTTAAAAAGTCGTAATTTTGTAGTTGAATGCGTCTGTCTTTGCACTCGATTTCCGAACAAACATAACAGCTTTCGAAATTTATGATCGTAAATACTTAACAAAAAATATCAGTTTTCAGAAAAAAGTAAATATTTACTGAAACACACATTTAAAAAAGGTACGCAAGCGATCTGTAATATATTTATATATTTATTTAAATATTTTTGGAGAATATTATCAATTTCGTTATATAGTCATTATTATTTTTTCACTGACTGTAGTAATTCTTCAAGTTATTATTTTTTCTTTACTCTACATAGTTTTATTTGATTGGCGATGCGTTTCGGAGTTTTGTTACTCCTTATTCACGGCCTCCATAATTTCTTGAGGTTTAGCGAAAAGTGCAATATTTTATAAAATGAGTATTCTTCGGTTTTGTTATATAACTAAATTATTCTGATTTATAGAATGTAGCTTCCCATATCACCCATTGTCTTGAAAAAGAGGCGACAACTCCAAAACGCATTGCAAATGAAATAAGACCAAATTTCATTGCTTTACGTGACTGAATATTCTCGATAAAAAAGGAAAAAATTATAAATTGACTTCATAATATTTGACATCAAAATTTCAAAACGATACGTCTAGAGACACATCTAACAAACAGACTGTTATTAGTTTCTCTATAAGTTTACAAACTATATACGAATAGAAGAATAAAAAAATTATTTGGAACATGTTACATTTCACTTATAAAAGTAGTTCCACTATAAGCAATATTCGTAACATATATTGAGTATATTTTGAGAATGGTAACGTATTGTGTCTCTAAAACATGATACGCATACGATGAGACCCTAAAATAACTCCGGTCCCTTTGCTAACCTTTGAACAACGATTGTTAGCAATAGTTAAAAATAATTTAAAAACAATTTGATTCAATTTCTGGCGTTACCAGAAGTGAAACCAATTTTCTTGTACTAAACAGAATAGAGTAGATATTTTTACGTTTCTTAAAAGATTATAGAGAAGTAAACCAATTGTGGCAGACTTTATTAATAATTATATGAAAAATATACAACAATAATCGTATTGGCAGTATAGTATAGCTTTTATGCAAAGTTTGTTAGAAAAAGGCACCAAATTGGCTCCTGTAGTGTTGGCTCTTCGCAAAGAGATTGTTGCTATGCAACGCAATCGCAGGAAGTGTTAATCTATCAATAACATTCAAAATCTCAATTTTTAACATGTAAATTATTGTTATTATTTGCTATTAAATATAGTTTATTGATATTCTCCATTCCTTCTCTTACTTGTTCCTGTTTTGCTGATTAACTTTACACTAATCTAATCGTGTTGGATCATTATCTTGGATGGAATTTCGATTATTTACTCTTAGTGATATAGGACGCAGTTCCACTACAATTTTTTCAACAATTTGTTTTTGTATCTTCTGCTAAAGCAGGTGGCTTTTTAGATTTTATCCTATCTGCACTACCATTTATCACCACTTGAATGCAAATTTCTCTCAAATATTTCTGATTGATAGGTTAGAATTGCTGCACATGGTTTGTATGTCATATCGTCACAGCAATATCAAAAAAAAGAAGTGTATTATTTATTAAGAAATATTTTAGTAACAAGCTGTAACAAATTGAAACGACAATATGACAAAAACAGCAATAAAATTGAATGAACATTTAATGAAACAAAAACAAGTAAGAGGGCTAAATAATAAGCTAATAGATCAGTAATATTTAAGACAATTTTGTGGCGTAGGTGTGATAAAATCTACAGAGAGATCTGCTTTGGTAGAAGATAACTAAATTCAAGTTTTTGGAAAACTTGTATTAGACGCGCAGAACAACATCCCATGCTTCTAACAAGAACAATAGTTGAAAAGATTAAAATGCTATTAAGTTCAAAAAGTAAATAAATAACGATTAACAAAACAAGAACAAATAAGAAAATGCGAATGAGAAACAAAGATATAAAAAAACAATATTTATTAACAATAAAGAAAGAGAATAATTTGCTTTTCTAAAAGTAAAATTTACATATTACAGACCGTTTGACAATTGTTCTAGCGAACTTAGCGCAATAGAGCTGGTGTCTCAGCACACAGCGCGGTTGGCTCTCAGTCTGGGAGTCATAGGTTCGAACCTTAGGGGTACTACTTCTCAAATATAACATGATATCGATTGAATTGGCTGATACTTGTTGGAAATCCATATTGAACCATCACTGTAGCTTCATCTGATGCGACATGTCGTATATTACGTTCTCTTAAATATATTAGAAATATTTGTAAAATTGTGTTTTACTGCTTCGCCCTTGTTTAAAATGATATTGCCCAGCAAATAGTGGTATATGTTGTTCTAGACTTCCGCGGCATTTGTTTTCTTTTTAAGAATTCTTCTCACAGCAACGATACAACTTTCAGCAGGCCAGAATAAGCTCCATGAAACTAACAGCGAAACATCGGCAGAGTCATGTAATTACGGCACGGAAACCTATATTTTTTAAAAGAAGTAGATGTGTATTAGATTTTGAATACCTATTTCCGCCTAAGAAGCAACACCATATGGATGAACTCGAAACACATGCCTGTAATTGCTCTTAAGCGGATTTTGGCATTAACTCAATTCTTGTATTATTATGCACACCTGCATTAATTATGTTATAGAGGTGCATCTAGCTAGCAAAGGGAGTAAGATTTTGTATTATAATACTTGTACAATTCATCTCAACTGATGCTGATACATCAGCTCAGAAACTCGTTGAGCTTTTAAGTTAAACAGCAAACGCTTACAGCTACAGAATTTACAAAAATATACATTATAATTCTTTAAAAGGCAAAAGTACAATAATAAATTTAGTGCTCATTTACTTAACTGAATACAATTTCGAAAATTACTTGACGTGTAATTGTTTTATGGAGAATTTCAGTCCAAAACTAGTAATTAAATACAGCACTGATTTCTTATTTAAAAACACACTACTAGTTATAATTTAATTATTACTTTTGTTTTACAGCGAAATACGTCCAATTATCGTTTCACCTTTATCCCCAACAATAGTGTTCGCCGAAAAAGAAGTAGTGGAGGTAATACTTAATCAATTAAATTCACAAAAATCAAACTGGAAAATTATTATCGTGCCAGTAGATGGTGAGACTGTACATGGTAATTTCCATTATCAACACTACTCTGTAGTCCATGAGTATATTAATAAACATATATTTTAGGTCTTCCAGAAGGATCGTACATAATTCAACCGACGTACGGCGATATAATCCAAACGTTTGTAAAATCACCAAAAATCATCCCAACCCCGTTATTCTTTGATATAGCTTATCCCATCATAAACTATGCCAAAGAAGTAACCCAAACTATGAATCAATACTGCAACGCTACAAGTTTCAAATTGAATTGCCTTCGAACTAGATACCAAGACATCTCCGATCGTCAAAGTTATTCACATTCCTCGTTAATTAATTTTCTAAAAATAGAACCACTTACAACTAAGTTCAATTATAATGTCTATAAGGTTGATAATGTAAGCTTCGTCGATATCAACAAAGCCGAAACAAAATCCTTTCACTCTCTTTCCAAAATATTCTCTTATAACTTGTTCGATGAGAATCTAATGGAAGTGGAAGAGACGATTATTGAAATTACAAATTTAACCAACACTAGCGCTAATGATTGCTCAAAACAATTAAATAACTGTCTTACATCTTGCCTAAACTTTCAAAATGCGGAGAAACGTTCTGTGTTCTCTGCAAACATTTATCCAAGATCCGATTCCTGGATTTTCGCCTTTATATCCATATCAATTTTAGGTGTAATTTTCTGTCTTGCAATTGTAATTTTTATAGTGGTACGCCTATTCCAAAAACACATATTCGAAGGTAATCCCACGTTAACGGTAATTCTTCTTGTAATTGTCATTTTCATTTATCTATCGATAATTCCATTCGCTCTAGACGGTGATAATCAAATGAAAGCAAATATAATGATAGCACGCGCGTCGTGCGTCAGTCTTCCATATGCGGCAGCATTCTCACTCATGCTTTCAAGAGCTATTCTTTTGGCTACCATATCTAAAGAAGTAGGTTTCATGTCCCACATTGCTGGGACAGTTCAATCTTTTCTCAGTATATTTATCTTTGCTGTTCAATGTGCTCTGAGTTTACAAGTTACTAGACATTGTAAAGACACCTTCCACGACTTTTTTATTATGTACCTACTATCCTATAATATCATTTTATTATTAATGCTATTATGTTTGACGCCCTTAATAGCGAAATCGCAGCGAAACTACAAAGAAGGACGATACTTTACAATCGCCACTATTTTAATAGCTTTATCTTGGTGTATCTGGGTACCTTCTTATATGTTACTGGAGCAGGAATGGAAAGATCCTTTATTATGTATGGGTTTGATTAGTACAGCGAGCATTTTATTAGGAAGCCTGTTTATACCAAGGACTTATATGATGGCAGTTGCAGCAGCTAGGGATCGATTCGCTAGCGCTCTTCCTTCGTTAGCAACCGCTACTAGTGCCATGGATATTTATAGGGCAAGTACACAGGTACCTATATCTTATTCTAAAATTCCCTCTTAATCTTAAATTCCATTTTAAACTAACATTTAAAAAATTCTTGTAGATTATAAATTATTCCTATTATAATTTTTGGAATGCGTGCTTTATATCAGTTTGCAGATGATTCACTCCTAAAAGCATTTGTCCTCTTATCAGAAGTTGCACTGCTTATATTAAGCGCTATCAATAATTATTTCGAATACCTTGAATGCTAAACATTTTTACAAACCTTCAATCTTCATTCGCTTTTATATAAAAAAGGTTCATTTTGTTATGCAAGTAGTGAAATATGTGCACATCCGATTATAACTTTAAGATCGACTTGGAAAATATACATCAACAAAACAAGTTTTTAGCGAGAAAAAGATGCATATTTCTTATAACCCGAATATTGTTCTTTTCGCAATATTACTTCAATTCCTATCAAATTTACAGCTTTGGCTACATTTTTTCTTCAAATATCTTTCGAGCAAAAATATAAAAAAACATAGTATTGGAATTTGTCGTTTCAAAGAGCTATTTCGGTCTAATTACTACGGGTACTGGAAGTAGCTGATTTTATTTAGTTATCACTGATTAACACAATACGTTGGTCTTTGGCAGTGATTGTTACTTTCGCCCCTCGCGCTGGTTAACGCCGAGGATTAAACTCTTTTGAAACATCTACTTTTAACTTCAATAATTTTCAACTATTTATTTTCACCCATATTATGCAAATAGACTTAACACAACAGCAGGTGAAAACAATTAAAAGACGGTTGATCTAAACTTCTACCTGAAGACCACGTAACTGAAAAGATTTTATAAATCTGACTGAAAACATTACTTACAACCATACACAAGCAGATGTGCAGATGCAATTCAAAAACATGTTAAACAAGTATTTACCTTTTCAAGGCAATTTTTCTATTTAAATTATAACAATTTTTTCTTGAAACATATATGTTTAGAAACGATCAATAAACAATATTTTTTAAAATATATTTGTGATTCAAGTAAAACATTGCAATGAAGGGAATGGAACGTATATGTACCATCAGTCATCATACATAATGCTATAGGTCTTCAAATCAAGAGAATAAAAAAGAATATATCATAAACAAATTTTGAATTCTAGCCTAAAGTTACGACTTTGTGATTCATTAGTTTTATCAATATTTAACTATTGAGATTTTATTTATGGGCCATGTTTGCGGTCTCGCGATATGCGCAGAATCCAAAAGCTTCAAAACTCTTGTTGCAGGTTGGTTAATAACCTTCGTAAATGTGATCATGTGTCCAAAAGCATTAGGAACTTGAAATGGTTAAATATCGAAAACCGTCGTAAACTGCATTTAGTTGGTTTTGTTCAGGGTTTGATTCTGCGACCCTCCTTGCCTGTGCCTATTAAAGGTTTTCTAATGCCTCGTCACTTCATTCATGTTTTGAATACTAAGCATCGATGTGAACTGACCATATCTCAACATTCTACATCTCTGTTTAAAAGATTCTTTAGTTACAATGCTGCTATAACTTATAATTCATTGCCTGATACATACAAAGAGATTACTGATTTGAGAAGGTTTAATACGACTGTTAAAACCTCTCTACTTTCTTTGCAGTGACACATGGCACTTTTTATTATAATTTTTATTTTCATTTTAATTTTCTTTCTTGTTGTCTCGTAAAGGGACCCACATACTTGTTAATTTCCTTATCATAGTATGATTGCTCTACATTTTACTTACATTTGTGATTGCGGTTTCCTTTGTTCTATTGTTCTGTATTATTATTTTGTGGAGTCTGGTTAAGTGGAGTAGCATTTTCTAGACTTCGCAAGATCCCACTTCTGTAACTATTTTGCAAATAAAGACAATCTATTATAATTATTATTATAACAATTCTTATTTTCGAAATATGAATAACGATCATAAAAGATCATAATATCGCATTTTTTGCAAATAATTTTCGCTCTGGTTTATTTCTGTTCGTCACTACATTTTCTGCAGCGTTTTTTGTTGAGATGTGTTTCCTAGATTCTTACGCTTTTATATAAACGTTCCTCTTTTGCAGAACAACGTATCACAGTCTTCTGTCTTCTTTCTGTTATCAGTTCTTCAGCAACGTCATAAATAGAATCTTATTTCGAATTACTTCATTAGAAACTATTCAGGAATTAGTAGTCATCATCATAAGCCTACTAGAGACCTTGCCCCACCATGTTGCTAACTTACAATCCCGACATTTGGTCCGTCAAGTCAACGCTACCTATAAAATGCCTACAAACTAAAAGACTTTCGCTACATGTAATTTTAACTACAGAACCATCTCCTTAATTTTTTTCACTATTGTTATGGTATTTGTATGGCAATTATTCAACACGCATACGTCTGCGTTATCTTGCCTTTTCATATAAATCGTAAGAGTACTTGTACATTTGAACTGTAATTCAGAATTTTTTCCTATTTATCACGCACGTCCCAAGACCAGGACAACTGAAAGTTTGCAGTAAAAGGATGATCAAAACGGGGAATACGGTCTTTTTCAGAAGTTGTGGAAGATTTTTACTACGAGTTCTCACAAAGTCCCTTCAGTTTTCTCTATTTCTTTACGTTATATTAAGGTCGAATGTATAACCCGATATATAACCTGACTTGGAATCACATCGCAGCCACATTTTTATAACTCGCTTGATGGATTTTAATTGTATATACTGCTTTAGTGGTGACCACCCTTCTAATTTGGTAATACTTTCATGCAACACAGCATCTGTCTTATCAACATTTTTGAAATCATATCTTCAAACATTCGACATCATCGATATAGTATGTCATATGCCAATTTGTAGATTTATTCAGTGCAGCAAAATACATTTTGGAAGCAACTAATTTGAACATATCCCGCGAAATCGCAAACTAATTAGCTTGATTATTGGAGAAGCGTGTTTGGATCATAAATCACTCACACTGGATACATGATTACATGCTATAATAAAGATACAACCTCTTCACAATTTATATTTCTCCTGTAGATCCTTGTTGAATACGTGTTATTTTCGACTTGTTCTTTTTTATGTATATATGTGGTAAGACGTTCATTTGTTCATCGGGGTACGTATATGTAGAGACTTTTTTTATTTCTAGAATAAAACTATTATCAAAATCTACCCAAAGAATAAAATGATACGAATCGGAAGTGGTTGCAATAACATAATTTATCTGTTTCTCCTTATCATGATCAACATCAGCTTCGTCCTCAAGTTCTATAATATCATCTAGCGAAATTTCTAAATTTAAAATTTCCTTCTCTTTGTTACATCATTCGAAGTTGTAGTATTAGGCTTATAGTCACTGCTGCTTCCATAGGATACAGATAATTATTCAATTTCAGATGAGTATTCTGTAAATTACTCTACTCCAGAAGATCTCAGTAGTTTTGGTGTCATGTCTTACTAGCCTTATCTGTAGGAAAATACGGAAGTTTCACATTTTTACAACCATATAATGCTACTGATGCGTATATGTACCAAGACAAGTCAATCTGCAGAAATATGTATTTTACTGAATAGAAAACGAATAAAAATGCACCTACCGACGCTGGTAATTGTTTAGAACTTACACAGTTTGATTTTCCAATAAATATAGTGTGAAAAATACAATTTCTAGTATATGTAAAGAGGAGACAATCTTTATCATAATAAATGCAATTAATATATGACGAAATATGAAGTTGTTAACAACCTTACTTAAAAATTTACGTATAATGTAGGGACTGGTATACTTTAAAACTAAATGCAATGTGAATTTATATAGCTTGTCTTTTTATAACATACATATGTTTCTGTATTTATAAATTATTATTTCGACATCCATCCTTGCATATTTTTATGTAAAATCTCGTGGTTTATCTTCAACATGCCTTTTTTTAATGTTTATATCAATTTTTTTTCAATCTCTAGCCTCTCTACGATTGCGTAAACGTTGCAACTATAAACGCGCTGAACGCCCGAAATGCAAACCATCAAAACCATCAAGAACAATCCGAACAGCAACAGCAAAATCAACAAGATTTTTATTCTTGTCCGACTGCCCCTGAAAACGACTACGAAATACAAAGTGAAGCTACAACAAATCCGGATAAAGTTACACGTTTCTAGGTCGAGAAGAACCTCAAGACTGACGTCCTTAACCAAGATTGTAGAAATATGCAATCAAAGGATTCCGTTCGACATAATTCTGTTTACTAATCCGTCCTATGTATTTGTAGAAATATTTTTAAGACATATTTATATACATACTATGTGAAATAACTTGTATTTTAATATATTACGTACGTTGTGATTTAACTTTTATCGAAATAAATGTGGTGTCTTAATATTGCGTTCGGTTAATAATAAAAACCCGCTAAAACCACTTAGAACTACAAATCTTTAGGGTATCTTAGGATTCTCATTGTGGGTGTTGTGGAATGTCTTCCAAAATACATGTGTTTGCAAATGAGGTCTTAAACTGTGCGGACACTACAACTTTCAAATCCATAATGTCTTATAAAATTGCTTTAAATGTTTATATATTAAAACTAACTGTTATACTTCTTTTTTTAATTTTCAACCATATAATTGCGAAAAATATTACCTACTTTAACATTCTTCTAGTAAATTACTGAAAACTATAAGCATTAAGTTAAAATTATTACATTTAATGAAAGAAAATTAATGGAGCTTCTGTTAACTTTATCAGATTAATTTATAAATTTTAAATGCTAATCACTTGATTTATAATGATAGTTATAGTGAGAGTAAACTATAACAAAAATTATAGGATTCCATGGCCAATAGAATATAATTTATAGACGTATATATGAACTTTCAGTTAGTTACAATATAACAAGAACGGAACTTGCACGTAAACGATTTAACGTGTTTGGGAGCAGTTGATAAGTGGCAACTGAAGGGCGATGAGGTGGTAAATTTCTCATTGCCAAGCTCGTTTTATCTTAAATTGGAAAACCTCCGTTCGTAATATGTCCCCGAATAAAACCAGATGCTCCCTGGAGGACGTGCCAGTATATCCAAAATCTTTGCCAACATGAAAGACCTTCTGTCACATCTTAAGCATTCAAACGGTTTAGTGTTTTTCATTGTTTATTTGTCTTTTTTACTTGATAATATATTGCTAACTGTTGTAGGTAAGTAGAAGAGCATGCTTGTTTAATTCATTATATAAAAAGTAATAATTAATATATTCCCATTCTTATCGCACGAAATACACTAAATGCCGGTTTAAATTTTTATTGAACATTAAACTCAAATATATCAAAGGTCCCAATTTCAACTTAACTTACAATTTTGCCCAAATTTACATTTTTATTAAGAAGAATGAAAATCAACTTGCCTGTATTATTACAATGTAATATATTAAAATCAAAATTGATACAAATTAAACCTAGTTTTCTGTAGAAAAAGCTAAGGATATTACTCAAAATCTATGCAGGCGAAATCTGATTTTTCTAATTCTGATGGCAGACGAATCCTCCCAACATATTTATAGCATATAACGTATTGGTTATTTTACTTTCAATAAATAACATAATCTTATAAATTCTAGAAATCTTTTTGTTTTAAGCCGCTGTAACTCCGATATTTCTTTCAATTGGTTCTATCACACAGCTATGCCATAGCGATTCTTGGGTTTGAAATTATTGATGAAAACAGTTCACATGTATAGCAGTAAACTCCACTCACACAAATTTATCAATTATGCGGAACGCAGCGTTTCGAGAGCACGTGGACTCTCATAGTCAACCGTGTTACCGACTGAATGTAAAAAACTGTATCACACATGCAAATTATTTTCTACGCAGACTCTAAAACTTCGTACGCTTAAAATTCTATCCACGAGTGTACATTTTTAAATAGTGCAAGATTTTTTAAATCGATTTTATGTCCGGATTTTACCATATGCTCTGCTACGCTTGATAATCCTGGTTTGTCGAAACGATAGTGTCTAATATGTTCTTTGAATCTCGTTTCGATACTCCTTTTTGTTTGTCCAATATAAACTTTATCACAACGTTGAGCTATATTCTTCTCGCACAAATAACAAATACTGCCACAGAATTATTAGAACTACTATTGCTATTCTCTGCCAAATGTAGCATTGGAATTATTTTTATTATATACTAAGTGTAACATGTATCAGGTAATCAAATAAGTTCGTGCTGTTTTTGCACACAACAGAGTGCTATGAATATTTTTTAAGTTGTTGATCGATAGCAGTTGTTTGTTATCTGTCATCTACCTTAATATGAATTCTTGTCGGATTCATGAACATTTAGTAACAATTGTTTAATTCCTAATTTGAATAGTTGAAAGTGGCAACGTATATAACTTTAATTCGAGGTTGTTTACTTAATGAATACAAACCTAGTACCAAAACTGCAGTGGCAGCGCGGCATTCGGATATGATGCAGTTAACTGTAGAACAGCTCAGCAGTAGTTCAAAAAAATTTCTTGGAAGGATCTCAGCTTGACGGATGTAGCACGCTCTGGAAAGCTGAAGATCATTAACAAGAGTATTAAACAGATTGTGGAGGCAAATTCCAGTACAACGTGCTTACATCTTGCAAAAAGGTTCAGTGGGTGATGAAACCATTCGTTTTCGCCTTCATCAGTTAGAAAAGACGTGGAAGTTAAGCAAATAGGTCGCACATGAATTATTATGGTTGCCTTACCATTTGTTCGGCAAACATTTACGCAACTATAAAGACTTATTTCTTGGTCGGTTCTTGACCTGCGACGAAAAATGGATAATGCGCTCAAATTATGAGTTTATGTCATTGGTTATCACCTACTGAGCCGATACTACACACTCCCAAAGTTTTCTTGCAGCCAAATAAGATTTTAGTATGTGTTTGGTGGACAGCAACCGGAATAGTCCATTATGAGTTTGTGAACAGCTCTATCGAGTACAAGTGGCACTCATCCGAAGCAGCCTCTAGTCAATCGAACAAAGGTGGTATTCTTAGAAGATAACGTCAGACCGCATACCGCAAGATTGAACAGGGAAAAATTTTAGAACTTGTCTCTTTTGTTTCTTGACAGTTGCATGAGGCAAAGAGTTCAAAACTTGAGTTGTTGTAATAAATACAATCCGTCAATCTTTTGATTCAAAATCCATAAAATTCTACAAAATCGGCGTACAAAAATTGGTGTCACGTTGGCAACAGGTTATTGAGTGTGATGATAATTATTTTGATGAACGGTGTATTATTGTTTGTTAATAAACATGTATATTTTACCATAAAAACCGCACGAACTTATTTCGTTACCTGATATATCGCACCTCATATGCACGTTAAGATTTTTTAATACTTTTCTGTAATAATCATTTCCACATTCTTAAATCTCAAAACCAACAGCTTTTATACCAAAAAGAAATTGAATCATACTAAAATTTAGCAATAACAATTTATTATTTCAGTGCCCATTATACCAGATTATTTGTTTTCGAAAGATTTGGAAACGCTACTTCTAAATCGCAGGTCTCTTAGTCCAATACAACGAAAATTTGAGGACTTGGAAAAAGATAATGGCCCACTAAGTGCACTGTTAGCATCTAAGGCATTTGTTCAACTTATATTTACTCCCATTGTAGGATATCTGACCGGTATAATAGGGTATAATCTGCCTTTATTATTAGGATGCTGCAATATGCTTATTGCAGCTATATGTAAGTGCACATATGACGTATTTCTCGCCATTAAATTGTACCTCTTCCATGTATAATTTTAGTATTTGCATACGGGCGATCATATGGCATTTTAGTGTTAGCAAGAGCTCTACATGGTACATCTTCGGCTGCGATAGCGGTCAGCGGAATGTGTATTCTAGCCGATACTGTCCCTAAAAATTCACGATTCCAACTAATGCCTTTAGCGTTTGGTGGTATTGCGCTGGGCGTTTTAATAGGCTATCCTCTTGGCGGAGCAGCATACCAATTTATTGGAAAATCAGCACCATTTTTATTTATCGCAATATTTACGGCCTTCAACATAGGTACATGTTCCTAAATACACTTATTTTTCGTATTAAAATTTGAATAGAGGCATTATGACTACTAATGTATGAAAAGATAGTTGTAAGTGTATAAAATCTCTAACCAAAATAGCGACCCAAACTAACATTGAAAGACATTCTTTAGTATCTTGAAATACATTTTTCATCAATGTTTGATTGCAATTGTGATTAACATTCTTTAACACATTATCTTCTTTTTCTTACTTATATCCATCACATGTAGCTAGTTGCATGTAGTATATATGTATATAGCACTAAAATTAACAATAAGACATTTTAGTGCTTAAGACTTTTGTATCGTTTAACTAACTAATCAATCAATTGAAAAAAGTGTAAATACTTCAAATACTACTGTTAAAGGACATTTTCAGTATGAATTTTGCATTAATCTTAAGCATGTGAAATCTATATATCTACACACCTTCATCTAGTGTTATCTATATCTACATATCAAAGAACTGATAGTCTATCTTATATCTTAAAACGTTTTACATGCTGTCCAGGTCTACAATTATGGTGCCTCAAAGAAAGAGAACTAAAAGAAGTTATAGTGCCATCTAGCTTCGTAGAATGGCTTCAACTTTTTAAGAATCACAAAACATTGATAGCGGCTGGTGCAATTTGTATTTCGACATGCACTATGGCTATCTTGGAACCATGTATACCAATCTGGTTGATGGCGCACTTTGATCCCCCACCTACGAAATGGCAACTGGGTGCAGTATTTATTCCAGACAGTATTGGATATTTCATCGGATCTCATTTAACAGGTACGAAGCATACACTATATCTATTTTATATACATACGTAAATATGGAGTCCGTAAAAGATATTACACCAAGTAGAATGATGCACAAATGGTACAAATTGTTGATGCAAACGTAATCTCTAACATAATCATCATTTATTTTGTTTAACAATATGCCGCAGTGTTGGATATGTTTGTACAGTTCCAAAGAATTAACTTTATATCATCTGAAAGATTTGCTTTTAGAGTTGTTTATCCTAACGTGTGAAAATCTAATGTCTCCTACTTTTTCTACTTAAATAAAACTAGCTAATTAAAAAAAATGAATATGGTGGTATTCCCTAAACTTTTTCTACAATCCGCTGCAGTAGTAACTTTCTGTGTCAACAAATGACAGCACTGCAGTCGCCCGCAAAATAGCCTACATCGATGTTTGTATTAGGTAGAGTTTTATAAATTCTTGAATGCAGAAGATGAAACGTCCATTCGCACTAATGGAAGACTGCAAAATGTGTACGTTGATGTAACAGTAGATATCAGCGCTGTGAGACGATAGGTTTGTCGTTGTTGAGATGTTGTGACAAAAAGTGACGTCACGGAACATTTAACAAGTCGATGACATCATTGGTGGTGACCTCCGAATGGCTGCAGTTGAATTGTGTCGCATTCTCTAGCTCAATAACGACAGTGCGATGAGGACTACTAGACAACTTCGATATTCAAAGGACACACTAGTCGTCAGACCACTGAAGAGATGGACGGGAAGTTTTGCCTCATCCGTCATACACCCCTGACCTAGTACCATCAGATTTCTATTTCTTATGGCCGCCAAAAGAAGCTCATCATGGCATTCACTTTAAAGATGAAGAGGCCGTGAAAACGTCTATACGTCAATGACTTAAGAAGCACAACCGCGCTTTCTACCACACTGGGATATATGCCCTTGTTAAAAGATTGTGGCTTTCAACCTATGTAATGCATTTTAATTTCTTGACAATTAAAAGGAGAAAAAAATAGGAGGCATTAGTTTTTAATTCATCCTTGTCTACGTATATATGTATCTTCCGACAATAAGTTAATTTGCTACAAACATGAAATAAATGTACAATAGGAAACAAGGTAATCTTTCATTGCGCATTAAATCACACAAGAAGATTGTTTTCCGCCCAGGATAAAATCTAATACTCGCTGTATACTACTGGTGTACGATTGGTCAAGCGAGCTTTGCGTCTTCCTTTTTTTCTGCTGCTTTCGACGATGTTTATTTTAATACAGTTTACCATACACCACAACGTATAGTTGTAAAAGAAATTTATTTTGCAAATATAGCTTTTATGAACAGGTTAGCCTCATCTAATAAGCAATATCGAATGTTTTCTACGCATTGTATACAACTGTAAGTCAAAACAATTCTTATTTTAGGACTACTACCAGTCGCATCTTGGAGATTGACATTGAGCAGTATGCTCTTAATTGGATTAAGCTGTTGCGCTCTTCCTCTCTCTACCACAATTTCGGATCTGAGCTTACCGCATTTTGGTCTAGGCTTAGGAGTGGGAGCAGTTGATGCTACGTTGGTTCCACTAATGGCCAGTCTTGCAGATCTGCAAGGTAGCTCCCACTATGGACCGATATACGCTTTTCAGCAAGCGACAGTCAGTATGGCGTACTGCTTTGGACCACTTTTAGCCGGGCAAGCTGTCAATCACATGGGATTTCCATGGCTGATTCGTATTGCAGGTTTTATCAACATAGTTTTCTGCCCACTATTGCTATACTTAGAAAAATTAAAGGTATGCTATAGCTTTATGTTTGAATGTTTAATTGACTAAAAATTAATACAAAAATTAATGCACCCGTACATATTACACGGATGCATATACATGTACTTAAGTTGCATATTTGTATAAGTTAGTTTACACAAATTTGTGTTATTTACTGAGCTTTTACTATGTTAGAGATTGAATAAAAACAAAAGTTACTAATGAGTAATGAGTCTTAATCAATCACTAGTTTTAGCTTTAATCAACTTCAATCAACTAAATTATCTAACTAAATGCAGTATATATGCAACTCAAGCACTTCTTCTAAATTATAATAAGGGTCAAAGAATAAAGTAAAAACAGAGGCAAGAAAAGAAAAAAGAAAGTAAAGAAAGAAAAAAGAAAAACGTGATGTATAACGTGTAACGTGATGATATTAGTTTGTAGTGAATATCAAATATCAAATCAAAATCATGTTTTATGTTACTTATCAAATTCAATTCATCGGCCATCATATTACTCTTCTTTTGTCTCAGCTTGCCTTTATTTTGGAACGAATCACCATAATAGGTTTTCTAATCACATGAAAATAACCCTCCCATTCCAAATCTGCAAACGTCTAATTCAATCTCCCTAGGAGCAGTAATCCGACCTCCGGATGACAAACTGTAGTTAACTGCTATAGTGTTTTGCCTTGTTTGAGAAATAAATTTATTTTTTTTTTCAGGATAAGTCACCCTTACACAGAGAAGATAGCTTACCTTCATATTCTACTTTAGATGATGCACCTACTAATGAAGATTGGGAGTAGGTTTTGTAGGTGCACCGATTTTTAAGTACACTAACAAAATACATAAGCTATTCATATGAAATCCGGGTAACAATACAGTGTTTCTAAATTTTAAAATGTATTATTGATTTTCGTGATATTACTATTTTAACCATCAGAAAGTAAATTTAGATTGAGAAATAAACGTTGTAACATGATTCATTAACATTAAAACAGTATTAAAAGTAGCAAGTTCTGATTGAAATATCTATTCTAATTAACATTTTGAATATATCTGTCTGAGATTATTGTTGCGAATATCCCTTGGTTCATCAAATCTATTATGTGTAAACATATTACACTTGTTTATAACGTTTCAACGTGAGTTTTTTTACAAAATAACGCAAATAAAAAGATTCTTTTGGCACCCATGGATAACAAGGACTGAAACATAAAATTTGTTAATTGGGTCCTTAGAAAGAACTATCCCGTATAAAAGACCAACTTATGTTCTATTTAATATAAAGACAACCAATACACATATTAACACTTTCATATTCTAGTCTCAAAAACTGTTCCTACATTTCTCTAGTAACACGTAGGCATAATGAATCCATGGTTTGCGCAAGCCTGCAGAGAACAGAAAGACATACAAAATATATTATAGTTGTAACGGTTGTCGGGTTCCGCCGTGTCACTAGGTTTTTGTCCCTGACGTTTCGCGAACAACTGCGGCTCGCATTTTCAAAGGTACCTACTTCTTATAGTGCCTATCCGGTCCGAATGTTGGCGATCATTCTGGTAATTACGTTTGAAAATACGAACCGCAGTTATTCGCGAAACGTCAGGAACAAAAACCTAGTGACACGGCGGAACCCGACAACCGTTACAACTATGTCAAACGGCCGTGAAAGTCTGAGATACAAAATATATTACTTATCTATGTTTTTAATTTAAAATCATGTGTAATTACACTTATCAATAACTAAAAGATATTATTATATTATCAAAACAGAAGAAATTAACCTGTAAAAACTATAGCCCTTAAAAATATTAAACTCATTCTGTTCATAAACAAAAATTATTCATCTCTTTATTAAACCCCCTTTCCTCAAAAAACGAATTTACGGATTTATAAGTCTAGAATCTGAAATTGTATTTCTTTAATGTGCGGATTAATTAAGTTTTTACAATCTTCAGATGAAGGTACCATATAATCGATTAAATTTATCGTCTAGCAAGCCATGCCTCTTGCAAGCAGAGCTAGCCTCTAGCAAGCCATGAAATTTTTCTTCCTTAAACTTAAGTTGGTAGAACAAACGTGTAAATTAACTTATTCTGTGGCGTTAGTGACACCGCTGAAGAGCAGGTGGTTCACTTTATGTTACACCGTTGACATGCGGTTGTCAAATTAGATTTTGACATTTTCATAAACAACTACGTTTCTGTTGGAAAAATAAAAAGTTTGATGATAATAAAGAATGGTTACATTAAATGTTCAAAGTGGATTCCTCTATTTTTATATATAACGCCACTTTTCGTTTCATGTTAAGCATTAATAGCTTCAGTGAGTTCGTCTATTATATGAGGACGATTTGTAAATATTCTATTTTTTATTTAGTGTGAATGTATGAAATAATCCATAATTGTTAAATCAGGAGAGCGCGGTGGAAAGGAAGGTCTTCTATCCGATTATCAAAGAATTCATGCAGTAATTCCATCGTTTCCCTTGTCGTATGGTGTGTTATATTATGTTGCTGGAAATACCCCTTAGGGAGTTTATCGTTATGTAATTGATTTAAAAATGGTTGTAATAAATTATTACGATATAGTCCCGCATTGATGGTGTCATTAAAGAATATTGGGTTAATAATCCGTCTACGAGAAACGGCAATCCAAACCCTTATTTTTTTGAGAATGCGAGGGTGTCAAGATTTAATGTGAATTTTCACTAGATCAGGTGCGCATTGTTTGTTTATTTATATATCCTGATAAATGACACCATGCTTCATCCGAGAAGAAGGATTTAACAATAATTAAGTCGGTTTGCGCGATCAATGAGTAAAAGCTCCTGCACGCAATGAAAGTTTTTGTAGATCTTTTTGAAAGATTGCTTGGTGTGTCCCGTGCGCTCGCTGTGAAATCTTGCGAATAAATGTCTTAGGTGACTAACTTATCTGTTCCTCAAACTTGCTATATTTTCAGTTGTCTGTGTTGATGGTCTACCACTACCTGGTTTTCGGAACACAGACTTTGTTTCACGAAATTTGGCCACTGATTCATCTATACATAATTAGAAAGAGTACGGCCATTGTCCATTTTTCAATTTTTTACCATTATGTGAATGTGGCAGGCTAAGAGGTTTGAAGACCCCTGAGCTAAATGATAAAGAGTCACTACGGCTACATGTTTGCTGCCATTCGACCGTCTCACTAGGTACCTATAGTAACTGTCTTAAATTTATGCTTCTACTAATCAATAAACATATACTTTCACCTCAGAAAAGTGTAATTCTTTTGCTCTTGAATACGTTAATTAATAGCGGTAATTCTAATAACAAAAATCATTTTTAAGAAAGATATTTCATACAGGGTACATTAATTTCTTACATAAAGTTGACATTTTAAAAATTCCCGATAAAATTATATGAACCGTGACCTCATTTTCATCCTCTTTTAGTATTGTATTTATTATTATTCCGTTTACTTCTTTCGCTGTGTTTTTAAAGTTTTTCCTTGCTTGATGCGAAAGACAATCAAATATAAACGAGTCTTTTGTGTTTGTATACTTTATAGAAAACATCCACATTTCTGTAAATTTCTGCAATCTTGCCTGTAAGATATTCCCTTACAGAGTATACCAGTACAATGCCACAAGCTGCTGTTGTTTTACATCTACTGTGTAAGACCTGGCGTTATCACGGAAGCGCAACGGTTCGCCGATAGGACAGCCTCGTCTTTTGCGTCGATATTGAAGTATAACTCTTGATCTAAGAGGCCGCAGTAATAGGTTGCGTTGACGGTCCCACGTTCGTGTAAAAAATCCATCTATCCCAAAAACCGTTGGCAGCACTTTCCTTTCACCTTTCCTCCTCCACTCCATGCTTTTACGCTTTGTTTCAGGGGTGTAATAGTGCATTCATGTCTCGTCACATGTGACTATTCTATATAAAGAAGAATTCCCCTTTGAAACCAGTTTGAGGAAATTGAGAAATACGAACTCGTGTTACTTTTTAATCATCAACGGCTTTAGAATCCAACGAGCCGAGATTTTTCTAGAGCTCATCTGCTTTTCGGTAATTTGACACATTACTAACATCAAGCTTCCGCGAAATTTTAATTACGTAGAATATCGATTCCGCCCCGACAGGCTGATGAACATTTGCAGTGTTTTCATTAGTGTTACGGATTTACAAAGCTTTCACGGCCTAGCTTCAATTCAATACAGTCTTCACTCATTTGACCATGGAAAGGAATCCTTCCTGCTCGTCGTGAATGCTATCAAACAAGCATCGGATAACCTGGGTTTCCCCACTTTAGATAAGACCTAAACTGCTGAATCGCACTCAAATACCCTTCACGACGTTCGACTAATAAAGGTTCGTTCATGATGACCGCCACTCGTATATTCTCAGATGATTTATATTTGTACTTATCATTGTATCAAGTTCAACTTCTACTATAATTTTGAGGTCAGAAGCTCTTCTGGATTACAATCACATATTATATAAATCGTTCATCAAATAAAAATATTTTATGGACGGTTCCCGGCACATAACCTGAAAAACGGGCAGTAGATGCGCGGGATCATTCTGATAATAGATTAAAATACGTGATACAACTTTTCGATTAAAAGATTTAATTAAGGAAAAGACACCTAATTGCATGCAATTTACAAAAAGAATAACTTTCGTTTTATAATATATTATTATCACGTAAGTAAACAATAAGAATATTTATAATAATAAATATAAGTAAACATAGCATTCGAACGTGACACTAAATAAATTTTTACCAGAAAACTGTACCCTCGATTATCCTAAAATGCTTGCACAACACCGTTCTTAAACTTCATTCGTAGAATAAAAAAAGTTCATTTCCAGGAACTCTCGAAGACACTGATCCCTCTATCGACAAAGTTTATTCAACAGCAGTGTGTACACATATCAATCGTAATTTAATACAGCTTCCTCGCTAGTTTGCGGGAGTAAATCTCGCAATCCCGGGGGCACGGCCGAACGCGTCCTAAATTCATTAGGTGATCTACGATTCCGCTGTTAACTCGATATTCCTGTTTACACAAAAGTTAAGAAAAATACCGTATTTACAGAGGTAGTGTATTTCAGCGCTCTACACTCGCTGAATGAGAATGTTTTATTTGAGGAAAATATTTTCAACGGGAAAAGAGACATTGGCGGTAATGTTACCCAATATTATGTAACTAACGAAATTGTACTTGCGCGTAGTATGTACAGCAGTTTCCAAACATCTGGACATCCTTTGGGAGTCGCATGTAATTTACTTAGTAAGTGTCTATCTCCAGAAAATAAAACAGAAATGAAGTAACAGAATAGATATACCTAACTCGAATATATGTATATTATATCGGGTGTTCAAGAAAATTGAGAGTCAAGTATAATTGTATGTCGTAACTTAAGTCTATGATTTGTGCTAAATGTTAAATATCATATATTGTCAACCAGTAATTATTATATTATGATATCAAAAATAGTATCGAGTATTGTTGAACAGTGGAAATAACTCATTCAAGATTATTTAGGTAAATTTCGGAATGAATTTTCCAACCTTCTTTTTGTTTTTCAGCAGCTTTTGAACAAACCGGTAGTACAGAACGACAAAAGGGTAGTAGATGATTAAAATTCGCTTCATTAATTTGCTTTGTAATAATGAACTAGCTCTGGGTTACTTTAACAAGATGGTGATAGAATTCATGCAACGAGTGAAACAATAAATGTAATATAAAAAGTGGTTGGTAACCGTTCCAATAGTTTAAACAGCGGACGTAAACTTCCTCCAAGTTCTTGTAATATTATATTGCGTAAATCCTTTTTATTGCCTTTTCTGAAAAATTTAATGTATCAAGTATAAGTGCAGAATTATATAGATCTGCAGAATAGATTTATAGAGAAAATTAATGGTAGACAATTTCAAGCGATACTATAATAACTTGCAAAAAAAAATATTTTGTTGATATAAAATGACATTTACGCGTATAATAGCCTATAAATTACGTTAAGTGTGTAAATGTATTACTCTATCGCACTTTATATCGGACATAACTTCAAACTTCCATGGATTACTTTGACTCTGGATTTTTAAGAGCACCTGTTACGCAAAAAATCGCTTGGAGATTACACAGTATAGCAGTACCATATTTTTTAAGTAATTCCGTATTAATTATTAACCATATATAAACAATCAGTGCTAATATGTTGCGAAAATGTTTTGGTTCAATCTAGAAATACTATTTTCATGGAAATTCACTTGATATTACTGTGAATAAATCCCTATTTTCTAAAAATATTTTCAATTTTATGAATTTTTAAAACAACTTTGAAAGAGTAATTTTATATGTATGAAGTTATATTTATACATTTTCCCATTAGTTTTTTAAAAAAAGTGTAGCAATCTTCAAGGATAGGTGTTGCTCTTTAAAAGGATATAAACTTTTGTGGTTATATACGTCTGTATTCGAATAACCTTTTTAGAACGCCCTGAATAATTTTTCTTATGTTTGCTTATGAATATAAATTTGTTAGTTTTGTCATTTATGAAAATTTCAAAGCGGGGTTACGTGCATAGCTAGTACTGAATAACGTTTAAATCGAACCTACCATCTACCAACATTTTCAGAAAAAAAATAAACTTCTTTGGTTGAACTTTTGAAAAAGCTATTCGATATTAAGTTATATACTGGGTGTAATAATAGACGAACGTCCGATTTAATCAAGTGTGTCATGAAATTGATGATATTTTTAAGAAAGGAATCTTTACACTATCATCCAGCAAAATTTCAAAACGACATTTTTATTTTTTATAGATGTACGATATTTGGCTCTCTTAAACCACCATAATAAATTTTACTATTTAATATCGTATGCAGTATAAATAGGACCAAAAGTATTCATAAAAATTAAATACAATTCAATTATCGGATGCAGTTTTTCAAACCTTTAGTTTTTAAATGCTGCAACGATTGGAGATAATGGTCTTAAACTTGTGAGCAATGGAGTATGTATGTACATAACTGCTTGATCAGACGTACACTATAACAAATAATGGAAACCAAGCTACACAAATGTGTTACAGACAATTAATGTTCGTACAAGAAATTAATTTAGTCAGCCGAATAGGAAATACATATTGAGATATTTGAATAACAACATTAAAAGACAAGGTAAAGATCGTGTGGTTCTTTATTATGTGGATGGTTGAATGTTTAAAACAAAACTGAGAAAGAACTTTAAAAGAAGGTAAAGCAACCGTTTCTTTTTTAGTGCTGTTTTAACTGTTTCATTATTCATACAATCATCAACCATGTGACCATCAAGTTGTTTTAAATTACTTAGCTTTCGAAAGAAAAAAAATTAAGGAACAAACAGTTTCGGAATATTTTATATATCGTTTAGGTTAAATAAAATAAATCAAGGTCTTTTACATAGGGCAGAAGTGTTTTTGCATTACTTTCTTATGCAAACGCAAGTACAAAAATATAAGAACTTTTTTAAATAACTTCGTTGGTGTCCTCAAACTTAGAATCGATAATAAGGACACACTTTGAAGAAATTTCATGAAATGCTTTCAATTAAATCTTTACTATCTATATATATATATATATATGTGTTTCGTCGGATGTTTTCGCGGGTGTAAGATGTGTCGGAAACTTCGTCGTTGTTTTATCCTTACCAGGATAGTGGCTACGCTGACGTTTCGATGAAATCACATTCATCTTTTTCTTAAGCCTCTTCGAGCTTATATACTCTCTGGGTACCCTCTCAAATACTCTCTCCATGTCCAAAAAAGCTAAGTATACGCTTTCTACTGCAGATATTTTTTTGTACGTTATCTCTTTTATTGTAAAAATATGATCTTGTATACTTCTGTTTTTTCTAAACCCACTCCTTACCAATACTATCTGTAATGTGTGGTAGATGTAGAATGATTTTATCATGCACATAATTATTTTTACTCAGAGGTAAGCTTATGTATTTGTTTCTACATATGTAAAAGATGAAACCTTTATCTAAATTTCACAATTAAAGTAAATATGAAATATACTAAAATCAATAAATAATTACATTTGGTTTCCTTTGCTTAAATGCAATCACAATCACGAAAAAAAATTATCTATATATAGACTAAGGATTGACACATACGTACCACATTTTCATCTAATCCAAGTAATTTATGTAAAGTCAGTTATTTAAAAACACAACGGAAAATGATTAGAAAACAACACGTAACATAGAAACACGTCTGCGTGTTAGCGTTTCTTTCTCTCACATTGTTTTCCTGTGAATAATCCCACCAATACCATGAGTAGCTGTATTTAGTAGTTCACTATTATGTTAAGTCAGATATTTTACTAAATTTTTGTGATTTTTTGATTCTGACCGTTTGGTTTGATAAAATAAACCTATTTTCCAAATTAACAAATATAACCGTATATAAATGAATACTTAACCTAGTTATCTTAATATTTTTTAGCATTCTTACTAATGCTGTGCTTGTAAATAAAAAAAACGTTTTAATGAGTTATTATGTAATTCTTTACAGTACATAAACAAAATTAAAATACATAATCAAACACTTAATTATTGTAATTCATGTAAAAACCTATACACCTAAATACACAAATGTTATAAATATTGCACGGGGATGTTATTGTTTACTTTTATTGTAATCAAATAAAAATAAAACTTAGTACGGATATATTAAGAATTAACATTTTTACTCTATTTCTCCATCAATTCTACAAAGCAAATCTGTTGTCTCAAATCAATATTAGTTGTTAGTTCTACTAGTGCTTACGACCTTTGGCTGGCATGTAAATTAAACTTGCATTGCTCACATTCGCAAAATCCCGGAACATATACAGGACTAGGTAAAACCGGCTGCGTATTAAACAAAGAAAGAAATGGGTATAAACTATGCATATACACCTTGCTCCCGGTAAGTAAAGGAACTGTACCAGCATGCCCAGCAATCTTACTATGTACGGGTTTAAATGCCGACACATGTCCTTCAGTTTTCTTCTCCTCAGCATTACTTTTCTTAGAATTCGATAAATTAAAATGCTCGATTGCCTTCAAAAGATCGTGATTGCATCTCTTTAAAACCAGTTCCAATACGGCCCGCTTCTTGTTTGGGAAAAGTTTGCAAAGCATTTCTATAGAGGCGGGAGTAACTTGTACCTCCTCGGCAGAAGCTGACGTCGATTTTGAATTTTCCGATTCACATTCTGATGTCTCCGACATTGGTGAAGTCACTTGCATGCCGTAAATACGACCCGGTGGTAGATAATCATAGGTAGTACCGCTCTCTGCTGAAGCTAGATGAAGTGCGATAGCATCTTCAGCCGCTTGTTGACGTTTCAGTGCAACCTGTCGAGGAGAAAACGCAATATTACAAATAATAATAAATCAAAAAAGGGCATTTTACCTTATCTAACACTTATAGCACTCATTTTTTTTATATAACTTAATATATGACTTCGATGATAAGTACAGTAGTCAAGTCAATCGGGGTACTACAGCTGTCCGTATCGTGATAAATAATTAATAAGTGACAAGTCATACGTAAAAATGTATTAAATATTCCGAAACCTTAGCTATACAGCTCCAGCATTTGGTATGTTTCCAATAGCGTTTCACTAAGTGATGTTCATCATGATGAAAAAATGTTCTTATATAAAGAAAACAACCGTTCCACATCTAGGCCCGTTTGCACCGGTTACCCTTAAATTTTGGGCTTAAGTAAGCCACGCTTAACTTTAAGCGGCAGATTGCATTGCACCGCTACCTTAAAAGTATCAGTTAGCTAAGCTTCAGAAATAAGTTGGTAAGACAAATAGCACCAGAAAATTTTTAGAATTTTTTGGGATTTCTATTAATGAGTGGTTCTTAAAACTACGTAATAATTTGGCGGGGTTTTCTATTACGTATAATGTATACACGAAAAAAACTTTTAAAAATGATGCGGTTGTTAATTAAATAATAATTATACACTATTTGAGAATCATGGAATCCCGAATTTTACAGTTGAGGAGAAAATAGCATTAGCAAAGTTTTAATTGAATTAAGGAATTATGAGAACATTTTTTTGGTTTCAATATCGTCATGTACATAAAGAGACCTAATATTGCCCAAGAGTTTTAAAGTAGACGTTATATTTACCTAATGAAATACAATGATGATACTGATTGCTTTGGAGTTCAGCCAAAATGTTGCCATTGTTGAAAATAGTTGAATCATATGTAGATCCAAGCCATCGTGCAACAACACTTTTAATTTTTAGAGTGGCATCACAAATCATTTGCATATTCATTGAAAAGTAAGATTTCCTCTTTACGGAAAAGTTCAGCACCATTTCCATCGACGAAATACATTAGAAACTTGTAATATAATATAATAACTCCAATAACTCTTGGAAATGATGCGATACTATCAAATTCCTTTGACAGTTTTTTTTTCTTCTTCATTTCAATTTAGCAAGGTCTGTAATTTCTTGTAAGTAGCCTCCTGTACATCATTAATGCGGAATAAAATGGAATCGCAGACACAGTAATAACTGATTTATAGGACCAACACAGTTATTCCTACAAAAAAACTTTGTGAAATAGGTAGACACGCAACTCCTTCAGTTACGTGTTGTTCGATTAATTTTATAAACTTCACACTAGATAATCAAAATCGAGGTGTGACATTTATATCTCAAAATTCTTTATCGTGGTTTTGTCGAACCTACAGTTGCCTAGGTAGACCATATTCTATAGATTCTAGTACATCTAACTCATTGTCTTCTACTATATATCAACGATTTCATCAACTTCCTGTATTAAATCCATTTTTATTGAAATTGGTATAATATTTTGATGCAAATGGTTTTTGCTTGGCCAATACAATTGTTGACGAACAAAGTAAGGTTATTGAAATTTAAAAATATTTACATGGCGCAAGCGCTCTTCTTTCCCTTTAAACTTAAGCATTCTGCCGCTTAAAATCGTAGATGTTAAGTGTTATTTTGTGTGACGCTTAAGGAATTTTCCTTACGGTCCTTATTGGCGATGAATTTTTAACGCGTTGTGAGGAGTACAGAGATCTTGGTATATCTTTTGATACTAAGCTAACATTTAACAAGCATACTGTAAGTATATGTCAACAACAGTCTCTTAAAACGTTAAGCTTTCTGTATCGCAATACTAAACATTTGAGTAGTGATGCCCTTGTTGCTGCATATAATGCATTTGTTCGAGCGAGATTAGAATATGGTTCTATTGTGTGGAATCCGGGATATCATGAATATATCAATTTAGTTGAGATGGTACAGCGTAAATTTTTGAAAACCTTATATTTCCGTAAACACCACGTTTTTTTGCAACATGGCTATCTATATACTAATCTTCTAAAAGAATTTGCATTTATTTCTTTGGCGGATCGTCGTGTTGTATCACAAATAATTTTTGCACATAGAATTGTAAACGGTGATTTACAAGTTCCAGATTTGCTGTCCCTTTTGAATTTTTATATACCGAGACTTAATAGTAGGAATATATAGTTTAACTTTTTATCTTCCCGTGGCTAACACGCGCCACCATTCTCAGTCACCACTTATGTCAATATGTAACAGTGTTAATGTATATGCATCTAGATTTGATTTGTTTAACATTTCTATCAATGCTTTGAGGCAATTTTTGTTAGAGCAGTTTTCTGTTGCTTAAGAAATTTTTGCATTTTCATTTGCTTTATTTTTTAGTATTACACAATCACTCTTGTTTCATAGTAGTTATTATACGATTATCCTGTAATAAGCTGTATGCTGTTGGGTAATAAATTATTATATATATATTAAAGATTTAAGTGACGTTTAACCGGTTACCCGGCGCAAACGGGCCCTAGTGATGTAAACTTGTACACTTAAAATAATCGACGTTACGTCAATGACCCGAAGAAGCACTATTACTATGACTACACATTTTGTTTAATCTGATAAAATTGAAATATTTAAAACACTATTAGACTTTTCTATAACTGCATGGTTTTCGTCACCTGTGGTATTCAACTGTGACTGTACATCGTTCACAATTTGCAGTAACCGCACTAAGAACAATGAAGGGCTTTGTGATCACTTGAAATATTCTTGTACATAAATCTGTAAAGACGTGAGTATCCAGGAAATCTTATCTGGCATTCTTTAATAACAGTTGCTTCTTTAGGATTGAATTGTAAAATTAATGTCGTTATTTGTTGAAAATATTCAAGGTAATAAAACACTATCTGTAGTCATGTTCCCTAATGCGTCAAAGTTGGTAGTTGAGGGACGCCTAAAAACTGTTAAATTCTCGAATTCGTTTAGGTGATTTAAAGAACACAACTTTTCCTTAAACAGTTAATTCATTTATTTCATAACTCTTTATAGTAATTTCCGCTACAAGACCTAAAATAAATTCTCCCGTTACAGAAGAGATCAACCCACATAAAACATGGTTGCGGCATCGTCAGTCATTAAGACTTGGTCTAGCAGGAATTGGAATGCAATGTATTTAGAATTTCTTCGCCAGTACACTTTTCAATTTTTTTATTTGATAATAATAATCAGACTGGCGCTTCAAAAGGATCCACTATCCTAACAGAATTCTTTTTAGTCTGCAGTCTCGTCTACATATAATCATAAATTTTTATTATCTAAATCAGATTTAATACTATTTTCAGTCTTGTTGCGCGCAGAGGCTGCATGGTAATTTCCATTTGGAATTGTATTTATACCAGAATTGACGGAATTCTTTTCATCTAATAAAACAAATGATAAATTACAGTTAGCGTAAGGATTAAATCAAAACGAAATTCATTATAATCTTTTCGCCGGTTTTCTGTGCTTTTAATGTGTTTTTTTATGGACAAAATTTGTCCCTGCACAACAGAGGTTTATCATACACTGAACATATTATTTCTGTAACATCGTATATAAAACCTCGATATTCTTTTTATTATTCCAAGCAAACCAATGTTGCTTAGTAAACAGCATTAACACAAATTCCTTTTGATAAAATTACGGCGTTACGCATCACAATTCTGTCACAATTCGGAACACTGGTTTTCCTACATAGTTTGGCATCTCTAATGATTAGCTTCGATTAAAACTACATTAAACCATAAAAGATGTACCATAAATTCATAGATACCTAAGCGTTGGTTTATTTAAAAAAATCGACATTTACGAAAATCGTTATTTCTCGATATATACGCATTATACAGTTGTGATTTTTGATAGATTAGACATCACAAGGTATAATGCACGTGTGTTGTTAGATCTTTTGTTATCTCTCTTGTTAGGTTCTTCAAATTCCCCACAAAGTATCACTAACGTACTAGTAAGCTAACATCAGCCGTTTTCTAGCTGTAGCGGATCTTGAAACTGTTAATATTTAGCTTATAGTAAAACATTAGAACAGTTACTAACGACGCATAGTAATAATTTTATTCGCGAAGAACTAACACGTATTGTATTCTGTAACGTATTTTTCAGAAGTATACATACATCTCGTTTGCTCGTCTCCGATTGCATGCCAAGCGGAAACGTCCAGAAGAAGATGTATGAGATCGCGTCGGAGCGATCCCTTTCAGGACCAACAATATACGCAGTCACAAAATCGAGAATAATGAGAATATATTAGGTTAGGTAAAATATATTTAAATCTAACCGTAAAACTAAATTATGCGGTATTACTGAAATTCTTTCGTTAAAGACGAAACAATACATATATTTTTGAAAGATACGATATTAATACACGATTATTAAATTGCAGCACATATTTAAAAGTCAGGCGCTTTATCACCTTTTGACATAGATGACTTGATACAAGGCCATTTAACTTGAATCCTAAAACATTAAAGAAAACAACGGTTTTGCACTTTCTGTTTATTCTATGATTGCGTTAAAATCGTTACAACCACAAAATGGCTGATTGTAGCGAGAAAGCGATTGGTTTTAAGCTACTAACATATTAGTGAGATTTTCTCTAGAACTATGTAATAATATATAATAAAATAATATGTAAAATGTTGGACTTAAACAAACCAACTTTTTAACAAAAATTTGTTACATCAATTTGGCATAATCTTACAGGCATATCGTTAGCAATTTTGCGAATGTGTATTGTTAAATCTCAATAATTTTAAAACCTTCAATTTTAAGCTACCTCTATCCCCTACCACTGATTGCAGCAGAATTATAACAACATGGTTATACTAAAAAGAAAACACGACATGTGACTTTAGAAAGGTCGCCCGCATGTTTGAATATGCTTTTCAAATATATTCATAATCGAACCTCAAAACAGGAAAAAGAACCATTATGCGGTAATAACTCACCGAAACAACCACCAATTACTTACTGTAACTTTAATTCCTTCTCTAACAAATAGTTTTCGTTACCTAGAGGACATGCATAAACTTTTATGTTATTCGATTAAAAATTCATGTTAAGCTGTCAACCACTTCAAGTAGAGGGTATCATATTCATAGCAATTACCAAGCGAACAAAGTTTGAACAAGTGACATACAATACTTTTCTAATGGAATATCGATCAAAGCTGAGAGCGCTATATAAATAAAAATTTCAGATTAAGATAAATACCGTTCTGTTCAAACCCATATAGTAACATAATAGTGTAATATGATAGGACTA
Organism: Trypoxylus dichotomus; assembly: GCA_023509865.1. NCBI lineage: Eukaryota > Metazoa > Arthropoda > Insecta > Coleoptera > Scarabaeidae > Trypoxylus > Trypoxylus dichotomus. The sequence continues at coordinate 50,164,409 of CM042078.1, forward strand.
TATGTACAGGTGTCTCGCTTAGTATGTTCACCATTGGAATCTTGTAAACCGCGAAAAAATAGAAATTGTATTAGATGAGGCAAAATGTGCGTCACGCTATAACTCATTTTAAAAGAATCTTTAAAAATTAATGACGTAAGTTCTACAACATAAAAATCATTAAACTAAATGTTCTTGTCTAGCTCATTTCACGATATAAAAAATATTGTCGAAGTATACTTTCGTTTATAACAAGAATGGTAACGAAACCTTTGCAATCTATCGCGGGTATTACAATAAATTCCGTTTGTAAAAATACAGCATGCAATATTTCCTATGTAGGCTATAGAAGCTATTAAATTACCAAATTTTTACAATCTATTGGGTAGTCCCGGATATATTATATCTTTGAGGAAAAGAATGAAACGGAAAGAAACAATATCTTTAACAGGGTATCATGGTAATCGAGTGTGCTATAGAGGGCAAGGTTTTGTTCTATTTCATGAACATCGTCTCGCACGCGTGTAATTCTCTAGAAGAATTTACATTTTTAAGTAATTTAATATAATGACCGGATTCTACAGTATGCTTTGGCACGTTAGATAGTTCAGGTTTACCAAAGCGGCAGTGCCTAATATGTTCTTTAAACATAGTTTCTATATACCTTGTTGGTTCGTTCTATGTAAACTTTATCACAATCATTGCATGAGATTTGATAAACTGCAGACCTTTTCATCATATCCAGTCTATTATCTTTGAGATTGCGTAAACGACTTTTAAACTCTTTCGTTTGATGCGAAAGACACGGTCATATTTTGTTGGCGGGAAAATGAAAGAAAATAATGGATTTCTTATCATCGCACCTTCCACATGTTCGAACCATTTTTCACCTATTTGAAAGTAATTTTCAAACATGTACAATTCTGTTAATCTTTTATATTCTACGATCCTCACGTCATCTACATTGTTAAGTTTAAAAAAAATCAACCAAACACTCATTTCCTCATATGTTAGTTCAATATTCTCAATTTTATTTACAAATTTTAAAAAATTTTTTACATGTAGGCTCCCTACTGTGTGGACCAAATTCAGTAGCCATTGGACAATTTATATGTTAGGGATTCGATAGGCAACATATTTTCGGAATAGTTAAATAGTCATCTCACGACTTTTGCAATCCATGCTTATACCTTCATTAATTGCAACGAATTGCTATATTTTCCTAATACATACGAACATTGTTGTTAATTCGCAAACTCATTTAATGTTCGTCGGTTGCCTTACGTTACTTTTTTTCATTAGACTATTTTAAAAATTGAAAATAATCTACTTTGGATCTGCTAACAAATGTTTTCTCTTCTATATTTATACATTCTTATCACTGTTAAAATCACATTTATGCTCACTTATCACTCACCATTTAGAAAGTTCTGTAGAGCTGCGAAATGGTCTTTCAAACTTTGTCATGACACTAATATTTCATGCGTATTTAAAATTAAAAAAATTAACTGTGAAACTTTTGCGACACTTAAATCATGTATTTGCGTGTAAACGGTGATCAGTATTCATAATTCCCCCACTAGTAATAGCGATGGATATTAGGTTTTCTATGACATCCATTAGTACTCTGTTTTGTTTTAAAAAGTTTGTAAATTCGCCCCCGTTTCAGGATTTTGAAATATTGCTTGACTTGAGCAGTCGGCGTGTTAGAATCGAAAATTTACAGTGCAAACTTTATTTTATGAAAGCGTTCGAAATAAAATAATTTAACTAAGTTCCCTAGAAAATAAGAACTGGGTCTGGTGATTCAAGGCTACCAAAACACTGCTTATAAAATTTTCAAATACGTGTTGGAGATTTTACAAATACTTCTTGCATAGATGATATTAAGCGTTTTCGAATTTTTTCAGCCACAAAATGTAACCCATGAAGCCTCCATATATTATGTAAGAAGTTATCAATGTTATCACATATTTGTTTAAGACGACAGCCAAAATATGATTGTGGCACCATCCATCACAACACATCCATACATAACTATATTTTTTATTGTGTAACTCAAATTTCTCATGGTTTTCTAATTATTATTATCATGTTTATTCCAAAATTAGCGAAGTGATTATTGATCCCGTAAACAAAATGATAAATTATACGCTATTAACATATAACTTAAAAGTCACATTTCGGTCTTACGCCACTTTTTTCTAGCATTAGTTATAAGTTATTTTATTATATTTTGTAATAGTACAATTGTATATACTTAAAAAAGATTGCGAAGTAAGGAACTTGGAAAAATACTAGGAAAGTATTTTATAGGTGACTTATCTATGCTAAAGTCGAAATTATAAATTCAAAACAAAATTTTACTCTTACCTGAGCTGCCATTATTCTCTGTCGTTCTTTTATCAAGCCGCACTTAGTGCAGGAACAATTTTTATAAATACATTGCTTTTTATGTCCTCGAAGAGTGGATATCATACCATGGTTTCGGCATCTCGCGCATTTTGGTACTCTGGCAGATCTGCTGTTCTGCAGCATATTCACCTAAGGAACAAAATATTGATACATATATAAGAATACACACCAAATGCATAGTACATAACTGACGTTTCTCCCAACTATAACAGCATTTTGTTTTCAGTCACTACAAAATAAAAATGTACCATCTTTAAAATAAAAAAACAATGGCAATGTTCTTTTTAGATAAGTATTTATTTCAGGAAATAATTACGCTACGTAAGTATTTGTGACAAATAATTAACAATCAAACAATTAGAAATTACATTAAGTTTATTACAACACCCAGAAGTTAACAATAAATCATATCTTTCCCGTGATTCAAATTTTTTGCAAAAAGTAAAACGTGCTCTCGAAATTTATTGTAACAAGTCAATTTTGTGAATAATTTTTTATTACAATTACCTCATAAAAACAATGTTCATCTTTTATTAAAAGTAAACAATTATTTCGTTAAACGTCTACATTGCCTATCGGTTTAAACAAAGAAAAGTACAACGTATCGGGTAGTATACCTTTATCAAAGAGTGATGTTGACCTTCTTCACCTTTCTTTATTTAACAAAATTATTAAACCGCAGTTTGGTAGGCTTTTAATGTAAGTCTTTCCTAAAAATATAGAAATAAAACCTCAAGCAAATATTTATGTTGATTTTCGACTTTCTTTTCTAGCTTTCGAAAAAAAATATGAATTATTTTACACAGGTATATTCAAGCTATCACAATATTCATCAATTGATTAACACCAAAGAATTGATTACAGGGATCACAAACAAGGATATGACTTACTGACAAGTAATAAGTAGCAAATAATAACATTTCTGAATATTTTAGCTAGAGTATGTTGAATGAAATTTTATTTCTTTTACCCTTAATTGCGTGTACTTATCTTTTTATACATTTAAAACACGTTGTATATTCAAAATGTAGGAACCTAACACCAACCTTTTAGTTTATTGTCAAATTTGTATCAAAATTAATATAAAACCATAACCTTGTTGTAATTAAAAGTACTTAAGGACTTTAGCATTGATTTTTAAAACAAGAATTCTACTACAAATAATAGCAAACAAAAGTTTTGTTCGTCATTAATAGAAAGAAAGCTTTTATTCTAATATATGTGTATCTTTTATTTTGGTTTAACCTGACACGTAACTAAATAATTCGTTTATGTGTGAGTAATTATTGAGTTTCATGTAATTGTTTTCTACAATCAATCGTACATGAAATATAGGAGGGATTTATTCACCCAAAGAAATCTCTAAACAAAACCAATATTCTTTACAATCAAGAAAATATAATTTCCTGATCAAAGAAATTTTTCTCATTCGATTATTTAGTTAGCTTAAAGAACGCTTGCTTACATTAGAAAATATTTCATTTCATTAAAAACATTGAAACGAATATCACAACTTCTTTAGTCTCTTTTTTCGTTTGAAGCTGCATTTATTCATGTCAAAAAAGTAAACTTGTGAATGGTATGTTTTTCCTGGGTGGTTTAATACCAAGCGAATACCAGTGTCCATTTTTCTTCTCATTTTTTGTTTATTTGTATAACATTTGTAGGGTTGTTAAACCAATCATATATGTAAACGTAAATAAATGTTGTCATACATTTTATATGGTGAAGGCATAAGATATTCGTCCAGTTCTATTTTAAAAATGTTTCAGTTCTGTTTTCAGTTATTTTATGTTGAGAATATTACATATCCTACTGAGTTTTAGCATATATTTATACTACTTTGTGCAAGGGTTGTTATAGGATACCGAAAGAAGTTTTTAAACTAATTCCATACATCATGGAGATTCATTGCAAAACATGGTTACATTTATAAAGTTTGCTAGTTTAATACCTACTATTGCAGCTAATAGAAGTTATTGTTGTATATTTCTAATACCAAACGTGTTTTTTTTATATTATATTGACATTATTATTTAAAAAATCAATAATCTCGAACTCCAAGTATTAGTCGAATGAAATTCAGTTAACTGATAGGGTGACACAAAAAACGGGAACTTTTGAAATATGGAATGACAACCATGCGGTACAGGGACCCAGAACTACAAACAATTTAGGCATTTAGTAATTATGAAGCAGAGGAACTGTCGACGGCGTACTTTCACCATAAAAATGTTTTACAAAAAATATTATAGCTTCGGCTCATTCACCAGCGCAGAAAGAATTCCGACGATTCCTCAATTTAGAGCGTAATGGTCCAGTTCCCTAAGATCACTAGATAAAACTTGAATTACGAATCGAGGATGTACGCGTTTCAGTTTTACGAAATCCATGGTGATTGGTTTGGAAACAAGCAGCTGCAATCAGGTTGCCCCGAGAGATTGTTCACTATGATATTCCAACCTGATTTAAACAGGCATCCGTGCAAGCTCCAGGTCGTACCAGAAATAAAAGCGAACGGTTACACTTCTGTCAACAAATTATATTGAAAATAAACGAAGACTTTCTAGACAATCTGTGGATATTAAACGAGGCCCATTTCCCTCACATTCTTTACATAAATAAACAGCACTCTAACTGGTGCGCGGACAGAAACCTCCATGAACTTCATAAATCCCTTCTACACAGAGTAGCAGGGTAAAGGTCAGTGTACAGTTTAGTCACACGGGGTCAATAGATCTTACTTTTCCAAAATAAAGATCGGATCACATTGACTGTCACTTCGGACCAATATATCCAGAAGCTATAGTATCTTGTTGTACCTGAATTGAACAATTTTCCACAACTTCACGAAGCCTAGATGTAACGGGCAGTTGAACGAAAATTGTTAGGTAACACCGCCTCAAAATTTGGTCACAGTCTCTAACACCTAGATCACCTGGTTTGTCCATTTTGTGATATTTTATTGTGAGGTTATCTTAAGGATCGGTTATACACCACTAGGCCAAGGACACTGGATGCATTGACAGAATGTTTAAGACGAAATTCCTAGTATCCTAGCGGCACACAAAGTGAAGGGCGCCATCTGCAGAACATAACTTCACAGATATTGATAATGTAAATTACTGTCTCTTAAAAGGCAAACTGTAATTTGGGGCAACACATTTTTTGTTGAATTTCTTTTTGTTGCTTTCATTAATTATTATTTTTTAAACTACACGCCTTCGCTCTATTGGGAGATGGGGTACAAGCATTTTTTATAGTTTTTATAACTAATTTCAGGTCACAACAAGCAAAATGTGTAAGAATATTGGTCTCTATTGAGTAAGTTTTTGTTCTTTTCCATGAATAACGTTTCATACGCGTCTAATTCTGAATTTAGAATTTATGTTTTTAAGTAGCTTAAAGTATTCCTCTTATACCCTTTACTTACTCATTGAAAAAGTTGACTTTCAGATATTAGATTGTAATAGAACGATTAACAAGACAAGTTATAGGCGTAAATAATGACATTGACAGCTTCCTTCAATACATGGGCTCATATTTATTAAACACAAACATCACTTCAGATTCTGTAAAGGGAAATAAGAAAGTTGACTGCTGATTAGTGCTGTAGAAAAGGAAAGTTTGTATCGATTTAAAAAATAGAGTAAATCTTGAAAAAAGTTGAATAAATTGGCAATATCTTGTGGAGAACTGATTAAGACACTGACAAATTTCATTTGTTAAACACCTTTGTTGATCCTAGATTTATATGTTAATTCTTTTATGATATGCAACCTTGTTTTAATTTGGCTCTTAAATTGTAATATAATTATCTTATAGTAATTTTGTTTAGTTGACTTTATTAATTACTTCGATGTTACTTGTGTATCTTTCTAGGAAACCTTTTGCGGAAAGGAAAACATGCTTTTTAATTTTGGGGTGGATGTTATAACTGGTGAAGTAACCAAACGCTTAGTGCACGTATTACTTGATTAACTTCAAGGCAAAGAGAGAATATAATAATATTTTAGAGTGGATATAAAAGTACTAAATGTTATTTCTGCAACATTAGAATCATAGACTTCATACCATAAATATTCAAAGAACGCAATTTCATATTCACAATTAAAAAATCGTTTAAAACAGCGTTTACTATTAGAAGCTGAAGTGTTTACATTTTCATGTGGCATTAAACGGCGACGATCTGAAGATTACACATCAAATGATTTATAACTAAAGGAAACGTAAGCTTGTGCAAATATTACGCCGCCCAACAAAATAATTTTTTTGTCGTGGTGCCTCTAAAATACGCACTGGGTTTATGATGTACTGGTTTAAAAAATAACAGACATTTCTTCCTAGCAGCTCTAGTTTTTGAGATACACAACGGCGAAACTTATTACTCATACGTATAAATAGCAAAATCAAAATAATTAACTAAATATTTAGGAGACCTCAATTATCGCTCGGATGTAACATGAAGATTCATTACTTTCACAGCCACTTAGATCATTTTCCAGAAAACTTAGGTGATATTAGTTAGGAACAGGGGAAATAGTTTCACAAAGATATCAGCATTATAGAGGAAAGGTACTAAGGAAAATGGGATACCGATATAATGGCCAATTACTGCTGGAATCGTCAGCGAGACTGTTCCGGTAATATTTTATAAAAGGAAATTTTTAACTAATGATTGAAAGTTGTATATGCATATGTTTCTGTTAAATAAATACCTCCTACTCATTTTTTGTGTTTCAATTAACAGTGGTCAAATAGTAATAATTAATAATTTCGAAAACTAGATCTCGAAACAAATCTGGCGGCATTTTTAGATTAGGCACCCCAAAATTGCTTAATTACACTTGAAATCTCCGTGACACCAAAATGTGTGTTGGCCAGTGTTATCTAAAATATAACTACTATTATCACCTTGTAGTTTTCATGAGAAATACTATAATTATCAATACTTCTTTACAAATTTTGCACAAACGATGTACTTGACGTACATATCATTAAATTTGGTAACACTGTGGAACAGTAATGTTTTTCCAAAGTCACTTTCACTACTGTTATAGTAAAATCAATTTATTCGAAACTTCCCTGTCAATCATTTCTGTTATTTATTAACCTCACAACTAAATTATAATCAGTTTTACTTATAATCGAATTATAGTTGTCAAATTTTGATTGTCGAAAAATATTGCTGTTTAACAGTGTTCCCATGTTTCAATAAAAATCATAGGTTACTCTAAATGAAATTTTAATTCAGGGCATGGTATATACAACATCATTAAAACATTACAAAATATCCTAATAAGAGCTCCTTCTTTTGTTTTCAAATAGCATTCAAAGAAAAATTACATAGTAAATTAATTAAAATAAATAATTGAAGCAAAGTATACCGCTTTGTAAAAGAATTGTGCTACACTGATATAATTTCTTAAAAGTTAACATGGACGAGATTATGAAGCTAAATTGCAACTCTTTCATTACTTTCAATCAAAACATGGGTCACTTTTTCAAAATCTTGAAATTTTATGTTTGACAGTTAAATTTTTTTAGAACTATGCGTGACACTGAAGCACTTAGATTTACGCAAGATTTTAATAATATTTATTTGAAAAGTAAAACGTCGTGAAGAAGGATGTTAAGTTTTTAATTTTTCTGATTGGTAAAATTTGAACGGATTGCATATTTAAACGTCCGATAAATACTCAATCTTAAAGAAATGAACTAATTAACAAAATTGATCCAACAATTTTGATGGACATTATTCGTTCCTTTAACAATGTTTCAGCACATAGATTCATAAGATTTCTTACTTTCACCAATTTGCTGTCTGTCCAAAATCTTTTAATATACACGTACATATATATATATTCGAAAATATATATATCTTGTACACAATTCCTTGAAAAAAAATCGAATCAAATCTGGATAGAATTTTAGTTTACGATATTTTTACACCACATAGCTAAAGATTAATAAAATAAATATCAGTTCCTAAAATTAACGGCAGAGAGAAACGAATTTTGTTTGTTATAACATATCCCGCCATCTTGCTAATCTTGTTTGCACCTAACTAGTCACTAAAGTTGATAGACATCACATATGTAACTCTATCGTTACGTTATATTTTATCCCTAACTTTATTTTAATTATTTTTATCTATTTTATCAGAGAATTCGAAGGCAATACTTAATTTTGTACATTAACTGCGTAAATCACAAAATTTATAGAAGTTAACAGTATAATAATTGCTACTACTGCGTATCAAAATTTCTTACCTTTTATAGGTTACCGAAACGCCTAATAAACCACAACACTTCGAGATAACATAACACTAAAAGATACGCTCGGATGGTTACTAAGTCTTTGTTACCAATATTCTTAGTCGACCAATCAGGAAAAACGGATGCTGCTGTATTCATCATAGGGTAGCATCCGGACCAATCGCAATTGAAAGTATTTTCCGAGGGACCGCCTATCCATGTATTCACAAACAAAATTATTTTACAAATGTATACTTTTAATACTTTACTATATGGGAGTATGCGATGTTATACAAAAAGAAATTAACCACAAGTGTGCAAGAAAAAAAGTACAATTCGTTACAAAATGCATTCATGTCATATTTCTAAATATGGTAAAGAAATAATGCTTAAAAAATTCACAAATACTTTAATCTAAAATTTACTTTATCAAAGAAATGACGTAATAATCTTTACTATACAACATATAGAGTTATCTATTTATAATACATGTATACAATAGAAAAGGAGTCGTACAGAGCATTAGTGACAACAAATTAATGTAACTCAATTCATGTTAGAACAATAGCAAGCAAAAGTACTGAAGACATAGATTAGTGAAAAGGGTCGGCATAACATATGTTAGTGTTTTAAGCAATATGTTAAGTTTTTGGATTTTACGTTGAAGCACCATAAGCTATCCTCTGCAAATATATTCAGTACGATCAATCTTGCTACCAACAATTTTTACAAGAAATTTCGCGTTGGTCACATCTCGACCAATAGCTATAACTTGCATGTCGTGGTGTTCCAGCAACAATACTATATATATACGGTATTGCATATATACGTAAGTTAATTTAAAAGCTTTCTAGAGTAAGTTCTTTGTATATATTGGATGGCAAGCGACAGACGTATACTTCACTCTAGGAACCACTAAAATAGAATATGTTTTAAAAACCTAAGAATGAAAATGCGGAATTGCTTGAGAGTTACGTATGTGTTCTGAAAATTGATGTTCCAAACTAAATAAAATTCCTAGGGCTTTAAACCACGTTGTCTTTGAAATAACAACGTTTCCCGGCGAATAGCCTAAAAATACCGAATATTCGTTTTTACGGTATGCAATGCGTCGACAGTTGGTTATATCCAAGTTTCTTTTCAATTTTACAGTCAGCAATAGATCATATCCAGGAAAATATTTTCAACTCGTCCACATATTCGAGATCTTAAAGTGAGAGAATAAACCATTGATATAAGTATTAAACAAAAGTAGAGCCAAATTGAAACTTTGTTCATATTCCCGGAGAAGCAAAGAACATAATAGATGTAAATCCGTTGTAGCAAGCGTAAGGGAATCTGTTATGCAAGTAGGAAGCGATGAGATTTGTAATCCTAATTGTAAAATGAAATAATGAAATTTTGAAGGTTCGTATAGAGTCATCAAGAGTGTCAAATGCTTTGGCAAAATTTGTAGAAAACATCTATCGTTGACACAGCAAATGTTTCATAAACAAAGAACACAACTTCATAATGTTGTGAAAGCTAGTTTTATAGTTAATTCAAAATTGGCAAAAGTCATTAAAACCATTTGCCGATGGAGAATTTATCAAGGAGTGTATATTAGAAGTTTGCCCGACGTATAGAAATGATGCCTAATGATATAAAAACAACTTGGACTGACCGTATGGCTGGTTTTGAAACATTTTCCATAGCATTAGACGAGAGCACCGATTTGTCTGACACAACTCAATTGGCTATATTTGTTCGAGGTGTTGATAAAGAGTTCACTGTTACTGAGGAATTGCTTGCTTTACAGCCGCTAAAAGAAACGACTACAGGAGAGGACATTTTAATGAAGTTCAAACGGTATTTACAAGTTTTGGCTTGCCATGGTCAAAATTAATTGGTGTATGCACAGATGGTGCACCTTCTATGGTCGGCTGACGTAAAGGTTTCATCGGAATTTTGTATGAAAAAGCAACTGAATTAAATATGTAAAAATATGATTTGATAGTCCTTCATTGCATTATCCACCAACAGAACTTGTGTTCTAATTCCATTCGACCCCAGAATGTTATGAATGTGGTAGTAAAAACCATCAATTTTATTCGATACCGAGGGCTTAACCATCGTCAGTTCAAGGCGTTTTTGGATGAAATATCAGCCAAATATGAGGACGTAACATATTATTGTGAAGTCAGATGGTTAAGCAAAGGTAAAATGCTGAAAAGGTTTTACGAGCTTAGAAATGAGATAGGAGATTTTATGCAAATAAAAGATAAACCACTATCTGAATTGAGTGACCCAAAATGGATATGTTACTTAGCGATTCTGGTCGACCTTACAGGCCCTTTGAATGATTTAAATGTGAAACTTCAAAAACATATCTAAATTGGATTATCAACCGAGTTGGCATGCCAGAATGTCTGAGCAGGCGACGAGCTTCTAGAAAATGTGCAATAATTACATAGGTTAAGTTTTAAATTATTGGGTTCGCACCAGTTCGCCGCCAAGAGCAAATTCCGTTGCGAGAGTAGAATGTTTTTTGTGCTAAATTTTACATCGTCAACGTAGGCTTATACTAGACAGGTAACAGTTTCAAATAAATCATGCATAAATGATTTGTTTGGACAACAGCGGGTCTAATTTCGAACGTTGTGCAATACCTGAAGTCGAAAAACAATCATTGGAACGATATCCATTGTAGAATACATGATTAGATCTTCAAATAGGAATACACAAGATTCAACAAGTGGGTGAGAATTGAAAGCGACTTAGTTTTCGAAATAAGATATTGTGATCAATGGAGTCAAAAGGAAAAATCTGTGTAAATTAGATCCATTTGAATTTTCTTGTCCATATCTTCACAATTGTATTGATTGTAAGATATGGTAGCCAAGTTGGTGATTTTAGATCTTCTAACCAAAAAGCCATGTTGATACTGTGACACACTTAGATATATCAATGTATAAAGTAAGTGCTCAAATGGTTTTGCGAAGTCGGAAACAATTGAGATAGCTCGATAGTTCGAAACATCCGAGGCATCACTTTCCTTAAGGACAATTCTGGTTTTCTCCCAAATCATACGGTATGCTCGATAGCCTGCGTCAGCTTGAAGATAGATACTTACAATCCTTGATTATAAAACTTGGAATTAAATTATCACCGACAAATTCCTTGAGTGGAAGAGCCGATATCCTCTTCAGTACATCACTCGCGATTGATTTTATAGTAGTAAGTGATTGCATTTTATCAGATAAGAAAGGTTAGAGAATACTTCAGCGAAGGCTTTTACAAATACAAATAGAAATGTATTCGTTATTAAGTTTCCATGAATAGTTTAGAGAAGTTCATTTCTTTTGCGGCGATTTATTTGAGATAAAACGTGGATCATTGTGCACTTGAGCCGAAAGAACAATCGGAAACTGTTTTTGACAGCCAAAACGCCTCTTCCATCAGAATAAAAAGCTTGCTCACTTTGGTGCTGTTGCATTATGTAAATTAAATATGAGTATGTTATACAGTCCAATAGTTTTATATATCCCAGAACTATAGGTTATGCATATCAGAAAAAAGAAACATATAAAAGGAAAATATTAAGACGTATGTATATATAGAGGAAAAAGATGGCAAAGGAGTGAAAAAATAAAAAATAAATGGATCATTACTCAAACACGCCAACCACAGCGGTCATTAGGTCTCAAACAATTTGGTAACTAGCACGTAGAATACAAATAATTAGTAAAGGAAGACCGAGGAAAAAATTGTTAGAAAAAGGCATTAGGTCTGCATATCTTGTATAGCTATTTATAGATGTATATTGTTAGGCTGTAAATAGAATTGCAATTTTGATACGTCAAATAAATCAAATTTGTTATGCTATAAATAGTACATTATAATACAGTGTTTAGAGTTTAAAATATCCCCCGTTGTGTGTGTTTGTGTAAGTATTTAAGTTTTAATTACAATTTGTTGCTGAAAATCTTCTTTATTGGACCAATTCATAAAATCTTTATTCATTTATTCATAATAAAGGCACAAGTTAAGTAAAAGTTAAATATGCTTATCCAATTTTCTAAGTCAATTCATGAATTTTAGTTCATTCAGGGCCATTCAGACAACAGTTTAAACCAGAGAAAATAAAGTGCCTAGAAGGTTTTCCTATTAAAGGCTACGTGTAAATTTTCACATATTTAGTGCATGCCATGTTATATTCCAACTCAAAAATATGGCAACGTTATTTTTAAGCACAAGCATTTAAGGGGAACAAACAAGCAGACATTTAGATGGAAACAACGAAACATTTTAACTAGCTTACTTATAATGAACACGATCTACGTATATTCCCGTTTTATTCCTGTTTGCTAATAGCAATGTATACGGCTGTAGCTTTTAAACAGGCATTTAAAAAAATGCAAAGCAGATGTAGCTTAAGGAAGGGCGGTGACTGTTGAGGCGGCGTTATCTCGCTAATAATTCTTGGGTGGTCGAAGACGCTATGACATATGTTATGCAACAATTTAATGGATTTATGTTTATTTAACAAACTGACAGTAATACGTCACATATCGTCGGTACGGAGCGAAGAATGAATGCTGCGTCTCCTTTCTCTAATTACCCCTCGTCCCTTTCATCGTTTCCGTCAAATAACGTTTAATTGAACATCGTTTAGTGTAAAATATTACCTTCAAAATATAATACTGAATTTAATAACTACAGGGCAGATATAGAAATTCTTCTTGGTAATACTGTAAAACTTGAAATAAAATAATTTTACTTATTCGTAATTTGTAAAGGAATATAGTAAAAATACAATAATTATAAACAAAAACTTTATGAACCTATTCACTTTGACACTTGTAACATACTATCTTGTATCCTGTACGCAGAAAATAGTAGACCAATATTTTTTTTTCTAATAATCTCCACATATTCACAATAGTTCCATATAACCACTATAAATGCACTTACGTCGCAAATGTTGAAATCTTCTAGGAAAAATTCGAATTTATATGCTAACTAGTAAAATACAAAATTATCATGTTAAAATGCAGTCTCCTGTATGATATTTCCAGTGTTCCAACTAAAACGCTTTTTCAAATAAAAGTCGTCTCTATTTAGGCACTAATGAATTGGAAAACTTTCCACAATGTGGAGGCTATTAAACGTATTCGCCTTTCTTCTGCGTCAACTGGAAGATATATGCGCATTTTGTGCAAATACGCATTTTTCAATTTGTCTTGCTTCCCAAAACAGTGATATTTAACATTACGATCGCATCCACTTTGAGTAAATCATGGAGGCTTTTCAGATTTCAGAAGAAGTTTACATATTTCTCTAAGGGAGTGAAAAGCGGTCTCAAAAGAAAGAGAATTTAATTTTACATCCAATAAGGTGAAGAACTGTAAGAGAATTCGCTTAAAAAAGAAAGTTATTGGTATCCAAAAGTTTCCAAAAGTAGGCTCCAATAATAGTATGTCGGTAAAACAAGCAGTTCGTATTAGTTAGCAGTAAAATAATTCAAGGCACAACCCACAACTCTCCAGTTATCTTAACTTAGATGTTAAATACAGAAAATGTTTTGTCACCTAAACCAAAAGGCATAAGTAGAAGAAGACCCTAAAAAAAAAATAATGTATAAAGTTTTAAATTTGAAATAATAAAGTAATATTGAATTCTGGTAATCAAACGCAGACTATTTCTAACTATACACAGTCCAGAGAGGGAAAACTTTTATTGGAAATGTAAAATAAGCTAGCTATATGTATACATATATAAAGAGCAATAATTGGGTAACTCAGAGCAATTGTCGATCTTTGTACCCCTGTATATTCAGACTACTAGCTTTCGTTGACGTATTTTTTGTTTTGGTATGATTCAATCCCGACAAACAAACACATTATCTCCATGAGGACTCCTTCAAAGAAAGTTAGGGAATTGGTAGGACATGGTGTACCATCCCAGGATTTTTCAGTTATTTTTTCCCAACCATTGAATCGGAACAGTAAAGATCATCGTTCAATTTCGAAGTGTTTCAAGATGCTAAAGATCGGTCGGTGCCGCGCACCAAACCACTGCCCTAAGAATGATCTTGAGTCATATGGCTACAAACTGTATCCTTCTCTGCCTAAGATCTAGGCTGAGTTGGGTATTGTTTATTAATCAATAGAGTAGGATCGAGCAACTTTGGCGTTAGACATCTTCATATGCACTTTCCTCAGAAGTCCTTAGGCAAGCTGAAAACTGATACATTTGATTTCGTCATATCAAATTAGCAGTTGGCTACGCAGCTGAAAGAATTCTCTACGGAGGACGTCACCTCTACATCAAGCAACATTTGAATGAGTCGAGTCCAAGCTTCCATTCAATGTACAATATCTCGAATCAGCGTACACTTTTTTGTATAGACCAAATCGCGTACCTTTCAGTTTTGTGTGTGTCATATATAGCTGTATTATCTACAAGCGTATCCAACTTAGTCCTTTGAAGAAGTCGCGCAACCAATACTTTAATTTTGTTACAATTTTTATTCCGTGGTTTTTCCAACGATCTTTTAATGAATTCGTGAATTAAAAGTTTCACGACTCCAGTAAGACTCACGCACGCGACTTCTCTTTGCTAGACAAGTACGCCACAAAGTCTTAAAGGACGAGCTACTTTCAACAGCTATGTTTAATGTTTAATTCACTAATTCATTGAAAAGTCGTTAGAAAAAACAATGAAGACTTGGTTTGTCAAAATAGAAATAAATACCCTTCAAAAAGTAATGAAGTATCAAAAAACTATTAAAATTAATAAATATTCCACAGCAAATTCCTTATGCTTACACATAGGGTTACATTTATTATATTTTCTACTTACACTAACAGTACTTCCTTGTGTATATAATGAAAAAATTGTTAAAGCATGCTAATTATTGCGAAAAATGATTATACTGTCATAATGACAATATATATCTTAAATAAGACTTAAGCTAATAGCTAAATAAGTCTGATAATTTTAACACAATTCGTTAGAGCACTTAATTACAACAACACAAAAGAAAAAAAAAATTAAAAGCTGATTATTTATAACCTAAAAGATACCAAAATAGACGTAAAGTGAAGAAATATATGATCTCGATGAAACTTAAAACGCTGCACCCTAAGAAGAGCCCAGCCATTCCACCAATCGACACTATAAAGACGATATTAATCTATAAAAGCAATATCTTGTAAAGATAGAAAATACCTAATACATTGGAGAATCCAAAAATTACATCTCTTTTAAGTCGCATTCGAGGATATTCCTTAAGACCCCATTGCAAATTCGAACCTAGAAACCACTGTCTTGTGTCGGTATGTTCTATAAAGTAATTTGATTCTTCACAGTTCGGATAGCAGGAACATTGTTTTCGCAAAGAAATTAATGTTTCTGAGAGACATTTTGCATTAAATCCAAATAATTTACCACATTTTTAAGTTTTACCTTTATACTTAGCCAAACAATGCAATCCCGAGACATTACAGATGCGGTCCCCATCTATAGATAAAATAAACTGTTGTTATCAAAAATGAAGGATGCATATGTATCTACATTGGGAATACCCTAATACAATTACACTTGCTCAGGAAGATATGTCAGAAAATTTCAGCTAATTTGGACATTCTGTTGTTCATCAATTGATGATATCAACGTCAAATTGTAGGTTACTCTGTGATACAACTACATAGCAACACTATTCAAATTGCAGCGATGACCTACATACAATGACGCATCCTATAGTTCTCGACTACGACATATTTTAGACTACTAATACACACTACTAACTAAACAAATAAGGGCTACTAACTATCTTATGTATCGCTGCTCTTCGGTCCTTGACTTCTCTATTGTGTAAAAAGTTTGCAATACTTGATGTTTCGATCATCTTGTCGTGATCTTCTTCAGACGTAAGTGACTCATTTACCGTTGTCTGAGGTTTACATATTTTCGTACCTCCTTTGGTGCGGATCAATTACTCTCCGTTGGGATGTGAAAAATGGTATCCAGATACTTGGTAACTAGTCTTCTCTGTTTATGTTGTTCGAATTCCTCTGCATTGTAATAGCCTCTCTTCGGTAGCACTTAGGATTACTTTAATATTGTGTGTAATATTATTGCCGACTTTGTTCGTGCATCCTGTAATGTATAGTAGGCAGTCCATTACTGATTGTTGGCTCTTCCTGTTGTTTAGGTTTTCTGTTGATGATATCCGTAATCTTTTTGAGTCTGTAGTCACTTTGTTGTAGTGTGTTCTTGAGGTCTTGTAGTTCAATATCAAGATGCTCTTCACCTGATATTGCCTTAGCTCTGCACACTAATGTGTTTAGGATTTCTGCTCTCTGTGCTGGATGGAAATTTGCGTTAACGTAGCGATCATGTATAAACTCTGGAAGAACATCACCGCAAGATGATCGAAAGGTCAAGTATTACAAGCTTTTTGCACCCTAGAGAACCAAAGGGCAGTTCGCAACAACGGCCGTGAAAATCTAAAGGTTACTTTATACATTTTCATAATAGAAGCATGTAGGATAGATTCATTTTCATAGAAAATTTTCAAGGCCCTATTCGATCACAACTACTAAACCCGGGCCCATTAATATTGCCTCAAAACGAAATAACTGTCACAAAAGTAAATTATAAAAGGTGAATCTACTGTAAGAAAAATTAAAAGAACGATTTTATCAGCCGAGGAGATAACAAAGAATTGTGTTCATTAATTCTCCCGAGGAAGCCAAAACTCTAACACGAATGTAGTGGGCATGATTGCTTAAAAAACTGAAGTATAAACTACAAGGCAACGTTAGCATTTGAAGAAAAAGAAAGTACTATACTGTCAAAATAACAAATTGACCAATATTTTAATGTTGCCACAATTTACGATAACTTAGTCGGCCTAGTTCTTATAGATTCTTTCCATTTCCTCAACTCAAAATTGAGCTAAAAAAAATTGAGATCTTCACCACGACGTAAACGTCTACTTTGTATAACGAGACTCTAACTACTATTTGACCGTGTTAAGAAGTGAAGTATAGAGAATAAAATACGTTAAAAAAGTGGAATTTTATGAAAAAAATATTTGCTCGTACAAATATTAAGCACAAAACTTTTCAGGCCGTCTACACGCATATTTTTTATAGAAGTAAAAATAAACAAAACTAAATAATATTACCAATTCTTCTGTAAAAATGTGGGATACAACCACATAGTTTTTTAGCCAAACTTGCTCTACATTCCATTCTGCAAAGTACATAAGAATAAACAGGCGACCGTCGAAGATTACTTTCATCGTAGAATCTACACTTCCTTTGGGGAACAGACAAGTGACGAACTCTTTCTGTACTATAAAGCGCCAAACCCGTTACGTAGAGTTGTAGGAAGTAACCATTTGGCGAATGTTTAAATTTACTAGCAACGTCTCCTACTTCGTAAGGTCCATGAAAATAAACCTAAAATTAGAAATTAGGAAGTCTTCCAAATGTTGCAAAAGCAATATTCTCACTAAAAAACCAGTCGACATGTTGACAACGTTTGCAAAAACTTCTCCATCCAAGGGATTGTTAGAGAATTCTCGCGATTTCTCAAGAAGCTCCCACTTATTTTCTTTCCAATAACTGTAATTATGGTTTCCTGATTAATTGTTGAAAATTAATTCAGCAATGTTTCTGAATTCATATAATAAATAAACTCTTACAATATTTCATAGATTTAAAACACCCGAAGTTGAAGAACTTAAATAAATACCCATTTAAATATTTGAAGGAAGAGGAGCTTATTGCTGTATTGAGCTTGATACTGTTCTTTAGGCTTTCGTACAAGAAATTGTAAATACCTACCTGCGTTACGTTTACGCAATTATTAGGTTATAAAAAAACTAGTGGCGAACGTAGGCGTGACTCAAATACATACAAGAAAAGTGTATCTCTTAGTTTGCACGTGACGAATGTAAGGCCTCTTATTTCAAGTATATGTCATTGATTGTTTCAAGAAATATTTGATGACGAAAGCATTTTTGACCATTATCTATTAAAAATTATCAAAATTCAAATCCATTCAGTCGATTGTCGTATAAAATGCATGAAAATAACTGATGTACAATATTAGACTTTATAGTTTTGTATAAGATGATTGAGAAACAGATTTTAAATTTCTGGAGTATTTCACGAACCTAAGAAATAAATATATTAGGAGATTCTAAGTTATTATGGCCCTCACCAGCTTTTATGGTATTTCTAGTAATACAGATTAACGTCCGCATCTTTGTAAAACAACTTTTACCGATGAACAAAAATTCAAAATTAGAAATTACGTTTTAAAACTATCCAACCGTCGTTAACTCCGAGCAAAGGGCTTCTTCATAAACCCGCTAAAATCTTTGCTCCAAAAAGACCAAAGGAGAACTTTGCTAGTGGAGAGCACAGAAAAATATTACGGTTTATTTCAGTATGAGTTTCTCCGGACAATATATCGTCCCTTTGATTATCTATCCTAAAATCCGCATGATCCCAACGTTGAAAGAGGCTGTTCACTTGTTCCATTATTGATGTTCAAAAAAATTTTTCTACAATAGTTACTATATATTACAACTCATGCAACACTATCGTTAGATTTTCTTGCCTTTGGGAACCGTTTACAACATGATGTGTGGTTAATTTATGACTTTCTCATGTTCTCGGTTATAAATGTTGATTCTTCACCTGTATTAACTGTTTCCAAGTTTTATGAAAGAAAATAAATTATAAAGCATCTAGTATCCGTGCTACCGCGTACAAGATAATGCGTATTCGCGTCGCAACTCAGGATAAGGCTATTGTTTTCCTTCTTATACTAGGTTTCTTCTAGGTTTCTAAGTTCTGATGACGATGACTCGATCCGAAGGAAAAATTGTCTCTTGTGTAAGCTTCACAGCATGACTGTTTCTATTGCAACCAAGTCTCTGGCAAAGGTAGACAATTGAGGGACAACTTAATGAGCACTTCAGTCCGTGCAGGAAGTCACCCAACGGTACATATGTTAATTTAATCGTTGGTGTTCTTAGTTTTCATACTTACTCTGCAGCTTAGAACTTTTTGACGTCATAAGCATCTGATCAAATTTAAATCTGCTTTTAAAACTATTCTTCTTGTGACCTCCATAAGAGGTCCTTAGCTCTTTCCAACATCACCCATCCATCTGTATTAAAGCCCTCATCCTAGTTTATGACGAATTTCAAAAGCAAAAGTTGTAATGCGACAATGTTCACCTTTAACCACTCAGTTGCGGTTTCACTTAAACGGTTAGCCGCCAGCCACTCCGCTTTAAGATCATACCTACAGATTTTAATTTCAAAACCTCTCGCTGGGTATCAATGATTTTAAGGGGATTCATCCTTCTTAAGGCTTTCATTTGGTTCATTAGGAGATAACGAAATATACCTAGCTTTTAGAACCCTCACCGCTTCTAATCGTAACCATCAAGCATCAAGCCTAAACCTCTTCGGTCTTTGTCTTTCAGCTCCAGAGGCTATAACGTTCTCTGTCGAATTTCATCAGATTCAGGGTTTCATTAGGCATTTCAGAAGGATTCACTAAGTCGGATCTTGTCACCCATCAGCTGAAGCTTTATAATAGGCTCCTCTAAATTAATACAGGTTGTAGTGGAGGTATCATATTCGCAAGAAATGGCGATAATTTGCAAGACCTCTACACTTGATACTCATTTGTAAGTTTTCCTAGATCATATTGCCGAGAATATAGGTTACGTGTATTCGTACTCAATTGTAGATTCAGATTGTTTTAGGTAGTTTAGATACGTTAATTACAATATGCTGACCGATTTATGCCAACTAAGCATTAAATATAAGGAGTTATGAAAATGGTAGTATGGTTGGTGTAGGTCCAGTCAATAATAATTGGAAAAAGAAAAAACGTATAATGCATATAAGCAGCTGTGTCCATATTTTATTCAGTAACCCGACAATGAACCAAGTTGTCGGCTAACAGTCAGTAAAACTATTGGTATCGCGTGTAGGAAACAAATGCAGATCTACCACGATATTGCTCCCATACCTTATTATTTATTTCGGATGATATATGTAATTGTAATTAAAAAGCGACCAATACTCGACGTTCGCTTATTAATGATCAAAATTACCTCATCTGGTCATGTCCAAATTTTGAACTATTTATCGAGATTGTTTCTTCTTAACCTTGGATTAAGCAAAGGTGTAATACTCAGGGAGGCTAATGATATGATGACAGCCACTAACTTGAATAGTTGGTACAATTCTATTGTTGCCATTATTGTAAAAACTCATTATTTCTCAAATACTTAATGAATAATTATCTTAAACCAATGTTGCACCTAAAAGAGGTATTTAGTTTTGTTTATTTAATTATAATACATTACATTCCTTGATTTCTAAGATAAGTTGCTCTACCACGAACATATATAAGACCATATTCATTACTGTTTACCCAAAAAATGTATGAAAAAACCCAAACCGAAATACGATATTACCCAAAGCTTTCGAGTTGTTGTTTTATTAGGTTAGCAGAATACACCCTCTGCATTAGATATCGATTACTATGATCATTAGGCAAATCTTACTAGAATTTTCTTGAATCCAAAAGCGTCCCTCCAACTTCCAGTAAAGATTCCAGGAGAGATTCCTATCATGCGTCGGATTGACACGGATTCTACGATTTTACTTCCTTATCCATATTCCGATTTTTATGCGTACTTCGTGTTATTCTGTGCTTTATTCATTTTGGAAAAGTACTCTGAATCTTATTACGTTTTCACTATTTAGAACTTTATCTACCTTAAGGTTTGCAATTCTTTGTTGTTGAAGGTGAAGCATAGTCAGAATTCCCTCCATTATTCTTCTAGTCAATCATCTTTTATCAAGTAGAAATCTTTATTTTGCGTGTCGTGTTATGATTATTAAATTATAAACGATCAGTTATTTACGTGACAACAAGAATTATGTTACGAATTTTCTAAAAACCTGCGGATGGTACAACTTACGGCTTAAGAATTGTATGAAATTTTAATTTTAAGCTAAAGCAATTGACCCACACGATAGAATAAATTACACCTAAAAGTTTTCACCGTAATCACCTAAGATTCGCATAGAGACTGACTAGATGATTTGGCTAAATAAGACACGGATACAGCAATACTCTCCACTTCGTTAGCACTAGTATTCAATGAAGCGCCTTTCTTATTGGTGTTATTAAAACAGTCCCCACACATTTCTGATGCTACATAAAATAGTTAAAAAATAAAAAAATCTAATAAAATAAAATTGGACATTGAAAAGAAACATATAAACTAAATTAACCACTAAAAATATCAGTAGAGGATAAAAAACTAAAAAACTTTGAGCTTAACTTATATTCAAAATATTTTAAGACTCACTCGGGTGAATTATAGACAGCTAATTGTGAATTAAAGCTATAGCAAATTCCCACTTCAGTAATTGCTTGCTGCAAATAATATTGTCTACCATTTACTGCGGAATTAGTTACAGTAGGATTGAATTCAAATTTCAACTGTAATAAAATATTTAAATAATCATCGCTGGATATATCGTCGTAGGGTGTCACTTTATCGAAAGTAGAATAAGTGGCTTGCGCCAACGATACTAGAAATTCTCTTAATGCTGTCGAATTTGTCGCCGATGCCTTACGCACATATTCATCTAACAATACCTCACTTATTTTTGAATCTGGACAAATTGTTACGCCGGGAAATGAAGTATTCCAAGCGAAGCGATTTCTTTCCATGGATATAACTGTCGGATTTTCTTGATATCTAAGTAAAGTAGAGGCACTCAATAACAAAGTACCGTAGATACCGCCGCCTATTAAACAGCACCATATCAAAATTTCTGTATAGTGAAGGTGCTTTTCAGCTACATGATTGCAGCCGTGAATATTACTTTGACTAAAAATATATAAGACGTAACGTGTAACTACGTTAGGCACTTTAATTATATTTCTCAAGTTCACAGACATGTTTAGAATCCTGTAGGTTAGGATATAACATTCAAACAACACCGAAGTGAGCTTACTTGATTGCTTACGGTTAGAATATTCATGTTAACAATAGTATTATCACTGTATCAAACTCGCATCCTTTGTTATCCAAAATACAGTTGACACGCGTATATTGCATACCGCTAGGAATAAGAGAACATAATGACTTTATTATAAATATTTAATAAGTAACATACAAAAGCTGGAACGATGGAATAGAATAAAATTCCATTATGCATAAATTACTACTTGTTCGTCATACATATTAATAAGGCTAAAATACCGGGAACTATTTTCCGAATTCATTTTCGGTTTTGCATAAAAAATATCACTATATCATCATTCTGCGCTTAAATATGTTAAAAAATAATTGAATAGTATTTCTATAACAATAAGAACATATGGCATGTATGTACTTACACCTATTTTCTTTTAATTTGAATTCTGTTCTTACTCTTTCCACAATTTTCATCTATTTAGCGAAATGTCTGTGTTATGAAAGCTTACAAATATTTTCGGCAATAACGGCTAGCATAAGTCAAAATAAGGAGGCGCTTATGACGTTGTACATATTGAGGACCCTTAATGTAGTTAATACGAGGGGAGATCCAGAAGTTCGTGGAATGAAAGGATTTTAAATAAAATAAAACAATAAATCTATTTTTCTTTTCAATATAATCACCCTTCAGCACAACACATTTATTAGATCTATGAATTAATTTTTCTAAACTATCATAAAAATCTTTTTTATCTTTCACCTTAAAATGGGCCAAAATTGCCTCCTTTACCTCATTGTCATCGGAAAACTTTCTTCCACGTAAGTCTCTTTTTAAATTGGGGAACAAATAAAAATTACTAGGTGCCAGGTCTGAACTGTAGGGTGGATGGACTATTGATTGAAATGCAACTTTGCTCTTGTAAACTGGCGCATTGTCTTGCAAGAGCAACACGTCCTAGATCAATTTTCCTCGACGTTTTTCCTTGATGGCCTCCTTTAATTTTTCTAGTATCGCTGCATAATATTCTCCGGTTATGCTCCTACCTTTTTCTTTGTAATCAATCAATAATATCCCCTCACAATCCCTAAAAACTGTAGCCATCAACTTTCCAGCCGATTCTGACACTTTGAATTTCTTTGGCGGTGGTATCCCCTTTTTATACCATTGCATGGATTCCTATTTGGACTCAAGCTTAAAGTGAGGAACCCATGTTTCATCTCCGGTGACAATCCGCTCCAAAATCTGTGCAGGTTTGTCTCCACACAGCTCCAAAAAATTGTTTGGACGCACAGATGCGCTGCTGTTTCTGCAGCGACGTGAGCATTATCGGTACCCATCTTGCACTGACTTTTGTCATACCCAGGTGGTCATGTAGGATACGCAAAATGGCGGTATCTGATACTCCAACTAATACAGATAATTGTTTTTTCTTCAAACGGGCATATTGCAGTACAAATTTTTACACTTTTTCGACGATGTGGTGGCCTCAACTGGCCGTCCTGAGCGGGGGCCGTCTTCAATCGACTCCCGACCATGTTTAAAAAGACCATGCCACTTGTAGATCATTGATTTACTAGGGCACTGTTCCCCATAAACGGTTTCCATTTCATTGAATATGGTTAGAGCGTTCTTTCCTTGCTTTGTAAGGAACTTTATCACAGCATGCTGTTCAATTTCCTCCATAGTTTCAGTTTTCTTCCGGATTGACTTGTTTACCAAGCAACTATTCGTAAACGACTGACGCTATAGGGCTGCAACTTTTTACGTTCTCAAAGACCGATTCTCCTAAGTTCATAGTACGTTCTTATTTTTAAGCGGGTATTGGCATTAATTTTTATTGAATAGTTAACCGTTAAGTAGAATTTCAGATTATTTTAAATAAATGCGATAATCTTCCTTCATTTATTTTTCGACAGCGTACATGATGAATGACTTTTACAACAATCAGAGCTGCTGTCTTTGGGATGCCGATTTGCGCATCAAACTGTTTAGACGATTTTCTCTAATTTTTAAAAATACCTTCCGTGAACCCAAATAAATTTACTCTTCTCAGAAAGAGGATATGATACGTAAATATTCAAACCTATAATTCTATTTAGAAAAATTCAAAATGGCGATAAGTCTCGGAAGGTATTTATTGAAACGAATATTTATTTATTCTAGAAATAATTGAAGAATATTCTAATTTTAGAAAAGGAAATATTTTAAGGCCATGAGTTGAGTCTCTTGGACGCTAGAACTTGATTTCTGCTAACTCTACTTAAGTACTAGTTTTTGAAACATTTTCTGTGCCAACTATTTATCTACATGTGATAAATTATATTTCCAATTTCATTTTGAGTAAAATCATCAACATTTGCAACAGCTTTGTTTTGTGTACTTTTCCTTTATTTACTACTACAATTTTCTGTCACTGAAGAAATTTTATTCGCGACGTGAATATTTATACACTCACCACTCTCTAAAAATAATATAGAATTAACAAGTATGTACAATAATAAATAACACATCACCCGCCAAAATTTGACAGCAAGAAAAAAAAATAAAGGGTCTTCCTTGTCTTGGAATTCTGAAAATACATAAATTACTTTAAGACCCCAACTAATAAAATGTCATAGCTAAATTCCATAAAATTGCAAACTTAGTGTTGCCAAAACTTGGTAAACAGAATTCGGTAAAAATAAATTTACTCAGCCTAAATTTTATTGTTCTGAAATATTAAAAAATGATACCTTTATCACAGAGAGAAAAGGAAAAACTTTTTAAACAATATTTGAAAATCGTTTATACGAGGAATCAGGTCATTTAAGTTTTGCATATCGAGACATAGAGTGCACCACTAATCAAATGTCAGTACTAAAAATCAACCTCCATGTTTAGTTAACCTAAATTCAAAGTTTTGGTACGATACGTGTAGTGTTGTAGCTACAACGAGCTGTCAAAGTTAAGAAGTTAACTTAAAAATGTAATTAAACCGAAAACATTTTCGCGCAATATTTTTTTAATAATTTTCCGAGACAATTATCTCAATAAGAATGCTTCGCCGACTTGGCTTCTGTCTTTGGCAACGAAGCGTCATATCAGTCAACAATTTTGCGTTCGTATGGAAAACTCAAACATGGATGGATTGATGTCAGCGACGATCCAAGTGCAGGTGTTCCAAAAACGGCAGTCACTCAGGAAAGCCTGATGCTGTGCGCAAGTTCATCAACGAAGATCGACATGTGTCATATCGCAAAATTGAGCCATTATTGAGGATTATAAAGATTTTAAAAAATGCATGAAGTATTGTGTGTGAACAAATTTGTTCCCCGTTGGATACCGCATCTGTTGACTGAAGAACAGAAAGCAGCTAGGGTGAATTGCTGTCAAAAAAGTTTAGACCACTTCAACGCCGAAACTCTAAAAACGAGCTAGTCGTCTGTTTGTGTGTTTCAACGTGAAGCAAAACCGACCAAAAAGTCGTCCGTTCACGAATTGTTTCCAAAAAATGGTCGCGACATTTGTCTCGAAAGCAAGTCATATAGATACAATTCCTCTACAAGCTCAAAGAACTGTTACTATACAATTACTGGTTTGCCAGAAGTCATCGCTGAGCTTTCGAAAAACCAATCTCGAACTACGAATCATCCTCCACCAAAACAATCCAAGTTCGTACACAGCACGCAAGACAATTAAATTTTTAACGCAACCTAATGTGGAATTGTTAAACCAACCACCGTATAGTTCGGACCTAAGTCCGAACGATGCGTGGTCAAAAGTTCCAGTCGTCAGAAGGAGCAGTCGACGCCTTCAAAAACGCAGTTACTCATACAAAAGTGCATTAATCTTCGCGGAGAATACTTCGAAAAACAATAAAATCTTATTCCAGTTCTCTATGCAAAACTTAAAAGATAACCCTTGTATCCACGAAACCTTGCCATTTGTGTTGCATTACTATGTCGTTATTTTATATAGAAATATATTCAAATATATTTTATAAAGAGCATTTTTCATTGCAACGAACTGAAATTCAGCAATTCGGATATGTTCAGTAGATTAAATCGATATAGCCGATGAGCGACATTAGATGTGGATTGTATGTATAATATGTCCATATGTGCGCGGGTGGTCTTCCCTAACATGTGTTAGCAAAGAAATCTAATGGATTTTTGTTTGTTTAAATTCGGTACAACGACATATATGTACGTATATCATATTCCAAAAGAGGGTTATCTGGAAAAAGATACATGACACGTACTCCTATTTATGAATTAATATCGAAAATACTGCATTCGTAAAAAAGTAGAGTAGCTACAGCTACGCTTTAATTAGTTGTTCAGTCATAAGTTGGAAAGAAAACAATATGTATATATTTATTAAAAAGCGATTACCTCTTTCTTATTGCCGTTCCTAGCACAAAAGAAAACAACTGTGACGTTTGAACAATTTTATATTCAATAAAATTTCCTGAGAATTTATAATTCAATTATCATAATCATGTCCTTAGATGTTTTTAAGAAAATAAAATTTGTCCTATCCTGCTGGTAATTTTTATAGGAAAACTATACTAATGTAAGATGTTGCTTTTCTTGCTTAAGGTAATCGCATTGTTCATTTTAAATATTTTTATGACCTTTAAGTCTGGAAAGCTTTTTTCGTGGTTAGCAACATTCACTGCAATTGTAAGGAATATAATGAACCATTTGCGATGTACAAGTAGAGTGCGACGGAGATAAACAACTTAATTTAATAAAATCAGAACGAATACTCCACATTACGAATTAGCGAACGAAATTACTTCTTTAGAATCACAATCTGGTTTGTGTTTCATATATCATTAACTTTGGGACTTGAGTATTACAGCAGTATATAGTTAATCGCTATTATATTTGCGGGTACGTAACAATCTCCAAAGCAGTACTAGATAAATGGTGAAGGTTAACAGCTAACTAGTGTAGTGCTAGTATATACGCACTAGTTAATATACAGAAATTAAAATGTGCTTTATAAAAACATAAAATGTGCTGAACAAGTTCGAGTTCAAACTTTATTATTGGGTCCGAATGCATAGCCATGAGTGATGCTACCAAAGAGGCAATTTATGCGTGAAAGGTTATATAATCATTTATAATGATAATTAAAGTGGTTAGAAATAATGCATACATCCCACATATCACAACAGGTCCAAGCATATCAACATTTCGTATTACAGTGGGGACTCGCTAATCCGAACCCACAGAAATCCGAATTCCCTTGCAATCCGAACAAAATCGATGTATTGTCCTTTAACATTGGATATCTTGTAATCCGAGGCGCTTAGGGGTCTGGTAATCCAAATCGCAACCATACTATTCCAGATCTTCACGCGAAGACCTGACCGGTTACGGGCTCGCATCACGTTACGCATCCGTCGCCCCCCGGATCTCCCTTGCTGTTATTGCTAGTTATTGCCTTAATAATGTATGTATGTATGTAACCGAGGATGTAGGCCAGCGCAGGTATCTCTTGACGCAGCTCACGAAGAAACCGCACCACTTTATTTTTGTTATAATTATTAGTATTACTATTACTACTTCCACCACTATCATTCTCACTATTACTATCACTATTACTGCTACTACTACTATTACTAGTATTATTATTATTATTATTATTACTATCATTACTCTTATTATTTCAGAAAAAATGTGCTACATATAGTACAAAACTTCCCTGCATTGCTTTTTGTAATTTTATTCATGGACCATGTACAATATAGATATATTTAACAAGCATAAAACGATCCTTCACCGTTTGTATTCGAATGTTCTTAAACTATATCGTATTAACGATTTTTCTTCTGCTATGTTTTAAGTAGCTAAGAAATCTAATACACGGACACTCAAACAATATTGTACAGAAGAATGAGAATGTTATCACCATAGCAAATTCTCCCAAAAATCTATACACCTGAAAAGTATATCCACTATAAACATTTCTGATTCTGCAGCATTAAGGTAACAATTGACGGTATTTTCTTACCATGTTAAAATCAGAAAAATATGTAGGCTGCTTCAAAGCTCCAACTAGTAAAAATTGCAAAACTAAATGCCATAGAAATATAGAGTAGCTTAGCTTGGCGAGAACTTGAAAAACAGGATTCGATAGAAAGGAATTTACTGGACCTAAAATTATGAAAATTATAAAGACTACTTCTTATAATAAATTCATAAACCGCAAATTTTGTCAAAATCAGTAAAAATAACCTCCGTAACTGTGTTTGCAAGCCCATACAATCCACATTACGCCAATAGTCCACGAAGATCGAGATAAAGCTAAGTAAAAACTCGCTTCAAGTCTATTGTAGTCATGATTCTCTAACTGAAACGGATGATTTCCGAGGATGGTAGCTAGTATTAACACTAGACTCCACATCCAACCAACAGTAACTGTTACTGGATGCAATTTAATTTTTACATTCTTAGTTTTATGCAATATCCCGCCCAGTACCATTCCTAATATATAAGTTGAAGCTCTGACATGAGGCGCTATATAGTGGTACGCAAAGAAATCAGTATAAAGAAGCTGATTGCTAAAAAGCAATACAAATGCAGTAAAATTTCCTTCTCCAGAGACGTGATATGTTCTTACGAAACCATCATTCCTGCACCGTATTTATTTATCCATGCCAGAAAGAAATTAATCATAACACTGACAATATAAACAATAAACAAATTAATCCATCCCAATATTTTCCATTTCCACAAAGAATATATCAGCAACGGTGATAACATGTAGTAAAGGAAATCATCTGTCATGTACCAACTTTGCACAATACACTGAAATAGTGCCAATAAAAAATATAGAAAGAAAAATATAAATATTAACCGCTTACCAAACTTTTCGGGTTCATGTAATTTTGGATGTTTAAAATAGCAGACCACCAAAACTTTTCACATGGCTTTTGAAGAGATAACACTACCTTCCTCCACATCGGTCCAGAACCAGTAAACTGTAGCAAAGTTGAATAGACAAGTATGACTATCGCGTACGGAGGCGTTAGCCGAACGAAACGATACACCACGAAGAAAAACCAATTTATTCTTCCATTTTTTAAACTTAGTAAGTCCAGAGTATGATACGTTACCAGAATACCACTAAGCATAAAGAATGAATCCACACAAACCGTTCCTCCGATAATAATAGTACTTGAATATTCTAAAAGCCACTACAAATAAAAAGACAAACGATAAATTCATTTGTCTGAAAGGAAATTACTTCAAAAATAATTTACTTGAAAATACACTTGGCATTAATATTAAGTATCGTGTCTGCCTAGATATTAGGTATATATCTACAGTCATCAAGACATCAAGCTATTTAAAATAGCTAATTAAATGACGATTTAAATAGCGTTCTGTTCATACGGTCTCTGTGGCATAACTGGAAAACGCGCCGGTCTAGCGAATAAGGGTTGCAGGTTCAAATCCTATCGGAAACCGTGAAAAACTTTTAATTTCACATACTGATTAAATTAAAATTTAACGTTGGTAATACCAAGGAAATTATATTATCATTTAACTTCCCACCGAAGTTTCTTACAAAAATTTAATATATATGCAATACATCTTCAATACATCTCGGGTCTTGATCCGCATTTAAGGCTATTGGTTTCTAAACGAACAGGTGGTTTTTGTGATAAGTTTAGAGGTAACTTATGTCTCTGGCAAGAACGGTTTCCATGTGGGTGCATCATCTTGTTTGTTTACACTATTTGATCACTTTTTGATTCCAACCGCTTCTCTAATAAATAAATTAGTATTTCTAACAGCATTGTCGAAATCGATTGATCAGATACGCGCAGATGCGTCCAAATTCAACATATCAACGAGTTTTTTTTTTATATATATAATGTAAAGGTATGTTATTGTAATCTAAGCTGCTTACAACAAAAAAATAAAATTTGAACAGTTCTTTTGTAACACATGGGCTGAAAAGTCCCGGGCCTAACACATAGATGACGGCTGGTTTTATTGCAGTCACCTTTCTCTCAGTTAGTACTAACCTTCAAAAGACAGCTGTTAAAATTTCATGATATTCTATTCATTAGTTTGTGAGTTATTGTGCTAAGAGTCACGCTACTTTTGTTACTCTCAAAACAATGGATCAAAAACAATTGCATGTTTTAATTTTACACTGCTTCTTGATGGAAAAAAATACCGTTCAAGCGAAGCAATGGCTTGAAAAGTGTTATGGGGACTCCGCTCCATCAGAAACAACAATAAAACGTTGGTTTGCTGACTTCAAACGTGGTCGTAGAGACACCGATGATGCAGAACGCAGTGGACGTCCAAATGAGGCGGTAACACCAGAAAACATCAAAAAAATCCACAAAATCGTTTTGAATGATCGAAAAGTGAAGTTGCGTGAGTTAGCTGATATCGTAAAGATATCAAAAGAACGTATTGGCTTTATATTGCATGAGCATTTGACTATGAGAAAGCTCTGTTCAAAGTGGGTGCCGCGTTTGCTCACTGTTGACCAAAAACAAGAACGTGTTGATGATTCTGTGCAGTGTTTGGTCATGTTTAAACGTAACAAACCGGAATTTTTGCGTCGATATGTGACAATGGATGAAACATGGATCCATCACTTCACTCCGGAATCAAAGCGATCGTCATCTGAGTGGACAGCAACTGGTGAACTTCGTCCAAAGCGCCCGAAAGCACAACAATCGGCTGGAAAGGTTATGGCCTCGGTATTTTGGGATGTACGTGGTGTAATATTTATCGACTATCTTGAGAAAGAAAATATCATCAACAGTGAATATTATATAGCGTTATTGGAGCGTTTGAAGACTGAAATTGCAAAGAAACGACCGCATATGGCAAAGAAAAAAATTTGTTTCATCAGGACCGTGTCACAAGTCAATCAAAACAATGGCAAAACTACATGAATTGAACTTCGAATTGCTCCCACATCCACCGTATTCGCCAGATTTGGCTCCTAGCGACTACTAGCTGTTCGCAGACCTCAAAAAAATGCTCGCCGATAAGAAATTTGGCACGAATGAAGAGGTTATCGCTGAAACTGAGGCCTGTTTTGAGGCAAAAGATAAATCGTTCTACAAAAGTGGTATTGAAATGTTAGAGCGGCGCTGGAATGATTGCGTTGCTCTTGATGGAGATTACGTTGATGAATAAAGCTAATTTTGAACCAAAAAAACCGTGTTTTCTTTGTTAGGCCCGGGACTTTTCAGCCCATGTGTTATATTTGTATTTTGAAGGAAGACATTGCTCCGGTTCAGCTTTCAAGCTCCGGTAAATAGGTAAAAAATTAAACTTAATTTGTATCCAGTGATAAAATTATAAATAATAAACAACAAATATGTAGAAAATTTCTGGTAATAGCAATTACCTCCATTAATTCCAAAGAGTTTACTGACGGTGCGAATAGCATCATTAAGAAACTGTGGCCTATGACGACATAGCTTATACTTAAAAATCGTATACCATCCAAACATCTCAAGCCATGTGAATCACCTGCACGATAGACTAAAATATATTTAGCATTTCTATAACTAGAAAATATATCCACAAAGGCCGAATTTTTCATCTCTAAAATGTTTTTTTAACAAAATAAAAAAGGTTGCAAAATTAAAAATTACTTACTAGATTTCTCATTAGAAAATATATCTATCAAACCGCATAATACATTTATACCGACAATTCCCAAAATTATTGATCTAAAACAGTAGTTTATTAATAATTTCATATATGCAGGCTGAATCAAATTTAGCAGGCAACATTGAATCTCCAATTCAATAAATTAATAAACTATAGTTGCTATTTAATATGCCTGTTTAACCCCCATCCATTCCATTCCTTATTCTATCTTTCCATCTTTGAGGAGATACCACTGTTTTATTTTTTCCAGCTCTCACGCTTTGTGCACTTTTCTCTATCGATCTTTTATTCGGGATACATGCCGAATCACGTTCATTGACCTTCAACTATTTTATCTCTAAATGGTTCTATTTTAAAGCTTTGTGTATATGTGGTATTCTTTATTTTAACTTAAGTTTTTCTTTGTATGTGTCTGTAAAATCGCATCTCTATGGGATTTAAACGCTGCGAACATTGTATTATTCTAGGTCTAATCATTTTAACTACTTCTACTTTGACTTCTTTTTGTATCTTTCGTTTTATTAAAACGTGGTCTCCATTATTACATATGTGCCTATTTCTCCTATCATTTATTTACTTCTCCATTTTCGAATCAACAAGTACAAGTAGCACTCATCCAAAAACAACTTCCTTTCGTTAATCAAAAAAAAAGTGATATTCTTACAGGATAATGCCAGACCCCATACCGCTAGATTGATTCGGGGAAAAATTTCTGAACTTGTCTGAGAAACGTTATCACACCCTCCAAATTTTCCTGAGATTTCGCCAAGTGGTTGCTACCTTTTTTGTCTCTTGATAACTGTATAAGGCATAGACAGTTCGCAATTCGAGTTGATATAACAAAGGCAGTCCGTCAATTTTTTGATTCAATATCCATGAGTTCTACAAAAGCGGCATTCAAAAGTTGGTGTCAATTTGGCAGAAGGTCATTGAATGTGGTGATAATTATTTTGATGAATAATAGTGTTACTATCTCTTAATATATATTTTTCCACACAAACTTATTCAGTTACCTGATATTAAAACAACTTGAATTACCTAATATGAGCATTGAGTTTTCTTCAGACCTAAATTAATTACATCAGCATTTTTATTTGTTTATTTTTTAATATATCCAATTTTTATTTTCAGTTAATTTACTTTTTTGTTTCTTCCTGATAGATTTACGTTGCACATATCTTTATACATTTTTTTAAAAATAACGAAAATAAGTATTTTCCACAATGCATTACGCAATTGTTTCTTTTTTGTTAACTGCATATTGGTCAACATACCTATACGTGCTTAATTTGAATCACCCTGCATCCTCACACTTTCCTATGTACTTACAGAGCTACATACTGCGTCGTTGTTAGTTTAGGAGCCTCTTTCATGCTAAAGCAGTCCAATTCATCAAGTGTAACAACTATATCTAAACCCTCAGCCAAGAGAATTATATTTTTCCTAAAATGTTGTAACACATCCCGATATGTACATGAATCAGGGACACAAACAGACCAATATACTCCAGCATCTTGGACAACTGACTTTAATTTATCAAATCTCTACAACAGCAAACAATTCGGAAAGTAGTTTAACTTCAGTTTAAAACCAAGACTGAAATAGAACCTTAGCAGATATACCCCTAAATGATAATATTTTCTGAAGAATACTAAGAGGAGGCGATATTCTCAATATACATTGTCGGCCTCTAATCACACCTGAACGTGTAGCAGCTTCTATGTTAACGCATTGTTTGAACGAACCAAATTCCACTAAATTTCCAATTAATATTCCCGATTGAAGCTTAGAAGATGAATCTATCACTAGAATAAAAAGAGAAAAGTACGAAATTAGTATTTGATAATTTGAATGTATGTAAATGTTATAAACTTGTTAACTGCAAAGAAAGGCTACGATAACTTTGCATATAACTCCGTGACACCTAATACCAAATGCAGCTTACTAAAATAATTATTGAGAATAAATGTTAACGGATGCAAACCGTAAGAGTAGAAGAGCTAAAAGAGGTGCTTTATCATATAAATATATAAGAGAGTTATACAAAATAAGAAGCAAGCTTGTACTATATGGTCTTATAAATTTACCCTCTAGCAAGCGATGAAATTATTTCATAAAAATATCTTGTTGGTGATTAGTAGTAAATTAACAATGACAAATAGAATGCATTTGTCATGTATACTGTATTCGTTTATTCATACAAAAGTGTTTACAATAAATCACAAAACTTTCATTATCGAATCATACTTCAGAAATCGTAGAAAATTACAAAATGGAGAATGGTCCTACTCTTTGCAACTATGCATAGATGAATTTCGGGCAGAATTACCAAATTTTCCAGTAACATATGACTGTTGGTGGTTCCACACATACAAGCATTAATGGGAAACAATATTACGGGTGGTAAACAGATACATATGTGAATTTAATTAATTTAATGTACTTAACCATATAACCTTACACATGTAGGTACATACTAACTTGCTTGTCTAATGAAAGAAATCTGTAATTTTCCGTTGCACAGCTTTCGCACGCCAAAACTGTTTTTCTATGTCCATTTCTGATTCTCCCATTTTATCAATAATTTGAGGTGACGTTTCTTGCTGTCTATAATAAGTTTTTAAAAGTGTTATGGGCTTCTTCGTCTGTCGGTACGTGTTCTGTTTCGTCGCATAAATCTTGTTCCTCTTCGATTTCATTATCGTTTTCGTTATCCCGCGGTTTTATGTCTTCCACGATATCAGAATCTGAACGCATTCTCGACGTAATAAGGCAACTGTCCATGGATGCAAAGTCATCGAAACAAAACTGGTTTTCGTCACTCTGATTTTGCTGCCACTTTTTAATAAGTTCACATAACGGAACGTCATCTTCATTTAAGTTGTCACAAACTGGATTATTCCTTAATCTTAAATGATTAAAGCAGTTTGCTATAGGCTCAGAGGTTATATTACGCCAAGCCGTCTCTAAAAAGTCCAACGCGTCGATAAGTGAAAACTGCACATGGTGCGTTCTTGTCCATACTCGTAATCATTTTCTGCAGAAGAAATTTTCTGTAAAAACATTTAAAGCTTCTTATTACGCCTTGATCCATTGGTTGAAGGATGCTAGTGCAATTTGGGGGCAGAAACACCAAATTAATATTTTTTAAGTGAGCTAATGATGGTAATGCTGGGCAGTTATCGACTAAAAGCAAGATTTTTTTTACCTTTAACCGCAAGTTCTTTATCCCATTTTCGAATTTCATTTTCAAAGATTTCTGTCACCCACGCTCTTTTGTTTGCGCAGTAATTTGTTGGGAGTGTTTTTATGTTTTTGAAGCAGCGTGGCTTTTTTGACTTTCCTATGACAAGAATTTTACGTTTCTCCGTATCGGTCATGTTAGTACACACAAAAGCAGTTAACCGTTCTTTGGCTAGTTTACTGCCTACATATTTTCGCCTTTAAACCTCAGAGTTTTATCTGGAAGAAGTTTATAAAAAATTCCCGTTTCGTCGCCATTGTAAATTTCATTGTCTTCTTAATCTTGTCTTAATTTAGGCCACTCTTCATTTAGCCACGTCTCTGCTTCTGTCATATTAACACTTTTCGCTTCACCGCTCACTCTTCCGAACGTTATTGAATGTCTCCGTTTGAAACGCTCCAGCCACCCATTGCTGCACTTAAAATTTGTGTCTCCAAATAAACTTCCAAATTTTTCGGCCTTTTGCATAAGCAATGGTCCATTAACGGGTAAATTTGCACTTCTACATTGCTTAAACCACGTAATAAGCGCTTCGTCGATTTCAACCTTTTCGCACGAAAGAATTTTTTTTGACTTTTCTTTCCCTTTCACAAAGGTATTTATGATTTTATTTTTATTTTTCACAATTGTAATCGTAGAATTAACTAACCCAAATTCGCGACACACGTCCGCTTTCTTCCTGACATTTTCGATAAAGAAATCTCGATGTTTCACTCACACGATTCAAATACCGACTGAGCAAATTTCTGACGAACTTTGCCTGGCGCATTGCAAGAAACGGTAATATTCTTGGAATCCCCGAACGGTCGAACGTTGCAGGCTTGGTAAATTGCAAGAAATCTTAATTCGACGAATGGTAATATTCTTGGAATCCCCGAATGGTCGGTTGCAGGCTAGGCAAATACCGGGAATTGAGCCATAAATGATAATATACATACATACCTCAAGTGGTAAATATTTGTCGTTATATCAGGGATTATTGACGCTAAAATCGGGTTTTTCCCTGTACGTTTGAATAGTAAAGTATGGGACCGCTTAAAATTTGACGCTAAAAAAGGAGTGTCGTTACAGCTGAAGTTGTTATAACCGGGTTCTACTGTATTTACAAATCGTCCTCATACAATTGACGAACTTACTGATGCTATCCGAAATGTCTGCAAAGAAATTACATCACATAACTTAAGGAATGCATACAATAACATGAAACGAAGAGTGGCTTTGTGTATAGAAAATGAAGGAGCTCACTTTGATTATTTAATGTAACCATACTTTATCACTTTTAAACTTTTTATTTTTCTAACTGAAACATCTGTGTGTAGTAATTTGTCAAAACGTCAAAACCTAATCTGACAACCGCATGTCAACGGTGTAACATAAAGTGAACCGCCTACACTTAAACGCTGTCACTAACATCACAGAATAAGTGAATTTACATGTTTTTAAAGTTGTTCTACCAACTTGGCTTGCTATAGGATAAATTTAATCGATCGTATGGTATTTAAGAGAGATCAACTTAAGAAATGTTGACTTATTTAAACTTTCCTATTATAAAAATTATACTGGCTAACAGCTTTTAACTTTTGAACAATTTTAATTTTCTTTGGTGTCCAACTCAATAGCAGGAGCATTATTGATGCTATCATTAGAGTCTATGTGAGAATAAGTTAATGTTGATGAAGCGATAATTTTAGTATTTAGAGCTAAAATTAGTGTTAGTTTTGGATTGTATTAACATTTAGAGCAGCAATAATAACGAAAATGTCAGTTATATATTTACAAATAAAACATGGAATCGAGAAAATCTAGAAAATATTTAATTTGTTGTTCCGCCAAGTGATTTTTTTTAAATTATTGTCAATTGTTGATAATGATCGAATAAAAAACATTTAATGTCAATTACGCATATTCTACCTTATACTGCCGACATTAAACTATATAATTTGTTTCTTATATGTACATATGTATATAAAATATAACCGAATATAAAATAAAGAATTATTACTTTTTAAAGCCCATGGTTCAAATGCCCGTAAGGAAGCTCTAAACTCGGAACTATGGTTCAAACAGAGTTCATTTTCAACATCCGTTATTGCGTAGATATTCAACATTTGATTCATGATCATCCCTTGTCGTGAATTAAGTTTAACTTGACTCTTCTTAGGAAAATTGTGACTGCGATTGCTTTCTTCATATTTAATTTCATCTACTTTCTGAGTAACTATGGACGGCACTAGAGAATTATTTACGTAGTTTTCCTTTTTACCACTATACGTTTCGTTGAGCGCATCCGCAAACAGTATAATATGCTGCACAAGCACCGATAACAACATACTGTAGAACTGTTGAAAATGCGTGCATTTCTAGATCTTTAAAGAATTTTCGATATAAATTTCTAATGAAAGTCGTTACTAAGAGTTTTTATATCAAGCGAAATAATATACTTGCTCGACATATTGATCTGGAAATAACAAGAAATCGACAAATAATTATACTCCTGCTAAAATTTAAATTGTAGAGTACTCATTTGTATACAACACTAAAGAAACGTACATTAATAGACATAAGATACATACATATACATTAATGTGAAATAATATTCTCGGATTGGTGATGGCGCATCCCGCGTTGTTAGTCCAGAAAGCGACCGTTTCGACGAGGTCGAATAGCCTAGCGATCGGAGTTCATCTCCAATCACTAGCCGAGCGTGAGCGTCGAAAAGAAGAGTGACATCTCATCGAAACGTTGAGAAATATTTCGTATATATATATATATATATATGTGTGTGTGTGTTGCAGCGGGTAAAGGATGTCTTGTTATCCTCTCGGGTTTTGTACCGTGTTCGGCGTTGGTTCTTAGAAGAACCATGTACGTCCTAACGTTTCGATGTAATCGCATACATCTTCTTCTTGCAATCGACCTGAAGAAGAAGATGTATGAAATGAGGCAAGCGAAGCGCAAAAGAAGACGATAGAGGGAAAACTCAACAAACTAACGCGGTTCGTATCAGGGGCACCGCGTTACATCACAAATGCAACACTGTATCAAGAAATTAACATGGAAACACTTGATACAATAATATACAGAAGAACACAAAATACATTAGACAGAATAGAGACGCATGATAACACAACAGTCAGAAGAATAATACAACCAACACTACGAATAAGGAAAGAAGGAGTTGCACAAATTAAGCGAAGAGCTGAGGAAAAAGGCATCACGTTACACAAGACAAAAAGAAAGAGAACATAGGAAATACACACGCACACTGGACCCACAAATAAAATAAAAACCACTGATCTACCAAACAAGATGAAGAGGAAATGGAGTATCTCTCCGACCGTCGTTCAAAATCAATAGACCTAGCAGCACAAAGCCAGTATCTTTGAAAATGCGAACCACAGTTGTTCCCGAAACGTCAGGGACAAAAAACCTAGTGACACGGCGGAACCCAACAACCGCTAGGACTATGACAAACGGCCAGGAAAGTCTGAGTATTAATAATAATAATAATAATAATAATAATAATAATAATAATAATAATAATAATAATAATAATAATAATAATAATAATAATAATAATAATAATAATAATAATAATAATAATAATAATAATAATAATAATAATAATAATAATAATAATCCTTTATTGCCCAACAGCCCAGGGGCCAATTACAGGACAAATTACAATACAATTCTTATTTAAAATAAAATAATTCAAATCGTGTTGCCTACCATAATAACATGCTGAAAATGTATATAATAATGAAACAAAAAGAAAAGAAAGACTCACAAAAATGGCTCTAGATCCCGTTTGTTTGCGTTCCTCACCATGTGACTGAGAGGTGCCTTAAGCAAAATGTTGGTATTAGCTCTAGGTACTTGAAATGTATTAAAGTAGCGAGTATGATGAGTAGGTACGGTAAAGTGTATTTGCGCTAGAAGGGCTGGCGAGTCGACAGTATTTTTCAGGATCCTGCAAAGAAACTCCACACTGTTACGCTCGCGGCGGTCAGCGAGAGATAGAAAACCATGCTCAACAAGTAAGCTATAATACTCGATATCTCTATATATAACGTGTATCCTCGTTGTCCATTCGAAAGGAGAGATATTTTAGAAATTTCTTTTGAACGCGTTCGATCATAAGCTCTTGGTGTAAATAACGGGGATACCAAACAATGGAGGCGTATTCAAGCTTAGAACAAACGTAGGCATAATATAAACGTTTCATTACACCTAAGTCTGAGAAATGCCTGCAAGAACGCATGACAAAACCGAGAGTTTTGGAAGCAGATGAACACATGGACGAAATATGTTCCGTAAATGACAGTCTATTATCAAACAAAACACCAAGATCCAAAGTTTTGATATTGCGTGGTATGGCTGCATCATTAATTTGGTAGTTATAGTATAAAGTAGTGTGAGTGTTATTGTAGGAAACCACAGTACACTTGTTGATGTTCAGAGGGAGATAATTGACCTTGCTCCAGAAGTATTAATGCGAAGAAGATTGTCCTGTAAATGTTTACAATCGAAAATGCTACCAACAGTATTAAATATCTTTACGTCATCTGCGTATGCTAAGACGTAACACGTAAACAGAGATAGTAAATCATTTATATAAAAATTGAGAAGTGGTCCAAGATTTGAACCTTGAGGAACACCTGATGTTGGAGAAAACGGCGTAGAGGAATAACCATTGTAGCAGACATAACACTTCCTTCCAGTAAGGTAAGACTCAATCAACGTCAGGAAACCCACATCAAAACCAAATTTGTCCATTTTTTGTAGTAGCATCTCGTGGTTAATGCAGTCGAAAGCTTTAGAAAAATCTACGTAAATAACATCCACCTGCTTTCGCTTATCAAGCGCTTCACCAAGATATTGGCCAATGCATGCTAAATTAGTGATCGTCGACCTACATGCAACAAAACCGTGCTGATGCTCAGATATGAAAGGAGTTATGCAGGTAGATATTTCTTTGTAAAGCAAATGTTCAAATACCTTAGCGAAATTGGGCAGTATACTTATAGGCCTATAATCAGCAATGTTAGATTGGTTTCCTTTCTTAAATACGGGGGTAATTCTGCTAATTTTCCAAACCTTTGGAAAAGTCGACGTGCTTATCGCTAGGTGGAATATAGTTGACAGTGGATAGGACAGAACAGGAGCACAATCACGTACAAAGAAGCTCGGTATTCCATCATCTCCAGTTGTCATATTAGATTTAAGTCTCTTGATACTGTTCTCCACATCCAATTCAGAGAAGGCATGAACACAAAAATTATTATAATTGAGAAAAGAGTTGAAAGATACATTTTGAACACTAGGTTTATACACACTCGCAAAGACACTGGAAAAGGCATCCACGATTTCGTTTGGCTGGGTAAATTCTCTGCCGTCATACTGCATACTTCCCGGAATTCTGGAAGAAGTTTTCTTGTTGTTAATGAAGCGCCAGAACAACTTAGGATCTCTGTTGATATTAATTTCAGCATCTGCCAAGTAAGCCTTGTATGCGTCTCTAATTTCATTCTTTGTGAGAGATCTCAATCGTTTGAATTCATTAAAATAGTATATCGCTTTTGTTCTTTTTGTCTTATTGTATTTGTAAGGAAAGTCAGATTTTATAATAAAGAATAGCTCTACAAAATTATTGCAATATAGTTGTTAATAGTAGTAGTTCCACAATTTTATTATCAAGATGGTATTATAGTTTATAAATAAATAAATTGTATTATAGAATAGTAACTATAATTAGAATGGTAATTAAGATATATAGTGTTGCTGATTCTACTGCGAGTCCCAAAACGTTACTTTCCGTTTCGTGCGTTTCTCTTTCGAGCTTCGAAAAATGTTACCTGAAATATTCTTGCTTCGGGCGCCCAATATATTTCTTTTTCTTGAATCCCATTTCGTGCGTAAAATTTACAGCTAACACTAAACCAGTAAAAGCCTCTACTAAGAGATAATTATTGAAGTCCTAAAAGGATTAAGAATCAATTTATTTATTAAATTTTTAAAATATTAATATATTGGTATGAATTTAAAATCACTTGTATAAGAGGTGGAAGTTGCTAAGGGATTAGTTATTTACCTAGTAATCGCTTACGAACTAAGAATCAATTTATTTAAAAATTTTCGTGAATTTTTGTTTGAGATGGATGTTATAGAATCAAAACGTGGAATCCTGTATTCTAGATACAAGTTCAATTTGAATGAAGTAAAATCAAGTTATAAGTAAGAAAAATCATAACTGTGTTCCAGATATTGCATAAAATAAAGTCGATAAGTACTAAAAAGAGACAAGAGATGATGGTTGCTAAGTACAGAGGTTTGGATTTCGTTACAAGTATTTCGCAGTTTACATTATTGGAACATGCATTGTATAATAAGCAACACAAACCGCTAGCTATTAGCATGCATCCGAAAAAAAACGAGAAGATACAGAGATTCCCAAGTTTATGGAAGAATATGTCACAATTGACGATGGTATGGAAAAAAGGATTCTTGTATTTGCAATGAACGGAGGTAATTTATTAGTAGGAGGTTCTTGCTTCTTATTCGATGGGATTCTTAAAACCTATAGTTCAGTGTTTTGTCAATTGTATACAATTCACGAGGATATTGGTAGTGCAGAAGAAAGAACAAAGATCATTCCTGCTACCCGACAAAAAGGAGGTGACGTATAAACGATTTTTTCTTATTAAAGAAATGAATCAAGAATGTTTTACCAAAAAATATATTTCTAATTTTGAAGTTGCCGCAATTGATGCTTTAGAACAAGTATGGGCAACCTTTGACATGGTGTCGGCCAAATTTTAGTGTGCAAATACGTTCGCGGGCCGCGTTTAAAAATAGTGTTCATAATTTTTAACCATGGATATCAGACATGAAATAATATGACAATGTTATTATAATGCAATTTATTAAAATAAGAAAATAAAATAAAAAAAATAGGTAGAACAATACAATTAAATCGTGTTTTTTTTAATTGGGTTTTTCAAAATGTCTCGTAGGTCGTATCAAATCTTACAGCGGAACGGATCCGGCCCGC
The DNA here is from genome assembly GCA_023509865.1 of Trypoxylus dichotomus. Classification (NCBI taxonomy): domain Eukaryota; kingdom Metazoa; phylum Arthropoda; class Insecta; order Coleoptera; family Scarabaeidae; genus Trypoxylus; species Trypoxylus dichotomus. The sequence goes on from CM042078.1 coordinate 50,207,028, forward strand.
GAGCCGGTTGTTGCTCACATATGCTTTAGAAGAAATTTTTTCGACTACAGTTATCAAAGGATGAAGAGGGTGTTTCATTTTAATCAGGTTCTTTGGCGTAAGGTACAAGATGTAGGTGTAAAAAAGAAATATAAGGCAAACGAGGAAGTAAGAAACCACTAAAAGAAGTTTAGTGCATTGGCTTATCTGCCAGAAGAGAAAGTTACAGATGGTCGGCTCTGTATAATGAAAAATTCTCTCACCTATGAAGCTATTGTTAAATTTAACGATTATTTTGTTGGGGGATAGCTTGATAATTCTCGCCGAATATGGGCCTGCGATGGAGAACGTCGCAATGACATAAATTGGCACCCCCTTGATGGATTTTTCCTATGGGCCTACGTTAAATCAAAGGTATACAGCAACACTTCCCACTCTCTGAATGAATTAAAACAGAATTTCGAGAAAAATATGTACCGAGCAATTTTAGAAAATTTTGCCTCAAGTTCACAAGAGTGCCAACAAAATAACGCAACATATTTAGAAGATATAATTTTTAAGACATCATGTATTAATCAATTTACGTCCTATACAATAGAACAAAATTTTGTTTACAAATTAAATCTTATTATTTTTTAATAATAAACTTTTTAAACATTGTCTATCATTTTGACAGACGATTGAAAATGCTATAATTAAATATAATTTGAACAAATACTTTTCTCACGTACTACATTAAAAAACAACAAAAGCACAAATCCTAAACTGATTACTCATTAAAACAGAGATAAGTAGGTGTTTATTGTACAGAGCAATTTTGCAAAAATGAATATCCAACTCAGTTAGCCTGCTGCTTATAATGGAAAAATTTCTTTTGTATTTACATGTAGAGTAATAGGTCTGTAATTTTCTGTTGTAAATAAATCCTCAGACAAAATGTGATAAAGAAACTATCACTATCACATAACGTAATAATACTGCTCACATGGAATTTTTTTTTGTTCTTAGTCAATAGACGGTTTGTTATTGTGTCGGGAACAGAACGTACTTATTTGTCAAACAAGAATTATCTGGAATTAATGCAACAGGTCATAGGTTACAGAATCGCTTTAAGTGTATAAATTGGTAAAACAAAATTCGTGCGAATAGTAAACGAATCGCATATCAAATAATATATACCGCTAAAGTGCTAGTTGAAACCGGAAATATGTTACACATAAGGAAGAAGTGTGGTTTAAATTCAATTAGACGTTATGTAAGTTATACATTTCTTGTTGAAAATTATTAATATTATGGCATCATCACAAAGTACATATGGATTTTTTAGTAAATTAAAAATATGTATATAATTGAATAAATAAGTACATATGTATATACAATATGTACATATGTACTTATATAAAAGTGCGTTTCAGAAGAATTGAGAATATAATTTAGTAATTATAATATTCAACACCTACTGTAAATAAATTGGCGATTTATGAAAATTTGACGAATAAAACAATAGATACGACAAAAAATATTTTGTACTTTCAACCTTATTGTATTACAAGAAATAGTATCATAGGTATTTTATTCAAGAAGATTTCCTTACATTTTCAAAAATATAAGTGATTTTGATAAATTGTTGCAAGCGAGATTAAAAAGTTTTGCGCAAAAATGTGGCACTTTGATTGTTATTAAAATGCAAAATGTGTGTTCACAGATATCGCAATAAACTCTACACCACAAATTAATCATTTAATCGGAACACGGCGTTTCAAGAGCACATGGACTCTTGTTGACAACCATGCAGTCCTTGCAATCGTTGTGGAAAATGTAATGTTCTTTGACAAAAGATCTTTAAGCCACACAGCGTATTCTAACACTTTAATTTTCTCAGCGATTGGGTGTCTCATACAATCTGGAATAAACATTTATGAGCACAATTTTTGTTCAGTTTAATCCTGTATGCCCCGATTTTAAATACTTTCTTGATAACAGGTGCGAAATTACTATCAATTTAGTATTATACAAATAAAAAGAATGGTAATACTCTCTCAATATTAACAGGAAGAACTAGGCTTTTCTTGCATTGAAGAATAGATAGTTTATGACCACTGTAAAATACAATTACTTAATACCTGAGTTTTGATATATCTTTAGAACGCAAATGTTATTAATATTAATTAAAACCCAATTAAGTCTGCACAGCTTGACATATTCCAGTAATTTTATTCAGATTGCACTAGCACTCCATGAAAAATTTTCATTGTTACACTTTTGAGGATTTCAAAATTAAAAGAGTTGAGTAAATGCGCAATCTAAAACATCACAAATAAATGGACTTTTGAGATTTTAAAGCGATAAGCTCTATAGAATTGCATTCGGCGATAGAATACTTGAGATGACAATCTGTTCTAAATACAGTAAACGGATTTGCTTTTATTTGCTGCGCTCAGAACACGTCGATCGCTTTACCTACTTGCAACATCACTGCATTTATGCATTTTTAATGTTTCATAAATTACTTTTTGTTACGTTTTGTTTTAGTTACTACAGCTACACGCGTACGGCAAAAAAATATCAAAATGTGTGTTCTAGTACTTTCTTATGAAATGTACGCTTTTCACTCATCTACCAATGACTTCCTCTTCAGCAAACCCAGCTGCCTGTAGAACCCCGGCAAGCCTTTCTATGACCTTAGGGCAAGGGACTCTCATGCGTCCCCTAATTGTTACGAAATCTGTTAAATTAGAAACCTATGAAGACTTTTGATGCGCATTTCAGTAACTTCGTCGAAAATACAATTGAATGTGACGTTTTGAAGTAATTGGTAGATGAATTGGTAGATAGATTATTTTTTTAATGAAATACTGTGTATTTTAATAAATTTCGATAGAGCATAAGATTACTCAAACATATACACAATATCACTTTAAAATTGAAAGTAAATAATGGAATACCATCTACCGCTAATGTTAAATCAGCTATAATTGAAGTTATAACCACTAAATACAGTTAATTGTTAAGCTAAATGGTTAAGTAATCTATACGCGATGTATTGAACACACTCAGACAGAAGCACTTCAGAGAGAATCTATTGGAGCTTTCGAGAATACTCAATACCCAGAGCAAATTGGTGGCATTTATAGAGGATACCAGATTGCTCTGCTCGAAAGAGTAAACTCTAGTAGGGAGGGTACAAAGGGTTTTAGGTTCAAGTGCCCACTTATGGAATTCAACTCCTAAAGATATGAGTGAATGAATGAAGCTAAATGTTTAATTTTCTAGTAATTTCTTTTCTATTCAGAAAAAGTATTTACCCCAAATTCTTAGTGAAGTTATTACTCCAGTTCATTTGCAGTCACATAGTTTGTTGCGGTTAGATTATTTCCACGAAATTACATAAAAAGCATTCATGGTATGATTAACACTATTAATGACAGGACGATGTCAAACATTACAAGAAATACGCCTAGAAGAGTAAACAAAATGTATTGAATTGAATGGTAACTTATTTGAGCATATACTTTAATTTTTTATAAAATTGATGTCTCCATCGTTCTCCATTTTCTTTACGTTTCTGTTTTTATATAAAGTTTATCTAAACTATAGACTAAGTCAATAGTAGATATATCTAATATATACATCATGGCAGCTATTGCATATTTTCAGATCGCCCTATATTATATTTCTGACTACCTCCCATACTTGAAAAAAGAAATTTGCACTGCGAATTATTAATAATCAAAAAAATAACACTAGCCAACAAAATTTATCTTTCGAATTTACCATCAAATAGAAATTTTAACAGGGAAGATAGAAACATGTTTATTAATAAAACATGGATGATCAAGTTAACTCTAATTTCGTTTGCATTTTAACAAAAAGATTTTCCTGCTTATAACATACTTAAATGCTTATTTGAAGCTCTTACAAGTACAAATATCACGAAATACTATATTGTGTCTCGTATGGAACATCCTCAACCCCCCTTCTTAATTTCCAACAGTAATCTGTTAATATTACAGGATCCCCCTTGGTACCGCCTTTTCATTCCCGAAATGCCTTAGTGGAAACCTTCACCATGCTCATGACCAACGTCGGCCATATTTTCATGACAAAGGTCTAAATGAAAATGGGGAATACGCAATTTAAGCATTGAAATCAGTCGCGCGAAAAAGCTTAAATTATATCCGCTACTAAAATGTTGTAATTTGTTGCTTTTTGTTTTCCACGAAAACCAAGGTAAAAACCTGTACCATGAACATCCATGCTGCTTTTCCCCGCGCTGTTAATTTAGTTTCAAATGTTCTATCACTTACTAGTTGATCTCCAACAATTATTTTTGGAAACCTTTCTCGAAGGTATTGAAAACCATCACCTTCACGACTCAGTATCTTAACAAAGTTCTTCATGCATTAGGTTTGCTACTATTATTTTTCTTTTTCCATTAAAAGTTTATAACGTGAATTGTTTTTTCGTGGTATAAAATCATTTCGTAATTTTCTGCTAAAAATAATGTTTGTTCCTATCACGACTGTCACGAAAACAATGTTTGATGTAATGGCACTCCATGTAAACCAAATTACCATCCATGCTTTAGAAATCAATAAGATTGTTATGTCTGTTACGAAAAGTACTAAAGCATATTCTCTCCGTAAAGAATTCCATTGCTGTCGTGGCGACCCAAGAAGTCTGTCTGTGATTTTGACAGGTTCAAATCTCGCACCAAGGCATTTAATTCAATCTGAGTAATTGAATGCTGCAATTTTATAATAATCGTCGGTATAGTTGCTTTTTTCTCTTCACAACATAGCGAAGGGGAAATGTAAAGGATCTTGCTGTCCAGATAACCCATCCCTCAAATATCTGGCGTACATCGTACTTATTATACCTGACTTTATACCTCATATCTAAACAGTTTATAGGCCCGAAGTATTCTCGGAGTTAACTTTTCACTCTTATCTAATGGAGCAAATTTGCCACACACATAGTTAAAATTATTTGGATTATTTTTAATCAAACGTAGAATAAATTATCGTATCTTTAAATGATTAAGTTAAAATCTAAATAAGATTTTTTATGCTTTCCCATTATTAAAAGCGCACTGTCTCCCAATCAGACTAGGACATACAATGCAAAATTGTCCTTCCTCAAGTGAGTGAATTACATCATATGTGCAACAAGTCTCAATCTGCATTTTCTTCGTAATCAGAGCCAAGCCAATACTACCATCTCTTAATTAAGATGTACTTACTATTATATATGCTATACTTCTTTTCCATTACTGAAGATAGATAACATGTCTGATTTATGTTGCTATTTCTAATAATTTCTAATGATAATTAGTAATAACGCACATTTTCTATCTTGTAGGGCACCAAACGAATAATAGCCATTCGACGTGAAGATCAAAGTGTATGGGAAAGAAGAGCTCCATTCTCCCCCGCCCACGTACGAAATTTAGTTAGAAAAGGAATAAAGGTAATAGTTCAACCTAGTAACAGACGAGCATACCCGATGCAAGCATATATGAACGCAGGGGCGGTTATTCAAGAGGATATCTCCGAAGCAAGTGTTATATTCGGCGTTAAGCAAGTGCCAATTGATCAGCTGATCCCGGATAAAACCTATTGCCTCTTCTCGCATACAATTAAAGCGCAAGAAACAAATATGCCACTTTTAGATGCTATGCTTGAGAAGAGAATACGACTCCTAGATTACGAAAAGTTGACAGATGAGAATGGAAATAGAGTCGTTGCATTTGGCAAGATGGCGGGCTTAGCAGGAACTGTCAATATCATGCACGGTCTTGGATTACGACTGTTAGCGCTAGGCCATCATACCCCTTTCATGCACATAGGCCCAGCGCACAACTATCGAAATTCAAGCATGGCTAAGCAAGCTGTTAGAGATGCTGGTTACGAAATCGCCCTAGGATTAATGCCGAAATCAATTGGTCCGCTAACTTTCGTATTTACTGGTTCAGGAAACGTATCGCAAGGATCTCAGGAAGTGTTTCAAGAACTTCCACATGAGTATGTCACTCCGGAATTGCTACGTAAAGCTGCCGAACACGGGAGTTTAAACAAAGTTTATACGTGCGAAGTAAGTAATGCCGATTTTATGTATATATTGGCAATCTACAAGAAATAATATTAAATTGGGAATAATGACATCATTTCTATTTACTTCAGTATAAAGTTATTAAAGAATTAATACATAGTACGTAACAGCGAAAATGATTCCTAACTATATTTCCTCATGAATTATTTGAAATCAATATTATCAAAAATACAAAGATTACTGGGATCCACGTGCTACTTACAATTCATCGAAATTGCTGTTGTTGCGTACTTATATACAAATATGTAGCAAAATATGTTATTGTGCAATAATTAGAGTTGCGTTCTTCGATAATAATTGCGAAAAATGATTATAAATAGAACGAATTGATAATGTAATGGTATGCAACATATATTTATGTGTACACATACAAAAATAGAATAGCTAAGAGGGCAATTATATTAGGTTACGTCAAATTAAATAACGATTAATTTATACCAGTTCTAAATTTTGTGAATAAAAAATATTAAGTTCGAGTTGAGAATTATCGATTAATAATTGAAATTTAATAAACTATAAGGCAATCCAAACAATATATCGCTACTACAACTACTAAAAAAGCAAGCTTTCAAGTGCAAAAAAACAACATTTAATTACAGTTGCGGCATCTAGAACGGTTCCACAACTCACGATGAAAATCAAACTGTAGCAATTTTTGCTTTCTCTTTAGGAGCATCCGGTCTAAAGAAAATGCTTATATGTTTACTTTATTAGCTTTTTTTCAAAATTAGTTGCATTAGAGCAATCAGAATCACATTAGCTTTCTGCCAGTTACAGCGTCTGACATATACCATACCACTATTATCTAAATTAAATGTATATATCAGTATATTTACCAAACAAAGACCAAACAGAAGTGTAATTCATTAATTAAGAATACCCTTATGGTAAAGCACTGCAAATGTAAGCAGGAAATAGACGTATGTAAATGATTTATTTGTGCTAGGTTCTCGTGTCCCATTTACATTTACTTACAAGTAACTTATCCACCTTAAATTTCAATAATCTAATATACATATTTTTATTAAACTTCATACGTTATTAATTTTTAATGGGTGTTTTCCAGTATTTTTTGGCGGAAATGCGTTTAAAAATCATAGGTTGTTTCCAAGGATGTTTAGGAAAATAGATAGCTTGCATGCAGCGATTGCACTATCGAATGCAAGAAAATTACTAATTCTTAGTAAGTTGAAAGTTGAGTTTCTTTTAATCGTTTGGCAGAACAAACACAAACACAAACACACTTTAATTGGCGCAATTATATTGTATATGCATATAATATTTAATTATAAAAATAGCAAAAAAGAGCTTGCCTATTTTGATGTTAGCATATATACCCGCTTCATTTAATACTTTATAAATTTACTTTCATTTTGATGTTTTTACTCGGAAGTCTAATAGATACTTTTACACCTATATCTTTAGCTCAACACCTGACTGATGACTAGAGTTGGCCAAGTCTTCGGTACGCCAAGTCCAGACTCGTCCGCATGCACGACCAATACGAGAAATCATGTTTTGGAGACAAATTGGTTCAAGGAACTCAATCAATTTTTGTATCGGATCTGCGTGCGGTCGAGCCCGAACCTGGTGCGTCGAAGATTTGTGCAACCCTACTGATGACTAGCGGTTATAACTGCAGCCTCGGCAAACAACGATAGACACATAAGCAACAAAATTGAGACGTTATTTAGAATAGTAAAATGCAGTTTACACCCTAGTAATCCTTTCTATATATAGCAATTAATATCTCGACCTTCGCAAGATGTTGAACTTTTTTCTTATTTTTAAAAGGGCGTATTAAACTGCAAGACTATGAAAGTAGATAATACCGATTGAGTAAAATATTATTGACAGACAGTAAAATTTCTGTTTGGCCCATTTTACTCTCACTAACACCCCCGGACTTTCAAAATTGGTCTCTGTAAAGAGGGGTAAGTTTCAGTGCCGTGCGAAGAACAACGTGGAGAGGTAACGCGCGGCACGGAGAATCGAGTACCCGTATCAAAGCACACTTGTTCAGTATTATTCGACTGGTCATTGTGAGTGCTTATCGGTACACGCATACTTAGAAAATGTCGTATTTAGTGGATACGTTTCGGAAGCGGAGTATTTCGAATAAACTAGAAAACGAGTATACCGAATTTAGAATACGAAGGCGATAGAATTAATTACATAAAGTGCGACAACTATTTGCCGTGTACCAGCAGGTGGAAGTGTGAATGCCACCTAAAAAGTGTAGAACACTGTTCTGCAATCCGTAGGAAACGATCCAGCGAACAATTAATATTTGATATAGGTGTTTGTTTTGTAATTTGCATGTTTTACTAAGAAGGAGATACGATCGAAGTTTCCGAATACGAAAATTGTGCTTTTCAGACGATTTCCAGTCGATTTAGACTATTCGCAACTTTCTATCATTTCACACTCCCGAGATACAGACATATTCAAACGAAATCACCTGAATTTGCATGTTTTACTATGGCGGAGATAAGATCGAAGTTTGTTTTGTAACTTGCCCAACTTTGCCGAGACTAGTCGAAATAGAATAAAATTCTAGAAACACTTTCATATTTGCCACTCCTTAGTGTTTACTGTGTAACTAATGGAAAATTACTCATATACTTAAATTCATCCAGGTACGTCGACATAATTATCTGGAACGTGCAGATGGTGGCAAATTTGACGCTGTAGAATACGAAGAACATCCAGAACGTTACGTATCAACATTTAGCAAAAGAATTGCTCCGTACGCGTCCGTGATTGTTAATGGAATCTATTGGGCTGTAAACAGTCCGAAACTAATTACAATACCAGATGCGAAGCATCTTTTAAGATCTGCTCACACACCTTGGCTACCCACATCGGTGGGTGCGCCCGCACTTCCACATAGAATGTTGGCTATTTGCGATATATCGGCCGATCCTGGCGGTTCAATTGAGTTTATGAATGAATGTACAACTATAGATACCCCGTTTTGTCTATATGACGCAGATAGAAATAAGGATATGAAGAGCTTTAAGGGTCCTGGAGTTTTGGTGTGCAGCATAGACAATATGCCAACGCAAATTCCTAGAGAAAGCACCGATATGTTTGGAGATCTGTTACTGCCATATGCCTTAGACATTATCAAATCGGACGCCACCAAACCTTTAGAAAGCGAAACGTTTCTACCAACAGTACATGGAGTAAGTAAATGAAGCTGTAGATAATTTAAAACGTGAATTCAAACTAGTTTCGTTTTAGGCTATAATTGCAAGCAATGGGAAACTTACCAGCAATTTTGAATATATCCAAGAATTGAGAAAGAGCGCAATGTAAGTAAATGAACAGAATTTGACAGTTCGTATTAGAAATATAACTTGCGATAAAATAGACACCTATAACAGAACTTGATATAAATCATTACATTATAGACCATGTCGAAACAAATCCTAGATTAAGTTTGAAAAGATGACACCTACGTAAATTTCAAGCGATATCCAAAATCAAAGGTCGTTGTAAACTTATCCTCTAAACCTCCATCCTATAGGCAAGACCTAATTCTTGCCAAAGAACTAAATTTTAATGTATCTTCAGAAATATTCCCAATGAATATATTATTGTTGAGATGGACTCTTCCAAACGCCCTCTACCAGGTGTCCTCGACGACCAATTCTTAATCTGACACTCCTTGATTTTTTCTTGTAGGTGTATTTAAAATCAAATATCTATGTTGATAAATCAGAACATCTACAGGATTTGGAGAAGGAATTAGATATGAAATGAGTCGATTTAATCCTGACGTCGTTAGCAATGTACAAAATGAATCTATCTATAGCTTTGCTTATTGTCAAAGAGCCGGTAGATGGTATTTCGAATATTTCGACCTTCATTTGAACATTTTGTCATGTAAGGCATTAAAATTTCAATAATAACATTTGATTTTGAATTGAATGATCGATCAAAATAATTGCTTCAAATTTAATGAATACACTAATCGGTTAATTAAAATAAGCAAATTGAAGCACCAACTTTTGCTTTAATCAGAACTGTAAGGCAAGATAATAACATATGATAGCTGCTCTACCGCCTATCTATTTACAAATGTTCGTAAAAATATAATTTATAAAGTTAGTTCTAAGGTTAGGCTATAAGGTTAGTTCTATTCGTAGTTTTCCTTTTCTCTCGTAACAAATTTTATGAGACAAAAAATATTTATTTTATTAGTGTAATCGGTCGGCACCAACTGGTACGATTAAATGTTCTGTTCTACCCTTAGACCTTTATCATGTCTGTTAGTCCATGCGAATATCGAGGCATTTTCACGAGTAAATCACGATCAAGCATCGATTGATTCACACTCAATCTTTAATATCAATACGCCAGCGTCCTAGTTACAAACGCTTAAAGGTAGACCCATAATATATTTTAAATCACATATCATTACAGCTATCACATACATATATTAATATGATATTTCACTACTGACTAACTTTAAATTTTAATTAAGCAACATTACTTAAATAATTACGAAAGCTTTTGGTGAATAAATCTGTAGGTGTATAGACCATATAAATCTATTTTTTTTCTGGTCAGTAATTATAATTACGAATGCTTGATAAAAAACGAGCTTATCTTTATTTAACATGTTTTATGCTCATTATTCCTATGGAATTGCATAGAAGGTACCAACTTTAATTTCCCTCTATTTTACAGAAAGAGCTTACATAAAGCTGATGGTGTTATTCCTGGCATTACACCAAAGAAAGTAGCGATACTTGGCGCAGGACGAGTGTCTGCTCCGTTAGTGGAGTATTTGTACAGAGACAAAAATATTCGTATCGTAGTTGCATCAGAACAGAAAGAACAATGCGATGCATTAGCTAGGCAATATCCTGGAGTAGAAAGTGTGTATTTAAACGCCATTGATAATCCATTGGCCTTACAGGAAACCATCAAAGAAGCAGACGTAGCAGTATCTATTTTACCGGCTAACATGCACCACCTCGTTGCAAAAGCTTGTATCGAAGAGAAAACTAACATGGTAACCGCCAGCTATGTAAGTGATAACGTTCAACAACTACATAATCAAGCACTGGATGCTGGCGTGACAATTTTAAACGAAATAGGTCTTGATCCCGGTATCGATCATTTATTAGCTCTGGAATGTATCCAAGACGTTCATGCCCACGGAGGAAGAATAACTTCTTTCGTTTCATATTGCGGCGGACTACCAGCACCAGAGTTCAGTAACAATCCTTTAAGATACAAATTTTCTTGGTCACCGCAAAAAGCATTACTAAACACTATCTCATCAGCGAAATATCTTAGCAAAGGGCAGATTGTTGAAATTAGCGAAGGCGGTGAACTTATGGATAGCACTAAAGATTTAGACTTTTTGCCAGGATTTAACTTGGAAGGTTTCCCCAATAGAGATAGTACAATATATGGAAAATATTACGGCTTACACGAGGCTGTGACTATATTAAGAGGCACTTTGAGATATAAAGGATTTACAGAAGCTGCGAGAGCGCTGCAGTACTTAGGACTAATTGATCCAACTCCCAATCCCATTTTACACAAACAAGGACCTGATATTACTTGGCGGGAGTTAATCTGTAACCTTGTTGGAGTTGAAGATTCAGATATGCTTACCGATAATTTAAAACAGCAAATTGCTGAAAGGACAGGCTCAGAATATGCGGTAGAAGTGCTAGAAGAATTGGAAATTCTTGGAAACACTGGAGTAATAAAGTGTGTTTCACCATTAGATACATTAACCCACTATTTATCTACCAAATTAGCATTAGGTGAATGACATTGATTTTTTTCGCCTTACTTATGTATATAATACATAATAAAACAATATCTTCTTACGTATCTACAGGAAAAGACGAACGCGATTTGGTCATTCTACGGCACGAAATTAGCATTGTTTGGCCTGATAATAGCAAAGAAGAAAGGGGTATCAATTTAGTAGTTTACGGAGACGCTAATGGACACTCTGCAATGGCGAAAACAGTAGGATTTCCGGCAGCTATTGCAACGAAAATGATCCTAGATGGTAAGACACTGGCAAATACGTTCCATAAATACAACTTTAAATATTAATTTTAGGTGAAATTCAAGAGAAAGGGGTTATTCTTCCATTTGCTCCAGAAATCTACCGGCCTATATTATCCAGATTACGTATTGAAGGTCTTAACAGTCGAGAAACATCCAAATTTCATTAATGAAATGTTTAAATGCAGCGAATATTAAATATTCCTTCGGTATTAAATCCATTTAATTGATTTATTTATCTATCGAAATTTTCGTTGCTCTTGCATTTACGCCAGCAAGAGAAATTTGGAATATGTAAAATTATTTTATACGTTATCTAAATTAGAATTTGATGTATCTACACACAATTTATCGCTATTTGTATATGAATGAGGGTCTCTGGTGGCGTTGTCTGTCTATTTATTTTTCCTCTTGGATATTACTGTATATTTTATTTTAAGTTAAAGTACGTATAAGATCTAATTTATAACTATAGAACTACAGCACCTATATACCTTGGCGTAGTGGTGCCGTGTTATGATAGGACTATTATAGTACAAAGATACTGTATGTATGCATATGGCTAATATCCAAACTTAATTAGTTAGATAACTCCCTAGTACGTAAAATAACTAGCCAGTCAACAACGGCTATCTGTATATATGTACTATGTAATCTGAAGTATTTTAACGTAATGTATTATATACCATGTAATCTCTGACCAACAGGTAACGTAATATGTTATATTTTAAATAATATATCTATATACATCTCTATGTTTTATATTCTCATATAAATTTACAGTATTTTTAGTCAATAAACCTGATGTATCATCTTTTCTTTATAATTTACGTTTTCATCAGTAACGTTCTATATGTGAAATACAATACACATAAAAGCATTTAAAACTAAAATATTTTTTTTAATTCACTTAGATGTCTCCATTGTTAACCGTATGAAGAAAAAGTAATAAATTAAGTAAATAGTGCGAATACAGGACTAAAATAATTACAGAATAATATATATAAACAGTAGTTATTAATAATAACTTTTAAATTCTATTAAAATCTTCTGCGCTCGTTCTTTGTTTTTCAGTTAATCGCAATTACGCTATTTTTGAAATTAAGAAAATAGTATAATTTTAATATATTATCTATTCTAAATTTTGTTAGAAACAATAGAAATTATCCAAAATCGGAACTAGCGAGCTCACCCAAACAAATTCCAATTTTGTGTAACGAAATTAAAGTTTTCAGAGCATACTATTAATAACCAAGGTATATCAATTCCTAAAAACAACAGAGATCTCCGACTTTTCCTTGGTGTGGTAATATACTTAAATAAATTCATACTCAGGAAACAGGCGTACTTCTCCTAGTTTGGTAACCAATAAGTCTAAATGGCAATGGACCGAAATGCACGAAAGATGATTCAATTGCTTAAAAAATTGATGCTGCCGACAACCACGTCATCTTATTACGACTCGACTAAAGAAACTACATTAGGTGTGAGCGCCAGTCGCTACGGTTTAGATGCTACTTTTACTGTCTCCACGCATACAACACCCGGACAATTTTTGTCCGGGTAATCAGTTAATAATTCACCAGCAGGTATGATGTTATACGGAAACATGAAGTGTGCAGTTTAAATGAGTTTCTGTTCAACGAATGTTTAATTGACTGCGCTTTCAAAAATACTACTAGCACCATCTATTAGCGATAGATACTATCATTACCTATTTCCATTTTTCACCGCCAGACGTCGTCAAGTGTCACGGTTATAACAACACACAATAGTTGAAATGAATACGAAGGCTTCCACGGCCAGAATTAGTAATAAACGAACTACTTCCGGAATTGGACCGTGCCATGATGAGATATATAGAAGGTTTTCGCCTCTAGCGCGGTTAACACGCCGAGTCACCGTAACCTGCTGCCAAAGTGATTTCGCCTCTAGCGTGGTTTACACGTCGAGTTACCGTGCCACTTTGGTTTCCGCTATTTCTCCTGAAGAAGCCTCCTACGACGGAGGCGAAACGTCGAGATCTCACTTTTCTTTTTTTCTCTCGTCCATAGCTTATAACCCGGTTCCCCGCATATACAAAAAAGTGAACAAAAATAAACATAGGACGTATGAGTATCATATTAATATTTATTTAAAAAAACCCTCAGGTACGTACTTACATATATTCAATATTTTATTATACACATACGAGGTAAGTGCCAAAAGTTCCTGGCCTGATACTGATCGCAACATATCAAACTTTGCTGAGATTTTGGTGCAAGTTTAATCACCTTTTAATCACCATCGAAGATCGACTGGATCGCGCGTATAACTACGATTTTTTTGGAATTATGAACGCACTTTTCTTATATACTTTATGAAAAATAGCACTACAGGCAACGTAGCATGTTAAACTGCACTCGTGCATAAATTACAACAAAATATTCCGAGGGAAAGACGTGGGAAACTGGCCAGAGACGTATGCTTGTTATATGACAATGTACCCGTGCATACTGCTGGAATTGGAAAATGCATGAGTACAGCCTCAAACAAATTGACTACCCTAAATATGATCCAGATATGACCACCAGTGATTTCTAGGGCGCAGAAGTAAAGACTGCAGTTTGGACACATTTTGGAGACAAAGAAAAGGAACATCTTAGCGGCATTGAATTATTGCTGAAATGTTATAATGAGAATGTTAACGTGAGCGGAAATTACGTTGAAAAATTATTATAATAAATTTAATTTTGAATCTACGCTATTTCTATCATAGTCAAACCAAGAATTTTTTGCGTTGTCCTCGTATATTATTAATAATCATACATTTATGTGAGCATAGTTGTGCAACCCTCTTTTCTAACGAAAAAACTTCTGAGAACAAATATAAAAATGGCAAGAAAAAATGCATAAATATAAACAGGATTAATCAAAATATGTGTAGTAACTGTAATGACATATGTATAAACTCTTAGTATAACCATCGGCTTACCTTTAAACATTTGTGACTACTACATTAATAACATAGATCAAACGGATAACTTGAGTAAACAAACATAATGATATAGAAAAGCAGAAACTTATTAGAAACAAGAACTAAACATTAATGGAACATTTAACAACGATTGCTTTATAAGAACACTTGGGCACTTATTGAAACATAAATTAAATCATTTACATTTCAAAAATAATGTCATATAATCATTAATAAGTACCTGTTTTATAAATTTTCTGTTTCTTACCTACAGAAATATACTAACATCTAGCCTCAAGTTAATGAACTTACAAAACTTTATATAGTGACATTCGTGGTTTTAATTATTACTTTCGGCCTATATATAAAGTATGCTTTCTGTCAAATCATCTGTGGTGGCACAAAAATATAACAAAGATATATTTATTCTAGATGCTACTGCATTTCCGAAATAAGTAATTTAAGAAAAAAATTATATTTAATGATTACAATTATATAATAATAGATGGTTTCACATTCCCCAACAGCTTTCGCAATTGCAGGGGACATGCGACTGCGAACATGGCGTGTCTTAGGATATTTACTGTCAGCATTTACTTTGAAATGAGGAAACTACTCCGAGAAGCAACAACCCTGGACGACGGGACTAATAAACAAGAGGACTAGGCGCTGAACCACCAGTGATTCGCAACATAATGATTTTATATAATATATTCAACATTTTAAATCTTCTTGTGGTATTTACTCCTGGCACAACTTCACATTGTTATATAAACATATATATATAATGTACACCAGTAATACACTAGTCGCCATATTTATAAATACCACACCTTTTGCAAAGTACTAGCGAGATTGCAATTTAGCCACATTAGAGTAGTCGAAAGTTTTGTTACTGCTTCATACAGACGAATAACAATTTTAAACTAAAAGCAAAATATAATAGAATAGGAATATAATGAAATAACAATACCGTTAACGAAATATAAATTTAAAAGAACATTTTTATATTATCAAGCAGTAGTAGTACTAATAAGGAAATAGAAACACCTTTTTTGTGCCCAGCCATATAAAACACTACCCAACCAATACTCGTATATAACTGTGTTGAAAGGAAGTATTCCGGACATTTTCTCTGAATTACCTGAACGTAAGTTCTTACTAAACTGTTACTTTTAGGAGCGAAGAAAAGTAAAACACATAATCTGTTTCAATAATCGTCATTAAAATTTTAACACGATCAACAAACATAGTCGTAACTGTTGTCGGGTTCCGCCGTATCGCTAAGAATTTGTCCCTGACGTTTTCGCGAACTGCGGTTCGCATTTTCAAAGGTACCGACAATGTCAAACGGCCGTGAAAGTCTGAGATACGATCAACAAACGTTTTAAATTAATTGCAGTTTAAATGAATTACTAGAATGTTCGACTACTTAATTTTACAATGTGATTTTTTTTCAGAACCGCTGTATTTGGAATCATATATCATTACAGCCATCACATATTAGTTTGCCTTTTGCAGTTAAGCATCATTGCATACCAAATCAGAAAGGATATAAACGTAAAGAAAACAAAAAATATATATAAACATTCAAGGAGATCTATATTCAAACTTAAACAATAATTATCAGCAGGAGTGAAACTAATATAAATATTTCAAATAGTATATTTTCTAATGTAATTGTCGTTATCTTATCATCTATTATAAAAAACAAACATAAATGAACGTTAAACTCATAAAATATATAATATTTACATAGAAATTCTTATGCTGTAACAGTGTCTGTGTCACTTTGAGGCAGTGAGTACGGTTTTTGTTTGCGCTGGCGTCTTCTCTCTCGACGTTCACCCATAACAAGGCGTAACTGTTCTAATTTTCCACGCGTTCGTAAATTCTGATCTTCACTGCAGGTGGAAACTGTTGGTTCTCCTTCTTGTTCCGGTAAAGGGTTCATTTCTTCTGTATTTCGTCTATTCACTCGCCTCAATTCTGGCGCCGAACACAGGAGATCATTTAATATATGAACAATAGTCGCTACGTCTCTTCGCGGTCTTCCTTTTGGATCTTGTAACGCAGGATTCAACGCACCACTAAATGTACCTGAGTAAACACTACCTCGCCTTCCTGTAAAATAAAAAGGTAACATTAATTACTGCGAGAAAATAACGAGAAATCTCCTCGCTCTTGCGGGTATTCATTTTTAAACTAATTTCTTTTCTAATATTCCTGGTACTATCAATTTGTCTAATCCAATCGCAACATATATACACAGTTATACACTAATATGCACTATTAAAGCGCGTCAGCGTTGAAATTATATTGAATTCGTCTAATTACAATATAATACATAAGATGGTGTAAAAATATAGATCGGTAAGTAGATCAACGATAGAATCGTTTAGTTTGGATGCAAATACAGTTATAGAGCGGGTTTCATAAATTCATATGATTTTGAACGGATTTTTGAAGAAAAAATTTGCACAGGAAAATTACAAAAAACCTTTTTATCGCAGTTTTAGAAGCACTGGCTGACATTAGCCTACATTAACACTAATACCCCAGTATTCCCTTTGATCCCCTCGGTGTACTGTAACGACATGTTCCTTACATTAAAACTGAAGAGTGCATAAAATAATACGCTGAGGAATACAAGAAGTTGGAACTTATTGAATGAGTAGGTATTTGCCAAATTGTGAATACAACAGCTGTTTTCTTTGCCTCATGGATTAAATCTGTTCAGAGAAAACTTCATTAACATCACGGAAATATGATCCCAAATCAATTGAAATCGCTTCCCATCAAGACATAATTAATCCCAGGCATATGAATATTCAATATCAAAAGAGTTTTTGGCAACAAAGCTCAGTAAGCAATCATTAAATTTTATCTTATCACAAGTAAAATTACAATCCACGAAAGTAAGTGGAGGGAAACTAAAATATAGCAATTGCGATAGCAACGTACCATTGTAAATATAGTTACCGAAATTGGGCATTGATTATTAATATTTACTTACAAAGTCTTGTCGAAAAGATGCTTACTATTTCTGTTAATACTTACATGTAAATTGGTATACATTCACATATATTTCAATAGTTTTAAAAACTTCTTTATATAACATTCACTTGCTTACTGTTTAGGTGTACAACATATTTCAATGCAATATGTACAATCACTTTTGTATATTTATTTCAAGGATGTATTACGTTTTCTTTTTTTTTCTAATATAATACTATTTTTTATATTGCCTTTTATTCATCTTTATTGCTATTATTACCCTGTATATGTGACACAGAAGTAAACAATATATCAATTCGTAAGCAACCTATCTATTAAAATCTACCCCATCAGTAATCATAATTGTTAAGGACTTAACATTGTTTTTTATATTTTATAAATTTTTTACTACTATGTATTTTATCTTCTTTGCATTATTATTTTCATCTAGAATATTACTGTATTTTCATTTTTATATTTATTTATTTTCATTCTTATATTTATTTATTTTCATTTTTATATTTATTTATTTTGCTCTCTTATATCCAATTTTATTTTAATATGTATGTACACTACGCATTGTATATGTATGCAAGCCAGCCATTCGCATTACGCTAGCTAAAACTGCCTAATTAGAAATCATTCACTGCAACGTCGTCGGATATGTAATGGGAGTTTTCTTAAAATTTAAGGTACACAAGCATAGGCAGTCGTCTCCCGCGCGACGGTCGAGGTATTAGCGATCGTGCACTCTCGGTCACCTTTCGTGCCTCGTTGTAACGTGTACAGTAACGTCGTCGTAAGATTATTAGAGATTTCTAAGATTTTCTAGTTTTGGCGGGAATCGTCGAGGACGTTGTCTATACATTTATTTCTGGCGGGAGTCATTTGGTAACGTCGTCGGACCACATGTATAGATTTTTTTAATAAGTATAAATTCTCGATTTTCTATCATCGTACGTCGAGGCTACTGTATCCATTGTCGTCTATACATATTTTTAGTCTTCAGTTAAGTTTGTGTCGGAAATTATTTTGGTGAGATTGTCGGCGCGCATGTATAGACCTCCTCTACAAGTACGACCACTCCGCTTCTTGCTGACGGTCATTGCGGCCGCAGCGCCCGTTGTCTTTTGTACGTTTGTTCGGTCCTTGTCGTATCGGGACTTAGAAATTTTTCATTTAGTTGCTCGTCGTAGCGGACGAGTGTCACGGACCAGTTTTCTTATGTAATGTCGGCATCATCGCTCCGTTTTACTTGTCGGTGCGCAGTTCGCACATTTGCTGGTTACTGGATTTTTCCCTTCTTTGGGGCGCAGTAGTATAGAGCTAAAGATTGCACATAGCGTAATATTTCAAACGAGAACGCCTGGGTAGCTGTGACATTACTTTTGTATTGAGATCGGCTATTATCGCTACTGTCGCCCTCGACCAGGCGTTCAAGCTCTAAGAGATAGGGTGGGTTCCCCTATAAATGTGAATATAATAAACGTATTTGGTCAAGTACAAATACATGCCAATAATACAGGGCCAAGTCCCTTAGGCAAATTTAAAACAAGGAAAGTATATTAGGCTCCCGGAAAGGGACATATAAATAAGCATAGCACCGAGGTGCGCTTATAAATTTAAGAAATAAATAGGGTTGGCTCCTATAAAAAGGTAGTGGTGCATGCAAACAGATAGAGGCATTAGTACATGCCTCTAACAAAGCTTCAGCGGAAGCATATAAGAGTTTAACCTTTTAAACAGAATTAAGACATAGCGTTGCAACGTACATGCTGAGGCATTACTTTATGTTGCTACCAATGAAAATACATATACAAATGCTAATGTACATTACATGTATAAGAGAGCTCGAATAACTGCAATTATTGCAAATATATATATCTTACGTACATCGTACATGTACATAGGCAAGAGTGGAAACCGTGTAACCATTTTGTTTTTAAATATATTTTTTTGCGCATGCGCATTGAGTTTCACTGTACAACCTTTCCTCTAGTAAATAAGCGAACATACTCTACAAGTAAGTATTGGTCAAATAATTTAGGAAATTACGAGCAGGCTACAGCGGCGTTGTTCTTCAAACCAGGAGAACGTAACAATAATCTTTATATATTTATTTGTGGAAATTAGTTCTATGTATTAAATCATCAATAGTTTTTACTATTGACGATTTTACATAAATAACTAATTTCTACAATAAAACAAGAAAGCAATCAATTTAAAATTTAAATTTGAATGTACCGCCACAGTGCTCATGCAGCGCTCAGTGATCTTTGTCCTAACTACATTATAAGACTGACGCATAGGCAGAGAATTGCGTATCTGTGGGGTTGGTTATCTGTGATCTGTACTTGAATTTGGCAACTCAGGTGCAGATAACGTGCCTTCAAAACCAACATCTGTCAGGTATAATGGCAGCACTTTTTCGGAGGGGTTCGGTATGCTTCCATGTTACCATTCGCCGTTAGGAAAGTAATTAACAGCGCTTCGCGGCGAGGAGTGTAGTAACAAGATCGTGAATACATTACACACACTTTCCAATACCTTAAGGCTCCTGAGATTATGACAAGCGAAGAAATCTAAATTTTGTTACAGGACTGATAACGGAGATTAGCTATTAGTTAAAATATAAGAAAACGCACAATGCAAAATATGAATCTTTCACAAAGAAAACCGATTCCAACAGAAACATTGACCCTTTAATGGTTGCAGCCAAAAAAATTATAAAACTTTTAATACGTAGAAACTTTCTTGAAAATATTGTGCGAAGAGATTTAATAGAAAAGAAATTTTTCCAAAATTTTCTAAAATTGAACATTATAATAATAATAATAGTTCGGCAATCCTTTGTTGTTCTTAATATTGCTTGGTGACAACAGCGTAGGGACGACAGCATACTCGCGAAACTTCGTAAATCTAATAGGAAAATTATATTATTTCTAAGGAATACAGAATTAATAAGGGTTAATCTACAAGTTTTATTTTAATTTCATATCTCATCACTTGCTTTATTTCTCGATACAAATACCACCACCAAACGCTTCAATCGTGTTTTTCATTTTAAAGTTCGTGAATCAAGAACTGTGAATTAATCCACACCTATTACTCAGATACAACTGACATTTAACAAAACATTAACATTTACCTTCATAACTATCCATGGTTAGATCGCAGACTAAAAACCTTTCAATTAGCGACAAACAGTCGTCCATTAGCAGATTCTTTTCCACGAACACAAGAACTCTCGTTTCTTAACGGAAAAATTCCAGTGTTTCCAGTACTGTTTGTCCGTTCAAACCTCGTTCACTTAAATAAGTATACGGAGCAAGTATTTGAATTATACATTACAAAGTCGGACATCGTTAAGAAACTTTATGCCATCTGTTCGTGACTGTTTCTGAATTACTGTGGCGCTAACATGCTTTCCTTAGGCCGATCTCTTAAAGAGCAGAGTAACCATCTGTTACATGTAACATGTAAAATCCATGCTTTAAACCTTGCAACGCAATTGATCCCTAAGTGTTATCCACGAGTAAATGCTTTAATAACTCATACGAAGGCAGTATTTGTAAAGCCCCCAAAACGAACAAAAAGATTTCACGAATTGTGTCCCGAAGTGCCTGAACCACCTCAGCCGATTACTACGCGGTGGGGAACATGGTTAAAGGCTGCGAATATTTTGATGATGTGAAGAAGGTAGTTTTACAATTCGATCCGAGACACGCCAAAGCTATCAAGAAAAGCCAGAAAATGTTTCAGGATAGTCAGGTAAAATGTAATTTAGAAAGTATTCACAAGAGCTACTGTAGACTAGCGAAGGGAATCGAAAAATACAAAACGATTCGATATCGTTTGTAGATTCTGTTCAAATTGTGGATAATGTTCACTCACACATATGTACGGTGGAAGGCGAAAAAATGAAAGTGTAATACGAAAATTTGAAAATGTTATTGACAAGGATTGTGTTTCTGCACGTTATATATTTTTTATCATTATTTTATGTGTAAACATTTCTACGTCCGCATCGCCTATGCTTACTCATGAAGGTCACGATCATAAATGATACGAATACGTAAACATTACTGAACACTCGCCTTGATCCGACCGCTCGGCCCCTTCACATTATTCTCCGCACTGCACTGTAACTTGCCCCACTTTGCCGAGACTAGCAACGACTGAATATTATGGAAGAAAAGCTTAAATACAGATTTTCTAATATCTGCCAAATATTTTTTTGTGAAAGAAGTAAATGGTGGTTATTTATAAGTATAAAACAACTTCTTTGTTTAACAATACCGGTCCGTTGACACTTGACACCTGCTTAGTATTGTTTATTCGAGTTTAGTTTTCAACGTTTATTTTTCATTAATTTCATTATTTCTTTTGCACATAATTTAATTTAATTCATGTTATATCTTGCATGTCATATTGTATAAAAATATGTTTGTTAATAAAATAAAATAAAGATATATTTCGTTTAATAAATCAATAGACTAAACACTTTTGCTTCTTATTTTTCCACATTTTGACTTAAAAATAGGTTTTTTCATATGGGATCCATATTCCTAGAGTGATAAAGACTTTTAAGAAAGGATTTAGTAATTAGTTTAGACCATTCAGCTCCTTTTCGTAAGATATTAATATACTATTATGAAAGCATTGTCAATAGAAGAGTTCACTATTTATAATGCTGTTGCTTACAATCACCCATGATTTGATTTTTAAATGCATCGTTGACTAAAACGTTATATAACCAAGAAAATGTACCAAAGATGATAACCAAACAATTCAAATAACGTGTCTCGCACAATGTTGACAGATAATGACAATGACCTCTTTCAACAAATGCCCAAAGATTCATGGCGCGAAATTTAAACTATCGCCAGTCTTAAAATCACTCTATATTTCTAATGAAATACCACTTATTTAAAACTTAAATAAATACATAGTTTCTTTTCGAAATAGTGTAAGAAATCTACCAGTAGACTATAATACCAAATTTAATCTAACACAAAATAAATGCTCTTTCCTAAAAAAATAATAATTCCTATTGTTCTTGCTAAAACTGCATTTATATTATACTGAATCTTCTCAAAGCTACATAATAAACGTTTTCCTTCTGAGCTGGGTTCTTTTATATAAAGGTTTTCTTGTAATAGTTATATTTTCTGCAAAATATAATACGATTTGATTTTGCTATTTAATAATTATTATCGGTCATCATGGCAACGAAAACATTTCGCAAATATTTCATGAGATGTTAATTTTAGATTTGATTTTTACTAATTACCATGAGTGTATGTATGCGTAAGTGCCAAATATTTTTATAATAAATTTTACATTAATTATTAATATTTTCGTGATATAAATTCTACGTAAGAGAAGTTTAGTACCTTTCTTTTCCTGTTCATTAATGTGGCTTTTTTCTATAGAATTCAATGCAAGCATGCTCAAAAGACCAAAAGAGCAGATCATACTAAGCAATGTTTATTTTAGTTCACTTCTTTTAAATTCAGAATTATCACAATTTTCTAGTCTTAATTTAGTGGGCAATAACTATATAATCTATTTCAATCAAACAATGTATTCAACGGATTGGTAGATGTAATATCAAAAATGTTTTTCGGATTAGGCTGGCCAATTATGTATATTTCTCTTAACTTTTAAATGACTCAACCAATATTTCGACCTACAGCAAGTAGTACATAAAATTATAGTAATGGTACTACCGTAAGTGTTAACATTTTCATTTAATTCACTGAAAAATTCTCGTCATTGATGAAATAATCTCAATTTTTAAAATTTCCATAAATGTTGCTAAGCCTAGTACCTTCATCTCGTCCAGAGAAAACATCTGCCGAAAGTCTTCTTAATGTGTGTTGTAAATTTCTGGAAGCTTGCATAAGACTGGGCGGTCTGCTTGGAGGTGGTCCTCCTGTGTTAGAAGGAGGAGGTTTCGTCCCAGATACTGTACTAAGCTGAAGTTGTATGAGCATCATGTGATCTCCAAAACGCATGCTGAGATTCAGAGGTGCCTTGCCACATAGGAACTCATTCACCTGAGTGTCATTTAAAGATTCCAAAGCTTGCATAATTCCTATTTCTGGACGTTGCGTCTGAAAGTAAACTTCTATTAGTAGGAAACTGACACATTTCAAGCGCTTACAATAGAAATAATAAATACTTCTTATTGAATCAAATCCTTACTTAATTTCAACTTATCTGGTCTTTCAACTTTTTAATTGTACGGCTATTTATACAGAAATCGAAAGATTTTAATAAGGGTTCCAGAAAAAGGATAGAAACAAGCCGAACTTGTATGGCGTATCAATAGAAACTACAAGCGATCACACCCCTCTGACAACTATGTAATATGACAACTGCGCGTATTGCGATCGCTCACAATCCCTATAGAAATTAGTTGCATTGCGGTACATGCATTTAAAGTTAAACACAAATTCGGTCAGAAAAAATGTTTTCTCTAATACATACATTATTGTAGTTGTCGACCAGTGTTATTATAAATATGCGCGTTGACACTTGCAAACGTATAATCATTTGAAATTACGATTAAAAATATTTTGATGGAGTTTGATTTTATCATAGAACCATCATCATTTTTTTTCGTTTTTACTATTAACATACAGATAAAAATACGTCGACCTTCATAGTCTTTTTCTAGTAATGAATCCATTCTCAAATTACGCCATGTCACTACATGTACCTATTAACTACATGTAGATTACCTATACTAGAGGCACGATAAGTTCCAATACAGGTCATTAACGCGACGTCATACATATAATCAAATGACGTCATAAATATGCAATGCGACTACACAAATAAATTAAAAGTTTTTGATATTAGTACATAATTATAACATAGTACTTAATAATTAAAATAAATTTTAATTAATAACGCAACACATTGTTTATTAATGCAAACGCTCGTTTTATCAAAGTTAAAATTTGTAAAAGAAATAATTATTTACTTAATTATTATATTTTCCATATCGCAGTACTTTTACGTTGGTGTTATTGGCTATATTTGATGAAACACAATGTTGGCGGTTACCTTTGATCCGGCCATTTAGATGTTGGGACTTCGTAAACTAGGTTACATTAGTATGTTAGGTTTCATAGCAAGTTTATGTGCGTGTATCCGGCAACGGCGGAAAACCCGACGTCACAATTTATTGATGACGTGCATTTGAATTTAGAGTGCCTCTAGTATATAACTTCCCACTTAAAAATAAATATATTATCCCGGAAAATGTATAAGTATTAAAAAGCTATTGAAAATATTTTCATAGATGAAATAGATAATAAATATCTGAAAATTATGTCGTTCTATAAAGCATGAGTTGTGCATAGAAAATACATGAATCTAATCGAGTTTCCAGCCACACGAAGATAAAAAGTTCATAGATATTTAGCAAAACTATTTGTCAATGACTTCCAGATATATAGTATTATACTAAATAATAGAAGTCATGTCTTCCATTGCTGAGACAGTTTAAAGTGCAATTTATTGTTTATTTTCAGTAGTACAAAGCATTATGTTAAGGTTTCAATACGTTTGTAATAAAGGTACTACTTGTCGCAATAAAACAAAATCGTTTTCTAAAAATAAATTTATTTAAAGGTAATTATAAATATATTAGCAAACGCTAACTCCTAATTAATTTCACCGTTAATTTAAAGATATGCTCGTCATTTTTTTTGTTTACCAACTG
Organism: Trypoxylus dichotomus; assembly: GCA_023509865.1. Taxonomy (NCBI): domain Eukaryota; kingdom Metazoa; phylum Arthropoda; class Insecta; order Coleoptera; family Scarabaeidae; genus Trypoxylus; species Trypoxylus dichotomus. The sequence continues at coordinate 50,232,854 of CM042078.1, forward strand.
CACAAATAGATAAACAGATAGCATACTTGATCCATACAAATAAAACAGTGAACTATTTAGATATTTTTTATAGTATTTAATAGAAATTTCATATTTTTAATTAATTTGTAACTTGTGGATATACTATATGTGTAGATATAGATACAGAATTACAATCAGTAGTAGAGGGCCACCTCATTAACTAAAGAAGTAAATTGAATGTCGAGCTCCCCGGCGTGGTAAGATGCATAGTACGCACCTTAATTAAAATAATGGGATATTAAGATGTATTTATAAAGTAACTGTTTTCTTTTTTTAACCATCATTTGATTATAAGTGGTGTAATTAACTGAAAAGGAATCCTATACTGCTTATGAAGATAAGTTACATGCAAAAATGAAATCATATTTATTTATTAGTAACTGAATTTGCAATTTATACTTGAAACATTTTAAATACATGAGTTTTGTATAGTTTGCACTTTTATTTATAATCTAATCAAGGTCAATATAAAAATATAGATTTTACATGACAAATTATCAAGCCAAGCCGCGAATACAAATAAGAGTGTAATTTGAATCAAAACTGAAAAGAAGTTGCAAAAGCAATAGTTTAATAGGAATGTCAACACCTTTATTATACAAATGGATGTCATTTGACAAACAGCTGATGTAACTTGTACACTTCACTAAAATGTATGTCATAGGGATGTACAATTAATAATATTGAAAGGTACATAAAACTATGGAATAAAACCCACATGAGCTTTGATGTAATGTAACACTTCGTTCTAGTATTATTATTACACACATCATAAATAATACTACTACTACTGAATAAACTAGTCAGATATGTTGTTTCCTTCAGTTATATAAATCTGTGCATTGCACACAACATCTCTAATGATAACATACACGATCTTGCATAGCATGCTTTAAAAAATATAAAACTGTGAATTATAAAAATACATACAACAAGTCCTGTTTCCACATTAGGTAATAGAGTAACTTTTGAACCATCTGATACACCATGTTGTGTTACAATACCTTCTTGCAATTGCCTGGAACAAAAAGATAGGCAGTAATTAGTATCATACTCAGACAATGTTTCTTTAATGTATTGTGTTCCGCAAAATATAAATAAATAGACACACTTGTCTCGAAATAATAAACATATCCTGTCTCTGGGTAATTTCAGCTTTTTCGATACCAATTTCTTCAAATTTTCAACTGTTATATTTGGTTCCACAGTAAGTGAAAAGTCACCCCCCGTTGTGGGGCTTATTTGTATTGAAATTTGTGAATGTTGGCCACACCCCTGAGAAATGGGGTTAGAGCTAGATTCGGCACTGTCTTCCATATCTATTTTGTCTATATTTACACACTAAGAACTAACTCGCACATATACAACTTCACTTTAAAACACTATAAGTCGCCTTTGTTCCTAATTTGCCCCTATACACCATTTCCAAACTCATAAATTGCACAAAAAAAAAAAACAATTACGGTATTGCTAGTTCGGTGGATCTGACAGGTTTTGGTTGCGCTGCAAGTGGGGTGTCCGTGGTAGGTGGGGAGGAGAACATAAATTGGGTAGACCATAAAGACCTTATGCATATTAGGTTGCCTAACTTAATATAAATTTCGCTGCTTTTGAAAATTACAAAATGCCTATATAATGAGAAATCTAATATTAAAGTAAAAATGTGTAACTTGAATATGAACTAACAAATATATAAGTAGAACAGGTAATCTTAATAAGCAAACTACGTTGATATTTTCACCTTATGTTATTAATATTTTTATTAGTAGATAGGACGAATCGTATATACGTAAAAATAAACCTCTAAAATGCCTAAATCTTTTATATAGAGATTAAACTATTCAAACTATATAGTCATTTACATTGTTTATGCTAACCACATTGCGTTGATTTCCAATCGTGATAAATATATATGAGGTCACAAAGTATGAAATCTTTTTTTAGTAATTGGAATTTTGCAGCGAAGCAAGAGAATGGGAACTCGTAATAAAAGAGCGGAAAATGTTTTTAGTCATCTATTGGATATATAACCAACTAAACTGTATTTTATTTTTCAATAGGTTTGTAATGTAATGTTAGAATTTTTACCTATAGGGGAAAATATCCAACACATTTACATTCAGTTTAGTTTATGCCGTAGTTTTCAATAAATTCTTGTATTTACTTTGTTTTGTACTGATTCAATTCTGTTGTTTGGTGTCATTTATTTCTGCGTTTAAAATCAGTTGATGCGAATTAACGTAGCGGCATAGAAACATCCTGAATATCCGTCCCGCGCTACTCGGGTACCTAGAACCAGCCACCCGGATACTTGAAATCAAATACTCGTAACTGTGTACTCGAAAGCTAGTGCGCCGATCCGGATATCCGAAATTGTGTAGAACCGATATTAAAAATTTAGAACGTCCGAATAGGGTATCCAGATTTTTAGGGGTGGTTTAATTTCAGTGTAGGAGAACACAAAATGCGCATGACGGCAATAATGGCCTCATATTTTCAAAGTTTCAAAGTTCCAAATGCGTGTAGCAAACACAAAAGAATAAGCAGTAAATTTCAAGGATCAAAATTTGCTAACAGATATATATATATATGTATATATATATATATATATATATATATATATGAGCAAAGTCAACGACGGGGAGGTATCAACAATTCTACGTACCCTCACTATGTGTATAACCATGATGTAGTAGGGCAACACCAAAATACTGCTTATGGCGAATGACTGATTGTAGGGGAATACTGCAGCAAGGAAGAATAACGAGAGACGCGTATGCGTATTATAACCGTTGACTTTGCCTAAATTATATCTGTATAGATTCTTGTATTTATTTTTTTATTACGTCTGCTACTCTTTATGCTTTTATATAACTATTCGTGTATTAAATAACAACTATATGCAACCGTTTCTTGCACATTTTAGGATAATATCTGCACACAGCTTGGCTTTAGCCTCTCATTTGATATTTCACCCATCTTTAACTAACGCTGACTTTCAAAGTGGCTGACATTTCAAGGTTAGTGATCAGTGAAACTTGTTATATGTACATGACAGATCCTTACTTGTTATACTATGCTTTTAGGGACTTTTGGCATTACAACCTTCAAAATGGCAGGCTTTTATAAGTTACCATAAATTTAAATATTTTCTCTGTAGCTCTGAGGTTTATATGGGTTTATAGTGTTTCTTTTATTGTTTACGTTATTTACCATTATCGCCTGTTATGGAGTTTTCCACAAAACTAAAGTAATATTACTAAAGCCAAAATGGATAGAGGAAAACCACTACCAGGATCAAGGGGTCCAAAAAGTAAAATCACTCAACAACCGCCAGATTTATTTATTGCACTAGGATCGAAGCAGTCTTCTTCACGGGATGATCCAAAGAGACCAGTACCCCTATCAAAACCTTCAACCTCACACTTACCACCATCTTCAAGTAAAGGTAACCTAGAAAAAATTATTCAAGGATCATTATATTACATGCTTTGTAATAGGACAAGCTGAAAGGAAAAGGGAAGGTAGCTCATCGTCTTTACAAGCAGTCCCTCCTTCTAAAAAAATAAAAGTTACTCTGCCAAATAGAGCACCTGGTGTAGCAGTACCAGGTTTATCCAATTTACTACCTGCAGAACGTAATCTAAATCAAATAGGAAGTGAACCATGGGAAAATCTTGCAATAGACTGTGATCCATGTGATCTGACTGAGCTGGTATTAAATAATGCTCAACTGGGAAATTCTGATAAAGCTGTAATGTAATGAAATATTTTAATGTTGCATAAATTTATATTGTTGTTTTAGGTTGCGTACATACTAGGTAGTATTCGAGCAATAAGAGCACAGAGATTAAAACCATGTAAGGTCTTATATAGTAGCCTAGTGCTGCTATGCCACTACAAACCTAACTTATTTATAAATGAACATGTTGTAAATGCGATCATTAGTTCTATGAGGCGAGATATAGCTGCTGGCCAAAAGACACCAACTAAAAATAACTTTTCCAATCAAATGCTTTTCATAAATAGTTTAGTGTGTGCATTTAATGATGTAGAACATTGGCCTGAAATATTTGTGAAGGTACGGTTAATGTTAAATGTACATAGAAATGCTAATGTTAAACCTTCTACATAACTTTATTTAATATTACTAGTTCAAAAATAAGCATAATAAATTTATCATTAAGATTTGATTATAAAATTTAAAGCACCTACATTATTATTGGTGATGTCTTGTTCAATAATAGTTACAGATAATAATAGAAAGTAAATTAATGTTCACCATATTTATCATGCTACATTCGTAATGAATTGTTTGCAGAGCTTTTTTCTTGTTCAGGCTTACATTTTAATCAATAGCAAATCTTTTAGTATGAGATCTTCAAGAACGTTTCCAGATTACAAAAACAAAAAAGAATCATTAGTTACTTGAAATGTTAACATAAATTTCATTTTTGAAGTGGAAGACTCCATACATATATAACTACACAACAAATCATGGGAGAAATATATATGGTATGCTTTCACATATGACGCGTATTGAAAACATTTCCTTTTCCAAGAATCGCCAATTAGCGACATTCTAAGGTTTTAAGTCTCCTCCGGTTCGAAAGAATACAAAATTGATTGCAATTGACATAGTTTTAGTAATAAACACAAAAGGTTCAAAAAGAATCTTAACAATTTGATAAGTCAACCTTTCTTCTAAAGCTAATATTAATGGTGATTTAGAGATTGATTAAGATCTAAGAAGATAGCCTGGATATTATTGTCAATTACCAAATAATATAGATATTTGAATTATATTTCTATTCATTATGAATTTCATATTTTATAGCTTTATGTTGAAGACGCAGTAGGTGACAGAGTCTGGATAGACAATCCATTTTGTAAACCATTTGTTGACAATATAAAAACTGCATTTGGCACGAAACAACCACCAAAACTACTATTAGCTACAGAAACTTGGGCGCCAACAGGCAGAGATACCTCAAGTCCACTAACAATAAATTCAAATGATGATGATGAAAGTAAGTAAAATTATACAAAAGTATGCTCAAATGATTGTTATGTTTTTATTAAACCAGGTTTTAATGAACAAAAAGCTTTAGTTGATAGTTGGAATATACGTGTTTATCCAAGATATACACAGTCGCAAGAAATTGTGGAACAAATAGTTTTGGAGGCAATTAAAGAACAATTAACTAGAAGACAGCAACCAGATACTGTTACTAAAAATTTTGTTCGGTTTTTAAGTATAGCATGTGGGTTGGTAGAAATTCGTATAATATCTGTATCGAGGATTGAAAATTGGTTACACAATCATAAGCTTATGAAACCTGCGCAAGAATTACTCGCTTACTTATGTTATAACTGTTCTGCAAATACACAAAGGGATATTGAAGTGGTTGCGCAACTAAGCAAACTACGACTAAAAAACAAACCTATGGTTACATTCTTTAATAATTGTCTCAAAGAAATGGTATTATCTTTTCCAGAAAATCTATATCCACTATTGAAATACACTGTATATAATGAACTATCAAACACTAGGAATACAAATAATCTATTTGTAGTAGGGGCAATGTTTCAGGTTGCGCCTGATGCTAGTGCTGATGCTTTCACAGATATTTGTTTGGTAAGTTATAATATTTCATTAAGATTTATAAGACTTTCTAGCTAAGGCATAATTTAGATGCACAATAGAGAAAAATAATATATAATGTTGACTACTCTACATATCTTTATTTTTTGCGCCGCGTTTCCGGATTGTGTTACCCTTTTTTCTAGGCAATAATTGGCATTCTATAATTCTACAAGTCATAACAGGAATAATTTAGATATTCATAACTAAAGACTAATTCTACAAAATATTGCGTTTTTTACAACGCATACATAATTACTTTAAAAGATATTTAAAATGTTATACAAGACAACATGTTAAAATTATATTAAATCATTTCTATAAACTGTTAGAGTACGCTATAAATCGCGCAGTTAGTCAGTATCATTTAAACAATAAACCTGCAACAATATATTATTGTGTAAGTCCTAAATTTACAAATTGTTCACATTGTTCCTCATTTATATTTTGCAAGACATATACAATATCTATGATGATATAATTTTCAGGAATTATTATTAAATAAGGACGATTATCTACGATCTCTAAGAACTCTATTAAAAGAAATTAACAGAGTACTCCGTCACGACTTTAATCTGCTGAATATAGTACATTCAATGCTAAGGGAAAGGAAAGAAATAAGTAACCTAATAAGAGAATCCGAATATAGGGAAAGAATGTTTCTCTCGATAGCAGACCTTGTATGTATGTGTATGTTACTTTGTGTAAATTCGCAAGTAAGAGACGCTGCCACGCAAAGTAAAAGGGATGTGACTGTTTTGCAATCATTCCAAATGCAAGTAAGCAACATACAACGAGAAGCAGTTACTTGGCTTCATGATTCAGCGCTAAGAGTATTTAGGCCGAACATAAGCGATTTTCAATATGTTTTGCATAAAGTTTTATTACTAGAACAAGTAGATCATTACTGCAAGGTTGATTCTTGGCCGGGAGAAAATGAAAGAAATTTGTTCTTTAGATTAACAAGTGAAGTACCACTACTAGAAGCTACACTTTTGCGGATACTACTTGTCGGTATATCCAAAGAACATCCTGTTAATGCTAATGAGATTATAGACATATGTGATCAATTAATAAGGCGTTCTGGTAATTTAGGAGCTGACTGTTTGGAACCTTTAGTTATCGATAAAATCGAGATTGTTGACTTTTTCTTAAATTTATGTAGCTACAATTATCCAGAGAATATTGGTTTGCCGCCAGGATACATGCCTCCCAAATTAGCAATATCTACCCTATACTGGAAAAGTTGGCTCATGTTACTCATATTAGCCGCTCATAATCCGGCCAGTGTTGGACAATTAGCTTGGACAAAATATCCTATTCTGAGAATGTTTATGGAAATGTGTATAACCAAGTAGGTAATTTGAATATTTTTTTATTATTTTAATTATTGCTATTCATAAAAAAAAAGAATTGAATACAATCAACTTAGAATTGATTTGGAATACTCATTCAAAAGGCGGGCATTGTAGATTAGTAATAGTTTTCGATGTTAGTTCGTCCTCATTCTTTTTAGGTAAAAGTGGGTGATATCTAAAATAGACAACTGTACTAATATTCTATTTTTTAAGTCGGAGGAGTAAAATGGAAGGACACAATAGAATTTAGCAAAGCTACTTTTTGGCGGCAATTTTAAGACTAGCTAGGATTTTATATAAGTTCTACTTATGTAATTATTATTACAACGCAAAGTTAGGGAGAAAAATTAAATACAAACGAATTCAGAAAAATGCACGATTTAAACAGTCCTTGTAACAATATAGCGCCCAGCAATATATCAAATATGGCTAGTGTAATTTTTGACGAAAACTGACCAATAGTTAGCGTACTTTTGGCTCTTCGATTTAAAAACAATCCTCCGAATTAAAAAATAGGGTATAGTTAAATTAACCCAAGATTACAAATGCTTCAATACTTCGCATTATTTGGTTGTTAACATGTTAAAAAGTCACATACTTTCGTTTCACTATATACAATTTCTATCATAAGTAAAAATTTCTAGAGTCCGTTCCAAATCTAATGCCACCCACGATGCACATCGACGTTAGTCCTGGCGTAGCCCGCACTATTCACTATTATAATTAATTTTTTTTTTGTAAAATTATTTTTAGCTATTCCAAAAGCAAGTAGCACGCCATGTACATTTTTACATATTTGTATTCCGTAATGTAATTTTGTGGTGTAATGTTGTCGAGTTATTTCATAATCTCTTAAAATTTAAGTTTTGCAGACCTACCTTTGATAGATTATAGCTTAAGCACTTTAATAAAGTTCACTTGTCCATATCAATAATACGATTGTTTAAGCATCACCAATTTCAATATGTTCTAGCTTGGATTTTTAAGTGGAATAGTACGTTTATTAATTTGTTGTTGACTTTATATTAACAATATCCCAAAATTTTCTTAAGGATATGATGTGTCCGGAGCGACTATTTTCTTAAATATTGTACCCGTAATACTTCCCAGCATTTTTTAAGAAAATTGCCATGATACATGAAAGTTTAATCATTTCTATACAAATATTAATACTGTTTTCCCGTAATGCCTAAGATATATGATTGCTTTAGGTTCCTTCCCATAGTTTTATACAAAAATATTATTGTAGCCATTTCTCATTTCCACCGCCTACCATGGTAACTGGCGAGGCAATAGACGACTACAATTCCAAGGAGCAACAAATACTTGCTCTAGAAAAACAAAAAATATTGGAATTTGAATCACATCTAGCAGCAGCTAGTACAAAAGTAGAAATAAACGAACAAACCAGTTTACTTCTTCCACAACTGATGGAATTAAATCCTCAAGGAGATATTAGAAGACCTCCTCAGGTGGTCTTGGATCAGTTACAAAGTCTTAATAAGAGTCACCGCATGGGACATTTATTATGTAGATCTAGACATCCAGATTTTCTACTGGATATTATGTCTAGACAAGGAGGCACAGCACATATGCCTTGGTTAGCTGAACTGGTACACAGCTCCGAAGGAGCTTTAGCGCACTTGCCTGTACAATGCCTGTGTGAATACTTACTTTCGAATACACCTACAGAAAAATTAACAAAACACAGCCAATTACTAGCTCATTTGAGAACGGTTGTTAATAGTGTTGATCCTCAGAATGCATGTGAAGTACTGGAGTACTTACTGAGAAGATTATCTTCTTCCCATGCCTCTAGTCGGGTTCAGGCTATTAAGGGACTAACATTAGTACTGAATCCAAATGAAGATCTTGAAATAACAAGTATGAACATAAATAATACACACTGGCTAACACATTTTATTTCGCACTTCCCCCATTTAAGCCATGTTAAAGCATTACTTATACATCTTCTTTTGCAAGCTATGCTAGTAGAAACAAATCCTGTACATGTAGCTAATTATATAAATTTTCTGGCAACTCAAGGAATCGATGATACCTTACCAGAACTTTCGGAGCTTATTTTAGATTTAGCTTCACTGATCGTAGAAAGGAGCAGTATTACAACATACATTTTACCTGGAGAAAATATGCAAACTCTAAAGGATTTGATATCAGTGTTCTATGTTTATTTACAAAGGGCAAGACAACCTACAGATGATGCTTTTCATTGGTCTGAGAATCAGGACCAAGTAGTAGTATCATGGGACAATGGCGACCAGTGTACTTTACAAATACTGATTGTTCATGCTTCCATAATACTATTAACATATGGCCCTATTGAAAATTCTCAAAACTTCGAAGCTCTCTTAGATGTATGGTTTCCTCTGAATGAAGAACAGCCTAAAGCTTATCTTGTAGATACCTCAGAAGAAGCATTATTAGTCCCGGATTGGCTAAAACTTCGCATGATTCGTTCTAATGTCCCCCGACTAGTAGATGCTGCGGTGGAAAAGTTAGAAGCGCCGCAATTGGTACTTTTTATTCAATCGTTTGGGATTCCAGTAATTTCCATAAGCAAATTGTTACAAACACTTGACAAAGCAACTCTCAGTGATTCTAAGCTGGTTGTCGACTCTGTTCTTGATAAAAATTATATGATACAATTAGTGGAAGTACAAAACAGAAGAGGTGCGATTGGTGGCGAAATATTTGTTCAGGCATTAGAAATGCAGACACCATGTATGAAAGATGATGAGGTAATCAATATTGGACTGCTCAGAAAACCTCTGCCATTAATATCTAGAAAACTTGTTACTACAACTGACTGTTCTACTCCAAATGTTATAAATGTTTTGTCTAAAATCATTGATTCCTCTTATCCCGTTGATGATAGAGAGGATATTAAATATTTGACAAAGGTGATACTAATTATTCTCTTATTATATAGATATTTTAATTATCGTTGTTTTTAGGCTATAAAAGACGATCCAACAGTTGTTAATAGAATTATAGATTTTTTAGGCACAGTTCCACCTTTAAGTGTGTTGAAATCCGCTTATCAGAAAAAATCACTTATAACTCTTTTCAGGCTTTTATTTACGAAAAATCACTGTAACGAAAAAACGCTCACAATTGCCACTAATATTTTGAGCGTAGCACAAGATAAAAATTGTTTATTAGCGATGAATTTAACACAATTTCTTCAATTGAACAGTAAATGTATTAAACAGGAAACTGATCATACATTGTCATATCCAGCAAAAATAAATGAAATGAATAAACATGATTATCTTTCTAAGGATGAGAATGTGCTAACTTTGGGAAAGGAATTGGGAGAAATGCTCCTTAGAAATTCTGAACCTGAGAAAACTGGACTACTCGTTGATTGGCTATCTTCTGTTGAATTACAAATAGCAGGTCCAAATGAAAAATTACAGGTAAGTAAAAATTTAATGAAATTGTTAATCCTTTAAATTACACAACATGTCCGCGTAATTTTCGCAATATTAGAAATATAAAGCTCAGGAGCTCATAGCTTGCATACCACTCTGAAGCTTAGACTTAAAACCTTATATACTAGGGGCACGATAAGTTCCAATGTACGTCATTAACGCGACGTTATACATAGAATCAAATGACGTTATAAATATACAATGAGACCACACAAATGAATTAAAAGTATTTTATATTTGTACATGATTATAACATAATATTTAATATTTAAAGTAAATTTCAACGGTTAACGCAACACACTGTTTCTTAATACAAACGCTCGTTTTATCAAAATTAAAAATGTAAAAGAAATAGTTATTTACTCAATTATTATTTTTTTCCATATCGCAGTACTTTCACGTTGCTGTTATTGGCTATATTTGATGAAATATAATGTTGTCGATTGTCTTTGGTCCGGCCATTTGAAATGTTGACAGTCGTAGACTAGGTTACATTAGTATGTTAGGTTAAGTTTGATAGCGAGTTTATGTATGTGTATCCGGCAATGGCGTAAAACCTGATGTCACGATTTATTGATGATGTGCATTGGAACTTATCGTACATCTAGTATACTCTTACTTTTCTACTTTTAACATAAAAACAAAGCAATGCTAAGCAAAACTATTCAATTATAGAGCAAATGTTTACGGATCTTGTTCGAATTCATTTAATAAAATACGTGTTGAGAGGATTCAAAATACTTGTAGTATATTCGTGTTTGGCATGCGCAACCTTGGCAGGATTTCAAACTGTTGGACTTGGGTTGGCTAGGTATGAATAGACATAAACGATTTCTTTCCCTAAAACTGTATCATAAGATCATCGTAACGTTCACACCTATTAGATAAAATTCTATCTCGAACGGGCATACAGCATCAGTATACATAACTTCAATCTTATTAGGCATAATGCTTCCCTTTTTGATTGATCATTTATATATAATCGATATACAACCCTCTGCCAAGTTATCTCAAGGTTTTGTCTACTGCAGCATTTGGTACCCTTCGCAAGAATTTTTATCAACATCTCTTATATGCGTAGTAGGTAACAATGCTTTATACGAGGGCGCCCTGAAATGTTTTCGGAATCGGTAAGAGATGGCGCACGAAGATTGAAGTGGATTCATTTGGCAAGGGCAACCTTTTTTATGACAACTGTCAAAATTTCAGACGTCTACTGTCAATAGTTGTTGTTTAAGAGTATGTTTTATGTAGCGGTTTCACAAAAATGGATAAAATTGAATTTCGTGCAGTGGTAAAACACTTCTGGATGGCTAGGAAAACCAATCCAAGGGATTTCTTCATGTGTCCTGTAACCGTGGATGAGACTTGGATCCACCACTGCACACCGGAAATCAAGGAACAGTCGAAGCAGTGGACTTTTCCGGTCGAATCGGCTCCAAAGAAAACAAAGACCGTTCCATCGGCTGGAAAGATTATGGCGACCATTTTTTTGGGATTCCCAAGGTGTGATTTTCATCGACTATCTACGGAAGGGAATACAGCGATTTATTGACCCGATTCAATGCAGTATTGAAGGGAAAACGGCCTCGTTTGCAGCGGAAAAAAGTGCTTTGCCACCACAACAATGCACCGGCTCATTTATCCCGCGTTGTCGTGTCCAAATTGAATGAGTTGCGCTACAAATTAGTGTCTCATAGTCCATATTCACCGGACCTAGCCCCAGCGACTTTTCCTATTCCCAAACTTAAAAAAATCACTGGGAGGAAAGAGATTTGCCTCAAATGAGGAGGTCATCGTCGCTATAGATGGTTATTTTGTGGACCTCGAAACATCCTACTTTTCCGACGGCTTGAAGAGACTGGAGCACCGTTTGAAAAAGCGTATTGACCTTCGAGAAGACTACATCAAAAAATAAAAGTAAAAACCACACCAATACCGTGTTTTTCTTGTCAATTCCGGAAACATTTCAAACTGCCCTCATACATCATCTTCTTTATACTACCGCCTTAAGGTTTTAACAGCTATTGTACTTTACATAGTACATATGTTTATTCTACATCTGCTTCGGCACTGTCGATGTATCTTGTTAATAAAGAGTTTATTATTATTATTATTAAAATCAAGAATAATATATAATGGTTTATATCGAAGAATTGATGTTTCTTCTGCTGTCAGTTCTATATAAAAGACCTAATATACGTTCAAATCAAGAATGATTTTCTTATTTTTAAGTCCTCTACATCGTTATATCATAATGTTTTAGAAAAAATTCCTAAATTTTTAATGAAATTTTAGTGTAATCAAAAACACTAATTTTGGTCTTTATTTTTTCAGATGAATTTATTATTTTCTAAGCAAAAACTTTCTTGTCGGCCACTATTAATATCTGTTCTTTTACAAAGAGCAAGCTGGCGAACACTTTCCAGCGTTGTTAATCATTTATTGTACAATAAAGAAATGGAATACTGCCCAGTGTCCATACTGGACTTCTTAACTGCCCTCACACAAAGTCCTAGGCTATGGCAAGGTCGTGACAAAGCTACGCCTAAACATCATCATTTTGAAAATGTATTACATTTGAGTACACAACAAGTAAGTATTACTTCTAGAAGTCAGAAATTATAGAATTAATTAATTAATTTGCCTCACTAGTAGAGACCGGATTATATGCCAAGTGTATATATTTTATTTTACTTATTTATTATATTTTACGTCTATATGTAGATGTATTACACTAATTATATTTATTAACCACTATTAACTCTAATCAGTGTAAGACATCTACAAATAAACGTAAAATATAATAAATAAATAAAATAAAATATATGCACTTTGCATATAATCCGGTCTCTACTTATTACGCTTATTACTCGAAATACTAAATTTGTTTCAATTGCAGCTACAACGTCTTATAGATTATATATTACAAGAAGCAATAGAAACAGATGACAAATGGAAAAGAAAAATGGAAACAAGAGTTCCACTATTACAATATTCTATAAATAGTTCTCTAAAACCCATAGTATTGCATCTAGTCGCTAAGACAGAGAATTGTAAACAAGCTGAACATTTACTTACGATACTATACATGTCTCTCCCATGTATTAGACAGTACATATCAAGTGAACACAACCTTTCAGAACTTCATGTCGATGGTGTATCAAGCGCTGTTGATGTTATATCGCACACACTGATAAGTGCTCTTACGGCAACCGCAAGGATTAAAGATTGGAACAGACGAAGTCAAGATTTGGAATTATGCACACGCAAATTGGCGGCTACACATCCCGATTTAGTACTCAGACAGTTACCAATGATAGCCGGTAGTTTAAGAGGAAGAGCTCAATATGATTGGACAGTATTAAAAAGTCGCGGTCATTTTGTTCTATTTGGACAAATATTAGGACTTCTAGAACTGTTACAGCCATATGTTTTCCAAAAACCTGATGCGTTGTGTAATATATTAGACTCATATTTCCTGTTACTAAAATATCATGGCACAATGAAGGAATTAAATTACATCGTTAGTCGAACAGTCAACTTTCTTCAAAATTGGATGGTGAAAGACATCAAAAATGCGTTGAAGTATCTCCAGCAGAATGGACACGTCCTCAAGTAAGTCTTTTTCCGTTTCTATAAGTGGTGTTCTGTATTGGTAAAAACAATACGTAATAGTATGAAACAAATAGCAAAGATCTAAACCAATGTAATCAGTCAATGAAAAAATGAGTTTAATAATAATTTTCTTTTCAGTGACATTCAAATTTCCCAACCCAGTGTTAGGCCGTTACTTTCAACCGTTTCATTTCCAGCAACAGATCAAAGCAGCTCAACCGAACAAATCTTAGTAGGAACGGCTACAGCTCCAGCGCCAGATCCATTACCCCAACATTGGCCGGCAATAGTTGGAAGCTTACAATCACACGACCCATTACCGGCTTTACAAGACCTGGACCATATGAGTAATAAAAAACCACAATTACTGCAGAACGTGTCGCAGCACCTATATAACGCTCTTAGCAGTCTCAATAGTTTAGTTAGAAATTTGTCACTGAATCTTGTACTAAAGTTATTGAAGCACAATCCTAACGCAAGTTCAGAAGCTTTGCCGTCTATTTTGTGCTGTTTAGAAAACCGAAATGCAGATGTAGTTGAAAGCATAATTAACCGTTTGCCTGAAATCGTTGTTACTATGCAGGAGCACGCTTTAGTTATTCTAACAAGAGTTTTTCAACTTGGAGTTAATTCTCATATAAATGCCAATACTGGCATATGTAAAAGTATTGCCCTATTAAATTTGCAATCTGGTAGTTAAAATATGTCCTATATTGTTTGAACATGTTGACTTTTCTTGTATATACTTTACAACTAGACGAGTAATGATTATATTTGTTATTTTAATTGATGATAAATATGTATTTTGCAATATACAATTTAGATCTGTGACATTATTCTATAGTGCGTTTCATACTTAAAGCACGTTGTAAGTTTTATCAAAACTATGAAATAAGAAATGTAGTATGTCAAATAAGAAATAAATTATTTTTAGGAAGAATGAGGACATTATTAAAAATATCCAATCTATCCTGTTGATATGTTATCCTTTTTGCTAGCTGCAAAAAATCATGTTAAGCTTTATCCATTCGCTACTCCTTTTATTACAGGGCTTCATTATACATAACTAATTTACTAATTAGTAATTTAGATCCGTGATAATATTCAATAAGTAAACTATACACAAATCTAAACTTTAGCAACTCATCACGTTTGCTATTATTTTTATCTAAAACTAACAGTTATTAAACTCTATTTTTTTAATTCAGGCGGGTGAAATGAAAAGACACGTTTACACAATAACATTTTTCAAAGCTACTTTTTTGCGGCAGTTTTAAAATTGGCGAGGATTTTATATGTTATAATTACGTAATTATTATTGCAGTGCCAACTTATGGAGAAAAACACACAATCTAAACGTCAATCAGTTGTATGGCGGTCAGTAATACATAAAACATCGCTAGTATAATTTTTGCCGACAACTGATCAACAGCAGGTCAACGCCTTTGAAGCTGTCTGGCTGTAAACACTGTATATCGTAGATGTGACGTAACAATACGAAAAAAGAACCAATGTTATTATTATGTATTATTGTACCGTCAGTATTAAAATCAAACGCGAATGCTGTATACATAGATAGAGTACAAATTGAGCGAAAATATTTGCCAAAGGCAATTATGGTGTGTGCCGTAATTTAAACTTTCCTAGTGTGCATTTAACTCGATTCAACTTTTGTCAAATGTCAAATTGACAGCATAATATAACCTAAATGGTATAAAAACAATCAACAAGAATGGCTATTTTTAAGGCCGTTGGAAGAAACGTACCGTATTTAAAGCAACAATTTATTGCATTATTAGGAAATACTAGTACATCAGTAAAATTTATATGTGCTGTGGTAATTTTTAGTTATTGTCTATCATATTCAGAAGAAGCTGTGAATGTACTCTCAGTGACACCTGGTTTTTTAATGCCCCCATCTTTTTGGATATGGACAGCGTTCACATTTTGTTTTTTAGAGGTGCACTTCTGGGAGGTGTTAGTTGATATAGTGACAGTTGGACTGTGCGGTAAACTAATAGAACCATTATGGGGTCAGATGGAAATGATGACGTTCTTTGCTATTGTTAATTTAGGGGTAGCAATTATTAGCACTGCATTTTACTTTATTTTGTATATGTGGACATTTAATGTTGACCTTTTGTTTACTGCACATATTCATGGACTAGCTGGGTACATTGCTGGTGTATCCGTAGCTGTTAAGCAGATCATGCCTGATCTTGTATTAATTAAAACTCCTTTAGGAAAACTAAGCAACAAAAATGTTCCGTTATTGGTATTTTTTATGTCTTTAGTCCTATGGATTATTGGATTATTAGAAGGAACATATCCAACAATGTTTCTAAGCGGTTTACTGGTTAGCTGGATCTACCTTAGGTTTTATCAGTGGCATAGCAATGGAAGTCGTGGAGACATGGCAGACTATTTCACATTTGCTAGGTAATATTCTCTATTTAAAGAAAGCAATATTATATATATTTTTGTATTAATGCTATAGTCATCCTTCTAAAATGACCCAACGTTTGCTTATTGGTGTTTGAGTGCCTGAACGACGATTTGAACAACAAGAAAACTGTCTTTTAAGCAAAAATCATGCGTATGACTACTATTTACTGTTTACTATTTGTACTCTAACTCACTCTAGCTGCTAAATTATATAGTGTTTTTAATCTAGAGTAACATAGAGTAAGCCAGACTTACAAATATCCATTATGGTTATTCTGCAAACACAATAATTTAGGATTTCCGAATGTAACAGATTAATTATTGCGACTGTAATACAATTGAACTAATACACAAATCGCGTAAACAACATTCTAAAAAGTGGAATAAATGTTTGCATTTTAACGGCTAATAAGTTTCAATTTATATATTTAAAAAGTAACTGTTTGAAGATCTACTTTGATTGGGAATACGGTGCAATTCAAACATCAATACATTTTAAACCAGTATTGGTAGCAAACATACGAATATAATACTTTATAATGTATTTTTAGCTTTTTTCCAAATGTAATACAACCTCCAATCGCAGTCGTTAGTAATACAATCTATGGAACATTTGTAAACATGGGTATTTGTAGGAAAGTGGTACGCAGATTTGACATTGCAAATCCAACAGGTGTTACAATTTCAATACCAGGGAATGATCAGCATGACATGGAAAGGAGAAGGTTCGTTTTTTTTTCTTTATGATGCTTTTCAATGTATCACGTAATCGCCTTTTTGTTGGAATAATACTCTATAATTTGCATTGTCAGGTAATTTCAAATGTAAGTGATGATGCCTCCTCTTAAGCATTAAGGCCAACTCATGTAAAAATATATTTTAAAATAACGAAGCTCCATTAATTTTGCGGTTTGTAATTATTTGCCATATTTCAGTTACCCAAATAAATATTCTTAAATTATTTCCTGTGGCTGTACTGAGCAAATGTATATTAGGAAATTCTATATAAATAATTTACAATTAGCCTGCCTACAATGTGGTAGTGATTAAGAAAAACATAATTTTTAAGTGTCATAACGGTTTACCCAAATCCGCTCTTTAATCGTAAATACAGTAGTTTTCACAAGAGCGTGTACGGAATAACGGTATTAAAAAACACTTCAGAAAGAAACTTTGTTATTAAAAAACTAAATAATGTACGCCCTCTTATGCGGTTCCATAAACAATAATTTTAATAGTTAACATTTGCTTTTATTGTTTTAAGACTACAAATAGAATTATTTTCTGAGTATTTGACTTAACGGGTTATGTTTTAATAAAAAAGTAGTATTCAGTTAAAAAAGTGGGAGTGGATTGATTCTTCAAACATGCGAGATCTTTAAGGTGCAATTGAAAAGAACTTGTGGCACCATTTTTAGATTTTATTTTTATCTTTTGGAATAATGAAGACTGTTACTGCATTTCTGGAACATCCGATGTATTTCAAATTGGAATATGATTTTATTAGAAATTAAGGCGTTATATATGTAGGATATTCTGAAAAATGTGTAACTGGTAATGTTCATTCAGGTGCGTTAATACTAAATTCTCAAGGTTCATAAAGATATATGTAAATGAAAACGAGATAAATGAGATTCTTTTTGGCTATAGATCATTATAAATGTAAATGATGAATAGTATATACAGATCTATACAACCACACTGGTATTGGCAGCAAGACAAGTGAAGATATATCGAATATTTCCGTCTTCATCTCATCAGTTTATTATATTTCATTTCATTGCGTTAAATTTGACATTGTTTAAAATTGTTTTATGTTTTTAATTATTGTGAATTGTACCTTCATTATTGTTTTCTTCAGGCAAATTGCATTAAAGGCTCTGAGCGAACGTCTTTCGAAATCTCATGCTCAAGATAAGCAACTACTCATACCAAAATCGAATTTGAAAGTTCCGATAGCGAGTGTAATGCAAGGAGCAGGTCCGTCTTCTCCTCAAGCGTCATTCAAACCCCCTACCATACCCTCTATATTACCGCCGCAAACGTAACGAGAATATACAAGAATCAGGATTGTACATGAAATGTATAGTTAAATATTGTTACTTTATTTTGTAATATATGATTTATTGAATAAATATTTAGTTTATAAGTGTTCTTTTTATTTAACTTTTAACAACAGAACTTTTGTAAATAGAGAAAGATTAATTTACAAAAGTTTTATTGATTTACAACTTCTACAAACTCAACAAGTAATGCAATTATATTAATCATAACATGCCTATATCATTATTATAAAAAAGTATTTTGTTAAAAAATTTCAAAATGATTTTGCTTCTTTTCCGAATTGAAAGGGTCTAAAAACATAAATATTCAGAATTTATAAAATGGTTACGTACGTATTGTATGTACTTTTCAGGTTATGAATAATATAATACCATTACTCTGATAAAAATCATAGATTTGTGGTGGCATTTAACCAATTGTATGAAAAACAGACATAATTTTTATTTGGAATAATTGACATTTTAAGAATTACTATTTTTTCTATTCCGGTGTTTACGTTAAAACATACCAGAAACCTTAAATTGAACAATTATTATTCACGCATGTGGCACACAAAAATTTTAAAACAGGTACATTTGGAAATACAAAAATAGCTTAGTAATCGGTGAACTTGAGTCTACCGTTTATTATATCCATTCCGTTACAAAGACTACTTGATGGTAATTCCCAACCATATTAGAAAAAATTGTTACAAATATATTTAAACTTTAAAAGTTTTCTGACGCGTTCCCTTCCACCTTTGCAATAGTTCAGTAAGCAAAAAATCGTGAATAAAATGTACCGAAAACTATGGAAATAGACGATCTTTATCTATTGAATTAGCGAATGGGATACCAAAATTTAATTAATAAAAATATTTGGCTTTTAAATCGTTTTTGGCGGGTTCTCTTCTACGTTTGCAATACAAAAATAAATGTTTCCTTACTTATTCGATACCTTGCTTTATCATTTATAAAATTGTTACAAAAATATGTTTATATTAAAACTTCTCTAGTAGGTTTGTTTACGTCATTTGTGGCTCAGTATGTAAAAATTGGGGATAAAAGGTGGCGAATACTCTAGGAATGAATGATTATCATTGTGGCACCAAATGACATGCCTAAGTTTAATTGTTCGTGAATATTGTTACAAACATATTTACATCTTAAAACTTTCCCTACAGATTCCCTCCAAAATCAATAACAATTCAATGCTGAGAAATCACAAGTATAATGTAGGAAACCGTAGCGAACATGGTAGCAATCTAAAATTAATTTTCCATTGCTAATTTCACATTTATTCTGTCTATTCATTCGATTTTTACGAACATACAATATAAAAGTCTACGACAAAAAAGAGGAAAATGTTCAAATTTTGGTTAGCATCATTGCCAAATTGTTTCTTAGAAAGAGGAATGCTGGAAAAAACAAAGTCAATATTATATTCAATTTTTCAAAGGTAATTTTGAATATTATAGCCAGGTGAAGGTTTAAAACTGATCATAGAAATAGAGGTTTCATCTGAACCATTCTCTGAAGGTTTACGACGTTTGTTCCATATACACTAAATACCATGCATTTGGTTGAGCTATTACAAATCTTCCCTCACAACCTAGAAACAGGGCTTTTTAAATCAATTTTTGGGTACCTAAGCTAATTCATAGCCTCTCTGTCAAACTTCATGTGAATCTCTCTATATAACTTATTTTACACTATTTATAAAGTTATTTATGAATCCGTTATTAGCTAATGATTCAATTAATTCTAAAACACCAGTTCTTTTCTCGTTTTTCTTCATTTGATAGCCAATGTACAAATACATGGTGTTTCGAAGAAATTCATCTGCAAACTGTGCACGAATAACCTTTTGAATTAAACAATATAAAAAATTAACAATGTATATTCCGCCTTATTTATAAACAAAAACACTATCATCACAACTACACGAAAACCTTAACTTTTTCTCTGGAAAATTTAATTTAATAATTTATCCATACAATAAATTAATATCTATAGTAATGTTAATTTGGTTATTTGTAGGTATTCCAAAATTCCCTAAAACAAAAATGTCAAGACGTGCACATCATGAAGTGAAGTTATCGCTGCACATCATACTTTTTTACAAATATTTTTAAGTTGGTATGTTGGCATTCACTATATTGAATTCGCGCAAAAACGTTAAGGTAAAATTTAAATTTTCAACGGCTTCTTTGTAATCAGCATTCTAACGTTCTCTCAAGTTTTTATTTTGAAAAAGTATGTGTAGTAAGTGTATAGATAAATTACCGTCGTAGCAATAAAAGTTTGTGTAGTATATTGTTCGAATTTAGACACTTCTTTGAAATTATGGACTCTCAACATTTAGGAACAGCTACGCCTTCTAAAAGACTCTTGAATGCAGTACATAATAAATTTGCACATAGTACGTTCAGTTCAGAAAGCCCCTTCAAGCGACTAACTACTCATTCCACGCCACCTCGCTACACGAAAATAAGAAATCCATTCGAAAATCATTTGTCTGAACGATTACACACACATTTCTTTAGGTAAGACATTTAAGCCAAGTTATAGTAAATATTTAAAAAATGTTTTCAGTCCATCCGTTTTTAAAGTATCTAGTCCAAAGGTAAATGAAAAATTTCAGTGGACAATTGAAGAAATCTCTAGCTTTTATCCTGCAGATATTGATGAAGCTGCAACGGATCAATATGAATCTCATGAACACGATTCCATGATGGAGTCAAATGCTCAAGCAAAAATTGATCTCTATTTTAGTGACGATGTAGCTCCTAGTCCTTTTAATCAACAAATTAAATCAATTCCTTTGATCTCTGAGACTGAAACAAGTTCTAAAGAAGTGAAAACAACCTGTGATGGTAAGGAATACTATATAGTAGTAGAGTGCTAATTTGAAGGTTGCAATGAAATTTACTTAAAAAAAGGCTTTGCAATCATAAATGACTTTTCTTTAAACTTTAAATATCCGTATTTAAGAATTTTACACATTTCCTTTAATTTAGCTTTTGTCTAGTACAGCTCAATATTGCTTTCAGTGTAAAGTGTATGTTTTCTAATCCATACGCATTATTACCACTGCCTTTATTAGTTATATAAAATCTATTACCCTATTAAAAATATAGGTTGTACCCACACTGGCAAATTTTGAGATATTGATGAAAATTTGATTAAATTATGACATTTAATGAAAGAGCAAAATAAATAAAACATTTGAACCTTACAGGCCAATGTGTAAGCAGTTTCGATAAGATATATACAAACACCCTAATTGCAGGTGTGGCCATTATCTTTGGCAGGAGATCATAAATCCTGAAAGAATACACCATAAAAAATACAAAACTTTAACAAGAAGCTGAAATTTTCAATGTAACTTATATTGTTATAGTATCAATCTGATTAATTCATATTTTTCTTATTACCTCATAATTGCAAATCGCAATCAAAGGGTTTGAAGCTATCACACACTTTTACTATATGTTGTTATACTTAAAATAAAGAACAAGTAAACAAATGAATCATCAATTAGTATAAAGCAATCAATAACATATAACAGCGATTGGAAGATGTCAAGAAATAATCTATTACGGTCTATTTGTAAGCGTCCATGCACCCTATGTGCACCAATGGCATGAAATGAAACAGTTTATATTAATTCTTTTATATTTATCTGATATTTTGGTGGATGCGCCGGTAACACACACACACACATATATATATACACACCATGAGCGCAGTTTCGACATGTCGAAGGCCATAACTCTGAGAAAGAGGAGGATAAAATAAGATTTCTATAAGTTACCAAAGTCGAGAGATACACATGCTATTCTATAGGTCGATTGTGTGTCAGTCTAACGGTATTCTCTATCCTTGTTTAACTACTACAAAATCCTATCCTCACATCGATCTTTTCAATTTTCATCGATTCAATGAAGCCCTCATTCCATATTACTGCGAGGTGAGAGGGGTATAGCGCTAGACCTGCGTTATTCGTTCCAAGTGAAGCTAATGTTCGACAATAGCTCGCAGCTATTCAGTATATATATACAACGTATGGAATAATATTCCCCGGTTTCCGGCCGCGTGTGCTGTTGGTCCCTATTTCTGATCGCTAGTCGAATGACAGCGTCCAGAAGAAGACGACTAAGATCTCGTCGACCTACGAAAACGAAACGGTACCTTTCGGGATCAACAGCACACGCGGCCGGAAACCCGGGAATATTCCACGTACGATGACCGCGAAAACATCCGTCGCATACAGACACGAATTAAATATTTACTGTAATTTTCATGTTGGTCTTGATCAGCTTCTTTTCCACTTATATATTATATTAGTAGCAACTTTTTATATTTTATAAGCTATTCAATACTAACTCTTTTGTTTTCTCATATACTTTTGCGGGCGTTAATCCTTTAAAGTTATACAGACATAATCTGAGCAAAGTCAACAACGGGGAGCTATCTACAATCTTACGTTTCCCCACTATAGCTATAACCGTGATGTAGTACGTTAACAGCGAAGTACTGCTTACGGTGAATGACAAATTGATTGTAGGGGAATACTGCAGCGGGAAGGAATAACGGGGCACGCACATGCGTATTATAACTGTTGACTTTGCTTATATTATATCTATATATTAACTTTTGGTGTGATATTTTCCCATATATTTATTAGGTAGTTAATATGCAATGTTAAACGGGCATTATATATTGATTTCCTTATATATTACAATAGATAAATTTGGTACCTAATAGAAGCTTATATTTAAACAGTTGAAATAGTATTGTAGCCTATTACAATATTTCCAGAAATTAATACGATAATTATGTTTAGGAGTTGCTCAAACTATGCTAAGTTTGCCAGTTAATCTACCAGAAGAATTAGAAAATGCGTTGAGGCCATACTTCAATCAAGAACATTACAATGATATTCGAGATGATATTTCTCTGCATAAGAAGCTATTCGAAACTGAAGAAATTGAAAGCATTCACGGAAGTATAGAAAGTTCACCTCCACACTCTCTTGTTTTATCACCCATTGCTCCACCTAACGAATGCGATCTTGAAAGTCGGTTTCATTCACCTTTCAAACTAGGCGACTGCAATTTATCTCCTATCGGAACTAATATATCAGTAGCCAACGATGGTAGGAATTGTGCTTCAAGACTAAATTTTTCTGGGTATATGAGTGTTGATAGCTCACTAAATGTAGTTCCAGATGTCTCCGATGAAATGCCTAAAAATGAAAGCGTTAATTTTGGTAAGTAAAGATTTTTAAAATTTGTTGTATGGGCGCCATATAGAAAATTATAAACAGATATGATAGCAAAGTGTATTACAAGCAATATTCTTTAAAGATGTTACAGTACTATTACCGGAGTTTTTATAATGTTATAGGAAATAAAATCAAGTTAATAATTCAACCATTGTTTGAATTCATCATCCAATCTATTATTATGCTTTTAAATTATATGTGATTCAAATCCACTTTAGGATGCTAATCTCAACAACTTCGTTAAAATTTTGAAAAAAAGTAATAAGACTTTGATTCGTCAGGAACCTTTCTAAAAACTTATTACATTGCAATATTTTTTCTACAGCTAGAAGTGAATACACAGTGTTCTGTTTACATTACCAATGAAATTTAATAGTTCCGATAATAGTGTTCTTTTAGGCTTTAAATTTTTTCATCAACCAGAGTTCTTTCAGTAAGTTTTGGATCAAATACTTGCATATATTTGACTTATTTTTTTTTTATAATAATTCATTTTAAATTGTTAATTTTCAACATAAACAACAAATTTTCTTATTTTATTTTTAGATGATACATCTTCACCTCAAAGAGAAATTTTAAGCGATTCCACTGTAAATTGGGATATGGAATACAAACATATTGCTACGGATACTCCAAATAAAAGAAGAGAAATGGACGTTTCGAATTCAAACACTCCAAAATCCAAAATATTTACCAGTCAAAGAAAGAAATTATCTGATAGTTTTCTTAAGGAGGACGAATTTAGCGATAAAGAAAACGATATATCAATAGAAGAATATAACATCGATGACGTTGCATATGTAAATGTAACGAAAATGCAAGATGCTACTGATGCAGGATATCATACCGGTGTATTAGTGTCTAATGATCTCTCGTGGTATCAAGATAGGAATTTATTTGCATCCACTCCAACAAAAACAAAAAAAAATAATACGTGAAAAATTACTTTTGTAAAATTTTCAAAGATTATTAATATTAATTAGAAAGGATACATAATAGCTGTTACGCTTTTAATAAATCTACTCTATTTTGTATTCTCTTAAACACTGCCTTTTTTATACATACAATTTTAGCTTTTATCCGTTTATTTATAAAATTATATATATATATGTATTAAAAAAATATGTTAATATCAGTATCGTCGTTGTCATACAAATTAAGATAACTTCTGTACTAATTATTAATTAAGTCTCTGGGCATAGTTTCTTTTCGGGACCGATATTAATTAGAAAATATATTTTCTCGACCATTAATAATCTTAAAAAGTCGTGCATAATTTACTAACAGGAGTATGTAATAAATTAATGAGAGTAATACAGATGTATGTAATGCAATGTATCACATTAATATATATATATAAACACAGGTACGAACAAAGTGCAATAGAGATCGTTGATTTCATTAGTAAATTTGATATTTTCTATGCCGTGCTTGACTTATCTTTCCATTTGCTCATATTTATTTTTGCGGTTCGAAAGGTCCGCATGAGATTGAATAAATAAATAAAATTAATACATTTTATAGAACTTAAATTCAGAGACATGTATAATGTATAAAGACTTGGTGAGATATTCCTATTTTTTATATCATCCTTGTTAGTTACTAAATGAAAACGTCAAGAAATGTTATCAATCCAGTCGAATACTCATTTGCCTCTTTCGAAAAGGTTGCTATTGAGACTGGAGTCATTAACAGTTTCAGCACTACATCACCATTACCTTGTTCTATTCTCTATTGGCAGACTTATTTGTCATTACAAATACTTCATATCAAGTCTGCAAAATTTGCAACAATTTTTGAAATTAAAAGCATTAATTCATATGTCGTTATATAAGTTCATATAGACGTTGCAGATCTAAATAAGTAAGAACTGATAATCATATTTTATTATATATAGAAATCCTTTAGGCTAAATTATTGTTTTTAAATTGATTTTTGTACTATATGTTTAAGACTTTAATTTTATTTTATATATTTATCAAGCTGTGCAATCATAAAATAAACATTCTTAAATTGACTTAGTTCTAATTATTTATGCCTTATTATTATCGGATCAGGTCTGAGAGTACCTGTAATCACTACAACTTGCTATAATGTTTTTAATACGATAGGAATAGTTCTGAAAGTATTATTTCCTTTTGAAAAATTTGAGCCAAGGGCCACCTTCTCTATTTAAAACTTAAGTGGTTTTTATCATTTTAGAGATAGGAGTAAATACTTTATCTGTGTTGTTAAGGTGAACCGGATTTTGCAGGGATTGCCGTCCGATAATACCCCATATATGTTCTACGGGCGACAGATTTAGTGATATGCCATGGAAGCAGAATTACATTTTCAGTGAAAAAATTCATAGTTTGCTGCGTTAATGGGGTCGGGCATGATCTTGTTGGAATATACCGTTTACAATAGTTTACGTATAGGGCACTTTCTGTATGTAAGTGCCTCCCATTTCAATGCTAGGAACTAGCACCAAAAGTGACCTGGAAATAAATCTGATAACGCACCAAAGCATTGAACCGGGTCCTAACCGTAAATACTATAGAATTTCATTCATCTCGCCGTTCCACGCAGCACGTTAGACTAGCGTGCTGCATCTATACTCGGGTGACTCGCATTAAAGGCCGTTAGCTATGGAACTCCATACACACTATGCGTTCGGAAACCATCCGTAATGATGTTCTACTACCGATAACGTACCACCACTGTTGCACAAAAATTATTATCGATTGAAACCGGTATCGTGCAACCAATCTCGGAGGGTGGTTGTTCTAGGTGTGCATGAACCTAATTGCAATCCATAGATTCTAATACCGTAACACACTGAAATGATTACAATTAACTCTCCGGCCAATTTACAGGAAAGAAACAGTGAATAATAGGGGTAAATATTTGTGTGCACGTTGTCGCATGATTACTCGAAACATAGCGAATGCATATTACGTATTCTTGTACATACATCTTCACTGCAATTATCGGATTACAGCACCTGTTCCCCAAAGAACACCAAACCGACAAAACATCTCCCACAGATAAAATGCAAGAACCAGCTATGAAATGTCGGAAAGAAAAATAAAAATGTGAATATTTTGTTATATATACATCATTACATGACTTATTGCAATTAAATTACATGTATTTATAAGCATCTTTATAGACACAACGTTTTTATTAGTACATAATCCATTCAAACTATTAATTTATGTGTGCCATTTCTTTAGTTGTTATCATAAACTATGAATAAAATTTAATGAAAGCGTTTAACTTCATTTTCAATTAGAATTTGTTGTAGTTTGTAATTATAACTGCGAAAATTATATTACTAGTAAAATATAGAATATAAAACTATTTAATTTTCGCGGATATAAAGCTTACAATGTGCGGTCAATAGGTAGCTCTAGTACTCATTCCACAAAATTTGCATTAACATGTATAACCTTGGATATACAGTTGAAATAAAAATAAATGGAAACGAAATGTTAAACGTTATGTTCTCGTCAGTTGTATAATTTTAACCCTGCCTTTACATGCACTCAAACTATTAAACTACTAAGTTACTATGAACTTGATGAATACTTATTATTCAATAGTACCTCACCAGGGTACAAAACGACAATATAAATTTATACATGAACTTCTATTTTTGGTGATAATCACGTTGAGGTACAGTTCCGGTGAAAAACGAGCAGTCAATTAACAATTTAAATTGAATCCAACGGAAACCACACATTCCATCGAATTTAAGATGATCCTTCTTTTTTTCAGGAAATTGATTTAGCTTACCTAGAAATCAATTTTAAAAGTGTCATTTCTAGAATTAAGCTCAGAGCTTTATGAGAGATAGATAGGTAATGTAAGAGTTATAATAGTTTGTATTATCTCTGGATATATTTAACGAAACTTATGTTGGTACTTACTATGGACTAAAAGTGACTATAAGGGTAGAAAATACTGAGAAGCACCAAATTCGGATTTACAAATCTACCGTAGTTACTATTCCATATTTCTTTATTTTTGCATATAAATTAATAAATGGAAAAATTGAAAGTTTAATGTTATATAATTTTAAAGTTCTGGTCACTTATACAACAAGTAATAGATAAAAAAGACGAAAACAATAGACAATTTTTTATATTATTTATCATCACACGTAAAATGCATGAAAATTATAATAATGTAATTAATTAATTTGGTTTTAAATGCAATTATGACAATATTATAGAAAGAATATACTGAAGTGTTGGTAAAATGCACTCTAATATTTACGCGTTTTTGCAAAATGCGTACAAATTTATTTGCCAATGCGAAACACTTATGTAATTGTATGGTGCTAATCCGTATATGGGTCATGCAAAGCTATTAGCACTAGAAATACAAATATGATTCATAAATTAAAAAATAATCCTGTAAATAATGCAATATGCCAAACAAAATAGGAAAGGTAATTCTGTAATATACAATAAACGTCTTGAAGAAAGCATCTGACAGAATATTAATTAAGGATGTATTATTGATATTTAAGTTATAAAAATTAAATTTACATTACGGGATAATCTTCGGAAAAAGAATTACATTTCCCTATTGAAAGACCAGCTTGCCGCCCAAAGATTTTAAGAAGACGAAGACAGTCTATTATAAATCACTGAAGAAAATTCTTTAATTGCCGCTCATTTTAGTAATGTTTGGTGATTTTTAGTTTACATATGTTAAGTACCAACTTAAATTTTCTTGAAAATGTCGAACATAACCTAGAAATAGTGCTTTAATTGATTTTTAGATACTTGAAAGTAATCTGAGAAAGAGAAGAGGTATTTTGAACTCCGCCGGACGTGACCTTGTGTGAATCCATTTGAATCGCTAATTCACTGCCTGTTATTCTTAACTCTTAGCTCTATTCAGGAAAGGGATTAGACCGTTGCCGTTTACTATGTTAAAGTGACCTATAGACTGGGCCCCCATGCATTCCTAATGAGAATGTACCTTTAAAAATATGCTGTACAAAATAGCATATGTTTTGTATTAAGGAAAGTGAATCACTAAATTTTCCTCAAATTATTTATTAAATTTGAAAAATAATTTTAATCACAATGCCTGCATGTACAAAGCAATGTGGTAAGAACGCTGTGTTAAAGGTGAGACTAATTTTATAATACAGAAATCTTTACACATTAAGCTATTTATTTAGAGACCTAAAACGGGGGACACTTTATGCAAAGAATGTTTCTTTGAAGCATTTGAAAACGAAATTCATTTTACTATAATTCGAGCAAATTTATTTAAGCCAGGTACCACTGTAGCAATAGGTGCATCTGGTGGTAAAGACTCAACAGTATTGGCCTATGTATTAAAATTGCTAAATGAAAAATACCAATATGGACTGAAACTGCTTCTTTTATCCATTGATGAAGGCATTACTGGTTATCGAGATGATAGTTTAAAAACGGTTGAACAAAATAGGGATGACTATAAAATGCCATTAAAAGTACTTTCATACAAGGACTTGTATGGTTGGACAATGGATGAAATTGTAAAGCAGGTAAAATATTGGTAATATTCCAAAAAAAATAATGTTTATTGCTGTTTCATTAACTTCATTTTTGCGCTTTTATAAGAGTGTTAATAACTTTTTAGATAGGTCGCAAAAATAATTGCACCTTCTGTGGAGTATTCAGAAGACAAGCTTTAGATAGAGGTGCAACATATTTAAATGTAAACTACTTGGCAACAGGTCATAATGCGGATGATATAGCAGAAACGGTGTTGATGAATATTTTGCGAGGAGATTTGGCACGATTAAGAAGATGTACTTCAATCATTACTGTAAATTATTTTTGTTTCCCTGTCTTTTGTTTATTATGATAATTTTAGGATAGTGGTGATGGAATACCTAGAGTAAAACCTTTAAAATATACTTATGAAAAGGAAATAGTTATGTATGCTTATTTCAGAAAATTAGTATATTTTTCTACAGAATGCATTTTCGCGCCTAATGCATATAGGGGTCATGCAAGAATTTTACTTAAGGACTTGGAAAAAATAGATCCATCGGTTATAATGAATATTATACAATCTGGTAGATTTAATTTGCATGTAATGTGAGTTTGTGTTAATAATTTTATTGCAGGTGAATCACTTCTTATAAATGAAGACCGCAAACTTCCAACATTAACAAAATGTCAAAAGTGTTCCTATGTATCTTCACAGCAAATCTGCAAAGCCTGTGTATTACTTGAAGGTCTAAACAGAGGTTTACCTAAATTGGGAATTGGAAAATCAAGTCGTGTGAACAAATTAATTGCAGAAAAACAAAATGGTAGATGTAATACTGAATGTAACATTTTGAAAAGCTGTAATATGTGATACTTTAGTAAATAGTAAATATTCTTTGTGCAAATATGTGTATATATTTGTTATAAAACCTGCCAAAAGAATATTTTTAGCGCTTCAGGCAAATCAGCATCGTGTACCTTTTACTAAACCACATTTACTGAAAACTATTACATTTTGGTTATAACATTCAGATTATAATGTAAATGCTATAATATCCTATAGTTCCTTGGAAACATTATATTAACATGGTTTAAAGGGTTAGCAATATTTATAAATTAAGAAATAAACAAATATTGAGTAAAAGATAAATGTATTCGATAAAAGCAATATTTCAAAAATAAAAGTACATTTTCTGAGAAGCCTCTATTTTATTGCATTCGCAAAGCTCCATCTAAACGAATAACTTCACCATTAAGCATTGGATTCTCAATAATAGCTTGCACCATTTGAGCAAATTCTACGGGTTTTCCTAACCTATGAGGAAATGGTACAGATTTCTCCAAAAAATTTTTGACTTTCTCAGGTAAGCTTTCAAGTAGTGGTGTTAAAAAAAGTCCTGGAGCTATAGTACAAATTCGAATACCTTGAGATGCTAAATCTCTTGCTAATGGAAGAGTCATTCCTACAATAGCACCCTTACTTGCTGAGTATGCTGCTTGCCCCATTTGACCATCGTATGCAGCTATGCTGGCTGTATTAACAACTACCCCTCTTTGACCATCTTCATTTGGTTCATTTTGGCCTATCAAACCCACAGCTAAACGAATTACATTAAACGTACCGATTGTGTTAATGTTGATAACTTTAGCATAATCGTCTAATTTATGTGGTTGATTTTTATTGAAATTATACACCTTAAAAGCCACTCCAATACCAGCACAGTTAACACAATTATCCAATTTACCAAACTTCTGTTTTGTTAATTCCAAAGCAGTTTGCACATCTGCTTCAGATGTTACATCGGTTGGTGCAAATACTGCAT
This sequence comes from Trypoxylus dichotomus, assembly GCA_023509865.1. NCBI lineage: Eukaryota > Metazoa > Arthropoda > Insecta > Coleoptera > Scarabaeidae > Trypoxylus > Trypoxylus dichotomus. Next base: position 50,264,036 of record CM042078.1, read on the forward strand.
TATCTCCAAGTTCTTGCACTAAGTCGTTTCCTTTTGATGTTGGTAAATCACAAACGACAACTTTGCTTCCTTGTTGAATTAGTCTCACTACAGTCGCTTTTCCTAATCCGGAAGCACCTCCTGTTACTAGTGAAACTGCTCCCTTTAACATGTTTGAAAGAATTGATTGAACTCTTTAATTCTTAAGTAGGATTATGTTTGCAAGTTTTTTTTAACTCGAAATACACGTTCAAAAAGCAGGAGCGACCTTTGGAATACAATAATAATCAGATAGGTACAGTATCACAAAAAAGCTGTTTACTAATTTTTTTGTAGGATAGAAAATAATTTTTGTCATATATTAAAACTCTTATAATGAAAAAAGAATTATTTATAGTCATTTCTAAACTTACGCTCTATATTAAAATATCTCGCAATAATTAGATGTTATTTAAGCAAATTTATTTACAAAGGAATGACAAATCGGAAAGTGGAAAAACGGTAATTGGCAATTTTTAATTTGCTATAATAGCTGTTCAAAAGATGTCGCTGTGATATATGGTGCCAAACATTACATAACAGTTTTAATGGAACATTTTATATATTATGTATATATGGGATAACATGTATGATGAGTGGGCCAGTCGAAATCACGATCTCAAGAAGAAGATGTACACGATTACATCGAAACGTCAGGACGTACCTGGTTCTTTTAAGAACCAACGCCAAACGCGGGACAAAAACCGAGAGAATAACAAGACCTATATCTATACCTATCTATCTATATATATATATAGTATTTTTTAGAGTCTCCTTAGTTATATATTAGTCTTTTACACTGGTTGCTATACAATAAATATTCAGGTCTTAAATTATAGATCATTATATTACGATGCATGGTAAAGAATGTTTTTTTACTTTTTCAATGGTCATTGGTGAACATTAGAGTTTGCCTTCAAAATATTCCTAGTACTCCTTTGATATAACTTTTTGTTTTAAGAATTGTCATTCTTTCTTTATTACGAGGAAAAGTTACTCGTTTTTTTTTTTAATATATCTCGTGGCGACAAAAGCGCGAAAGATCAAAATTTCAACTTCCAAATTATATCGATAATTATTATAAATTAACTTAAATACGTGAGTATATATATATATGGTATTAGGGAAATCAATTTACGAGAAAGACATGTGAGGAGACACAAAACGCTAACACACGGACATGTTTCTACCCGGACGTCATTAGCATGGTTTCGAGCAGTTTTATGCTAAACACATGTTTACGAAATTTATCATACACTTTTAAGTAGTTTTGCATATTGTAGTGTAATTATAGATATCAAATTCGTATCCATGGCAGGCATTTCCAATAATTTAATTGTTCAATGAAGAATATCTTCTACCATTACTTCCTTCCATTCACTCAGATGTCCAGGTTTCCAGGTTCAGAAATACAGATTTACTCAGATTTGATGAAAAAGCTAAATAGAGTTGTTAGCTGTTCGTCAACCAATAAAGCCAAAAAGAGAAAAGTCCAGTTTCTCTTTTTTCGTAATAACATTTTATATCGTAATCGATACATCATTTTTAATTACACCTTCTTGGATCCCTTTTTCGTACGAATTTTAATATTTTTTGAGACTTTTTTGCCATTCTTTTAAGTTACTCACCCTTAATGTTTCTCATGAAATACTCGGTAGTTCTTAGAATATTGAAATGTGTGTCCTTTTTCTCTTTATACCGATATAGTACCTATCTGAAAACATAATAGTAAAGCAAATTTATCTATAACTCTTTAATTCCGTTCATCAAAGTATGGGTAAGATAATTGTTTGCTGAAAGAATTTTCAAGAAAATGGAGGCTGTATTGATTATATTTATCAGCATAAAATAGAGGAGTTGCAGTTAAGTGCCTAATAAAGTTAAACCTTTGGCCTGACAAATAAAAATATCATAAACTTCCTTTGCTTCGCGGGTATATTCGTTTCTATCGATCTTATGGCGTTTTGTAGTCGATAGCCCAATCTCAATGGTACCTTGAATATTCGTGATATCATTTCTGATTTAAGCTAATTGAGTAATATATTCTATAAGTGTGATTGATAGTAGTGATGCTTACAGTTTTAATAGGCAACCGCTTTTTAACTACATTGCAATACTTCGAACATTGTTTGAAAAAAGGTACAAATTACTTGTAAATTTGCAAAGAATATACGGATATTAGTGTTGATAGAGACAGCATTCAACATAACTAAGTTTAACTGATGATACGCGTAGCAGTGCACGTAAGCAATGTATTGTAAGGTTAGTCGGTAACACGGTTGACAATGAGAGCCCACGTGCTCTCGAAACGCTGCGTTCCGCATAATTAATTAATTTGTGTGAGTGAAGTTTACTGCCATACCTGTGAATTGTACATCCACACAGTCCTTGCAATCGTCATTTATTGTAAGGTTGTTTAATAAGTGTCTGTAGCAGATTTTCCAATCCGCTCACGACGGCTGCGTCGTCATATGTTTGGGCAATCAGTTTTCTTTCGTTATCTTTAATATGTCTTTCTAGTTCTGTGGAAATGATTGTAGATGTTATGATGTGACTACGCTAAAAAATTCCAAGATCATTCAACACGTCTACCTTTAGCTGTATAGCTTAATACCACAATCATTTGATATTTATTTGATACGTTAGTAGTTTCGTCAACTATTAGAAACAACTAATCAGCTTCTTTTATTTCTTTAGAGATTTGTTCCTGACATATTAAATATTGTACATGTAAAATATCATTTTGGGTACTTTTTGACGTTTACTTAAAAACAATACCCTTTTCTAAATGGTCTTTCAAGACAACCTCCAATACAGCGCTAAGGTTTATTAAATCACAAGAAACAACCGGATTAGAGGACATAATTGATTCATTGTGCCCTCTCAACGAAAGTTCGAAAGCTGCACAAAAACGCACTCAATTAATTATATTGTTGAGAACATATCGATTGTGCTTCACTTTCTCGTTGTGCAATGCTATATTGTTTTCAGTGAGCACTATCTAGCTGAGCAGCAATATTGACATTTACAAAAAGCGAAAATTGGACTACATTCTTCATATGCCTTTGTGATGCAAAGTGTTTCTTAATTTGATCACGTTTTACTGGAAATCGATTGTTTCAGATTTAAATTCGAAATGGGTTCGGCAAGCTGCTTTATTTCAGTTTGTTTCGGTGAACGTCCATTTACCGAACACGTCCGTTATTAAATTCGACGCTGAATTCATTATTATTGAAAATTAAATATGCAGAAACACGTTTCAGACACAAATATATACTTATTAGCTTGTATAATATAGCACAATCTCTTGAATTGTGAAGTCATATATGTTTAATGTTGCACATGCATGGATTGCACTTGCTCTGCAACCAAGGGCATTTTTCTTTTCATTTGTTTAACGTATCGAACTAGATATCAAGTATTAAGTTACGTTATATTTACTTCGGCATTTTTTAATTTATTATTTTAAAAATATAGAATTACGTCCTTTTCCATTTTAGAAATATTTTTTTGTATTATTATACAACACACATGGAAATCATAAAAGAAACCGCCACTGCTACAGTAATTTTTTTTAACTTCCAATTTTATTTACTTTCCAGAGTTATCTAGAATCAATCACAAAATACTCTTTAAACATTTTCTTTATTATTTTTTAAGAGCGGTACTGCATACGCTTTACTCTTGTAAAAAGAAGAAAAAGCATTCAGTTACTTTAAAACTTTCTTGGCGTTGGTGGAAAATGAACGAAAAATCCAAGGAAATTTTGGATGAAAAACATTCCCGAAGGAAGTTCAATTAAACTCTTTCTTGCGCTAAAGAACAATTCATTCAATTTAAGCGAGTCTATATCTCGTAAAAAGCGAGGTACTCACATTAAACATTTTATCTGGGGCAATCTCTACATATTGCTACCAATTTTGCGGTAAATTTGTTCTTGTTATGTATTTTGATTTTCACCAGCAATTGTTACGGTTTAATTACCACGCGTTTCATTCAGCTAATTTCTGAAATTAGATTCCAGTTACTACATTACAAACACTGGATGTTGTGTAGATATTCTATTTCGGTGGTTATTATTCAGTGTGTTCTGTTTTCGTTGTATTTGTAAGATAGCTCCGTTGTTCGCATAGATTTAGGCTTGCGGTTTACGCATTATTAATCCGCATTTTTGAGAAATGAGTAGCGGTATAAACGTGATTTCGATAGAACTTTTAGTTTTTAAATGGAATTAAATAGAAACATTTCCATTTTTAAAAGCGCTGCATTTATCGGACTACAATTTGGGTAAAAAGTGATTCTTGTGGAGCATTTCGCATAAAATTCAATCGTGCAGTAGCATTTTATTTCTGGAAGCAACGTGTTTAATAAGTTAATCAAGCAATTGATTTCTTTATAGAAAATTCTTTATTTTCGCTGGATCTTGATTAAGTACACTGTACACTTCTCGCATATATAGCACTAGTGATGCTTTTTCTAAATAAGAGAATAAATCTGTAAAATGTTGTCAAATGTATATCTATTTCATAGTACACCTTGAAGGAAATCGACAACGATAAAGTAAAACATAATGCTGTAACTGTCAACATTGTTTAGAATATTGCCAATGTTCTTGTACGACTGTAGAGTATGGCAAGAAATATATCTTGTGAGAATTTGATGTATATGTTTAGGTGTTTAATTAAATCTAATAAAAATTCTAATGACAAATCCGTACTGTATTTAAATATTATCTTAAAAATGTATTGCCTTTATGAAATTATGATTTCGTCAACGAATTCTGCAACTTTTTTGATTTGAGAAATGAAACGAATTATGAAATTCAGTTTTTTCTAGAAAGTACCTCAGCAAACTGCAAACTTACGCTTATAGCAGAGATATCCTACAAGTGCAACAAAAATAGAATACGTTGTAGACCATTATAGTTTCTGAATTCTAAAATTCAGTTATCTGGTCTTCTCTTTTTGATCCTATTACTTTACTGTTTCTTATTTATTCTATTATCGATAGATATAAACTATGGCACAGCGAGGTAATGTAGCAGGTACAAAAAGTGTCTTTGATTAAGCACTTTGCATCATACAAATTGTTTAATTCATTCGGGACATATATTTCGGAAATTCGATTATTGAATTGACGATCAACCAATTTGTATAGTGCACCTAGTTACTGATAGCTCTTTTTCCGATGAATATAGTTAAATGTCAATCATTTCTTCATTTATAAGTCTTCTCTCTTGTATTATTATACATCTGGGCATATTTCGATTGTCAGTCTTTCATCTCGAAATATTCTGTTACCGAAGAAAAAATAATAATTTAATAAAAGCAAATTATTGCATATGGTAACTGCAGCAATATTATTTTTACATCAGGTATTTAAAAAGAATACAATTGGCTAGATTTTAAATTTGGTAAAAGAATTACTGAAAACAAAGCATTTAAAGCGATTATAAATATGTAGCAATCAGATTAAAACTAATTAGATTAAATCGGTGGAAGCGCCGGGTACATTTGACAAAAATAATTTCATTAGAGTAAACTAGATTGCCAATCAAATAGTTTCTTCATTATAAGTGACGTGGCTTCCAATTGAATCTCACAGGATGCGCCAATTTGTTTAGCAAAGTTCAGTACTTCCTATACAGTTAGAGATGTTATCAAAATGTCCGTACAAATATTGTACAAGATCAAATAATCTATCTTGTAAAATTACTTTTGAGTACAGAGAGAGTTTTAAAAGTAACTAGGATGCTAACGGCGCATTTTTTATAATAAATATGGTTGAATATCCTGTATGTATTCAGCCATATAGAGTCTATTTCCTAGCTACACCACAATTTGCTAAATTTAATTTCCTGGAAACTTTCTTTCGAGGAAGTTTAAAGCTCATGTCAACTATATTAATGTTTTTTTTGGGAAATGGTCGTGAATACTTTAATGTAATTCATTGATTTGCTGAATATCACTATAGTGATAGTTGTAATACACGTTCCGCAAGTGTTTAAAAAAATACGACCACGAGAAAACCAAGCAAATAAAAGGGTCTCTGAGAAGCTAATAAAAATAATTGTTACAAAATATTAGCAGATCTTTGAAAGCCCACTCGTGATTGTATATTATATATGTATCATAGACATTTTTAATCCCCTACCACTTTCTGTTTGGTCTGTTGTTTTAGCTTTTATCACGTTACTAAAATATTCAATTTAATATTATTTAAAAAAAAATAAATTTAATAGAAAACATACATCGTCAAAGCTACGTTTTTTCTAATCAGATCGACGCCTCAATATCAAATATCTCAAAAATGATTATTTTAGACATGTCACATGCTTAAGAGAACGGTAATATTTACTTAAACTCTTTGAATATTGTTTTTATGTACATCTTTTTCTATCAATTCATGTAGCCAGTAAACTATGTATGTACTCTGTGTATAAAGCGTAGCCGATATGAAATCATATTATTTACACAAACATTTAATTACTCAAATACATCACACTTCATTTCATTCAATTTTGGGGATGATAAACTTATTTGTGTATATCTCAAAGTATATAAAAAAGTTAGAATGTGTTAAATTTGGAAAAAAATAAATAATAGTGTTATTGATACGAATAACTTATGATGACATTGAATTTCAATGAATTCCATCAAACCGCTGGCTATATTAAAAGTAATTTTTAAAGACCACATCTTAAAGTCAAGAAGAACATGATTGCCTAAATCAATTCCTAGTTAGCTCCTTAGTACGTTAGGAGTAAATACTGAGAATTTTGAATGTTTATTTTATTATTATTAGATTAGATAAACACTCTACTCACATACACTATTCTTCTTTTAATATGTGGGTGCACTGGAAACTGATGAAATACTGTCCCAAAAGCTCATTTTGCTTTATTTTTTCATTAGTGAACATTAATAGCATTCGACTAACAGCTTGATATCATCAATAACTCATTGTTTCGGTTGCAGAAAAATTTCAATATTATAATCTTGACGATGTTATTTACCAAATATCAGATGTTTCCATTGTGCCAACCCATCCAACATGATCTTAATTTGTTTGTGTGGTTGTTAGATACATACGTGGGTATGATGATTTTTAAATATAATTCTTGTTGCCAGCTAAATAATGAATTGCTTAAATCTTTATTGTACGCATTATTGATGGAACTTTTTTAAAGAATAACTTTTTATTCCAATCATATAGCAAGGTATCTGTATATGAGGAATATCACACGTATGAATACAAAATAAAAGAAAGGAAGCAACTGCAGACTTGTCTTTTCCTTTTTGTTATTAATATTATTCTAGTTGCCTTAATGACTATCTATAGCGGACTTTCTTAGTATTTTGAACTTAGTTCCAGTATATAATACAAATATATATTCTGTTTCAATATTACAACACGATATTAAATATTATGCATTATTGTCTCAATATCACCTGCTAAAAGAGCGCATATGTTTTAAGCCAATGATTTTATGTGACACGTGTAAACTAAATCTGTGTTAATTATAACGGATAGTTGAGAAAAAGAAGTAAATTGTCTGTAGTCCAATAACGATTGCCTAATTTGTACATTTGGTAACAGCCTTATTTTCAACTTTATGTCCAAAAAGTTGTTTGAATTGTAGTCTTAAGCTTCGTGAAAAATCATCAAAATATATAGAAAGTTTGCTTCAAAAATTGAGGTTCAGTTGTTTTTTTCATTGTTTTTCTTGTTAGTGAAATTTAGAATGCCCAGTATCTTTTAAATTTTAACTCTCTTCAAATGCAAACAAAAATTGAAAAATGAATTGCTGATACATTTACAATATTTGATGATTTTATCTTCTTCTGCTTTATTTTGTTGTGATATTTGACATGAAGCATAAATCAATGTCAGGGCTACCACATCGATGAAGCTTGCTTTAGAATGAACATACAATTTGGAAGTAGACGACTTGATTAGATATAATTTAGAAACTAAAAACAGTCAAATAAATCAATTTCATATTAATTTCGTTTAATTCAATCAACGAATTCTTATTGTTACTTCGAATAATCTTTTGTAATTGTTTTTGTATATTTGTATAAAAAATATTAGGTGTGACAGTATGACAGCTATGCCACCGCAGTAGTTAACTACAGTCTTCGAATTGCTCCCATTCAGTAAGACTGCAAACGATAAATACTAAATATACCTATACGCAGCTATCATTGATATATGCGCGTTACAATTTATAAAGTTTAGAAAGAAATTCATTATTTACTTTATAAGACGTCGTTTTTCTTTAACGAACTCAGTAACAATTATCAAATATCGCAAAGTGTGTGGAAGCCCACCTGCGCCTACGTAACCAATATTTCGTCTTTTTCCATGAAAGCTACTTCTACCGAAAGCTTTATCCCCACTTAATGTTCGATACTGTTTAAACGAAGAAAGAGAATGGGTGGACCTGCGTACTGTCGGGCGAAATTGGCAGTTTAAATATTTTCAGCAGCTTGGGCCATAAGAACGCCGTTTCACTGAAAACAAACGGTTCCATACGTGCTGAGTTCCAAAATATATTTACTCGTATAACAGTCAGTGGTGTAGATAATGATAGGGCTGGGATTGCTTCCCCAGCACCCATATAACCGTGAATGTATTCCGAGTCGAGCATAAAGCCAAAGTATCTTTCAAAATGCTTTGCATAGATGAAAATTAACTTCTAACAATAGGAGATTATTTCTTAACGCCAAGTGTACTTGACCCATATATGTATCAAGAAAACTACAATACATTGAAGGAAGCGGAAATAGTAAAAAATAACTATTCTCGTATTATTTTACTAACAGAAAGAAAGTAATGACGTTAATAAAAATGTCCTTAATGCTTGAAAACGAAGTAAGATACGTAACGTACACTTTGTCAATTTGCTGCGACATTTAATTTTAAGTAATTTTTTTCTAGAATTACTATTATACCGAGTTTGCCATTAACCTAAAAGTTATCATTAACTTGAATTAAAGAAATATGTTTTATCAACATTAACAAACAATGAAATTCCATTTAGGAACATCTATAATACTAGCATATCATTTATTTCACGTAATACGTTTTCTATATTAGAAATAAAGTACACTTTTAAATAAATTAATAAAACGGACTGCTGGCTTAGTGCCTAGCGCGCTTGGGTCGGAAAATCCCGGGTTCGAACCCTGCGATTGTTGTTTCTCAGGGTTGAGGCTTTTCTTCATATTAGGACACTCCACAACAAAGCCGTAATAATAACTCATGGCCGGCCGATGCTCCCTGTAATTAACGAAAGCTGTTGGGGAATACTAAGATATGAATTATTGTTATTAGTATTATTATTATAAATAAAAACATTTTTTATCAAAAATAACTGATAAGTTCTTCGAAGCATTTTTGCGACAATTTAAACACTTTACATAAGTAAAATTAAATATCTCTATAAAATGCTATTTACAAGATATTTAATCAATATTGAATAGCAATATAGTAACAAATAAAATAGCTTTGCTATCTTTTACACTGGAGTTAATTATTAAAACATTACTCATTCGTATTCATACAAGGACAAATTCCTTCTTTCATTCTAAACGTTTGATAATTATTATTTAACATTTTCTTCTTCCACGGAATATCTGCAATATACCACGCAGAATAATAATTTCCAGTGTACATGGAAAAAATTTCTTTAAATCCTCAATTCTTTTTAGCCATTAGACAGAATTTTTAATCGACCAACAATAAATTGTTACTCTAGTAAAATACATCTACACCACTGTATTTATTACAGTATCTCTTTTCAGCGTATACGTTTGACGGTAGAAAGGGATGCCTACAGTACTGAAGGCACATGCGTCCTGATCAGAATGTAGCTTTCTATGGCGAGTGGAATAGAATACACAGCAGTGCCATAAGAACGAATAGGGGTGTTTAGGCGGTCATCCAAAAGTGACTTGACTGGAGAGGCCGTAGGTATTTAATTTTTTTATATGTTCAACGAGCTTTAATTTCGGATAAAGTGCTTTCCCATTGAATACGCAAATTACTATCCAGCATTTACTTCGGTCTTCCATATGTTTTTGGTGAAAAGATTGCATCCGTAAAGAAGTATGAGTAGACGGTAGAAAATTCAAAAAGAAAATAATAGACGGTACGAGTGCATCGGCACGACGATCGGAATCGATTTAGCGGGAATTAACGCCGGAAGCAGCGTCTTGAGGGAACTGGATTTTCGTTCCTTTTAATGAGGCAAGTTTCTTGATACCATTGTTAAATGCGAATCGCGGTACTTACAGCGAGAGAATGGCAATAACAGATCGGTAGAGTCATTACTTTGATGTCAATGGTACTTGAGTTAAGGAATGGTAAAAGCTCGCGATCGCTATTGACGTCAAATCCACATGTTTTGACAGAAATATTTATCCAGAAAAGCACGTATCTGAAAATCAGTTGGTGAACGTTATAACGCGTAGTTTTAACTGCATATGGCGTATTAAAAGAATTTTACAACATTTATTAATGTTCAAATGGTGGAAAAAGGATAACATAAATAGATATATTTTATTTTGAAAATATTTGCTATTTTACTGCATCTATAGGTTAACATATTAATGTAATACGGTTTATAGTTCATTACAGTTTACTAGTTTCACAGATTTATTGGAAATTATTTTTTTATTTGGTAGTTTCTCTGATTATTCATTTAATTCTGATGCCGACTTTTGAACTCTATTTTTAAATAGTGATAAAGTATTTCTATCTATTTCCTTTTTAGATCTCATCTCTTTCAAATAAACATGAAATCTTGTGCTCTATAGGATTCCCATATAAAAATGCTTATAGGAGATCAATTTATAACTAAACTCCATAGTAAGCCGTATTATACTATTTCTTATACAGTTGCTAAGTATTCCATTCATGTAGTTTATTACATATCGTGTGGTAAATACGATTCGATATAATTCGATAACATATGCGCACAATGTACGTAGATACACATACAAATGTATATAGTTATCTAAAAGTTTAATCGAGAATTGTGTTCAACTGTACAATCAGAGTTCTTTCGCACAGTTAATTAACAATACAATGGCATGCTTCTGATAAGTGCTGATAATGTACAATTTTATTTTATAGGTTTGTTGGGGGAAAGAAACGTTTTAATCTTTGGATAATACGTCTGGTGTTTTGGTGATCATCATAATACGGTATGCAAAAAGTATTTATTGATAATTTAATATAAGTGAACTAATATTTCTAGTCATTAATTAAGTTTAAAATTATATACGCATTATTTACGCAGCTAAAGCTGTAAGTCACATCACGAAACCGTATTTTCTTTGAATTTTAGCATATACTGGTGTGCATTAAGTAGAAAAAAGGTACTTCTTAAAGTATGGTTACTTTTTACTATCGTCTTTTTTTTAACCAAGTATCAATTTAAATACATCCATTTTGTAGTAATTGATAGAAATTATTTTTTCAATCTGTGCTATTATATTTTAACTTTCACATTCTCTTATATGTATTTATGTTCCTGAACTATTGTGATTTATTCTATAAAAACAGAAAAATGTAATCTATATTATTGGAAAAATCAAAAGTTTTGGGATATTTTTCATTATAAACCGCTTTTTATGTAATTCCATAAAGAAGTTGAAAATGGAAGCCTTTAATATTTTTCGTATTCTCCCTCATTTACTAGGAATTCTATCAGCGATATCAGAACAATAAAGATATTACGTTGTAATACCGATATTAGCACACATTGATTTTTATTTCGTACATCTATGTTATAAATAATCACCCGTTTCCATTACGAAGCACGGCGTAATTCTGAAAAAAAAATGTCTTTTTGTAATATCAGCTACAAATAATCTCTGTACAGCTTCTAGTGCTGTATGGGCTTCCAATAAAATATAAAAATACAGTGTATGTGTCAGATCGATCTTCTTTCCATCAAACTCCATGACTCTCTGACATGGATTTTTAAATTATAAAAGGGATCAAATTGCCCAACAAATAAGTGTTTGTATTATTTATTTTACTGTCATACATATTTAGCAGCTGTTAAACATTTTTTAACTCAAAAAAATTGAAATTGAATTGATTACGCTGTATGCAAGCTTATTCAACCGGAGATATAAAATAATATCCGACTTAAATAGTTTTATAAGCTTTTCAGATGTTTTGGGAATATTAATACAAAATTGCTCTAGATACTCTGATATGCTGAGGATATTCATTATTCATATATGTTTTTTCTATATCAAACTATATTTGGTACTTCGTCTATTTTCTTCGTTTTTAAAGAATTTATTACATCACCCTTTACTAACAAAACATCATAAAATCACCTCTACTCATAAAACTGGGATACATAAAAAAACTTAAGGCATTGGATCGTGAAGCGAATAGGTTTTAATATCTTCGGGGAAAGCTTCCAAAGGTAGCAAAATGAAAACTAAAAGCAAGCATTTTTGTCGCACCTCAAATGCGATAAATAGTAGATGAACATTTGAATCCAAATTCATACCGTGGGTGTCCATGGTGCAAGTTTTTACCAGTTTCCTGAAAAACAAAAAAGCAGAAAATTACAAGTAACATATGGTTGACGTATTTCACCTTAATGACTGCAGTACGTCTCTTAAACTGTTCGTTTTCTATTCTCACTTGAGCTTCTGTTCTAAAAACATAGGCGATACTAGTGACGGTAAACGTATCCAACAAGATATTTTGAGAATAGAAAAGCGGTAGGAATCCTATGTTGACAGCTGTGGATATTGTCTATAATAATTGTATGAATTTGAAATAATTATTACAGTATGTTATCAGCGGAAAAAATTTTGTCATTGAAATCCAACGAGATTAGAGCTAACATGATCATCTCTCTTTAACATAAATCTTATATATATGTTTTCTATTAAAATTACTACACCTCATTTCATGGTAACAGCAAAAATTGAAATTTGTCGGGTAGTATTATTTCTCAAATTTTGAATTTCGTCTTTATAGAAAACCTGCTTCACAATTTTAGACATAACATAATCTCTAACTGTCAAAGGATGTGATGCAGTAGAATAAAGAACTTAAAGACTTATTATTTGATGAAATGGAGGCAGCATGTTGAATTGTTTACGTTAAAAAGTGTTTTCCAAAAAATAAAAATTGGTGTATTTGGTGATCTTAATTGGAGTGCATAGTATGTTTCCCTGCCAAAAAATGAAGTACGTAAAAAGTTTCAGTCAATTGACGTTTTCCCAGGAACAGAACATTTTGTATTCCTTTGTGTAAATAGTCCAGTAATGAAGTTAAAAATGTTTGAAACTTGAATTTATTTGTATCATTATAAAAATTATGTGTAACTTCATCGAACATTACAGTAACATTTTGTACTATGTTTTTCTTAATTACGAAAAGACTAAATTTTATTTTAACAATCGAGTTACAATAATATGTGCTATATTTAATACATATACCATTATACCATGTGCATGTATATACAACTACCATGCTTGAATAGAAAACGCACAAAATCCTACTTATTACCCAGTACATTAGATGTTATAGTATTCAAAATCAGTGTGAAAAATTAATTTTCTGATGATTATTAAGAGGTTTTCTGAAAACTGGTGTGAAATGAACTTAAAACAATGGAACTCTAAAGTCTGAAGCATTCATATTGTCAAATGTCGGCCTTTAAGTGAGGTATACGTAGCAAATGCAATGTATTAAACATATAGTTAAAAGAGTTATAAAAATAAGGTGAAGAAAATTATTTGCAAAAGCAGAATAAAAACAACAAACAATCGTCCTTGATAAAAGATAACTCAAAGTTTGATTCTCTTCAAAAATTAAATGAACACAATAAAATTTTAACAAAACCAAATTTTATTTTTGAATATAACTACGCTGTCAGATTATGTGGTTCGCAAAACTAACTAATCTAAATCATTATTTGTTTCGGAATAAATAATATATATAAATATGTAGGATCATTGTCATGTTAAAAATTTTAACCAAAATTAGAATTTTGTATTAATCAATAAAATCATCAAAATTTTTCAGGAATAATCACATTTTTTTACAATAGTCACTACGATTAGAATTTAAAATTTTTTTTTGACCATTGAATACCTATTTGTTATAATGTAAGTTATACATTATAAATTCCAATACTTTGAATTTGGATGTGAAAACACTTTCTAGTATTTCTAGTACACAACTTTCCTGACTAATACAGATAACTTATTACTGAATCTGTTTACTTACAGTTCAAACTTGTATCCGGTCTTAATATTTTTTCAACAAAAAAGATGGGAAATAGAAATCGAAATTAAAATTTTTCCATTAGTTTGTTTCCACTACTTTCTAAGTAGATAGAACAAATTAATTGCTTTTGGACTAATTCTTTATATGACCAAGTCGTCGTTAGAATGAAATTACGTTGTCGAATGAAGTGAATGTTTTTATTCCAAAGCAGTGTGGAAAAAATGTTATATACACAACGTTAAGGACAGTTTTGTAGAAGCTTAGATGTTCTCGCTGTATTAATCTTTATATGTATGTATTTCTATTGAATTCTGCTGTGAAAGGAAATACGTTTATCAAATATCACTTTCCTGTTTCTTTCACATAAAGATCAACTCACTTCTAAAAGTATTTTGAATTAAAAATCAGAGAGAGATTGAATAAATGTCAGAAGTGGTTATTAGAAGAATATCAGTGTGATTTTGGTCACATTCGCAAATCATATTTTCACATTGAAAAAACTGCAGATATATTACGAACATAAACTAGTTTCACATTTTCTGTGGATTTTAAATGGGCATACCACCAGATAAAAGACGAACAACTATATACAGCACTGAAATGTTTAACAGCCAAATAATACAAAACTGGCAAAAGCGACATCTAGCGAAATAGCAAAGAGGATAAAAAGGAGTGGTTACCTATTAATGGATTTTGTGGTACACCAACGAAATATCCATCATATTTTCCAATTTAGCGTTGGAAGTCTTGATCAAAAAGTAGAACAAGAGCAAAGAAAGAAAGATCGCTAGCCGAACAAGAGCATCCAGAAAAAGAAAAGTGAAATCTCATTGAAACCTCGACCTAGTCGAAACCCGAGAATATTACTTCATATATATATAGATTCTTAACTACTTATATCACAATAATAAATAAGCATTTTAACATTAGAAGTGATAGGATCCCCAATTTCAAATTTAGTTGCATAATCAAAAAATTGAAGGCAAGGTTTTATTAAATTTGTTTAACGCACTGAAGATGACGTTTAACTAAGAAGGCTCTCGACTGCAACCGATAACATCTATTTGAAGAGGTTAGCATTTCATTAAGACCATGCCATAAGATTTTGACAAAAAATTAAACACTCATTGAATTGCAAGTCATTTATGTAAAATATCATAACGGGAGACGAAAGCTGGGTTTACTGCTACGATATTGAAATGATAGTTTAATCATCACAGTGAATTGGTAAAGAATTTTCACTCCTACAAAAAGCACGTCAATCTCAATTCCATATCAGGGTAACGCTCGCTCTTTTTTCTTTTTCGATTTTAATGGAATTGTGCATTTTGAATTTATGCCTAAAGATCAAACTGTGAGTATTATAAAAGCATTCTATAGCGCTTGCGTAAAGAGAATTCGCAAAAAAGACCGGAGTTGTAGCAAGATTGTCAATTCGTTAGGTTTGTACCAAAAATTACATGACTGTCCTACTTTAGCCTTCTTACTTTTGCTTATTTCCAAAATTGTCAGTGTTGATAGGATACTATTTAGAAGGCTTCGATAACATTAAAACAAATTTGTCACAGACATTGAAGGACATCTCAAAAGAAATTGATGACAATTGATGAATAAAATTAATAATAAGAGTTAAAAAACAAAATCCCGTTATTTTCTGAATAAACCTTGTTTATTCTTTAAATTGTTAGTTGAAAATACTTTGGTTTTGTATTTCTATCATGTTTTATTATTTTAGTAACATAAAAGCAAGAATAAAAAAGGGGAGAATGAAAAACAATAGCATGATACCAACTACGTACCGACAGATAGATATTTTTATATACTGATAAATTGTTACATTTTATTAAACATAAATATATTGATCATAAATAATCTTTACATCTGATGAATCAAGATAACATCAGCAATAATAAAATCACTTCGAATATTTCAAATTTTAATATCTTATTTTCACCCTGTTAATTGAAAGTTTGCTCTTATGTACCATACCCGAGTACGTTGTTACATATATACATACAAAGTTCGGCTCCAGACCGTCTGATGTTCATCTCGATAGACTCGTCACTTTGCCAAGTAGGCGGCAGTACATACATTAGTTCTTGAAATCAATAATTTGTTATTTAAACAAGCATCTCGTTTGCTATTAGCTTAATGAACTTGCATCGCTATTTCCGTTTAGTCCAATTACTTTCTTTTATAAATTACTTTGATTCATTTCATAACTTAGTCCAAAGTTATACGAGATATATTACATAAACAGAAAGATTCCCTCAGTGGCAAATCAATAATTCACTTCCATCAATGTCATGGGAGCCTAAATTATTATAATTAATGCGATGGGAATATAAATTTTTATTCTCTGAACAATAAATTTATATAATGTTTTCTAATTTTGTGCAGATACGTTTAATATTAGACACCGGTACTTTGAAAATTCGTTGAATTGCTTCGACTTAATCGGTTTATTTCATTTACTATAGTCGTCCTCTTTACCAACTATAATATACCAATTCAGTACGTATTTACTTGAACCACAAATATGCCGATAAAAAGTCTTATATTAACATTAACATTAAAATTGCACTGTTTTGATATTTTGAACAAATGTTTAATAGAAGGAATCGTATTTTATCAGACTTATCCTCCAAAAGAAAATTTATTTTAGTTGTTATTCGAAATCAGGTGGAGTCGAAATTTTAACATCAGTCTGCAAGCATTTAGTTGCGCTTTTTAATTGTTAATTTAAACAAGGTTGAAAACAGAATAGCAAGGCAAATTATGCTTGTTAACCTTTTAAAAGTAAATGGAAACAGTACAATTGAATTACCTACATAATTTTAGATACCTCTCATGTAATGTGTAACAATCACGCAACGAAAAATCAGTGCGAAATTTGATTACAATTGTAAAAAGCTTTGCAATAATTTGAAGAATGTATACAGGATGTTTCACAAATACAAAGAATAATTTTGAGATGAAAACGCTATTCACCAAGCAGAACTATTTTTATAAAAAAAATATTTACGTGCACACTAATTTATTCCGTAAAATCGACACTTCTACCTCAGAATGGGATTCTAGTGAGCCTGTTATAAGTAGCTAGATCACGCGCATTGTAATTTGTTTTTTTATTCGTTTACTGTTCTAGATTTTACTGTTTTAACTATTAATTATAATTAGTTATATTTTAGCATTCCAATATTTATTTAGTGTTACATTTTTGTTTACTTTGAGTATTATCAGTTGATTATTGTTTGTGGAAACTTAGGCCGTCTTAGTTTACAGCGGAAATATTTTAATATACATTATTCACAGCATCGGGTAGAACAGCAGTTACATTACCGTCCATAAGTTTGGAGGCAGGATAAAATTCTTTTAAAACAATATAACTGATAGGTATATCTTAAAATCGTTAATCCCTATTATAAATTATTGTATGCAAATATAAAATTCTTACACATAATCCGTAAAGTCTAAGCACTTTTTCAAAACATACGACTATTGTTTGACGGAAATGGGATACCTGCTTTTACTTTCGGTCAAACGGTTTAGTACTACTTCGGTAATCATTTAGTGTATGTGGTAAAGATATTAATCCTTAATATCTTGTCGCTTTCCTGCGTGGAATTAGTTTTTTGAAATTCGTGCGTAATTGTAACAATTTGGTAAAGTACTGCACGTAAAATTGCTAAAATGCAGACAGTTGAATGTAGCATAACGTAGTAATATTTGTACTCTTACATACTCATTACACATTTGTACTCTTGCATACTCATTACACATTGGCCTAGAAAAGAGATACAGGACAAAATTTTAATAGAAGATGAAGTGGGCGGACACGAGTGACTTCTGGAGCTGAAGATAGATTTATAGTAACGATTCGAAACGAGATCGACGTGTAACGGCACCGAATATCGCAACACGCGTTAATACATAACGACGAACAAATGTTTTTGTTACCACCGTCAAGAGGCGATTATTGGCAGTAGGTTGAAGAGGATGCGTCGGTCGCAAAAACTATTTTTAAAACACGTGCATAAAGAGAAGCGATTGGCATGAGGAAGAGAGCATGCAAATTAGTCACTGAATGATTGAAATGCAGTCTTATGGACTGACGACTCCAAATTTCAGGTATTTTGTACGCACTGAAGAGTTTTTGTTCATCGATGACAAGAAGAAAGAGCGTGGTGGTGTTATGTATTGGGATTGTTTTGCTGATGATTTAGTGAAAATTATTGGTAGAATGCATAAAGAAGACTATTTTGATATTTTGCAAAATCATGCTATTTCGTGTAGAAGCCGTCTTATTGGTGAGCCGTTTGTGTTCCAGTAAGACAATGACCATACACATACGACTCGAAACTGTAAAAACTTTTTATGCCTTGAGGTGAGACTATAAATTGCAAGAGTCTACTGTTAGACGCTTCAACAACTTCTCCGTGTTATTCAAAACAAGCAGTGGAGTAATCCTCCTTCACGATAATGCACATTCGCATGCAGTAGGAGTGATACTAGAATTCCTTCAGCAGTTTCGGTAGGAAATTTTTCAACATCCGCCATATACTTCGGTCATTCAGACCCAAGTGATTCTCACTTATTCCCCAAATTGAAAATTTTTTTGACTGGATGGTGTGACAGAAATGATGGTGAACTTAGAGAAGCCGTTAATCAGTGATTCAACAACTTGGCGGCAACTGAGTCTGCAGAAGGCATAGAAAAGCTGATAAAACAGTACAAGTGTCTAAATTTGAAGGCTGGCTATGTAGAAAAATAGTTTGGGTATCTAATTTTATGTAAAATACATTTTTTTAAATTATACTTAATAAACATTTCTATACAAAAACCGTACTTTACTTTCAAAACGGCCCTTGTATTTCCAGTATAGACGATTCTGCTTTGGGCGAGAGTACTCCCGAAATGCGTTGGAAGTTTCCGGAACATATTTGTTGAAAAAAAAGGCAGTCGTTGAATGAATGTCATAGAGGGCACCTCAAAAATGTTTTTCAATTTGTTTTGTTCATTGCACGATCACAATCGTTCAGTGGGTTGTGGGGGATATGGCAATCGTTAGCCCCGACCTTAGGAATTTAATCACTATAGAGCATTTTATGGTGCGTGCTGTGTCCACGCGTTTTACAAAAACTTTTCAAATCAGACGCATTTTCACCTTAACAGCCATGTAAATAGGCGGAACTATTGGAGTTCAACAAATCCAAAACAGTAGCCACTTCACTCGTCAAAAGTTACTCTTTAGTCTGCAATGTAGGCGCAAGGAATTATCGGCCCGTAGTTTTTTAGGATGACAGAGGTCTTAGAGTAACCATAAATTCCCAACAATTTATGGAGATGGTTAACAACTTTTTTAAGCCAGCCTTGCAAGATTTTAATGGAAACACTTGGTTCCAATAAGATGTAATGACATCTCATAAGTTGTTCATAAAATTTTCTCTGGAAAATTAGTAACAAGACGCGGTAACATGATCGAGCCGGCACGTTGTCTCGACTTGACACCAATGGATTTTTTCCTACGGGACAACCTTAAATCAAAGGTGTAAAGCAACACTCCTCACTCTCTGAACTAATTAAAAGAGAATATTCGAAGAGAAATGGTAGTTATCACACAAAATATGTATCAAGTGCTCGAAAATGTTGATTCACGTTTGAAAGAGTAGCAAAGTAACGGAACACATTTATAAGACATAATATTAAGCCTGTATTTTATTTAAAAATAAACATTTATTCATTAAACCTGTCCATTATTTGGAAATGA
The DNA here is from genome assembly GCA_023509865.1 of Trypoxylus dichotomus. Lineage (NCBI taxonomy): Eukaryota > Metazoa > Arthropoda > Insecta > Coleoptera > Scarabaeidae > Trypoxylus > Trypoxylus dichotomus. The sequence goes on from CM042078.1 coordinate 50,284,101, forward strand.
TATAAAAAGCAAGTAGTTATGTTTTATGTATATTATAATTACCTGCATATTTATATATATATACATATATATATATATATATACTAATACTTATACTAATTTATAGATTTGTCCAAATGAATACTAATTAATTTTTTACTTGTAGAACATGAGAAGAACTAGGAGGCATAAGTTTCTCCAAATATCTCTGCTCTTCCTAATTTACGTTGTAATCCATGTCTATTCAGAAAAATCAAAAGGAACTGAAGAAGAAGTAGAAGATGAGACGGAAAATTACAATGAAACCTTGACAACAATAGATCCGACAATTTTGACTACAGAGACTGAAATAGTTCCTTTTAAAACAACGGATACAACTGTGTTTCCAATTACGGTTGCAACCACACAAAAACCCAAAACTCATTCATCGACAACGGCAAACTCATCAGGTCAATCCAAACCAGAAAATTCACCTTCATCGAGAACCACGTCCTCTGCCAAAACTACAGTACCAACATTGAGACCAAAACGTAATAACTGTACTCCCCCAGCCATCGAACAGGTATGTAGAATATATTACGATACAATATTATTGTGGATAGTATGCGTTGGAGCATATTATTGTGAAATTATCAATGCGCGTTCCATTCTAGTAAAGCAAGAGCTCAAGATACATATTATATAGTATATCAAAATATACACATATAACTTATTTTTTTTATATTTTGACGAAATTTATTTTTTGTTGTAAATGTACGATTTTTTTTAATACATCTTACGTGACTTTTGTCTGCTGATAAGCAGAGTTAGCTTGAAATGCTTAGTATAAGAGCAATGCTAAAAATATAGAATATTTGTGGTGATTTAAAAAATAAATTTAGAAACTATAGTTTGTGCTACAAAAGGAAAACCAATAACTGCAACATTAACCATAATTTATGTATAATACTTAAAACTAAATTTATTTATTGTTTACTTTAAGACTTACAAGTAATGCAAATAAGTTTATGGGAGTGAGGTACAGTTCATTGTTACACCACTGATTAATCAATACAGAACATTTAGTATTTTTGTTCTTGTATCAGGTAGCAATGAACTGTTTAAGTTAATAAGAAAAATTAAATTAAAAAAAAAGATGATTTTGGAAATATAAAATACATTTTACTTTATTTTATTGATGACTTTGACTATACAAAAGTATTAACAGAGCTAAAATTAAAAAAGATAGTGAAGTAATTAAAATATTTTGGTAAGCATTAAATTTTTATTGTATAAGTAGAAGAGCTAACTAATAGCTGCTATTAAATGTATAGAGATATATAAAAATATGTTGAAACGAGATGAACAATAAATTGGATAAGAAATATACTGAACAATAAAAAACCCATAAAATTGTCACCGTTATAGAAGAACTCAATGTAATTAAAAAGTCAACGTATAATTTACAGCTTATGTTAAAATTATTAAAATTAATTTCATTTTTAACTTTAAAGTAAAATGTTACAACCACTTCACTTTATTACTTCGTAGGTTTTATTTTCCATGTTTTTAATAAAATACTTTAAAATGAAAATTCATTGTCAAACATTCTTTATCACCTTTTTGAGTTTTACTTTCTATTTCTGTTATTATATTTTGTACACAAGGATTGCAAAAAGAATATCTGCATATTACTGATTACTGATTCTGCGAGATACTGGCTACTAAAAGACCTCAAATTCCTATTATTGTAACTCTTTCATCGACTTATTGTTGATTGTGCATATTGCCACATTGTTCTGCTGAAAGATCCAAGAGTCATCCGGTATTTGTTCTCCCAATTGTATTAGAACTGCATCCACAAACTAGGTTTGTGATGTTATTCCGAATGTCCAGCACATTGAAGTTTTCTCATAATAATTGAAAGCTGCTTAGATCATTACTCATTTCTAAAATTACGAATCATTGCATTTCGGTAACATTATACCACAAAAATATGAATGCGTTTCATATCATCTGAAAAAAATACTTTTCTTCATTCGATATTCAAAGTTTTAGCAAAGGTTGTTATCAGAATCTGTTAAACAAATCACTTCGTTATCTCTAAATGTCTATTTCCCAAAAAGCAAGAACTCATGTAAAACAACATGTTTGTCCCTTCTGGAAATTCTAAAATTTCTTCCTTTGTATGTTATACGTTAATTGGTCTTTTCTTTGTAATTACTAGAGACCGGATTATATACAAAGAAAATAAGAGCAAAAATTTAAACATTAACTTTATTCCACAAATTTCTTTTTCAACATATTTCTAAACCAATTTATAATTAAATGTTTTTCAAAATTGTGTAAAAGAAAGTTTTGTCTTCTATCAGAATACATACGTTTCGACATAGAAAAGCTTCTTTCAACATCCACAGATGTAATTGGTGCATTTTTTAACTTTGCAATACATTCTAAACTAAAATTAAAGTCGTAAAATCGTTTACTGTTTCACCATCCAAAATTTTCTTAACTTTCTTCAATTTCAAATACCCCGCATTTTTATTTATCACTTTTTAAAATTTATCGTATGTATATAGAATTACCTATTGTACCCTTAACCTTCTTGTATAGCATATCAAATTCTTTCACAACGTGTACTTCCAGGTAAAAAGAAATTTGATAAACCTTCTTGAACGAATTCGGCAATTGTCACATTATTTGATTTTTGAAGTTCTTTGCAATAAATTAAATATGCTTTATTATATGTATATGTTTGTATATACGTACATATCCATCTTACGAAATGCGATTTGAAAAGTTTTGCTAGAATTTCATTTTTGTTATGCAGCAGAAGCGACAATTCTGTGAACTTTTACCAAAAATATACAATTCATTGGTGTAATAAGTAAGGGTACATTCAAATAAAACAAATTTGAAGATAGACAAATATGTTACTTACTCTCAAAGTAATTGTTATCCCGTGTAGGTCTCATGCAGGGTCAGTAACCAAACAATACCAAGATTAGGCAGGATTTAAAGTATAAACATCAGCTTAGATTCAACTTTATCCTTTCCAAGTCACATTCTTAAAGCATATGTTTTTTCTATGAAGGAATTCAAGCTTTATTGTTAGATCTTTTGGACTGCCCAATGAACAATCCCATCGCTGCTTTTATAAAGTAACTTTTTGGTTTAACTTGTGCCACGGAAAATCGGAATAATTTTGGAAAATGGAATGTACGCCCAGATTTCTTTATCTATAAATGTACTTTAGAAGGAAGTAAAGTATATACGTACATATTCATGCTGTTATTTATAAAAATTAAACAATTCTATTTGTATCATTTGCAGTTTCCTAAACCACTAATGGGACCTGAAGGCAGAAGACATGGTGGTATTATAATACACGTTCTTGTTGCAGTTTACACTTTTATCGGATTAGCTATAGTTTGCGACGAATACTTTGTAGCGTCCTTAGATAGAATATGCGAAGGTAAGTTTTTCAAACTTTTGCATTTTGCATAAAAATCGTACTTAAACAACTACGCAAATGTAGAACTCAAGCTTTCCCCTGATGTCGCTGGAGCTACTTTTATGGCAGCTGGAAGTTCGGCTCCTGAATTAGCCACTGTTATAATTGGAGTATTTTTCGCAAAAGATGATATTGGTACGTAATATTTTTTTAATTAAAATGAAAGAAGAAGAGTTAAGTTACAATATTTAATAAATATATGTTTCAGGTGTCTCCGGAGTCATCGGATCCGCAGTATTTAATATAATGTTTGTAATATCAGTTTGTGCATTATGCACAAACACAGTTTGTTATTTGAATTGGTGGCCGCTAGTCAGAGACTGTTTCTTTTACGCAGTATCCATTCTGGTGATGCTTTTTACGATATACAACGAAACAATTAGTTGGTAAATACTTTTATTTCATTGCAATTTAATAAGTTAACGTATACAAATTCCTTTGTTATTATTATTCTTTTTTAACTTCACAGCTTCATTGTGTTTTTAACCCAATATCGTAAGATTTTACTCCATTTTAGTCTATAAAATAATGTTTGAAAACGTGGAACTAATAATTAACATATACTATGAGTAAACGTAACACTAACTAACACCAGAAACAGAGCCTTTCCCACAAAAAAAGCAGCCAATATATACTACCAATACATATATATGTATATAGTGACTCGACGTTTCGATGAAGTCTCATTCATCTCCTTCTACAGAATTCTGACAAAAGTGAGCAAGGCCCGATCTAGCGGAAAAAAATGAGGGCATTCGTTTAAACTGCTAAGTAGCTAGAACAGGCCAGAATCAACACCCATATATGCATATATTCCCCTTTCAAATAGTATTTCATTTACAGAGCAAGTTTGTCAACTGGCTTGAGATAACGTCCAATTCTAGATTTCTTACAATTACTTTTATAGGAGCTAAAAGTCTTCGGAATCTAGGATGGAAAAGAAACAATTCAGGCTCTAAAATAATAGCACTGTAATCTGGCTTAGTAAATGGTAGCTTCAGTTGACTCGAGTTTGTCTGATTCTCTTATTGTTGTTTTCCTTCTGGAGCTAAGCTCTTGAACTCTTCTTACCAGTACTAATGTTTGTTTGTCATACATTTTATTACTTTCTCATCCAAGCTTAAAAATCTGTTTGTCTATGTCGACAGATTTTTCTCAGAAGCTGTTGCTTTGTTGAAGGTATAGGTAGCATATTTTCATTATAATAGCTTTACACTTGCAATAATTTTTACTTTGTAGTCAAATCTAGTACAGATATTCTGCATAGTGTCTGTAATACTTTCAAATATTTTGGTGGAGTAGTAGGTATATATCTATGTAACGAACAATCTACACGAACCAAATAACATTTTGAGGCAAATTCTAAGGTATCTACATCTATTTTATTAAATCTAAGTTTTGGTACGGAATTAGCTAAAAGTGGTTTTTTGAGCTATCTACTATAGTCTATAAAATCGGATGTTAAATTTGCCAGAAAAATAATTATCTTGCCTCATATAAAATTTTGACTCCTATGTGTTCGATTCGTAATAATTGTATAAAGAAAGTTTTAAGATTTGTTGGTACAACTAGTTTCTTTTAGAAAAGCAAACCAGCTTCTACATACAAATCGTTTAAATTAAAATATAGCTTAGATAAATGAAGGTATAGCATTTAGTGTTGGCTACACATTCTAATAGTATTCAGAATTTTTTTCAACATATGGTCATTAAAAGTTTCTTTAAAAGTCATTAGTAGATATCTAATTACATTATGTGTCATATTAAAACTAACAGCATCAATCTCCGAATTAGGCGTAAAGAGCATGCCAGCAAAATATGTTTTTGCGGTTAACGTAATACACATTTAAATTTATAATAGTAATAATTTTAAAGATTGTAACCCGACCCATCTAATCTTGAAAATAGTTTGAATATAATTGAAGTTATCAATTTGTGGTTATATTTATTTTACAACGACAAATTCATATATATGTATATATGCTTTGAAACGTATTGCGAATAATTCCTTTCAGTTTGGCTTTAAGATACATGAAGATTTTAACAATTCGTACAATGGTGGTATATACTTCGCGATGTTTGGAATAAAATGCCTAACGCAATTACAGGAATCTAAAGCCTTCTGTAATTCTGTTTTACTTTTACAACTTCTCAATTTACAAAATACATTAACGCGATCTGGATTAACTTGTATTCCTTTCTCTAAAAAGTCTAGTCCATCAATTTTTCCCGGTTAAATTTGACACTAATTTGTCTAACAAATTCTTTCAGCTTTGTTGTTTCCTTGTTTTGTAGTCCCAGCTATCATTCTGTCATTGTGGAAGATTGTTTTTAATCTTCAGAATCTTTTTCAAATTATTTCCTCCAAGAGGTTTGCGAATTCGATTATCCACATGGTAATACTAAATACCTATATACTCTATACAATCTACTAATATTAAACCAACATTTCCAAGAAGATTCACCATCTAATTTCAATGGTAATATCTATTCGACAAATCAAATACGAGAAATATAGTTTTACCATTTAAACTTAACTAAATATCATCAAGACTTACTTGCGACATCCTTATTGTATATATTTTAGGGGAGAATCTCTATTTATGCTGTTCATGTACCTGGTTTACTGCATAGTACTACACTTTAATCCTCAATTAGAACGTTGGGCCCAAACACTACCAGTTCCCTGTAAAAACATGACTAGAGAGGAGGCTTCTGGCCTAGTGAGTTATAAAACTTTAGATGAAGAAAAGAAGCGCAATAGTTATGGAAGTCCTGATAGAAGTATAGATAATGTTGATCAAGGTAGGATAACAATCGTTATGGTAGAATTTTATTTTATTCTGACAGGATATATGTCTAATTTAATAGTTATGGATATGGGCACATTAAGTGGACCTGCATTAAATCAACCACATAATAACCCCCCTTATACAGGTCAAGGTAATATTCCACCAACTCAACAGGGATATTACAGACCAAGAGAGCAAGATCCTAATAGTTCCGTCAACCCGCTAGAGAAGCCTGTTGGTAAGACAGTAGGTTGCATGCCGAATTGCTGTAGTAAGTCCAATTACTATATTTTACTTTGCTTACATAGCTTTCGCTGTGTTATTCATCCGCAGTAGCGCAATGTTGTAATATTAGATCTTGATACAAAAAGGATACTAAAAAAAAACATAGATTTGTATTTAAAAATATTCTTTATTGCATTCCGATATCTGGAATGTAAATCTTTCTTAGAAAGCATTACATGGAGTGCAAAGTTGATCAACCGTAATCAGTTATGGGTTTCCAGGAATTTTTATAATACTTTAAAACAAAGGTTGGTGATATTAATGATTAAAAATCTGGGTTTCCATTTTGTACTGAAATCAAAAAATAGAAAATATTAAAATTCTTTGTACCTCAATAACGACTTTTATCAAAGTCAGAAAGTGATAAGCATTAGATATCAAAGTTTATAATTTTATAAATTTAGAATTGTTACGTTCTCCTGGTTTGAAGAACAACGCCGCTGTAGCCTGCTCGTAAATTCCTGAATTACTTGACCAATACGTACTTGTAGAGATGTTCGCTTATTTACTAGGTTGAAGGTTGTACAGTGAAACTCAATGCGCATGCGCAAAAAATATATTTAAAAATAAAATGTGTACAGGGTTTCCACTCTTGCCTATGTACAGTTACGATGTACGTAAGATATATAATATTTCCAATAATTGCAGTTATTCGAGCTCTCTTATACATTAACATGTGTATTATCTATTTTCCTTTAGTTTAGCAATATAAGGTATCAGCTCAGCGTGTATGTTGCCAAGCTATATTTAAATTTGTATATGCTTCCGCAAAAGCTTTGTTAAAGGCACGTACTAATGCCACTATATGTATGCATGCACCACTACCTTTATATAGGGGAGCCAACCCTATTTACTTGTTACTTTTATAAGCGCACCTCGGTGCTGTGCTTATTTATATGTCCCTTTCCGGGAGCCTAATACATTTTCCTTGCTTTAAATTTGCCTAAGGGACTTGGCCCTGTATCATTGGCTTGTATTTGTATTTGAACCAATCAGTTTCGTTATTTATACTTTTATGGGGGAACCCACCATTAGTGCCTGAATGATCGTACTTGTAGAAGATATACATTCGCGCCAACAACCTTACCGGAATGATTCTTGCCAGAATCGCAACAGAAGCCTAAATATATGTATAGACGACAACGGACACAGTAGCCTCGACGATACCCGCCAAAACTTAAAACTATTAAAATCTTCCAATTTTTGTCCGACGACGTTACTGTAAACGTTACGACGAGGTACGAAAGATGACCGACAGTGAACGATCGCTAATACCTCGACCGTCACGAGGGAGCCAACTGGCTGTATTTGAATATATTAAATATTGGAAACTCCCAATATTTGTCCGACGACGTCGCACTTAATGACTCTTAAATTAGGCACTTTTAGCAAGAGTATTGAGAATGGCCGAATGCATACATATACAATGCAACAATTAGTTAGTAAATACAATGCGTAATGTACATATGTACATACATATTAAAATAAAATTCGATATATTTTATAAAGAGAAACATAAATAAATGATAAAAATGAAAATAAAGTAATACTAATGCTAACGCGTACATAAAATAAAATACATTCTCTCAGAAACACAAAAACAATGTTAAGTCCTTAACAATTGTTGTAGTACTTTATTCACTATTAACAATTATTTGGTATAAAAGACGTTTAAAATCAATTAAAGCAAGCATATGATTATAAACTTGTGACCCTTATTCATAAAAAGAAACTTCAAAATTACCCTTTTCTTCCTGTCTGTCGCTAATATCTACTACTGTTAGTTTCCTCCGAAAAAGACAGGATGTTGAGCTTTCTAATTATATTTATTTTCTGTACAGATGGTTCATTATACCAACGAGCTAAATGGGCAATTGTTTATCCTATTCACTATATGGCTAGAAAAACAATGCCAGATTGCAAATCAGAAAAATATAGAAATTGGTATCCTTTCACATTCTTCGTATCTATGGTTTGGATATCTTTCTATTCCTACTTTATGGTATGGATGATTACCATTATCGGTAGGTCATAGTTCTGTTTTAATCCATGACTCCTATATTTTTAGTAAACTGTTTGAATAGGTTCCACTTTAAATATTCCCGACACAGTGATGGGTCTAACGTTCGTAGCTGCAGGAGTTTCTGTACCGGATGCTCTTTCTAGCATAGCGGTCTTAAAGGAAGGGTAAACTGTTATTAACTTTATTAAAACAAATTATAATTATTTCTCTGTAGATACGGTGATATGGCAGTATCAAATGCTGTTGGTTCGAATGTATTCGATATACTGGTTTGTTTGGGACTACCTTGGTTCATTCAAACAGCTATAATTAAACCAGGATCTCATGTTAATGTAATTAGTAAAGGTAATAATCTTACAGTAAGCAATTTATCTAATAAATTCAAGTTCAGTATGTGTAAATAGCGTATACTTACAGATATGTATATTGTAAATTTAGAATTTGTCGAATATGCTGAACTATGGATACAGATATGTTGAGTACTATCCATTGCACTGTATACTATTTTAAACGATATGCCTTTGCAGGGTTGACTTACTCTACATTATCTTTGTTATCTACTGTAGTCTTCTTAGTAGGTGCCACACATTTAAATGGCTGGAAATTGGACAGAAAATATGGAATAATACTTATGATTTGGTACTTAATATTTATTACATTCGCTAGCATGTACGAGCTAAATGTATTTGGTCAATTAAATCCACCAGAATGTCCCAGTAGATATTAAAAAGTTGACAAAAAGCATATAAACTGAGTGTTCTGTATATGTGCATGCGCATAACTGTATTACATTTATATACAAATATTGCACATCCGTTGTTGTTGTTATTAAAAACTCGTTTTAAATATTTATATTACGTAAAGAAAAAGGAAAACGCAAATTAGTTAGTAAGTAGTTAGAATCAATGTTAAAACCAACAATTCCATAAAATCGATAAACCTTAAAAACATTATAAATGTTATGTATAAACGTACATAAATATGTAGTTTTTTATTAAATAGCTTTTCTATGAAGAATTATTTATAGCATGTATACATAATTTTTTCATACAACAGAGATAGCATACAATTTTAATTACTACAAAGATTCATCGGTTTCATGTATTTTTCTACGACATAAAACTAATGCAAAAACAGTACCAATACAAAGCTCAATTGTTAATATTGCATAAATTCTTGCGGTTATTACTTGACGAAGCATTATTTTCTGAAAAATTCTGCATAAACTTAATGTCAATTTTTAAATTTGTTACGAAATGTATGCCGACAGATATTTTTCTAGTGGATTTTGATCGCGAGCATGAAATACATGAAACAAGATACTATTAAATATATCTTTGTAAATTAATACAAAAACTATGTAAGCTTAAAGAGATTGACCCTTGCAATGGGTTCTAAGTGTTGAGTAAATTATTATAGTAACCATACTACTCGAAAAATAGAGACAATTTATTATTATTATTTACATAACTTTTATAATTAATTATATAAGTTCTACAGGTATAGGCAGTGAATACATAATAAATGCAGTTAGATGAATATTAACAAGCTATCATATCACATTGTCGCTAATTGTTATTCTTGGTTTTGCCACATTATCTTTGGTTTTATTACTTGTGGAATTTCTTTTTTGCTTAAGAATGATGGCTGTGTTATATAGTCTACTTGTTTTGGCAATCTCTCGCGCTACACATTGCCTCTGCTATTTATTATTCCCTCCAAATATTTAAACATGCTGACTTGTTCTATATTCTTTTTTTTCAATCATTATATTCTGTTTCATGTTTTGGTCTTCTTGCTTTTGTTTTTACCGTGTTACATTCCATGTTTATTTCTTTCAGATGTTTGTTTAGTGTATAGATGTTATCTTACAGGTTTTCCTCTATGCTTCCAAACATTCCCACGTCGTCTGCGTAGCTCAATTCTGCAAGCCGTATATCCTTTACTTTTCAGAAACTTACTTTGTATCACTTCCATCGTTGCTGTAACTAGCATAATATTTAATAACACTGGACTAAGTACACATCCTTGTTAAAGGCCATCCTTACACGTGAACCTGCTTGATTTCCTATTCCTTATCCTAACGTAACTTACTGGTATGCTTCCTCTCAAACCGTCGTTGATTCCTCCTTCTTTCAAAGTTCATCATATTTTCTTTCTGTTTTATCAAATTCTTTAATTAGGTCGGTAAAGTCCCGTCTTTATTGCGTTTATTTTTTGTCGTAGGTTGAAAATTTGATCTTGCGTCTCTCTTCTCTTCCGAAATCTGCACTGTGTATCTTCGAGCTCATGTTCTGTTCCCCTTTCACTTCTTCTTAGCCTAGTCCCAAATACTCTCACATATATTTTTCCTATCGCATTTACTATGGTTATGCCTTTATTAGTGTGACTATCCCCTTTCTTGGCACCCCTTAAGTCTTCCTTCTATTGGGGCTCCTTGTTAATATCTTTTTTGTACTATCTTGCTCTCTTTCGTCTATCATATTTTTTGATGTGTTTTGTTTTAGTTTTCTTATACCTTTTAACGCTCTGTATAAGAGTTTTTAATTTTCGTTTTTGGCGGGTTATTCCTTGAGCTCTAATCATGTTTCTCGCATCTCTACATTTATAGTATTTTTTCTCTTTTTCATTACTCTTTGTACATATTTTGTATATTCGTTTAGTGCTTTTGTATTTAGGTACATTCCGAAGGTGCTTCTTTTCTTTTATGGCGACTTTGACATTTGTTGTCTACCATGCTGTTCTTTTTACTTGGATATTTCCTATCTTTATAATGTTACGAATCCTCCTTGCCTTCTTTTTCACGCAACTTTAAAGTTCTTTCTATTTTACCTTAATTCTCTTTGGCATATCTACGTTCGTCAGACCTTCGTCGAGCATTTTCTGATATTCTTTCTTTATTTAAGTTTCCCGTGGCTTCTATGCGTTATTTTCATTATTCACTTTTTCATTAAATTATTGATCAGGACATGGTCAATATTAATTTCTTTTTTCCTGATGGGTCTTCTGAAGTCTATTAGTCTTTATCTGTCTTCATTCTGTTTCACTTACAATTTTCTGTAACTCTTCGTAGAATTGTTTCTCGTCCTTATTTGCATCTGCGTTATTACACAGAATGCATCTTGCTTAAATTTAGTCTTTGCTAATATTATTCTTTCGTTTATATATTCAACTTCTCTAATCGCATTGACTTTGCTTTGATTTATCGCAATCCCCACTCCAATGTTCATTCTTTCTTTCTCACTCACTCCGGACAACCACATATTTCTCTGTATCTATGTGTATATCAATCCCCTAGTGTTTATTTCGTAGCCTTTTCCTTTACCTTAATCGTCTTTGTTGAATAAGGGGTTTGAGAATGAGAGGAAACCTCTTTCTCTGCTTTTATCAGTTTTTTTTGGTTTCTTGTGTGCTACAATCAATGTATCTTCAATTTCTGGGCTTCCTCGTCCTATTTTATATATTTTCCCTTGAAATATTAATAGCAAAGATGTGACAGTGAAATACGCTAAGCTCTAGGATAAACCGAAAACTTCTCTAAAACCTCTTAACATAATAAATATCAACTAATGTATCAAATACTACATATGCTTATATCAATACTAAATGAGTTTTTATTTGACGAGTAGTCTCAATTATTAAAATAATTTCCTCCAGACATTATATATAATAGATAATTATAGTGTAATTTATGAAACAAAGTTATTTAGGTATAGTTCAAATTTTGTTATATCTTCAGTTAAATAGCGCGGAATCGACATATGTAAATAAAGTAAGTCCGCGCGGCACAGTGCTATTGATTATCCAAAGGCTTATTAATTCAACATCGAAACACACAAGTTAATTGTAACTATTAGTATTAAAAGAATGCCCAAATCCAGATATTATGTTCAAAGTACAAGATTTGACTAAATATTATTAGCTAAGTATACGAAGATTTAAAAGAGAAAATGTATAAGAGATTTTATGCTTTTACATAATCTTAGAGTTGATGCTGCAATAAAGTAATTATTTCTTAAGGTTTCCACGTTCTTTTTAGACAATTCTGTGAAAGTTTCTTGGTGTAAATAGATATAGATGATAAAAGAAGCATATAGTAACTTAAACCTTTGTCTTTTATCTTCGTAGATGAATTCCTTCTAGTCAGTACGTTATTTTCCCTTTTTAAAGTAAACTATATATAGTCGTTCGCATTTTAAAATTCAGTACGGCTCTTATGGGAAGTGCGAACGCAGTTGCCACATTGTTGGCAAATGCAACTTTTAAAAAAAGTCACTACAAATTCGCGCAATTCTGCCCAGGTTGAAAAGAGATATACATATATAAATTCTCTATTAATAGAAAGGAAGGATAACATTCCATAAGACACAATACTGAATTTTAAGGTGCGAACGGCTTATCGGTACGAAAGACATAGCTGTCGATTCTTTCCACTTCGAAAAATATAAGCATTACAGATGTATTTCTAATAAATTTGAACAATCAAAATGTGAGAAAAGCTGTGTTGTTATGTTATTATAAATTACACTTTTCTTTGTAATGGCAGTACTTTATTACATTTTACAGTCGAGGTAAACAGTTGCAATGATTTTTATTCAATTATTTCTAAACATCAGCTTGACGTACAGTTTTCCAAAGGATCTAACTAGAATTAAGTTTAACGGATCTATAAAAGAATGCCTACGATTTCGTCTTGTGAATGGTGAACTTAGATAGTATGAAAATATTGTCGTACTTCTCTATATTTTACTTTTCTTGACAGAACGTCGACAAACATATACGCATATAAAAGTAAATAAATTTTAATTGAAAAAATTTAGTAAATAATCTTATACTTAGTACTTTATTATATAAAAAGAATACATCTGAAATGTTTAATCGTGAAATTATTTGTTATGCGTATTTTAAATTTTAAATATATAGCGAAACGTAAGACAATAATGAAGCCTTAAATAACTTAGTATAATTAGAAGTATAGTGTAGTAACATTTTTTACATTTAGTTTGTCATGCAAAGTACACGTACCTTAAATAAACAAAACAAGGTTGTAGAGTGTAAAATATTTTAAATTCTTATTAATCTTTTAAGTTTCCACTTATTCTATTACTGATTTGATTTTAATACATACTATTATTAATGTTAGACTGATTAGTTTAATGATCTATTTTAAAAAAAGTTGATCGTAAAGCATTTATCGCGTAGCACTCGTCCGAGTCTAACGATAGCATATCATTGAGAGCAATTACATGAATCCATTCTTTATGAATTAAAAAGAAAATAGCAATAATTTATTGAATTCGGACTTGTATGACACTAGTATGATACGATCCTAATATCAGTATTCTTGTTCTTTTCAGTAGTGGATGATTAGATTCTAAAGTAATTTCCAATTATTTAAATATTGACACCATATTATGCATGCAAAACAGCATATCACGAAATACTTTAAACGCTTAATAGACATATTTGTTAATTAATAATAAATATCATTAGCAGGACAAGAGATATATACAATTCGATCATATGCATGTGTATCGAATTTTTTAAGTATGCAAGCATCATATCATCTAATTCTTTAAACTAATAAAATATGTAGATAGATATGTTTTTCTTTATTTAAGGTAAACGATGTAGTTTCGCATATAAATTTATGGAAATAGTATCCCTTACATAAAGTATGTACATCCTCTCACAACTTTACATTCTACTTCTCTACATGCGTCACAGTAAGATCGGTAATATAAGACATGAATCTGAACCTATAATGATCAAAAATATAGTCAAGTAACAAGATGTAAATTTAATATGTAACATTCTTGATGGCATTAATAACATTAATAATCTGTTGTCACACAAGACCATAAAAGAATGTACATTTACACATTACATTAGACTTACTTGCGGCATATTTTAAAATTTTAAAGATCATATCGAAATATCGGATCTTGCTGTGGTTTCATTTTTGTAAACATGTTTCATCGCTATAAATTCTCACCAGTTCTATAAACGACACTAATCTACAATTATAATATAAAAATAAATTACATTTTTTTTACACTTTACTTTCCGTAAATAAGAAAATATGAATAACGTTCCATTATAAGTGTCGATTAGAAATGTGTACCCACATTTAATCATTTAGACGTAGATTCTCGCGAGTAAAAGACGAGAACATTTTCTTCTGGGGCACATTATAATTCTAACTCGCCCCCGAAGCAAGCTAAACCTGAAAAGAGATTCACCTATATACATATATACAAAATATTTATGCAAACCTTTAACTTATACTAAGAACATAGCAACAGTGAAAATATCGTTGCCAGTTCCATATTTATATTGAATATTTTTTTGTTTGTAACTTTATGAGTATATGTGTAAAATGCTAAGCATTGGTTTTAATTTTTTTTTATGTCTAAAATTATATTGAAAGTTGATACAAATTATATTTATATAAATTTCATGTATAAGAAAAAAATCAAGGGCCTAAATTTTGAGGTGTTGAAATTATGAATTATATACGGATATTTTCACAAAATGGATCACCTATCAACCCTATAAATCGAAATATCAAGACTTAATAGAACAGAGTCTAAAAGCGTTTTCTTTTGTAAGATTTAACGTATTTGGTTTGCAATTTTACCAATGTCTAATGCTCCTTATTAGAGTTTGTAGGTGGATGAGATTTCTAATGTTTGAAGTGTTTCAAAACATTATAGGTATTTATAAAAATTACTGGGTTCTACTATTTTACAAATTTTGACCTTCAAACGGAGTGGTGCGGTTTTGAGTCATTTAGAATATTTCAGTTCTTTAACGTTGTAACTCTTTCATTATTGGAACTTAATATAATGTACAATATGACAGCTATTGTCAGATAAACTAAAGTGTAAAAACAAAACATGTCTAAAACTTTATACTTAGTAGTAAACTACACGACAAGACACAAATGTTTTAATATTACATGCAGTGTAGCTAATTTACCTCTTAATATGTTGTTGAACGTTTATATTACTTACTCAAACAGAACTGAACTATAGAGGATATCTTCAGATAACTTTTCTCAGGTCTTATAAGAGAAACAAAGTAACAGACACCGCACCACAGCGTTAAAGAGCTAAAATAGTTTTATTCCTTTCATTATTTATTTTATGCATAATAATAGATAATTCATACATTTGTTATATTTCTTTGTTATTGCATATGATAATTCACTTAGTTGTTGTATAGATAACATGAGATAGAAATCAGAAAATGAAATGATAACTTAAGAATTTGAAATAGTGTAAGTACCAATAACTAGGTAAAATATCTGTAAGTTGTTCAAAAGACTCTAACTAAGTAATTACTTTCAATATTTATTCTTATTTTAAACGTAGACATAATATTTTGCAACTATAACGGAAATGACTTCTAGCTACAGTGTTGCATCTATTTCTATCGGATGTCAAAGAGACATTCACAATTCCTTCCTGCACCTTCAAGGAAAGAATATTTACTCTATCTACCGTAAAATAATTTTATAAAAATATGTAATACCTGTAATTTATACAATATTTTGCTATTAACAAATTAAAAATACATACGCATATTAGGGAAACGTAATTATTTTGACAGAATGCTGTAAAAATAATTTATTTTTAATATTTTAAAAACAATTAAATGTAGATATAGATAATTTTATACAAAGTGATCATACTTTTTCCACAAATGCCAAGCGAGTACCAATATTTCTTGTTTTAATGAAAAAAATATGATATAACTTTTTTTTGGTTCAGCCTATAGATGACAATTATAAAAAAAATTATGATTATGCGTTATGATTTTTGTATAAAGAGACATTTTGGGTTGCGAATAATAAATATGTTATTAGAAAATCTCACGTTAACCTGCATATGTGGTCAAATTCCAAATATTGTACTCCATACCACATAAATTCATACTTATTTATATACAATCCCACAGTTCTCGCAATCATAATTCCAAATATCCATAGGGTTATTCTACCAATGTTGTAAATTAGACCATAAAATTGAGATTGCTTCTATTTCTTTCGTTTTGCTTTTCATAACACTATACTACGGTAGATAATAATGAACTAACGGATGTACCTCCAAATATAAGTGTACGTAACTAATGCATAAATTTGTGTATAAATGTTATTTGCATTATAAACTTGACAACAATACAATGCTTGTGATTATAGTAATGTAGGAGACAAGAAAACTAACAATAAGTCATGTTTTCTGAATTTTATGTAATATTTATAACAAAACCAGCCCAACAAATGTAATCTATAAGCATATACTATGTATGTATGTAATGTAGGCATATTTTACAAAACACACTGTTTCTCTAATTAAATTCACATGAATATATATATATATATATATACTACATAATTACATACATTTTATCTAAATACTTAATCGTTTAAGTATTAGTTATCTTAAAATACTATATGATTGTATGAGACTTCGGAATGTAAGAAAGTAAATATGAATAAAAAATTACAACGCAATTATTGCCGTTTCATATTGTGTACATCTTTTATTTAGCATTAGTTGACTTGCACAAACATTAAACTATAATACTGATGGCGTATTTTGCTACCACAACATAACTACAGTCATGAATTGCTCATAATAATGTGTAATAGTAAAGTGAATAAAATCATTTACATCCAATAAATGCATTATACAAGGGCCAGCAAGAAAGTAAAATACGCTTCCCAGAGACTTATTAATTGAGAGAATGACTATCATACCTACACTATTCCTCTACATAGTCGTCATTCATGTTTAGACACTTATCAATGCTTTACAAGTTTTTCTACACCTACCTCGCATTCGATGAAGGACTGAAAGAGACAGCCTGACGGTAGCCGAACATGAAGTAGGCATAAGCAACTTTATAAAACGCTACGGTAAAGTGTTTGAACTCGACCAGAGACCGCATGGAGAAGAAGTATAGAAATCATAATAAACGTACAATAAATTTTGTTTTATTCTCTTAATTAATGAATGGAGTCCATCTCGCTGATCTCCTTCAAAGTATTCTGTAACACGCTCTCCTACTCGGGATCGTTACAACGGGTCGGTTAGAAGTGGGTCTCTTTTTTCGAAGGGTCCAGGGTCGATATCCATTACGGACATCCCAGAACCCGAGACTCTGTTGTGTTGCCTTGTTTCTTTTTTGATAGCTCCTGTTATAAGGCAACAGAGCGTAATGCGTTCTTACGAACGTTTTGACGTGCTTACAAAACATCCGCAAAATGCACGCACCGCTGCCTGAAATGTGGGGTCGTGACTCATTGGGAACTCGTGGTAGAACTGGTGACAACGACGGCGGGCAAGATTTGATGGCAGTGCCGGTTAACCTACACGTACCGAGTGCTGAAATCAACATGCCGGGAACTAATGAACGCGTGTCTACATGGACAACCGTCTACAAGAACGTTCACTTCTAACTAGAATGACGACTGAGAGTGAATTCGACGATCGTGTGTGACCTGTCGTTCCAGTTGAATTTGAATCGTGGGTGGCTGGCTGCGCGTGCCGCCTGCTTCGGCTGGGGTGTTTCGCTCGGGTGCTCCATATGTTGTCGGACGACCGTCGTGGATGCGTCTCTCTGTTAATACCATTTTCCAAATGCATGATAACCACGTTGCTCTCTTTTATTCATATTATCAGGCTGTTTCTCGATTTCAATCACCTCTCGCACTAATCTTCTACCCAAATGTTCTCTCTTTGCTAGGGTCCTTGTATTATAAAAGTTATAAGGAGGATGTTCTTTCTTGTTTATTTGAGTGAATTTATGTTCGTCTCGTCGTACACTTACTGACCGGTTGGTTTGGCCTACGCAGGTAGCTGGACATATGTCTCTAGTTCCTCTCACATATGGTAGGTAAATTTTAGGCCAGTTGTTATCTTATTCGGTGTTATATTTGTTTGTATTCTGTTTTGTTAATAATCTGTCGATTGCAGTATAGTAGAATTGGTTTTGCAGAAGGCAAGATGATACAGGTGGAACGACGGGGTCACACGCAGTGAGGCAAAGTTCGCCACCAACTAACTAACGCCTGAAGATGGTAGATGAGACTCTAACGAAACGTAACCCCGCTCCTTTTCAGGCCAGGAACACCAACACGGGGAGAAATACCCGAAACAATGCTATTACACATAGCACCCGCGAGAACTTTAGATAGCATACATATATGAAATCATTAGATGAGTAAGATCGCGTTGAAACAACGATCTGGTCGACCAAAAACATACGCGGTCAAAAACCTGGGGTATTATTTCACATACAGTGACCGCGAAAACATCCGTTTCAACGTACCAGGTGTATGCATAGGTTTTTCTCCAGTGTTTTGTTAAAAGGAAACGCCTAATTTTCAAGGGAAATTATTTTTTTTTCTTCAAAATATTGGTCTGGGGCGAACGGCGGGTACGGAAGGACGTCCCATCCAAGCGATTTCAAAGTGTCTTTCACTGGTTTTGCCGTGTGAGACGGCGCATTGTCGTGTAACAAAATCACGGCCATCTTCTGGCCCATTCCGATCGTCATCATGGTCTTCTTGCCGAAGCGATTTGGCCTTGGTGTTGAATTTTTTCCGCTTTGGGTTTTCAAAATAAATCCATTTTTCGTCACCCATCACAATTCGATACAAGAATGATTTCTTTTCGTAGCGTTGAAGCAGCACTTCACAGGTAACTTTGCGATTTTCTATTTGACGTTTATTCAAATCGTGTGGGACCCATTTACCGAATTTATTGATTTTCCCAATTGCTCGTAAACGTCTGCTGATTGTTTCTTGTAACACATGTAATGCTTCTGCTAATTGCCGTTGAGTTTAAATCGGATCATCATCCAATAAATCCTGCCATTGCTCGTCTTCGCATTTTTGTGGTCTATGAAATCGACACTTTCAAATTTGTCAAAACCATGTCTCACATGTTCTAATCGATGGAATGTGCTCACCATATGTTTTTACCAGCAAATGATGACTTACAACATCCTTTTTTCTTTAATTAAATAAGAAAAATAATGAGTGCCGCAAATGTTCTTTTTCAGGCACAAAACTCGACATGATTACTGCACGATAAATAAACACGCTAGTTTTTGGCGGACAAAACTTGTGTGTGTTTGTAGTTTAAATGTTAGACGAATAAAAAGACGTATATATCAAATTAATGTCCTGCCTGCCACTGGCTAATTTTCGCTGGCGCCATCTTTTAGTTGAACCGGAAGAAACATGCATCCACCTACATCATGTATTCCGTCCACATCCTTCAAAACTTACTTTTTACGTTTAAAGGGGAAATGAACAAAATTTACTTTCGGCGGCATAAAACTAACCATAGTAGCCCTACTAATAAAAATTGGTTTTCAACAGCACAAAACAAGATAATATCATCCTTAAAATACTTAATGCCACCCTTATTAAACTTAATGCCACCCTTAGTTACTTAATGCCACGCTTAGCATACTTAATGCCACCCTTAGTATATTTAATATTAACGTGGAGTTATTATCAACATGCTATAAGGATATATTTTCTGCATCAAAAAATTATTCTTTGCGGCACAAAACTAATACAACACATCAGCATATAGCAATAGGGTTCTTATAGCTACCTATAGTATATTTAGTATCGAGTTGAAAATGCTGTCAACATAGTACAAACATATTTTTGGCGCTAAAAGGGCAGTAGCACAAAATTATATATAATATAGAAATAACAAAGTAATATATTAAATGCAACCGTCTAACATAATACCATAATAAACATATATGAGAAATATTGGGTTTGTTCCATTTGGCATTTCTTCACATAGCCAAATGTAGGGTTTAAAATAGTCTAAGAATATAACTTTGATACAATGTGGCAACCGCATTCGCATTCCCCATAATTGCCATATTGAATTTTAAGGTGGGAACGGACTATAGATACATTTTTTTGCACTAAAAAAGCTGGAGTCTAAAATTCATTCTTTACAGTACAAACTATTATAAAATATTGATTGATATATGAGAAGTCTTTCAATCATCCTTGGTATAGCTAACACGAAGCTATCAATTTATTATAAAAACAGTAACACAATGCGCATCCTTTGCAACACAAAACAGGTACAAACAATCGACGTATGACAAAGCCCTTAAGTGGTTTTGGGGCATCCTGATATATCATTTAAAATAATACCATCAAAACTCGTCCTTTTCAGTGCAAAACTCGTTCTTTGCAACACAAAACGTAAGATATAAAGCAAAACCCTCAACCACCCTTAGTATACTTTATGTTAAGACATGCTATAGGTATATTTTTTTCGAAGCACAAAAATTTTTCTTTTCCACCACAAAGCAGTTCAAAACATTGATAACTAATTGGTTGAAGACCAACAGAAATCCTTAGCTTTGAATTTTATTCTTACCTATTTTCTACTCCATCAAAACTACGTCTTGCTCGTACTTCTATTTATATTTTCTCATCGCACTACTTATCACACTGCCATATTTAAAATTACTACTCACTCATGTTTTTACCTGTACATAACGTGTGCCGCATAACATGTGAATATCAACGATTATAATCAACAAGAAGAAATACTAGAAATTATACAAAGTGATTTATTTAATAAAGGATACAATTTCTAACATAAAGTCTATATTAACAATTTGAAAATTCAGTCTAATATTAAAGATCTTACATATCAATATTTAGATAAAATATAAAAAAAAATTGTCATCCGTCTTTTTTTTTGTTTGTATCAACCAATTTATAACTATTTTTTACTATTTACAAATACTATGAAACACAAATGAAGAATTAAAATCAGCAATTTATTCTATTGTGTTACTATAAGTGAATTATATTTAGAAATAAAAAATGGTACATAAAGAAAATTGCGAATATATTTATATACAAACATTTTAAATCTGCATAAAAAAGAAATTAAAACACTATGAGTATATATTTTTATTTTAATGCCAAAAAGCCATTATGGAAAATACAACACAAAATTCTTAAACAAAATCGCAAACACTAAATAAAAGTAAACACTATGATATATCTATATTTATTTTTAAAAGTGGGATAGAAATTAGAATTTATACATTTTTTTTGTGATATTCTGACAAAAATTTTATTTTATATCCAGCCATAAATTGTAAAAAAGAGGAACGGGATTTTCACAAGTACATTGGGAAGAAAGCACCATAAACAATCAATTACTACGTGAAACCATAAATTGTAAATAAAATTAACTAGAATTATTTGGAATTTTACACATTTTAGCAATAATTAGCCATGCACTCTCTCATATTTTACAATTCTCAAAACAATTAATTCAGGGTATTAAAAAACATTTTAACTTGTGATATATTTACAGGTATACTGTTTCATAACAAAATGCGTCCAATAGATCATATACATATATACATGACTATTAAACTACTGCATAGCAAATAAAAAAATTGTGACAGACATTCAGTTCAGTTATCGCGATTGATATGTTATAATATAATGTCGGATAGTTTAACGTACTATTTTTTTTTTTATACAAGCCAGACCATCGTGACACGTATCGAAATTATTAATGATAGACAAGATAATGTGATGTAAGTTACTTGATTTTCTGAAACAAAGATTCTAAAGTTTATAAATTTTAATTTTGGGTTAATATAAAAAAGGAGGTACATATAGTGACAAAAGGTATCACGTTATGCAGTCAGTAAGTTAAAATTACTATAACACATTTTAATGTTGAAATATGAAAAAAGTTCTTGTACAAAATTCAAAGACCACTATTAACATTTAATGATATATTGTCAAATATCAATAAAAGAAGTTGAAATTTTTTAATCTACTTCTACTCCCACTTCAGCGATAAAAAAAAAATGCTTTAAATGCTTACATTATTGTACACCATTTCTTCTCAGTGGTTTCACCAGTTTCATTTAATGTTATTTTACTTACATTTGTATTATCGAAAACTGTTTTGGACTTGTAACTAGTAAGTTTTGGTGTACTAGAAGGAATTTCTGATTTGCCGAAACGATTCTTGATATTAACAATTGGACTTGAAATATAGGATAGCAAATGTGGTGACTCTGATTTGAAGCGTTTTGGATAATCAGAAGAATCATTGTTCTTTCTCTTAACTCCACCTATTTTTTCAAACATATTTCTTTTTGAAAGTAAAGGAAGAGTTTTGTAATCTCTCTTGTTACTATTCTGCAATGTATAATCTTTGGAAGATTTTATAGAACGTCGTGCCGATAGTAGTTTCAACGTTTCTCCTACAGAGCGTTCACGAGATTGTATTAAGAATGGACTAAGCTCAAATTCATCCTCTGGATGTGAACTTAAATCAATATTCCGGGTAGTGTCATTTCCAACAACCGCCTTTGTACTCATATTTTCGAAGGAGTCAAAATCTTCATCGGAGTTCTTTCCAAATAACTTTTTATTAGTATCATAAACATCGGTAACTGGTTTAAATACTGAAACTTCAGACTCAGTATCAGTTACCTCTGGAGTTGGTACTGTAACAACTGAAGGTTTATCAGAACATTCAGATATTTTGTCGTCAACATTAGAATCAATTGTCTTAGGGGTTTTTGGTGTAGGTATATTTCTTGTTTGTGAACGCCGGGTTCTACATCTAATAACAGGGGAACTATTCTGTGAATCGACATCCGAACCATCATCAAACTCCAATTCTGGATCCATGTCTTCTGTTTCCAAAAGAAGAGGCTCCATTTTATTTTCAACTGTTGCTTTAGTATCAATATCAATTTTAATTTCATCATTCCCTTCTTTTACTTCAATTTTTTCAGTCTCTCTGTTATCTGTGTTTACTCCACTAACGTCATTCTCTGTAAGATCTTCTTGTGTTATATTATTCTCTGTAACACTTTCATAATGTACTTCCTTTACTATTTTTTCTTGGTCAAGTTTTTCTTTGAATTCACTAAGGGGCTGTGAACTATCATCACTTGAGCCATTTATTTCACTTTGTACGAGCTTCTCTTCTACATTTTGACCCTTTTCTATACCATTTTCAGCAGATTCTAGTAAACTATTATTTTCTTCCGAAGAAACTGCAACACAAGCTTCTGTTTCATCATCTATGCGTTTGCGAAGCTTTTTTCCAATCTTTTGACTCATTGTTTCTGCAAATCAAATAGCTTTTTATATACTGTATACCAACGACATTTGCACGCTTAAATGAACTGGAAATTATAGGAGTGTCTTTCATTCATTAAGTACAGAAAACACAACAAAGACGCATTCGTCAAAATGATGTTGATTTAAGGGTTTCTAATGAAAAATATATTATTCTTCATAAAATAACAAGAACTACAAGTTTAAGAATGTCGGTTATTTAAACAATAATTATCAAAGGCGTTGCTATAGTTTTTCAAGTATTAAGAAAGCATTAGACTCGCAAATAACTTGACTGCATTTATAATTACATTTGGTGTAATATTAATTACCTTAGATTATTATTTTTCATTCAAACTTAACCGGTTTTAAACGTTCACTTATACAACAAACACAAAGCCATAAACATGGCGCGTCTAAAATGAAGAGATACCAACGTGACAGCCATTATGAGCGAAAATATCTACACATTTGTAGATTGTAGTAAATCCGGAAAGAAAAGACTTAGCTTGCATGTAATGTAAGACAAGGATGGTAAGTGGGAACTTAATCCTATGAGTTCAAATTACATCCTATTTAGCTTGAATTATAATAACTGCGACCTTACTTCGATATATTTTTAATATTTATTTCATTTTATTTAACATACAAATAAAAGCTGTGGGTGTTCAATAATTTTAAAATTCAGACCTGATTAACAAATAAATTATCTATAATATATTTAAACACTTTTTAAAGTAGACATTTAAATACTTATCTCTTCTGTATTAATTACATAAGCAGGACTCAAACATGAAAGATAAAATCAGCAAAACAAGAAATAGGCATAAACAGAAAATGTCGTAAAATCTCTGGAGACTATCGAGGACTTATTTATTATAAAAGCTATACCTCATTTCCGTTCATCTCCAAATCTATTTTCTTTCAGGTCAGACATAAATAGAGACCGGATTATATGCAAAGTGCAAAAATATAATTTAATTATCATATTTTACGTCTATATGTAGGTGTATTACACTGATTAAAGTTAATTAACGCTAATTAACTTTAATCAGTGTAAGACATATACAAATAGACGTAAAATATAATAAATATATTAAATTACATTTTTGCACTTTCCATATAATCCGGTCTCTAGTAATAGATAGTACTGTGACCAGATTTTATAGCTGAAACATTTTCAATTTAACATTACGAGTGGCCACCATTAGTAATTAAGTTGAAATGTTGACCATTTACCATTTTCGGAAATTCATCCCAAGTGACTTACATTTAAATAGCGTTTCTTTATGCCACATGGCAATTTAGTACGCCGTTGAAATCATTTTTAAAAAGGTGTCTATACGATACCAAATCTTACTGCATCTAGCTAATAATTTATTAAAACGAGATGTCACTTTTCAAAAATATAGAATCTGTAACATCTCAAGCTGCGTATTGGATTACCCAATTATGGGTTCAAAAATGGCTGTTACGTAAAAGTTTACTCTAGTCGTCCAACCCTACTGGACGACTAGAGTTCATTAAAGTTCAAGAGTAGTGACAGATTGGTCAGCCAAAATACTAATGTCATTAATTCCCAGATTCGATTACTTGGCCATATTGTATAAAGTTTTCTGTATATTTTTTAAATATCGTATTTATTGTATCTTTTCACAGTCTTCTTTAGTAAATGCGGACGAATTTTATTTAATTACTAATGTTGAAGATCAACAATTGGAAGCTAGTGAATTACAAAATGTACATAAGGTCCATAACAAAACCACATAACATCCATCGTGTTTGGAATTTAAAATACGTTGTTGATTATTAGTTTAACTGTAAATTGTTGATTTTGGTTATTCTAGTAATTACTGGTGTGTAAGAAATGTCAGTCTTTCACTTAGTATTTTTTTCTTTGTTTCTGGAATTATCAATCAGGTGAATGGTCTATTTGATTATTTCATATAATTTTATCTTACTTGCTATATATTTTGGGGTTGTATTACTCCTTCTTTAATGAAATAATGGTAATCTTAGAAACTTCGTTCTACAGATGTATATAGAAATAATGGCTTTTTAACAAAACTATACAACAATCAAAATTTACAATGTACTTTTTACAAAAACTCCAAAACTTATTTCAAAATAAGTAAGAAAAATAACGAACACTTTGTTTCTAAAATTATATTAAAACTATTCTGCAAATTGGTTAACATAGCGAATATAAGTGCTTTTTCAGTTTTTTAAATCAATTATTTTTATTATGTTAGGTGTACTTTTTTCGATGGGATACAGGCAATATTAAAATTTTATGAACGTAGTACATTATACACATATTACTTGCATTTTTTATGTTATCTACCATTAATGCTATTTGTGTTAGATTTTATGTGCGTCGTTTCCTTAATAATTCGTTTGTGATAACGTGTTTCTTTCTCTAATATTTTTAGAATTTGGAAATCAAATTTATGTCCCATAATAATGGCATGTTTGTCTAGAACAGAAATATCTTCGTTCCTATTTTCATCTATATTATACTGATGTGCATTCATTCTTTTATTGAGATAACGAAAGCTAGCTAGTATAGTATAGTTCCTTACAATTCCTTAAGATATTGTTGTCTCTCTGATATAGACATCAAGGCAAGTAATTTTAATTATATCTTTAAAAAAACAATCATATAATACAAATATAGTTTTAATATGTTTTTCATACAAAAAAAAGAGAACTTCAACGAAGAACTGCGATTCAACTTGTTCTTCTATAAATTCCTACTGGAGCGATAAATAAGAAAACTTTAATCTCTTCTCGCTTTTGGGGATCCAAAATCGCTTCATTTCTTTTCAATGTGCAATTTGATATTCGCGGGAGGGAGGAGGAAAGCTGCGATTTGAGTCTCCGCCACTGTATATAGGGTGCGGTAAAAATGTTTTAATCTTCGAAAAGATTATTTCATATTTCAACTTTCGGTGACTACCAGTGCTTCTCGTACAAATTCTGTACGCCGTTGAACAGTATTTGTATGTCGCATTGCAGCTCTAATGACCTTCGATTTGGATGTGGTAGGTCGAACGGCATAGACTTTTTTGGTTTACGAACCACCATAAAAATAAATCAGACGGATAATCCCTGCAAATGTGAAGGTCATGTGACTAATTTTCTGGATGCAAAGTAATTTACACAATTATGAATTTTGATCAGCCAAGTATATGAAGTTGTACTTATTAATATATGCATTCAAATAAAACCGCGTTGTTTGACCCGAGTAAGTTCTCTATAAAATCTGATTGCTCATTAATCATTTCCAACTGCAGAATTGTGCCTGTTGGTTGTAATGTCGAGCACAGATACACAGATAGATTTTATATGGGTAGAATTGTAATTCCAAATGTAAAACTAACAAGAAAGAATTTACATAAGGATTGGTTCTGGTTGTTTAGGGATGCTGGAGCAGTTTGACAAACTCTCGAATTTGTTTAAGGGATTTAAGAAAGGCTACTTTTGTTTGAGAAACTAATTCATGTACCTCTGGATAACACGTTCTAAGCTTCTGCTGCAACATGTAGATGAAGTTTGCATGCTACGTGTATTAACTTACCGCACATATTTGTAAGCGAAAGACCCACATAGAACATGGTTGCGGCACCATCAGTCATTAGCATTAACACTTGGTCTACCGATAGCTGGAATTTTGTCAATACGTATTTCACACTGGTGCTAAAATTTCTTAGCTAGTAGATTTCTGTAATAATGGTTGAAAAGGTTCCACTGTTCGTACTGCAATATTGACAACATTCCTGCATGACTTTGTATTGTTAATCAATGGTTATTGTGTGTATTCCAGAACTGACAATTAGTGAAAGCTTTTGGGGCAGGTAGAGCATGGATTGTAATTATCATTCAAGTAGATGCTCTGGTTGAATATCTCTAGTTATTGTCCTAGTATTCTTTTAATTTCACTTTGATATAACCCCATAAAAAGTACTTAGGGATGTCAACCTACCGTATTAGTGTAATAGAAGAAGGTAATGACCGGAAGCACTAACTAACAGTACAAGCATTTGTACCTATTCAATCAACATAATGATACATTATATATTATTTTTGCCAGTATACCGAATTTCGAAAAACATGCAAACGCTAGAGAGTGATGTTTTAACACAATTAAGTTGTAATCTACGCAGAATTATTACTTACCTTAAACTGTGCATGGCAGTTCTTACTTTACAAATAATCATAAAAATAAGTTAAAGATAAATAAATTTATTGACTAATATTTTCAATATTATACACTATAATACAATACTTTTGGATTATCTGAACCAAAAAAAAGAAAATAAAAATACTGGGCTAGTAATATACAAGGTTAAAGTAGTAACTAACTAACTTTCTAATAGGTGCATTAATTTTATGCTTCTTTATTGCCTACCTAATATATAGCATTTTCCTTATCACATTTTTATCGTTGATATGACAATTTATATTTACGTCATTATTATTGTCTCGTAAACCTAAACGTACCAAAATAAAACTATCAAGTAGTCGATTTTTAAAATAATAAAACTGTCATATTATGAAAAATTAATTTATTATGGTTTTCTAAATACTCGTTATACATTACTGACAAGACATTGATGGAAGATACATAGATAAAGAAAAGGATGTTGTAAGTTATACATTCTCACTTGATAATTTTGACAAAATTAATAAAAGAAATAACTTCGTAAATAACTAATAAAGTCTTAAAATGGATACTGGACGGTAAAAAGTACGTTTTAGTTTTCTCAACCAAAACCGATTATACAAACTCCTTTGCCAATCATAAACTCGATATGTTTTTGAAGTATGTATTTTAATTTTTATTTTGTCTTTGTATAACTGCACCAAGTTAAATTTAATACAATCACTGATAAAATATAATACAATATATATAAAGTTGTCTGCAAATAAACAATGTTAACAAATGTTAACTAGGTCAGTGTATTACATTTGTACTAACTGATATTTATTCATATGTAAGTTATCATGCTTATTATTATAAATGATTAAGATTTAGAATTATACTATAACGTATTGTTAAAAAAAACAAAAAAAATCTAGCCAGCTTAAACATTTTTAATGTTTTAGCAACAAAAACAAAATGACACAAGTTAAAAATTGATTATGTAAAAACATGTACATATAACTCTACGAATTAACAAGTCTCCAGAGTCGAATTCCTAATTGCATTATGCCACTGAATACATAGACTTCTAAACCTTTTGAAAATAGAAAACCAATAGGTTGTTTTCCTTTTAGGAATTATTGCTTTATCGTGAAAACAAAATAGAAATAAAAATTTCTAAATCATGAAATTTCAAAAACCCAAAATATATAAATTTAAAACAAATATTGTTAAGTAATTTAGAAAGCATACTTTTGCTATGGAAATCTGTTTGTTTCAAAGTAATCGATAAATTCTATCAGTTAGTAAAAGTACCGATGTACTATTGCTATTTTGTGTCTTTGGACAGCAGCAAACAATTCAAATCAACTCATTTACTTGTATTCAATATGAATGAACATCACTAACTTAATTAGATCTTCATATGCGACCAGTATAACAAAAACCGAATATTTCCGAAAAAAGAATCTATTTCGTGTCCCTAACAAATAAACACGTAAACTTACAGATATCGGATACTTAGGTATCAAATATAGATAAACACAAATATGTATCCAGTGTTCACCTAGGTTGCGGGTTGGGTTAAATGAGACATAACAAACACAAATTTTGCTAAAGCAAACAACTCATTGGCTATTCGATAACAAAGGCTCTTCCTCAGCGGTTAGTTTTCTTCAGGCAAACTGTAATTAATATTTTAGTATCAATTTGATCTGACACCTGTATGGCTAGAATTTTTTTGTATGTATAGCCATTAGTTTATGATCCTGTGATAACTTACATGCTTGAAAATTCATTGGCACAACCACTCTGGCCACATTTTACAGGGAGGAAATGTCTGCTATATGTATAACAAAAGTGATCTTACCATTTATATATTTCTTCACCAATAAAAATAACAGACCTGAGCTTGTATATGCAATTTGAAAAGTTTGTATTATTAGCAATACTTTATTACTTTGATCATAATAATGTATTTTAAAACATATGTATTGATAAACGGATATAAATCTGTAAAAATAAAATAAAAACGCAGAACTTCAATATAAGTATTTTTTTGTTATGGTAAGTCAATCTAAAATAAGTTGTAATTTTAGCTAAACATTTCGTTATGATCAATTAATAAGTGGTATTACGTAAAAATTCATCTTCATTATCTTCTTATTAATTTGATATGATCACTTGCAGTTAAAATTCCTTTGCATGATAATTACATTTTTACATCATTCGATTGCAGACTCACCGACTCTAAGCATATAAATACAGCATCATCATCGTCGCGTATTTAGGCCTCATGATCGCTTTATTAAAAACTTCTGACTAGACGAATTCAACAGCTCAAAATAAAAAAGTGAAGTGAAGAAATTGTAACATGTGTTGACTTAATTCATCACTTTTTATCGAACAGGGGCAGCTTCGAACGCACTGCACCTTCGCAAACGACCAAACGTGAACATTTAGTACGCTGAGGTGGGGGATGGAGACCTGAAACAGTTGCACCACCTGAATGCTGTTTTTCTAACGTACGACGTAAAGCGGCAATGCGTGAATTTAACTGAATTCCTCCTCTATTAACGCCTTGGTGCCTACTTGCACCTTTTTTTTCGAAATATTCCACAATACTAGATATGTTAGGCTGAAGATCTTGAGCCCAATCCGACCCAGTTACACTACTCACGTCCTCACTACTGTCTGTGTATATTGAAGATGCTCGTTTACAAAGAGCTTGCAATTCAGCGGACTCAAGTTCGTCAAGGGACCGCAAAGAACTTACGGCCGTACCACTGTCCCAAAGACTGTTAGGCGATAAGCACTCACCTATGCTGGAATAAAAGCCCGATTCACATGATCCTCGTCTTCTTAGAGTAGTCGCAGATGGTTGATCCGCACTACCTCCTAAATCACATAAATTGGTACTGGAACTTCCCTTAATTAATGGGTCAGCAAAAAGTGCACCTCTGGTTGGTTGTTTTCTCGTTACAGTAGGCGAACCGGGCAAAGATCTCGGAGACTCCGTTGCATCGATGAACGGCGAAGGTAATTCACAACAAGATGAGAAGTTACCGAGAAATTTTTTTACGCCACGGAACTGAGTGAGGGCAGCGAACGGGTTGGTGGTACGGGGTTTGTAGTGAGGATCTTGCCGGCACATAGTTAATGCATGTCGACGTGCCTTTTCGCTGGGTGTAGGGTATGTAGTCAGTAAAAACGTGGATACGTCTTCCGACAGAGACCTTCTATGAGCGACTGTAAAATCAAAACAAAAACGATATAAGTATAAGTTAATGATATTCTTAATAAAAATTTAAGATATCTTTTATGTTATTTATTTTTTCTGTATCCTTGAAAATACTTTTACGCCAGCAGTATATAGTCTACCACGTAGTAAATGTTCACAAATTATCAAGACGAAATATTGAATTATCACTATAGTTTTATATAAAGAGAAATAAATGTTTTGATTGTAAGACGATAGAAACAAAATTACTAGAGGTAAAATACTCTACTGTTTAGGTATTTTTATTAACTAGAATAATTTTGACATATTTACCACCGCTTCCAGTTAAAAAAAAAAACGCAATAATAATGTTGGCGGGTTTTCAAAAATGGAAGTGACTAATCAAAACAGTAGTCAACAACCACTCGATTAAAAATAATATAATCGTTCTAACTCTCCACTGAAATTAATAGCCAACAAAGCTACTGGTTTGAAAATAATGATGGAAAGAAGTATTAGTCATTATTCAACGTTGGATGCAATACAATATTATAACCAGTAATATTAAATGTAATAATAAATAATTTTACTGGCTATACTTCACGATAAGAATGCTGCATTAGCATAGATAGGCAAAGAATTTGCGGCTAGTGATTGCCTAATAGACAGAGCAAATTAACGCAAATACTCTTCTTTCCAAATTAAATTAAGTTGGATAAAACAAAATATCATGCACATCTATTGTGATTTGTCACATATTTTTTTGTTTTGTACTCATTGTTTTTTGTGTTATTCGTTGTAGTACTTACAATTGTCGCAAAAATAGTTGTTTTTGAGCTGTACAGAGTGATTTTTTATGTTTGTGGACAGTTTAAATTTCGCGCGGTGGATTCTAGGGGATTTGACATGTTAAAGAGTGGCCATTGTGAGTATCGGTCCTGTCAACTGCCTGTGCGACACGTTATTTATTATTTCTTATTTATATTCATTTTATTCGTTATTATTTGCTTCATTTTTACTTGTAATCTGTTCTTCTTAGAGCTACTGTTTATCAGTGTTACTTTTACTTTACTCCATTTTGCTTAGAAAAGCAATATGAAGTTTGATTTTTGGAAGATTTGTTGTCAATATTTTACCACCCATCCAAAATCTATTTGCTACGCTACTGGTTACGAATTCAAAACCAAATCGCCAACGTGACAAAAATTTTGCAAGGCGCGAAATTTAAACTGTCCTCAAACATTTAAAATCACTCAGTACATGTAATACTGAAGTATTGTTCTAATAATTAAATAAAACGATACTGATAACATAGCAGTGCTGTTTCCAATGCATCAAATAGACAACTAAAAGATAGATTTAATTCAAAATTCAAATTTTCACAAATATATTCATTTTTTACTTTATTGTTACTGTATTATTATCGCGACGTAATACAGCGATAACATATTGCAAATAAAATGCGAAAAACGTATGTTATTATAATTCCATTCGATATTATACTTTTCTATTACTACAAAATTCTAATAGCTGCACTTTTACACTTATGATACTGTCTTATCGTATGTGACAATTTAAATTCGCCGCTATTTTTCTATCGTGTGTATATGGACGCCGATCGTAGCGCTATCTACTGCATTCTTAACGTAAATGGATTTTAATACCACTATCTATTACCGGTATTTATTTTTCAACGAAAATTTGTATTGATTATACTATTTTTAATTTTTTTACAGTATTCTCGAAATAATCGAGGTATTTTGTTAATCTAGTAAATTTAGTCGATTCTATTTAATAACGTGTGTCTCATAGAAGGCTGGTGGTCCAGGTGAGTTATAAATATTTACATGCAGTTATAATCTTTTTTTCCTTTCTTTCTTAGGCTAAAATAGGTTTTTCTTACTTTTTCTATGATTAGGAGCAGTAATGTGCTGAATGGATAATCCAGAAAGTTGCTCCTCACTTTTAGCAGCTGCGCAGTAGTTCTTCAGTCTAATGGCAGCCTCTTTTTCGGTCGTTTCTTTCAAGTCCGCCAAGATTTCCCCAAGGACTGAAACTAACTTTGCGAACGTGGGTCTACTTTTAGGCTCAATAGCACAACAAAGAAACGCCCAGTGCAAAAAATCAGGTACAACGTTTGGGTCACACAACTCCAAAAAAGCCATATAATCTAGACCAAAATTGTCTGTGCGAGGCAGCTGATCTGGATCAGCTTCTACTCTAGCTATTAGTTCACATAACACAATTCCGTAACTGAAGACATCGCTACGTTCATCATAATACTGACCCTTCAGGCATTCTGGTGACATCCAGTATGGCGATCCTACTGTACATAGTTTGACAGGATTTTTAGGATCAGGTATTCGCGCCGCCAACCCGAAGTCACCGACGACGGCTTGCATATCGTCATCGTTATCAAATTTTTTAACCAGAACGTTCTGAAACAAGTAATCGGTTATGGCATATATAAACAAAAAAAAATGATTTGCAGACTTAGAGGTTTAACTATAACATAATGTTTTGGCAATAACACTAAAAAGTGATATGCTTTAAAAGGGCAATTTGTGCCAAATTGCAGTGTAATACATTTTTAGTTAACAGTTACTGAATTTAGATCATCACTAAAATATTTATTTATACCTAATCATTATAATGTGTTAGAATAGGAAAGGCTCTTAAGATGAAAATCTGCAATTTGAATCTTCTAACAAAATCAAGAAATTAAGATTGTGTAAATATTAAAAACATAATTCATTTAATCAAAAGATAACGATCGAATCATGGTCAAATTCGCCCCATTTTATGGTACTTTATCGTTTTAATAGTTCATAAATTCATATATTCACCTTGCTAGTTAAATCTCGATGGAAAGCTCCTTTGGAATGAAGATATGCCATCCCACGAGCGATATCCTGAGCAAGTGACACCCGTAATTTTTGTGGTAGTTCGACAGAAGTATTCTGGATAAGTTGCTCTAACGAACCACCATTTATATATTCGCTGAGAGCATGCAATTGTCCTTCATGTACACACACTCCCATAAATCGTAATATATTTGGATGAGACAGTTTGTTCATTAGTTGTACTTCCTTCAGCATGTTGCGCCTGTTGGACCGCAGAAGGTTCATTTTGAGCACCATTACCTGACCAGTTGTGCGATGTGTCACCTGAAAAAAAAAAATATATGTATATACATAAACGAGGTTACTCGAATTTACAAACTACTATCTAATGTAATTAGGTTGTTCGGGTATGATCTCTAGTGTAATGTACAATGCTGTAGAGGAATCTGTTAACTTTCTTTCCGAACTACTTTTCTTTCTTTGTAAATATACTTCCATTTTTGTAAAGTTTGATGATATATATAGGGAAAATGGTATTTTACCATCGATCAAACGTAATTAAAACGCGCAAACGATAACACTCAATCGCTGACTTGAAGTAGTTCACATCACAAGTACTCCTTTCTTATAGATATAAGTTGTGTTCTTACAATTTGATCACAAAACGAGTTCAGCGATACGCAAGTGATTTGTAGCAGAAGAAAAGGTAGCAAATTCCCCACAAAAATTACAAGGTGGTATAGCAAAATAATTGCATACAGGTACATATGGTTAGTGCAAGAAACCTTAAGTGACACGAAAAAGTGTCGCGTTACAAATAAAATTTAATAAAGGTTTATATTAACGGCGCCCTTGCAGATACGTTTATATGTTCCAAAGACCATTACAAATAAAACCATTGCTGAAAACCAATATATTGTACTAGTTAGTAAACGAAACTGACGACTTAACCGAGTATTCTAGATCTATGCGGATATTAAGCAAGTCGTAAGAATATTGTATCCACAATCAAATGATGACTAAATGCAGCGGGTTTAAAAGGACGCATCCCTACTGGAAACCCCCACTTTATAAGGAAAATAAAAGAAATTGGTTTAAGAGGCGAATGATCTTTGGAGCGACGAATCCAAGTTCAAAGTTTTTGGTAAGAGCCGTCGATTTTTTATTCAAAGGCCATCTAAAGAAAATATGTTGCTGACGTGCCAATTGCAAAACATGGAGGAGGTGCGGCAAAGATGTTTTTTTCTGTGAAAGGGGTGGTAAATTTAGGAACTATTACACAAATATTTAGAAAGTGATAGTATAAAGAAATTTAAGAGCAGTCTATGATTCTATCTGGTTTATCCTTGGTATTCGGTTACTATTGTACAGCACGATAACCACATCAAATATTTTTCGATGCTCTGCAAATACTTTTTAGAACAGAAAGAGGAGTCACCAAAACTATTATTAGGCCATCACAATCACCGAATCTCAATTCTAAAGAGAAACCATGGGACAAACTAGACAGAAATGTTTAGCAAAGCATTTATGGAAGTGCTTTTGATCTGAGTGGATTAAAATTAACACAAAAACTTTAAGGGAGTTAGTTAACAAGTTCTGCTAAATGAAAAAGTACAGAAATTGATAAAACCATCATTTAATAAGTTATCGCCTCCGTTTTAGTATTATAACTTCCAACAAATATTCATGCGTTTTTATTGAAAATATATTTTTAATTAAATCTTAATACAGATTTTTCAATGTGATCTGAAATTTATGAGTAGAGCTGCGCAATTTTGTCTGCATCGCAGTGCAGGTTCCCCGCTCGTCATATCGCCTAGCCAGTGAATAATTCTTATTCCAGTTTTGCGATCAAGGCCAAACAGAATTGTGTGCATTTCTGATACGTGTTGTGGCTGTAAAGTGATTCTTAAATAAATACAGCAAATCCAAGAAAGGAAATCTGAATTAACAACAAAAGCATTTGAATTTGGCAGCTCAGGTGTCGTGCGTTCCAAACTAGCGTCCGAGTACAGTGGCCGCATTTTTCGGGCAGGTTCGGTATGCTCCCGAGTCACCATTCGCCGTTGGAAAAATAATTAACGGCACTTCAATGTTTACGGCGGGAGGGTGCATTAATAACGCCATGGAACACTTTACACGCACTTCCCTGCACTTTAAGGCTCCTGCGGTTATGACAAGCTAAAAAAGCTTATAACTCCATTGGGCGCTTACCACAAAAAAAAAAGGTGTTTATGTTTGTTTTTGTAATTTTATCATTACTAATGTCAACGGTGGTTTAGTATTGATATTGATATTAGTTTAATACTAAGCTTGCTTAATTGAAAAACGCTTAATTAAAAAACGCTTAATTGAATTGCTTATTCGAAAAACGTGTTAACGTGAATCGTACTGTAATGATGTCATCTACCTCATTTGGAACTCATTCACTAATATCAAATTTACTAATCTATCATTTTTGCTCCGAGATATTCTTTGATTTACACCTTTATTATACGTTGTTATTGTTGGAGGTAAAGTACTGATAAGACTCCGTCAATTATTAGAATCTGTGTTTATTTTAAAAGATTCAACCTGTACAGTCTTCCTCTTGTGTATTGAATATTACAGTTATCTACATTCAGTTACCGTTTACTAGCATTCGGTTTATAATTACAAAAATAAAATTATTTAAAATTTTAAAAAAGGGAGTCGCTTAATTTTATCTAAATTATCTCTATCGATGAGTAGCATGCTGTACTCGCCCGAACTTGGTGAATTATTGCTATTTTGGAAAATACACACACAATCCTGAAAATTCTCTTGCGTGAAAACAATGCCATGTCTGGTAGCTTTATTAGTAATTAATTTCATTCCATCAAGAGTGTATCCTGTCTACCCTATCAACCAAGCAAACAAGTCTAGTATACCATGGATGATGCATCGCTTCGGTAACAACAAACACTTGACATAATAATATCGTCAATCTGACTTTTTGCAATTTAACTCTTCAAAACAGAATTTGCATTTAGATTTCAAAAAGCATAGAACGTTGGTAGGAGAAAATAGTGATTTCAACTATTTAAAATTTATTTGATTGAGTTGCCGTCACCTTTACGGAGATTCAGATCGAGAATCTGAAAAACCAGCGTGTGTGTGTGCGAGTACCATTTAAATATAAAAATTTTGAATTAAAAACTCAGCAAAATTCCTTGTTTCTTTATTCTTGTTTTGTATTTAGTATTGAAAAAAGCAAAATTTGGCTAGAACGGGATTGATTTAGATGAATGTTAAAGCAACTTTGTTTTTTTGTTAATATATTTTTCATAAATGCTTGGCGTGAATTAAAAAAAACTTTATTAAAACAACTCAAATATTCATTTAATCGAAGAATTTAAAGAAAAGAACTCAAGAAAAATGATCGCTTAAGATTTTCCACGACAGTACGTTTGATTGAACAATATTTTTTGCCCAGGAGGTGTTGATTATGCAGCCTATTAATCACAAATTGATAATTTAATCAGCAATTTGATCCTATTTTAAGAAGAAAATGTCCTCATCTTAACTTACAGCTATGTAAAGAAAGAAAATTGGTTACACTCTGGTTACATAAGTGGCAACCAAAGCGTATCACCATTATATCAAGGGTACATAATAGATAGAATATTACGGAAACACCATGTTCAAACCATATTTTCCACTGACAGAAAAATAGGACAAATTCTGAATAATTCGAAGGACAAGATGCCACCTTTATTATATGTGTCAAACAGGGAACACATGAGCAAACCAAACAACTTCAGCTTTAACCCGACAGGTACTGATGACTGGACACAAAATCAATTTGGAAAATAATGGATAATTTAATTTTCTCGGTATTACCAACGTTAAATTTCGCTTTAATTAGTTTGTGAAATTAAAAATTTCATATTTCCGGTTGGACTTGAACGTCTACCTCCTGTTCGCCAGACCGCGTGTTCCATTTCCGCCTGGGAGACCGTATTAACAAAGTTGACCGACAACCTAGAAGATGAAATTTTCATCGCAACGTCGAGAAACAACGACGTATTCCAATGTGGACCAGCAATCAGACGCCGGACAACACCCAAGAATCTAAAACAGATTACAACCGCCAAAATGTTGGAACGTATATATATATGTATATATATATATATATGTATATATATATATGTACATATATATATGTATATATATATATATATATATATATATATATATATATATATATATATATATATATATATCTAACAAATAGTAAACTAAATTATTTTCAAAATTATGCTAGATGGTTCACTAAGTAACCTTTATGTAGTGTGTACATGCATTGCTAAAATTTGTAGTTTAACATATATACAGCTTCAATTTTCTCCAGGAATGCAGTAAACACGCGAATACAGGATATTATAAACTTTACTGTTTATTTGATTATAAATATTATAATTTTCATAATTGTTTAAGGTATGGACTAATAAACTTCAATCTAATGACTGTAGCAGGTGTACATTCTATTAAAAACTCTTGACCGCGTTTGCATTTATGTCAATTGGTATTATTCTTCAACTAATACGTTTTTAAATTGAATTTTCTGCATATATGGTACAAGGTTCGAGGTTTTCAAGGAAAATTAACACAACTTTGTAAAATACGTAAAGATTACAATCATTAATAAAAAACTTTCTTAAACCAATGGTTTCAGTCAATACTAATTGAAGCGATGCGGAGAAAAATGTGAAAACCATTATACATACTCACTTCGCTTTGCAAGAATAAAACTACTTACTAAGATAATACTGTGCAAAGAAAGACAAACACTTTATTACAGCATAGAGTTAGATTAAAGGAAACGAGTGCAGGAGCGGTAAAGTGACTGACGAGGACAATGTGATATTTTTTTCTAAATATACATCTCTGATGATTTTCGTAATTATATAAATTGCCTTATGATAATAAGAATGAAATTATTTGTCAATCGTTTTATTACTCTAAAATGATCCTGCGTTAATTACGTTTTACAAGGAAATCTTCAAATGATATTTTTTGCCCACGATTTTTATTTTAAAATCATTTCATATTGTTACAAATCCTCAAATATATTATTCAAGTTCATTTAATAATTTTTGATGGATAAAACACAAATTAAAACAATTTTTTGCGTTATACTTTTGTATAAAATGTAGTTCTTGAGTTCCCTAAGTAAGAATTTTATAAAAAAAATAATGTACGCAATACGTATACTAACGTCCATATACATGGAGACGACTATAAAAAGTATAGATATACACAGAAACATACGCGTAATAGCACGATAGCTGGAACAGTATTAATCTCTACGGTAATCAGATTTAGATGAATTCTAAAAAAGAATAGTTTGTAATGTAAGACGAAAGGGTTCCAAGAAATAAATTAAGAAATATATCCGGAAATCTATTCAACTATTTTGAATAAAGCGTCAGTTTAAAATTTGTTATAATTTGTTATTTTTGATATTTTTTTAATTCATATATATACACTAGGGTGACAGAATAAAATAGACACCAAGTAAAGCCGTATAAATATGTAAACAGCTAAATTCTAAAAACGAATTACGAACTTTCTCTTGTCATTAGGGTAGGGGTAGACGTATCGAAAGGAATTCGTCATAGTTTAGTATCGTTACAACTATGCCTCGCTTACAAGGTTCGAGTGATATTAGCGACTTCACCCGGGGTCCCATCGTTGGCCAGAGGGAACGCGGCGCTTCGCAACGTGAAATAAGTAAATTTCTAAATATTCCGTTGTCCACAGTTAACCGTGTGATTACACAATTTAAACGCAAGGAAAAAACAACAGTGCAGCCGAGACCAGGTCGTGTCGGACCTTCTGAAAGAAGTAAAAGGGTGCTTGTGCGCGAAGTGTTAAGAGAACCGAAGTACAGCGGAAAAAGTACAGCTGAGCTTGCGACAACTTCACAGAAAAGTCAGCGCACCGTTCTGCGATACCTCTACAGTGTGGGGATGTATAAAAGGGCGGCAAAGAAAAAACCTCTCCTTACGGCATTTCAAAAACGGCGTCGAATGGCTTGAGCAATCGAAATGCGAACGAAGCCCGAAGAGTTTTGGCGGTCTGTCATTTTTTCTGACGAAAGCAGATACCGCCAATTCAGTGATGGTGGTCGTACGTGGGTATGGAGACGTTCGTCACAGCAACTGGATGACAAATTTTTGCATCAGACGGTGAAATACGGCGGTGTGAACATAATGGTGTGGGGCGCGATATGGTATGGAAGATCGCAATTAGTAATCTGCGACGGAAATATAAATGCGGCAAAATATATCCAAATATTAACAGAAGGACTACTACCGATATTCGAAAACGCCATTTTATCTAAAGAAGACGCCACTTTTAAGGAGGATGGAGCACCCTGCCACAAAGCAAGAACAACAACCACATGGAAAGAGGAACAGGGGATTCGGATTTTACCATGGCCAGGCCAATCACCAGACATGAATCCGATAGAGAATGTTTGGCACATAATCCAGACAAATATGGCGAAACGACCCCGAAAACCCAGCAATAAGGAAGAACTCGTGGCAGCTGTTACAGAAGAGTGGTTAAATATTCCAGAAGACACCATTAATCATTTAATAGATTTAATAGACTCGCAGCACTTCACGCAAGTAAAGGTGGATCGACAAAATATTAGTCTAATTTAAAAATTTTAAAATACTTTGTATATATAACGAGAATAGAATCTTTTTTTAATTAGTAGGTGTCTATTTTATTCTGTCACTCTAGTGTATTTTGAATAAAGCGTCAGTTTAAAATTTGCTATAATTTGTTATCTTTGATATTTTTTTAATTCATATATGTACTTCCAAACCAGTCAGTTGAAGCAGTTTAAGTGAAGAAATCGTTATATTTTTTAAACCGAACATTTCTTCTTCTCAATTAGTTTAGACGAACGGGATGGTACTTTACATGCGAAACTGTCGAACTTAATGGTGACGTTTATACTTCTGTTAAAAATCAGTAGAAAAATAAACTATTGGTGTTGTTAATTGTCAATATGTAAATATCTATCAGTGAAGATATCACAACAGAAGAAATTTACGGTTGCACTCTTAATAAGAGAGCGTTATTTTCCTTTGAATACATAGAATTTAATTAAAGAACAGGTAGAAATAGTTGTGAATGCTTTCGTAACTACAAAGTAATAATTCATCCTTTGTCAAATTCCAACCTACTACTTAATATATAAAAATCGTATGAAAACTTTTATTTACTATTTCCATATTCATGAGCGCCACAAATTGTTCAGTTTCAGTTTTTCTTGCAATACATATTACGAAACATGCGTAAGTATGAAATAACAATTGTTCTACATGGTTATTGTAATTCAATAAAACAAAATAAATATATGGAAATTATCAAATTATAAAACCTTAGATATTAAAAACAACTAATATATTTTATCATTCCTAAACGCACAATATTGTGATGAGGAAAATTTCTAGAACACTACAAAGAAATAATACTCCACATTGTGTTAGTTCTCAATATTTCCTTTGTCGGTCTTTTTAATGGCGATACGGCCTTTTCATGTTTCTTAATTCGTATAATTTATTAATATCGCCAGGATTTAATTGCATTATTGTGTAAACCTGTCAACTTTTTATCTTATAATTACAAAAAAAAATACCCAGATATGAAATAAAAATCGGAAATGTATCATGTCACTATTATTCTATGACGTACTCATAAGTTACAAGACATTACTAATTCCTAAAACCTAAAACTCATAAACAAATAAAGACGAACAGGAAACACAGTTCACGGACGTAAAGTTACCAACAGTTTCGATGAAGCAATCTCGCATAAATTGTATACCAAAAGTACGGAAGTGATAAAATTACGAT
The DNA here is from genome assembly GCA_023509865.1 of Trypoxylus dichotomus. Classification (NCBI taxonomy): domain Eukaryota; kingdom Metazoa; phylum Arthropoda; class Insecta; order Coleoptera; family Scarabaeidae; genus Trypoxylus; species Trypoxylus dichotomus. The sequence goes on from CM042078.1 coordinate 50,325,943, forward strand.
TTTCTTGCATTTTACCAATGTTTTAAATATTTCGCTTTTAATACCTACACTTCTAATGCTTAGATCATATGTAGGCAACAACTGACCCTGTAAGATTTGACCCGGCCCGCGAGGCATTTTGAAAATCCCAATTGAAAAAAAATATTACACTACTTACTCATACTCACTCCAAATTAGGAAGATCGAGTAATATGAGGTTTAAACGCGGCCCGCAAACGTATTTGCACACTAAAGTTTGGCCCACAATATGTCAAAGGTTGCCCATACTTGACTTAGATATTGATTTGAACTCACATTGAGTCTCGTGGTGTAGTATGTGTTCCCTATAACCTTCTTCTCTGAGGAAATCATGGATTTTGACCAAACCATCTACAAAGATACCACCAAAACAGACCTGAATCATAAGTGATCCTTCGACTGCTGTCGATATTTGATGAAGAATTATCGGCACCATTACAACTAGTGCAACTGTTTAAGGAAAAGTTAATGAACAAAATCAAAGAGCTACATTTTAGTAAGGAACAAATATACAATGCAGATGAAACCAGTCTTTATTGGAAATTATTACCTACGAAAACCTATGTTGCATCACATGAAAAATCTGCTTCGGGTAAAAAGGCGGAAAGACAACGCATAACTTTTCTAGCGTGCACTAATGATATTGGGACACACAAAATAAGGCCACTAGTAATAGGAAAGGCAAAAAATCCACGTTCATTTAGAAATTTTGGGAGACCCGTAGATTATAACTGTTCAAAATCCGCTTGAATAACCAAAGGCATATTTCTGGAATGGTTCCACAAACACTTTGTCCGTCAGGTATGGCAATAGAACTATAATAATAAGTAATGTAATTTAATGATAGATATTCAATTTGTAGGTGAAAGATTTCTTAAGAAAGCAAAATCTTCTAATAAAGGTAGTGTTAATCCTGGATAACGCACCAAGTCATCCTCCAGATCAACAATTAAGAAGCAACGATGGCTCAATTTTTGTTATGTTCATGCCGCCCATCGTAACTCCACTTATCCAATCGATGGATGAAAATGTAATAAAAATTACTAAATTATATTATCGAAAATGTCTACTTTCATCTGCGTTGTCAAAAAATCCTAAAAACATTTCTGAATCCTTAAAGCAAGTAACTTTAGGTGAAGCAATTTTAAATTTAGATATGGCGTGGAATACCCTTAACCAGCAAACAATCAAAAAGTGTCGGAAAAATTTGCTTTACTCCAGTGATGATTATGACGATGAAGACAAGGTACCGCTAACCATCACTAGAAAACAGTTACTATCTGCTGCTAAAGTTATTGACAGTGCGTCATCGGACGTTCTCAAATTATTAAAAGCAATAAATCCCGATATTGTTTCTACAATTACCGATATTAGTTTATGGAATGACGATAAAGAAATGGATGATGCACATGAAGAGGAGGATGGGGTTTAGGTTGTAGGAACTTTTAATCAAGCGTTAGATTGGGCTGAAGAAAAAGACATATTATATTCCAATATTATATAATATAAACTACGAGTAATAGCATTAGAAAATACCAGCGTAAATTTACGCAAACAAAAATAGGACATTATTTTTCAAAATAATGTAACATTTATTTTTTAATATTATATGTATTATGTTATTCATTGTTCATAACTTATTTTTTGATATACGATATACGTACATATTTTCTTTTTTGCAATTTCTTTATAAATAAAGTAAAGCTCGCTAATGTAAATTTTCAGTAACAAGTGCTTGGCTGATGATATCGTTCATATAATCGAGCGTCTAATTCTTTGATCAGGAATTTTGCTTTTATTGAAATACATTTAGAAGACGTTAATGGAATTAAATAAAATAAATGAAAAGTAGATTAGATTGAAATAAAAAGAACTAACAATATATTAACAAGTTTAGAATTTATCACTTACATCGGAAATGTGTTCGACAAATACCTAACGTAATCCCTAGCTAGCTAATAAAATCTGTATTTTAAATTTTTAAATAATAAATGACGTTATTAAGGATGAAATCCTTTACTTTCTTTACTTGCACACACACTTCTTCGCGCTAACGACGGAAGGCCCAAAGTTACGCCGGAGTTGCTCTGCTGGATCAGCGGTGTTTCACCCGATATTCGGCTACTATAATTCTGGCGACAGATCCACTACAACCTTATATATAATTTTTTTGATGTAATTTCCTCACAATATTATGCGAAATTCGCGTAAATACTGAGCTTACAAACTCTGTTGATGCTCAGAAAACTAATTCCGACGCTATTAGTCAAATGCGTGTTAAATATAATCTATACAATTTTACATTAATTATATTCACTTTTGTGATATAGACATAATTTCATTATTCTCGTCTCCTGCTGTTTAAGGGACCCTCTTTTTTGGAAAGAAGAGGAATTTCCTACATAATAAGGACGAAAGAGAATTTTGGGAAATTGTAAGAAAACACATCGCAAGAAAACTGTAAATTGCAAATACGTTAAGATCTTAGAGGAAGTCCAACCTTGCATTCTCCCTAATGATACCATTAAATTAAAGGAAACTACAATTACGGTAAATGAGCAAAATTGAAGATGAGTTTAGCAAATACAACAAAAAAATGGGCATGTTCTTGAGGAGAACAGAGGCCTCAAAAAACTTTTCCGCAAAAACTACAATGATGTTCTATATTCATAATTTTATCTATTGTTCAGACAAAACTGAAAGATTATTGTATTTCTACTTAATCGCGTTCCATATTCATGTACATTTAATGTTTTTAGTATCATTGTAAACAAATATTCTTAGAATTAGTATTTCATTAAGTATGTATAAATTTCAAAATTAGTCGAAATGCCAGCAATGTTCCTATTTAATTAACTTCTTAGTAATCATTAACAAATTATCCTCATTCTCATTTAGAGTATTATTGATGCGGTTTCTAACTATGACCATTATATCATCGATAATTACCTAGAATGTTCATTACTGCAAGGGCTCTCGGGTAATCATGTAATTACCGATAAGACAAACCGAGGTTTCTACAGACTAAACACCACAATTTTAGTTGAGTGTAACGAGTAGCTCCAAGAGAACAAGATATGGTTCTATAGACCCAATATTAGAAATGAATGGAGTTTCAACTCAAGAGCGGGTTAACTTGTATTCACTTATTAAGGGTAAATAGCGAGTTTCAATTCGGCATTGAGCGGGTTAACTCGTCATTCAGTGCATTGAGTGTGTGTAACTAATTGAAAATATATTGTACATATTGTATTTACGAGTTTTATTAACAAAGTGTTACAAAAGAAAACATATCTTCTTCGAACCAGGAGAACTTTAAACATCTATTGCGTATCTTCACTTACTCTGACTAAGCAATACTTGCAAAAAAGTCCATAAAGGATACACAATACAAAAATTGGCGCTATTTGCACGAGTTGTTATTGGTCTAAGTTCAGTTCTAAATAATCTAATACATGATTGATTGCAATTATTCCGATAATATTTTACGGATAACTAACGATGTACAAGATAGGCAGGCCTAAAGTTCTAGGCCCCTTTCCACATACTTATTGCTTACTAATATCTACCACTGCTAAGTATTTGCTATTTTATGTTTAATTTTTTGAGAAAAAAAAAACATCTTATTACATAATTATAAAAATGGTGCTTTCAGAGAATATTTTTATATAGGAAAATTTATTCGTTTACCTTATCGATCCATAAATAATTTCATCATATCATATATTAAAAACGGTACAGTTAGAAAATTCGAAGGAGTTATCACTCCTCATACTTAATCTCTGAGTCATTCAAAGTAAATACATAACAATATTTACATGTTGAAAATTGTATTTAAAAGTAGAGGAAACGCTAATTGCGCATTCATTATTTACTCTTATCTGTACATAGCCTCATCTAATATATTGTAAAAAAATTATTCGAATAGCAAACAAATTATGAAAATATATCTATTATCTAATCTTAGCAATTTATGGTTTAAATTTATTAATCATAATTTAAATGCTATTACTCATTATCTTGAAGGGTTATAAAGATGCTGAATCTAAATATAATGTGTAAATGTCAAATACAATGCATAAATTTAAATGCAATATTTAGTTGTGAACTTTAAGTATACAACGTGCTTTATCTCTCTGCTATAGATCACACATTGATACCAATACAAAATATTGGAAATCAGTTGTTTATACCTACATATGTACCATTTTCTTTAGTCCTATTTACGTGTATTTTACGGTAGTTAACGTTCATGCTGACATATTTCCTACTTTCTTTTGCATCAATTACTGTCTATCAACAACGATATGTGAAAAAATGACTAATTGTGTTAGCATACTCATAAAATTTAGTAGTAAAGCGAAATAACTTATTTGTGTTTGTTTTTACATGGCTACCACATCTGCAAGCAAAAATATGTTCGCAAATCACGATTACTAATCATAGGCTTTCGGCGGGGAAATGCGTATCTTTGTTTAAATAAGAATTTATAAATAATATAATACATATCGAGAAACATCTGAATGTGTTCGTTTAGACCAAGTATGGGCAACCTTTGTCATGTTGCGGGCCAAACTTTAGTGTGCAAATACGTTCGCAAGCCGCGTTTAAACCCCATATCACTCGATCTTCCTCATTTGGAGTGAGTATGAGTAAGTAGTGTAATATTTTTGTTTTAATTGGGTTTTTCAAAATGTCTCGCGGACCGGATCAAATCTTACAGCGGGCCGGTCGTTGCCCGCATATGGTTTAGACATTCAAACCATGGCGTACATTTCCACTATTGTTTCCCTCTGCCTTGTTTTTAATAAATATTATTATGTAACGAAAACGAGTCTTTCAGACAAATAAATGTATCTGTAGGAGCACTGTTATTATAAATCTGTCAGCCAAATTCATATGGTTTGCAGTACACTATTAAATTTTACTTTAGCAAAGATACTTTTCTCGTCACTTGCGGTTTCAAGCACTCTCTGTGCGTTATCTACTATTTGCAACGATTCGACTAAGGATATTATTACTTGGTAGTTATCGAAAATAGTTTGTAAATCAATATCAACTTGATAACCTTGAAATTTCAATTGACTAATTTTGACATCTTGTTTGTCAAGTTATAGCATTAGAGATTAAAAGTTGAAAATAACAGAACACAGCTTCCAACCACGTTCCCCATCGAGTCAGAACTGGCTATAGGGGTTCTAAGATATGAGGATACCGTTCAAGAAAAAGCCAAATTTGTTTAGGGGATTTGAAAAATACTGCTTTAGTCTGTACTATTACTTCACCTACATTTAACTAGCAGCGGCGAATAATTTTGGCTACAAAATCTAACGCATACAGTGTACATGTTAGTTACTAGTAGATACGACCAGTTTTCTTTTTTGTTGTTTCAGAGAGCCACCACGGCGGCAAGCGACGACAGAAGGAGTGACCCTCTATTCCGGAGTAAAGAGAGGACCAACCGGACGATCCACCACTTAGAAAACTAACACTGGGAAAGACGAAGCAAAAAAGCCTATTATGTTTTGTAATTGATGACATTTTGGAACGTTGCAAACAATATAATACCACTACGATAAGAAGCAGACTGCTTCCGCAGGGTTAGGAGACGAAATATACATAGCTAAGTAATTAATTAATCACGTTAAGTTAGATTAGTTCCTAGATAGCTAGATTTGTATTCATTTTGTACAATTAACTTGAGGTCATCCGGTGTAATACCACTAGCGGAGCACCGGAGCTAGGACATATATTAGTCTTAATTAGTTTTAAGTTTTCTCAAATAAAGTGTACGTGTTACATGTAATAAATTAGGGAAAGGAAGTTTAAACAAACGACCAGCACGAAGCATAACTAATTCGAATAAAATATATTTGAAAATTGTGTTTTTCTTTGAATCCGACATATTTGTTACCGCACATTTCGCGCTGAATTATATTTGCTATTCTTTCTTGCACATATGGTAAATAATTTCACAATGTTGATTCACTTCATTTCTGGTGGGGGTTTATATATGCCTTAAAACTTAAGAAACTGTTCTTTCTAGATGTTATTCAATGGAATGCTTACATATACTTATAAATAGAGACCGGATTATATACAAAGTACAAAAATTTAATTTATTTATTATATTTTACGTCTATATGTAGATATCATACACTGGTTAAAGTTAATTAACGCTAAATAATTTTATCATCGACATATAGACGTAAAATATAATAAATAAATTAAATTAAACTTTTTCACTTTGCATATAATCCGGTCTCTACTTATAAATATTAAACCCATTACAAATTCGGCATAGGATTTTTGACCGCAGTTATCGCACACCAAATACCTGACGCGATATCCATCCTATTTGAAGTCTGGATCTTTTTAAATAAATTTCCAAATCAAATTGGAAACCACGCAATAATTTTTACGAACTATTTTTTCACTCATATTTGTTTCTAAAACAAAGTAACGTAGAATGAATTAAAATGATATCTGCCAACTGATATTCTTTAAACGATTATTCTCCCCTCTTAGGCAAGTGTGCAAAAAATGTTTTTATTCGTACGACATTAAGTATTATAGAAATATGAGCCAATCCTTCAACATACTCATGGTCTGGTATCAACTTTGCGAATATTACTAATAATGTTAGAAATTTGAAAACGAAAAGAGCATTTTATAGCACTATAGTATTGTAAAGTGAAGTTTATAAATACGCTTTAATAAGATTCAGTTTTTAATTTTCCCATCAGTAGCTTCAAAGAATATCGTCACAGCATTAGGCTAACAGGAAATACAAAAATACAGGAAAAATGTTTATTATTATCATAATGTAAACGAAGCATACTGCTTGGTTTGTATTAAAATAATTCGTCTGATAACATTGTAAATAATTTATTCATTCATTTTAAGAGTGTAACTTGGAAAAGATAGAATTGCATTTCATACCTTCGATATTAGCTAGTTTCTAAGGTAAATTTATAATCGGACGTCTAATAATTACTGATAATACAGTAATAGCATCATCGACAAATAAGCCTGTCTTATTAATTTTATATTTACCCTCGCTTTATTTTGTATTTTAGCTGGAACTATTATGAAATGAATTAATGCATGTCAAGAATGCAATTAAAATAGGTGAACATTCTATAAATATAATAAAGAATTTTAGGGCCATCTAATTCTTGAAGTGAAAACAATTAAAATTGAGATTATTTGCATTTCATTCCGAACTATAGTAATGACTTATTTACTAGATATAATTCACTCTTGAATCTAGTTTTGCCAATAATGTAATAAATCATTTAATCCTTCATTACTTAAAGAATGGGATATTATATTTGTGTTATATAGTAGATACAGTAGAAACGTCATATTCAGTTCATGTAATTATAGGCGTTATATGGTACTACAAAACTATGGCATTTTGTTTACACGACTTTTCTTTCGCAGCAAAATGACAAGTGAAAAAAAAAAGACAAAAATAATAGCAGTAAAGCACTTGAAATAGTGTTCAATGTGTTTAACTGCTTTGCCTGATAGTAAAAGAGAAAAAGAAGTGTCGAAAGCAACCGGTGGATCGATAAGAAGTGTTGAACGAATTCTAGAAGAAGAAAAGGAATCTATAGAAGACACTAAATCATTGCTAATCCACCAAAACGGTCACATAGATATACGGTCACTATTTACAAATTATTTTTTCCGTAAAGAAAATAGTCCTATCGTCGATCGGTAGGAAACATATACACTACCGCTCAAAAGTGTTTAGGCACCCCTGTTTTCATGGATTATTCATATAGCATTATGTTTACCAAAAAAACATAATAAAATGAAATACGTATTTAAAATGTAGTTCAGTAAGATAAACACCCATTATATCGCATACTATCATTTACCTGCACTTGGTCGGATTACCATAAACTGTTTATTGCGGTGCAATTACAATAACAATCCCTGTTAGATTGTAGGTAATAATATTTAAATTACCTTCCTAGAAGATTATAGTGAAATCTGTAACCTATGGTCAGTTGCAGTGTGGTATTTACTCTATTCACGTCGTGAGCGAAATATCGTGTGACAATTTTTTAAAATGCCTGCGCGAAGAGAAATTAGTACGGAAACACGTGCGCTTATAATAGCTTACCACAAAAATGGCATAAGTAATCGACAAATTGCCAAAAAAATGAAAATACACCACGCTACGGTTGACTATAACGTAAAAAAATATCGGGAAACTGGCAGTTTTCTTAATAAAAGACGGAGTGGAAGGCCAAAAGCGACAACATCTGCCGATGATCGCAGAATAGTGGTTACCAGCAAGTTAAATAGACGCAAAACAGCCCCGGAAATCACCGCAGAATTAAATGTTGGTGGCCAAAAACTAGTCGGTGTTTCTAACGTCAAACGTTGCCTACAGAAAGCCGGGCTCCATAGACGTATTGCGATGAAAAAGCCATTACTACTCAAACAAAACAAGCAAAAGCGACTTAAATGGGCTCGTGAACACCAACACTGGACCATAGAAGAGTGGAACAACGTCCTATGGATGGATGAGTCCAAATTTGAGCTGTTCGGAACCCGAAAACGCATATTCGTAGAAAGATCTGTGGGTGAACGTGCCAGCGAAGAGTGTATTGCTGCTACCGTGAAGCATGGTGGAGGTTCTATCATCATTTGGGGCTGTTTTGCTGGCAATAGTGTAGGGGACATTGTGAAAATTGACGGTATATTAAAAAAAGAAGGCTACTGCGAAATTTTGGAGAACCATGCAATACCTTCCGGAATTCGACTTTTGGGTCAAAATTTTACCTTCCAGCAAGATAATGACCCAAAACATTCCTCTAAATTATGTAAAGACTATTTACGCCATTTAAAAGAGGAAGTAACTCTCAAAATTATGGAATGGCCTCCCCAGAGCCCCGACTTGAATCCAATCGAGTTACTATGGGAAGAACTAGATCGGGAAGTACGGAAATCGGCTCCGACATCAGCTACTGACTGTGTGGAACAAATTGCAATCGAGTTGGACCTCAATAACACAAGAAACTCTGGCAAAACTTATTGCGAGAATGCCTCGATTGTGTGCTGCAATTATTAAATCAAGAGGAGGTCACATAGATGAAAGCAAAATTTAAATTAAACGTTTTAATTTTCACATTTATTTAATATATTTTTATTCATGTACGTGTATCTGTACATAAAAAAATAAATATTATTAACAGCTGAGTTTTTATACATTTTTGCTGTCAGTGAGAGTGCCTGAACATTTTTGAGCGGTAGTGTATATATATATATATATATATATATATTCAGGTCTTACTTTGTCGAAAAGTTGGAGTGATACCACAAACAATGGACTATTCCCAAATATTTCCTATAATAGAGTTTAATACAAATATTTTGGTAGCGATAAAAAATAGTTTCTCTCACTAATCTCCAATTATGCAGGTAGACAAACACCTATGGCTGGTAGTGTATGTATTAAATATGTTAACAATTAATTAATTCAACACTTTATAATTTAGCTGCAGAATTGGATTGAAACGACGATGTGCAGAAGTCGAGGGACTAACGGACAACTGTCGTAAAAGCAAAATCCTCTATTGGTGTATGCAGATACTGATTGGAAAGAAAGATTCTCTTTCTACGAGAAAGCGTTTAATTTTAAACATTAACTAATACGAAATTGTTTTATACAAATATTAACATATTTCTAAGTGACTTACAAGTAAATGTGTGCTTGTACACATGGCAACACAGGCTACAACGCTGCTTCCTTTCATAATACCTTTACAAAAGTAAATATGTACATATTTAGATACAATAAACTTTAATAGTTGTGTATCAGTACACAGAGTGCAAATGTAATTTATTCAAAGACACCACACGGTTATTGATGGTAATGAAACATTATAAAAAGTGTTTGATTTGCAAAAACAAAGTTAGTGGGCTGTTCAAATGGTCTTGGCCACTTTTGTATGACGCGAATAAGCTAATACACTTAGACGATAACAATTAATTATATATTAATGACTATAGTTTAATGACATTATTTCTTGAATATAGATTAGCGTCATTAGTACTTTCGTATTAGCAAGAATAAACAATATAATAATATAAAATATTTATTAATAAATATTAATAATGACCAGGCCAGAAAATCGTCTCATAAATTCATTTCGTATCCGAAATTTGTAAACGGTTGAATAATACCTGCCGTTTTCTTTGGTATAGTGGGTAGCTCATGGTCTGTTTCACGAGAAATATTTGCCTTGAGAGTAACAGTGTCTATTTTATCTTGAGACGCACGTCATCAATTTTTGTATGACCAAATCAATAATCCCTAGTCAAATAAAATACGGCATAAACATTGGATTACTAATTAGTAGACTATACGAATTTTAAATTTACTAATGTTTCACAACCCCAATTTAATTAATATACAAAATTAGTTGGATATTTAAATAAAATTTAGCGGGTAACATTTAATAACAAACAGTTTGCAAAACTATGATAAGGTTTAACTTAATGAAACATAATACATTAAGCAATATTTAATTACTAACACTTCTAGGGGAAGTGAAGTAAAATTGCATTATATCTTTACCATTAGAACAGAAAAATATCTAAACATGGCATATACATAACTATATATTTTAATTGCTCCTGATATAACATGATTTTTTAATCACTGGATTCATTTAATAATACGTAATATTTTCAAAAAGCTTACGCAATAAAACGAGATTTTCTTTTCGTAGTAAGTACACAAATATAGAATGTCATTTTCACGCAATTAGCGAAAGAGGCTTAACTAGATGACCAATAGAGTAGCGTAAGTCCTTTCACTAATCTTTGTCTGTTACATTATTATTAGCTTTTGATGTAATATAACTTTTAGAATTAAACAATGATGTGCGTCTAAAGATAGAAATAGACGAAATGTACGTACTATGTACTGCTATGTAACTATAATAGGACATTACTAATTGACATATAATCCAAAATCAATTTGGATTTAATACTTTGGCAAATTTGTTAATAGGAATACCAGTAGCACATTTAAAACTAACTATATTTAAAGGAATTCGCTTTTCACATACATATCTACCAAAGACCATTATTAGTATTCGTGAAAGTGTGAAATTTATGTTATATTTGCACGTATATTCGAACAAGTTACGGAATTCATATAATTTTTAAGACCATTCAAAAATGATTAAGTAATTGGAGCTTATTTAAATGATTAGAAACCATTGGTACGAGATGATATATCGTAGAGATTTTCTTCCGTTGCACGTCACAAGTATTTAAATATGTTGCTATTTGAAAGCATTGTGTAAACAAGCGAGAGAAGTGCAATTCTTTGATCAAGTGCTTCGAAAGTGAACACGGTAGCAGTGGTCCTATGATACGGATCAGTTATTAGAGAAGTACTTATCTTTATTTAGCCTTAAATAAATAAAAAAAATAAAATGAATTAATCTATTACAGCCTGTAGCTGCAGCATTAATTACTGATGTATTGTCAGTAAATTAAATATCTCAAACTGTGAAAGATAACCGGCCATTGTCTTCACTAATAAGAAAAACAACTAAGGTAAAACTTTTTTATGAAAACAATAACTTTTTCTGAATCATCTGATGAAAGTAATTTTATCCAACGTATCGTAACAGAGGACTAAAAATTATGTGTAAATCATCCTAATAGTTTGGAAATCGGGGATAACCTCTTTCTGGTAAAGTATGAATTTATAGGTATATAAGAATATATATAAAAATCTAAGAAAAACTCAGAGGTGGTTACCTTTAATTCCAGCTTTATGTGTATTTTAATGTATGTAGTAATCGAAATTTTCATTTCTCACTTTTATAGTTAAGTAAAACTAAATCTTATTTTTCTAAAAACATAAAAATCAATGTTAAGGACTATATCTACATTGTTTATTGTTTAATTCATATGTGGGCAACAACCGGCCCGCGGACCAGATCCGACCCGCTGTAAGATTTGATCTGGCCCGCGAGACATTTTGAAAAACCCAATTGCAAAAAAATTCACGATTTAATTATAATGTTGTACCTATTTTTTTCATTTCATTTTCTTATTTTAATAAATTGCATTATAATAACATTGTCGTATTATTTCGTGTCTGATATCTATCGGTAAAAATTATGAACACTACTTTAAAATACACTACTTTTAAACGCGGCCCGCGAACCTATTTGCATACCAAAGTTAGCCCACAACATGTCAAAGATTGCCCATACTTGGTTTAATTAATATGAAAGAAAGATTCAAAAATGTGCAGTTTATAGCAAAATTTGCGAATATCTAGTATGAATAGAAAAATTTTGTATTAATAAGGACAAGCTGCAATATTAACACTACCTATAATAAATTAATATGGATATGTTAGAACAAACAAACAAATCTCCATATAACACATCTATAATTTATAACTATAACCTAGATTATTGGCATTGTAGGTTGTGCTATTTGTCAAAAATTATAACCAAATTTGCAACGTTGAATAAGTAGATGTCATGACATGCAAAGGAACCTAGAAAGTCTCTACTATAGTAACAACAATTAAAAACACTTTATACCTGTAAATTAGAAAATAATGTACAGTTTATTTAGGATCAACAATAGCGAAGGACTTTTTTTATTTTACTCTTTTAATGTCTACAATAACAAATCTAAATTAACTTATTATAAACCTCGTAATCCTCGTAACTTGGTAATATTTTGAAAAAGATTCAAACCAACGATATGATTTAGTACGTATTAGCATATTATATTTTGAATTTGCAAATGTTTCCCTAAATCTAACCATGAAATATTCTCGGATATGCCATATTTATGTTGAAAAGAGATAAAACACGTAAAAACGGTACTTTATCAAATGTTACGTATGTATTGCAATGGTCAGTTGCATTTAAAACGTCAAAATAAGTTATTTGACATTTGAGGTTATTTATTGTGTTTATTTTTGCTACTTTTTCCAAACGCGTAAAAGAAAACGGAGGACCATAGCTACCTGTTGACGCACTACAAAATGTACTTACTAATTAGATACTTAATAAGTATTTGGGTATTTTTTTGCCTTTTACAGGGTATCTACTGTTATAGGGATTTCGTGAAAAACTCTGTATTCCATCAGTCAAAGGAAGAAGCAGAATCCTGTTTTAAATTCACTAAGGAAAATTACACCCCGCCCATACTTAAAAATTCATGACCTGCCAGAACCCGTTAAAATAGAAATACTAAATACTCTTTATAAGTGCAAGAATTGTAAAATCGCACACCTGAATAATTCTTATATAATACTATACGTTTTATAGGTAAATATCTTACCTTAAAAGCACTAGATGCGGAGTTGCAAATGAAGGAATATATTATCAAGTCTTATTTACAAACCCTTTTAAGAGATCTGGGTATTAAGTTTAAAAAAGATGAAAACAGACGAGCATTAATTGAGCGCTTTGAAATTGCATGTATGGGCAGTAACTACATCATTATGATCTTTGCCGTCTTTTGTAGTTAAAACCCCAAAAATAGAGAGCAGAAATATTGATATCCAAATTGCAAAATTTATATTCTTTTCGGCTTGCTGAGCATAAAGAGTTTGACAAAGGTTTAATTTATTTTGTACAACAGTTGTTCGCTGAACGCTAGCATTTTGTATTTTTTAAACTACGGAAGGCGTGCAATTTTAATATAGATATAAGATATTGATGCGATACCATTGCACCCCTTAGAGCTTTCGTCCGTTAAAAGACGTTAATATTACAGCTGCGTGGATAAAAGAAGAAATAACAAAAGCACATTAATAAAACATCGACAAGACAAAAAAAAAAACAAAAACTTTTAAAATAAAATATTTCTGAAACGTTCTTAAAGTTCCTAATGATATACAGTCTCTGATCATTTTTTTAGGGCCACTTGCACACACAAGACATCCTCCAATACACGCTTGTATTGGGTATACGAGACCATACCATAACTAACGAAGGGTGTTTCGCTGTTTTTAGTACACTAGCTTCACCAAACCGATGAGATGGACGTCATCGAACAAATAGAGCTCTTTCGGTCATGGCTTTAGTGCAACACTAACACGTAAACACGGGAAAACATTGTTACATAAACAGATAAATATTTTCTCTGCAATTTTAACCGAATGATTCATGAGAGGGGTGATACGCAAGAGGTAATTGCCATTTTCCCAATTTTTTAGAAAAAAATATATAGGGCACGTACTTAGATTCATAAATTTTATACTTGTATTTGTAAATTATCGCGTTGGAAACACACAAATGCTTAAATTTGTAAGGTAGCGCTAATAAAGTGAGCAGGATCTGTACGTGTTCCTAGTAAATTTGTTATCGCATCCCTAATTTCAGTTTCTAAGCCGTTCACCGTTTTATTAATCTCTTAACGTATACTAAACTAAATTTTTTACATGTTTCCAGAAGAAATCCACTGGAAAATCCTATATTACGCACAAACAGCATTAAATGACTTATTGGAAATGATTTTGTAGATGGCAATAAATTTATTATACATTACACAAAATACTAAAAATAGTAAGAACATAAGATAAGTTGTTTATAAGGCACGTAAAATGTTTAGATACCTAATCTTTATATTCAACGGATTTAGATTAAATGCCAAAGATAAGGAAAGCGAGAAGTAACTTTACAGAACATAGTAATTATATGGGAAATTATACAATAATACTTAAGTAACGTATTTTTCTTTTAACCTCTTACTGCTTAGTTAAGAAATAATTTTCAACATTCTTATCTTTTAGAGATACTACAACCAGCAAAATTATAAAGAGTCTTACGTATATCACAAGTATTTAAATCCAATAAAGTCATGCTAATTCTACAATCAAGTGTAAAAGTATAATTTATGAATGCCATATTTCAAAATTTATCTGCGCCGTCCATTAAAAAATTTAAACATTCTTTAATCTTAACAAACTATTAAATAGTGGCGAAATTAACAACGGCTGTATATTGACAGAATTCCACAATAATGAAAAATAATATCGAATCAATACTTTATTGTCCAACACATTTAATCGAGTACCTACAAACATATCTTGTTAATTTGCTTGGCATTGCTTCTCCGTTTCTTTAATGAAAAAATATTATGAAGCTCTGTATATTTCACCTTGGTATTTACTCTATTTTAGGGTTGCGTGGGCTGTAGTACGTATGTACGTGAACCTCCAATTGGTGAAAGTAAGGAGCATTTCTAATTTTTCCATATACACAATATCTAGACCGTGCACAAAAAGTTGGTAAACACGTGCATAGCGCTTCTTCTGTTTCATTACTTATTAAATACGACAACGATTCCGGTATTTATATTCTGTCCCATACAAATGAAATACTCTAATGACTTGTATTTGTCTTGTAATTAAAGAATCCATATATTTTTCTTGATTGAAATTTTCATTTATAGAAAAGGCCCCCAACTATGACTGCTTAAGTATAATAACTTAACAGAGATTATTTTTTCTTGTCGCGGCATGAGACTCTCGTGAATAACATGGGAATTTCTCTGATCCAAATACGCTTATTTCGTTTGTGGACAGTTCCACTCAATGAAAACCCGTTCTCAGCAATAACCAAAAATAGATTTATAAAGCTCGGATTGGCTGTTTTTTCTTTTGAGGTTTCGATTCTATGCCAAGTAGTCTCTATGTAATAATGTTTGCATATTACTGATATCGTATGATTTTCGTTTTAATCCTTTTAAAATATTGCAATTACATCTTCGTGCCTCGAATCCACTGCTAAACACCGTAATATTGAAAAGGCAATCTGAATTATCAAACAATTATTCATTCTTATAGTAGATCAAAGATTATATATTTTGTGTATGTTTTATTTAAAGTGTTGGACGATTCGAATCGGTAGCCAAAATTTCAAGTTCGGAAACCTTTAATACATGACGTAACCATTTTATTACGTTCTTGCACAATGAAAACAAAAATTAGGTAATATAATACTTAAGCATTTATGAAATTGCGCTAAGTATTGCCAATTGTAACACACGAAAAATTTATGAAAATCAAGGTTTAAATGCAACCAGCGACATTTCTTTCTTAATTTTTTAAAAATCAATTTACAAGTTTAGAGTAGTTTTCATAAGAATGTTGCTAAATTTAGATTAACAATATTTTTCCAAAATGTCGAAGAAAACTTTGCTCGTGTTTAAAATATGTAAACATGTCAAAATCTATGACCAATTTGAAAAAAAATAAAAGATTAACAAAAACATGGTAATTTTAAACTAAAACAGAATTACTACTATCCATTTTAGTAATTATTGGTACTTATTTGAAGCACAGTTTCTAATCCTGCTGAACACAATTTAACAAATCATCTTCAATTTTCTTCAAATATTTAGGAATTAAAAACCACTAAAACATTGAGGGATTAAAAATCCTTAAAAATATTTGGGAACTATAAATTTAATAATTGAAGGTGCAGTTGCAGTTACGTAAAAATAAATGCAAAATATATTGACAGGATGTAGAAAATTGAGTCAAATATCAATTCGTCAACATACTGCAATATTAACCTGATTACCTCTTTATTTAGTAGTTATTTAATAGCTACCATCGGCGTTAGTATCAATTTGCACGATTCTAATCAAAACCTATATGTCCTAATTTTAAATATCGTATATTTAATATGACATGTTACATATTAAATTACAATACCCAAGTCACCCATAGTTTACTTTAATAGAGACATTTTTTGACGGAAAATGCTAATATTAAAAACAATTTTAAATAGTTCGATACCAGATCGTTGGATGAAAAAGCAATAATTTGCATATTATGTTCATTTGCATAGTATTTTACACTAAAAGTCAATTGTATTGTGTAACTGAAGGAAATACGTTTTCTAAACATATTGAGCAATCCCCATAAATTATGTCACATTGCAATCATAGCATATCACGTTTAAGTCTAGCAGCAGTATTCAATTACGAATTAGACATTCTCACATATGCAGGTGAGTAAATTTTGATGTGTCCATAGGAAATCTCGAACAATACACTAAGAGAAAAGAAAATTTTACTTCAACAAATCTTGCATGTCCAAAAAATAACGCCGTAACTTACCCAATAAATAATTAATTAAATCGCAACGTGGTATTTGATTTACACACGCTTTATCGTTATGAGTTTGTGCTGCTCAACTATTTTATTTATCGCGTTAACCATAAATGTTTGTTTCAAGACTGTTCAAAATCTCTTCTAACGTTTGTATTTACATTCAATCATTTTGAGAAGGTAATTATAGTGCATAAATTTGTGGTACCTAGTAGATAATTGTATATAACACCCAGTTAACAAAACATATTCAAGTATTTTATTTGTAATTATAAATTAAGGAACGATAATGTTTCGAGATAAGGTTGGTGTGTAAATTCATTTAAAAAGTTTTGTTTTTGCTATCCTCCTTCCCGCCGGTTTACGCTTCTTAGTGCATTCATAGTAAAAAAATCTCAGGTTGCATTGACTTCTTTCTACGCAATTGTTACCTAGAAAGAAGTCAATTTAATAAACATGCTTTTGAAAAATTGAAAGAAAAGAACTATGAAACATTTAACAAAATAAGATCAAGGAGTTATAGAATCCAAATTCAAGGTAAAGTTGGTACCAGTGTCGTCGAAATAGTTTTAATTAATAATGCTTTACACTGCCAAATTAAGGCCGATGCTATGCATTATCGATTCTAAAAACACAAAAACTTAAACCTTCTGAAATCAAAAAATAAAATCTTTAAACAACCAGCCGTAAATAAATGTTATCCTCAACAAATTGAACAAAGCCTATTATTTCCTAAAAACACAAAACAATAATGAAGTATATACACCGATAGAATGGATTTTTTTAGCCAAAGAACGTATTTTTTAAGTATATATATCTAACTTATAGTAATATTTTTAAGCCCAAGAAAGAAAAATTTCTAATGATTTTTTTTTGATTTGTTATTTAGCTTAAAAGACGATTGCGATAATTCAAAGAATATTTCATTAAATTACGAAAATTGCGATACATCACGTAATTAAGGTTGCGAATATGGGACATGTGATATTAAATCATTGCTACAGCCAGGGAGGATAGAAACAGCGACATGGTAAGATGCTAATTACAAATTAACGCCATACAAAAAGTACGACAAAAAGAAGAAGGTAAAGTAGACAATAATGGTTATACTTATAGATCTGCTATTACTTCAGACGCTAAAAACAATAACTTAACCTCAAAGTCGTGTTAGGATAACCTTGAGTAACAGGTGCAGCTGTGCAAATCTATCTTTTCGTCAAACAACAAGAAAAAAATTCACTGAATTGTGATTTAAAGCTTCAAGTCGATTGACAAATTGAATTGCCACAATATTAAGCAAGTGCGCATGTTATACAAAACCTTCATTCAGTCATTTGATTTACTATTTTTCTAAAGAAAGTGCCATCCATATTTACACCTTACAAGTATGCTGATGTGTTGTTCATTTATTAGAAATGCAAGAAAAATGTGTACAAAGCAGTCAGTTACAAAGAGACGTTATCCCGTTTCTTAACGTGCACAACTTCGTATGTCAGTTAGAATTGAGATGAATGTAGCAATTATTATTGTAAAATCTACATGCCCCTACAAAGTTAAAGAAGTTGGAATGAATAAAAGCACGGTACAGAGAACAGTAAAAACACACAGGAACTGTTCGACTTCATTTAGTCTAAAGATTACCACTTTTTGATTTAGATCGCGCCCTATACCTTATCACTCTTATTCAAGTAATTCTTCAACAAAATACGGAATGCTGAAATCAAATTTATTGGTCAGATGACGGTCGCTTCCGTAATAATGGTGTTGTGAATAACCACAATACCAATTACTGGTCAAATTAAAATCCTTGTTCAGGAAACGTATGCTATGGTAATTTATCTGAGCAAAGATACCCGAAACGGCTGATTACTTGGTTAACCATCACTATTACTCTATCTGTTATTAAGGTAAGCTTCAACATTTAGTCTATGAACCTTTAAATTTGAGCGACCTGAGATATCGGATTCAACTTTAGTGAAAAAAAAGAAGATGGATAGGGTGAATATGTACAAACCAAGTAGAAACGCTATATTTGTGTAGTGGTATTGATGTTTTCAACTTTTATGCACTATTTCACGTTAATAAAGTGTTCATGTTTGTGTATTAGTAGGCTGTTCCGATATGAATTTTGCTTTGACACTAACGCAAAACTATACATTTAAGGAAGGCTCTCGGGTTAGCAAGTTAAATATTTTTTCCATACATTTCTTTGTTCACATTCGGCTTTGAAATTAAGTGTTACATAATCACATATAACGTATTAAATGTATTATCGCAAATATTTACAGTAACGCTATTGTTAAGGTATGTAAAACTGTAACGTTAATAAAAAACTATATCAGTAACACAATGGAATTTATTAATTACATGTATCGCAAAAGTATCTGTTCTACTTGTTACTAGTATTATTTTACACAAATTTTTATATGTGAATTATTACAGTTGATGATTCTGGAAAACATAGTTTAAAAATAATTCATATAAGAAAATGTCAATTTTAGATATATTATGGTTCCTTAACGGGATTTCTTCAATACGGAACTGAGAAAATTATTTGAATTTTTATTACAATTCAGCGGTATTTTAATAAACGTCATTTTCGTCAGCTTAAAAGGGAATGCTAATAAGTGCTTTTCAGTGGAATATTCAATATCATCTGTAGGTGCTTTACCATTCTTTGTATGGCTTGACATCAAAAATTTTTTCGCGAGTAACTATGGTTACGAGGTTATAACCACAAATAACCAGTACAATGACGTAGTTTTCTATAACCAGGAACTTCGTCGTCGAAATATTTTTAAAAATCACGTATCAAGTAGATTGTGTTCAAATTAATATAAATGTTTTTTTTATTATTTGAGCATAAATAATCAAACACATATGCAAAGAAATAAGTTCTGCAACTGAACTTCCATGAGAACTACTTTATATGTAAAATGAATGAAATAATACAAATGGTATATATTTTCCTTTGTAATTTACATTAAAACTTATTTGATCACACATTTTCCCAACAAGTAACCGATGATGCATATATCATTTCTAATTAGCAACTACGAATAACCACCTTCGTGAAATAGTTAATATATAAATATATGACCATTGTCGTATATATGACGTCATGTATGACGAACTAAAATATAACTATTCGTCGAGAAAATGCAGATGGTATAGAATTCTGTAACTATCTATAACATTGTTACTCGCGAAGAAATCCTTATAACTGCAAATTTGTATAGATGCATGTAAGAAATTCACATAAAAGCTGCTCTGTTTAGTTTCTTGGTATAGGCAGTTTTCCTGTTACAATATAAAATATTAAGTTATTTGTACGTACTAGAAATATTGTCTGTAACACAAATAAATTGAAACCCAATTGAATAAAAATAAGAATTGTCAGGAATTATTTTTATATTAATGCAAAATCGTAACTTATTCAGAAATAAATAATAAAATAATTTGTTACTACAAATCATAAATGTCATGGCATCTTAATCTTGCTCAATCCAATCACCACTAATTTAATTTTACAATGATACTAATAAATACAAAGATACGGGATTTAGGAAAAATGCTTTCCACTAAAAATGTTTTTCAAACTAATACTAAGTCTGTAGTTCAAACATTTCATTCACTAGAGTAAGGCTGCATAAGTATACGAAATATGTATTAAAGTTAAAAAGTTTCTCACCATACTTATCACAGCGATTACTCGTGATATGCATGCGTAATATAACCTTTATCTATAATCTATATAATATCCATCAGTTTCATATTACTGCAATTGTAACAAAAATAAACTTAATAAAGTACAATTATCTAGCCAACTTTTATAACTTGATATGACAATTATAATTAATTTACGATAATATATCTGTCATTTGATATGAATAATAAAATTAAAAATATCGTATGATTTTACCTTAAAAACCTCGGAAAAAAATCCGTCTCCAATTTTTTCTTGGTGGAAATCATCAAGCCGATTAAGGGAAGCTACAGCGTGTTTGAGTGCTTGACAAGAAGATCCAGTTTTCAATTTGTCAGAACGAGCTTTCGGCGGTTCAGATAGTTCATTATTTGGACAGAATAATTTCTCATAATCGTCGTCGGCTGGATCACAAGGATTGTCGTATATACAGGAATTTTTTGCAGTAATGGACTCATTGTTTCTCTGATTTGTATACATCATAACATAAAAAATAGAATATTTCTTAAGTTGCGTTAACCAATTTCGTACATGTTCGCATACGATAACTAAAACACTCCGGCGTAAGAAAGAAAAACATACTTTTTAATTTTATAAAACTCGAGAAACATCTAAACTGTTTAAATGTGCAAAAGCAAAAATTGTAAAAATAATTGTGTCAGGGTTAAGTTGACATTTTGCACTACGAACTGCTGTCAGTTTTTTCACGATAACTCCGCTATTTTCACAAAGTACGTTTGTATTCAAAAAAATCATTTAGGTAAAAATACGAGAAAGTAGTTCTTCCGATTAATAGTTTCAGTCTTTTTTCTGAGTAACTGCTCATACGACAGATGATTCAAGTCCCGCACTGCACAAACACAATTATTTATTATTGGTACAGGTATTCACCATTTTAAAATATACTTTTATCAAAAGCTTGTAAAAACTAAACGTAATAAACACCTCCCTATTTCAGATATCACGCGTAAATAAAAAAAACTGTGACAGTAAGCTTTCACTCAAATCTCTAGCTTCCATTTTAAAAATACGTAAACACCAACCTACGTTCATTCATATTTCTACATGTAGTACGACAAGAATAGATGATAAACGGTATTATTTGAATTCCATCATACATGACCACGCAGATAAGTGCTCTCGCGGGAAATTTAAATCAACAACCATAATCAACTGGTGCCAAACATTACAATATAGTAATTAAACTTTAAACCTCTCATCTATTTCTTAATTGTCCCCATAATAAAATCTTTAAGTGAAAAGTGAAATTATCTCACACAAACAACATCTTAACTTTCATTTGTAAAAGGTCACAGAATTGTTTCAAAACTTTTAATATAATGAAAGCGTGAACTATTAAGGAAAAAAAAAGAAAACTGAAAAATGCTTTACTGAATGTAATATGTACATATCATAACAATCATTTTATTTATAGAAATAAAACAAATACTATTAATACTTAGTATAACTTCATTTCAAAAATTTTGTTATGATTACATAAGTTAGAAAATTATTTCTTCAAATACTTCAAGTATCTACTAGAGTCATAAGTAGTTTCCAAATCGTCTTCTATTTTAACTTTTTTCTTAGGTTTTCGTTGGTCTAGCCTTTGTTTTCTTTCAGCTTCACTGAGTGTCCATATATTAATCGGTAACTAAAATTGTCAATGAAATTTGTTTAAAGTACTTATGCCTTTCATACCTTTATTATTTGTCTTGGTTCCTCATATCTTGTTGTATATGATGATCCATCGGTGTTTATTACAACTGTCTGATATTTTTTGGTATAATTCAATCTGTGTGGCTTAGTAAAAGTGGCAGATAATGAATTTAAATATCTATATTGTATTAAGCTTCTTGATATGTTTAGCATTTCTGAAAGGGCTACAGATAATATCAATAAAAGTTTAAATTATTACAGAAGAATGTAATGCTTGAAAATAATTAATTTCTGTCAAATTGACTTATCAGCTGTGCAAATCATTGGTGACTTTTATACATTAGAGTTGGTGCTAAGCCCATTTAGTACATAGATTTTCTAAGTGCTAAATAGAATTTAATTAAAATGTTAGACCCAGTTATATCAATAAAATGTTTAAATTCTACAAATGTGTTTGTTCTCGAAATAACAAAGGTTAAATGTGGTAATTAATTCATAGCATGAACAATATAGGGAAATTTATTGCATTACTTTTTGTATTTTTAACAAAAATTCCTAAAACTCCAATTAAACTGAATTGTTCCGAATTTTGTAACCTCTCTTGTTCTTGTCATGATTATTTATAAATGTTATTCAAATTACTTGCATAAGAAAATGACAATACTTATTAATAGTTAATCACTATCATATGTATTACTTTATTACAGCAAGAATTGCACTTTCGTTTGAACTAAATAGCAAATTAAAAGATGGACTACTTAGGAGAAAGCATTGCTTTAGCCATCGATTTGGCAATTTTCGGGGCTTGTTTTAATGAATACAGGAAAAATAAAAGGGCTATATCAATGATACAGGTATTGTACTAGGGTGATAATATATGTTAGTTATTATTTATTGTGTAGGGTGCACCTTATTTGGAAATCGATAAGGATTTAAAAGAAATAGTACAAACACATCCTGAAAAGAAGCTGTCTTATGTATCAATAAGGGGAAATGTTAGACCTATAGGAAATCCAATAATAAGTGCCAATAATCCAAAAATTACGGGAGTAGTACAATCATTAAGCATTAAAGAACATGTCATACAAAGGAGCACAACTGGATTTTGGTCCGATCAAGAACGTACAATACAAGAAGTGCAAAACATAATGCCTTTTGTTTTAAAGTCAAATTCATTTGAAGTGGAAGTCTTGGATCCCCTTGCAGCAGATGTTTTAGGTTTCATGTTTTTTTTTTAAATTACCTTTAAAAGTTTATGCAAGCTTGCATATAATTTTAAACCTTTAGTCCTGCATACATTCACATACTAAATACAGGAGCTGTATTGCCTTTACATGTTACTGTTATGCAAAGTAGCTCCTGAACTGAGCCAATGTTGTTGCACCACTATTTTAGTTTATATTTACAAAGCCCTAACTCCTTTCTTTTCTTCGCACTTGGTAGGTCATTTTTATGTTGTATTTGAAATCAAAAGAGTTATCATGCATGTAGAACACAACTTAAGTAACAACAGATAAAGCAAGTTTAGTGCTACTTAATCTTGTACTACCTGTAAAGTAAATACAGCACATACTGCTTTAGAATTTAAATTCTGTATAAATTAACAAAAACCAACTTCTTTCTATTTATAGTGTTTAATAGAGACCGAATTATATGCAAAGTGCATATATTTTATTTTATTTATTTATTATATGTGCACAATACATTATTTTTTAATTGCAGTTGCTATTATAATAGTTTTCTCTTATATTTTAATTTATAGCCTATCTTGCTTACTATAATCCCACAACAAAGTTTAAATTAAAAGATTATTAATGTTTTTTTGGTTCTTTAATAAGTACTAAAACAATTGTAAAGGCTGCAGAAATGAGTGCTTTCACAGTAGCGTACGGCTCGGTTACTATCAATATTAAAAATAATGAATGTAATTATTTACTATTCTTGACACAAAAAATCCGTTATCCATACACATACTGTCAGAATCATAAGGGAATAGCTCTGCGTTACAAATTGCCGTGTCTAGCAACCACACATTTGTAAAGTTATTAGTCAATATACTTTCATTCGTTCGTAACATATGGCAGACACTCTACTAATCTCGTGTGTTTAATATTGTACAGAACGAAAATAGAGATAGTACAAAAATGAGATTTCTGTGCCAACAACATACAGCCTGTAAGCATTGTTTTTCTCGTTTCTTAAATATCTTGTTTGAAATTATAACAAAATTCCTATCACTATATATTGCAACGTAAATTATCTGTTTTTTCACTTAATTGACAAATATCTATTGTTACATTCTGTCCACTCTTTATTTTTGCAAGCAGAAATTAGTTAAGTTAGATAAGTTCCAATGCACGTCATTAACGTGGCGCCATACATATAACCAAATGACGTCATCAATATGCAATGCGACGACACAAATAAATTAAAAATATTTTAAATTAGTACATAATTATAACGTAATACTTAATAATTAAAGCAAATTTCAATGGATAACGCAACACACTGTTTTTTAATACAAACGCTCGTTTTATCAAAGTTAAAAATGTAAAAGAAATAGTTATTTCCTAAATTATTATATTTTCCATATCGCAGTATTTTGACGTTGCTGTTATTGGCTATATTTGGTGTAATACAATGTTGTCGGTTGTCTTTGGTCCGGCCATTTTAAATTTTGGGAGTTCGTAGACTAGGTTACATTAGTATGTTAGGTTAAGTTTGATAGCGAATTTATATGTGTGCATCCTGCAACGGCGTAAAACCTGACGTCACGATTATGGATGACGTGCATTGGAACTTAGCGTGCCCCTAGTATAAGTTGAAAATGACATTAACCTTGTCGTTTACATCGTTATGTGCGCGTCAAAACATTTTTGAACTACTTCCGGAAGCATGTCATGTAATATGATGTTGAAGTACCGATTTAATTCATACGTTTTGTTGATGACGTAGGGTTGTTCTCTTATGATTCTGATAGTACTAACCATGCTTATACGAATCCCGACTTCGGGTATGTCTGACCGCTTTCAAAATCTATCATCGCTGCCAATGAGTGCACACTCGTTTCTGCAGGGTTAGTGTAAACAATTTGTTTAATTCTTGAGCACACCCGCGTTTTTGTAATATGTACATTATTACCATAACATTTAATACCTTTTGAAATACAGTCTTGAACCCAAATATCTCAAGCTGGATTAAACATAAGTTCTATCAAATACTAGTAGGCTTTTAATAACCAGTAATTTAGGCTTCGTTGTAGAACTACAAGTACATTAATGTTTACATCAAAAAATATTTCTGTTGCTCTGAGCATTTTATTAAATTTTATGAATATAAGTAGCATTACTTTGGTTCTAACAAAAGGGTGTAATATTCCGCTTTAATAGATATGGACGTAATCTCAGACCATTTCAATCCTAATATACCCAGTGTAATGGACCATATATGGGGATTTTTTGCTGGTATTAAGCAAAAAGGTGTACAAACAACAGAAAAAATGTTACGCACTGGCACATTAGTAACTGGTATAGGAGAAATAATTATGTCAAGTGATGGAAAAAGTATTAAATTACAACCGCCAAGTATTGGTGCACCATATTATTTGACGAATATGCAAACTTCTTCATTAATTCGAAAATTAGACGATAGCAAGAAAACCTACAGGTACCTTTAGAAGCTGCTTTTACTTTGACAATGAATAACTATTTCTCCTAGGTTATTTTGCATCTTATTTGGTACTATAGGTTTGGTAATAGGGGGTCTCATGATAAGGCGGTACTGGATAGATAGGCAAAAAAGAATAGAGGATGAAAGGAGAAAAGAGCAACTTGAAATTAATAGAAGAGATCGACGTAGTAGAGTTAGAGATGAAGATTTACCGGAAAACCAAATATGCGTCGTATGTAAAATAAATCCTAGGGAGGTAAATATTTTCGGTATTGCTTTCAGCAATTACTACTCTTCTATAAAAACTAATGACGAACCTATCAAACATATTTGTTGAGTGAAAACATAATTTATCTATTTGCAGATTATTTTATTACCATGTGGTCATGTATGCTTATGTGAAGATTGTTGCTCGGATATATTAAATTTATGTCCGGTTTGCAGAACATTCATAGAGAAAAGGGCCGCAGCATACCTTGCATAATATTTGCAAACAGACGATTGTACAAATTAAATTTGTAATATATAAGTAAAGAATTTTCAGTAAATTATTTTTTCTTATTTATATATCGGAACGGGTGTTTAGATCAATGATATATCAATTTGTAAAAATGAAATTGTTTTAAGAATTTCAAAATTATTATCCTGGTTGAATGGCTAATATATGAAATGCTGTTTCTAGCCATGTTTTTTTTTTCGATTTTCGCAGTGTTTGATATGCACTACAAATTATGTAGGATGTAAGACAAGGAAATGATATATCATCACAACTATTACAACCTTAGCATACTTGCAAGTTTGGAAAATTTTTGTGTATATTTTACACTTTTTATTTTGTGTGCGAAATTTAATTGATGTCTTTAAGAATTTATCAAAAAACTAAGTTCATCACCGAACGAGAGCGCCTAGAAGATAAGTGAGTATAAAAAAATTGTTGTATGAATGTGAAATGGTAATTTAATTCCTCATTACGCCATTTGGTTTTAAAATTTTGAATTTGTTAACATGTTTGTACATTAATTTAAAACGAAGCATCGTTTGTGTTGTCAATGTTTATAAGAATTGTGCTTTGTTTGAATTTTGTTTAAATAAACGATTGAAACACTAACAAATACGTATGCTATACATTCCTATAATACCTCCACCAATTGGAATAATTTGCGTATAAACATTTTATTTATCATTTACGTACTTACCATTTCAATTTATTTAGTTTAGTTCCGCAGAAAACGAAGATTATGGGTGTCGTGAATGAAAATGTCTGTATATTTTTGAAATATTTTATTACTTACATACATGTAGCTGGTACATCAAGGTACAAGTATATCTAATGTAATTATGTCTAAAATAATAACAAAGCATAAATGGTAATGGTATATAGAAATTATTACAAATAAAACTATTACTTGTGTATAACGCATAAAATATCATATCAAGATATATATGTAAACATCGCATCTACAATTAATTGTCAACATGAATTAGGGTTCCACATTCGAGTATTAATACAGTTACCTATGAATACGGGATGTGTAATATTTCTATATCAATATGCATAAAGTCGATTTGTTCATATTCAACAATACAACGATCGGAAATCCTATTAATCTAACTCTTCAGCATCTTGTTTCATACAGACCACTTCTTCCAATGTATCGAACCCATTTAATAACGTCATGATCTGAATAGTTTAGTTTGGGTTCGAATACTTTCAAATAACGCACCTTAAAACCAGATGGTGCAAATGGAACCTCAAAATTCATAGAAATAGGCGGACGAGTCCATTTCTTTTTGGTATCAGTTTCCAATAATTCTATTTCAGCTGAAAGTTGCGTTTCTTTCATACCAGCCAAGCGTTTAATTCTAGAAAGGTATGATATTATAATTAATTTTTTTTATCAACAAATTTTTCCTTACTTCCAAACAATCGCATTTTCCGAAGCTTTATATTTTGCTTTGCCTTTCAAGCAAATTAATTGAACACCTGAGGTATTAAGTGGGGTAGGAATCTTAACTTCTATTTTTTGTCCCAATAAAGACGGCTTAAAGTTACTTTTCAAAACAACTTTTACCTCCATTTTTGTGCGTAATACTTCTCGAACTAACGGTATAACTCGAAATGGTAGAGATATATCTTTGGTTGTTCGATATCTAATAAGTTATAACAGAAAATAATGAATTGGGTATGGAGAAATCAATATAACTTAGCTCACATACCTCATTAATTCAAATTCTCCATCAGGTGGTATGAAACTAATCGAATGTTCAGTTTCAAATTTACTTAACTTTACACATTGATGGAATTGGCAATCATCAATAACTACCACTGGTTTTCCCGAACGAGCTGCATCAGAATCTGAGGTGCTACCTAAACCACCTTTAGTGCTTTTTGCTTCCATTACAATTTTATCGTTTATACCAAATTTACATTCCGGCATACCAGAAAGATAAGATTTCATAACTACCTTTCCAGCTACATGGGCCGACAATACCTGACCTAGAAATAGATAGATCGATAGTAAGAACCTGGTTTTACTAATGAATGCTTGCCTTGTGGTGACATGAGCAGATTGACGTATTCAAGTACATCCAAGAATAATTCATTTCTTCTGTATTTGATGCCCTCTCTTCTCCAACCAATTTGTCCAGTAACTTGGGATGTTATTTGAGCTTGTTCTTCTTTTGTTGCAGACTTGATACCTTGCTGGGTAATAAATGTTTTCAATACACCAGTATCTGAGTTTTGAGGATATCCAAAGTCCAGTATTTCTTAAACATAATTAGTGAAATAGGTGCGAATTTGTAACATATTTGTAGGTCATACCATCTAACAGTTCGTAGATTAAAACAAAATTATTTTTAATATTCTCTTCTGAAATTTTGCCAAAATATGATTGCATAACTTCAATTATTTTTAATAGAAATTCGAACACCATTGCAGCATTAACATTTTGCTTTGTAACAGCTGCTAACCAAATATTAGCTCTCTACAAAATAAAAAGAAAATACATGAAATATTTACACGCTTTAAATCAATTACACGTTTAGAAAATACATAACCGTCGGAATTTCGACGTCGCATAGTTGTGTTCACGCCTATTAGGTATCGATTTGCGTAAGTTACAGGAGTATTTATTTTCTAATTAGTATACCAAGTAACTAACAAGATCTTTTTAAATATAAATGCAATATTTAACGTATGGTTTTTTAAATTAAAGATTATTTTATTTGTTCATATGACGTAAAGTAAAAAATGTGTTTTTTTAAATCTTAACAATGTCATAGTAGCGGACTATATTCATTCAATAAAGAAATAAAGTAGTGTAAAAAGCAAGGTATAGTTACATTTATACAGCGAATTCTAAAAACGCCTCTTACTGTAAAGAGGACTAGATGCTTCACTTTGCATTATTTAAGAAAATTTGAAAATACTATTGCTCTTACCGGGTCACAATTTAAACAGGTGATATTTCATTAAAATTATATATATATAAAACTAAAATGAATAACGAACAATTAACTATACGAGGGCGACCTGAAATGTTTCCGGAATCGACAAGAGAAATGCGATATTGGTGTGGTTTTTTATTTTTATTTTTCGATGTAGCCTCCTCAAAGGTCAATGCATTTATTTCAAACGGTGCTCCAGTCTCTTCAAGCCGTCGGAAAAGTAGGATGTTTCGAGGTCTATCGAATCTCTTTCCTTCCAGTGATATTTTCAGGTTTAGGAATAGGAAAAACTCGGTGAATATGGAGGATGAGACTAATTCGCAGCGAAACTCATTCAATTTGGACATGATGCGGGATGAATCGGCCGGTCCATTATTGTGGTGGAAAGCACTTTTTCCGCTGCAAACGAGGCCGTTTCTCCTTCAATACTGCATCGAATCGGGTCAATAAATCGCTATAGTATTGCCCCGTGATCTTTATTCCCTTCTACGGATAGTCGATGAGGATCACACCTTGGGAATCCTAAAAAATGGTCGCCATGATCTTTCCGGCCGATGGAACGGTATTTGCTTTCCTTTGAAACCGATTCGCCCGAAAAATCCATTGCTTCGACTGTTCCTTAGTGTCCGGTATGTAATGGTATGCATGAAGAAATCTCTTGTATTGCGTTGGATCCTGACCAGACACTCCTTCAAAACGGTCAACCGATTTCGTTTTTGCTGCAGTGTGAGTAAACACGGTACCCATCGCGCCGAAAGCTTTTTTATACACAAAATTTCCTGTAGGATATGGTCAACGCGTTCTTCTTAGATGCCTGTTGTCTCTGCTATCCTTTTCAGCTTTTCAGCCGATCGGCTAACACATCATGAATCTTGTCGACCGTTTCATAGTTGGTAGCGGTTTCTGGGCGTCCACTGCGTGGTTCGTCACTTGTGGTTGTGCAGCCACGTTTGAACTCGCTCATCCAGTAGCTGATGGTCGAAAATGGTGGAGTACATCCGCCATGAACCTCTAGCAAAATATTTCGAATTTCCGTGGGTGTTTTGCCAGTCATCCAAAAGTGTTTTATCACTGAACGAAATTCGATTTTATCCATTTTTACGAACCCGCCTGACTTGCTACACAAAATACAGTCTTAAACAACAAATATTAACAGTACACGTCTGAAATTTTAATAGTTACCATAAAAAAGGTTGCTCGTGCCGACCAATGAATCCACTTCAACCTTCGCCCGCGATCTTTTGCTCTGCGCGATAACATTTCAGGTCGCCGTCGTATAACACTAACTAAATGACCATTATAATTATTTATATATATATACCCAGCATTGATTATTTATATGCACCCTGTATTTATATTGCGACACGTTCAGCACTATGTTCGTATAGCGAGCGATTACCTAGAACCTTCCGAGAATGTGCATGGAACGCGCTCCATGCATATTCTCGAGCTTCCCGTATTTACGCTGCTGTTTTTAGTGCTCGTAACAATACTAACGCTAGTAGGGTCAGCTCGGTTAATCTATTTTTCTTAAATGCTACATCACGTAACTATTGTATTTTAAGATTTTGTTTTTAAATGTTAACGTATATGTTTTGTATTTACTTAGAACTCTATACTATAATCAAGCCTATTTATTACAATACGTAAGTTCGAGA
This sequence comes from Trypoxylus dichotomus, assembly GCA_023509865.1. NCBI lineage: Eukaryota > Metazoa > Arthropoda > Insecta > Coleoptera > Scarabaeidae > Trypoxylus > Trypoxylus dichotomus. Next base: position 50,357,236 of record CM042078.1, read on the forward strand.
ATTATTTCATTATTTAGACCCACTTCAGGTTGGCGGGTAAGTACTACCGCCCATAAATCTAAAAATTAGTTTATTTCCGATTATCGTATATTGAAAATAACATTTACTGTGTTCAAAAATTAAAATAAACGTCTTTCTGATGTGCAGTGTCGTCAATTTTATTTTGTGATAAGATTTTTAAGTGTTATTTCTGTGTAAGAAAATTGATATAGCATCGGGAAAGAAAACAAGAATTTGTGTTCTAAAAACAAGAATATATTTACAGAACGTTTAGCGAGACTGAAACACGACATTCTACGATCGATAAAGAAGCGCTAGGAATAATTTTTGCAGTAACTCGTTTTCATCTCTATTTATATCGGAGATACTTTACACTATGTACAGACCACAAACCTCTGGGACGAATATTTAGTATGAAACAAAAAACGCCGAAAAATAGTCAGTAACGGTCTCCTGAGTTGGACGATATTAAACTATCATCCCTGAAAAGAGGACGCCCTCGCAGATATGCTATCACGACTTCCACTGGCAGTTAGCAACATCATATCTGTAGAAGAGGTTAGGTTACCTAAGATGGCTAATTTATTGAACCTTCGTAAGCACCATCTACCAGTGACTAAGCGCAAATTACAACAAAATACATACTGGCCTAGAAAACGACAAATTCCTGAGTACCTGACAACTCTATAAAAAACGAAGAGCTTTCTTACGAAGAAAGAATTTTACTATGGAAGGAACGACTTTGCATTCTAATATCCTTACAGCGCGATATCTTGGAAATGCTTCATGATGGATATCCAGGAATTACAGCAATGCAGTCTTCGGCCCATCTACAAGTGAACTGGCCAAAAATTACTGACGCCATTGTGAATTTTGTAAAGTCGTGTTAGCTTTGTCAAGAGTTAAAACAAAATGATTCTAAGCTGCCACTTTTCTCCTGGAATGCATCACCAGAGCGGCGGGCACGAGTGCATATAGACTTGGCAGGACCTTTTGAAAATAAGTTGTGGTTGGTGATCATTGACGCTTACTCGCGGTGGTTGGAGGTGATTCCAGTGAAAAACATTTCGTCAACCGTAACAGTGAACGCGTTACGCGAAGTTTTTTCAAGGTTAGGTTATTCAAAAACAATGGTGTCGGATAGTTCTCCAGGTAGGACATCCAATAGACTGGCGCATATTCATACGTTGCGGACGTTAATGCAGATCATAAAAGAAAACACGGCGATTAGTTGAAACCTCGTATGAAACCAGACGTTAGATACCCTCTGGACATGGAAAATGTGACACCAATACCACCACCAACTATAGAATTAACTACTATAGCCCAACTACAGAATTTGCAGCAGCAAGCCCCGAAAAAAGCATGTGATATAGAATGACCAGATGAAAGAGACCATCTCAAAAAACATGGGCCAGAACTAAAAAATAGAGCGGAATCAACTGTGACACCACAACACACTTCAATCCCCAACCAAGAAAAATCCGACTAGGGGGAGGTGTTTGCCTGTAACATATCGTGATTAATCGTTTCTTTATTGAAGGGAGGAAATGTAGTATGGAATACTAAACAAAGAAAGTATATAGAGACGGACATGATGAAAAATAAGAACTAATGTAGGGCATGTGAAATGTTTTGTGTCTATATATATTTTGTCATTAACTTTAGTTATTTTGACAATAAATAATACCACAATGTCCATTGCTTACCTGATTTTAAAATCATTCTTCATTCGGATTAAAATACTTTTTATTTTAAATAAAAATTATTCAGTTTAAGAAGTTTAAAATCATAAAGAATATTTTATATGATTATTCTTTATAATACATATATATTGCTTTAGATTCTACTTCCAAATCTCCCTGTGGTATAGATGATTCTTAGAAGCAATTTATTATATTACATATTTAATATTTTACAGAAGCTAAGAGATTAATTCTGAATTAGATCCTAGAAATTATGACTTACCTTAATATGAAAGAATGAAGTTCTAGCTATGTTAGTAACTGGAGATCGTACTTGTTGTCGAGCATGGATAACATTCACTCTAAATGCGTCTACAGCATTTCTTCCTATGTCATCTCGATAAACTCTAGATATGAGTACTTCGCCTTTATGATTATATATAAATAACCCCCCAATCATTTTGATTAGCTTGTGTATCAACTATATAATTTAGCTGTAATACAATCAGGTAAAAAACATATTATTTTTTTAAATTAAATACTATTAATACGATTAATGATAATTTTTGTTCTATTTTGTAAAAAATAATTCAGAATATTACAATGAAATAATTCTTTATCAAAAGTAATTAAATACTTACATTAATGGTCGAATACCATGTTGCAAAATATTTAACATATCTGTTAGTTATTCATTATTTTACTGTATTTAACCAACAATCACATCATCCTTGCATCCACACAGAATTAAAACGTCAGCCATATTACACCCACTTTTCGATTAACTTCCCTAATCATTGTAAGAACTTTGCTATTCTAATAAATATTATAATTAAAATTAATAAATAAAGAACAATACGGTGCATTTTGTTAATAACACAAATATAGAAATAAAGTAACACATCATTGCAATTAATTTTTTGCGAATGACTTTCATAAAATTTTTAAAGATAATAACTTGACCATAGCGTAGTTTCCCTGTCAGAATCGGTTTCAATAGATTATCGGTACATGCATTATTCGTGTACCTTTTCTCACATTTCTTTTGTATGATTTGTAATTTATTAATAAGGAGCATTGTTTAACTATGACGACGAGCCAAATCGACTCAAATTCTAATGAAATAAATATAGAAACAATACGAGAAGAACTAGTAAGTACAATATAAGGTTATTGTAATGATACCAAACTCCTTTTTTTTTGCTGTAGATTCAAACCGCTGTAAAGTTTTTACAAAATCAAAATGTTGTTGGAACACCTTTGGCACAAAAACAGAAATTTCTACAAAAGAAAGGTCTTACTGATAGAGAAATTCAAATAGCTTGTGAAAGATCTGGTGCTTACGTCTTGCATAAAAATCAAACTGAAACTATACCATCACCGCCAACACTTGCTCCAGTGCCATTTTTTTACCAGCAGCATACACAAATTAGTACTTTTAATAGAATAAAAGAACTTTTCCATAATGTTGCTTTGTTTAGTGCAGTGATATATGCAATATATACATTTTATAAAAAAGTTATCAAGCCCTTTTTATTTGGTGATAAAAAAAGGAAGTGTGTAGAAGATGCTGTTGAAGACTTAAGTAAAGTTGTAAAATCAAGTGTAGATGAATTGAGAGAAGGTTTAGCAAATGTAAAATTAGAAGTAGATAAAATTAATCAAGTCTCTGAAAGTAATACCCAGAGGCAACTTCAAAACATGCAATCTGATGTATCCACAATTAAGGGCCTTTTACTATCCAGGTATTTGTAGTATAATATATATGTATATAGTAGTTATTTTATGTTTACATTTCAAAGTTCATTAACGAATCTATTTATTTTTATTTCAACTATCTTGTTTATTTGTCCATAGGATTTTTCCTACATACTGTGTTTTTTTAGTCAAGTACAATAAAGAATCGGCCAGTATATTTTATATTACTTTTTACAAGTTATATATTTTTTTGACATGATTTAAAATTTTAACTTTAGCGGTAAACATGTAATAAAATTATCAACACTAACTTAATTCATTTCATAAATTCTACCTCTGATGAATAAAAATTCCTTACTGATAAATTTAATTGATTAACAACAATTTATGGAGCTTCATAATTAAGGCTGCAGAAACGGGTGCTGTTAGAAGCATGTGTGGTTCGGTCGCTATCAATATTACAAATAATGAATGTAATTACTATTTTAGCTTGATTGTGTTGTTGATGCAGGCTTTGGTGATGTAAAGTCTACATGAACAGCATAATCAAACTAAAATAATAAATAAATACATTAATTATTTTTTATATTGACAGGAATCGAGCCACACGCATCTCTTTATCATTTCTGCAGCCTTATTCGTAATTATAAAATGAGGTACTTTTGTACGTCTTTTCAATAGAAGGAGATATTAGCTATTCATAATTCGTTAATGTAATGATTGTAAATTATGAGAAAGGAAATACACAAAATGTTTTAGTATACTTTAGCCAGTAACCTATCTCTGTTAATATTAATCTATAAAACATTATTTTTCTAAACCTTCTAATATTACAACATTTGAAATAGTAAACGTAAACTGTGCTCCTTTGCAGGTATCGTAGTAATAAACCCCCACACAAATTAATATATTTGGAATACAGCGTTTCAAGAGCACGTAGACTCTGATTATCAATCGAGTTACCGACTGCCGATACCACACAATCCTTGTGATAAAATCTGCTGAATATTTGTAGACTTTCTCTAATATTGGACGTTCAGACTAATTGTATCTCTAAATTATCCTAGCCTCTTAAATCAAAATAATGCATCTCAGTTTCTTGAATTTGGAGATAATTAACGTCAAAGATGTATTGTTCCAGCACTAATTGTACTTTTCTTTTCACTTTATACCTTATGTAACCAGTATAAATTAGCATTTTGGTGATTTCTTAAAAATCAGTAGTTTCATAGAGGATCAGTACAAATGGGAAAATGTCAGGGATAGAAAGAAGATAATGATATATTTGGAGTTTGCTTCACAATAAGACACCAATATATACTGTATTTCAAACTATTATACATCGGTAATTTAAACTTCTAACGGAGACAAGTTATTGTTTAAAATATAAATATTCTGTAGCTAAAAAAATAAATCGCGGTAAAGAAATATTCTAAAAAATATATTCTAACTACAATTTTTTAACTTGATCCTTTTAATAATTTATCACTTCAAATTTCAATGTTAATTTTTTTCTAAACATATTTAGTATTAATCCATTAGAGTTGCATGATGATAAATTAATTGGCTTCCTTTAGTTTTTCTTTATATTTGTAAAAGGAATGAAGGAAAAGTTATTGGAAGTATTATATTATAAAACACTGACACTTTTTCTTGAAAAACATTCTCTATCTAGAATAACGATTAACTAACACATTAATTTTTTAGACTAAAAATTGATATCAGAATACACTTACCATCTTAAATCTTACTTAAAATACTCCACTGTCCTTATCCTACTCACATATTCAACAGGGATACGTTAATAGTATTGACAAGTTACACGGATGTCAACGTAACACGCTGATTGCCTACTGCATATCTAGAAAATGCAATACTCATTAGAGACCGGATTATATGCAGAGTGCATATATTTTATTTTATTTATTTATTATATTTTACGTCTATATGTAGATGTATTACACCGATTAAAGTTCATTAACGTTAATTACCTTAAATCTGTGTAAGACATCTACAAATAGACGTAAAATATAATAAATAAAATAAAATACATACGCTTTGCATATAATCTGGTCTCTACTCATTATATTTGCTGATATCGCGTGCATAAAGAACTTAGAATTAAATGTTGGTATAGACTTTTGCGGTTGTTCTCTGAAATTATCCGGTTTTCGGGTTCAAATCGCGTCGATCGCACGTTACTTCTCGGTCACATCATGTCGATAACGCTGCCACTGAAAAAGGAGTTTTACAGCCCAGAAGAAGCTTTATACGATCTAAATCGAAACGTCCACGTACTGACAAATCTTCGACGCGGTTTCGACTCGAAAACAAAGTTGTTTCGCCTTAGAATTAAGTGATTTTTTTTTATCAACAAATGTTATTGCTCTAATGCAATTTTTATCAATACGTTATGTATTATTTGACTTCACTCATACTTAGATCGAATAATCGCAATGAATACGAATACTTATTGGTAATTTTAATTTGTAGGAAACAATTTCCGTCAGTATCTAACAGCCCGGTTGTTCCACCATCTATTCCTGCTTGGCAATTGGCAAGTGTTTCACAAGACGGAGAACAAGATCCAAAATCGGAAGAAATAATAGAATTTGGATCTGGATCGACGTCATCTGAACCAGAACAAGGTGCTAAGAATAGCGATAGTAGCTTAGAAATCATGTAAATTTTAATAGGTGGGAAAATAAGGTATACACTGGTCTACGGAAATTCCCAAAAAATGGTGATATTATTTTTTATGTGTACAATAATTATCTATTTTATATTTAAAAATGTATACCACGCTTGTATATAAATATATTGTGTACATTTGTTTTCATAAGAAAATGTGTGTGTTCATTTGCATATTTCTTATCGTAAGGAAAGCGTTGATACTAAAAAATCGTTATTATTATTATGTGGATATCATTTCAATAAGTCGATGTATGATTAACAGGAAACAACATATTATATTTACAGAAAGGGTTAAAAACAAACTAAAGTTGATCTCAATTAAATTTTGCTTGAACAAGATACCATATGCGTAGTAGCTGTATTGTATAACATTTAGGTTATTGCGGATATTTCGATTCGATTTTTAAATTTACTACTATCAACATGCAATTGAATTATAATACGATGATGGGACTAACATATGACATGTACAAGTTCAAGATGGCTTCAGCCAAATTTTATAAATATTTATATAGATGAGGATTGTACTTAAATTGTATGATTAAGATCCTTATAAATATAGTAACTATACTCCATTCACGTTAACAATACAGACTTGGAATAGATATGCCTTAAAGTACAGGTTTGCCATTGGCTAATGGGCGAGACATACTAACACATGAGTAATTTCTTCATATGAAATTTCTGTCAGTTGTCAAATTTGCTTACAATTTTGTGTCATTGTTTCCTGCAGTTTTTCATTGTACTTTTTATCTATAAACAAGTTGTTGCAAAAATAATTCTTTTATCTCATCATTCTATAATTCAAGGTACTATACAATCGATTATATAAACAAAATAATTTATCATAACAGAAAATGCATGATCTTCGTCAGACCACCATCATCAGAATCTGATTCAAATATTTGTTAATATCATTTTCATAATTAATTGAAATTATTTATTCACCTTTTTCACTCTATCCTTTGATTTATAAATTAAATTCATATGTTTATTTCATTTGTTATTGCATAAATAGCTAGCAGTAAAGAAATCTTTTTTATTAAATTTATTCCAGATATGAAGAGAAGAAAACTATATAAATTTGTAATATGTGCAGTTAAAGAGATTATTATAATTCATTTGTATATTTGCTTTTTTATTACACTCATTGATATGCATGCAATTATTTATTGACTGTACTATCATTGAAAATATAGATTGGTTTTACTGCAGCTGGGGTACAGTAGATAAGTATACTTTGAGTGCTGTTTTCTTTTTCACCAAGCAGCTCGTCTAATTTCATCATTGACAATAACCAAATTCTATGCAAGATTTAAGGATATTGTGTGTTGCCATGTACTCTAAAGCCACTCGATGGACTTAGAAATAGTTCCATTGAGCCCATTATGTATTGTTCATAATCACCAACATTCTTCCTTATTTGGCTTTTTCTTGTGTATATTGAATTGATTACTTTTAATCATACCATTGAAATTGGAGATTACCAATGGAGAGATTTACTTCATGACAAATGACTTGGTATAACACTGTGTATATACCCATTCATGTTGGAAGTTATATTTTCGATTCAAGTTTATTTTAAAACTTGTCATATGGCATTTATGTTCTCTTCAATTAATCCCAAATGCAATCACATTTACTTTCTAACATAATTAAATAAGCTCCAACTATTTCGGTAAATGAAACACCGAAAGGATACATTTATATTGCAATCGATGTTACTTTTACTTTATTATTGCGGTATTATTTTACCAGGTCATATAACCATAATGTATTGCACATAACATATGAAAAACTTTGCTATTTATTATACAAGATACAAACTTTGATGTTTTCAATGTTGTCATTTGACAGTTTCATCGGTTAAATTTCACCAGTGTAATACAGCCGCCGATCGTAGCGCTACCTACTGCATTCTTAACGTGAATGAAGTATAGAATATTTTTGATCAATATTGAGTGTAATATATTTATAATATCCGCAATCTTTGGTGTTATAAGATTGAATCTGAACACATTCCAGAAATTATACAGATATTTAATACATTTTCATACTAAAAAAAAATAGATTGCGTACTACTTTGATTTTTTTTTGTAAATCAATGATATAGGATTTCCAAAGACGTGACTCGTTTTTAAAGTTTTATTTCATATTAAAAGGTTATTTTGAAAGATAGGTACACAAATCTTGAAACATATTTTACTTTACAGAACAAATTCATTTTCAACAACACATCGTTTTTCTAACAATGAAAATATATATAAAAATGAAAGTAAGTCCTCCATTACTATACATAAATTACAACTATTATGTACATTTTTATTATACACTCTTACAGCTAGTAGAAAAAGCAAATAGTACAGCAGCGAGATACATATTCAAATTTTAATTAATCACAACTTTCCTCAAAATTCATTTAAGATTTAAAGAAATCGCTTCAAGATGAAAATAAATTAGAACTATAATACACGAATCTTTTGTTCGCCCGAGTTATCAAAAACATGTATATTTCTTCAAGTAAGTGATTTACGCAAAACATTTTTAACTAGAAAATACCTATAAAAATATAATTAGAGGATCTAAAAGATAATTGGCATTGTAAACAACTGTTGGAAGTATTTCAACATACAATAGCAACTTGCATAATCATTGTTTACTTGCATTTCTCTCATAATGTAAATGTCAAAGTCATAAATGCAAGTTTTGGATAACTCTAGGGACATTTGTCTATAGATAACATCAAAAACTGCATTTATAAAATTAAAAACATAAATAAATTTCCGAAATATCTTTCAGTGATATGTCTATCTATTTGTATACGACATACAAATTAAGTACAGGTACTTGCAAATAAAATTTATGCTTTACTTCAGTACTAGTAAAATAAATAATTACTTTTTTACAATATATTTACAATAAAATTTAAACATAAAACTTTATTTTCAAAAAAAAAGAGCAAAATATGACTTTATGACAAAAGCATTTTCCATTTTTAGCACTTATGATTTTCATTTATAACGTTTAACTAGAGTAATGTGGTACTGCTAATTTAATTTTGAAAGTTCATAAAATTTTGAACACATTCTACCATAAATTCCGCTAATTGTCCAAATATCCTTTTCAATACTGTCTTAGAAATTTAATGACATGTTTCTGCGAAATATAGAATTACACATTTTATTATAACAATCAACAAGATTGCAGCATACAAAACTGCTAGCTTTAAAACTACGTAAATTAGATTCATAAACATTTTTTATTTATTTTGAAATAATGTTATCATGAATGCAGTGAGCACGCCTGTTTGTATAATTAAATGTAATGTAAGAACTAACATGATCAAATATTAGTTCCACCAGTGAAAGCTAGATGTCTGCAGTATTCAAATATTCGGTCAGGTGATTACTAGTCCTTAGTATGTATCAATACTCATAGTTTGCTGGCCTGAACTTACGTATTTTGACTACTGGCGTCTTCTAACTTTCGGTAATAGAAATTGCCTTTAATTATATTAATATTTGTATTATATTTGCAACACGTCTATAATGATTGTATATAAACGAGGTATTCAATTTGAATTTTAAAAGTAATATTACTTATATCACTTCGCAGTTAGTGATTTACGATATATTTACAATTTTCTATAGGTATATAAACCAAAAAAGAAAAAACGAAAATTACATACCTAGAAACCTACGATTAAATAGTCGTCAACTATCTAGTGAACAATAAACACGTCCTAACAATCAGTTACTTTCTACAGTTTTCTGATACAGAAAACATTTACAGATATTCTTGTATATCTTATTTACCGCTTCTTATATCTAAGTACTTACAGTTTATGTTCATTTCTTTACTTATTTAAAGTTTCTAGTTCATAGTTTTACAGGTAATAAAAGTGAGAAGTTTAAAACAAGTGGCAAACAATTGCCAAAGTGATAAATCTTTGGTGATATTTTTAATGAACTAGTGATCTAAAATAAAGAACACTTTTAAGTAAAACATTTGCCTAGTGCGTCTTACCAAGTAATTAGTTAACTTTTTCTGCTATTCGTTCAGGAATATCAAATGTGCAAAATTGAGATCTTAAGTACTTAAATGTGTTCCTTACATAAACACAAACGAATCTACAAAAATAAATTAAGTTCCTTAAAATAAGAAAAAAATTGAAAAACTCGCCCCTGCTCGGTTCAATTCATATGTAAGGATATAAAGTGAGCCTTCTTTAGCCGTGAAGATTTCCGGATTTTTTGAATGGCTTGTGATGAGAGCTTCGGGAGTGAAATGTTTGAGCCTAGATAATTTTTAGAAAAAAAAAATTAATCACGAGTAAAACAATACACTAAATAAAGATGAAATTGTGAATTGTTAAAAAAATATATCGTTTGTCACTTGTTTATAATTAATACTTCTAGAAAAATACAGTTATAATACTGGCGTTCTTTTCCATTTAATTCTTATACGTTAGTTTTGATTTTTTATCATAAGACCATAATTACAATTTCGTCACTTACTTCCATATATTTACTTAATTAGACTCATCAAAAAGATAAAGCACTATAAAAATGCGTACTTTTACATATGAGTAAAATATTTTTGTAAATACTAGATTAATGCAAAACCATCATGATTTTTTCCTAGGTCCACTATAATTGCGTTCATATACGTTAAAATAAATAGAAATATATTATTGTACTAAAAATTTTATATAGAAATTAGGAAACATTTAGAGTTTGCATGAAAGTTTTCTCCTATGACTTTCCGAACAAAATATCTCCAAACAAGACTTTGTGTTTGCTCGCAAGATAAAAGAAAAGTAAAATAAATTTGGCAACACCGCCGCTGTTAATCTAATGAAGTTAAAATGTATTTTAAATTTACCGATTCCTTTTTGAGATAACCTTCCTTTTGAACCTTTTTGAGATAAACTATGTATTTTAGTAATGATGAAACTCATTACACTTAATATTTTATTTACTAATTTACAATCTGATCAAAGCGCTCTCTTTAATCCATTTCAACATATTATGGTAGCTTGCGCAGTAGCGTCTATTACACACTGTTTAGTATCAGCTTATAAACAGTTGCTGCGGCTTACTATACGGTTAAAATAAATTATATAATCTCTCACAAAACAACTTAAAGTAGAGCATGTTGGACAGCACAAACACTAAACAGACAAAATATACTTTCAAATTACTACAATTTTTATATAATCACAATACCCGCTCAATTGCCTAGGTTATGGTTGTTAGATTTAGTAACCTTAATGGTTTTGTTTTGCTTCTATGAATCTTAAAAAAAAAAAACCTTTTACGAATGTACACTGTCATTTGATGATTTTAGATTATAATTAACTTAATGCGCGAATTATTTCATTTTCATAAGTCCTGGCTATTATCTGAAGCCTTGTTAGGTCTTTTTCTTGTTCAGAAAGTAGAAGAAAAGATAACTATCTAAAGCTTTATTAACAATAATGGACTATTAGGTATAACCGACACTACACAAGTTAAACTTCAAGAATTTCTAACATAATCATAATAAATACAAATGAAATGATTTTATAACCGTGCATTTAACCCTGCTAATCGCTTTATAGAGTCTTTTTGATACACAGCTTATGTTAATATTTATTAGTAAATCTTCAATTTAGTATGTTTTCTTTTGGTTTTGGGATTTTTTGTCAGGTAAATAATCTATTTGAATTATTCTGTATGATTTTATTTTTTTACGACGCGTTTCCAAGTTGTGACATTTCTTCTTCAAGACAATACTGTTACTGTGTACGTCGTTAAAATTCACAGTATCCTTTTGCGAAAACTCCAAAACTTATCTCAAATTATTACATAACACCCACAACACGTTAAAATTATATTAAAACTTTAATATTTAGCGACAGTCAAATTACCAACAAGAAAGTAACAAAAATCGGTCCTTTTATATCATAACATGGATTATATGCACATACGCTTAGATAAAAATCGCTAACTTATAGATGAAAGGCCGCACTCATAATTCTTCCGCATCATTATTATACATAATATACGTTTTTTCATTCATATTAAAACCGAGCTAAGCACGCACGCATGATTTCAATGATTTATTTTGATTTTGTCGCCCAGATCAGGAATTTCTGACTCTTACATTATATAAGTGTTATTGCATAAACCTATAACAACTGTAAACTATTGCAAAGAATATTGTCTAAAAGCTTACTAGGAATAATAGTTAGAACATTTCAGTTTAGTCTCATTTCAGAAGTCAATGCGTATGACGTATAATGTTAAAGTTAAAACATTAAGTACCAGAGTTTAGGATAAAACAGTAGTAATGGATACAAGGTTTAAAAGGTGACTGATTAAACTTATTGTTCTATATTCTTGCTATTCTTGATCTAAGCCAAACATGCGGAATGTTTCTGGATGTATATATTCTATTGAACACGGATGTCCCACGCTATCATCATTCAAAAGTTTTACGAACTCAGTATTTATGTTATCGGGTTCTGGCGATTTTCTTTCTTTCAAAGATTTTATTGCTTCCATGACTTTATCAATGAGGATATACATATGGCCCCATATTAACTACTTCAGCTGGTTGAAGTGTTGGCCGTAAAACAGTATTCAATATGCTTTCCTTGCATCCTTCAATTCAGCTGTATTCATTATCGTATTCCTTCGTTGTTGGTTGGTCTGGTTAAGTGCCTACACCTGTATGCCACCGTAATTCCTTCAACTTTTCGGTGTATATTTTTATCAATTCTAAAATCTATTGGCCATCGAAGATTTCTGGTTTGTTGTATTAGATTGTAATAGGTCACCTTTAATAGTTTTAATTGCTGTACTGAATTTACTCAATTGATCGTCGTATCTCAGGCCTATCATCGATTTATTTTGATAATAATAATAATATTTCATGTCTTCGCATCTCCTAACAGCTTCTCGCCAATAACAGGGGCATCGGCCGGCCATGAGTTGTTACGTCTACGCCTGTGGTACGTCTTAAGATGATATTCGTTCTCAGCATTCATCATGGAGTGAGGATAACCACAGGAAAACTTCAACCCGGGATCTCCTGACTGATAGCCAAGTACGCTAGGCACTGAGCCACCAGCCTATCAATTTTAAGTGGGTCTTTACTTGATTTTTTATTAATGGATCTTTTAATTTTCGCAGGTACATTTTTCTTTTTTAGTTTTTTTCATTATTACTTTAAACACACCGATAAGGGGGCTGTGATCTGATTCTATGTCAGCTCCTGAGTAGGTTTTTACCGACACACAGCTATTTCGGCATCGTTTGTTCATAGGTATGTAATCTATCTGATTTGTAATTATGGGTCCACTCGTCTCTTGAGGTGCTTTCCATGTATAATCTTCTAGCTGGAAGTTGAAACCATATATTTGCTATTATGAGTTCTTGTTCTTCGTCGAATTAGTTCAGTCGCCTCTTCCATTCGTTTCCCCAAGCCCATATGGCCCTGTAGTATCAACTATTGGTATAAACTTTGTGGTACATTTAGCATTTGTTTCTTTAGTATAACACCTACTCCGTGCTCATATTTTCCGCCGACTCTTCTCGAGTAATATACTCGGTAGTCATTAATGTCACAGAGATTTGAACCTATATATATATATATATATATATTATATATATATATATATATATATATATATATATATAATATTCTTATCTTCAATCTTGTTATAAATATATGTATATTTGTAGTAGTATTAGTATACATATCTTTTCAAAATTATATATGAAAATCTATCGGGACCTCTATAATTTTATTAAGAAATTATTGCTTCTTATGCGAACGTTTACTGGTTTATATTAATATTGTACTATATTATCATCATTATAGCCTCTATGGATATTATTTTTGTATCAACAGTAGCTTATGTTATCATTTGGTGACTACTAAAGCAATAAACCAAAATAGAAGACATATTGATACTAAGATATTCGTGTTTGTTAATAGTATTAAACAATTATGTGGTATTTCTGATCGTATATTAGGCATCCTTAATATTATGGGCAAAAAAAAACAGAATGTTCAATATTGTACTGAAATAACATAAATATTGAATACATGTGTAATGTTGTAGCCAATATCACGTAGGCCAGAGGTAAACTTGACCTTGATAGAACTACTTTATGCAGGCGCCTGACAGCACCCTCCCTTACTTGCATCATGCGCAACTGCATTTTAATTTATACATCTCTTCTTGCCTTCATTTTGGCTACACATTTGTAGAGGATGCATCTGCTATAGATGTAAATATCATTCTTCTGGTCCATTCTCGTCAAAAACTGATCAGCAACTTTTAACAATTGATAGATTTATTCTAAATTGTCAATATCAACCGTAGTCAACAATGGTAATTGTTAACAATTACAACAATGGTAACGGTTAAATATAAGAAAGATTTGACTCACATTAGGTTTTAATGTTTACACATTCATTGTAAAGTGAACGTTTCATATGCAATTACATTTAAATAAGTAAAAATTGTTGCAATAAAACACACATAAAGCACGTAGAGCAAATCAAAAATAAAATGTTTGCATTAATATCTCTTTGTCGGGTTAAAAAAGGAAAACCGAGAGACAGCAAATATGTACGATATAACTGTCATTATACTTATGCTTAAAAATATGCTTATCACACATCCACAGATTTTTCCAGTTATTATACCTTTAGAGTACTTTAATTGCTATAATTCAATATAGTTTGTTTAATCATTTTATTTTATTTCTTTTCGACGATATTGGTTCTTAAGGTACCCAAATGATGAAGGCCTATTTGCCTTTAAGCTCTTACAATTTTTTGAAGGCATTGTGAATTAAACATTTACAAACAATTTGAGAAGTGTCATTACATTACTTATTTATTTTCTATACTCATTCTTGACGAGCAGCATTTCTTTTCATTTACGCACTGCTTTCTAAAATTAGACAAATAGTAACTATGAAAATTGCATTATCCAGTTTTCCACTTAATACATTGCTTTTCAAAGGTGATAAAATATGTATATGCACATAGATGAGTGAGCCGCTGATATATCTTCCACATTAAACTTAAGTAGCGTTTATTAATCGAATTGTTACTACATACAGTATGACTGAGCAGCCTTGTAATCGCAACACGCATTAAATTAAAAATGTTCCTGATACCGAGCTCCATGAAGAGTTCTCGTCCAATAGTGAACATGGTTTCCGTTAAATAAAAAATATTCAGACACAAAAGCATAATATTCTCGTTATTAAATTATACAGATAAAGTTATTTTCGATTTATATTTAAAAGAATGTTTATATAAAAACTGAGAAACGCGTAAAAGCCCCAAAGGTTTTAATTCACATCACATTTGATTTCCATGTTAAAATATACCTATATATATATATAGAAGCAAAATTATTTTTCGTAATATACCGACTAAACCGAATTGAGTCCGTACCACTGCTAGGGTTCCGTGAATGAACACTTAAAGAAAGTATCAATTCTGAGTACAATAAGGTACATGACATAATTGTTAAATCAAAATTGAATACGATGACAACCTTAGATACCCTAATGGTTATAAAATTAGCAAAAATATTCCCATTTGTTTATTAATTACATTTTAATTAGGAATAAGTAATATGGAATTACGCATACATTCAAAAGAAACTTACATGACCACAAACTCACTCTTATTTTTAATCGATATAAATTTTGTAATTATATCAACCAATTGCCGTGTTCATACGGTTGCGCTTGAAATTGTTCTATGCAGACGAATAACGTAAAAATATGGCGTTCGCATTTGTACTGCTGAGACAAACGCGGCTTTACAAAGGTTACCATTGCATGAAAAATGTGGTCGCTTCGCGTGTCAACTCATCAGTTAGAATTTCATAAAATGACTATGTGAATGATGGTGCATTATTTTCCAGGAAAAAGCCGCTGGATTCTATTGGAGTGATTCCAAAAGGTGAAACATTAGAAGTGTTAGGAGATTGTAATATGAGACAATGGTAATAAGCAGCCTTTTGAAAACAGTGGAAGCGATCAGCTATCAAGTTGTGAAAGTAGTAACGAATCTGTAGATGGAGAAATAACTGAGAAGAATCAAGGCGAAACAACTGTAAAAAATGATATTTTTAAATTAGAAAATCACTCAGTAAAAATTAAGAAAGATTATACTGACAAGGAAAAGCGACAATTTTATACCCACTTCTTATCAATTTGATGCCATAACTAGCGGCATCAAAAAAGATTTTTTTATGAAAAATCAACATAATTTGACATTTTTACCTCTCATTGCTGAAGATATCGTTGGGTGTACTGCGACAGAAATGAATAGACATACTGACCTAAAAGAAAGAGGAAATGAAAGGATCTTACCATAGATGAATTTTGCGTGTTCATTGCGCTAAGCTTATATCGTGCAACTAAAAATGTCGATTAAAGAATATTTTTCTATTAATGCTGTGGTTGAATCTCAATTTCTTTCCAAGGCAATGCCTAAAGATAAAAACATACAAATTCTTTCAAATTTACATTTTGTAGGGAATATATATCAACCCATTATTAGACTGCACAAAGTGGAAAATGTACTTGTACTAATAAAAGAAAAGTTTCAGTCACCCTATTATGCTTTGGAAAATTTAGTAATAGCAGACATAGTATTATTTAGGCCGCAAGTTTTACTACAATATATCTAGACAAAAAAGCATCGATTTGGGATAAGGCTGTATGTCTTATGGGATTATAAAACAGAAATAGTTCTGGATTTCACAGTGCATACTAAAAAAATGATACCAAACAATACATCGAGGAAACAAAAGAATCAGGTTCCTCGGTATCTGTCATAGTATCCTTCATGAAACGCTATCTTCAAAAGAGGCACAATCTTTTCACAGATAATTATTACTGCAGCATGAGAAAGTTTTTTTGTGTAGTAAATTACAATGAAAGAATGCGAGTGATTGATCGCGCAGACATGCGGTAACAGATAATATAAAATGTACACGTAAAAGGATCAAATGGTATAACAAGCTATTTTTTCAAATTACATCTTGGTAAGCCACATTCGCCAAATTTTGAAAAATATTGCAGTCATTTTGACAAAGTGTCGCGTTTTCATATATTTTATTTTATTCGACAATTTATTCATATCTTATAATGGCAAGGATGCGTTGTCACATATATTAAACGATTATCAGAAAAACATTTTCGTTACGTACAACTACTTCGACGGTATCCCAAAGAAGGTATGTATACGAAATTAGGCTTCGGGAAAAAAAAACTTCCGTTGTATGTGCTCAGTTTACAATGTGGAGTTACGTCTAACGCCACGTCTCGAAATCTGCATGTTAAAGTAAATTTTTTGGATAATGGTCGAATAAGTAAAACTCAAATATATTGTAAATTTTTGTAAAATATTTGAGTTTTACTTGTTCGACCATTATTCAATATGGATTTCCAACAAGTATCGGCCGACTCAATCGATATTAAATTTTTGGATATTGTGTGTTCGTGTGCTCAATAAAAGCTTTTTAAATTTATATTTGTTGTATATTGTGACGACATATATCGTTTAAAAACGTAGACGTACGGCCTGCGTTTATGTCGTGGTACCACTATCCGAGTGTTGTATGTGCGGTGTTCACCCGTGCAGTAATTGCAATGAAGCCATCTAGCATGTAAGAAAGTAAATTTCAGAGTTATCCTTAAAGGATTAATAAGAGAGGGCCATAAGATCTAACGCATACCTCAATCTTTGTATGACAGCCTCCAATTTGCTAATGTAGCCTAACGTTTAGAGTAATGCAAATAGAAATGGTAGATTGGCAATTCGGATTAGCCCGTACATCTTCAATGCAAACAGAGGGTTTTTTCTTTCAGTTGAAACACAACAATTCTTTTTCAGTTAGTATGCAAAATTACGAAATGGTTAAATCTTGAATGAATGAAATTAGGAAATATACTATAACTCTTCTCTCAGTATAAACACATTCAGTAAACTATCACCTTCACAACGCCTTAAAGATGAAACAAACTTTCCTATGAAATTTGTTACTAGTTTATTCCCAGATTTTATTATTTTTATTACGATACTATAACACTATTTCCTATTTTTATAGTTTTATGTTTTTTTTTTCAATCTGTCGCCGACGTAAGTAACCTCATCAAGTGACAAACTCTGGTTACAATTTAAGTCGTTCGACTGTTCAGTTCTCTTTGTCCGATTCAAAGGGATGAGAACAGTGTCAGAACAACGCTGTTGTTGATGTTGAAGCGCAGCAGACTGACTTGTGGCGCCACCGCACTGACCATTATTCATACTATTATAATTATTACCAACACTTATGTTGGTATTGTTTTCGCCGCGTTCGCTCATGACGCCTGCGAGAGCGGTGGCGCTTTCAGAAGGTTTTGTAGCTTGGCTGCAATTAATATAATTCGGACGTTACCATACGTCTGACCGCTATTAAAACTGACCTGTGTCTACCAGAGTCGATGAAGATGAAGATTTCGTGACAGCACTGAACGGACATCGGCAGTGAATCGCAACGCGTCCAACACAGGTAACAGGTTTAGCAGCGCCACGTCGGTTGGATCAGAAAACCACGACTTTATAGGAATAGCATTGTCTGAAAGAAAGAAAAAATATAATTCCACTATCTTCTGCGTCTACGTTAACAATTATCACACAAATTAAATAAGTTATGTAGTCGCGTGATAAACAAAATTAAAGTAAACTACGAGAAAATGAAAGGTAAAAACAATTTTAGACTACATTAATCAATTTCACACCAAAAGAGTAGTTAAAAGAAGCATCAATATATACATGAGCTTTATTATTTTTATCTTCGTAAACCACCTAAGGCATATGTGGGCAACAACCAGCCCGCTGTAAGATTTGATACGGCCCGCGAGACATTTTGAAAAACCCAATTAAAAAAAATATATTACACTACTTACTCATACTCACTCCAAATGAAGAAGATCGAGTGATCTTATTTTAATAAATTGCATTATAATATCATTGTCATATTATTTCATGCCTGATATCTATCGCTAAAAATTATGAACACTACTTTTAAACGCGGCCCGCGAACGTATTTGCACACTAAAGTTTGGCCCACAACATTTCAGAGGTTGCCCATTCTTGAGCTAAGGCTACAGTAAATTCTTTCATATTATTTTCAGATGTTTTGCAACAGAAAATTCATTTAGAAGTTTATTTTTTAATTACCAAGTTGGCATTTCAAAGATAGAATCAATAGTGAAAGAAACATGTCACATTCTATGTTAATCTTACAACGAACACATATGGCCGTACCGATGGAATGTTGGCAAAAGATACCCACTGAATTTTACTCTAAATGGCAATTTTCGAATTGCATCGGTGCTATTGACGGAAAATATATAAGGGTTAAACGTCCAACGTGCTCTTTAATTATAAACACACGCACACTACAAATTTATTACAATTGATGTACAGAGTTTTGGAACAAGGTAATTGGGGTATATTTCGATTATCATCCTGTTTAATGTTGTAGAAAACTTCTATCTCAATATATCTTCTGACCATGAACTTCCGAGATCAATTTAATACCTTATGTGTTCATTCGACACGAGGCGTATCCATTACTTAAATATTTGCTAAAGCCATACACTATAAGAGTGCCAAATATTGATAAGGAATATTTTAATATACGATTGTCGCGCGCTAGAAGGGTGATCGAGTGTTTGTTTGGAATTATAAATACCAAATGGCGTGTATTTTGGAAACCCAACGAAACGTTTCGTAAAACAGCTGACCGTATTGTCAAAACTATACGCATTTAGCATTATGTTAAACTTTGAAGGTTTTGATTCTACAATGACAAACATTGCATTAGAACAAAACAAGCCGAAACCTTCACGAAGCAACAACAGAACAACCAATGAAGCAGATCTTATTCCAAATTCCTTCAAAAACTTCTTTTGCAATGATCGGATTTGAAAGTAATTGTTTTTTGCGCGCTGTGTAAATTATTTCCAAAATAACACGACAAATGCAACAGACAGATGTTAAGCGTTGCAAATAATCAATTGTACGTTAGTAATATTTTCTATATATCTCATATAACTGTTTTCTCCAGAATAGTATTTTCAACCACCTATCGATGTTTCCCATACTATATGAAAAATTCACGTTTTATTTAAACAATCTATTGTTCAACCTATAGCGGCTACTGCCACCCAGCAATAGACTGAAATTTTATAATAATTAATATTTATGTACGTAAACATAATAAATAAAGATGGTCCAGTGATAAGAAAGCCCGAATCTGAATTTGACAACTCAAGTATCGTGCGTTCGAAACCAACATCCGTCAAGTTAAAAATAGCTTGTAACCCCGTTGGGTTACAAGCTATTTTAAAATAACTGCATGGTTTTTCATCCCACTGTAGGCATGTATTTTTCTCAAGCAAAAGAATACTCAATATGAATATAATAAGCATAAATGTCATACATATTATCCACTGTAGTAGTAGTGAGGGAAAAGCAGCGAAATGAAATTCTTTAGAATTCGTTACTTGTCGCCTGACATCGACTTTATCAACGACGGTTCATGACAAAGTGGCTAAGAAAAACATCGATAAATCGATGTTCATTGATTAATTTGTGACAGTTTACAAAGGATATGTAAGTTAATGTATAATTATTAACTTTTTACACAATACTGAGTTGGTTATTGTGAGGAACTAACACTTTTTGATGTTGTGGAAGAAATGATGTAGTTGTTATACTAGTCGCCAAAAAACCTCAGTTTTGGATTATCGTGAAACTTTAAAAACTACTTAATTTTTCTTGTATAAATGAAGGTTTTGGACATCTGGCAATGATGTCACATTAGTATTTGGGAAACAGAACAATACTATTCGAAATGTGAAATAAGTGGCATAATTAATTGGCATTCAATAGAATCCTAATTTAGCAAACTGGGGTAGTTTCCATTACCTCGGAGTTTTCTACCTAAACTTAAGCGATAAATTTTAATTGTAATAAACCAAAATATATTTTTACAAAATAAATGAAAAGTATAAATAAATGCAAGATAATAATAAATGAATTATATAAATGTAAAATACAATATATTAAACTGACATCCATATTAATACTAATAATAATATGAATATCAATACTAAACCACCGTTGGCATTAGTAATGATACAATTACAATTTCCTTGCAATTATCCAACGTAATTAAATTACCGAAAAAATATCGGCCTCGGAGTTAAGTTACGCAAAGATAGGTTCGAGTTCCTTCGAAACCGATATTTTTTCGGTAATTTAACTACGTTTGTAATTGCAAGAAAATTGTAATTTTATCAAAATACAACATGTTCGGCTGTGACCGACCACCAACAAACTTATATCAAAACAAACTCATAACCACGTTGTGAGACATCTCTTAGTTTACTTTTAACTCTATGAACGGTTGGCTTTCATTCCTATTATTTATTTCCGTCGCTCTTGTAATCTTGTAACGCTTCATATCTCAACATAAAGACCGAATATACTCTTACATTTTCTTCAAAAAATGTTAAAATGATTGAATGGCTGGCTGTAAGAAATATTCATCACTATCCACAAGCAACAAAGCCACAGTTACATGAGATCATTAAAGCACACAAAAATTCATATTCAAAATATAAATTAGATGAACTACTGTTTCAACATGGACACTCTGTACTCAGGCTACCGCCATATCATCCAGAGTTTAATCCTGTAGAAAAAATATGAGCAACTGTCAAAAATTAGGTGGCAACAAGTAAGATTACTTTTAAAATGTCAATGTAGAGACTAACGAGAGAAAAATTTGGTACAATAACATCTAAAGTGTGGGCTGCAATATGTAATCATGTTGACAAAATTGTTAATGAATACATTGTCAAAGAACACTATATAGATGATATAACCGGCGAATTTGTATTCACGATAAGTACTGGGGACTCAGATGGTGAATCTGAATTAGAGGATGATTCCTCTGAAGATGACGATTTGGAAGTACTACCAATACCAATTTCTTCTAATTCAGAGTAATTCTTATATTGAATACACATATATATTACTGTTATAATGATTATTAGTGCCAGACTCTGTTGATTGTATTAAGTTACAAAATATTTTATAAATTTTATTCATAAAATACACTTCTGAATATGACGTACACACATTAGATTCTGTGTTACAGTGATCACTATGTCAATTGTTTTATTATTGATGTGTAAATAAAAAAACTATTTAACTCTAGATAAATGTCGTAAAGCTTTCGATTTCATTTACACTGATAAAATAATCTACTCATTTCATTAGTCATTATTAATTATTAAAACAAAATGCAATTTTTGGGAAATAACGGCTCATTTAACAACATACAAATAAAATAAAACATCGTTTCTGAATTTAGACACATTAAAGATGAATACAATTATTAACTGTTTTAGAAACAAATATTTATATCAATAAATATAAATGGGCCAATTTTTTACGCATACTATAATGACGTAAATGTGTCATCATTCTGGATGAGCTATATGATCAGCGGGATTATAGTTTACAAAGTATCTCTCCCAATTGATCAGGAATTGGTGGTCTGAAATGACAGATCTGGACAGTGGAATGATGTTTTTAAAAAATTATTATGTGACATTCAAAATTTTTTAACGACATTCATTAATAGAACAATTCTCAAATAGCTGAAGGTTACACATTTGAACACTTATTTAAGATGTTTTCTTTCTTACTTGAGTATCACACTTTACTAAATATTTTTAGCTCTAGAATTCGTAGGTTAAATTCCATTTACTTTATCTAAGATGAGCCTTGAAATTCGTTAGAAAAATCTTCAAAATGGACTTTCATTTAGCCAATAGTATTATACCTATTAGGAATAGGCATATTAATGATAATAAAACCTAATACATAGTACTACTACTTCCTTTTCATCATTCAACACTATCACCAAGAACTAACCAGTTTTAAGAACATACCCATCGTTTCCCTTCTCAAATAAGATATCTTGAATTATTTCCTGATATATTATTTAATTAGGAACTTATTATTATAGATAAAATAAGCTATGTTGCTTTCACAAACAGTTAACATTGTAATGATTTCAATTTTTAAAGGTCCGTTCAATCCACAGACTTCATCATCTAAATTTACTTGTTTCTAAAACATGTTACAAAGGGCAAGCGATGGTATTTTTTGAAAGGATGTGTACAGACTAATATCACTCGACTTATTACCGAATATCTAACATTAAAACAAAACCATACACTATCATTCATTAAGCAAAGGCAGATTCTCATTTTCAGCTTATAAATTAAATAGACCAAAAACTTAAAAGTTCAGTTATGACGTCAAAGAAAGGTTTGAATGGAATAAGTTTTTATATCATAAAATATGTCTTTGGTGTAAATCAAAGTTTAATCTATGATTTATGACTTAAAATTATATATTTTTAAAAGGTTACTTAATGATCGTTTAATATTGATATTGTTTCTTACATCAGTACTATAGACATCTCAGATAATTGTTAGTAGCAGTAAGAAAAATATATGAAATATGCACATTCATTCTCTAAATAATTTAAGAATACAATGTATCTACTAAACACTATAATCAAAGATAATGCTAATCAATTAATACTTTGTTTTATGCATAACTTTAAAATATTGTTATAAACAAAAGAATGTCATCTGGAACAGTATTGAAAACAAAAACATTAATTAGGTGTAAATATTTCTTTCAATAATGAAAAATCAGTTTCAATATTCAGACAGCGGTAAACATAATCCTATTATTACCTGGATAAGCTCTATATGCTCCTGGGCTATTATCTAATATAAAAACACTGGATAAATCATTGCAGATAGCACTAAGATCCTTTGTGTACGACCCCATATCTGGGGTACAATGTTGTCTGTAAAACCTTCTTGATAATATTCCACGTCCAGCGTCTAATCTGTCTGCAACTGCAGCTCCATATATTTCCATACTTGCTGTAAAAACAACCAACTCGTACCACTGCGACACTATGTCCAAGAAGAAGTCAACATGTGGTCGTTTATGCACAAAAAATCGCACTGGATGATGATCTATCACAACTTTTAACACAAAATCTGGTGGTGTTCCTGGACGTACAGTTTGTCTCACTACACCATCATGAAATGAGTGTATAAGCGTTTCATCCAAATCTAGTACTAGAACTTTTCGTTTTACTATACCTGGAACAAAATTATTATAAAACTTATTAAACATATATATTTTATGAAACTTACTAAGTCTATGTCTTGATAATGGAGATAATGGAAAAATATCGTATTTAACAGATTGATGTTGTATGATCTGTAAATATCACAATTAGTACATCGAATTTACTTAAATAAAATTGAAATACATAAATGGCATGATGCCAAAATTATGACGCAAAAATATATTTGTCAAAATTATCAAAGGTTGTACGCTTACTGATAAAAGACTTATAAAAGTAATAAATGAATAAATAAAACTGACTGATTAATAATGCACTTTGTAGACTTCCTCAGATGTCAAGTTGTCAAAACAATACCGTATCGTTGCTAATATAAAATTATACCTATTTGATACAGTATTTATCAGTAAAAAATTGTAATGCCATACAGTATTAATACTTACGGCTCTACTTTGCTTTTTTATCATATAACATAAACATGTCCAAACTCTAGAAGCGAGCAGTAAAAACGCTCTTAGTCCAGTTTGCAACTGCTTCAACATTGATGATTATTTTGATACAATAAACTTTCTCACAATTTCGACACTAAATAGTGACCATTTACAAATGCATCGATAAAAATTTTGTTTACTTATCACATCTTAGAAATAGCAAAATACACAAACCACCATGCCAAGATCGAACCATCACAACCTAGCGAAGCATGCGCTTGTGTTGCTAAGTACTGCCATTAGTAAAGTTAAAAAACACTAATGATGACAACGAATTTGAATCTGGTAAGTGATGGTAGAGTCAGTCTGCAATCAGTAGAAGTTCAAATTTGTTGAGACATTTACATTTCTTTGGACCTCAGATTATTTAGTAAACGTTGCATCAACCAAAATAACTTTTCAGATTTATTAATAGTTTATTTGTATTAGTTCGGTTAACTTTCAATTGTGATTGGTTAAATTATAATACCGCCAATATTGCAAACTAATTTCAAGTTCTGATTATATACAATATATATTTTTGTTTTTCCTATCGGTTTAGTAGAATACTAAAATTATTTTAAGTATTCTGCAAAAAAGAACAGAAAATTTTACAAGTATTTACAAATGCATTATTTTCGAAATATTTTAATACTACGTTTACTTGGTTTTATAAAAATTATTAATTCACACATTTTCAATTGAAGTAGATATTCCTTTTTATTCAATTTTTGTTTTATCGGAAGTAGTAAGATAACGTATTTTATATATATATGCCTTAATTTTTTAAAATATTCACAATTTGCATTAAAATTTAAAAAAGTAGGTCAGACACATTCTCAAAATATTGCTAAATACAGAAGTGAATACAGGTTTTCGGTTATAATATAGAAATAACCTAATTTCCTACAAAATAAGTGTTAGATTTATTACGGTAAAATGATAATAAACAAAGCAAAGTTTTTGGAATACTTCCGTTGGTGCAACGAACAATCTTATAAGTTCTATCGAAAAATTTATTACAAATGATAGTCAAAATCAGGGCCGTCCTTAGGGTGGAGCGGCTGCCCCAGGGGCCGCGCCTACGAAGGCGGTGAGGGGCCTTTTCACAATAAAATGTTCTTAGCATAATTCGGAACGCTGCGTTCCGCATAATTAATTAATTTGTGTGAGTGGAGTTTACTGCTATACCTGTGAATTGTACATCCACACAGTCCTTGCAATCGTCATTTCTTAGCATAAGATAATACGTACTAAAAATGAATTAGTTGAAACCTTCTTTTTTCAATGGTTTATATTGGATTTGTTTGTCTCTAAACATTTACATATACGCCCCGCAAAACTATTTTGCACCAGGCCCCGCTTTTGCTAAAGACGGCTCTGCTCAAAATATTTATTACTTGCGAAATCATTCACAAATAAAGGCAAAATCATTTAACAATAATTCTTTGTATTAAATATACAATTAACAATAAAGAAAAATTCTTGGAATAATTAAATTTCTATGAAAAGGAATATGCAATACAGGTGCAGTTTTTTAAATATCAATTATATATGTCATGCCTTAAGAAAGTTCTTAATAGAATCATATGAGCAGTCAGCCTTCATTTTCAATAAAATCTTTTAACTAACCCGAAGTGCGTTCAGATTTCAGATTTAAAGTAAATTCCCGAATATATACTGATTAATATGCTAAAGCATTAGAAGCAGATAACACAAGATAGGTAAAAGCCTGTTGTTCGCCGGATGAATCTGAACGCACTCTGCTTTTATATTTTGATCTTTGGAATGTAGTACGATGGCATATCAAAATGAGAAAATAACTATATTGTATGGTTCTCAAACTGGCAACTCTCAAGATTTAGCCGAAAGGATTTGGCGTGAATCAAAGAGATTTTTCTTTACTGGTTCAGTGCTGTGCATGGACAATTATAACATTTTGGAATTAGTAAGTGAAAAGTGTGTCGTTTTTGTTTGCTCAACTACTGGCCAGGGTGAAGAACCAGACAACATGAAAAATTTTTGGAAGTTCCTTCTTCGAAAAAATTTAGCCTTAGATTCATTAGCAAATTTAAGGTTAGGTAATTTTTTAAAAACACAATGGAAAAATGCCTAGAAGATAATACCCAAAAAATAGTGCTGCTGATATAGCTACAATACCACGAGTAGCTGTATTAGTAGTATTATTTTTCGTGTAGATAATTTCTCGCTTATTTATATATTTGTTCTTTAATAGTTACAACAGTTTAATAACAAAATAATTAACTTAATAGATATGCAGTGCTTGGATTAGGTGACTCGAGCTATGTAAAATTTAATTTTGCCGCAAAAAGGTTAAACAAAAGATTAATGCAATTGGGTGCACAAACAATAATACCACTGGGCTTAGGTGATGATCAACATGACTTTGGATATGATGCAGTAGCTGATGTTTGGATCGAATCCCTGTGGTCCAATCTTCTGAAAATATTTCCTTTGCCTCAAGCAATACAACCACTAAGTAAAAATTCTACCATTACTCCAAGGTAAAATGCTATTACACTAAAAGATTCAATAGAAATAATTTTAATGGTAATATTCAATTACAGGTGGAATGTGTTATTAAGTACAAAAGCCGATATCTTACCACTAGAGAATCAGAATTCAATTTATTATTCATCAAGACTACCAGATGAGTTCTATGTTTCAATAAAAGAAAACATTAGAACAACGGCACCGTTGCATTTTCAGGTAAAATTAGTGTAATTTATTGTAAAAGGGCAATTATATCAATAATTTATTGAGTGAAAATGAATTGGATAACTATTTTCATGGTTTTTACTCATAATATAGTTGTACTAGAAGATCAAATATTCCGCGTTCACATCTCATCTGAAGACTATATTTGTATAAAACCACTTTTAATGAAGTGTTTCGATAAAGTGTGGCATCTGCCAACAAAACATTTTTATGGAAGTAACAGAATTCCTGTGATTACGATGTTCTGAAATGATGAGAATAAGCATAGGATATAAACTTCATAAACTATGTAAGATCTGTAACCATGTACTTTATTTATTTATGAAAAATACATGTTATAAATCGATATACTCATTATCACTCTCGACTCTGGTTGAATGTATCGGCTCCTTAAAATTGTGATGCCTCATTAGTGTTTCTCTCAAATGATTTTAATTCTTGAAATGTATAAATTTTGTATTTATAAAATTAAACAAACGTGCTACATACAAATAACTCATTTGTAAGAATTGCTATTTTAATAAATTCCTCGTTAATTATGTAATTTAAATATAAGCAATAGTCCACCGATTTTATGTTATTTATCTTTTCTTTTCTGAAAGGGACAGGTCGTAATGGATTTTGGTTCCTAAAAGGTATGGGAAATTAACTGAAAGCAGTTACAGTATTCCTAAATCAAAGTCTCTACCAAGCACAGGTAGTCCAACTAAATGAATTGGGGTGCATCTCTTCAAGCAGCTAGCTATATCCAACAAGCACAATGAAAGACAGGAGCATACAAAAAGTAAGAAAGTATTTGTATGTACAAAAGCAGTCTTACTTCTCAGATTAACAATACTCCGATGGAAGTTTGTTGAATGTAACAAAGAATTCCCTAGAGTACCATGGAAATTTAAAACCCCAATGACAGCTATTAACTATTCTTTATCTCTTCCAAGCGCACCTGTTTACTACATAGGTCAATGTTAGAGACGTGTTTTCCAAATTTGGCCGAGCTGACTGCTTTCATGCTTCTTTTATATTTATATGGCTTACGCCCATAAAAAGAATATAAATAATTTCTTGACGAGTAGTGATTATCTCTTTGATTTCCTAATTTTTTCTGAGGTTATTGTTACATTTTTAGACAAATAGCTTTTATTCTCAAAAAGGAACTCTTTAAATCAGGTGTGTTCAGTGTTCTAGGTATGTTTTCTAACGATTGAAGGGGATAGAAGTCGATAAATTGTAATTTAGTTGCAGGCAGTAATACTCTAGATCATATGTAGGCAACAACCGGCCCGCTGTAAGATTTGATTCGGCCCGCGAGA
This sequence comes from Trypoxylus dichotomus, assembly GCA_023509865.1. Lineage (NCBI taxonomy): Eukaryota > Metazoa > Arthropoda > Insecta > Coleoptera > Scarabaeidae > Trypoxylus > Trypoxylus dichotomus. The sequence goes on from CM042078.1 coordinate 50,386,100, forward strand.
CATTTTGAAAAACCCAATTAAAAAAAAAGTGTATTACACTACAAAGGGAAAATGCCGAAACGGTTTTACGAGCTTAGAAATGAGACAGCAGATTTTATGCAAATAAAAGATAGACCACTATCTGAGTTGAGTGACCAAAAATGGATATGTGACTTAGCATTTCTGGTCGACCTCACAGGCCATTTGAATGATTTAAATTTGAAGCTTTAAAAACAAGGACAGTTAGTAAATGATTTGTACAGCCGTTTGAAAGCGTTTCAGAACAAAATCTGCTTGTGAGAGGCACGTATGCTGTCTGGTAACAGTTACCACTTCAACACGCTCTCTGCGTATGAAAATACTGCTTATGCTCAATATGGTGAAGAACTCCAGTTACTACCAGAGTAATTTTCGAACAGATTTAGCGATTTTAAAAACATGGAAGACAGTTTCAATTTATTTTCTACTCCTACAAAAAGTAATGTACAAAATGCTCCAATACACTTGCAAATGGAGTTGATCAAACTTCAAGAAAACTCACTCGTAACATCTAAATTTGAAGACGTGGAGTTGTGCGATTTCTACAAAAAATACCTTGAAGAAGACCATTTTCCGGAGCTTAGAAAATTCGCATGAAAATTGAGTTGTGCGTTTGGCAGTACTTATAAATGCGAACAGTTCTTTTCAATGATGAAAGTTAATAAATCAAAACATCGTACAAGGCTGACTGACGATAATTTGGAAAATTCTTTACGTCATTGTATCAGTGGAAGTAATCCAAGCATCGATAAATTAGTTTCCCAAATTCAAGTTCAAGTGTAAATCTCATTGATTTCGTTGTCGCTATTTAACTTTCGTAGTTTATAATAATTCTAAATTTCACGATTTAATTATAATATTGTACCTATTTTTTTCATTTCATTTTCTTATTTTAATAAATTGCATTATAATTGTCGTATTACTTCATGTCTGATACCTATCGCTAAAAATTATGAACACTACTTTAAAATGCACTACTTTTAAACGCGGCCCGCGAACGTATTTGCACACTAAAGTTTGGCCTACAACATGTCAAAGGTTGCCCATACTTGCTCTAGATAATAAACTAGCTGGATCCTCCGCCCCAGAGCTATCCATAAAAAAGTGTGTATAGTCGAGCTGGTTATATCCTATGTATTCAGAAAGGCAAGTTTCTATAACGTAGCACAGGATACTCATCGACTTCGAGCTGCTCAACCGTATCTGATTCTATATTATATTCGGTCTTGATAAATGGATATTAAGGTTGACTTTATATCACAGGAATGATTTCTGGAGATAAAAGAGTCCAAATATGTTCGTAAGGCATGAAAGCTGTTTGAAAGATCGGTAAAACAATTCTTTTCCCAGACTGTTTCGTATAGATTTTCTATAATAGCGCTGTTACTAAGAGCCATTTGTCTTACGATAAAGGACTTTGCGAGATAAACAGATCTCAAGCAAAGAGGCTGTTCGTAATAGATTATAACAATAAAATATGGTTGTGAGTACTTTTTCCGCGATAGACTTAGATAGATTCTCGAAACAAGGTAACTGCCTTGCTTTAGAATAACATGCTTCTCTGGAAACGAATATGCAATCAATAATCCTTGATATTTAAATGGAGTTTAGAATTGTCGTAAGCCTTTTGAACATTGACTAAAGTTATAATCATAAACCGATTATTGGTAAATATTTTGCAAAGGTAGATAAGTTGTTCGCGGTAGAGTCATCTAGTTTACCCACATATTATAATGTATCAATGTATAAATTATCCTTAATTATTATTATACCCTTACAATAAGATTAGTTTTAGAATAGATATTCATAATATTACCGTCAGGAATAAGAATCTAATAAACAACCTAGTTATACTGTTTTTTAGGAAAGATTATGTACTCTTGTATCTATAAATTGTATAGAATTTATAGATACATCCTATCCTTTGAAGCAGAGTTCTATCTGTCAAATGCTTTTTAAAAGGTAGTAAGATGAAGTTTTATTTTTTTTGTTTTTACTTTACTTTGTTTATGAATAATTTATTTTGTAATTTGAGCAAAGTGAAGTAAATGTAATTATTAGTATTAGTTTTCTAAGCAATGCCGATTTTGTTGTTACTACGTTATTCTAAACGACTTACGAAATCAAATAATTTTGAAAAAATTCTGAAAAATGTTCCAAAAATTAATTTTTAACTGGAAGAAATTTAGTCAGAAGAAAAGTCTTTTAAACTGTTTTTTCATGAATCAACATTTACAGTGATCAACAGGTTCTTCCTCATTCAGCATTTCAGTGTGATTGCTGGATGTGGATACATACTTGTGTCAGCATACTTACTTTATTGCCTTTACAACTTTGTACTTAAATGTAATTAATAAATGAGTATTATAGTTATGAGGTACAGAAAGAGAAATCCCTATTTTTAAGCATGAATTACTTTATTATTCTAAAAAGTCAATAAAGTACGAACTATATCTCACGAAACCGAAACAAAAACTCATTTTTAGCGAGAAGTGAGATAAGTGTGTGTTTTTAAAAAAATAACGTTGGGATTTAACAATATTGATTCGTTAACGGAAATATTAATTACAAATACAATTTGAACATTATTTAAATTCCACTTTTAATTCTGTGTGAACGACGAAATATTTATAGCGAGTTGCATCATTTATACGTAATACCTGTTGTGCAAGCTAATCTTACAATACATGGCTTTAGTTACATTCTTATTTATGCAATCATTTCTGTTTTTTCTTAGGACGTACGTTTGATAAAATTTCAAACAAATGGTGAAGTTTATGAACCCGGTGATGTTCTATGCTTAAGACCGAAAAATTTGGCCATTCAAGTTCGTGAGTTTCAGAAAGTATTGGAAGAATATAATGTTGGTATTAAGCCCGATTCTGTATTTGATATTACTGAAGTGACGTCTGAAATTCCTGTCCCCAGTCCACTAAGATACAAAGTAACTTTTCAACAGTTATGTGAAGAATATTTTGATTTGACGGCTATTCCTAGAAGGTAGTTACATCACTTTTTATTATTCTCTTTACAAAACGTGTATTTTTAGATATACCTTTAGCATACTGGCGCAATTAACAGACAGTGATATAGAAAAAGAAAAATGTTTGGAATTTACTACAGCAGAAGGGCAAGAGGATCTTTACAATTATTGCAATAGACCTAGAAGAAACATTGTAGAAGTTTTACGAGACTTTCCACACGCTACCAAAAATTTGAATAAGGAATTGTTATTTGAAATATTAACGCCAATTAAACCAAGGGATTTCTCAATTGCAAGTAGTTATGCTAAATATAAAAATGAAATACATATTTTGGTAGCTGTGGTTAAATATAAAACTAAACTAGTCAAAGAACGATTAGGACTGTGTTCGAATTACTTGGCAGACCTAGAAGTAGGCGATAAGTTGTCTGTGTGGTTGAAAAAAGGTAGTTTTTCGTTTCCTAAAGACACTGTAAGTTATATTTTAATATGCTCGAATGTAAATGTATAGTCTCATTTTACACATGTATATCTGTCTTTAGACGGATACTGTTATTATGGTGGGACCTGGAACAGGTATGGCTCCATTTAGAAACTATATTCAGGAACGTGTGGCATATAATTCTGCATCTTCCGAGAATTTAATTTTATTTTTTGGTTGCCGAGGAAAAAATAAAGATTTTCATTGCAGTGAAGAATTTCTTAGTTTAGAGAAAGAAGATAAGTTAAGATTAATATGCGCATTTTCAAGGGATCAGGAAAATAAAGTGTAAGTTATTATGTTAGTAAATACTAGACTTTATTTTGCAATACGGTTTGAATAATGTAGTTGCATTCTGGGCGACTGCAAAATGAATTGAACACCGGCTTCACTTGGAAAGAATAACGCCTGTCTATCGATATACCCTGCTCACCCAGCAGTAATACAGAATGAGAGCTTCATTGATCGATTCAAATTGAAAAGATCCATGAGAGAATAGAATTTCCTAGTAGTAGTTGAACATGGGTAGAGAATACCATTAGACAGAGCTAGTATATGTACACACAATCACCCTGTAGAATAGTATGCGTACCTCTCGACTTTGTAAACTTATAGAAATCCTATTTTATCCACCTCTTGCAATTACTGCCATAGACACGTCCAAAGTGCGCTCATGGTATACTTAGAATGCGACATTTAAGTCAAATTATAGGAAATCTGCAGATCAACCATCATATCTACCCTAATGATTTATTTTCGTAACAATGTCGTTCTTATGATTTGTCATGACGTTTCTTTTTTTTAATGAAACGAGTACTTTTTTCACCTTATTCTAAACCATCGATTTTTCTGTGGAAAATGCTATAAAGCTTTACTATTAATCTACTTAATCAATATGAATCGCGTATTTTCAAATATCTCGCCAATATTTCAAAGTTGTTTTTACATTTTCTCTGATGAGACCACCTCCACTCATAACAAAAATGAATGTGCAGAGGGAGTCAACATTATTATTAATACAAAATATCAAACGGTAGCAACAATTTATCAACTTAAAACACATCATATGTGCTAAATGATTTACTTCGTGGTCATCTTCAACGCATAAAAACCATAAAAAAAAGACAGATTTCGCTGGAAATAAATGATACTGTATTCCGATTACTGTATACAGATATAATTTGAGCAAAGTCAACGGTTATAATATGCATATGCGTCTACCGTTATTCTTTCTCGCTGCAGTATTCCCTTACAATTAGTCTATCAGTCATTCGCCCATGGGGATGGCCTTGATCTTCTTTTTCTTTTTTTATTCGTTCATCGATATTTGGTAGAGAGAAGAATCGAATTATACAGACAAATACGCATGCGCGTTCTTAAATATTATCCAGATATTGCCATTTCGTTAGAAATTACGTGAGGTTATATTTCTATTGTTACACATAGTTATCAGTAGAGACTGGATTATATGCAAAGTGCAAACATTTAATTTAATTTATTTATTATATTTTACGTTTATTTGTAGATTAAAGTGATTAAAGTTAATTAACCCTAATTAATGTAATCAGTGTAATACATCTACATATAGACGTAAAATATAATAAATAAATTAAATTAAAGTTTTACACTTTGCATATAATCCGGTCTCTAGTTATCAGTTATTCGGCTCGTTTTTGTGATTTAGTCGCAGTTTTAACGCTTAATTTTGTTAAATGTTTTACGTTTCTAGACGTAAATACGTTTAAAAATATTGTTATATTTCGTGAACGTTTCTATTTCAGTTTTTGTACATAATTTACTTCTATTTAATTTTCCTATATAAGTGCCAGGCATGGAAAGATTGTACAAATGAAATGCATGAATGTTGTAGTAATTACCATTAAAATGCAATAAATTTCCAAAATTTGTTGTTATTTGTTTTACAATTTTAGTTTGTTAAGATAGGAATACCTATTTATGCATACATATTTTATTGTGTAACAGATATTCTTCTTGCTATATTCGCAACATATGAAGCAAATAGCAAGAAGAATATTTGTTGCAATAGAACTTGCAGAATATATTATATGTACATGATTTGAAATCGGAATTTAGATTTAGCGCTTTGAAATACTTTTTAGACAAATGGTAGGTGGCGCTAAACAGCCACAAAATAATATCAAACAGATTCCTATCTCCTATATATATTATCTCTGCATTCACCGTAAGCTGCCCTATTACATTATGGTTATAGCTGCAGTGGGGGGAACGTAGGATTGTAGATACCTCCCCGTAGTTGACTTTGCTCAGATTATATGTGTATAATTTGCTTAATTAATAAAAATTTGTTAAACGCACATTATTATGAAAGCAATGGTAACGGACAGCGACTAATTGCTACCTGTAGGTTGGTTTAATTATGGATAAAAATTTCGCTTTGCTTTTTTCGTAGAAATGAAATAATGCAGTCTTCGTGTCAATATTGTACTTTTAAAAGATCACTGTTGGGAATTAGAATGCTAAATGACTATTGTATTGAACATTTTTATTGTTGGTATCGGAATAGGTGTATTTTATACCCCGCACATGATATTATAAATAAATACAGAATATATTACTTCGCAACTATTTTAATTATCACAGATATTTTGCATTGAAATAGACCGTTCACACGGTATGTGTTAAACTGATACTGGGCGTTACCGTTTACGTCGCATAAATCTTAAACTATTGCACTTATGTCGATAGCACTTGGTGCATTGCAGAATGGAGTGATGCTGTAATTTGGCTGCTTTCAAAATTCATATCATAGAACAAACGTTTTTTCATACATTTCTTCGATGCTCCTTCGTCTATTAAAATATTTTTATAACTGATTTACTTTTAATAACAGAAGTACATTGTATGTAGTTTAAATAATTTTCGTCTTTATTACAGGTATGTTCAACACAAAATAGTAGAAGAAGCAAGCACAATTTGGAATGCTCTAAAAGATAACAAAGCATACATTTTTGTCGCTGGGAATTCAAAAAATATGCCGCAAGAAGTTAGAAATGCCTTTGTAACTACTTGCGTAAATCAAGGGAATCTTAGTAGGGAAGAAGCAGAAAAATTAATTCAAGAAATGGAAAGGAGAAACAAATATCAGACTGAAACATGGTTTTGATGAACGTATCCGTGTAGTTTAAATAAGCTGTAAAAAATTGTTGCTTGTTATGTAGTTAGTAAATAACATATTTTTAATTCTACAAAACTTACCTTACGAACTGATAGATGTTTACTAAAATTAAATTATTCGTTACAAGTGTTTTATTTTGCCACCACACAGCGGTTACGAGTCATTACATTAGATTTTCCGATTATCATACTCCGTGTTTCGTAACTAATAATTTTGAATGGTTAGGCACTTTTGCCAAACAAAACTAGTTATAGAAAAATATTTATATAACGCGTAGATCATTTCGCATTAAATTCAAATTTTTGAAAACTGCAAGTACAATTATGACAAAGATTCTATGAACGAATGTGTATCTTAATGTACCGTGACTTATCTTTTCTATTTTAATTGTTTATGGTACATGCTTACTTACTTACTTGTATTACTTTATTGCAAGCATAAAAACAAGAAAAGGAATAAATATGAATTATTGAAAGTAATTTATGAGTCAAGTATCATAGTAAATTGAATGATTGATGGTATATTTAGTTTATTTATAATAGCTAAGATTTGTGGGAGGGCGTAACAAAGATTAAATAAAATAACGTAGTTATAACTTTATTAAATTCTTGTTGAAATCGATAGTGGTTTTTTTTATGACGGCGAGGATCCGACATTCGAACGCGGAAACGAAAATACGGTGGTAGGTTGAGCAGTCACTGAATGCCGCTCCGCTAGTTGGTAAAAGCCATTCAGTTTTCAGAGAGAGATAAGATCGTACGTGTAAATGTATATTTATATGTAAAGTAAGGTGAATATTATTTGCAACGACCTGTATATTTAATTTCAATGTAAATGAATATTATTTGCAACAAACTGTATATTTGATTTTACAGTAAATCATCAAATTTCGGTTCTCTAAATTACAATACCAACTACTCGATCGAGCATGATACGATCTTTAAGTAAGGATCATACTTAACTAAAAATGATAACAAATAGCCATAAACTAGCAGATTGAACTTAGAGAGAAACAACAACTTAACTTACATTAACTGTAAGGCCAATTGGCAGGGCTCTGAGTATGACAGTAACATCGATGATGTTCGTCTCGGGACGATGGTGGGATACTAATTGGGATCCGGAATGAAAACTAGCAACATATCTGTACTACGGTACGTATTCTAAACGATTGGATCAAATCTCAAAGAATGTCCAATAAAATGATCGACAAAGAAGGTGTTCAAGTACAACATATTTTAGTATTATGTCTTATATATCTAAGTGTTGTCATTTAGCAAATGCATAACACACAAAGGCTACGGATTTCAGAGCAACTTTGCTCGTCCACAAAGGCTACTAACAACCAATCAAGGTCTATACAGTATACGAAGCGTGTTTTTTTTTTACGATGGGGGACGGGCATATTCGAAGTACCAGAAATTTCTTTTTTATCTTCTTCATCTTGATGGAATGTGCTCGAGCGATTTTTTCTTTAACGAAGTTGGATGGTTGCTTTCTTCCTGGTCTTGAAGTAATTCGTTTCCAGCTACTTGATCCACCTTCGGTGCGAGTGAATTGTGTCTTCGACGGAGTGGAGATGTTGTCTTTTCTTTGTCTTGATGTCAATTACTCGAGCTTCCAGCTATTCAATTTACCTTCGGCTCGAGTGAATTACATCTTCAACAAAGTGTGAAGAACCCATTTCTGGATAATGATTAGCAGGCTCTGCTCTCAGTCCCGGTGATCCACGACGAGTGACATTAGTCGAGGGTACTTTCAGGAGATCCTGAGGTCATAGTCCTGAGACGTCGACACGAGGGGGTTCCAACGGTCCACTGCTCGGTCAAAGAATCGGGTGGCTATCCTTCAGATGAAGTCTATGAGGAACTCTACTCTGGCTTCTTCATGTAGAGTGGTGTTTCTTACGAACCAGAGAGCGTTGAGGGCCATCCGTAGCATCCGGTTCTGGAATGTCTGAAGTTTACGCAGGCGGTGGTCACAGCGGTTGCCCATACGGAGAATGCGTACGTTATAAGTGGTGTAAGTACGGTTTTGGAGATCCGTATCTTGCGTATGGGATCGAGCTTGCTTCGCCCGATAAGTAGCGGATAGACTACACCGGATATCCTCAACTTAATAATACATAGCCTGAAGAGACAAGTCCCCCTAAAGTAGAGCAGCTCTTTTTCGAGCAAGGCACTACCCGACCTCGCATGCCTTTGCGTTCCATTTCCTTTCGCGTTCACTAATTATCGTACCCATAACCGCTCTATTTTTTCGGCCTCTCCTCTGAAGAATGTCCGCCATTCCACCGTTTCCGTATACGAACAGTCGAACAAAACGTGTTCGGCCGTGTCCTCCGCACCACACTCGCAGTTTGCGTCGTCCCTACATCCTATTGGATGAGATGACACGTGTCCTTCGTGTTCCTCGCGTTCTTCCACCTCTCCCTTTTCACACTTGACTGTTTTCTTGGACACGAACGTGTATGCCAAAGGTGTACCGGCATCCGCGCTCGCTGCTGCTTTCTTTGTGAGTTCGTGCACGTCCGTCTTTCATTGCCCTCTGTCCCTAGGTGCGTTCGTATCCATACTAATTCGATATGGACGTCTCGAATCAATTTCCAGGTTTGCATCAGCAGTTTCGTTGGTTTTCGCATACTTATAGCGTTCGCAGCACGGACAAACTGTCCGTAGATAGCGTTGCCCTCTCAAACCTGCATTTCCTTCGCGTACTTTATCGCCGCATTTATAGCTGCTTGTTGGGTGCCTTATACGCGGCCACGTAGACTTCCAGCGCCAGGTTAGCGTGGTGGTCGATGGAGAATTTGACCAGAATGTCGATTCGGCGACAGCGCTGGTACCTGTAACTCGGCGGCGGCGTTGCTTGCTCTGTACTGAATGTGTTCAACGTTCCTTGCAGAGTATCGTTTGCTTAGTTCTAAGAAGAACTTGTGAAGTGGCTTGTTTGTCCTGAAACGAACTGTCTGATTTATAAGCGTGAAAACGATGTGAACGATTTGAATGCTCGAAGCAGACTGTGACTTTTTTTGAAGCAAGAACTGCACTTGACGTTTGAAACACCAATAAAATGCGAAAATGAAAGTATTACGTTTTTTACGTATAAGCCTGAGATCTGTGTTTGTGGGCGAAGAAAATAATTATTAGTTAACGTATTATTCAACGCTTATATGCATTTTAGATGGGATTAAAGATAAAAGTGTAGCAAAATAACCCACTTAATTTTTATTATAAATATTTAGTTCACGACGTAAATGAAGTTAATGAGGTATATTAAAATAGCAGGTAGCACCGATTGATAATGGGACGAACGATATATTAATTCTTTAGAGAATAGAAGAACTTAGTAAAGTGAGTAAGCGTTTCGTTAAAAATAGTATGGATTAATGATTAAGCGTCAAATCTGACTTCCTGCCCGAACCTTACGATTTCACATTATTTTATTCATTGTCTGATCAGTCAGATTCAGTAGTTCTAAAACTACCTTCAGTTAAGCTTTACAACCAGTTAAACCGAATTTCCTGTTGTATCACGAGTAGATTGATCACACTTATCAGCTCTCCAGGTTTATAGTAAGTACGTATGTAATATTATCCGCAACGCAGAAAGCCGAGTGAATGGTGATGGCGCCCGTCGACGCACGACTGTATTTTCATTAATTCTTTTCTGCGTGAGGTAGTTACTCGTCTTACTGTTGTCTTCTTTTGCGGTTTGAAAATATATAATTATGTCGTACGAAAGGGTAAAAAGCGACTATTGGTTAACAATGAGTGAAAAAGCATATCGGTGAATTTTTCGATTTATTTTATAATGGTGGTAAAATTATATGTAAAGTTTGCAATAAAAAATAGTAGAAAATATACATATACAAAAAGTGGCGTGTCATGGAGAGACTAATTTATGTTTGACTGTTCATGCTTCTTGTTTATGGTTTGTAACTTCGTTTCAGTAAGCGAACGATTTTGGATCCAGTGATAAAGAATCGTTTATATATTGCTGGAATAAATACAACCCCAAGTGAGAGCTATCATTTCAGACAGCGTTATACAACTATCTACCAACTGTACGTGAAGAAATAGGAAAAGGGATGAAAGTTGAAGTAAAAGATAAGCAGCTGTGGTTATGTATTGGTGAAACGAGAGAACGAAAAAAAATGCTATGATACTGAAACCTCTTAAACCTACATTTCCGATTTTATTAGCTAGCAAAGATTAGAAAAGTGTACTGGCTAAACAATTACGGTGGTAGTACTGATACGCTACAAAAATGTTAGCTTCCAATTGATCAACTGTTGATGTGTAAACTGCATGCTTTGGATTTTGTGGTACAAACTATTCGAGATTATTTTCCAGAGGTGGATGGAATAATAACAAATACTAAGAAAGTGTTTCTCATTTCTCCTAAGCGAACTCGAGAATTTTATAGACGGTGCACCGGTATTCCCAAACTACCAGAACCAATTCCTGCATGTTGGTTGAAGATTTGAAAAATTTAAGATACTTCCATTGAAACGGATTTAAAAACTATATACAACAATTACAAAAAATTATTTAGTGCAATAGAAAAAGTGTAAAATACTGGATTGTCATTAGTAGAATCAGTACAAATAGTAGACAAAGTAAATACATTATTGCACAACATAATTTATTGCTCAATAGTTGATGCGCCAAATACAGCAAAAATATACAAAAATTATTGTTTAATATTCAAAAATATAAGTCGCCTATAATAATATTTACAATAAGAAAATAGGAAGTATGGAAGAGGTAATTTTGTTGACAAACCATGAATATCTGGCGTTTGGCCTTTTTGTGCCCGGTCTTTTTCTAGGAGAACAATGAAACAGTGACTGTAACATCTAGAGGTTATGTGGAAATGCTGTTTACGTGCCCATTTACAGCATTTAGGGGTGCATAACAGTTGTGGTTTCAGCAAGGGCCACACGGTGCGAATCGCAATGGCTGTTCCCAGGCGATCTGAATTCGCGCAATGGTGACATTGCTTAGCCAGCACTCTACCCGGACTTAACAGCATGAATATACTACAGAGGTGGTGATCATTTAAACCATATAATTTTTAATGTTCCTTGTATGGCCATTAAGTATTATTCTTTTAGAAAGTGACATATATTTTGCTTCTTTCTATTCCTGCGATACTTAGTGCACTACCTTAGATCAAAATCGGTCAAAACCTATTGCCGCTGACTGTATAACATAATAGGTGCTCTGTATTATGGGAACAGAAGGAAAAAGGGAGACTCAAAAAGAAGCGTAAAGATCCCATTTATTCGCGTTCTTCATCATATGTCTGATAGGTGCCTTAAACAAGATGTTGGTGTTAGCTTTAGGTACTTGGAAAATATTAAGTATGAGGAATAGGCACTGTATAGTTAATTTGCGTTAGAAAGGCTGGTGAATCAATATTGTTTTAAGATCTTACAAAAAGGACTCCGATTTTACAAAGTTACGACAAATTTGTGATGGTACATTTGCAGATCCGTTAACTAACGTTAAAGATTATTTTAGTTATGCGTCTGTCTTTTTTTTCATCACGGGGAACATTGTTTACCGATGCAAATTTGGAACCCTACTTAATTCTGCAATTTATTTATTCGAATATGGATTTATATTAGATGGACAGCTGAATATGGATTTGGACTACATTTTTAGACCAGTCTGTATAACGTTCTTAACAATTTAAATCTAGCTATTCATGCCATTTATAAGAATTTCAAAATTGATTTATATTGCTAATAGCGAATAAAAGCTACTGATATTTCAATTGAACCTTGAGGCTATAGGATTTTTTAGAAAATTAAATCGCAGAAATGACTAAAAGTTAAAGCTCATTTGACCCGTTCGCATGCCACGGAAAAAATCCAGTGGTTTTACTCTTCCCACTTTCAGATCTAAACGTGTGTATAGTAGAGTTCCGCTACACATGAATAAAAATTCATGACGAAATTATGACAGCTGTTTGTTCAACGTTGCAAATCCGCTTGTAATTATTGACAAACAATGACGTCAGTAATGACGTGCAACGGAACTTAGAAAATCTCTATACTATACCAGAATAGATACATGTTACGAACATAGACTCGCACAAATTTAGCTTTATGTTAAATATTTGATATATATATTAATATTCCTATAATGCAATATAGTTATCCCGTATATACGTCATATTTATTACCTACCGGTGACCTACACTACCGACTTGTGAGGATAAGTGACATTAATTAGGAATTATTTTATTAATTTATTCATATTATATATTATTAAAATATTTCATTAATTAGTAAGCCTTTAATTTACAATTGTCAAGTTTGGTGTGGGGAAAATAATTCACAAGCACTGTTTAAATGAACGAAATAAAACTTGATATTTGGGGGATGAGGGGATAACTGAAACTGATTACGAAATATCATATGAACAACTTTAAATAGAACACTAAGTTGTGCGCGATTGAATAGTTTACTAAACATTAAGTTCGTATTCAATAAGTGGACGACTCAGGATTACAATTTCTACCGCATTCGTGTCATGACAATAAGCTAGAGCAATGTTTGTTTCCTAATTCGTGTTATTGCTGTTTAAATTTTATGTTTGTGCTTTACTTTTTTAGAATACTCATCTGTGTTAATAATTGGCATGACAATATTTATCGTACACGCCAACGTACTCACGTTATTTTTCACATTTTATAAATAAACAAAAATAAAGTGAACTCCAATACCAAAGAAAACATATAACAAATATTTTAAATGCATGACTTTAATTTTATGAGGATGCAATAACGTAAAACGTATTATTATACCTATAAATTCTTCATTGCTATTTTTGAGGCATCCCCCATTTAAAGTTTCAAGTGAACATAAAGTGAATTATTAATCAATTATTCAGTTGAATATGAAACGCTGGAGTTTCATTTAAAGGTGTTCATGTTATTTCTCGTGATAAGTTTTAGTTATCGTTTCAGATATATAGTTTTCTTGCGTTCACGTATATAATTAGATAAGATAAATACATTTTTTCTCAATTCAGATTTGATAATTTTAAATATCAATCATTACAATGCTAAAGATGATACGTTGTCAACATAAGGAAAATGCACTATTTGTTTGCTGTTAAGCTTACTTAAAAAAAAATTGTATGATCTGTCAACGTCAACAAAAGGTGCTCCATTTGTTCAGCTAAAGTTCAAATTTTTGTATGTTCAATTCTGGTTCTAATAACTTGATTCGATAATCACATAACTATAACATTAAATGCGGGACGACTCTGTATACTTACTGATTAAATTAAAATCTATTTAGCATTGAGTTAACATAATAGCAAATTTTATATTATAATTAGGATTCCGTATGACATTTCTAAATATTGACATCAGTTCCTGCTGTTGTGATCAGATAAAGAAGCCTTTTTCTTGTATCGTTGACACCAAGCATGATTTTCGAACGCGCACAATTCGCCCTCGGTGCGTTTGGCGCCGCTCATTCCGTTCATACGCAAAATGGCCGGTGTCGTTGAATGTTATACGATTTGACGTACAGACAGCAGTATCAACCACGTGTTTATAGTTTTCCGTGAATTGGTTGTATATCACGCTAGATGTTGGGAAAACTGTTGTGATATCAAAAGTACAGTTCTCATCATTATCGTCTATATCTCATAATAAGGTAAGTGAAAGAAAGCAACACAGAAATAATCGATTTCGTGTAGGACATGTGTTCGCGCCGAATATCGTTGAACGCGAATGCAGCAGATAAATTATACCTAAATAGTAATTAAATACCAGAAACATAATTACTATCACTGTATAAGTTCACATGATATGATATAATTCAATTTTTTTTAAATCACCCTCTTAACGTAACTCACAAATTTGCGTGTTGAAAAATTGCATTATTCGTAAAATATAACACGATTTCATTCAAGAAATTCAAAAGCCCTGCTATATTTTCTCAATAATCATTAAAAAAATCGCACAAAGCGTTTTGTGTATTTTAAAATATATTTAATCTTGAATTTAAAACTACAATTACTGTAATTTTTTTTGTGATTTAAATGTGAAAATTCCGTATTGTTAACGTTATTGTTTATAGAAAACAGTTAATTATTTTACTGTAGTAACGAAAAGATATGCATATCCGATTAAGTCTCTAGGCGTAATGCACTCCTCAAGATAGTTGAAAATTAAAAAGCTTAAGGTTTTAATACAACTAAAATCTTTAGTGTATATAAAATAATTTTGTGGAAGTTCCTTAGCGATCTATCTGTTTATCAGCACAATTTTATGAACATACTGAAAAAGAAAGGTAATAATAAATATAGTATTGGAAATTTATATAGTTTTATAACAGTTAATGATATTGTAATACAAAAAGGAAGTTACATCGAGTGCTTGTTGGTTGGTGCTGCAATATTGACTTATACTTCACATTAAAAGTACACGGTAGATGCTATTTTTTCAATGTACAATGTACATGTAAAAACGACTTACAACGTAAAAAATAGGGGCTTACTTTGTTTCTAAAGTAATCTTACCATTGCTGAAAACAATTTCAGAGTCAAAGTGTAAACAATTATTTTTATGGATTTCATAATAGAATGAAATAGATTACAATAGTTGAAACTGCGAAACTCTTCTTTTCTAAATATTCTGCTGGATTTTCTTGAATACAAAGTTAGATATCGTGTTTGAGATGCTTGATCGTGTTCGAGATGCTTTTATTAGATAGTATTGCTACACTAATATGATTGTAGAGATACTATCTCACGATATTATGATAGAACCTCTTCTTGTAAGATAACTAATTGTAAATTAAAAACATACGTACGTGGTGCGAAGCTGTATAGTAACATGTTTAGAGATTATTAAGATGCATTTCCTAAATTTAAAATAATACCGTTATTTCTTAACATCGGGAATGTGTGTGTAATAAGTGCAATATACATACATCATCAGCGCGCTAGTTACAGTACAAAAAAATGTAATTATAGATTAATAATATTTCCATTTGTGCGTATAAAATAAATTTTAATATCACTGCAAATTTCCTTCTTTGTAGCGCAAATTCATTAAAAAACGGTTTCATGATTACTTTCCCTCTTCGTCGTGTTTTCTTTATTATAGATGAGCTTAATTTCTTTTTCTATAGTAGAATTGAAATTAGTGCTTAGCAAATATGAAATGTATCAAAGTCCAAAATTTACTTACGTGAAATTTTGTTTCCAATCTGCACTTCATAAAAGTATGTATATGATAAAACTCTTTACATCCGGTGATAATAATCTTTAAGCGTTTATGATTACTACGTTGACAGGTTGATGTTAAAGATCGGTGTATTTTCTTTATCGTTAAAACAACTAAGCGCAATTGAATTAAATTTTTAGCATGCAGAATACGCTTTTCTAGAATCCAGAAAATTCGCACTGAGGCAAGAAAAGTAAAAAAAAAGAACAAAGAAAATACATGTTTATTGTGATATTAAATGGAAATCAGCTTTTTTCTAGCGTAATTCGAGGGCTGATATGTATTTTAACTTGGAATTTGACTTAATTTCTGTTCAGGCAATTAATGTTCTCTAGATAAAACAACCTGAAAGCATTCAAAAGTAGTTGATTCTATTGGAACGGCGCCTTTTCTCATTCTTAGGTTGACATGACAAATTACCGTAAATGAAGTGTTTCAATTAGGCACTTAGGTAAAAGAGAACCAATTGAGTAACTACCACGGTCGTGTGCTGCAGCAAAGTGCAAACCGGATAACATTGAGAAATTAAAAATATATTTGAGAAGAATCTCAAACAAAATTTTAATTCTTTGTTTCTCTTTTAAATGAATCATTTTTACCAAAGAATTCAAATGTGATTTAAATAAATTCAAGCTATTTTACCAATTCAAGCATTATTCGACAATTTGGACAACTCGTACATAAAAATCAAACGAAACATGAGAGTGCATCGTTATTTATGCACACTCACAACAATACTGTATTCTTATAGAGAGCGCGGGTTTAGGAATTTGGTATTTCTTTTTGGAAATGTAATAGGAAAGGTTAGCCATAATCAATATCGTAGAATGTACCTTTAAAGGCGCTATTTAAGTAAAATGTGTCTAATTTAGAAAATACATCGATGACGTTATAAGGTTATAATATGTCAGAAATATGACAATTATAAAGTACAGATCGACCTTTTTTTGTTCAAAATCACTAGCAAGAAACTATTTATTACAACGTTAAAAGTTCTCATTCCAAACTCTCTATCTGAAGTTCACCCAAATAATCTTTTTGTTTGTATAATAAGACGTAATCTGTTTAATTTGATAACTGTTATGTATTTATAGTAGCAACGTCAATGTCAGTACAATAGAAGTTGTTTCAGGTTTAATGACGTTTCATACACTTAAGAATTGAATTGCTACATGATATAATATGCGGATCATTATATTTTTTAAGTAATACTTTATTTTCGTATAGAAGAAATGTTTTGAAAAGATGCTGGTTAATTAAACTAAACATGATTATTTTTATAGATATCAAAAATAAGTTATAAGACGTTTACATATATACATAGATACTTTTTTTTTATTTCTTACTGATTATATTCTGTTTTGATTGACTTTATTGCAATGTTTTTGAATAAAATTGACGATTATAACTATGTAGATGTGAGGTAGATGATATTCGTTTAAACTAAGATTATAAATTACATGTTTTCCGTACAATGTGCTGCCTTAGTTTGGAAATTGCTTGTGCGTTGTAGCAAATTGCCAATTTTCAGAGTTACGAGGTAATAAAATTTTGACTTACTAACTACGATATTCGCAGAGACTTTTGATATTGCGCGTAATATTAAGGAGACGGAAATTAACATAATGATATCAGTTCCACTAATGTAAATTATATTACCATATAGTTTATATTTTAATACCTACGAATAATCTTTTGTCAACGGGAATAATGCCATTTCTACAAACTCAAACATGAATTGTGTATAGTAAAACGTTATTTATTAGTAAAATAAATGTTAAGTCATAGAATTAAAATGTGTTTAATAGTAATAATAACGATAATCATAATGCTAATGCTAATAATAATAAATAAATGACCGATGAATTACAGAGTTAATAACTGGTACGCGAAACAAGTATGTTGCCTAGATAAAACAAGAAAACAGAGAGAGAAACAAGAATGTGTTTATCTTTTGTTTTTTGTTCTCCCAGTGATAGGTGTCAGGTGTCGAATCTGTGGAACGATATTTATATTTTGGCTTTTAAAATCTACTCTATCTGGGCTTGTATAATTGTTACGGAAAATAGTTAAATACCTTCTATTCACTAAGTCAGTAGGTTTTTTTTTGTTTGACATATTTACAGTATAGCTACGTAGTTGTGATACAATGGGGTGCGTGAAGTAGACCCCCATACTTTTTTTAAAAATAAGTATGAAAAGTGGAGGCCAAGTTCATACTGCCTGCTATCGTTTTGTACCCGTTTTGTAATTAGTTTGTGCTCATTCCATTCTTGAGATATTCATAATTAAAGGTCACATTTCACAGCCATTGCATTCAGTCACCGATTTCACAACATTTAAAAAATGCGATAACGGCATTGTTTTGTGCCGTAAAAAAAATCTTATTCCGCTCGTCTCATTCTCGAGATATTCAAGATTGAAAGCCAGTGGTGATCCTTATTTCACAGCCGCCGCCCCGATTTTCCGATATTTGATAGACCGTATTTGGTGTTAGTTTTATGTCAATTTGTACAGTAAAAATTCCCTTATATGATCCTCTCGTTCCCGACATACTCAAAATTCGGAGATTAGAGGAATCCTTATTTCGCAGTCACCACGCCAATTTAACGAAATTCTAACAACGGCAGTCTTTTCTATTCATTTGTGCTAATTCACATGGTAAAAATTTCGCTTTGTACGCGTCTCTTTCTCAAGACCCGTCTTCCTCCAATCTCGAATATTTCGAGAATGGAATGAGTAGAAAATATTTTTTTACTGCCCAAAATCAACACAAAATGAACGCATAATCAAATTTTGAAATATTGAAAATACCGGAAAAGTATCAACTTAGCCTTGAACCTTTTCAAATTTTTAAAAATTAAAGGTATAGGTCCCTTGACGCATTCGATACAATGTTGACTTTTGTATTTTGTGTATCTGTAGTAAATTTTATTGAATTAATGCCCTCAACACTATTACAATTTCATCGCTAGTACATTTTACAACTCTTTTGGAAGCAAGTGTTATCACATTTACCACAGAATATCTTCGGTTGTTTCGTCTACACCCAACCACAATTTTCTATCTTTCAATTCTGCTTTAATTCTTCTTTCAATATAGTCGCGAACAGATGGCATAAAATATACTCCGAATACTTGCTCCAGAAGGAGACACATGCTTGGTGGTCTACTAAAGGGAACGGTACATTACATAGAATAAAACAAACACCTATATCAAATCTTAATTGTTCGTTGTGTATTTGGCCACGGATTGCAGAACAGTTGTTTTAAACTTTTTAGGTGGTGTTCACACTTCTACCTGCTGGTACACGTCAAGTAGTTGTTGCACTTTATACGTTTACTTCTATCGTCTTCATATTATAAATCCGGCATGCTCGCTATTACGTTTTCTAGTTTATTCGAAATACGCCGTTTGCGAAACGTACCTAAACGCGAGATTTTCTAAGTGTGTGCGTACTGACCGAATAATACTGATCAAGCATGCTTTGATACGGGTACTCCTCTCCAACCCTCCACATTGTTCTCCGCACGGCACTGAAACTTGCCCCTCTTCGCCGAGACCTTATTATTGATACGCCAGTTACACTATTTCTTTGAATTCTTGTTTTTTACTACCAGGCAAAGTTTCTTTAAAGTAATTAAACATTATTTCATGGGCTTTGCTACTAATATTTTTTCTCATTTTTTCAGTTTACCATGAAAATGCTACAAACGTTTCGTAGTACCATTTAACGCCCATAATAATTACAATTGAACATAGAGATTCTATAAGTAATAAAGGTTCAAGAGTGGATTATATTTAGTAAGCAGGTCATTACTATACTTGGGATTATAATGGAAGAAATCTCAATTTTATTTATTCATCTCATTAGTTAATCGTAATTCCTTTATTATATTTATAAAATGTTCACCTATTTTAATTGCATTCTTGACATGCGTCATAATATTCGGATGCCAATTTCTGCGTACTACGGGCACAATACAATTCAATTCACACGGGAATATCCACTGCGCATTCATCCTTCTCGCCTACATAAAACGAGCGACTTTAGCAAGGCGAGATTCAACAGGAAATAGCGTGTACTTAAAATTGCAAAACAATAAAAACTTTGTTCGAAATAAACAAATGCTGATTTTCA
This sequence comes from Trypoxylus dichotomus, assembly GCA_023509865.1. NCBI lineage: Eukaryota > Metazoa > Arthropoda > Insecta > Coleoptera > Scarabaeidae > Trypoxylus > Trypoxylus dichotomus. The sequence continues at coordinate 50,406,137 of CM042078.1, forward strand.
AAATTGAAAATCCGTTTCAGTCTGCTAAAGCTAAAATCTGTTAATTAACGTAATGTTCTCTCTCATTGTACCCTGTCAACATTATCTTGGTTAACAACAATTAATATACGTAATATAGGCACACACGTGATTAGATAAAGGCTTTTGATTGTAGAAACAAACGAAGTTCTTTTGTTACTGCTATCGACATGCATACCGTACAAAGGTCTACTGTAAGTACTACTAATTAGTTTATTTATCGCAGTCCGATTACTTATTAAGTACCTATTCATTCGTATATAAATTAGTGATGCTACTGGTATGGAATGAACCATTTTTTTGTCGAATAAAGTAGATACCTAATATTGAAAGTACTGAAAGTTACAAGTAGGCAGACTTTGATTCATCTCCAGAGCATTTTTTGTCGTAATTTCACTCATACATGCTTTAAGTGAAATCATAAATGCTTCTTTGTTTTTATAGATAGGTTCTGAAATTATGTTTATTCCAACTAAGATTATGTAGTCATTAATATTTTTTGTTGCCGTAAATCAAAACTGATATACACTGAAAACCGAGAATGTTTGTAGTTACGTCATGGTTGGTTATGCGTCTGAAACAAATTTAGATACACCAACCATGTTTGCAATGAATTGTACGAAAACAATTGTCAAATTTTGAGGTTATCATCTTTGATACATTTTCTTGGGTATACAACATTTTAATCAACGATACATTTAAAAATCAAATCATGGGTGATTGCAAGCAATAGCATTATAAATAGTGAACTCTTTTATTGACAATGCTTTCATAATAGTATATTAATACATGTGTTCTTATGGAAAGGAGCCGAATGGGCTAAACTAATTATTAAATCTTTTCTTAAAAGTCTTTATCACCCTAAGAATATGGATCCCATATGAAAAAACTTATTTTTAAGTCAAAATGTGGAAAAACAAGAAACAAAAGTGTTTAGTCTAATGATTCGTTAAACGAAATATATCTTTGTTTTATTTAATTAACAAGCATATTTTTATACAATATGATATGCAAGACATAACATGAATTAAATTAAATTATGTGCAAAAGAAATAGTAGAATTAATGAAAAATAAACGTTGAAAACTAAACTCGAATAAATAATACAAAGCAGATGTCAAGTGTCAACGGACCGGTGTTCTCTGTTATAATTATTAAGGTTGCATGCCCTGTTGTAAACCATTTTAAAAGGTCTTATCCACGCATTTCTCGACCGTATTCTATCTCACTTGAACTAGTTCATTTATCTTACATAAAATATGGACGTATGTATATCTTAAGAAGCTACGACTTATGTTATATACGTCTATCTCGCTTGCGTATAGGTATAATTCTAACTTATGTAGCACTTGTCTTTACTTTATCGATGAAACAATGATGTAACTACAAACATTCACGGTTTCATCTGTATGTATAAATGTGTACCAGGAACAGTTCGTTCGTAGAGTGCGATTGAAATCGGAAGAAACCAATATGCGCGAACCACGTAACATAAAAATATAAAGACCGTTTTAAAAATATTGGACACAGAGATATGTTTAATATGAAATATATACCTATATATATATATGTACATAACCTTACTAAAAATGATACTTTGCATACTAGTTTTATTTTATAATTTAGGTTCATATTCATTCTATAATTGTAATGTACAATGATTTTATGTGTATCATCTTGAAAACTATTATGCATTTAACTTATCATAACATAAAAATTCAAAAACATTGGAAAGGGGCATTGCCTTCAGAGGTTATTTTGTTTTATGTTGACTGAATATTTTGGAAGTGGGAAATATAGATTGTATTCCATCCTAAGCCCCTTTGGTAACAGTCTTTATAGAAATTAAATAAGAACTACTACAACAACAAAAATATGTGAATGTTAATCATGCAAGAAGTTTTACGTTCTGTACAGCAAACTCATATGTACATTATACGGAAGAAATGATGCAAATACTAAGTACTTTCTTATTTACGTATAATAGTATCAAATAAGTATGAAAACAGCAACATCTACAATGTCAAAATGCAATTAGTTATTTTCTACATCCGATGAAAATTGGAAGATGTCATCGTCATCAATATCCTCTTCTAAATTAATAATAAAATCAGAGTAATTATCCATTATCAATACACATTAGTTTAAATATTGCTTACAAAACAATAATATATATTTCCTTTTAAAGAAATATAAACTTCTAGACATTTACAAGATTGTTGAGGAATAATAATTATTTTCTTTGGGATGCTCCTACAATCCGCATTCCTTGCAACTCCTCAGCATTCTACCCAACAATCTAATAAAATTGTTTTATAGCCCTATAAGCATATAATTGTAGAAAACTATATAAATACAGAGAATCATCAACCCTGATAAACAGATAAAGTTAGTCATCTATTAAACATTGTTATACTGTGTATTATCCACTAAGATATCATTAAGATAGTAATACTAATATATATATAAATACTAACAAAGAATCATCAACCCTTGTCAACGGGTAAACAGATAAAGTTAATCATTTATGAAACATTATTATGATGTGTATTATCCATTAAGATAGAAATACTAATATATATATATCCACATGCAGTTGTTCAAAGGAGTTAGTAATCTAAGTGGTATTGCTGTTCATTCGAGTTGAGACTTGTCTGCTGTATTGAATTATATTTTAACTTTCGAAATAAATTTTTGTCTTAAAGTTTCAGGAGTGTTGTTTAAAAAACTGATTCAAGAAAAAAAAAGAGAACGGGATAGCTATGCAACGTGCTATATAGTTAAAGCACCAACAGCTGATGGACAATCGACATTTGTAGGTAGATCTTTATTTCATAATGCTATCTCTTTTTAGTGCGTAAATTGGTTTGTGCTCAAGTTTCTTCCGATTTTGATAGTACAATCTGCTATTTTGGAAGTACGTGGGGATAAATTACAATCAAAAAGCCAACCCTATTTTTTTTTGAAAAGCACTCGTCTTAATTTTTGATTTTTAATAGTATTTTTAATAAGGCAAAATAAATCGAGCGATAGCAACCTCTTGGTTTATAAAGGTGTCTCTACAAGAACTTGAAATTTGAATTACACTGAAATATCAGACATTGTTGGTAATTGTCATAGGGAAATATTGATATTTACAAAAGTGATATATTCTATAGAATTCAATGCCTTTAAACGGCTGCAAAAAACAAAATTCTTAGAACTTGGGAGCAGAAAATCCACGTATTACATAGGAACTGTTTGTTATCGTGGCACACACAAATTTTTTGTAGCGAGAATAGGATGGAATCGAAATAAATGATGACATGCGACAACAGTATGGCACCACCTGCTACACTGCATGCGAAAGAACAGCGTTATTGCAAACAAAGTTACTAGGTTGTATCTTTCGTTTTAAACATCGACTCTGGCCATCGAGAAATTGTGAATTGCACTCTTTCGGATTTCTTTCTCTACAGCTATTTGCAAAGTAGAGTGTATGTGAACCACCCTGACACGATTCATCAACTTAAGGAATAAATCAAGCACAACATTGACAACACTTATATTTTATATTATGTCTAATGTCAATATTTGCACTTTACAAATCAGGAAAAGTTTCAAAGAATTTCATTTTTTTTTTTAGATTTAAATATCAAGTTTTTATTGAGGTAGCTTATTAAGATGTTCCTTCCCCATATATATAAAAAAAAAAACATTTTTTCATCAATTAGATCTACTAAAAGCGTATGCTGTTATAGAGTGTGGGATTACTAAAATTATATTTTCTTATTTGCAACTTTTGCATCAATAATGAACCAGCTTTTCTTGCTTTACGATAAATTTATGAGTGTTGATTTCACGAGATCTTAGCAATTAGGATAATGAAAATCACTGCTTTGTTTGCGAATGTTTACAAACAAAGCAATAATATTCGTCAATCGGTGGTCCTTTTTCCAGCTGTTAAACACTACAGAACACTAAATTTTTAAGCATATTTTCCTGTATATTCGGTATACATAGTGAATACGTTAATTTTATATGATGCCGAAACCAAAAGTAGGTATTTAGTAGAAAAATATTGTATTGTATCTATGTACATTCAAGTGGTAAATATTCATGTTTTACCATATTTAAACCAATTACTTAAAGCAGAATAGAAGTGCCCAGTATATACACTACCCTTCTGAAACAAGTGGCAGTAAATTATATGCCATGCATTCATTCCTCAGTCAACATCTGTGTAATTGAGCACAGCGGTAAGCATTAATCGTATTAACAGGAAGGCTTTGCGATAAATACGCAGAGTACTGTTAAGTTTGTGGAATATTACACACACAACGATTCATTTGTGCGTGAGATTTAAAAGTAGAATAGCGGAAAGAAACCAATACCACCTTCCATTTAAAGTTTACACGTTAAGTGTAAAATACGCTTGGTTAAGCGTTTAGAAGAGTGTAAATTGGTCGTGTATGCTTCATTAAATGCATGTTCGTGGTGAATAAGCAAATACAAATTGCCAAAGAATAACGCTTGCCTTACCAAATTTGTTGCCGATATTCGCAGATCTATACCGATGATTATGTAAAATTTGGATGTTTCCATTTTAATAATGACAATTTCTAGTAGTAACTAGGAATTTTGTAGTAACAAGCTTCAAACGTTTGCTGTTATTTTATTAATATGAAAATTACGGTATGATTTTTTATCTGAAGAAAATCGTTGAAACATTACGAATCCTTTTAGAACACCTTTCAAAGAAAATGTCGCGTTATATTTTGCAGAATATACTCTGCTCTCTACTCATCGTCGTTGAGAATATTCAAATATATGCAATGTAAGTTTTGCTTTAATCCTTACAATGAATGATCTCACATTTGTGTTAAAGATTGCGATTGCTTAAGTAAAGATTCCAATAATGCACACTACGGGTTTCTTATTTACTTCACAATGTAAACTACTTCATAAAATACACTTTATTCCGATTGACATATTTACTTAATTATCGCTGATGACTATTTAACAAAGAAACACTAAGTAATCTACTTTTTAAGATTACTTTCATTGTATAGCGTTGTTCACAGAATCTTTATAGTTGCTATAACTTTAAAAATTCAGTAGCAAAACAAATCATTACATATTTACTTTACTTTCTGCTTGTTTAATTATGCTTTCCACTCTACATTTATATCGTATAAGTTTCTTTCCAGATGTGTTACTTTTGTTAATAAATTATGAATAACACTACCGCTCAAAAGTGTTTAGGCACCCCTGTTTTCATGGATTATTCATATAGTATTATGTTTACCAAAAAAACATTATAATAAAATGAAATACGTATTTAAAATGTAGTTCAGTAAGATAAACACCCATTATATCGCATAAGGTTTACTATCATTTACCTGCACTTGGTCGGATTACTATAAACTGTTTATTGCGGTGCAATTACAATAACAATCCCTCTGAATTTACTGGGTAAATTTAGTCATCTGTTAGATTGTAGGTAATAATGTTTAAATTACCTTCCTAGAAGATTATAGTGAAATCTGTAACCTATGGTCAGTTGCAGTGTGGTATTTACTCTATTCACGTCGTGAGCGAAATATCGTGTGACAATTTTTTAATATGCCTCCGCGAAGAGAAATTAGTACGGAAACACGTGCGCTTACAATAGCTTACCATAAAAGTGGCATCGACAAATTGCCAAAAAAATGAAAATACACCACGCTACGGTTGACTATAACGTAAAAAAATATCGGGAAACTGACAGCTTTCTTAATAAAAGATGGAGTGGAAGGCCAAAAGCGACAGCATCTGCAGATGATCGCAGAATAGTGGTTACCAGCAAGTTAAATAGACGCAAAACAGCCCCGGAGATCACCCCAGAATTAAATGTTGGTCACCAAAAACTAGTCAGTGTTTCTACAGTCAAACGTCGCCTACAGAAAGCCGTGCTCCATGAACGTATTGCGATGAAAAAGCCATTACTACGCAAACAAAACAAGCAAAAGCGACTCAAGTGGGCTCGTGAACACCAACGCTGGACCATAGAAGAGTGGAACAACGTCCTATGGACGGATGAATCCAAATTTGAGCTGTTCGGAACCCGAAGACGCATATTTGTAAGAAGATCTGTGGGTGAACGTGCCAGAGAAGAGTGTATTGCTGCTACCGTGAAGCATGGTGGAGGTTCTATCATCATTTGGGGCTGTTTTGCTGGCAATAGTGTAGGGGACATTGTGAAAATTGACGGTATATTAAAAAAAGAAAGCTACTGCGAAATTTTGGAGAACCACGCAATACCTTCCGGAATTGGACTTTTGGGTCAAAATTTTATCTTCCAGCAAGATAATGACCCAAAACATTCCTCTAAATTATGTAAAGACTATTTACGCCATTTAGTAGAGGAAGTAACTCTCAAAATTATGGAATGGCCTCCCCAGAGCCCCGACTTGAATCCAATCGAGTTACTATGGGAAGAACTAGATCGGGAAGTACGGAAATCGACTCCGACATCAGCTACTGACGTGTGGAACAAATTGCAATCGAGTTGGATCTCAATAACACAAGAAACTCTGGCAAAACTTATTGCGAAAATGCCTCGATTGTGTGCTGCAATTATTAAATCAAGAGGAGGTCACATAGATGAAAGCAAAATTTAAATTAAACGTTTTAATTTTCACATTTATTTAATATATTTTTATTCATGTACGTGTATCTGTACATAAAAAATAAATATTATTAACTTTTTTGCTGAGTTTTTATACATTTTTGCTGTCAGTGAGAGTGCCTAAACACTTTTGAGCGGTAGTGTACATTCGCCTTAACGAACGTAGCTAGGTGCATACATTGAAGGATAACTGTAAAGTTATCATAGCTACAACAGGAAGATATTACTTGCAATATAGATGTGTTCTTTTTTCTGTTAATAGATTTACATTAAACCTAAAATAATTAACTTATTTTTACACTTTTATTAATTGTTTTAATATTTATGTAAAGACTGTACCACGGTACGGCACACAGTCGGGCAATTGCGGAAATAATTACGGCCGGCAAAATCATCATTTCTTAAGAAAAGGAATTCACCGATTTCTAGCTTTAAAATAGCGCATATCAATTAGATATGAACATCTAGACACAAACCCAAAACGTATGACAGGTGAATAAACTAATTTACACTATAAAAAGCTTTGCGCTGCTTTAAATCGGCAGCGATTAAGTGTTAGAAAGTTCAAAATCCATTAGTGCAAACAATCCTAATGTATCAGCTGCCTACGTTTGCCTATTTAGAAATTCACGTCATTTAACTGGGATCTAAGCAAAACTTCGGAATCTGTGTAAATAGTTTCACTGTTTTAATATCTTCGAAGTTATTTCAAAAGAAAAATATCTTCTATTAGTGTTATGATGTTTATAACTTCGTATTATATAACTGAACATACACGTGCTCCACCAAACTGTCTTATTAGAACTTTTCTTGTGGGAATTTGAGTTTGAAACTTGTGATGAAGTATAATCTATTAAAAAAAATTGTTTCAGCTTAGCAGTATTGCAGCGTGCAGGGTGTTGATATCAACTTTCTTATTTTACGTTTAATGGTATAGTTTTTATCGATTTATTGAACTTCTTACACCATTTATGAACAACTTGCATTAGGGTTGACTATATATAAACTTAGTTTTTGAAGTATCTTTATTATTTAATTAAGCAAAATTTATTTTTCTCATACATAACGCTGAGTAAATTATTTTTGAATTTATCACAGTGGCCACCATCACCACAATTACGTAAATTAATTTCCATATGAAATATTTCATTTTATCGAAATCTCAAAAACAAAACATATTAGCAAATCAAAATTTCAAAATCATAGAAAACTATGCATCATTGCATAATATTATATTACATTATATTACATGTACTATATATATACACTATATTACATTGCACTAAAGTGCATCATATTCCACAAGCCCTTGAAACTGCAATTTTTCCTATATAAACTATGCCAATTTAGGGGTTAGTAACATTTTATTAATGTAAGAATAATCTAAGAATAACTCCTACTTTATCATTTTGTCTCTAAAATAATATTGTAAATTATGAATGTGTAGGATATACCCATATTTCGAGTACATTATTTTTAATAAATCGTATATTAAACCAATTCATCTTTTTAAATTAGCATCATTTTAATGTACTCCTTTATTCTGTATTGAATGAGACCAACCATAGTTCGATAAGATTATCCGTTCTCTAAATATTGATTTTGTTCCCGATTTTCAAGCATTGTGCGAAAAATATCTATGCATTTTTTGGCCTAAAATATGTTCATGATGTATGTGGTTGGAACTCTGGGCAAAATGGAATGCGTATGCGTATGATTATTAAGAATATACAGAACTACGTGCATTGTACATGATAATAATAGTGAAATAAATGTAAATAAATAGTTTGGGTTTTTTTTGTACTGAATCCGAACTCTCTATTGTTTCTTTTCTTTAATATGAACACTAAATATGGAATAAAAGGGAATGCTAATTCCTAAATACATACATATTTTATTCGGAATCTATCACATTACTACAGTAGTTTGATTAAACTTCATACTTCGTATTGTCCGAAACAAACAGAATTTTCTAATTAGTCTTTAGTACTAGGTAAATTCTTGAAAAAAAATCTTAGCGATGTATTCAGTACAAAATAAAAATTTCATTTGAGATTAAAGAAATTGATAAATAAATATAATTTTACTCTTCAAAGTCAACCAGGACCAGTGGTTAAACAAGGCTTTATGGATTGGTGAAGTTCATTTTCAGTTGAATGGTAGTGACTAATCCCTATGTAGGAATTTCTATTTTTCACCAAATGTATATACACTAGGGTGACTGAATAAAATAGACACCTATTAATTAAAAAAAAGATTCTATTCTCGTTATATATACAAAATATTTTAAAATTTTTAAATTAGACTAATATTTTGTCGATCCACCTTTACTTGCGTGAAGTGCTGCGAGTCGTCGTGGCATAGAATCTATTAAGTGATTAATGGTGTCTTCTGGAATATTTAGCCACTCTTCTGTAACAGCTGCCACGAGTTCTTCCTTATTGCTGGGTTTTCTGGGTCGTTTCGCCATATTTGTCTGGATTATGTACCAAACATTCTCTATCAGATTCGTGTCTGGTGATTGTCCTGGCCATGGTAAAATCCGAATCCCCTGTTCCTCTTTCCATGCGGTTGTTGTTCTTGCTTTGTGGCAGGGTGCTCCATCCTCCATAAAAGTGGCGTCTTCTTTAGATAAAATGGCGTTGTCGAATATCGGTAGTAGTCGTTCTGTTGATATTTGGATATATTTTGCCGCATTTATATTTCCGTCGCAGATTACTAATTGCGATCTTTCACCATACCATATCGCGCCCCACACCATGATGTTCACACCGCCGTATTTCACCGTCTGATTCAAAAATGTGTCGTCCAGTTGCTGTGACGAACGTCTCCATACCCACGTACGACCACTATCACTGAATTGGCAGTATCTGCTTTCGTCTGACGAAATGACAGATCGCCAAAACTCTTCGGGCTTCGTTCGCATTTCGATTACCCAAGCCATTCGGCGCCGTTTTTGAAACGCCGTAAAGAGAGATTTTTTTCTTTGCCATCCTTTTATACATGTCCACACTGTGGAGGTATCGCAGAACGGTGCGCTGACTTTTCTGTGAAGTTGCCGCAAGCTCAGCATTACTTTTTCGCGGTTCTCTTAACACTTCGCGCACAAGCACCCTTTTACTTCTTTCAGAAGGTCCGTCACGACCTGGTCTCGGCTCCACTGTTGTTTTTTCCTTGCGTTTAAATTGTGTAATCACACGGTTAACTGTGGACAACGGAATATTTAAAAATTTCGTTATTTCACGTTGCGAAGCGCCGCGTTCACTCTGGCCAGCGATGCGACCCCGGGTGAAGTCACTAATATCACTCGAACCATAGTTGTAATGATACTAAACTATGACGAATTCCTTCCGATATATCTACCCCTACCTTAATGACAAGAGAAAGTTCTTAATTCGTTCTTAGAATTTGGCTGTTTACATATTTATACCGCTTTACCTGGTGTCTATTTTATTCTGTCACCCTAGTGTATGTACATATTGTACATACAACTTATAAACGTCTTCAGTAGTTAAGTTACCAAACCTGGTATCTGGATGCTTTTATCAAGTGGACGTTTGTCGACAACTTCTTGAACAAGCCAGCAGCTATGAATCATTCATAATTCACCACCATAACAGGAGATGAAAGCTGGGTTCAGGGCTACTTGAGACAGAACGCAAATAATCTCCACTTCCAAAAAACGTCATTTTCAATTCCATGTCAGTGATGCTCACTGTTTTTTCAATGTTAATGGAATTATGTACTTTGAATTTTCAACTCAACCCCAAATAGTCAACCATGAGTACTACAAAGGCGTTTTACAATGGTTACGTAAAAAAAAAAACGCTGAAAGAAACCAGAATTGTCTCGAGATATCTCGTTCAGTCTGCTTGCCAATTCGTCAGTTTTGGGCAAAAAGAAATTGATAGCCTCCCCACTCACCTAGCCTGCTAGTTTTTTTCTAATTTTCGAAATTAGAATCAGTGCTGAGAGGACGCCATTTTAAGACTGATGAAATTAAAACAAATTCGTTATAAATATTGAAAGAAATTTGAAAAGAACTTTTCCAGGACTGTTTTGCAAATTGGAGACACCGCTAGGAAAGGTGCAAGGGATAAAGACAGTCTGGAAAAGTAATAACAAAGATTAAACAAATAAAATTCGATTATTCTTTAAACAAACCTCGTATATAATCCAATACATCCGAAGTATTGCATAATTTATTGAGGTAAAATAAGACGAAACATCATGTGAGAAAAATGAAATGTTCGTTTTTGTAGAATTATCCCCTATTGAATTAAGCCAGTTAATGATTTTAATGAGGATATTTATAGAAATTATTAAAAATATACCTTTATAGTTTTTTGTGGCAAATAACTTATCTTGTTTCCAGGTCGAGTATAAGCTCGATATATCAAGATGAGTTGTCAAGATAAATACGACTGTCATAACTTCTTAACTCTATGATGTATGACTTTCTAAATTGGCGAAGAATATTTAAGTATCGCAATGACATTCAATGTATGTTTATGGATTATCTCATTTAATAACCAGTGGAAGTTTTTTTTACATAAAACGCCAATATACCGCCATTTCCTTATCTATCAACATACAAAAAATTTGTCCTTTCTTGAAAAGCATAATTTTAACACGTACAATATAGCACGCTTATTTTTTCTTTTGTGTTCTTAATAACTCTGAATATCGGAGACTATCAGATTTAATCTAAATATTTTAATCAATACATACTTCTCATTCACTGCCCTTAAATAAGTGACGTTAACTTTTACTTAATTATGCGTAAACATTTCACTAATAATGGTAGAGAAGGAGTTCTGTCTTCCTTTTAAGTTATGAGGCAAGTGACGATTTCTAATCTGGAAGAGCATAATAACGATAGTTCTGCAGATAATTCTTATTTCACAATTACAAAATTAAAGTAAAATTTAATTAATTTAATCATGAGATTGTTTAACCCATACATTAATATATACCGGACAAGGTAATAGTACGAGATTCGTCGATAGTGCGTTTATTATTAGCTAAACTTTCTTTACAAAAATCATGTCTGGATATCTGTAAGTCCTATATAATTTAAAATTATTTTAGCATGTACAAAATAAATCAAGAAACATTATATATTAATGTTACGTGCGGAATTGGTTTCTGCATGAAAACTTATAATCACCTTTGTAGAGGATTTCTTATACTTACACTCATTGATTTGGAAATATTTGTAAAGAATGGTTTCGATAATATTCTACTAAGTAATTATAGTTTAACCTCTTAACAATCCAGAATACCATTTACACAAATTCCCTTCTTTTTGGCATATCTTCAATTAAATAAACTAACAATATGAAATAGGGTTTTTTCCAACGCAGTCACATACGTCTCCAGTATCTCAGTATTATACCGGATGCTTACTGAATGTATAGTTTATTAGAAAGCAGGTGAATGATTCACTACCTATCCTTATTGCTTTATTGCCATCACAAAATTTAATACAGGAATATATTGCTTTCGTGTTTGTCTGGATTTTGTAATTATTAGTATGGATATATACTATCAACACTAGATTGTAAATAGCATTCCAAGAAGACTAGTATATATTTCTCTACATATTTTTAAAATAGTTGCGATTATTCTTATGAACGGTAATGTACAGTAGAACCCGGTTATAACGACAGTCACGGGACTGCAATTTTTTTGACGCTACAACAAGGTGACGCTATAGGCGAAGTTTTTACAAGTTCCATGTTTACATACAAGAATTGGTGGGAAACAATATTACGGGTGGTAAACAGATACATATGTGAATTTAACTAATTTAATGTACTTATATAAGCTTGCACATGTACGTACACACTAACTTATTTGTCTATTGAAAGAAATCTGTAATTTTCCGTTGCAGTTTTCGCACGCCAGAACTGTTTTTCTATATCCATTTCTAATTCTCTCACTTTAGCAATAATTTGAGGTGACGTTTCTCGCTGTCTATAATAAGTTTTTAAAAGTGTTATGGCACTTAGGGCTTATTCGTTTGTGGGTACGTGTTCTGCTTCGTATACGATATCAGAATCTGAACGCATTCCCGACGTAATAAGGCAACTGTCCACGGATGCAAAGTCGTCGAAACAAAACTGGTTTTCGTCACTCTGATTTTGCTGTCACTTTTTAATAAGTTCACATAACGGAACGTCATCTTCATTTAAGTTGTCACAAACTGGATTATTCCTTAATCTTGAATGAGTAAAGCAGTTTGCTATAGTCTCAGAGGTTATACTACGCCAAGCCTTCTCTAAAAAGTCCAACGCGTCGAGAAGTGAAACTGCACATGGTGCGTTCTTGTCCATACCCGTAATAATTTTCTGCAGAAGAAATTTTCTGTAAAAACATTTTAAGCTTCTTATTACGCATTGGTTGAAGGATGCTAGTGTAATTTGGGAGCAGAAACACCAAATTAATATTTATTAAGTGGGCTAATGATGGATGTGTTGGGCAGTTATCAACTAAAAGCAACATTTTTTTACCTTTAACCGCAAGTTCTTTATCCCATTTTCGAATTTCATTTTCAGATTTCTGAAGTCATCCATGCTCTTTTGTTTGCACAGTAATTTGTTGGGAGTGTTTTTATGCTTTTGAAGCAGCGTTGGTTTTTTGACTTTCCTATGACAAGAATTTTACGTTTCTCCATACCGGTCATATTAGCACACACAAACGCAGTTAACCGTTCTTTGGCTAGTTTACAGCCTACACATTTTTCGCCTTTAAACCTCAGAGTCTTATCTGCAAGAAGTTTATAAAAAATTCCCGTTTCGTCGCCATTGTAAATTTCATTGTCTTCATAATCTTGTCTTAATTTAGGCCACACTTCATTTAGCCACGTCTCTGCTTCTCTCACATTAATACTTTTCGCTTCACAGCTCACTTTTCCGAACGTTACTGAATGTCTCCGTTTGAAACACTGCAGCCACCCATTGCTGCACTTAAAATTTGTGTCTCCAAATAAACTTCCAAATTCTTCGGCCTTTTGCATAAGCAGTGGTCCATTAACGGGTAAATTTGCACTTCTACATTGCTTAAGCCACGTAATAAGCGCTTCGTCGATTTCAACGTTTTCGCACGATCGATTTTTTTTTTGACTTTTCTTTCCCTTTCACAAATGTATTCATGATTTTATTCTTATTTTTCACAATTGTATAAATCGTAGAATTAACTAACCCAAATTCGCGACACACGTCCGCTTTCTTCCTTCCACTTTTGACTGCTATGATTACCCCGACTTTGTCGTTCACGCTTAAACTTTTTCGCTTTAAACCTGACATTTTCGATAAAGAAATCTCGAGGTTTCACTCATGCGATTCAAATACCGACTGAGCAAATTTCTGACGAACTTTGCCTGGCGCATTGCAAGAAAAGGTAATATTCTTGGAATCCCCGAACGGTCGAACGTTGGAGGCTAGGCAAATTACAAGAAATGTTAATTCAACGAACGGTAATATTCTTCGAATCCCCGAACGGTCGGTTGCAGGCTAGGCAAATACCGGGAATTGAGCCATAAATGATAATATAAATACATACCTCAAGTGGTAAATATTTGTCGTTATGTCAGGGGTTATTGACGCTAAAACCGGGGGTTTTCCCTGTGCGTTTGAATAGTAAAGTACGGGACCGCTTAAAATTTGACGCTAAAAAAGGAGTGTCGTTACAGCCGAAGTTGTTATAACCGGGTTCTACTGTATTTGTGCAGCTTTGTTTCAAAAGAAACATAATTAAGAACTATCACTTACAGCTAATTGATGCATCCAATATTAAAAGTTGAATTTCATAAAAATATCATTATAATATTGATAAAATTCTATTTATTCGTGCAAAATTATTACTTTTTGATAGTTGATTACCAGCAAAAATACGTATTATTGTGACCTATACAACATCCGAGTTCAATTTATAAATACCTTCGTGCGAAGTGATTTGAAATGTCGTGCTATTTATAGAGCTAAAAAAAGCTGCTAACAGCCAGCAGATAATCAAAGAATGAGATAGGTGTCAAAATAACTTAAATTGCATGTTGAACATTTAAGTTAAAATGAAATGATACGCATTACTTACTGCATTTACGAATTGCTGTCTTTTCCACGTTTTAGGATTTGCATTAAAGAAAACGTAATTATTAGCAAGAGGTTTATTAAATTACTTTTAAAGAACCTCTATCAATTACTACCACAGGTTAAATGGAGTTCGGTTAAACCTTAGTGATTTTCGGAAATTAATATTGACTTTAAGCGTTTGTGCTAGTCATAAGAAGAAGTTGTACCGTGTTGGTATACTTTGTTCTTAATTATTGCATATGTTTTGTAAGAATATAATATGAAATACAGTTGAGTATGTATAGAAATAACACAGGCTTCTACAAGTTTACATTAGACATCGGCAACCATTTATGTTGGAGAGTTGAACTCAAAGATATCTACAGATCTCTGTTGTATTAAATATAATATATCCAATTCACTTCTAGATCTAATCATATTTTAGATACAGTCAACCAGTACTATCTACTTAAGGATAAAATTCCTTTATTATTTATCTTATTTTAGTAAGTAACTGTAGTAAATCAACAGTTTTAAGAAGTTTTACCGCATTTCCAATAATTTTGATGTTTTGTTTTGGTATGTAGAGGTAAGTAAATTCTTATTGCGTACAGTAATCTGAAAATATCATTAATATAACATTTATATGTTGGTTCTGATATTTTCGCGGGTACAATCTATTGTTTTGGATTCCTGGATGCTAGATCGCATTATAACACAATATTGTTTCTCGACGTTTCGATGAAAGCTTCTTCATCTTCTGGAAGTTATCGGCGGACTTTCATCAGACGCGGGATAACGGCCAAGAATTCAAAGCAAATGCATTAATTAGTGTGGGAGCGATCGCAGTACGCTATATATACATATCTAAGGAGAGGCGAGTATAAGACAGTTGTTAGTGACGTGTGATCCCTTGTAATAGTCTCTATTGATACATTATTCAAAAGTCCACCGTGGCAATATGTTAATTTTTATTTAACTTTGTTCGGTTTGTGGCATCTATCTTTTCTATAACACCCTAATTAAAATCTTTCGATTGTTATATGATAGTAGTTTTTGAGACGTCTCGTCTTCTTAGGCTCATTTCTATTTTTTTTTAAATTTTTGGACGTTTATTGTTTCGCAATGAAACCTTTCAATTTCCGTTTTAGCGTTAGAAGAAGAAAATCACATCGAGCCATAATAGAACTGTAGGACGGATGTGGGAGTACTGGAATGTTTTTCTCTGCCAAAAATTCTCTAACCGACAATGAGTTGTGACTGGGAGCTAGACAGTGAAGTAAACCTTTTATTGGGAGGTCCTTGAACGTTTGCGGAAAAGAATTTTGCGTGTGCAACCTGACTGCTAGCTCGTGGATCTTGCATCACGGTAATGCTCTCAGCCACAGCTCTTTGTTGGTTAGAGAATTTTTGTGCATTCTGGTAGTCCCACACCCACCCTGCAGTCCAGACATGGCTCCATGTGATTATTTTATTTTTCTACCGCTTAAGTGGAAGTTGAAAGATCCCAGTAAGGAATAATAAACAACATCCAGAGGTACGGCGTAGGATCCAAACAGTTTAATGGAATAAAACTTCCAGAACTGTTACGAAGGATTCGCGTGCATTTCAAAGGAGCATACTTTGTAGGAGAAAATATTAAATTGTAGATACATTCAATTAAATACTTTAATACTTTAATATATACTTTTAATATACCTATACTTCGATCAAAGAAAAAAAAACAAGTTGTAGTTAATAAAGAAAATTATATTTATTATCCCATTAAATCAGTGTCAATCTAGTCTGCTAATTACTTTCATACATCAAAGCGGGAAACACTCCATACTTATACCTTTAAGTATGTTTTTGCTGTAATAATTACGAAGCAATTGACAAATAACAAAAAAAAATTACATTTCTTTCTGGTCTTAAAAGAAACAAAATCCGGAGTTCAACATAGTCTTGCGACTTCTAAGACTACTAAGGTTCATCTAAATCGGTGTTTACAGGTTGAGACGCTTTTCTTATTAATCTTTGTAACATTGTTTCATATGTATTACTAGCCACATTTATTGTTAATATAGAAAATAATTGCAATAAATTTCAAGTATATATTCAGCACAAATCTAAAGGAATGCCTAGAAGATAACACCAAAGATAAAGACGCTGTTAAATACAGCTTTCTCATGGTATTGGTGAATGTATTTAACCATTATAAAAATTAGCTGTTGCTGTTTTTTGAATGATTTGCGCTTTAACTAACGATGTATTGATACGAGGGTCGTCCATAAAGTAAAGAGCATGTTAGTGTTATTCAAGTGAAACAAAATATATCGTAACAAAACTTTATTCACATTAACACTGAATCTAACCATATTTTTTAACATAATCGTCATTTAAACTAATATTAACATGAATATTATTACTAAATCACCGTTGGCATTAGTAATGATAAAATTACAATTTTCTTGCAATTACCCAACGTAATTAAATTCCGAAAAAATATCGGTCTCGGAGGAGACTCGAACCCAACATCTTTATGTCTCCGGCATAACGACCTCTCCCCTGCACCACAAGACCATTAAGTTCAAGTCGTCTTAAATCGTCCTTGATGTTACGATGCCAGTAGATATATTGTAATATCTCACTAATAAATATTTTTCGGAATTTAATTACGTTGTAATTTTATCATAGTCGTCATTGTTAATGAGGCACTCAACATAACGTGGTTTCTCAATCCCGCTGTTTGGCTTATCTACCGCAAATGACTGTATATATCCATAAAGTTACTGATTCTTTAATTTCTTCATTAATTTTATAGCACCGCCCTCGCCGTCTTATCCAAAAAACGTCTTCGCCTTCATTTTTGGATATTCTCGTATATTTTAATTTTTATTTCATTTCACTACAGTTGCTTCCGTATTTCTTAGATTAAACACTGTAAACATTGAACATTTTACATTTTTTGGTAGGAAAATATATGTAAAATTCGTTTTTTAATAATAGCGTTATAATTGTATGTTGTACCATTCTAACTCAATTGCATAAATTTTATTGTAGTTGATGTACACACATGGAATACCTAATATATTGCTGCTAAATACAGCTGCTCATAGCATGGTTCTTATGCATTTTTCGATGTATTTTTAATACACGCATGGAAATCTACAAAATTTCAACAAAATATAAGTAATTCCCAATGAAATTTTATTTCTAAAGTAAGCTCCGCCCTTTTAACAGTAAATATTAATACTTACGTTTTTGCAAACATGTCGTAAAATTGTTGCAAAATTCATAAAATACTTGGGTATCCTACGACAATTTCAATTTTAATTATAGAGATCGCTGGGAATCCATATTTCGACATATATACATTCTCAAAATCGATAGAATAGTTAACATACTTGTGACCTAGTATGGAGGTAGAGAGTTTGTAAGCTCTGATGGTAATAGCCTTTCATAGCTACAAAATGCCAAAAATTCCGGAAATAACGTACGCCGTATATACCGTACACTCTAACAACAAATATTAGTGAAGCATGCATGTGCTAGATATGTATAGTCTGTATATGAAATAATCATCGTTGTAAAACTAAATGTATATCAATCTAGTAAAGAGGCCCTTACGCCATCTACATTACTTATACTTGAAATATAAACAAATATTGAGGCAAGTACCAAAAAATTATTTAAACGGATATATTGGAACCAGTAAATAATTTAAAAATCATTGAGACACTTGTGATGAATGTTCTTAAGTGTTGTTCTGCACTTCGACTTCATTATTTTCCTTGTAGAAAATGCTGATTCGCATAAATAGGACGTCATAAAGGGAGATAAAACATCAAAGACTTTATTTGTAGTGGAAGTGTAATCCCTTTTTAAGTCTTGAGATATCATTAAATATCAGTTAATTCCTCTTTCTACTTAATTGTTAATCCAATGGCAGTTTAAAGATGAAATTCTCCAGCCTGTACTAGAGAAGACGTTACTCACTGAATTTCAGCTGTAAAGATAGACGCGAAGTATATACCAAATGATTTTTCACTTTACTTCATTCCCTCAACCACGTCTTACACGAAACTAAATTTTTGTTGTAAAAGTAAAAATATATCGCACATGCAATATTTCCTACGCCTACTCTAAAAGTTCTTAAAATACATAACTTTTACAACCTATTGGGTAGTCCCGGATATCTTGTATCTTTTCGGGAAAGGAAGGAACGAAAATGAACCTTTATCTTTAACACAAGGCATTATGGTGATAAATCAAGCAGGCTCGAGTGTGCAATTGGGGGTAGTTCTCTATTCAGCAAGTTTCTGTTCTTTTTCATAAATATCGGCTTATCCTTGGGATTGCGTAAGAGGTTTGTAAGCTGTTTTTTTGAACCTCTTAGGCAATCCCAAAGATAAACCGGATATGATGAATAATTCTGGAATTTACCAAATCGCATGCAATGATTGTGATAAAATTTACGTTGGGCAAACAAAAAGGAGTATCGAAACCATAACCGAACATATTAGGCACTATCGTTTCGATATACCAGAACTATCTACCGTGGCAGAGCATATGGTAGAATCCAGACATAATATTGAATTAAAAAATGTTAAGCTATTTAAAAATGTAAATTCGTATAGAGAATTAGATGCGTACAAAACTTGATTTAGCATAATACCCTGTTAAAGATAAGGTTCGCTTTCGTTCATACCTTTCCCGAAAAAATGCAAGATATCTCTGGTTATCCAATAGGTTGCAAATAGTTATGTATTTTAAGAACTTTTAAAGCTTGCGTAAAATATATTGCATTTGTGATTACATTTTTGCATTTAGTCGATTACACGGTTGACAATGAGATTCCACATGCTCTTGAAACGCTGTGATCTGAATAATTATGAATTTGTATGGAGCGGAGTTTACTGCAATACCTACCAATTATATAAGCACACAGTCCTTGCAATCGTTGTGAAATATAAACGATACAATACATAGAAGAAGTCACTTGCAATGTATACACTTAGCAATCGCATGCTTTTACCCTGCTTTCCTTTAATGGTCAATGTGCTGCAGGGCCAAGAATTTGCATTACCCGGGGTCGAGCGCACCTTCAATACGGAGACATTGAATTTTAAAAGCAAAAGAATAATTTTTGAATTGGAATATAATACAATTTTGCGTATGCATTACAAATCCTATATAAAAGGGAAACCGTTTTCTGCTTCGTATTTTCTTTTGACTTCGTAGAGGATTAATTTCAATTCCAATTATAGATAAGGCAATTTCGAGCTAAAGCGAATTGCTGATGAAAATAAAATGAAATCATTTTATACAATGAAAATTAAACAATACACCTTGATAAATTTAATTCCGCGGGACGATAAGTTTATATCCCTAATTTAATTTGACCTTTTAATTTTTAGCCTTTTCCGGTTGATTAAACTTGTGCGAACGATAGTATAGGAGTAATAAAGTAAAATAATACTAAATGGTTGCTGATACAATTTTATAAACAAATAGAGATTCATTCATCATGCCGCAGTTTATCGTGTAATTGCAAGAGATTCTCTTTTAATAAGCGGCTTCGGGTATTCGCGCAAAGGAAACAAATCTTTCGGCGACCGTTAAATGATGTTTAAAGATATGAAAGAATTTACCACTTTATTAAAATGTGAAAAGCAAGTTCAATAACAGAACAAAATGTAGATATTACTATAAATGCATTGTAATATAGAACAAAAATTAAATAACATATAAAATTAAAAAAGAAAATATTCTATTTGCTTTTTACATGGCTTAATATCTATAATAGCAAATAAATATATATCAAGCAATGTTGTTCGACCTGTAATATTAAAAAAAAGCTAGTGAAGAGGAAAAAAGGTCGCAAAAGTATTTTTGGACATGTTTTCTACTAACTTCTATATTATTTGTATTACTCCATTGCTCTTTTTCAATTGCGAAGGTGCGTAATAGTATACAAACAATTTTATTATTTAGAGAGTTGACAGGGTCAATTTTATCTTCTATATTATTTAATAAAGCGCTAAATTGAACTAATCCGACAGCAGTTAGTGTACCCTATCAAAAGGTCGTATGCGTAGTATTCTTTAATTGAATAAGCTTATGTGAAATAGTAGCGACAAAAGCAAAATGCCGCACGTCAAAGTTCATGTTCATTGATCATGTTTATCTGTATGACTTCTACATAAACTCAATTAAATTTGTTTAGAGAAGTGCACTTTTAGTGGTTCCTCTAACATTACGTCAATGAGCTTGTTAAAATATGTTCCAGCGAATAAACAGGTTTTAGCAGATATAGTCGATATGCAACTACCGAGTGATTTTAAATGTTTGAGGACAGTTTAAATTTCGCGCCTTGCTAAATTTTTGTCACGTTGGCGATTTGGTTTTGAATTCGTAACCAGTAGCGTAGCAATTAGATTTTGGATGGGTGATAAAATATTGACAACAGATCTTCAAAAAATCAATTTTATATTGATTTTCTAAGCAGAAAATTAATGTAAATGTGATAACATTGATAAACAGTAGCTCTAAGAAGAACAGATTACAGGTAAAAATGAAGCAAATAATAACGAATAAAATGAATATAAATAACGAATAATAAATAACGTGTCGCACAGGCAGTTGACAGGACCGATACTCACAATGGCCACTCTTAACATGTCAAATCCCCTAGAATCCACCGCGCGAAATTTAAACTGTCCTCAAACATATAAAATCGCTCTGTAATGCTGTACAAAATTTATATATACATATTTATTGTCTCTTGCTTAATCATGATTTAGACATTCTTTACAACCGTACAGTATTTTTTTGTGTAAAGGACATGTTAATAACAAACAACACCGGTTAAATTACGCAACGTGATGTACCATATTATATATGACTTTATTTATATCTTAAGTGTGTGCAATATTCCACAAAATATTGTAGACAATGAAGAATTTCGAAAGTTTTAAAATAGAGATTGCCAACAAGAGGTCAATTACAGTATAATTTTCATTGGGCGAAGAACACCATTACGGATCAAATAAAGGGGTGACGGTAGATGAAACAATGGATGCAAGAAAGAATTATATTGTAAGTGCGCACTCTAAACAGCGGTAAGGGATCCTTGCCTCTTGTTTTCGTAGTAGAACATTACAAAAGACAAACGCGGAAAGCCTAGTAGAAATTATGTAACATACGTTTACAAAGTTCAATATATCGGCAACCCAG
The DNA here is from genome assembly GCA_023509865.1 of Trypoxylus dichotomus. Lineage (NCBI taxonomy): Eukaryota > Metazoa > Arthropoda > Insecta > Coleoptera > Scarabaeidae > Trypoxylus > Trypoxylus dichotomus. The sequence goes on from CM042078.1 coordinate 50,428,096, forward strand.
CTTGTAGTGTTGGTAACATATAGGGGTTCAAACATGGTTAAAGCTGGGAAGCTACTAAAACAATCTTCTCCTCAATTGTTCCATGTATGTAATCTACTTCTTCCCTGCATGTCATCTTGCAGCTGAGTTTAATAAGTTTATAAGTTATCCCAAAATAGATCAAGTTTTTATTAAAACTCGAAAATGCATTCGTGAGTTTAAACAGGCCCATACCTTTGGGAAATTCAATATATCTGCAACCCAACTAATGTTGATTAGAGGGGGTTCAAACATGGTTAAAGCAGCGACGTTACTAAAATAATCTTATGCTTAATTGCTTTATGTAACCTGCATGCATGTCATCTTGTAGCTGAATTTGTTCGAAACAGCTATCCAAAAGTAAGTCAAATTACAGTTTCTACCAAAAAAGTTATTATTAAATCTCCAAAACGCATTCGTGAGATTAAACAAGCCCCTCCGGACATTCCTCAGCCATCACAGCCGGTATTTACGAGATGAGGAACGTGGTTTGAAGCTGTTTTATATTAAAAACTTTTACACATCATTAAACCTTAAAACACATCTAAAAGAATGGCTAGAAAATATCACCAAGTTCAGAAAATGCTGTGAATGCAGTTTCTCATGATATTAGTGAAATCAGTTCACGAGGAGGACATGTGAAGAGACATAAAACGCTAACACACGGACATGTTTCTGCTTGTCCGGCGACATCAGCGTGATTTCGAGCAGTTTTATGCTAAACACATGCTCTCGCTGCTTCTATCGCCATATCCTACGATACAAGTGAATATCCCTGGCGCTAACTAGTGCCAAAAGGAAGAAACACTTGTCCACGAATTTCTGCGTCGTTTTACATCAACAACTCAATCAAACTAAAATAGTAACTTCCATTCATTATTTCTAATATTGATGGTAACTGAACCGTACGCTACTGCGAAAGCACTAGTTTCTGCAGCCGCACTATCCACTAAGCGCGCAAAATATTTACAAACGTTTACAAGCATTTGCTTACACTTGTGCGAGTTCCAATTGAAGTCGGTAACATCAAAGGAATTGCGTTGTTTGCGAATATTATTGTTTGTTGGTGGAGATAGCGAACGCATTATACGCACAAACATATCGACAACAAACAAAATTCATCATATGATAGTGTTGTTTGCACACGTACAGTTTCCGAATGTTATTTCAAATTAACTAGACTATGTTTTATTTATTTAGAAATACCAAGTAAGTGGTGTGGAATGGGTCAATGAAGTATCTGCGGTTAATGGACTCTCGTAAAAGACCCGAAATTTGGCAAAGTATAATATAGAGATTTTATTCCAATGGACTAAAAAAAAGCAGCACCCGTATGATGTAATATAAAGCTAAGCTAAATTCTTCACTCTCTTCGTTCAGAAAAGAAAGAACCGGAGAAACAATTTTGGCGGAGCAGGAATTTGTCTTATGATGACATACGACGAAAATGCTCAAATACCCCGTTTCCTTCATTACTTAAATCAATCTGCAGTTGCGTCGAAATCTTTGTTTTTAAAGCATGAGTATTCAAAACCTACATTGTCTTTTGTCTCGTCTTTCATCCTTTTCTTTTCACTTATTATTAAAATGGTACAGCTCTAATTACTTTTCTATTTGGAGTCATTCATCATTAGATAAATTAAAAGCTATGAAATAAAAGGCGTGTTGATAATCAACAAGAATTAATATTCTAGATATGATTATTTTTAGCCTATATTGTACTACCGTTGACTATCTCACCATTTAGGTACAAAACATCTTACACACATGTTGTAATGTTTAAATTAACCAAAAAGAAGTGACAACGCAGAGGAAAGAGACAAAATCGAATTTCACATTATACTTTTGACATCATATCGTTCCAAATTATTTTTCCATCTATCTGAGGTCAACTTTTGAGTTATTTCACAAAACATTACTTCTTATCGCTAAATCAACGTCAAACCAACTCTTAAGGGCTGCATCTTAAAGAATCCTAATGATTCAAATATGGTAGCATGTACCAAGTGTGATTTATTGACAGCATTTGATTTTGTTGATGATGATTTATTACTTAATAAATGATTGTATTATGGAGTTCGTGGCAAAGCTTTAGATATGTTTAAATCATACTTGAAGATCGAAAATAGTACGTGGAATTAATACTAGATACTAGAAATTACAACAATTATTCCTCGGATTACTGAATGTGACTGTCGGCGTTCAGCTTGGCTTGATGCTTAGACCTCCTTTTTTGTAATCATTATAAACTATTTGCCTGCAAATACTTATACATATTACAAAAAAACTACACGTAGATGATATAAATATAATAATGAATAAATAAACATTTATTTGGTTTCATCAAAATGACCTTCAGCAAACAAAATGATTATAAATATTTAAAAAACTTAATAGTATTCGAAGATAGAAATCAACCTTTTATACAATTTAACAATATACAATAAACGCTCAAAAGCGTAAACAAAATGAAACGCAGACTGTTTCCACCTATAATTTGTTCACACTAAAGAAAATTTTATGCTTAAAATAATAGGTATTGCTGCATCAATAATTGTTTACTGATTTATAATTGCAAATTTTTTTAATTTGAAAAAGATGTAAATACATTCTAAAAATATTGTGTAATTGTTGTTTTCCAACTTTTGCGTTACGGCTGTTTCTCTTATTTTTTTTAATATTTGAATATATTTCAAATTAAATCTATATTCTTCTGCATATTGAATTGATGTGTTTAGTACATTTATTGGACTGTCTGGAGTAATTTTATTTTGTGATCTTTCTTCAGTTTCCTCATCTTTTTCTGTTTCTTCGTCAAAATGGTCAAATTGTATGTCCATTTCATTCCATGCAATTACGTCTCTCTCATCTAGTTCAATCTAGAAGTAGATGTATGTACATATAATAATAAAAGTTATGAAAATATATAAACGTGAAGTTGATACGTGTGGGAGTAATGTGTTTAAAATATTACATGTTCAGCTAAAGCTTCTATCTGACCATCTTTCCATTTTTGCTGCAATATACTAAGTGACAAATCATCCTCGTCTTCTTCATTACTCAAATCTATAATTTTTCCCCAGGATTTAGCAAGCATTGTTGGATCTAATCAGTTCCATGCATACATCAAATTTGTAACACTATCTTTTACTGTCAATTTTCTTAATGTTTCTAAATTGGATCCATTTGCAATGATATTGCAAAGAAGGCTACTTCTGTAATATAAATTTGTAAGTTTGATCACATTCTAATCCATTGGCTAGATAGGAGGAAGGTACACGTTTGACAGGATGTATATTGTTGTAATTTACTCTAATTCTTGTATTGGAGGATGTGATAAAGAATTATCCAAAATAAGAAGAATATTTATTGGGTGTCCACTTTATTTATGGAAATGTTCTAACAGAACAAACAATGTCTTGTCAATGATTTTGGTAGATTCATATCTCATAAATTAAATTTACTTTATAAACTTATCTGGGGAACAAAAGAATTATGGAACCAGTTCCTAAACATTGACTCCGTTATCGAAGCTGATTTGGAGTAGTCATAGTCTACAGGAAGAGAAAAATTTTTGAAAGTTCTACGATTTTTCGCCTTACCAATCAATAATCAATAGTTTAACTTTATGAGTTCCACTGACATTAATATATGCCCAAAAATGTTAGTCGTTCTTTCTAATGTTTTATACCTGGAACAAAAATTTTCTCTGACAGAGACTTCCAATACAGAGCTGATTCATCAGCACTATGTAATTGATTAGGCCTAGTGACTATTTTATCTTTTAACTGGACTTTAAATGGATCAATTAGTTCTGGCTGTTTCTTAATCTTCTTTTTAATCTATGCAACTGATCAATCACTAATAGTAAATTATTCAACAGAATTTTCTTTGATCTCCGAATTCAATGGTTTTACCTTTTCTTTGATTATATCATCACTTACCATAATGCTTTTATTTCTTTGATTCAAGAATCATTAGTACTTTTTTTTGTGTTTCAGGATGTTTAGTTCTTCTTTGTCGTGGTCCTGCATAAGTACAAGCCACCGCAAGTGATATTAGTTCTGTTTTAGTTTTTATTTTACAAATCGTGAATTTTCTGAATCTGTATTACGTAAACAACGCATATCATATAACCCGGGGAAGTACAGCAGCATTAAAACATACGCGTATCGATCAATCCAGGGAATTCCCGCCGCACAAACTACATGTGTTGACGTTAGCGAATGCGAGTCTGTTCATGTTGAACGGCGTTCAATATTATGAAAATGATTGTGTTCACATTATCGAGCGTTTACTATAATTATAAACCTTATTGCTACTTATGAACTCCTTTAACCAAAAATTCATAGTAAGCTGACTTGGAATGGTCATATCGAATCAATTACGCCTGTTACTGCTTATAGTATGTAAATTTATTACGTGGATTGTTGTATACATCAATAAATTCTAAATTGTATTGTAAAGTTGCTATAACAGCTTGCAATCTCATTTGAGAACATAGACTGCTGACATTGCAGTCTACGTTCTCATTCTGAGTGTCACGTGTTTCCTTTTAATTTAAATAAGAATTAAGCATTCCTAATAATTTAATAAAACTAAGTTGTCTATTATTAAATATTTTAAATTTTTTTTTATTGTTTTCTATGTTTGCTGTTACCAAAGGAGTTGTATCTAAACATTTTTTTCTTAACAGTCATTGATTTGATTTAAAATAAAAGGAGTTAATCTTTTTATAGTAAATATAAATTCACCAAAAACCTAAAAGATGATGCTTTGAAAATTGTATTGTATATTATGGTGTATTATGATTTTTTATAACTGAATATAACTCATACGTATTATGCCACAGTAATAATGCAGGTACCAATTTACAAATCAATAATCAAAGTTACAAAACATCACACGCCATACCAATGACGTCACTGATGAACTGACTGTTAAACGAAAATCAATTTAAGAGGTTTGCTTACTGGGCATATCTTTCGCTATCATTTTTGCATATTTATGAACTGAAATCATACAGACATTGCATTTGTATGTATGTATTTCTAGCCCTTACGATTTTTAGAGTATCTGCATATACAAGGTGTTCCAAAATTTTCATTAACACTTTAAGTAGCCAGGTTCTTCCTAAGGTTTATAATTAGCATAAAACTGCTCGAAACTACGCTGATGACGCCGGGTAGGCAGAAATATGTCCGTGTGTTAGCGTTTTATGTCTCTTCACATGTCTTTCTCCTGAATAGATTTCACTAATACCATGAAAAAGCTGTATTTTACAGCGTTTTCTTATCTTGGCGTGAATCAATATCTGTTATAATAAACGATATTCCCATACTGAAAATATAATATTCTTAACGCTTAGTTTGCTTATCAATTTATAATGAAATAGTGAATTGCGTATTGGATCCATATATGTAGAATAGTTAATAATTAACACCAATTTACGTATGGCATACTCGTTAGTATGTATAGCGGTTGGCAAGTTATTATTAGAAAACATGAAAAGATAACCAATTTTGAAATCAAAACTTTTAAAAAGACAGCTTCCTGAAAAATTAAGACGGATTGATAAACATGGTACCTGGAGAGCTCTACTTAAGCGGTTACTGTATGCTTTAGTAACATGTATCAGAGCCGATTAAATAATTCGCCAGATATATTTTAACTCTGAAAGATATATTTTCGAATTTTTTAAGATACGTTAGTTTCGACTTGAATTTGGTCTCCTGTTGTTCATTACTTACTCAAACGTAAGAAACGTTTCAGAAAATAATCATGGCGGATTTAAAATATCCGTATACCTATTTGGACTTTATTTAAATAAAAATGGTGACAGAAAATTCTGATGAATGATATACACAGCATATGAAAAATAGTTGAAACACAATATATATAGTATGACAAGGAAAACCATTGTTTTTAACAATTACATTAAAGGAATAAACAATCTGCATGACTAACAATTTTTCATTGCATCAAAACAGTTAAATCAAGTTTACATTTACATATATTTTTATCTAATAACTAGTTACACATATCGCTTAGCAAATATGCATATGTACACATGTGCTTATATTACTTATATATACAAAGCAGAAAATCTCAACGTACTATTCGTGGTTTAAAATTAGTCTCCCATTTATACATGTATATATTTTCACACTATTGGGTACACATAACCTCCGTATGTGCACGTGGTTGAGGTTGATATAACTCACGAGGTAATATTAATTTTAAAATTAAAGTTGCAAGCTATTTAATTACTAATCTGTTAGTATTTTTTTTTGTACCTTAATTTCAATTTTTCCTTTTCCAGAATGCAATAAAAGTGGAGTGCTTCAAGTAATTTATATGATATTGACGGAAGGCAATACACATGTATTCTCAGGAGGATCAATTATTTCAAGATAATAAAAATGGTGTTGTTATACAAACAGGTAAATTAATTTTATTACTATCTATTTTTTATTTATTAGTTATCATATTCGAAATTGGCTTCGCCGCTGTCGAGTATAATATTTGTAATATTTAACTATATCAAGCGAAAACGTATACGTTTTACCCCATTCTTGATATTTGTCTTTAGGTCTTTCACACCAATGTGATGGAAAATGCCGAATATTTTTATTCTTTGTTAGGTCAATTCAAATAAATTTTACCGCAGAAAAAGGATTGTGCGGCTGTGAATTACAAAATGTTGAAGTAAATGTGATATTTTCCGATATGTTTTAAGTTATTTATAACTAAATTTTTACATCTCAAATGCTTATTTATGTTGTCATATTCAATAATTCAATTTTAAAGATACGAAAAATTCAACATTTTTTTAGGTTTGGTGAAAATAAATAATATAGAAATATTTATCTAAGAATCAAAATGGTCCAATTTTATTCACTGGAATATTTACGTTTAATGATGATTTCACAAATAAAATCTATATACTTACGAATTTCGATATATCGTTAATCATTAATAGAGACCGGATTATATGCAAAGAAAAACTGAAATATGTGCCCATATATATGCATCAATTTTTGAGAAAATATGCATGAATCTGGGGCATATACGAAAAAAAATTGCGACAATATGCAAAATTTTTACATAAAATAAATAAGAAATTTAAACATTAACTTTATTGCACGCACAAAATTTTTTTACAACATATTTCTAAATCAATTTATAATTAAATCTTTTTCAAAATTGTGTAAAAGAAAGTTTTGTCTTCTATCAGAATATATGTTTCGAAATAGAAAAGCTTCTTTCAACAGCCACAGATGTAATTGCTGCATTTTTTAACTTTGCAATACATTCTAAACTAAAATTAAAATCGAAATCGTTTACTGTTTCACCTTCCAAAATTTTCTTGACTTTCTTCAATTTCAAATACCCCACGTTTTTTTTTATCACTTTTTTGTATTTATTGTATATAGAATTACCTATTGTACCTTTAACCTTCTTACATAGCATATGAAATTCGTCTACTATTTCGACTGATTCCAAAAACGACATCCCTTGCGTTTCTAGTTTACGAATGGAACTTGAAACAAAGCTTTAATTTGATTTAATATACGAAAGGTTTTGTAGCAATTCTGTTGATGTTACTATCTTTTTACAGTTTTCTAGAGCAATGCATTCCTTCAAAATTATCGGCTTAAAAAATTGCTGCGTCTAACCATGTATCCCATCTCGTAATAATCGGTTCAGGAGGCAACTTAACACCGGAAAGTCGCTCCTAATAAAATTAGATTCGTAAAGGTGCTTTTAAAAATACTTTTTTGAAATTGCTAACTAAATCATTAATCAAATTAAATTGATTCCTAATGTCTTGGACTACACGATTGATCCCACGAGCTAAACAAGTGGTATGAATAATGTTACTATAAAAAAATGTTTAAACTTTGCGCGGCTTTTATCATGTATGGTGCAGCTTCGAACAACATTAGTAACATTTTTTCACAAGGTATACTTCCAGGTAAAAAGAAATTTTATAAACCTTGAACGAATTGGGCAATTGTCACATTATTTTTTTGTTGAAGTTTTTTACAATAAATTAAATATGATTTACCTACAATATCTTCATGACGAATTCCTATTAACAAATGGGCAATATAGCAGCCACACTTATCCGTAGTTTCATCATCACCATGATATAAATAAAATTATTCCCTACCAATTGTTGGAGTTCTGCCATTGTTTGCTGGTAACAAGATGTGACATAATTTTTTCGTAAAGTATTTTCGTCAGGTATATTATGTTTGCAATATTTTTGCAGAAATCATTTCAAGTTAACATTGTTTTTGCTAATGGTGTATTAGACGAAATTAATGCGTTATACAGATCCGTATTATATTCTTCTTGTTCTGAGTTTCGTCAAGTTGATGCTACACATTGATATATAGATTGCTGCACACAATAGTTTATTTGGGAATTAATAATGCTCTACATCCCTTCCGCTAGGCGAAATTAAATACATGCAATTCTTGGGAAAAAGTATAAGAAGAACCAATGTAAAAGATTTATTGTTCCGAGAATTGTTCGTTGTCGATCTACATTAGGAATTACTAGGAATTTTACTAATAGAAAGGATAAGAAAAAGCCTAAATATGCAATATATGCAACTTTTGTAAAAATATGCATAAAAATGCCTAAATATGCAATCGCTAATTAGCGCTAATTAATAAATAATATAATTAATTAATAAAATATATCCACTTTACATATAATCTGGTCTCTAATCATTAATATTGATATATATTGTTGCAATATATCGACATCTGTCCGATTGCCGTCTCTGGCCGAACATAGATTAGGTTGCTCGGAATTGATCAGAAATGATTCTATAGTGTCTTATGATAGTTGTGACGTGGAATAGTGGTTTATTGTTACCTCGTTTGCGGGAAGTTAAATACAATATTTAGTACGAGCGAGAATCAGAAACTGAGTTGCACTCCCTACTTATGAACTGGGCGTAAATTTACAAAAAATATATATATTTATTAAGCGAAAAGAACATACATTTATCTATTTTGGAACAAAATCATCATCTTTTCCTAAACACTTTTCATACCACGAGACTTCTTTTTCTATTCCATTTAAATAAAAAATTTGTTCAATATACCGATTAAGGATTGTTATCCTTTACTTCATCATCATTAGCGAAACGTTTTCTTCCTAGGTTTCGCTTGAAAGAACTACAGTACTATAAGAGATATTTACAATCTCACTAATTTTTAAGAGGTAGTTAGTCGGAAACATTCATTCAAATATTCTGCATTGTTGTGTTCGCAAGGACATTCATGACGCAGTTTGTTAATTAACTTAGTTCTACCCTAAGAGCCTGCACTTGAATTTGGCAACTCGGGTGTCATGCGTTCGAAACCAACGTTCGTCATATATAGTGGCAATACTTTTTCGGGTGGATTCGATATGCACCCGACTCACCATTCGCCACTGGAAAAATAATTAACGACATTTCACTCTTTACGGCGAAGGGAGGTGGTAATAAGACCATGAAACACTGTATCCCTACTAGTCCTACACTTCAAGACTCTTGAGGTTATGATAAGCTGAATACTTTATAACCTTATTTGGCCGCTCATCACAAAATTCAACGTCGAACGAAACCTCTACCACGCACCATACTGAAAACGTCGCTATACACACCGTATAATATTGCTACTTAGTGAATTGGAAGACAATAATACAAGTAGTGTTTCTAATACAAGAAATTGCTTTACTTTTTAGGAACACGGTATGAGCGCAGCTTAGTTTCTTATCTTCCCTCGTGATACATTGAATATAAAAAATTATGCATTATAAACATGAATTTGTACAAAATTCATCAAATACATATATTATATATATTTAAAGTAAGTTGAAACATAAGTATATGGATAAAATAATGTAAATAACAACGGATAAGATAAAATATGTTACATTTTGAAAAAGTGTCACCTATTAAAAGCAACAAGATTTTAATGAAGATAAATTGTACATATGTGAAAATTTATATGAGAATAATTCATTGCTTGATATTTCAGTTGTTATTACTAATAAAACGTTTTAATCATTTCTTATTAATAAATATTACAATACCAAGCAAAAATATATTTTATATTTCAATTAATAACGTGCATAACTTCGCTGACAAGCATATTCCTGGACACATCTAGGTATTGATATTATCAATATCCTGTTGTGCTACTACAAACCACACGATTTGGTCTCATGTAATACGGTAGCTAATTTCGACGGTGGGTACGATAAATTATTATATTTAATGCGGGCTTCGGGTGTTCGTCGAAGAGAAAAATATTTTCTTATATCGAGAAAAAATACTTAATAAAGTTTCTATAATGAAAATACAGAGCAGATGGATTTTTAAAAGTGAATATGCGGCATTAGCTATGCGTTAAGACGCATAAAGATGCCTCTTAATATTCCAGACATTATGTATTAATTATAATTACGTATTGTAGTAAACATAGCCAACCTATAACCTACAAACATTAAATAGAAATCGGGATGAAATTGTTAATCTTTTATGATAGGAGCGGTACCTTATCATCACTGTATAAAGCAAATTTATTTAATTTCATAATGCAAGACGATTCTTTTAACAATCAAACTGGTTTTTAGTGTTATATTACTACCTTGAATCAAAACAGAATATTGGTTTATTCTATGAAGTTTGCAATTACTACATTGTAAAAGTTGTAGAATAATCAACTTTTCAGTATTTACAAAAGGAGATGACATTTAAGGAAGGATGTTATTGAAATATATAAATATAGACATCAGAATTTATTTATATAAGACACATAAATAAAAGAAGAAACATACAAAGAATGGTGGTGACTATCTAACCACGCAAAATATCTGAACCTAGCTATATTTTTATAAATGCCGCACTGCAGCAGCATGTGATTTTAACAATTGTATGTATTAGTTTTTTTATAGAATTCCCTATACCTTCAAACTATTTTCTCACATTCGCAATTCTTGCTTGCTAAGGCGACATTCAGTTTTTTAAGGTAAAATAAAATAGAAAAATAATTTAATTTAAAGTCAAATAAAGCGCGTATTACGGAATTGCACAAAATTCTGCTAATACCTAATATGCTTTACTTATCATTCTACCGTTCAGTTTAAGTTTGATCGCACCTAATATTATTATGTTACATTTATAACTTTTTAAAAATATTTAGGGAAATTCATACTAGTCTTGTTAGAATGGCATTTACAATATAATGTTGACATATATTCATAACAATAAGGCATATTTACAAAATCCATTCAAACACGAATACAACGCATTCCTATATTAAATTTTATAATGGAAATAAAGCAATAATGCGTTAATAGTAGGAAATTAGGAATGAATTCCTTATAAAATAGAATTTGGTAGGGATATCATCCACTTGCCTTAAAGAAGCTATTCCGTAAGTATGCATGCAGTATACTACCGAGGTACCGCATACGTGTGTGACTGCGTTAGATAGACCATACTTCAAATTTTTAGTTTATTTGATCGAACATGCACCAAAGAGGAGAGAATTGGATATTGAAACGCGCGCCAGAACGTGCGTTTTACTCCCAACAAATATTTCAACTAGAAAAATTGTTCAACAATTAAATACTTCTGAGTGTTGTATGCGTAGGACAATTAAAAGAAAGAAAGAAAGAGATCGGTGGACTTCATAGCGGAAAGCGAAGTGGAAGACTCAGATCAACGAATGATTTCACAAAGAAATCGCCGCCTCACCGCACCGCAAATTATGGCAGAGTTCAATTTAGAACGCCTTCAGCCAGTAAGATTTTTGGCAGTAAAACGGAAGATTCGTATAGCAGTATGGAAACCCCAGTTAAGTTCTATACACAAACGGCACAAAGGCTAAATTGGCCAAAAGTTCACTCAAACTGGAGTGTAAATGATTGGAAAATGTGTTCTTGACGGACGAATCGAAATTCGAATTATTTGAAAGCAAACATCGCATGTTTGTTCGTCGACGCCCTGGAGAAAGAATGAATGGAAGAATGACGAGTGTATTTCAAAGAGAGTGAAACATGGAAGAGAAAACATCATGGTATGGCGTTGTTTTTTATGCGGAAATATAGGAAAATTAGTAGAGTAAAGAATAACAGAAGATGTGTATTTGAGAATCTTAGAAAACGATGCAGTACCAAGTCGATGCGTATTAATTGGGTAGGGGTTCATTTATCAACAAGGTAACGACCCCAAACACCGTAAAAGTTTATTTTCAAGACAAATCTTCTGAAAGAGTCCCATCCTTAATGGAGTGGCCGTCATAAAACCTTAATTGTAACCCCATTAAGCTCTTATGGAAGCAGCGTTCTGTGTGAAATTCTATAGACGAATCGTACTTGGAGCGATCAGTAAGGACGTTGCGTATTTTTCAGGCAAAGGTAATTATTAAAGCAAAAGGCGGTTACTTTGAAGAAACTTTATAGCAGTATGTATTTTATTAGAATGTACTATTTTGTCAATAAAACGTTTTAAGTTGATTGAGTAAAGTTTCTTTAATAAATTTCTCGCAAAAATTATCTGTCTACTCTATTTTGTTATATTAACACATGGGCTGAAAAGTCCCGGGCCTAACAGAAAACACGTTTTTTTGGTTCAAAATTAACTTTATTCATCAACGTAATCTCCATCAAAAGCAACGCAATCATTCCAGCGTCGCTCTAACATTTCAATACCACTTTTGTTGAACGATTTATCTTTTGCCTCAAAATAGGCCTCAGTTTCAGCGATAACCTCTTTATTCGTGCGAAATTTCTTACCGGCGAGCATTTTTTTGAGGTCTGCGAACAGCCAGTAGTCGCTGGGAGACAAATCTGGCGAATACGGTGGATGTGGGAGGAATTCGAAGTTCAATTCATGTAGTTTTGCCATTGTTTTGATTGACTTGTGATACGGTGCGTTGTCTTGATGAAACAACATTTTTTTCTTTGCCATATGCGGTCGTTTCTTTGCAATTTAGGCCTTCAAACGCTCCAATAACGCTATATAATATTCACTGTTGATGGTATTTCCTTTCTCAAGATAGCCGATGAATATTACACCACGTACATCCCAAGATACGAGGCCATAACCTTTCTAGCCGATTGTTGTGCTTTCGGGCGCCTTGGACGAGGTTCACCAGTTGCTGTCCACTCAGATGACGATCGTTTTGATTCCGGAGTGAAGTGATGGATCCATGTTTCATCCATTGTCACATATCGACGCAAAAATTCCGGTTTGTTACGTTTAAACATTGCCAAACACTGCTCAGAATCATCAACACGTTCTTGTTTTTGGTCAACAGTGAGCAAACGCGGCACCCACTTTGAACAGAGCTTTCTCATAGTCAAATGCTCATGCAATATAAAGCCAATACGTTCTTTTGATATCTTTACGATGTCAGCTAACTCACGCAACTTCACTTTTCGATCATTCAAAACGATTTTGTGGATTTTTTTGATGTTTTCTGGTGTTACCGCCTCATTTGGACGTCCGCTGCGTTCTGCATCATCGGTGTCTCTACGACCACGTTTGAAGTCAGCAAACCAACGTTTTATTGTTGTTTCTGATGGAGCGGAGTCCCCATAACACTTTTCAAGCCATTGCTTCGCTTGAACGGTATTTTTCCCCATCAAGAAGCAGTGTAAAATTAAAACACGAAATTGTTTTTGATCCATTGTTTTGAAAATAACAAAAGTAGCGTGACTCTTAGCACAATAACTCACAAACTAATAAATAGAATATCATGAAATTTTAACAGAAGGTTAGTACTAACTAAGAGAAAGGTGACTGCAATACCACTAGCGTCATTTATGTGTTAGGCCCGGGACTTTTCAGCCCATGTGTTATATAGGGCGATCCAACTTATGAACGGTAATGTACATGATAACATCATTGATGTGCTTATTTCACATGTACTTCTTAAACGAAATATTTTCATTTCTATAAAATAAATATGTCAGAATGTATATATATTTTTACCAGATCTATTATTTAAACACACATCACATTAGACAATTGCAATATGTAAATTACAGGTAATTGTTACGCCAAGGCGAATTCAATATACGTTTCTATTAAAAACACTAATATTTCAAGAGATTAAAATAAGCGTGGGTAGGTATGGTTTTTATTTGCTCTTACACTTATTTCCCAAAAGTGTGATTCAAATAAAGGCGTGAAGCGCAAGCAGGCATCAAATGTCTGGGTAAATATCAATTATCAACTTAATTCTGAGGGTAAAGCGGCTGAATATGCATACAAGCAGAAACGCGTGAAATATTGTTCCGATGTATTAAAAACAAATGTTAACCTTTTTGTCAAATTGTGAAAAATACGGTTCATTTCATAGAAAAGTGTAACACAAAAGAATCCTATTTCCAACTAGTTTTCTCTGCGATTGGTTTTTGAGCAAATCATAAATTTTTTTGCACAACTTTTTGTATGCTCATATTGTCATCACATCCCTACGTGACGTTCATTTTTGCTGCGTAATTAAAAGCAAATACGTGGGTCATAAGCACAACATTTGAACCCAAATTCACATATATTCGTATATTAGTTTCAATGTGATTGATGTTAATATGTGCTAATCGAAGCGAATTGAAGTAACAAAATAGATAAAAGTGTCCTTCAAAAATTCCAAATGTTTACTCCAAAGCAAATATTAGAATTAATGAATCTACAAAAAATATATACGCGATACTTTGATTTTGAAATAAATGACAAACATATCGCTTACACACCTAACATTTGTTGCGCAAAATGTAACTACTACATGTTGAATTGGTTTAACATGATAAAGAAAAATGTTGGTGTACCAGTGCCGTGGGCGCTTGCGGTTGAGTACAAAGGCCGCTGTTAGTTTTCTTAGTAAATACAGCAAGATACTTTGAAAACGAAAACTATCGTAATTTCTCAAAGTTGACGAGGTATGTGAGAACTACCACACAGTGAACCTATACCAATACCCGAAAGAGAAGATAGTAAAAATATCAAATCTATTGTAGGACTTCATCAATAAGTCACCTAACATAACATTCTGAAACAGATAACTGTAATCATATATTATTTAATAGTAAAAGATTAAATGATTTAATCATTAGTAACTTGATCTCTCCACTTAAAGATTTCAATTTAGAAAAAGATCAGATTACAACTGCGCTGTAGTTTCGATGAATTAGTAATTTAATTAGCCACTAAGTCTACAGAAACTAGTGCGCACTCATTGCCGGTGATATATTTCGAAAGCGATCGGACATACCCGAAGTCGGGATTTATACGCGTACGATTAGTATGTGCATGACTGCCGGAATAGATTAATAATGGCGAATCGACGGCGTTTTTTGTTATGTTTGACGAGTGTTAATACATTTTTTAACCGATTTCCGACGTTAGAATGCATTGGTACTATTATTAAATGTATTGTTCGCAATATCAACATTTTACCATACAGTATTTTTGTATGTAAAGGACATGTTAATAGCAAACAACGCCGGTTAAATACGCAACGTGATGTACCATATTATAAATGTCTATATGACTTTATTTATATGTTAAATGTGTGCAACATTCCACAAAACATAGACAAAGGCACAAAGACAATGAAGAATTGCGAAAGTTTTGGGGGAAATGCGTTCTGGAATGGAGATTGCCAACAAGAGGTCAATTACAGTATAATTTTCATTGGGTGAACAACACTCGATTAGGGAAAGATAAAGAAATAAAGCTGATGCTAGATGAAACAACGGATCCAAGAAAAAATGGTATTTTAAATGTGTTAGTGCGCACTTTAAAAAGCGGGGAGGGATCCTTGCCTCTTTTACATAGCAGAATATTATACAAGACAAACGCGGAAAAGATAGTAGACACTATAGAAAATATCTTTGGGAAGTTGAATATATCGGCAACCCAACTTGTAATGTTGGTTACAGATGGGGGTTCGAGCATGGTTGGAGTACACCAAGCTATCATTACACGAAGCGCTAAGTATAGTAGATTACCTCAAAGCCTCGTTGGGAAATCTAATAGAGTACAGGAAGATTAACAACCGATAAATTGTGTGCGGTTACAAATAAGAATCCAGATTTTCAAACTATAATACAAGAGTTTAACTGAAAACCAAGATTGCGAATGTGATGCAAACGACCTTTTTAAATTCGCGAATCATTAAACGAAGAATGTTCCTTTTCCAAGTAGACGAACATATTTTCACTTCGCCGAAAGAATATGACCGAGTCAGCACTCGAAGGTATACTAATGACACAATACTGCAGCGAATTTTTGCGTCGCCCTACATCAACAAAACAATCAAACTAAAATAGTAAGTAATTACACGCATTATTTTTAATACAGTAACGAGCCACTGCCATGAGATATTTGTCGCATAACCAGCAAGCCGGTGCATTCAGAATGTTCTCAGAGTCTTCAAATTTTAAGCTATAATTACTCATCCATAAAGGGAAAAGGCTGCTCTCTATTCTTATAACTAAGGTTCTAGAAACGGGTACTTTTACGGATGCTTCCGGCTCAGTTATCAATTTTAAAAATAATGAATGTAATTACGTACTACTTTAGTTTGATTGTGCTGTTGATATAAACTCTACATTAACAAAGCCTGCATCAAACACAATCAAACTAAAGTAGTAAGTAGTTATCTTCATTATTTTTAGTATTCATAGTAACTGAGCCGCACCCGTTTTTGCAGCCTTGCTTATATTTCACTCGGTAACATTAAAGAAGTCGTATGATGCAACGAAACAAGTACTTGACAAAATTAAAGTATTCCCAACATAATTGTATCACTTTCAGGATAATTAATTTAGTACTGCTAAGTCTACATTTGGCTTGCACCAAGTTTAGTTTTTTCCTATGCTAATCAATACCGTTAAAAACAATATACAAATTTCGATTGGCCGGACCGAGCCAGCGATTTAAGTTGGTAGTTCCGATAGTAAAGGTTATATTCGCTAATTTTCCAAGGTGATACATGAATTGATTGTCCAAATTACCGACTTAGATCGCTCGTGTAATTT
This sequence comes from Trypoxylus dichotomus, assembly GCA_023509865.1. Classification (NCBI taxonomy): domain Eukaryota; kingdom Metazoa; phylum Arthropoda; class Insecta; order Coleoptera; family Scarabaeidae; genus Trypoxylus; species Trypoxylus dichotomus. Next base: position 50,445,178 of record CM042078.1, read on the forward strand.
AAATGTCTGTTCGTGAGAGCAATACTTTCCCAAAACAAAAAATATTCTAATTTACTTCTAAAAGAGGAGGTATGACTCATCGCTTCACATCAAATTAGGTATTGTTAAAACAATAAAAGCAATAGCCAAAAGTGTCGATGGAGGTTTGTATTTGAAAAGTACAGTACCCTGGTTCGGTTCTAGCAAGTAGCGGTGTTAAAAACGTCTCCGTAGACGAATTTCGTTGGAGGATTTATAACTATTAATTGTATCAAAGTTGTGAGTAATGTGTATAGGTGTGCTAATTAAATCTCGGCAAAGAGGAGCAAGTTTCAGTGCCGTGTGGAGAACAACGTGGAGGGGTGAAGCGCGGGGCAGGGAGAATCGAGTACCTGTATCAATGCACGTTTGTTCGGTATTATTCGACTAGTCTTCGCTTGCACATACTTAGAAAACGTAATAGCGAGTATGCCGGATTTAGAATACGAAGGCGCTAGAATTAAATGTGTAAAGTGCGTGTAAAGTATTTGACGTGTACCAACAAGTGGAACTGTGAACGCCACCTAAAAAGTATAAAATACTGTACTGCAATCCGTGGCAAACGATACAGCGAACAATTCATATTTGATACAGGTGTTTGTTTTATTCTATGTTCGTTCACTTTACTAGACCAACAAGCATTTGTTTCCTTCTAGAGCAAGTATTCGGATTATATATTACCAAGTCGGGCATCATTAAAAAACTTTATGCTACCTGTCCGTGACTATGTTGAAAGAAGAATTAAAGCAGAATTGAAAGATAAAAAATTGTAGTTGTGTGAGGACGAAACAACGCATCGGCAAAAACATTCTGTGGTAAATTGTAATAGTATGTACAATGGAAGAGTTTGAATCGGCATCCCCTATCTTATTTGCTTCCAAAAGAGTGGCAAAATGTACTAGCGATGAAATTTTAAAAGTGGTGTTGATAGCATTGAACAAATTTTAAGTTTCAACAACTCAACTTTTGTTTGTGAGTGATGGTGCCGCTAACATGCTTTCCTTAGGCCGATCTCTTAAAGAAGAGAGTGGCAATCTCTCACATGAAACATGTTAAATCCGTACTTTAAATCTTGTGGCACAATTGATTCCTAATGTTATGATTAAAGTCCCCAAAACATGCAAAAGGATTTCACGAACTATGTCCCAAAGATCCTGAACCACCATAGCCGATTACTACGCGTTGGCGAACATGATTGATGATGTAAAGTGTTGCGTTGTCGAATGGGTAATTAACAAAAACACTGTGTGACAATAACGCAAGAAGTTTATTGCTAAGAGCACGTAAGGGAGTTTTAACACAGATTAAAGTTATGTCTCGAGCGTATCGTTCCTGCCGATGGTGCTGCCTCGCCGCATAACTAACGTTTGGCGGGAATATTCAGCACGATTTATTCTAACGGAACATAAAGTAGGTAGCTTTACAATTCGATCCGAGACACACCAAAGCTATGAAGAAAAGCCACAAAGATAGGTAAAATGTGATTTAGAAAGTATACGCAAGAATTACTGTGGATTAGCGGAGGGAATTCCATTAAATTGCGACAAGGATTACTTTAAATTTGCAAATATAACATCACTCGATGTGGAACAGTCATTTTCATCACTAAAAAATATTTATTCCGCACGCCATACTCATTTGACTGAAACAAGTGTGGAAACATATTTAATGATACTAATATTTAATAGATGCCTCCTAGTTTGTGAGTTCGTGGAATCTTCTTAAAACAGTAAGTGTTTCATATAATATATTTTTATCATTATCTTCTGTGTTAACATTCCTGGGCCTGCGGCCTCTTTAAAAATAAAATATTTGAGCTAGTTTGTTGGTAATAACCGAATTAGTGGGTTTTCTGTAGAAGAAACTGTAATGATATATTTAAAGTTTTTTCTAAAATGTATCAAGACATCTACATTTTCTTCTGCATAGCGCAATTGCTGTTGCATAAAATCCAAGAGATTCAAATACTATTTGGTTCCTGCAAGGCTGATACGTTACTTACATATTTGATAATAGGTTGTTAGTTAGCTGATACGAAAATATTCATTAGTCTGACATGTTGCAGCGATTTTTTTGAGGTAAATTATTCATATATCAATATTTAATGAAATAAATATTTTTTTATTTAGGATAGTTGTTTGCACTTGTTTTTGGTTTTACGTTTTTAAATCAATGACGTTTAATATTTAGAAAGGTGTGTTGCTATTTTAATCTTTTCAAAAGAGACTTGGGAAATTTTTATATATTTTTCAGTAGAATGTGTTTCTTTTTTTATTGGTACATTAGTTTATCAATATTTGAAAATTCTTATTTCCGTTAAAAATTATTTTAAACACACCATGAATTTTTAATTTCATTTTTATTTCATTTTTTTAAATTGTAGAAATCTCCAAAGAAAAACAAACGCTAACTTATAGTGCTAAGGATTACGTATACAAATCTGCTACGGGCTGGTTTTGTATTTTACATATTTGCAATTCATTAATAAATCCGAGAAATGGGTGCCGACAATTGATTTGACGAACTCTGTATGTATGCAGTCATGGACTTTTTGGCGTCAAAGAAATTAGATCGGGCGTTATCCTGTGCGAAAAAATCGATAAGCGCTTGCTTAAATTATATATACAGCGAAATTCCCCTTCGCGGACACCCCTCTTACACGGACACCTTCCTTAAACGGACAGTTTCTCATGGTCCCGACCGGCTCTCATATAATTTCCATTGTATTAACTCTTTCTTGGACGGACATTCTCTTGAACGGACGCGGACACGAGATAATGTTAACCGGACAAAAAATAAAATAAAAAGAAACGCCTTATCTTATTTTTATATCGAGAGTATTGCTATTGCATTTCTCAATCGCGCCGCGCGCCAATTTCGCTGGGACTTCCCCGAGTAAACCGGAGATTTACCGACTTTAATCTTTCGGTACAAACGCAGCCTATGTCGTGCATTTCTGCCTGGCGTGAATTAGGAACTTCCTCAAGTTGGTCGGGGGTTTACCGTTCTTATTCTTTGGGTGTACGTTTTCGATTGAATCTGCTTTCAATATTAGTCTGATGTCTATGGGGAAAAGACACAGTGGGCGACACATACATTGTAGAAATGGCTCCAAATAGAAAAATTCTCACGCTTAAACAAAAAAATTGAGATTGTTGCAGTTTACAATAAAGAGAAATTAAGTGTAAGGGACTTATCCAAGGGTTTTAATATTGGAAAAACACAAGCTGCAGATATAATTAAGCATAAAGAAATCCTTCTAAAGAAATGGATGTCGAACAGCAATTTGAATGAAAAAAGAAGCTTTTTGACGGGTGATGGTACTAAAATTGACAAATTGTTGACCCAGAGCTTTTAAAAACATTAATATAAATAACCTGCCTGTAACTTGGAAATACAATAAGAAAACTTGGATGACAGGACAAATTATGACAGAGTGGTTGCAAGACCTAGATTGGAAAATGGCTAAAGAAAAAAGAAACATTTTGTTATTTTTAGACAATGCGGGATCTCATCCGAAAGACGTTCGCTTAAATAATATAAAAATATTTTTACCCCCTAATTGTCCATCAACTTGTCAACCACTTGACCAGGGGATTATAAAGAATTTTAAAACTTATTACCGAAGTCTAATATTCAAACATCTGCTAGTAAACATTGAAACTGCTGGTACAGCTTCTGAGTTACAAAATTACACCACTGGATGCAGTTTATTTGGCAAAAACCGCTTGGTACCAGTAACCAAAGAGACAGTTCAAAATTGCTACCGCAAAGCAGGATTTAATCATGTAAATATGCAAAGTAAAGACCAGTTAACTGAGGTTGATACATCTGACCTAGAAGATGATTTGCCTCTTAGTGTACTTTCAGATATCCTCAAAAATAAGAATTTATTGAAATTGACGGATAATGAAAACCTTAATGATTTTTTGAACGTAGATGAAGATTTGTCTGTTGAAGATTCAGATTCAGAACAAGGAATTGCAAATCCAGTTGAAATACAAGAACTTTCGGAAGATTCTGATGTCGATGAGGTTCCAGTGCCAACAAAAGCTATCCCAAATTATTAATTAAATTAAATTAAAAGTTTTGTCGAAAATCACGGAGATACAGAGCCTTTAGGGCTTCTTTCTAAATTAGAAATGCGATTTCAAGACGACATTTTAAAGAAAAATAGAAGACAAACAACAATATATGAATTTTTGCGTCCTTAAAGTGACTATTCATTTCATTGTTTTGTATTACATACTACATCTACGTATTTATGTACATGGATTATACGTTGTATGTATATATCTAAAGGAAATACACTTTTTTTTCTTAAGTTTAAGGTTTCTTATTTATTTTAAAAACATTTATATACATATACGATTTAAATGTCCCAGTTTCTTTAATATATTAATTTTTCATTAAAACACAATTTTTGTTGTACCAACTACATATTTCTTTTATGCGGACACCCCTCCTGAACGGACATCTTCAGCTGGTCCCGTTGGTGTCCGTTCAAAGGAGATTTCACTGTATATATATAATAATATGTCCATACCCGAATAAAAATAAATTATTTTTTGCGAATTAAAACGGGCACTTGCGTCATCCTACATGTACGGAGTATGTATGGCCCATAAAGAAGCAAAGCACTTATTGTAATTTATTATATTTATCGACCCTATTGCTGCACGCCACAAAGAAATGTACTTAAAAGCCGCCGAAATTTCAATTTTCCTAAAACATTTGTTTGGTTTTATCGAGAAAAAGATTTAATTTTCTAGAAAAAGTTATATACCAGAACGAAGTTTTTGACAGTAATACACATTCTTTTATTATGGTATAAAATATGTATCTTTGGTAAACCAAGTATGTAGGTACAATGTTATTCAGAGTAAAAGTGAAATTATAAACAGACCTGAAAGCGGGCAAAGTGTGATATGGATCACAAGTCTATAATAAATAACACTAAAAGAAATAACAAGGAAATTATTACCTACATCTTATCAACAATTAACAGTTCCGGGCTAACAGAAATTCAAAAAAATCCAGATATAGATAGCGTACCCTTTATGTGGCTTTTACAATAAATAGTACATCGCACTCCAGTATCTGGTAAATTATGCAAACAACTAAGACGTTTCACCAGTTAATTTCTAAAAGGAACGATTTTGAAGAATATTCTGGGTGGTCGGACAAGTTATAAAAAAAGTATTCGTCAATTATCAGACATTAGCGAAACGTTATGTGCCCATGAATCTGTTGCGAGCTACTCCGGCAGACATTTTTAATGAATGTTACAAAAATAAATTTAACACCGCAGCGGGTCTTTCAAACGAAACTCTTTTACATCGAAGCGAAAAAAATGACACTGAGTAGTGAAGTAAAAAATAGGTTTACTTTCGTGCCTTATGCTAGTGCTTTCGGTACTCAAATAAACCTAAGGTATTTAGAGCAGTCTAGATTTTTCCATTGTGTATATAGGCCAAAATAAGGAATTACAATGAATGCTTTTCGTAAGTGGTTCCATATTTTTTGTACCTGAAATTACATTAAAAGGAAAATGAAGCATTTGAATTTGCCTCCAAACGCGGTGCTTGGTTCGGATAAGGCGCTTACAAATCCCGTTGTACGTACTGGGGAAAAATGTAATTAAGTAATGCTTCTACCACCAAATTTATTCTGTCAATGGATCAATATGTGACTCAAACGATAAAATTGCACTATCGCAAATCTCTACTGATATCCATCATTGCAAAGACATTTTTCAAAACCGATGTAACCAACAATGAAATGCCACAATGGCTTGTGGGAAACGATAAGGGATCAGTTCATCAACTGTTATTTCTATATCGTATTAAAGATCAAGTGACAGCTGCTCATATAACTTCCCTAAAGCAACGACATATTAATTCATATTTTTAGTGGTAAAATTTTGTTTGAAATAAAATTTCGTCTCTCTGATTAGTTCGCATTATCGATTTTTAACAAAATAATAGCTAGATTGTACTGTATTTCTAATATAACGTTATTTCTAGTTCTTGTGGTTTTCTTAATTTTTGAAGAGTATGCAATTGTTGAGTTTTATTTTCAAACCTTTTGAAAAAATTGACATCTATTTCTATTATTGCGTATAAATGCGTCTTTCATTAGTTAGAGTTTAATATATCTTTACCCCCCTTTAGCTTCAACAAAATATTTAGTTTTTAATTTTCTTAAAAGTTTCTGAACTTAATAATAATTTCAAATTATTACTTTTAGCCGAAATCGGTTGGAAAACGGCGGCGCAACAACCCGTCCGACTTCAGCCGTCTTGGGAAGAATCCAATCTACCCGAAGAAGAATTGAACTTCCAAAAATTGACAATGGACGATGCCAGTTTGCAACTCAATACACCAATAGATAGATATCATATAGTATATTTTATATTTATTTTACATGGGATTGGTACGTTGATGCCTTGGAATATGTTCATTAATGCAAATGATGTAAGTAATAGTTATTTTCTTTATTCTTAAACGGCAAACAAAATTCGAAAATGATTAAAATTACATGTAAATGTAAGAAATTACCCAGAAACAGTTTTTGAAGATGTTAGTTTATATTAAAACGTAGTAAGCACCATTCTTCACTATTGCCAAAGATGTTTTAAAAATACGAGAGTACATTGAAAACTTAATCTGTTGTTTTGAACTTTTCCAATCTTTAAAACTACTTCTTCCAAAGTGATTTGTTATACTCGTATATTAGTATGATAAAACAATACTTTTGGCCAGTAGGAATTCGTGTGAAATCCAATATAGTAAGGACGAATGGATTATTAATAAGTAATAATTCTGTAAGTAAGAATGGGTTAATGAAAGGTGGCTTTTCTTTATTTGGCGAATTATTATTAAAAAAAATGGAATCAGGTATAAATAAACAATAATATACTTTTTAACTTTTGAGCAGCCTTAAAAGTAATAATTCAAATGTAAAGGGTATTGTTATGGCTGTAATTCTACTAATATTTTTCCAGATACTAAGATTGAAATGTTTTCTTTCAGTACTTTACAAACTATAAACTGGACTACAATTATACGAGACAAGAGGATACTGTGTACAAAACTAGCTTTCTGCAGTACTTAGGTTTCGCTGCTCAAGTTCCTAACGTTGTTTTTAACTGGTTGAATATATTCGTACAACTTGGGTAATTATAGCATACATATTTTTACAAACAACAGTATTACAAAACTTGTTATAGAGGTAATTTAACGACGCGTATTGTTTGGAGTATTTGCATAGAGGTGATAATTTTTGTGTTCACGATTATATTGGCCATGGTAGACTCAAGTGCGTGGCCCGGTGCCTTTTTCTGGATAACAATGATATCTGTTGTAATTTTGAACAGTAAGTAACTTTTGCATGCTGATTAAATAGGATCCAAAGGATGAATATTGAAAAAGGCTTGTATATTTTTAATTTGTTCGCAATAATATCATTATAATATTTCTTATTTCTAATGTCAGAATAATTATTCGAATGTGCGCTATATCTATTAAAATATACTGACTCATAAATAAATGAACACCTAGTACACGTTCACGTTTAGCTTATTTTGTTTTTACAAACGATAAAAATTTCAACAAGATACATTCGATTAATCAAGGTAGCATTGGCAATGAACAAAAAATATTCTTGTTTTTCTGTTGGCGTTATTTATTGAGCGTTGTCTTAGTAGAATGTAAAAGGATGCCTGCTATTCTACAACGTGTGAATTTTCATCAATAATCTGTTTGAACGTGGTTGGATAATCGGACTGTGAAAAGTCCATCACAGTTATCCAATTGTGATGTACTAATCGTGTAGGATGTAGTGTTGCTACAATTGCACTGTATCGGCACAAATGGGCAAAAGATAATAAGGAGCGATGACGTACTACCGATCGTGAGATTTGTGCTCTTCAGCTTGCGCCTCTCGTCAGCAAGGACAGTTGACAATAGATGAAAATATATCAAAGAATTCTTAGATCGTACTAATCATTTTTTAATTTATCTCTAATACAAAATCTCAATTTTGTTGGTGGGTTCAGGATGGCCACAAAACAGTCAGAAGACGCCTCGGAGAAAGAAGAAACTTACAGTTTTCTGTATAGCGGTATACGGCTCTTGCTCAAGATGTAATGGCGCGGAGGGTTTTCTCTCATGGGAATAGATCTCATCTAGACATAAATCAATGAACATTAAATGTTCTTGAACCGGTGGTTAATACCACTTTTTTCAATAACTGATGAATCTATTTTTTTAGCAGGATAGTGCTCGACTGAATACAGTGAGAACTATGCGGTTTTTGGATAATGCTAATGTTGGTCGCTTACTATCAGGTTCTTGTTCGCCGGATTTATCATCAATAGAACACATGTGGAATATGGTAGAACAGAGGGTCAAACTTTACAATTAGCCCTAAACAATGCAGATGTTCTTTAACAAAGTATTTTATAAGCGTTCTAGTATGCCTAATAGATCGGCTAAATTACAATTATCTGTATCTTACTGAAATTTTCATCATTTCTTAATACGAATAAAATACATATTTCTTCAAAGTTTTAATAAAAAATAAAAACATTACTGGGTGTTAATTTATTTATGGCGACCATAATTTAAATTATAAATTCAAAGTCTATGATTTTAGAGTACTAAATTCATTAGTAATTTTGGAGTTTTATTCACATTCCAATGATTTAAAATATAAGTTAAGGTGAAAAGTAAATGTGTTTTTCTTGAATAAATGGTAATCTTGTTAGATACATATTTATTACATACATTTTTATTAGCATTTTATGCACTAACTATTTTCAAATATTTCATGAGTTTCGAATATTGCATAAAGAACGTATACTTAGCGATACTTAAGCATGTTTCAATAGTACTTGAATAATCTCTCTGTTAGTTGAAAGACGAGTTATGAGGTTTGATACCTGCAGTTCATAACTGAAATCTATGTTTCATATTACTTGCATTGAAGTTGTAATAAATCTATAATTAGTAGATTATTATTTTGGGAATAAAAATATTTCGTGTTTATTTACAGAAATTTGGTATCCTTATATAATGTTTCCTTTTTGTTTTCAGTAATGAATGGAATTTATCAAAATACGATTTTTGGTATGGCTGCCAAGCTACCTCCGAGGTATACGGGTGCCGTTATACTTGGAACTAATATTAGCGGCACGTTTACTGCTGTAGTCTCCATACTATCATCTCTTTTATCATCCAATAAAAGAATGCAGGCCATTTATTACTTTATAACGGCTCTTTTCGTGTTATTGCTTTGTTTTGATACCTACTTTGCGCTGCCTTTAAATGTAAGTATCTACGAACTGTCTTCCTTATATTTTTGGTGTATATTGTATCAGTAATTTTTGTAAAATTTTCGTTAAGTAAGTCAGATATACCAGAATTAACACGTAGCGTTATAGCAAAATTCCGATTATCTGAGTTAATAAGTCTCTGATAAGTCAAAATTCAGATAATCCAAAACTCAAGTAGTTTCTCGTTTATGTTCTATTTCTATGCTTGTATAAATATTTACGGTTGACATAAAAATGCAAATTTATTATTAACATGATTAAATGCCACACTATAAACAGTAAAGAAACTACGATTTTGCATCTGCTCTATATTTAAATGGCCAATATTTAGTCATAGTTTTAGAACTGACTTATGATCTGGGACAAACGCGAATTCCGCGAATTGATTAATTTAAATTTCGAATAACCGACATTCACTTTACGTGCAGTCCATTAGGTGACGTATTAATTTAATAAGGATTAAATTCGCTTAGACTTTCAGTAATATATTTGAGTTGCCGATTTACTTTTCCCCCCGTGCAATTGTTTTTAGGAATTCTAAATTACTCTGCACTTCTACTTGAGTTGGTTTAATGGACGCAATCCTATCTCTTAGTGACCCGTCTTACGTAGCCACAAATATAAGTAATTAAATGCAAATATAAATGTATTCTCACAAAAAAAATGCGGTAAAAATCGATTAGAACTTAAAAAAAAAATGAATTTCACTATTTACAAAAGTTTAATCCTATTTTCTACGTTGCTAGAGATTTTATCGACACCACGAACTAAAAGAGAAAAAAGAAGCTGAAATGAAAAGAAATAAAAATATTCCTATGAGAAGAGTACCATACTTGAAGATATTTGGACAAGCACTTCCTCAGCTAACCAACGTATTTTTAGTATTTTTTGTAACGCTGTCTCTTTTTCCGGCTGTGCAAGCTAGTAAGTATAGACGTTGCGCAATAACATGTTTTGTAAATTGGTGTCAGAAGCTTGCTATGCTTTTCCTTCTTTATTCTTGTAGATATTCGACCATATGATAAAAATTTCTTCATTCAAGATATGTTTACTCACATTACATGTTTTCTCACATTTAATCTACTTGCAATGATTGGTAGTCTAACATCAAATTACGTGGTCTGGGTAAGTGAAGAACTTGCAGGCTTAGTTACTATTACGAATCCTTTAATTTGTATTTTCTAGCCTTCGCCTAGGTTTCTTTGTATTCCAGTTCTGTGTAGATTTTTCTATATCCCGTTTTACTTACTATGCAACTATCAAGTAGATGGTATTGCTCGTATACTTCCAGTAGTTGTCAGATATGATTGGTTCTATTGGATAGTAGCGATGACAATGGGATTTACAAGCGGTTACTTCAGTTCAATTGGTATGCAGTACGTACCAAGGTAAGATTTATGTGTAAATATTAAAAACCACCGGAGAATAAAATATTTCAACGTAGTAAAGTGTACGCAAAAAGCAGGCGGTAAAAATATTCAAACTGCACTCAACTTCCTTTAGTATCTATATATACAGGCACTACCTAAAAATCGATGACTTTTGTTTTTTAATGTCTCTTCAGTATTAATATAGTGTTGAAATACGAATAGTACTGGAAATTCACACATGTTAAGATAATGCTAAATTATTATTAGAAGTTGCGAATTACGTCTGCGTACCAAAGGGGTCCATTTTCGTATAAAGATCCATCATAATACAAACAAAATAAAATAGAGTGTAAAATAATGTAATAATAATAAGTACCTGATTATACGTTATAATTTTTGAAGAACTTACTCTCCCAAACAACCCCATCAGGTGGATTAGCGTGGTTATACATTTGCAACTTTTGTTATATTTCTATACTTGCTGCAGCAAGCGATGTTCGCTATGATGAGAAAATGTGCTTATATGATGAAAACGAGTGTTCCAGTTAGTGATGTAATAATGAAATAATTAAAGTAATTGTGGTGAGGTACAGACACTTAGGAGAGCACGTTTCCATTATCACATTAGAATTGTTGTCTACACATGTATCTGTATCTGTATGGTATTCAGTATTCGCAGTGCTTCTACTAATAACAACGATGAATTTTGTAATTTTTCTAATGCCAAGTATCTTGTAATTGTTTTGAAATATTGCCTGATTTTGCTTGACAGCAGTTGTTTCTTTGGGATCAAAGTTTAACACTACCGACTTCACTTTGTGGAAATGTTCGAAATAGTGCCTTCAACCGATCTCTCAGCAAGTACAAGCCAGTTCTGTAGGTTCAGGAATTCTGGAACCCTATTTATGAAATTCTCGTGTTTTTGGAGATTTTAGAAACAGCGCTTTTATAGATTTATTTACGTTTGGATAACAGAATCAGTAATTTCGTACAATTTATGTTTTAATACTGATTCGTTAAAATGGTTTCTATAACCTCTGCAATTATTATGTATTTGAGATGAATTCAGCTGAGTATAACCCTTTGTCACAAATTTCATTACTTATTCATATCTCACTTCTGTTTCTTTCTTTAATCCATCACTTAAACATGTAATGACGCGTAATAGCTGCTATATAAATGAATACTGCGAAAATAGGAAGAAGAATACGATAATAGAACTACCATTGAAGCCTTTAGTACGAGGGTTCTTATATACTAAATTTAAAGTTTAAAATATCTTTGTAATACGAAATCCGCGTAGTTTTGTTTGAATGTTACGTTGATACTAATGTTACAAGATATGAAATTCTGTGCGTGTAACGCCAGATTTGGTTAGAGTTGTTGCATTTGAGGAATTTAGGTACTCCGAGTTTTTGGCAGTGTATCTACTACCTTCATCAGGATAGCGCCGAGAACAACAATTCTTGTCATACTTATCATTTATACAACAATTAATCTGGCTGTAGGTGTGTAGGGGTATCCCTTTATTGTATATTTTTTTAACGAAAAAAGTTCATGTGTGGATCGATCACGGCTTGGAATTTTGTAAATCCTTTGGTCCAATACACTAGAGTATGGGTCTCCAAACTACGAACACCAGCGTGCGAGAACCGCTAATCCAGTCCGTGACTCCCCATTAGATGGCGCTATACTACTGTAACATAATTGAAATGTGTGCGTAATTCAAAATTACATGTTCGTATGATGAGCTTGGCCCTTGGATCTTAACGGAGGAGTCAGCGTAGCTCTTAAGGTGAAAAGGTTGGAGACCCCTGCACTAGACCATTATGTTTGTCGGTTTACAAATTGTGATGAAAATATTATCTGTGTTAGATATATAAGTAAATAAGCGTATTTAACAATGAATGAAATCACTATGAGGTTCCACCACCCCTGCCCATTGCAAAGCTGGGCGTTCATGGTGTATCGAATGCTAATCTACACCACTCCAAGCGTTACTGTCGGTGTTGTGCCGTAAGTGGTAACACAAGATGTGTTCAATAAGCTAGCTGAAGGGTTATAGGATGACCTTCATTACCTAACTATGGATCAGTAATTGTCCTGGTATTGGAAAATCGGTCTCTTAGTGCCATTAGGCGAACTGGCGATTCTGTACCTCATTAATTCTTCTTTGGCTTCTTGTTTCTCTTTGGGGGATTTCCCGGCTCTTCCTAGTCCTTGAGTGATAACAGTGGATAATGGTGGATTGGTTCCGATTAGGGCGATTTGCAATTTCCCTGATCGAAAAAGCACAATTGCTCACAAGCCTTCAATTCAAACGCTGTCGAATTTGCTCAAGACCTCAGAAAAATGCGTTGGCCATATTCTACGCGGAATTTTGTGTATGAAAAAGCTTTCGGCGCGATGGATACCGCGTTTGTTCACACCGGAGAAAAAACGAAAGCGGGTGACCATTTCGGAGGAATGTCTGGCCAGGATCCAACGCAATCCAAGGGTATTGATCTTCGAGGAGACTATATCAAAAAACAAAAATAAAAAACCACACCAATACCGTGTTTTTCTTGTCGATTCCGGAAGCATTTCAGGTCGCCCTCGTAATATCAGATGCCACTCCATCCTGTGTAAAGTTCAATATTTTCTTATGATCTACTATAACTATATTTAAACGTAAAACATAATTGAAGTATTAAACATACGATATTTACTAGACACATTTCGATTAAAAGCGTTTATTAATTTTTAATAATTAATTAATTAGGCTTTATTAATCTCCAGTCATTGAAAGTTGTTAGATACTAAAGATCTTTTTCACAAAAGATATTAAGTTATTTATGGCATGACATTTCTTAAATAACTTCAATTGTTGAAGATAGTAGTAATTGGTAAAATACGGTTTCCTAAATCATCTAATTTACTGAAATAATTATTATTTACTTTGTTATAGGTGCGTGGAACCGCAGTATGCATCCGTGGCGGGAATGTTTGGCGGTGCTGCTTTAATATCGGGTATATTTGCCGGCATACTTTCAGCGTTTATATGGCCTAAGTTTATACAATACGTCGGCGTATAACAAAAGTGCTTAGTGTATGACACAGAGACCACGTTTCAAATAAATTTTTAGTAGATCACTAACCACTCATTTATCACCGCTACCATCGAGTGAGACGTCAGGGAATCAATATTTTTGTGTCGTACACTCCAAAAATCCGCATTATTATAAGAACCAATTTCTAAAAGGTAGACTGACTTGTTATTTATTACGTAGGAATTCATGAATAAAAGAATAAGTTCTTCCAAAATTGTTGCATAAATTGGTGGTGTTAAACTATTTTTACAAATGTTGTTTGTTTAAGCAGGAATGTTTATTTTGAGATAATACATCTATCTTTACTGATCAACGTCTTTCAGCTTTAATAACCTAGCAAAATGCATATAACATATTAATACAACTTGAAACTTATAGCTGATATCCAATTTTACTAGCGTATTGCTTGTAACTTATTCAATATGTTAAAAAGGTAACTTTTGAATGATTCCTAATTAAATAAGCGGCATTTGTTCCACATTAACATTTTTATTCAGGGACCGAATTAAACACAGGGTTTTGTGAAATTTATTTAAACTAAATATACATAATTTCTATTTAATTAAGAATCTACTATTTTATTTTGCATTAAGGACTAGCTACCAAGCTGATTTTACACGTAATACGAGGGTTGTTTTTTGTTTCAACCTCCATTTGCGCCTGTAAACTATCATGTGAGCGATGGGGGATGGGGATGCCTAGAAGATGACATCTGCGACTTGCAACGTCATTACGTCATTTTTAGCTGAGTTACAAGCGCGTAAACGTAATTGGTGCAATTGATTCTCCCGCCAAGTGCGTGTTGCGATTCCTTCAAGTAAAAGGGAATAGTGCAGCTGAAATTTATCGAAGAATGAGCCGAGCATACGGCGAAAACTTTATGGCGGGTGTACACAATTGTAATGGCGGCAACATTCTATGCAGGACGGATTGAAAGGCTCGTCCTTAGATGCGACAAATGCATCAATATTTACGTTGATTATGTACATAACTCTTGGTAATATATTCATCTTCTTATTTATACTTGTCTTGTTTTTATGAGCTGTCGGAGGTTGAAAAAGAGCAGTCCTCGTATAACTATGTAATTGTAAAAGACTACCTTGTTTAACTTTTGGTTATGTATTGCGTTGTTTTTGTAGATTTTTTAGTTTATTTTGTCGTGTTGAAATAGATACAGGATGTCTTTGAAATAAAATAAAAACGTATAGAAAGAATGTCAGAATTAAAAAAACCTTAAGAAATTGTAATATGTGCAGAATGTGCATACATAATACATCCATCGAACTCGCTTCTATATTTTTCTTTGTTTTATTGAAAACTTAGTGGTTCTGAAAAGAACCGGTGTCTAAACAGGTGAAATACTCGAAAATGGCATTTCCACCTGGTTCACCATGAATATTAAAATATCGAACAGTTCACACGTTGTGTAAACCATACTCGACACGTAACGCTAGAAACATACCGAGTTACTGTGCTGGTGCAGATGTATGTGAATTGTGCGCTGGCGGAATTGTCCCCTAACGCGAACCTTTTCGCAGCCTACAATTGCAACGTGCACTTCAAATTTAGAATATTTTAGATATATTTTCTCATTTTTTTTTCTCGTGTCTGCGAACGAATTTTCGCAAAATATCTTGGATTTAAGTCTAATAGCATTAGTTCTTTCCACTTTTCATACTTTTTTATTTTATTTCATGGACACCTGTATATTTTGGAAACTAAAAATAACCACAATTGTTTGGAATAGCTGAATTAGTCTATTTATGGTTAACTTCCGGCAACACCATTACTTTCATATCTCGCAACATAGGATTATGTATAAATACTACAATGTATAAATAAATTTCAATATAAGCTAGTTTTCTAAAGTATTGCAGTAATGTTCATTTACACTACACGCCAGGGAATCTGCAAAATATACAATAATACATTTATTAATTTATTATTTGCTTGTCATACTAATGCTACTAAGACAACACGTTTCAAGTTTTCACTTTGTTTGTTTAATTTGTATATATTTTTAACCTTTAATATATGGTATAATTATCAATATTTAAATAAATGAACTCATTATTTTATTGTAATATTTAGAAATATCTATTCTTTCTTTACTATACAAAGAAAGGTTTAATTTAGGCGATAGAAAAAAATAAATAATTATAATGTTGAATGTGGACTAAATAAAATAAACTATTTATTTTTGTATTAATCCAAAAAATAATTATTAAACTTCAAAGATGTCTCTTGTATGAAATATGAACTCGTAAAGTTATAACGCATGACGTAATACTTCATTTTTACACTTAATAATACGTTGCAATTTGAAAAAGAAAGCTAGTTTCGTATAACCAAAGTTCGGTATATCCACGTTGATTCCAAGCAATGGAATGTCATTTGGAATTAGTAATGTGACATAAGATCTTTAGTTAGTTCTAAACTAAAGGGACGATAACAAAAGTTCATTTTAACCAGTGTTTCATTGTATTCGGTTTCGTTATAAATGATCATTAGTGTACGTATACTTTAGCAATGTCATGTATATATAAAATTTATACAGTGGGCACATTCAGCAAACAGCATTGTTGTGAAGTAGTTCAGTGAATAACACTCCTATTGCCTTCATTCAGCCGAGGAATTTGTTTCGCTATCGTTACATACCACTTCTTACACTTCTATCAATATTTCAAATTCGTCTCTTTTCTAAGGCGTTGGCTATATGTGACAATAAAAGTCAGTTAGAAAACGTGGCCGTCCGTTTCCTATTTGTTGATATATCATTCGATACAGCGTTAAGTAGCAGACAAATTCAGCGAGTATACAGGGAACTGTTGGCAAGTCTTTATCTCTGCTGAGCAGCTTAAGCACTCATCTATTCTGGAACACTTGCTTCTGTTGAATGCGACCATTATATTTGGCTAATATATTGTTACGATAAGTATTAAATATAACAATTTAATGTAGCATCAGAAACAGAAAATGTCTTAGTAACTATAACAATCTTCCATTCGAATAATCTTATAAAAAAATAGTATAGTTGCATTTTTATTCTAACTCACCCAATTAGACGATGTTATTTTTTAATTTCTAACAGCTATTCCATACTATATTTTAAATTTATTTTATTATTTCTGTACTATTTATTGAATTTAGTTACAAAAGATACAGTCTCTGAAAATGTAAATTGTAATGCATAAGCAAAACGATCTGATTGTATCTGAAGTTACAATGATCATTATACATGATCACTAAATAAACAATCATGTATATATTAGATAAATATATAGATTTAGGTAATAACAATAATAGCTTTAACCATAAAATAGGGTAAAAGAAAATATTTCGATACGCCATTTAATGCAGCTGATATCATGTTCATTTCATATATTTATGTAAATTCTATTTTATTTTTTAATATGTTTATGAAACAAGTCTTTAATTGTTGCACAATTTAGAGTAGTTGTGCAAATATATACTGTGTATTTAAAAATAGATAAATATGCAACTTTAAAATATACTACATTTTTTCAATTTATCTAACTAAAAACTCCTTCTAAATACGATTAACACATTATCCTGTATGGGTTTGTACTGTTACAAATTATCTATTTTAGGAATTTAGACATTATTGTTTCCTACGACTAGTTATTTTTGTACTGTTAGTAAATTACGTCTAATAATTGTAAATCAGTCAAATAGTAGCAGATGAATGACCTTTTTGTCAAGTACAGAGTGATTTTATATGTTTGAGGACAGTTTAAATTTCGCGCGATGAATTCTAGGGGATTTGACATGTTAAGAGTGGCCATTGTGAGTATCGGTCCTGTCAACTGCCAGTGCGGCACGTTGTTTATTATTCGTTATTTATATTCATTTTATTCGTTATTATTTGCTTCATTTTTTACTTGTAATCTGTTCTTCTTAGAGCTACTGTTTATCAGTGTTATTTTCCATTTTGCTTAGAAAATCAATATGAAATTGATTTTTTAAAGATCCAATATTTTATCACCCATCCAAAATCTATTTGCTACGCTACTGGTTATGAATTCAAAACCAAATCGCCAACGTGACAAAAATTTAGCAAGGCGCGAAATTTAAACTGTCCTCAAACATTTAAAATCACTCAGTACTTAGTTAACATTAACAATGCATCAGTAGACTATAAAAGAAAAGAAAATAAACGTTAATACAATTCCTTCTAAAAAGACATCACATGCTGTAATACGGAAAACTTGGTACAAATACAGATGTACACGCATTCAAAGACATGCTCTAAACGTGTAGTAAATAAGTTATAAAATTACTGTAATAATATTATCCGACTTCATTCCTAACAACATGCTTGCTTTACTTTAAGGAAAAATGTTTTTAAAACATTAGAGAGGAATGTAATTTTCAACATCTACCAGTTACTAAAACATGTGATGTATTGTGTTCAATCTATAGCAAAACCTGTTCTCTGGTTTAGCATTTTGTCTTTCGTTACACCTATCGCTGAATAAGATGGTTTGAAATCTCTCTAACGATTTGTATGTATTTTAAAACAAATTATCGGACCATCTAAAGAATTAAAAAAAATATCTTGATTAACTGAACAAATAAGTATGTCTATATAACAGGTTATTTTAAAATTTGAGTCTATAAAACTGGATATTGCGATAGCAAAAAGAATTATATTTATATGTTTACTATTTTAGATAATATAGTGTAACTCTGCCTGTTTCTTTTTATCGTATCGTACAGATGAATACCCAAACAACATCTCGCTATACCTATAGGCCAATGTTTTTACGAACAACTCTGTACAATGCTACCGATAGGCGTTTTATTTTGCTCCTTATGCTGGAAATACTTTTTCTCATATATAACCACATTTAATATAAAGCTTGATGCAATATGTATTTTTAGTATTGTTTTAATCGGCAATTCCTAAGAACGGAATTATTAATTTTGTTCATATGTTAATGTTCGTTCAGACAATTCCACTGAAGCATAAATTAAGTGTCACTAAATGTTTTATTGGTGTGGTCATCCGAACTAACTAACTGCTTGACACCGCATTGTCGCAACGTATGGGTCGTTGATCTGAACAGTCAAATATGCTACATTTAAATGTTATACATAAGTGTCATGACATCAGTATCCCCAACTATACTAGCGTTTAGTCATAGTATGTGATGCAATTTTTTCATTTATAATAACTTGATCTTTTCTTCTACAAGAGGTTATCTTCGTAAAAGAAATTTTAATTGATTTTGATGTATCTATTAACGTGTATCAACAGGTATGTCACTTGTATCTCAGACTTTCACGGCCGTTTGTCATAGTCGTAACGGTTGTCGTGTTCCGCCGTGTCATTAGGTATTTTTCTGTCCCTGACTTTTCGCGAACAACTGTGGTTCGCATTTTCAAAAGTACTGAACAGTACCTTTACAATAACTTCAACCTCAGTCATTTAAGTATAGAAAGAGGTTCAATAATGAGCAAATTCTTTTTTGTTGTTCTAATAAGTTCATTTTTTTATTAGTAATATACATTTAGCTCAACTTTCATTTTTGCTACTTGGAAACATGAACTACTGTTTTCATCATAAATGCTCACTGAATTAGTACTCTAACATTATCATTGACTGCATCTTGGTATTCGTTACATTAAATAGAATGATCATCCACGCACATGTATATAAACACGTAACTAACTCATCTTACAATTTAATTCAAGATTCAAGAAGAGAAAGATACACCGTGAATCAATTATGATCTAAGTACTTGTCAGGATTTAATTTATAATCTGTCATTATCTTTTTTACGTTTCTCTACAACTAGGGATCACCATCGTGCATGCGGAATGTTCAACTTTTCTGTACGCCAAACGTTAAATTAAAGTTATTTAAACGATGTAGTTCTAAATTCAATTATACTTTACACCTCTAAAATCATAATGAAAGATACGCACGTACAATTAAGCTGAATTGAATGCTAGGCGGACATTTAATTTTGGAAAGTTAATGCGCTGACAGTATTAAAATATCTGGGTCCTACTGTTGAAGTTGAAAGTCTAGCAGCAACTATCAAATAATGTGCAACAAATGTATATTTGCACTATATTATGTTTTATTGTAAAATTGCGATTGTATAACTTGATTTAGTTAGAGCACATATTTTGATTATTTCATTTCATATTGTCATTGCTCGCACGATTTTTTTGATCGAATTACAATTTTTCAGTTTACAAATATAAATAATAAGCAAGCAATATGTATTTTCAGTAATTAGTAAGTAAATAATAAATGAATACCCTCATAATTACCTATAATATAAACTTAAAATTTGCACTATTTCATTGTAAATTGCTTCAACTTCAAAAAAAGAATAATAGGCTAAACATTAAATAAGTTATAATCCTTAACGATATTTTACAATATATAAATTTCTAATAGTCTACTTTGAAATTTTGTATATCTATAGCAATGAAAAGGAGAAGAACGTTACTTTTTATCGTAATTCGCCTCCTGCATTAAAATTTGCGATCTAACTACATATATACCTTATATTACAATGTTACAGAAACTATTGAAACAAATGTATTTTGAGAATAAATTGACCAATTACATATTTATATAAATAGATTAGCATGTTATATTTACATAAATTTGTTTATATAATAAACATTGTTCAACTACAATGGCGTTTTAATAACAGTGTGTCACGACAAAAATTTGGATTCTAAACTTGGGCTGTGGATAACGTTACGCATGAAGAAATATACAACTTATGTATGAAATAGATGCAAGTATCAAAAACATGGAG
The DNA here is from genome assembly GCA_023509865.1 of Trypoxylus dichotomus. Classification (NCBI taxonomy): domain Eukaryota; kingdom Metazoa; phylum Arthropoda; class Insecta; order Coleoptera; family Scarabaeidae; genus Trypoxylus; species Trypoxylus dichotomus. The sequence goes on from CM042078.1 coordinate 50,465,798, forward strand.
AGAAATATATTGACTGAATTGGACATATCTAAGCCTAGTATTTCTACTTGTACGTATCTTGTAACTTTGATTATAAATATACATACATCTGTGATTAAATAGCTTTATTTCATTCTCCTTCCTAAATATTTTATGTACATATGTCTTTTAACGATTGCAAGGACTGTGTGGTTGTATAATTCACAGGTATTGCAGTAAACTCAATTCAGACAAATTTATTAATTATGCGGAACGCATCATTTCGAGAGCACGTGGACTCTCATTGTCAACCGTGTTACCGACTGAATGTAAAAAACTGTATCATATGCAAATTATTTTCTACATAGGCTCTGAAATTCCTAAAATATGATTATTTACAATCTCCTGGGTGGTCTAATCTCTGGTGTGTGTGTATTTTCGGGAAAGAATGGAACGAAAGCGAACCGCATCTTTAACAGGGCCTATGGTAATAAATCGATCAGACTGTGGTGTGTAATTGGGGGTGGTTCTCTGCTCAATAAGTTTCCGTTTTTTTTCATAAATATCGTTTTGTACACGTCTAATTCTCTCTAACCCTCTCTTCGGAAGACAAACTTAATTATATTAATTGTCCGCAATTAGCTTTCTCACGTACCTTTAAAAGTGTGTATGAATGTTTGAGGGTTAGATAATGAGATTTCTCTGTTATTGTTTTTCGTTCTCTTTTAAATTTTTGTCGGCGTCGCGCCTATAATAAGCAGTTCGGCGCGTCTTTGGTCGTGTTCGCTCAATTCTACTCCGTGCACGCCTAGAGAATTGTATTCAAATGAGAACCAATTGTGCTATATACCCCAACCAATTGCTCATATTAAATGCTGTGGTGCCACCTATTATAGAACGTTCAAAGTTCCTTTGATTCATATAGAAATTTACAACTTCATTAATTTAGTTTTAAAATTTATAAATAAAAAGTGCTTTTATCTATATCCAACAGTGCGATTAATATATTACCCATTTATTTTAAAATTGTTGAACACAAAATTCCATCTAGGGAATGTTGCTGTTTTGGGTTACCAAACCATAATACGCAGTTTGACAGCAAAATAATATTGTTTCACCTCCATTTTATCGTTTATGCGTGGTACAAAATATTCCACTTTATATCCATAAAATATTCGTATATAAAATATGGAGAACATTCCCCGAACCCATGAAGGTACAGTTGTACAGCATTTTTTCATAACGACTCTCAACAATCCTTTGCAATTTTTAGACATAGAAGCCCAAATACGGGAGATACAATCGAAAAAGAAAGAAGTGCCGCAGGACACCGACGATAAAGGCGTTGGTCTTGGCGAGAGCGGTTATTTTGATAGTGAAATCTATGACGGTGGAGGCGGCAAGAGTAAATACGAAGGATACGTTACTTCGATTGCGGCAAACGATGAAGTAGATGATGAAGATGAGGACGTCGGTTTCTCACAAAAGCGTACTGGATTAGGAGCTCCGGTTGCGTTATTAAATGATGTGGCACAAGTACGTAAATATTTACTCGATTAATATTAGATTATATTTGATGCATTAGTCTAATAGTGCAAGGTTCAAAAATATCTAAAATCAAGTTTTTCTTTGGGAATATTACACCTACCATCTTATATTTATTTATTTTGCGTGTTTGAATTCTTGATGAATTTCTTGTACATGCAACAATTACTTTAACACTTGACTTTTGCTTTCCTTAGAGTGACAAGGATTATGATCCATTTGCTGATCGTAGAAGAGCAACAATTGCTGACCGTGAAGATGAGTACCGACAGAAAAGGCGTCGGATGATCATATCTCCAGAACGTGTTGATCCTTTTGCAGATGGTGAGTATTGCAAATTTAATTTTCTAGATTTTAAAACTTTTATGCCATTTGTGTCTACTGTTTTTCAAAAGCAAATGTTTTGATTATTTTGTGTTAATTTGGTTTACTTGTTCAGTATGTTTTTTTTTATTTTGACAGTACTCAATATTAACTTAAGATTTACAATATACACGAAATTTTCAAAATATAATTGGGGTGAATGAATGGTTGTTCGAATCTGAGTGTAAATGCAATATCTATATTAATTAGGTAAGAAAATTAATGGCATGACTTTGTAGAACCAAAATATATAAAAACTAGGCATACTATAAATAGTAAAAACAAAGAAGTACAAAAAGACTAATGTTACTTTTGTTCTCCACCGATTCGTCATGTAGGACACTGCAAAAGAAAGAATGATCCTGCTGCTAAAGGGAAATCTACACAATAAGATTGTAAATCGGTAAAACGAAACAAAACCATTTTTAGAGAATGAAAGAGCGTGTGCATTGTTATGAAATTATTATTAATTACCCCAGCCTATTTCTAGGTTCGATATGTATCCATGTTTGCAAGAGCACCACCTTGGATGTCGCCCTCACGTACGTATATAGATTTGCACTTTATTTCACTCATTTTAAACGATATCAAAAATTAAACACGATTCCTTCTACAATTTAAGCTAATTACGTAAAATAGATCCCACATGAAAATTTTCAAGTTAATCATTTTAATTAAATTGTTTCTTGAGTTTTTTGAATTAATTTTGTAGTAGTTTTTTTTTTGTTTTAAATATGATACAGGATGTCCCCCAAGTTGGCAATATCATGTTAACAGACAATACCAATTGGGTAATAAAAACCACTTTTAGAAGAAAATATTCACATAAGTGTAGCAGATAGCAAATTATTTTGTCTCATGATTTGATTCCAATATGAATAGTTGCCTTTCACAATTATAAGTGTGAGGTGCACGAAGTATGCGCTAAACTTGATACTACTCGCGCTATAAGTGTCGGTCTTTAGGATTGGAAGCAGCTAAACAAGTCTCAAAAGCATGCCCTAACATCGGAGAGCTGCAAGTTGTTTCTGATGGAGAAAAATTGAGAGATAAACGGTAGAATGGGTCAACTTTAAGAGAAGCTTGAAAAGCTCCCTCGGCGGTTAATTTATTGGAATTGTAGCAGCCAGGGCCATATTAGACGAATGGAAATTTGTCTCGTTCAAGATACCAGGAGCAGGAAGTCTACTCAAAGGAGGCGGCAGTGTAACGGCACGGCAGTGGCGTAACGGAGAAAGATTGATGTGGACAACGATAGTAGACGTTTTCTCGTCTCTCAGGGACGCTGTCGTTGGGGTGACTTTTGTCAAATGAATTGTCAGTATTGCGATTATTTTTAATAAAAGTAGATTGATGTTCAAGCTTTTGTTGTAAAGAATACCGTACCGTCACAATACATTCAACCAAACAACGTTTTCCTCAAACAAAATTGGATAACCTTACAAAGAAAATTAGTTACACTTATGTGCACCGTGTAATGTGCAAAGTATTATTTCAAAATGTGTCGTCTGGTTAGGTTTACAAAATACTGCGATTCACACATCATAACGATACAAAATTAGGTTTGAATATTATTGCAGTAGACGGACATTTTTAAATTATTTTTATTATCGTTAGAAAAATCTGTGGACATTCTAACACTTTAAATTTATTTTTAAAGCAGCTACTTAAGCAGCAACAAAATACAATGTTTCAGGAGAAAGAGGAGGCGGAGTTAGTTAGTTCAGTTGAGACATTAGATTACATTAATAAAACAGTAATTTCATTAATCTCAAATCGCCGAAAAAAAAAATGCAACTGTCGCGCCACATGCAGGTTGATCGCTGTAACGTGGCGAGAGCATGGAATGCGCAATGGTTCAAACAGTGACAATGGCGTGCATTGTCATAAGTAAATGTGAAAGTATTCTGAAATAAACTCTACAAAATAATTGATTTTTTTTAGAACATTGTGTAAGTGTAGTAATTGCGTATAACTAAGCTATTTTTATTTTGTAATTATTAATTAATTGTCGATTGTTTCCATATCGCAAATCTTGTATTACGCAGAGTAACTAACGCTTTCTTATTCACCGACCTCGTCTGATTACACGATCGGAATGCTCCGGGTCTCGCCATCCTGCAACGATTTACCCGTATGCAATTATAACATCGTTATGGTTATATCTGCAGTTCTCAAAAAGTGTATTATATAAAATAGCAGAGTGTGAAAGTTATGTAAATATTTTTTCTAAGAACGGTTTTTATTTAAGGAGTAATCATCCAATAAAGTAATATTGTCAACTTCAATAATACTTCTTGTGGGGAGAAATAACATTAAAAATTGTGTAGTAGTATTGATATATTTGTCATTTTTAAGGTTTATTTACAGTTATTTATTAATGTCTCCTTTCAAGTATTATAACATCTTTTTAGACTTCGTATTAAGTTAGATATAGATATATACAATTTAAAAATATATTGATTATACATCCTACTAAAGTATGCATCTTATTATTTCCAAATTCTAGTTCTCCTTTCAAAAAATGGGTGAATAAAGTAGTCAAATCGATAAGTATTTACATACTGGTTGAACAGATACTACATAAATCGGAATCTGGGCTATGTTTTTGCCTGGTTGTTTTGTAGTAAACTGTATTAACGGCAATAAAAAGTTCTATCTTAATGGTGTTTCATTTTCAGGTGGGAAAACGCCCGAACTCAATGCCCGCGGTTACACACAGATTATGAAAGAGCAGTTACTTAAAGGCGAAGAGAAAGAGGTGAGGAATGCTTTAGTTTTTTTTTTCTGTTGCAATATTACATCTTTCATATGAGTAGAATTAAGATTAATTCGAATTTTCTCCACTATTTCCTCGTAGATACAAAAAAAGATCTTGGAAAAAGCCAAGGACGGTTCCCTGAAACTCGTTAACGGTGAAACTAAAACAATACAGAAAAAGCGTGCACGTTGGGATCAAACCGTAGAAGAATCGTTTGTGCCAGCAAAGAAGAAAACTCTTGCGGTTGTTAATAATAGCAATGCTGCTACACCAGTTTGGGATCCAGATGTAAGTATACCGCATCTATTCCGTACGGGTAGTCATACAATCAATGTTCATGCATACAGAGCTAAATCGGTATTTCTACTACCTTAATGCAGGGGTCTCCAAACTTTCTAACCTTAGGCCCATACTGATTATTTCAATAAGTTTCAAGCGCCAAAACCGTTTTAATTTCTAGACTAGTCGCCGAGCACGCTCTTTGAGAAGTATACGCTTGATAAATTCGCTTCAATTACTATTTTGTGTTACGACCGTGACATTTCCTTTCCAAAAACGGCTTCATTTTCGGAAACAAATGAAAGCCATTTGGCGCTTAGTCGCAACTATACGGGGATGCTTAAAAATGTGTTGTTTGGGGCGCTTCAGTTTTTGTTTTGCTGCTGCAGGCAACTTTCCATGCTTCTTCTTTTAGACGGCGCGCCTAAATCGTTAAAAAGACCCCATACTAGGGCGTTGACGTTATTGGCTCTTCTCCTGGAATGAATTCAACAAGCAGTCAACCTTTCCCGTTCTAAAAGACAGGTATCATCGATTTCCTTGTGATAAAATTTGACTTTCGTTTTCTAAATCTTGAAGAACTTTTGTGGTGTCTTTTCATTGGTTGGTACCTGCATTCAGGTGTTTTGTACGAAATCCATGTCTCTTCTCCTATTACATTACCAGCTTGGTATCAAGTAAGGCAATTAAAGGCTGCTTCCATCCATTGTGTCTTCAAGAGATAAGAGTTTGGACACCCAATCAGTACATTTTTTTATAGACAAAGAGATCCGCTGTAAAAGAGATCTCGAAATTTCTGAGAAAGAGCTGTGTAAACTGTTTTCACGAACTTTTTTATCCACTTTCTCTTTCAATTGTCCCATAATCAGTTATAGGCGACTACCTCCATCTTCCTCATGCACATTTATCCTTCCTTTATTGAATATGATACACCATTTTTACAGAAAAAAATCATCCACTGCATTTTCACCATAAATTTGTTTGATTTTTTCTATAAATTTCAATCCGCATTGAGAAACAAATAACACTGCGATTTCATACTTGGCGACATTTTTTATTACCGCTGTCTTTAAAAAAAATTGCCAACAATGCGAACGCTGAAACAAGAAAGCGAGCTAACCTGCACTTCCTAGATGCACTTCGTATACTAATTCCTTTTTTTTAATAATTTGTATCCTGTTTGAACAGCTGATATATTTTTACAATCGAAAATATTAAATATTTTATATCTCTAATTCACATACCATGGACTATAAGTGAACTAAATTCGTTATCTAAATTTAGCGTACACCAGCGGATCATCGTTGGGATGAGACTCCCGGCCACAAAGGTAGTGAGACGCCTGGGGCTACTCCAGGTCAATCAACAAGAGTTTGGGATGCGACACCAGGTGCCGTAACACCAGGACGCGACACTCCAGCCCACGATAAAAGTACCAGTAGAAGAAATAGATGGGATGAAACCCCAAAAACCGAAAGAGAAACACCAGGCCATTCGAGCGGATGGGCAGAAACACCAAGAACCGATCGAACAGGAGCCGATCTAATACAAGAAACACCGACACCAGGAGCTTCCAAACGGAGGTATTTTGACGTTTACAAATATTTCTTAATCTAACTCATCATCACTATTATAAATTAAATTATCCGTAGTCGATCGAGATGGGACGAAACTCCTACGGCGGCCACGCCTTCGGTTACCATGACACCTGGAGCTATGACGCCGCAAACTCCTCACGGTACACCTGGTAATGCTACACCAATGTTGACACCGGGCGGATCAACTCCGGTTGGAGTTAAAGCGATGTCGATGCACACGCCAACACCTGGTCATCTTGCTTCTATGACTCCTGAGCAACTTCAAGCTTACAGATGGGAAAGGGAAATCGATGAGAGGAATAGACCATATACAGATGAAGAATTAGACGCTATGTTCCCTCCGGGTTTCAAAATTCTACCGCCTCCAGCTGGGTATATTCCAATACGAACGCCAGCGCGTAAACTAGCGGCAACTCCGACGCCTTTAATGGGCAACACTCCACAGGGATTCTTCATCCAGCAAGAGGATAAAACAGCGAAATATTTGGACAATCAACCGAAAGGACAAAATTTACCGTTTATGAAGCCAGAAGATGCGCAGTATTTCGATAAATTATTAGTTGATGTCGATGAAGAAACTTTAAGCCCGGAAGAACAAAAAGAAAGAAAGATTATGAAGTTATTGTTGAAGATCAAGAATGGAACACCTCCAATGCGTAAAGCCGCTCTAAGACAAATCACCGATAAGGCAAGAGAATTCGGCGCTGGTCCTTTATTCAATCAGATTCTACCGTTATTGATGAGCCCTACTTTAGAGGATCAAGAGAGACATCTTTTGGTGAAAGTTATCGATAGAATTTTGTATAAATTGGATGATTTAGTTCGCCCGTACGTTCATAAAATATTAGTAGTTATTGAACCGTTACTTATCGACGAAGACTACTACGCTCGTGTCGAGGGTAGAGAAATTATATCAAATTTAGCTAAAGCAGCAGGTTTGGCAACTATGATTTCGACTATGAGGCCAGATATCGATAACATCGATGAATACGTCAGAAATACGACAGCGAGAGCTTTTGCTGTGGTTGCTTCTGCTTTGGGAATCCCTTCTCTATTGCCATTCTTAAAAGCTGTATGTCGTTCAAAGAAATCTTGGCAAGCTAGGCATACGGGTATTAAGATTGTCCAACAGATCGCTATCTTAATGGGTTGCGCAATTCTACCGCATTTGAAATCGTTAGTGGAGATTATTGAACATGGTTTAGTCGATGAACAGCAAAAAGTACGGACTATTACCGCTTTGGGTATTGCTGCATTGGCGGAGGCAGCAACTCCTTATGGTATTGAAAGTTTTGATTCCGTCTTAAAACCGTTATGGAAAGGTATTCGTACGCATAGGGGTAAAGGTTTAGCCGCCTTCTTAAAAGCAATTGGTTACCTAATTCCATTGATGGACGCTGAATATGCCAACTACTACACCAGGGAAGTGATGCTGATTCTAATCCGAGAATTTCAATCTCCCGACGAAGAAATGAAGAAAATCGTATTGAAGGTAGTTAAGCAGTGTTGCGCTACAGATGGTGTTGAAGCTCAGTACATCAAAGAAGAGATCTTACCCCAATTCTTCAAACATTTCTGGAATCATAGAATGGCCTTAGATCGAAGGAATTATCGGCAATTAGTCGATACAACGGTTGAAATCGCAAATAAAGTAGGCGCTTCTGAGATAATCAATAGAATAGTTGACGATTTAAAAGATGAAAACGAACAGTATCGAAAGATGGTAATGGAAAGTATTGAGAAGATAATGGGAAATCTCGGAGCCGCAGACATCGACTCAAGATTGGAAGAACAGTTAATTGACGGTATCTTGTACGCTTTCCAAGAACAAACAACCGAAGACGTGGTGATGCTAAACGGTTTCGGAACCATAGTGAATCAATTAGCCAAAAGGGTGAAACCGTACTTACCTCAAATTTGCGGTACTATTCTATGGAGGTTGAATAACAAATCGGCTAAAGTAAGACAGCAAGCAGCTGATTTAATTTCAAGAATAGCAGTCGTAATGAAGACCTGTCAAGAAGAGAAATTGATGGGGCACTTGGGCGTTGTCTTGTACGAATATCTCGGTGAAGAATACCCGGAAGTCTTGGGCTCTATATTGGGCGCTTTAAAGGCTATCGTCAACGTAATCGGTATGACCAAAATGACACCACCGATCAAAGATCTACTACCGCGTTTAACACCGATCCTTAAGAATCGTCACGAAAAGGTGCAGGAGAATTGTATAGATTTAGTTGGAAGAATCGCCGATAGAGGACCTGAGTATGTTTCAGCAAGAGAATGGATGAGGATATGTTTTGAGTTGCTGGAATTGCTTAAGGCACACAAAAAGGCCATTCGCAGGGCTACCGTTAACACTTTCGGTTACATTGCGAAAGCAATAGGTCCACACGACGTCTTGGCGACTTTATTAAATAATTTAAAAGTACAAGAGAGACAGAATCGCGTTTGCACGACAGTAGCTATTGCTATTGTCGCCGAAACTTGTTCACCGTTCACTGTATTACCAGCTTTAATGAATGAATACCGAGTGCCGGAATTAAACGTACAAAATGGAGTCTTGAAATCGCTTTCGTTCTTATTCGAATACATAGGCGAAATGGGGAAAGATTATATCTACGCTGTCGCTCCGCTACTAGAAGATGCCTTAATGGATAGGGACCTGGTGCACAGACAGACGGCTTGCGCTGCTATCAAACATATGGCGCTGGGTGTGTACGGTTTTGGATGTGAGGACGCCTTAATTCACTTGTTGAATTACGTATGGCCGAATATTTTTGAAACGTCGCCGCATTTAGTTCAAGCATTCATGGATGCTATCGAGGGAATGAGAGTTGCCTTAGGACCGATTAAGATTCTTCAATATACTTTACAGGTAAGTTATTAAAATCGTACCATCGGCGGGAAAAATCGTAGCAACAATTTTACTGCGATAAACAACTCTTCCATTGTACGTACCACCACATTCAACATTGAATGTTTTTGCCGATCGGTTTGCTGTATCGTTTGCCACGGATTGCGGAACAATGTTTATACTTTTTAGGTGCCGTTCATACTTCCACCTGCTGGTACACGTCAAATAATTGTCACAATTTGCACATTTAATTCTATCGTCTTCATATTCTAAATCCGGCATACTCACTATTAGGTTTTGTAGTTTATTTGAAATACTCCGTTTCCGAAACGTACCTAAATGCGACATTTTCTAAGTATGTGTGTACTGACAAGCACTTACAACGACCAGTCGAATATTAGTGAATAAACGTGCTTTGATACGGGTACTTGATTCTCCGTGCCGCATGCTTCACCCTTCCACGTTGTTCTCCGCACGGTACTGAAACTCTACCCTCTTTGCCGAGAGTAATAATTAACACTGTATGTTTGCTATAAGTGAGTTTCGATCTAAGTTTCTAAAGAGGTCTAAAAATCGTCCACATGGGTATTACGGAGGCACTGTTCGAACTGTATCGCTCTGGGACTACAAATTCTGAGAATTAAACGCGCTTAAGTAGCGATACGTAATGTTCTAGTCATATTTGTTATATTTTCTTGTAAAGAAGTATTTAATAATATGAAAATATCGCAACATAAATTTCATTTGATCATAAACATAAAAAAACCAGTTGTACCATACATGCATTCGCACCTGCGCTCAATATTAAAACTAGAATTGTGCATGCGCCCAAAAATTAGAAATCTGCAATTTTGCAACGATTCTTGGATATCAAATTTTAACATATATTTGTAAAATATGGGTTATTCACCGTCAGTCGGTAACACGGTTGACAATGGGAGCCCACGTGCTCTCGAAACGCTGCGTTCCGCATAATTAATTAATTTGTGTGAGTGGAGTTTACTGCAATACCTGTGAATTGTACATCCACACAGTCCTTGCAATCATCATTTGAAATATGGGTTATATTAGATAATATCGAGTTAAATTGCATTATTTTCTAAGCAATTTTCTTTTTGTAATCTATGGGCAAAAATATTTTTGGTGCCAAAAACAAGTTGAGAATTCCCTTTATTCTCTTTGTAAACCATCTTAACATACTTACTTATAGACATTTATTTCTAGGGTTTGTTCCATCCGGCAAGAAAAGTTAGAGACGTATATTGGAAAATATACAATTCACTATATATTGGTGGACAGGACGCATTAGTCGCTGGATATCCGAGAATCAACAACGATCCTAAGAATCAATACATTCGCTACGATTTAGACTACGTTTTGTAATTATATTTCGTATTTTGTAACTATTTTTCTTTTGTATTAAAGGTGTAACAGTGGATTTTAACGTATTAAATTCCTATGCACCATTGTAATAGTTAATTAAAATCCTTATAAGGCATTGAGTGTTAATTTAAAATAAATGTTTAAGTGATGTATAGTTGTATTGGGTTTGCTCTTAGTTTGTTTTCAAAGCCGCTATTTAACGTAAGAATTGCATTGAATTATGGCACATTACACGGTCAATACTGTTCTGTCGCTGTAACTTAAGGACGAATCGGGTTTGTTCGCTATTAATCCTCTAAAGGAGGCGCAGTAGCTTGCGAACAAATGCACAACTAATAAAATTACGAAATAATACAAACGAAAAATTATTCATTTCGCGTGATTTGTCTAACGTTACATGTTGGAGGTAAGTTATGGTTTACGACTCAAATAATCGCCATATCGTCTTTTTACTCAAACTGTTTTTATAAAAACTGGATATTTAGGGACTTATTTATTATTAAAGGGGCGTTCCATAATTAAAAAGTTCACCAAATGGTTGTGGTTTGCTTGCAGTTGTTAGCTATTATTAAGTATACAGACATAATATGAGCGAAGTCAACGGCTATAATACGCATGTGCGTCTCCCGTTATTTTTTTCTCCCTTTCTTCCCCAACAATCATATATTCGCTCAATGTCTGATGTAGCCAAACAATATCTGTTATCTTTGGATATAGCGTAGCGATTGTCATTTTTACATTCTACATACAGCGACACTAGTAGACTACGTAAGCTGTACTTCGCTGTTGCCTTACTACCTCACTGTTATAGCTATAATGGGGCAACGTAGGATTGTAGATATCTCCCCGTCGTTGACTTTACTCAGATTATGTCTGTGTAGGATAATCATTAAAGTTCTTGATTTCAGGTTGTGATTATTGTAGTGACAGAACAACTAAGCTTCAAGCTCATTCTGTAATATATAGTCGAGGCACTCTAAGTTCACATGCACGTCATTAACGCGACGTCATACATATACCCAAACGACGTCATAAAAATGCAATGCGACCACACAGATAAATTAAATTCGTTCTATCAAAGTTAAAAATGTAAAAGAAATAGTTATTTACTTAATTATTATATTTTCCATATCGCAGTACTTTTATGTTGCTGTTATTGGCTATATTTGATTAAATACAATGTTGTCGGTTATCTTTGGCCCGGTCATTTTAAATATTTACAGTTGGTAGACTAGGTTACAGTAGTATGTTAGGTTAGGTTTGATAGCGAGTTTGTGTGTGTATGCAGCAACGGTGTAAAACCTGACGTCACGATTTATTGATGACGTGCGTGTGAACTTAGAGTGCCTGGACTGTAGTTATCAATATTTGTGCTACATATATTTCAATAGATATAGTGCAACCAATTAAATTCAACAGCAGAAAATACAATTGCTGTAATTTGCTAGTATACAGTCTGGCCAATCAAGTTCAAAGTACACGCTTTATAGAGTCTTACGCGCAAAATTTTTCCTTGGAGTGTACATAATAAAACAACAGTATTGTTTGACATGACACATTTGCTTGGTCGAACAAAAGTTTAAATTGGACATGTATTCCATTGAGAAAGTAAAAATAACTGAGAACTACTCCAATTTCAATGATAAATTTGCAGTTGTACCAATATCAATAAATTTTGATCATACTATAACAATAGGCATGTATTAGAGGGTTGCTGCATTATTATATTCGATAGGTCTGCACGTGAGTGGTATATACTCAGTGAACGAATATCGATCTAAATATTTTCATATTCTCGATTAAAAATCATGTATTGGAATCGACTGGTAAATATCGCACGCCATAGATGGTCTTTATTGTCGAAAGTGCCAACTTAAATCAAGAGAACAGAATAATACTTAGACGTTCATTATTTAGAAAAGATTGTATTTTGGAATACAGGTATAATCTGAGCAAAGGCAACGGTTATAATACGCATGTGCGTCTCCTATCCTTTCTCGCTGTAGTATTCGTCGTAAGCAGTACTTTGCTATTGCTCTATGAGATCATGGCTATAGCTATAGTGGGGGAACGTTTGATTATAGATACCTCCCCGTCGTTGACTTTGCTCAGATTATGTCTAATATCGGAGTACTGAAATGAGTATGCAGGCTTCATAGCCAGTCAGTAATAAAAATAACTGTTTCCGGGATTAAACCGTGTCATGATAAAGTATAAAAGGAACAAAATAAATAAAAAGTAAGCGGAAAAAAAGGAGGTGGAGGACAGAAAGGGGAAAAAAGAAATAAAAAAGGAAAAACAAGAAGAAAAGATGAGAAAATAAAAAACGTAGGGATCCCGCCTTTTCCTTTCTCTCTTTTGTTTCTATCCTCCTCCTTTTCAGCTTTTTTCCCCTTCCTGTCCTCTTCATCCCCTTTCTCTTTCCCGTGTTGCCTATTGTTTTAGTTTTTTCTTTTATACCTTATTATGACTTGGTCCAATCCTTCGTTATCAAAGTATTTTCCATACTGCAAGTAAATTAATTCATACAATCTTTCAGATCGAATATAAAAGAATATAATCATATCATTTGGAGGACGTTTATTGATTGTTTTAATATATTAATTAATTACACACAGATTAACAACATAATATTTTTTATAATTCTATATACAAAATATGAAAAATGCAATGAAATCAATTAGATTTGTATTTGTAATTCTTTTCTGCTCTATAACTATCATCCCTTTTCCCATTACATCTGCTTCTTTTATCATCTCGATCCAGGCTTCGATTTCTACTTTTGTTTCTGCGGTCCCTACTATTTTCATCTATTCTGTCCCTTTTTCTTTCATGACTTCTACCCCTATATCTTCTATCACTGCTTCTTGACCTACTTCTTTTCTTGTTGCTCCTACTACTTTCTGTACTATGACCAGGATAGTCTCTGTTTTTATTTTCTTCCCTTTTATTTGCTCTTTCTATACTTCCATCTCTTCCACCATTGCTGCTTGATCTACTGTTCTTACCACTGCTTGCATTTTCGCTACTGTGGCTACGATCATGCCCATTTTTATATTCTTCTTTTCTGCCTGTTCTTTCCTCACTTCTATCTTTCTTATCACCGCTTTTCGATTTACCACTTTTATTCCTATTTTCTTCCTGTTTACTTAATTTCTCTGTACTTCTACCCCTTGGTTTTTCCCTTTTTTCATGCTTTCTGTCATTTTCTTTGTGTTTATCATTGCGTTTATTTTTCATTGTGTCATATTCTTTTTCCTCATCACTGTCAGAATCAGACGAACTTGAACTGCATGATCTTTTTCTTGTTTTTCTATTTCTTTTGGCTTCCTTGTCACTACTAACCGAATCGTCACTCTTGCTACTTCTATTTCTGCGATCTGCTTTCCTCTTTGAACTAGTCCTCTTTTTTTTTACTTTATCCCTTTCAGAAGATGTCGAAGATGATCGCTTCTTCTTCCTTTTCAATTCTTTATCATTCTCTTTCGAAATTGAACGTTTCTTCTTCTTTGCCTTTTTCTTGTTTTTCTTCTCCAATTTTTCCAATTTACTAAGAAGAATCATTTTCTGGTCAACTGTTAGAGATTTGATGAAATTCACATCAACATCGCTAGTTTCTTCATCGCTTAACATTAGTTGATGTCTTGGTGTTTCGGCAGTGTTTATATGTTTCTTCAGTGCCAGTCCATCATCTAACATTTGTTGAACCAATGATTTCTCATCTAAAATTGAACCAGCTTCCAAAGATCGTGCAGCACTCATAGATAAACTATACATTGGACATTCCTTATCTGAAAAAAATTACATAATTACTTAGAGTTCTTTGTATTTTATTATATTTTGAAACACTTTAACTCTAAGAAGTTGCAAGAGAAAAATAAGTACCTGTATTAATATGTCCCCATTTGTGGCATTTGATACACCTCACATTACGCACTTGTATTCCAAATGGCTGGTCTCGAATCTCTTGGTCACCTTTGCAGTAACTTTCTCTTGGTGCATTATACTTTCGTTGCCATTCGAATTTATATTCTGGTTCATTATTTTCACGTTCCCTCTCCTTTCGAGCTCCTGGCGGTGGTTCATACATAAAACTTATGCTTAACTTGTCTTTACTTTCTTTGCTAAGCATTGCTTTATTATCATGTAGATCTTGTTCCTTTTCATATTGCTGTCGTAATTCCTCTTGCTTCTTTTTGTAAGCTTCAGCTTTCTGTTCTGCCATCCATACCTGAAAATGTTAATTATTGATTAGCATTAAATAGACGTTTTCCAATATCAAACAGTAATAGTAACGTAGTAGATTTGCTGGCTTAGTATACCATTCACACTTACCCTTTTCAAGTTATCTCTCGATGCTGGATGAAAGAATTTCTTACACATATAATTATTGAATCCCTTTCCCATTTTGAATAGTTACTATTTGCACTGTAGTGTAAATAAGTAATCTTGACGTGACACAAAAACGTATAACACTATATTGATAATCGTTAATAATTTACTATCCTCGATACTAAATAAAAATATTAAAAATACAACCAAATGGAGTAAACACCCAACAATCGCATCTGATGACAACTGACAACCACTGCATCAAACAGCAAAAGTTGAATGTAATTAGAGAAACAGGCTTGCCACTGTACATGCATTCGTTATAATCACAGAAGTGATATTCCAATTATAGAGTACATAATGCACATTTTTATGTCATTAACATAAAATGTTTCTATATTATGTATAGCTTGCTCTTTAAGCATTATTGGAATTAAATTCAATATATAATAAATATACAATATGTATGCATAATACGTACGTATATGTACTATATTGTTAGTGTCTTCCAAGTCACACAGATGGCGCTAAACGTGGTATCGCTAGTAGTCGGGGATTGTCCTTGGTTATAATTATTTTGTGTTTGGAAATAACTCCGAGTGTCTGTTAGATGGCGCCCAGCGGAAATAAAATTTTAGATTAGTACCATACGGCATTTGGGAAACATTCAGTGGTTGAATATAATGAATATATTGAGACTCAGTCAATAGTGTTTATTCACAGGTATAGCAGTAAACTCCTCACACAAATTAATTAATTATGCGGAACGCAGCGTTTCGGGAGCACGTGGGCTCCCATTGTCAACCGTGTTACCGACAATGGGAGCCCACGTGCTCCTGAAACGCTGCGTTCCATAATTAATTAATTTGTGTGAGTGGAGTTTACTGCTATACCTGTGAATTGTACATCCACACAGTCCTTGCAATCGTCAAGAGTGTTTAGTTAACCTATTATTCAATAGATGGCGAGCTTGTAGTGCCACTAATCATTTCCACATATTTTAATTCCTGAAATAATAAAAATAACTAAATAAAAAACACCAAACTATTGTAATACATTTATTAAAACATTTATAAATTTGCACAGTATATTACTATTACATTTATTATTATTCATAAATTTAGGTCTAAATAAAATTGTATATAATGGAATACAAATTATAACAAATATGTATACAATATATAGATATAAACAATATGTATATTATAGATATAAAACAACAAAATATATTGTTTGTAAATAGAATTTGTTTGGTCCATCAAATAAATTGTACTCTTTCCTTCATGTCCGTTCTAATAACGTAACGTCAAAATTTATACAAATATAAAATATACAATCTTAAATAACTCTATGTCCGTAGATTTCTTACATTTAATTTACCATTATATACTATCAACATCGATACATACATTTGATACGCTAACATCCACGTATTAGATTACCTTAGTCTATTACGATTATCTCACAATTATTATATAGAACTATATATTTAAATCTAATACAATGCTTCATATGTATACGATCTTATATGATATTATTTATACCCTTACTTTTATGTGGTTATTGCGTTTATTGAATATTAGCACATTCATGTTTAGTTACATTTAATGAGTATTTTGAATGTTCCAGTAAATATGTATTTGTGTATATGCATGTACTTATGTTACGATTTTCTTTGAGCTAACAATAAATGGACATCGAATATGTATGTATAATACATGTTTTAGCGATTACTTAAGAGCATAATTTTGAAAGCCTTGAAGTAATCGTCGAAGTTGCTGTTACCAGTTTACTTAATGTTATATACAAAATCTAGCTATTATATGATACCCATAAATAAATTATTTGATTAAAATCCTAAGATTAACTAAAAAGAAAGGAGATGAGATGTTAGAAAAAAGAAATATAATTCTCTAATATTAGTTTGGCATACAATAATTCATTGTTAAAATCACGGAATATATACCACATCTAGTACAGAGGCAGTCTGGCAGGATCAAGAAAAAGAAGATGAACAAGACATCTTCGCAAATTTTCGCAGATATTGTTTGTTGAAATTTAAATTTTGATATTTATGTCGTTCCCTTTCAAATGAAATGTGGTGGTACCATAAAATTCCCCACTACGATATATATTCTGAATTATGAATATAATCTGTCATTTTGTTAGTTTTTGTCATCTAAGAAAAATCTGTCTTTATAAATACGTTACTGATAAGAATATATTGAGCTGTTTGGCAAATATTGCAAGACAAGTTAAATTATAATTAATAAGTACATAATTCAACTCACTTTTCGTCAAGTGTATTAATGCCATATGAACAATGTACATATCAATATTCGTTTCCAGTACCACCAACTATTCAATTTGGTCATATTTTATACCGCAAATAATCAAATAACTTTCCTAGTTTGGCTTTTATTCTTACACATCATTACATCTAATTTCACATACACTTCATGTATCTACTTTAATTTTAAAAACCAGCCTACCTCTGTGTAAGAAAGAAAATGTACGCACAGTGATTATGTTATACTTTTATCCTAATTGGACACATCTAAATGGACGATCTATCATTATTTTGCTAAGTAGATGAGGTTTAGCAGATCCGAAAGGATTCAGTGCAAATTCTTTGGTACCCCTTGCTTCAAAACAAAGAAAGGAAATATGAAATTAGTGTCTTCACAATATTTTAATTAACCATCTCTCTATAGAAATAATGTTAGTGGTAAGTTGGTTTCTTTGTGGATAGTAACTATTTAATAGGTAATGTCGATGTATTAATTTAAAAGTGACAATTTATATTATTACAATTTGTTGGTATTAGTTGGCGGGCAATTAAAGTTGGTGGTTAAATCGGACGATAAACGTTATATCTCCTGGAAGTACCAATTTAAATTTCCCGCGAAATTTAAAAATGTCTGCTTGGAATGTAGCACCAACATACAAATAAATCTATTTTAAATAACTATTTTGTAGCTACGAGATGATGCTTTAAAAGGTTATATGGTTTTGGTTTTATAAAATATCCCAAATCTAACCCTTTAAAACGTTCCTTTACTAATAGTTATAGTATTTAATAGGGGTAATTAAATACAGGTCTAAAATACCTTTAATCCCACCTCATCTACTATACGATCGCAATTTAGTTAATAGAATTACATATATTATCTCGCTTAATAGTCCAATTGGGATCTCAGTATCGTTCGACCTGTTGGTTAATATTAGGAATTTCGTTATTGTCCGAGGCGTGCGGGGCGCTATTAAGCGCGTTTTCCTACAATCTCTCGGTGACGTATACCTTGGTATCGCCTTTAGGCGATGGCGATCGTACAGCGTAAGATACCAAGATAGCCAGGGCGACCAATACCATGCCGAGCGCATTCACTACAATCCCTTCATCTTTCCATTGATGATAAGTGTCCCTGCAATACCTTAGGTGTTAGTAGAAGAAGCGGTATGTATAAATGTGAACAGCCTCTCAAAATGTACATATAGGAAACGTGATAAAATATGTTATTTTTTGTTATGTTAAATGAGAAAAGCTAGAGTAAAAGTGACATCAAGGAATGGATTGTGCAGTGGGATAGACTTTGTACAGATAACAGCTAAAAAAACGATCCTGGTTATTATGATAACCTTTTGAGAAAATATGGCAATTTCAAATTTTTACTTTTCAATGCAGATAATAAACATAACCTGCAAAATGGAATTGAATGTTTTATGTTACGATGCCAAATTTAAATGTACGTTTGCCACATTATTTTTCAATAGAAAGTATCGATGTCCAGAAGGTTTCCAATTAGATTTCTTTTGTATAATAACAACATTAATACTGCACCTTAGCAAATGGGCATATGCAATTTGAAGGAGTATACAATTTTAAATAAAAAAAAATATTACTCTTTTACAATTAATATGAATTTGAATAATAATTTATAGAAATTTAAAAACGAGGTTTTTTCTTCTATTTAGTAACTACCCAAGCAGACATTTTTAAATTTTGCGGGAGATTGAAGTTGGTAGTTCCGGAAATAAAGACCGTGTTAACTCGAAAAATTAGTTCATTGTCAGAACAACCAGCTTACATCGCCCGCGAAATTTAAACATGTCTATTTGAGTAGTAGCTGTCTCAGAAATACTTACTGGATATTCTTAACAGCAGGATTCTAAAGTCTATAAATCTGTGAACTGAGGGAACGGGATCACTTTCATTAATTGCAAGCCTTCAAATAATTGTCCAATGACACTATATTGGTTGAATTAACATTGCAGTGGTTGAATATACGTTACAAAAGCAATGTTAATTTTATAACCATATTTCTACTAAATGCAAAGTGAAATTTGCTAAATTTTATTGCAACAGCAATAAAAACACTTGATGATGAAACAAGAAGTAACACAGCATCAATATTTTGTAATCCCATTCGTGAGATCTGGAAGCTTTAGAAAATTTCTGGACGATCGTTATTTAATATTTTACTGAAACTGGTTCAACTCTTAGCTGGTGTCATAACGGCATGAAAGCCTGAAACACTATTTATTAGCTGGTGTTTGTATTACCACCTACTATTTCGCCATAGTCTTAGCAACAATTGAATCAATTAGTAAAACAAGTGAAATAATACGCATTCTTTAGCTACGAGGACTGTTTTTTCTTTCAACCTCCGTGCCTGTAAACAGTCACGTGAGCACTGGAAGATGGGGATGCCCAGAACGTAACTGCGCATCTCCCCCACTATAATACCTGCCACTTGCAACGTCATTTTCAGCTGAGTTGCAGGCACGTAAACGTGGCTGCTACATTTGATTCAAGAATGAGTCGAGTATAAGGCGAAAACTGTATGGCTGCTGGTGTTGCGCGTGAATGGTGTAGGAAGTTTAAATAGCACTGAGCCGATGTTCACGTTGAAGGGTGACAAGAATGCAAGTCTGTCGCATTACAAGACGTTGCTCAACGAGTTGACAAAATGGTTCGAGAAAAACGGAGGTTACGATCAGTGAGTTGAGTGTGGAATTTTCTGAAGTTTCAAGATCAACTGTAATGGAACACCTACACTACAAAAAACTGTACGCTCAATGGGTTCTAAAGATGTTGTCTAATGACCACAAAATTTGCCGAATGGGATCAGCCCTGCTGTTTCTCACCCACTATGAGATTCAAGGTGAAGATTTCTTGAAGTCAATTATGACTGAAAATGATATCTGGATTCAATACCGCACCCCCGAAACAAAACAACAGTCACAACAATGGATGCACTCAAACTCGTCGAACAAACCGAAAAAGAAAGGGTTGCTTCTTGAATTTATTGAACCGTGGACTACGATCAATGCATCCGTTTATTGCCAGACTTTACAACGATTGCGAAGAGACATTCAAAATAAAAGAGACATGCTGATTCCTGGAGTTCTTCTTATTCCACGCCCTCACATTGCTGCTGTAACCCAACGACTTCTTTCGGTGGGAAATTTTTAAACACCCGACGCATAGCTCCGACTTATTACCAAGCGGCTTCCATCTCTTTTGTAAACTAGGATTAGGAGAGCAGAGGAACTTCAAAGCAATGTCACGAACCATCTCAACTCACTAGCGGCAATATTCTATGCAGAGGAGATTGGAAGGGTATTGTACCAATCTTCTCGGTGATTATGTAGAAAAGTAACCATGTTTTTACATAATTTTTGGCAATAAACTAATTTTGTTATTTACACTTGTCTTCTTTTTATGAACTATCGGAGGTTGAAAGAAAAACAGCCCTCGTACATTTGAGTAATAAACTAAACTAATCAAAATCTACAGTGCACAATTCAACATTAACATCTCCAGGATCAGGATAATTACACAAAAGGAAAAAAACTAGTGTTAGAAGCCCACAAGTTAATCAGTATTTAGTGGTGCTACTAGTATACACAAGAAGCCGAATGCTATTTTTTACTAACACATTACTTAGTCCATAATACAAAGATACTGTATTGGATATTATTGCTTTCTCATTTGAATGATATATGGTTTTAAGTATATATTTATCTGGATAGGATAACATTAATCCATTTATTTTGTAATAATGGCACTTATCTACCCAGATTATTTAAAATTTAAGCATGATTCATATTGTTTTCGATTTATATTAAAATTATACTAAAATGTGGATATATTAATGTATAAAAATAAAAAAAAAAATCATAAAATTGCGATGTAATTAATAATAAAGAGAAAACATGATAAGAAACTAATAACATTATTAAATATAATACTTTAATAAAAATAGAAATAACTTGAACAAATTACTGCAATATATGCCATTATGAAAATGTATAATCATTTCCAATTTTGTTAATGTTAAAGCTTTTTGGAACGAGGGCCTCCTTTTAAGTTACAAAAACAAAATCAATAACTGGAAATATATCACCTAAAATTCGTTTCTTACTTTTTTTATGTTAACAAAAGCTAAGCTGTCAAAAAAGATAAACATATAACATACACAATATTGTACACAAACATATACGGTTGGCAGCAAGAGCAGAACGAAATTGCACGAGAGATTCGTTCGATATGGTGACGCCTATGAATGTATAATCGAATCAATTCTCATATGTGGGTATCGTGAAATGAATACTTCGTCAAATATTGCCGGCTGCGAAATCACAAATCTCCCGATCGTATCAGAATATGCGCTCGAAATCGAAACTCGTCCCTCTGCAGGATGTAGATCATCAATATGGTGAGGGCGACCAGGCTCATACCTATTGCGTTCACTACAATGCCCTCATCTTGCAGTCTAGTGTAAGCCCTGTTTCTAAAGATAAATGTACATAATCTATTATTACATGGCACGATACTACACTCATAGAAAGATTAGGTTTTGTTTAATGCAGCTAGGTACATAATGCAGGAATGCAAACCTTTGCGAATACTTAATTTTGACCTAACTTAAACATGAATGGACGAACCTTGAACCTAACTCGATAAATAATTCACTCCCAGACGACAACATTTTCGGTCAGTCTTTACAGACAGGTTTCACAAGGTTTCAATTTGTTACGAGAATAAAAATGAACCAAATATATGTGAATGTAAAGATCTTTTTAGATATTCCATCTACTTTTAAAGATTATTAAAAATTTAAAGGATTTAATCTATTTGAATCATGTTTCAAGTACTTTTTACTATTGAAATTATATACAGTGGTGGACGAAAAATAGGTGCCAAGTACTTGTTAGTACATTATACAGTACAAACTCATTAACTAGAATTAATAAGAATATCAGGAAGTTAATAAGAATATCATTCGGATTACTAGATCGGATTTCTTTTAATTATTCAACATATCTAACAAAAGTGTTAGTGGATAAATATATTTTTAAAAACGAAAACATTGTTTGGACGCGCGAAAGTGAAAAATAACGTTCTCTGTATAATATCAAAAAGCTACAAATTTGCTTCATGAAAAATAATACATAGGTAGATACCGCTGTATGCGAAGAAAATAACGGTGTATTGAAAAAATCCAGAGATCCTCCATGTTTGACGATCTTTATTGTATAATTTTGATTGTATTCTGTTCCTATAAGTCTGCTAACATACTACCTTAATCCTTTAGATCTTAAGATTCAAATAATGCGACCTTACTCTCATCTGATCACAAGATATTTAATGATTGCTTCGTACCTTCGAGGTACGGAATCAACCAATGCTTGATATCGCACATCTGAAATGGAGCGCCCTGCTCTTTCAACCTTTTACCATAATTCTTGTGTCGATGTGGGTGCTGCAGCAAAAACTTCTATTTTACGTCTGTCCATAGATTTTTCTATGGGGTTAAGGCATCTCTTCTGCGGTGTAGGGCAACATATAGTGCCCTATATCCAAAAGATTGGCCCAACACCATAATATGAGAAACAAGCCCATACCACCATAGAGATTGCTCCATGTTTGGCAGTTTTTATTATATAATTTGAATTGTATTTCGTTCCTATAGGTTTTCTAATATACTGCCTTAATCCTTTAGATCCAAATAATATGGTCTTACTCTCACCTGACCACAAGATATTTCGCCATCCAACAGCTGGCCAATTTAAATGTTCTTTAGCAAACCGTAATCGCTGTTGAACGTGTCGTTTCATCAGCAAAGGGACTTTTCTTGGACTCTTATCAATCGAGTTATCCTTTATTAAACGTTTTCATCAAAGTTGTATAATGGTGTGATTTAGCAAATCTCTTAATGTGCCGATCTTCTCTATTAGATCGTTTTTTCTGTCTTCCTCTACGTTCAAGTTTTGTTCGATATTTTATTGTATTAGAAATCATTCGCGCTTCTTGAATGAATTTGTAGGATTTCCCTGCTTTTATTAATTTTTGAATTGATTCGCGCTTTTTAGATGTGCACTACTTCGCTCGACCCGTGTTAAAATACACAACTAATTTAATATCATCAATAAAATTCAACCTTACACCCGATATACGCGATTTTCTACACAGCACTGCTATTATTTTGCACAGTAACAGAAATCTAGTGTGCTAAGAAAACAGGTACTTCCGAATTTTAGAATAAACTTAGTAAAGAACATTTCTTTACGTCAATTCATCTTCTGCTAAGATCTCGGATGTAATTAAACATATGGATTTGATATTTTTATATGCATTGCTATTATTTCACACAGAGCTGTATGCACTTGCAATAGAGACCCTATTCCAGAGTTTTAGAAAAGTAAGTTGAGGTTATTATTTGCTTTGTCTTTTTGAAACTCGCTAGTACAGTTTATTTCTTTAATCGGTGCAATACTAGAATGTAACCCAAAGGAATATTGTATATGTTCTTTCGCCTGCAATATGGTATTGTGTGTATGGCTAATTGCATCTTGAGTGTGAACTGTTATAGAATGCCTATTATTGGTTTCTTGCCTCTTTTCATCTTCGTTTATCTCGAATGTGATTTCAAGTAGCAATAAAGGTTCATCGCTCCCAATTGAAACGTTTATTTCGGGCACGGAATGTTCCCATCGCATAAAGAATTGAGGATATCTGAGATGGCCATCACGTCTTCTTCTCTATCAAAATTTTATTTCTAATTGCACTTAATGACAATAGACCTTCTGGCCCATCTTCTGTCTCCATATTGTCGATTGATTCACCGAGTACAAACTTATACCAGCACTTCTTTAGAACATTAGGTGAAATCTGGCGTTTCTTTATCGCTAATAATCCCTGCGAGCAAATGTGTCTATATAACAGTTTTGTCAAACGTATACCGTTTTGGTCTGACGGTTGAAGTAATGCAGTACACTTTGCTGGCAAGAAAGGGTCGTGAAGCAACCATCTTTGCCTACAAGTTCTTCTGGATTTTTTATTGTTGATGTTATCTATCAGTGAAAGATCTCGAATAGGTAAATATTTAGTTTTCAAGAAACTTCTAACTTGCATCAAAAAAAGTGATGAAACAACTCTCGGAATGTCTTTAAACGTCCTTGAGGCTTTGAATTTCCCTAGAGCAAACTAGAAACGCTACTCTTTGTTTACAAATTTTACGTGTTCAGCTTTTCCTTAGCTGCAGATTAATGTTTTTTTCACTGTCTTCAGCTCAGTATTCTCGCTTTGGGTTTAGTCAGATCCAAATCCCGAAGTTCTTCCAAGGTACGTTTATGCGATACAGATGTTTCATAAAAGCACAAAAGCTTATTATCCTTCAAGCCACCACATGCTGATGTTGACAGTTGAGGAGAATCCGCGGAAGCATGGCGATCCTCCTTATTCAAACTGAAGGAAAAATTTATTAGAGACTCCGAAATAGGAAGTACATCGGCATGCGAGACAGGATGCAGAGTAGATGATAAGTTAGGATATTTCTTTTTATTAGTGATGCCCCTATCTGATATCATGTAGAAATGTCATCAATGTGATTTCCTTCAAATCACGGGCACAGCAAATAGTGTCGCCTTTCTTTTACTATTAAGCCAATGTGAAATATTTATAACACAATTGCGCGTATGAGGCCCAGGTTTTGTCCTGGTTGCTTATCTTACAATCGAAATACAAATAATACGCTTTCTTAACTGTTGCACTAATAGTCTTTTTCTGAACAATAAATGTCATTTCTTTGCAAATATAACAGAAGTTATCAGTACTCCTTTGTCGAAAGCTGTATTACCTATAAAAATGAAGTGTAAGCGCTGAATAAGAACATGGAAAACAAAGTAATGTCAACGGAGATGATGTACAGGAGACGCTGCTGTAAGAAGACATTATTAGATCATGAAAGAATAAGGGAAATAATGCAACTTGACACATCATTAATACATGAAGTAGAACGGAAACAATTATTGTGGCATGACCACATGAGACGAATTGACCAGGACAGACTACCACAAAAGGTTTGGAAATGAAAGCCAGAAGACCAAGAAGGAGTTGGCAAAAAAGAATTAAAGAAGCTGTGCAGAAGAGAGGACTGGGCGAAAATGATTTTTGAGATACAGCTTTTTGGAGATTTTGATGCGGTAGCTGGCAAAATTAGCTGTTTACAAACCGCTATAATAATAGTATAAATATTAGCACTATTGACGCAGTCACGAGGGATTGTCACTGTTGAATTTGTTGCATATAACAGTAATAAAATGAAAGGAATTTACTCAACTAGAATTATGTACGCACCTTCACCTAAGAAGCAATTTCATTGCTTTTCGGTGTAATGAGTCGGTAGAATCTTCGACACTATTTAAATTATGTGTTCTGACTGCATCCGTTGCAAATACCTGTATTTGGATTTAATTTTCGTTCCATGATCGTTGGCATTACGTCATGCATTTATAGATATGTTTTCTAGTTCTTTTTTTATGACTTCTCCCACTGCTTTGTCGACTTGTTTTTTTTCTGTATATTTTCTTTCAGTTGTGTGACTTAGAATTACAAATATAGAGATATGACGACAAGTATAACTCATTTCTCTTTTCAATGCTGTCTATTACACATTCCTTTAAGTCTTCAAATGGCTTCTGGCATTCCATTCTCATATTCATACTTTTTAGTAAAAGAATCCTTAAAGAATATGTTATTTGCATTAATAAATTCTTGAATAGTTTCGTTGTTATTACTGCTACTAAGTATTTCTTTTCTTTTCGTAAACGAAAACGGTAAGGCACATTATTAGGAACAATTACGATATTGTTACAGTTCCTTGATCCCAAGCACTTCTAGATCTACAATCAATATAATCACTCTCTCTTGCCTCTAAATACAGTAGCATTTAACTGGTACTAATCCAAAAATGGTCGGTAATGATAGACCATTTTTGTGTGGGTATCAGCACG
Organism: Trypoxylus dichotomus; assembly: GCA_023509865.1. Lineage (NCBI taxonomy): Eukaryota > Metazoa > Arthropoda > Insecta > Coleoptera > Scarabaeidae > Trypoxylus > Trypoxylus dichotomus. The sequence continues at coordinate 50,492,175 of CM042078.1, forward strand.
ATTCGTTAAGGTAAAGGTATTTCTTCCTTATATATAAATTCGGTTACAAGGAAGTACAGTTTCAGATCACCTTAAAATTACTTTAGACGAATAAATACTTTCTTGTTATTCTCGTATTTGGAACTTTAATAACAGTTGAAGATACCGGTCCTAAACTTAACATAGCCCCGCCATAAAATTTGCAGCGTTATCATTTCATTAGATACCTACACGGGTTTCTATAATCATTTAGTCGATTCATCAAGTGTTAGTATCTACGTATTTTATTAGTCCACCCTTAAATACTGGTTTTCAATTTTACACTGGCAATGTTTGATGACGATTTTTCAAAAATAATGGATCAATACAAAATCCTATGTTGTTGTAAAACAAACGCGAAACTGTTTCGGATTAAGAGAGAAAAATGAAGGCTGCCATTTAAAAAATGGCTGATGACGTAATTATTTGAAAAACTGTAAACGTAAATAAAGTGCTGATTTGTTAAATGGACCTTCAGAAGTCATCTTCCGCGCGTGAATATTCGATATCAACATTAAATAAGGATAGTTAGATTCAACAGTGATCTTTGTTTATGCCATCAAACAATGGCATGGGTCTAAAGACTCATTTGACGAAGTATATAGAAAAATAACCACTTTTTAAAAAGAAAGTTGAATATCTTCTCCAAAAAGCAGTATTGTGAGTGAGTATGTGAATATTTCAGCAAAAAGGTCTATCGTTTCACTCAGGTCAAATAAATATTCATAACCAAGCAGAGAGAGTCCAAAAGAAATGTAAACGTTTTATTATCTCTTAAATTCGCTAAGAATAATCATCTTTATAGGTGAAGTTTTGTACATAAAGGATAGAATATTTTACAACACGATAATTGGTATTCTCTTAATTGGCTGAAAACCATGCGTGCTATATGCAGTTAAAACCGACCCACATCCGCACTATGTACCTACTGCATTTGAAAAATACATCTAAAGTAGATTACCATCATAATACAGTTAAGAGACTAATTTGTTGTGGGAGTATGCGACGATTATCTTCAATGAACGTACAGAATATTGCAAGATATGCAATATGCATGTATACATACATATATATTTTGTTTTATATTTACAATATTTTTCTTTTTAACATGTTAACTAAACTCAAAAAAACCTTGGTTAATTCGCTATAAACAAATATACTATACGTTATAAATTTGCTACTACCACTTTAACACGTAAAAACAGCAACGTATCTACACATATTTCTATAACCTACAATTATTTTCTGTAATTACAATTCTAAACATCAAAAATGAGCAACGTAAAAATTTGGGGTAAATCACATCTAAATTACGGAACATGTACTTATAATAAGTTTGTTGATAGCTATACTACAGCAAGATTTGAGAGAGGGGATAAAGGGGAAGAGAAGATTCAAAATGTCGGTAATGATTATTGTAAATACGTACCCTAAACTATCGAGAACCTTCTGCGTAAGTCCTGTCAAACAAGATGCTATCGCCAACATGAATGTTGTGAGACCAAAGGAGGCATGGATTGGCACTAGGGATGCCCTGAACTGCGCAGTCGCACCTTCACAGCAGAGTAGCAGCAGGAAACTAAAGAATCCGACGACGAACTGTAAAATTAGTATATTTAAAATCATTCTTCAATCTTTTAAGAGCGGTAGGTAACTGGAGACGCATTCCCATGTAAGCAGTTTGATGTTGATAGTTTCTGCGTCCATTTTAAAAGATTTATATTATTAAGTGCTTTTGTGTGAGAATATCTTTTCTATCCTTTTTTAACGTGTTATTTTATACATTTCAGTACATCGTAATAATATTCACGATAAATTAGGTGCAACTTATTGAGTTGGACTTACCACATGTAGCTCCAACAAGGATAGCCACTGTCTGTTTAGATAAAATGAAGAACTTACACTTCACAGATATCGCAGTAAGCTAATAATAATTTATTCGGAACGCAGTGTTTCAAGACACCACGTGGACTCTCATTGTCAATCGAGTTACCGACTCGACAGTGAGAGTCCATGTGTTATTTAAACGCTGCGTTCCGAATAAATTATTAATGTGTGTGATGTGGAGTTTACTGCGATATCTGTGAATTATATAACAATACAATCCTTGCAATTGAATTGAAGAACTTATAGCTTATATTTTTTTTAACAAAAGAATCTTGCTGGAAAGTATATTTTCAACCATAACGAACTATGTAACTATCTATTTGTATTACTATATTTCTCAAAAGAATTAATGTTCCGCACAATAAAAGATGCAACCGAAGTTCGAAATGAGTTTGCTTCTGACATTGAAAGAGTAGTATAAAAAAAATGATAAGCAATCCTTTGCATAGGTCTGGTTTATATCCTCTAAAATTGTTGATTTGTGTTGCTTTTACTGTAGAGCGTAAACGGGGCTATAGGATGTGAGCCAAAGAGGTCAGCGACAAATCCAAATCTACGTTTTAACCAGATATATTCTGATTTGGGGTAAACCTAGTAAGCGCATTTACCCAACTTTTCTCGGGAAAGCTATGATGGTAGTGGTGTAATCACGTGGGCCAAAATAACCACTGGGGAAACACAGATCAAAAGAGACGGCTGTAAAATGCTCAACAGCTTTGGTGCTAGTTACTGAATTTTTTTCAAATGGATGCCAATTACCTTGAAAAATTTATAACTGGAATTGTTCACGATTCTTTTATCAAAAATTAATTTTGAAAAGGTATTAAGTAGCAAAACAGAATGGTTATAGCAGAAATTTCAAAAATGCGAGCCATGGACCAATATCAGTCCGCAATATCACAATTACATACAAAATCGTACAAAGTAATAGTGTTTCCATTTAACGACTAATTAAGATACACAATAACTGGCATACATAATAAAATTAAACATTATAACTATGATTAATGGGATTTATGTATGTAACTTTCCAATGAAAATTGTTTGTGGTGTTGGATCAAGTTTGCTATCTTAAATTATTAATAGCGACTTGAAATGCTCATAAATTAACTTGGATTTGTAATATTTTCTTGTATATTTTATTTTGGAGAATGTATTCCTACGGGAAAATTGATTAGAAGATGCGAGTGGAATATTCTTTATAAGATTCCATTGATAAGTTTAAATATTTATCTTTAAAGATATCACTGCACTACAACCTAATCATTTCAGTTTGAAGTTCTGAGGCAATGATGTCTATGTTAGCGTTAAAAGGATTTCGAAAAAAGTTTGATGTCATTTGCAATTGCATCAAAATGTGAAAAACGAGACCTCAAAATTTATTGTTAAAGCACCCAAAGCTTCAAATCTACTGGAAATGGAGACTCAGTTTGCTGACTGAATATTTGGCGGGTACTAAAATGCATGAAAGATTTCTTGTTCAATTTCGAATGAAATTTTTTGTCGATAGAACTTAAATATGATTGCATAAATCAGGTAGAAGCTAGTTTTCTCCTTGTAATTTTAAATAGGGTCATTCATATGTATAAAATGATAATTTCCATAACCACTCATTGTTTTATAACTCAGCTAGGGAACTATTCCTGTTACTTAAGAAAATTGTAAGCTCATTATAATTATTATAATTTTTATGTATCCTTCGAATGACAAGTAACACCTAAACAGTATCTGAAACATCTACAAATTCATCCAGGGCCAAAGAGAACCACTCTAAGTGTTGAATTTCGTCAAGTAATTGAGTCAGTATATTTCCTGCAATATGATCTACTCTTCGAGCCACAGTATTTGCTGAAATAAATTAGCTTTTGGAATGACGTAATCCTTGATTCATTACACAAAATTACAGTATGTAGATATGATGAGATAACTAGGTCTTGGCCCTTGGAAGTTAGTGGAGGAGTCAGCGTGGTTCTTAGGTTAAAAAGTCTGGGGGCCTCTAGGTAATAGCATTACTTTTATAAATAAGATTTCCAAGAAATTTAGACATAAGAATTTTATGAAATAAAGTACAAGATTGGCAGCGATCGATAAAGATTTGAATAACTTTAATTTTGTAAAAATATCCTTTCACAAAACATCACTTAATAAATTGTCAAATTTATTTGAAAACTATAAACCGAAACACTGTTTTTCTAATTATTATGTAATAAAAAGCATTCTAAATCAAAATTTAAATGAAAGGAGATAAGAAAAGAAACAAATCGGGAGTATATCTGATTGAATGTAAAGATTGTGAATTAGTCTACTTAGTTCAAACACAACGGTTTCTAGAAATCAGGGCCAATGAACGTAAATTATGTATGTACATATTAAAAATAAAGACGTTTTCGGTTTAGCAAGTTATTTCATAAATTTAGGCCACATAATTACAAAAAGTTACAACAATCTTAACATCTTTAAATCAATTTGTATATAAAAAAGCAAAAATAAAATATTATAGAATGATGTTCCTCCATTAAATAATATATAAGTGCACGAAGTATTAATGTTTGCTATAATTTAACAATTCATTTCAATATACGTAACTTCCTGCAGCGACATCTTTCATTTCAAGATGCGCGATGTGTATACAATTCTATGCTTCTTTGCATCGTTAAAATGCGGTAGGACATATTAAATAGGTGCAGACGTACGCGTACAATGTATTCTTTTTAATGGGAGTGGAGTACGGTTTCTTTAAAATTCCATTCCGGCAATAGAGCTGCTAGCTGCCTACCAAACTGGTTATACGTTGCAAGTGCTGAATTACGTAACTTGATGTGTACGTGTGTGTTCAGCGATTGAAAGAAACTGGCTTTATTGGAACTGTACGTAGTAAATATGTCGTTTATATAAGTTTTATTTAGTGCTTGAAGAAATAACTACTGTAGTACCACGCCTCTTTCTTCTGATATCGTAGGAAGATGAAAGAGTACGTAATGTGACTTAGAGCTTTCATTCGAGCTACATAGTTGGAATATGTTCAATTCATATATTTATAGTATATTTATTTGTAATAACAATGCTAATTAAATTAAGATTTGGATAAATAAAATTTAATCTTTAACCGGTAATAGAAAAATATTTAGCTGATTGTTGTCATTTTTACTGTAATTCTTAGATTTATGAATGCAATCTGCGGCAAAAGTATAGGACACTACACTTATTAAAGAAATTTCATTGTTTTGTTAAGAATATTAAGTTTGGATACTTTTTCTATATATGATAAACAAATTTCACTATCTCTATCACTACTTGGGACTAAAATACGCGATATAAGCATAATTTGGGGTAATTGACGAAATAAAGGTGCATCAAAAGTATAGGACAGGATTTAATTATAATTAAACTTCATAAATATGTAAAATAATAATTTACTTATTTAGAAATAATTTCTTATGTGGGCATTGGGCCACCTCGCTTCTCTACTACTTTAAGCATTCTGTTTGGCGAAGTGTCAAATTTTGTATAAGTTTTTGCCCTATACTTTCTCATCCCAAAATACTGGTTGTTAATTACTGAATTGAAGTGAATTGTCTTGCGCCGCTCTATACACGATGTGCTAAGATACTCCAGGAACTTTCGATCAAATCGACGTCAGGCGAACGGGCCGGTCACTCAAGAATTGATATTTCCTTTCTTTGAAAATAATCTTTTGCAATTTGAATACGGCGGACAGCAGCGTTATCTTACTCGAAGACAAAGACTCGGCATGTAATCTGTTCAGCATGTCATGATATTTAATCGACGATAAGATTTATATGATTCGCGCTATTCATTTTACCATTACAGAACTTGATGTTAGTTTTACCTTATACCTGCCCATATCATTGCACTACCACCACCCATCTGCCTACGACTCATCCTTCGTCCTTTCTTAGATCATGACTATAACACTGATAGCCATCAGGACCATCTAAATTAAACTTTTCTCGTCAGTGAAAATGATTTTTCTCCAGCATTTACGTCAATGTAAACGCGCTGGCTTCTTTATGCTGACGCGTTAAAGGAGGTTTTCTTTGCAGTCGTCTTCGTTTTGAGTGGAGTCTCGCTTTCAGCGACGTTGAACATTTCGCAGATTGGTATTTGCACCAGTTGCTTGTACTATTTATCTAGCAGTCATTGCTGAGTTTGATGCGAACTCTAACATTGTGCGATGTTTGCTTTCTGTGTTCCTTTTGGGTCTTTTAGATTTGCGTGCTTTTTCGTAATTTTCGCCTTTGTTTTAGAATCTGTGAACTACAAGACCGGTTCTGTTCAAATTTGCTGCTATCTTTGCAAATAACCAGTGTTTGTCGCGTCAAGAACGAATTAAACCTATTTCAATGTTAGTCAATTGTTTTCCACGGGGCATGTTGATATGTACAAAGTAGATTAATACACTAATGTTTAATACACCATGTAAAGATTTGATCCGAATATCTTCGATCACCCCCACTTTTGCAATGCCAATACCAGAAACTATTGCAACCAACCTTATACGTTTGCAATACTGGTAGCCTGTTTAAATTTTTCAATATAATTTTTATTTTCCTTAAAATTTATGGGTAGTCTGTACTATTGTATGTTTTATAGTTTAGTTTATTTCTATGTGCCATAGTACACTGTGTGTGGACAGTGTTTAAAACTAATTGTAGAAAATATACATAACAATAGATAAAACACATGAGCCAAACAGAACATTTAAAATGAAATAAATTTGGTCATCTATACTATACAGTGATGTTTGAGTAAGGAGAAATGTTATCTTGTTTGTTACATCTATTTAAAAGTAGATGTTGAATATTGTTCGAAATATAGGTGTAGATTGCTGTTGTTTGGTACCGTACACTATTTTGTATTTTAGAAAGTTTGGTTTCGATGGTTTTAGGGATGTACTTGCAGTGACTCTCTTATACGTGTAGATAAATTCACGCTTTTCAAACAGTTCTTCGTAATGGCATATTCTGGAGATTAGACATTCATAGATGTCCAAACCTAGAAAGTACAGAGAATTTCGCAAGAACAGTCCCACACGTGCCTCGCAATTTTAGGCCTAAATTGCTGTGTATACACCTCTTTTGCGTAATAAATACACTTTGCACATCAACATTATTACCTCAAAAATGACATCGTATGAGAGCGGTGCCTGAATATAGGCATGAAACGTCGACATGGCCATCTCTTGGCTTACGCTGTTCTAGGACACTAAATGCATAGCCAAAACTGCCGAATGTGTTCGCCAAAAGCTGTGTATCGGACTCCCTCTTCATTTGATTATGCAACGGCAGCTTCAAGTTTATTCAGATGTGGTATCTCTTGCACATTTTCAGATCAAGATGATGCTACCGCTTTTCCATTCCATGTTGCTGGAGTACACTTACATATATGTAATAATACATTTACATATAAATAAGAATCAGTTTAAGGCTTCTTTGTTCGATGGTGTATTATTATCCAATTTTGTTTGTGATTTCTCGATTTTCCGCGAAAATTTCGAAAATAAACGATATTAGGAGAATTTAATTAAAGCACATTGATAATTTCCTATTTAAACTATAAAGGCGTTTAAAGTTGTTAAAGGAATAATATACAGAAAAGAGTAGACTATATTTAAAGTATCCTTATACCATTACATTTGTTTGAAATTTTATCATGGCGGTTACTTGTTTACCACTCCGTATATACAGATTGGATAAATTTGAAATACCTTTTGACGTAAATAATTTTACCTGTATTGCGAACAGTCCCATCGTGACCAATCCGATCCAGCTGTGCAGGGAGTAGAAATTAGGGAGCGCGTCCGGTCGATTGAAGTTCCGCGAGTCCAGAACGGCGAGGAAACCGATCGCGACGCAAGGTATGGCGAGAGCGTGGAAAACTGTGTGCAACAGTTTCACGTATATTCGTCTGCAACATCGGCATATGCGGTAGAGAAGCATAGCTGCAAAAGATCAAAGGGAAAGCTCGTGATAGCGTTTGCTTTATGCGAGACCTGAAATTATATACACTGCCGCACATGAAAGTTTGGATATAGAGTTATCTTTAAAAACAAAATAGTATAATTTATTCGGTTAATAAAACAAAAGAATAAGCAAAAATGCTGGAAACGTAATACTTGTGAGTAACGTTCCTTCATTGTCTTTATAGAATGCCTAATTTGTTGGTCACCTATCAAGTTCATTCCATAAGACGTTTATAGGGACTTGGAGAATGTTATTCTTGTTAATAAATTATTACGTCGTTGTATTTTCAAATATTACCTATACAATAGTGCAGTGTACTTTGGCTCATTATCGTGTAAAAATACGAATAATTTAATAATTCCTGTTACGTTCTCCTGCTTTGAAGAACAGTGTCACTGTAACTTGCTCGTAAATTCCTGAATTAGATGACCAATACTTACTTGCAGAGTATGCTCGCTTATTTACTAGGTTGAAGGTTGTACAGTGAGACTTAATGTGCATGCGCAAAAAATATACTTAAAAAATAAAATGCGTACATGGTTTTCACTCTAGCCTATGTACAGTAACGTGTACGTAAGATATACATATAATATTTGCAATAATTGCAGTTATTCGAGCTCTCTTGTACATCTAATGTGCATTAGCATGTGTATATACATGCTTTCCTTTAGTTTTGCAATATAAGGTACTGCCGCAGCGTGTACGTTGTCAAAAATGTTTAAATTCTTCCGCAGAAGATCTGTTAAAGGCATGTACTAATCTCACTATACGTATGCATGCACCACTATCTTTATATAGAGGAGCCAACCCTATTTACTTATTAATTTTATAAGCGCATCTCGGTGCTGTGCTTATTTAAATGTCCCTTTCCGGGAGCCTAATACTTTTCGTGCTATGAATTTGCCTAAGAGACTTGGCCCTGTTTCATTGGCTTGTGTTTGTACTTGAACCAAACACTTTCGTTATTTACACTTTTATAGGGGAACCTACCCTATCTCTAAGAGCCTGAGCGCCTGGTTGAAGGCGACAGTAGTGATAATAGCCGATCTCAAAGCAAAAGTATGTAATATTACAGCTGCCCAGACGATCTCGTAAGAAATAATACGCTATGTGCAATCTAGCTCTTTGCTACTGCGCCCTGAAGAAGGGAAAAAGCCAGTAGCCAACAAATGTGCGAAGTGCGCACCGACAAGAAAAACGGCAGCGATGAAGTCGACATTACATATAGAAAATTGGTCCGTGAAACTCGTCCGCAACGACGAACAACTAAATGAAAAAATGTCCCGCTATGACAGAGGACCAAACAAACGTATAGATGACAACGGGCGCTGCAGCCTCGAGGACAGTCAATAGAAAGCCGAGAAATCGTACTTGTTACAGATGTCTATACATGCGCACCGACGACCTTACCAAAATTATTCCCGCCAAAACTCAACAGAAGACTAAATATATGTATGTATAGATGGCAACGGACACCGTAGCCTCGACGAATGATAATAGAAAGCCGAGAAATTGTACTTGTTAAGCATGTTGCTATATACGCTCCGACTACGTTACAACAAAGGTTCCCACTATACGAGAAGCGAGGAGGTCCGTCCGAACTTGAAAATAGTAAAAACTCCCAATATTCGTCCGACGATCTTACAGTTACAGTAAAGGATCGCTAATACATCGACCGTCACATGGGAGTCGAGAGCCCGTACACGAAAATATTGAATATTAAAAATTACCTGTATTCGTACGATGACGTTGCAGTAAACGTTACGACGAGGTACGAAAGGTGACCGAGAATGAATGATCGCTAATACCACGACCGTCACGGGAGCCGACTACCTGTACTTGAATATTGACAACTCCCATTATTGTCCGACGACGTTGCACCTAATGACTCTTAAATTAGGCACTTTTAGCAAGAGTATTGTGAATGGCCGAATGCATATATTGTTTATATATATTTTATAAGGAGCAAAATAAATAAATGATAAGAAGGAAAATAAAGCAACATTAATGCTAACCCAAACGGCTGCAAAGAAGATAAAAGGATATAAAATACATAAAGTAGTGAAAAAATGGATAAAAAAATTAAAATTCTTCTAGAGAAACACAAAAAGTCCTTAACAATTCCAGTCAATAATGTTGCTGAGCAATTGAAATTGCCGCAATAAGTCGTCATTATCTTAACCTCAGAAAATGGGTATATTTTATGAGACTGACAATGTAATAAATACAAATTTGCTATTGGTAAATCATAAATACTTCGTAATATATATTGTAAAATAATGTAATTCTTACATTATTTGCATAATATTGCTATAAATTGCAAATATAAATGTGCATTTTGTAAGATATTATTAAGTGCTCAATCTTCCATGAGCGGGAGTGTACATGTGTATATTGTATTCACATACACAGAATGTATTTAGTAAAGCATCTGAATATGATATGCTTATTAATTTTAACTTAAAGCTAGTACTCTTGTTGCTCCTTGTCTGGGTTTGCGACGTTAGAGATTAAATATCGGGGTTCGTTATGCTATAGTACATGGTAGAATGGATTAAGCTTGTTGAATAGGGATTAAGTTGTACTATAGTATTACTCCTTGGATACTAAGGAAAATCCTTCCTTTCTCTTGTTAATTACTTATTCTTTCTAAATTACACTGTACTTTTAATATTAATTTATTAATGATAAGTGTGCTTTAATTTGTCATTAAACTCATGATATAAGTATAAATAAAAATAAATTGCTCTAAATGTGCTCTGTACTAGCAACAAGTAGAATAGTTTGTTGCCGTTTTTAAACAGTATAATTGCAAACGAGTACCAGTTAACCGATCATTTATAGCAGCTAACAAGTTCCAATTGATAAACCTTGCTTCTTGAACTTGATTTTATTTTTTATAGTGGGTAGATATATAAATAATTTCTGAATTTTTTCGTAAAATTTCGTTATAACATGAAGTTTCAATTTGCGCATTATGACTGCGTTTTGTCCTAATTTTTATTTTGTTCAACAACGTCATTCGATATTATTTATTACATGGATGGGGTGCCTCTATAGTGTCTGATCAAAAATCAAAATGATAGGTGAATTATTCTACACTGAAATAAGATAATAGAATCTATAGGAGATATAAGTAATATAAAATTCATTATTATATTTTATTACATCGTATAGAGACTATAGAATATTATGTAGTAATAATTAGAGATATAAAATTAATGAAAGATAACGTAATTGTACGAGGATAACCTAACTTAGAAGATAAAGAACGTTTCTTTCTTGAATAATTGCCAATTAAGAAAATGAAACAGAAGTTCTATGTACATTTACTACGATTCCTGCACTATTTTTTTACTCAAGTTCAAACACTTTACGTGTAAATTTTTCTATATCTGTTTCATAGTGGTTGGCAATAATTATTTCGCCGTGAATATATATCAGCAGTGAATGGCGCAGATTATCTTCTTATATAAATTTCATAAATTTATATTTTTCATCTAAATTAATACTTATACTTACAATGTGTAAGGAAATTATACAATTTTTATAGATATGTTTTATATTATTATCATTAGATTTGTTTTAAAAATAGATACGTTACAATAATACATAAAATATTCCGTACCCAGCTTACTTTTTAAGGTACAAATTTACACAAATACTTGCTATTGGTTTTCATAGAAATATGTGCACCTAAACCTTAAGAAGTGGGAATGTTATATGTGTCGTTATATTTGCAGACGTTATAGTTAACATATATAGCAAATTTTATTATAGTACGTCTCACAATTATTATGTTTATATATACGAAGGCCATTCGAAAAGTAAAGGTTTTTTTTTCCATACAAATTTTTATTAGAGATAATTAAACGAAACTATATTTTACATAAAATTAAATACCCAGGATACTTTTCTACGTGGTGACCGTTCAAATTTGGGCGCTTGTACCGTTTTATCAGCTTTTCTGCCTTTTGTATATTTAGTTGCAGCCAAGTTGTTGATTAACGAATTCCTTAAGTTCATCATCACTTCTATAGCGTTGTCCACTCAAAAAATTATTCAATTTATTTAGATTTTTGATTTTTTTTTTGGATAGACCCTACATTTTTTATTTCAGTCAATCTTACCAAAAAAAAATAAGCGTGTTATTAACTCCTGCATCTAAACGTGACAGTTTTAATGTTTTGCCATTAAGGAAGCTATTCGAGTGGCCCAAAAGTTTTTTTCAATTTATTTTGTTCGCAGTCGCGTTTTTGGGAATTTAGTCGCTATGGAGCGTTTTACGGCAGCGAAGTGGGCGCGGATATTACGAACACTTCTCAGATGAGGCGCATTTACACCTTAATGATCGCGTAAACAGGCTGAATTACTGTTAACAAATCCAAAACAAAAGCATGAGGAGCCATTTCACTCGTTAAAAGTTACTAGTTGAATTGCAATGTCGGAGAATATGTACTGAGAAGGTCTCGAAAATTTTGCATCACGTATAGAAAACCTGTAAAATAACGGAATGCGTTTAGAAAATATAACTTTTAAGAAATATATTCCAAAAGTTTGTATTTTCATAAAAAATAAACAACTATTTATTAACCCTGGCCATTATTCTATTATATTCTTTTATTTTGAAAAGGACTTTTGGAAGACCTTGTAATATGGTATATTTTTCACGAATGTGCTTTGCAAAATGGTCACTGTATATCTAAAATATTTATTTTTAACTTTCGAACTATGTTTGACTATTATTATATTGAAAAAGCCAACAAGTTTTCTTTTTAAATTAGGAAGGTATATACTCAGTTATATTTTATACAAATATATATTTTATGTTAAAGGAAGAAAGAATCTTTTTATTTTTGTTTTTAGAAGAGTTGTTTTATTTATATGTAATAATAACCTTACCTCAAAGAATTCACAGATAATGTGCCTTCATGCGTAAATGCTAGCGATACATTACAACTGAAGTCTACTGTATTTAGGAATAAAAAATAACATGTTTTATTATCTTAAGATTGCCATAAAAAAATAAAATCTGAGCGAATTTGGCACCTAAGTATTTTGGATTCAATGAGTTTAGATAAGCGTTTGGAACAATTGCAGCCGAAGTTAATGTACTTAATATAATAATTTTAAGGTAGCTAATTGTGGAAATTGATTTTAAAATAAGTAAAATATTTATCAAGGGAACCGCAATCTTGAATATCAAACGACTAATATTCAGTACCTACATTCCTTTCTGAAAAAACAAATATTATTTCAAACATTAACGAGGGTAGATACATATGGTTAATTAAATCCCTACTCTTTATTAGCAGTGCCTATATAAGGCCATATACAATGCAGGATAGTAGGGACTATACAAAGTAAATCGCGTGTATACTTACAAAATCCACTAAACGTTATGAACCCGGCCACCATTAATACTGGATGCAGGTTAAATTGCTTTTTGGTGTTCTCTCGCCACGCGAAACCATCGTGGAAGTTGATAATCCAGAATAATGTGAGGCCTAGTGAACCTAACAGTAGTATACTAGCCAGTACAACGACCAAGGTGTATTCCAGCCAACTGCCGCAACCCCATTCGTTTTCTTCCTCGTAATGTCGGTGACTGAAAAACAAGGAAAAGAGGAAGTTATATTAAATTAGCTCCAAAAGAATAAAGGAGGAGATACATGTATTAGTATATTACATTAACGTAAAGTTTCATTAACGTAATTAATTTATTCGATTTTTGCCGATCTAAGTTAAAATAATTGTATTGTAGATCTAAGATCTGTATAATTATCGAAATCCGTAAGAACAAATCAACAAAAAATAATAACGAAAGCAGAATTAACAGTAGTAACTTCATAACTTGTAATAAATACATTCGACAAATTACAGGAATTAATAAATTTGTTTATGTGTGATGTAAAATGTATTAATACTTTCTTGTAAGCAAATCATCCTCTAGGATTACTAAAAGCTACAGTTATGTCATAGTTATCAGATCCCACAGTTCCGATAATTTCTAATATCGAATATCGCAGTATTATCATTGTTATCTACGAAAATTTTGCAAGTATTAAGTATTACACTATTCTTGATATACAGGGTGTTCATGAAATAAAATGAAAAAATATGAAAAATGGGAAGGCTTAATGTTATTAAATTTAAATCCAAAACGTTTCGCGAAAATTCCTTCGCAGACGCGAGAAAAAAATTATAAAAACATTTATAAAATATTCATCGCGCCATTTCTATTCCGCTGTACATAGGTGTGAGTGAACATCATCCATAATTTGAACAGAATCCATAAACGACATCGAATCATTTTGCGATTTTTCAATTCCCTCGGATGGTTTTTAGTTTGAGTTGTTGCTCTAATTTTTGAAGCACGTACAGTGGGGTCAAATGCTCGAAAAGCGAAAAAAAAACAATATTTAGAGAACAGATAGTCCTATCGAACTGCAGTTGGTCTCATTCGATTTAATATACGATTTCTTAAAAGTAATGTACTCGAAATATGGGAATATTCTATACATTCATAATTTATAATAAAACAGTATGATTTTAAAGACTAATACGATAAAGTATGAGTTATTCTTATATTAGTAATATATAATGTAATACTTATAATAGTTATATCCATTAATAATTTGGCCAAACACTTACTGAGGCAACATTAATTCAAGGGCTCATGTTCTTTGAGAAAAATCGAAATCATCTAAAATATTTTAAAATGCGTATGCAACTGAAGATTTTGATGATTAGATCATAGGAAAAATATTCATCCTGGCGAAATACTTGTACCACTCAAATTAAAGAAGGATTTAGCAAGTAAGGTAGGAGATAACGGTTCAAACCCTTCCATTGTACGTACCATCACATTCACGACAGAATGTTTTTGTCGATCGTTGTTTCGTCCACACATAACCACAATTTTTTATCTTTCAATTCTGTTTTAATTCTACTTTCAACGTAGTCACGAACAGATGGCATAAAGTTTCTTAATGACGTCCGTCATTCGGAAGTGCACGTTACAACTGTAGCCCGTAGCGTAGAATAGGGTTAGCGGTAGGTAACGGAAATTCCGCCAGCGCACAGCTTAGATACATCTATGCTAGCACAGTGTCTCCGTCTGTTACTGTTTTGTCCGATATGATTTACATTTATGGTGAAACATGTGGAAATGTTCTTCAAATTTGGCGTATGTATCATACGACGAATTTTCGCAAAACATTTTGGATTTAAGTCTAATAAAATTAGATGTTTCCATTTTTCATATTTTTTTATCCTGTATATACTATGCAAAATTCTCAAATGGGTCGGCAGTTGCTGTAGCACATTCATCGTTTCACCTGTTGTGTGTGCCCTAGCTCCGTCTTGTTGAAAGTAATCCTATGTTATTTCGTCTTCATTACTGTTTAATACATGGCATAAGAATTTCTTGTCGATACTCTTCTCCTGTTAATGTACCGTTAAAGAAAAATAGGGCCAATAACTCCTTTTCGAGTAATCGCACACCATACACCAATTTTCTGCGGATGAAGTGAAGTTTCAAAATAAAAATCGTGTGGCTTCTCGGTAGTCCACATCCTCATATTGCGTGACTTGATATATCCATTCAGGTTGGTTAGCCAGAAAAAAATGCTTTGTGAAGATTATTTAAAAACTACTACTAAACGTTATTCTTCTAGGATAGTCGATTTCTTTAATTTCTTAACAGGTCGATATGGAAATAAATGTGAGTCCCTTTTCCAAATTGTATGGTAGGTACCAATTGATACACCCAGCCCTTGTGCTAATACTCGTATGGAAGTTCCTGGTGGATCATTCATAATTTCTCTTACATGATCAAGTAGCTTGTTTCCCCGAAAACCTTAATGCAATACGTAAGTGTGTCCCGAAAATTATCGTAACCAAAGACGAAGTTAGCAAACTCATTTCTAAAATTTTCTAAACAATCTTCATGGGAATACTGCAATCTTACGTCCGTTTCGAAGATAAGATTTAACCATGAATGATTTGTGTTGTACAGTAAGAACTATTCTAAATCAATTTTAAATTGCAATACAATTTTAATAAGTTCATGTCAACTATGCATCTGAACGAATACTTTGTTAAATTGACAACTAATGCAAGTGAAAATAGCAAGTTCCAACAAAAGTTTTTATTGGAATGAGCTAAATCTTATTTGAACGCTTCTTAGAACCTTAATACTGTAGCTTCTTCAAAACTATTGTTTTGTATTTATACGCATGTGTGTAAAATCTAACGCAACTTTTTATATGTACCTACACTAGACAATAACGAACGTATTAATGCAAAAGTCCGTACAAGTTCATGATCCCAAATAAAGCCATTAATATATCGAAAATTATTAACAGCAAGTCAAAAACAAAAATTTAGCTTGCACCTTACACTATACAAATATAGATTACCCCTCTTCCGTTAAATTAGCGTCACTTGGCGGCATTTAGACTGGAATAGGTAGAATGGATTCTTCCGATAATAAAAGTTTTACACTTATATGTATACTCTACAACCACTAACAGCACTAGAAGCAATAGAAAAATAGAACAGAACCGATAAAACGTTATGAATTTATGAATACCGCACGAAACGACCAATTTGAATACATTGACGAGATTTCGATGTTCATGGTGGGCAACATAATCATGATTCATAATATTTTCAATAAAGAAAAGGATTTTCGGGCGATTATCTATGCATGACATGATGCTTTATGCGTGGATATTCTAAATCTGAAGATTATATACTTGTATACAACCGAATGTTTACTAAAATGCTACCAGGTATTTAGTAGATATACACGGTATTAATTGAAATTAAAATTTTCGCAATAAAGATGATTTTGGATGTAGCAGATATAGATAATGCTACAATAAGCTTTCCTGACCTGTACCACGTTATACGAATGCTAATCATAGTGTACTTAATTCATTTTAGTGACAAAAATTGAATAATTACAAAAATACTCTTTATTAGATAAGATCGCTTAGTAAATTTAGATACGCCATTTTCAACAATATGGTTTTTTCGGAAATGCTAAAGAATTAGCTCATGCGTATGCAAACATTATTATCTGTGATTAATTTTTAGTGCATGAGACATGGTTATCTTTTTAAAGATCAAGTGAATAACTTCCGCATTAAAAGTAATGTGCTCTACAAAAGTAAAGTCTATTTATAATTTTCTATTAACTAAATGTAATTATTATGTATTTGAAGTCATTAAGAAAACCACAACGTAATTTCTTCTGTGTATGTATATTACTGGATATACACAGGCAAAACGGACCGTATTACTACGGTATTACTTTTAATAAATGGTTTAAAATAATGGTGTATGGGAGAAAGTTGAACAAATATTTTGTAAATAGTGCGAGGGAAATTGTAAAGAATATAGTTTCAGTGTATGATGATAACTTCGATAAAGAATACGGGGCGCTTAGAGATGGTATCAAGACAATTATATTGTACCATCCAGTTAGTATTATTGGAAACAGATTCTTAGATATCATTAATGTGTCGTTAATTCCTGGAGTTTTCCTTCCAGAGTAGAAGTGTTCTCCGGACTACAAAAAGCAAAATTTAAAAATAACATTTCCAATATCGGACAGATTAATTATGGAGTACCACAGAGTGCAGTCTTAGGGCCGCTATTGTTTATATTGTATATGAACGATATTGTAAGTTGTCTAAAACATTGTAATAAAAAGTGTGTTAACATTAATAGTTTTAAATACCTTCTTAAATTATATATACTTGAAAATTATAGATATTATACTGTGTGTACATACATATATATTATGGTGGAAAATCTCAGGTCTTAGTTTGCCAAATAGGTTCTTTTATTGAAATTCTTGTTTATTTTAAATTCATATATAAATAATATTAAATAATTGAAATAGCCAAATGTGAGAATCTATATGCATATTGACAAACCAAAATGGACATATATCGCTTTTTAACAAATATCTAAATCAAACCTTTAGCTAAATTTGTAAATTAGAAACGAAATGCAAAATGAGAGCAAAAGAACAGTAAATTTTGGTAATTGATTATAATTTGAAATCGTACTGACACTCAAATCGTATTCTAGATATCCTGGTAGTCGACTTCCATCAATGTATCCAGAACTCCAAATTATTGTGAAAATATCAGCTGGGATACTTTTAACTTTAAACAACTTTGAAAAATTTCAAAAACTATAATTCGAAATTAATTTTTCTCTGGAGTGACAACTCTGAGATCTATGACGTTGACATAATCGTTATTTTATATTAGGTCGTTTCCGGGAATACACTCATTATATTGCCTATATGATAGGCCACACAGTAAACACACTTTTGATGGAATGAAATTACTAATAAGTAAAAGCTCCCAGGCGTGCCATCCATCCGACGTACGAGAAATTTTGAAGATAGTGTGTTTTATTTCACATATTTTCAATATGATAAAAATATGTGAGTACAGTACATTATACGTTTTTAAAAATAAATTTGGAAGAAATTATAATTAGACACAAAAATATATTTATGAAAAACGATATAATTAACGATAGTGGAGTTGACGTCTCCACTACACATGTTGTTTAAGCGATGTTCTTTTTAAACTTTAAAATTGTAAATTATATGTCAGTAATGAACAACTAAAGTAGATATCTGTAATATTTAATACCCAAATAAAAAACTACACGGAATAAATATTATAAGTAAATTAAAGAGGGAGCCCTAACGGTACCTTGCCTCCAACAACAACTACAACAAAATAAGGGCATGAACTATACACTGACGAGAAAATATCAAATATAAAATTGTATGTAAAATTTAGAAAAACATTGATATTTTAAATGTTAATAATACATATCATTACAATATGTCTAAATTGTTTTACAAACAGCAATTATTTATTCTCAGAGCCTTGTAGATCTCCCCCTTAAGTTTGTAGCAGAAAAACGTGGTTCCTATGATTCATAAAATTAAAAAATACGATTTTTTTTATCGTATTATAAAAGAAATCTAAGCAACCTAATTTTGATTAAAATTTAGAACATCTTCAAGGTTCCCTTTTTTTGTTTTGTCGTGTGCAACCTTGTAATTACTTACTCAGTCAATTGCGGGAGTTACGTAATTACTTTATCTTCTACAACTAACTTCAAATCTCGCGTCAAATAAAAATATTTTTCAAAAATTTAAATGCTATATGTTTTATACTACGTATTGTTATAATATTTAACTATTTAATTTATTACATGAGCAATAAAATATATTATATATCACGCCATATTTAAAATTAAATAAAACGTGATAACTATAATCTCTTTTTAGAAGAGTTTCAGCTTGTTTACCGCATTCCGTTGAGTACGATGATAGAGAAAAAGGAAAAAAACTAAAATAATTTATTAGACGCACGAGGCGATGTGTACTGAAGAACGTTTACTGTACAGGCAATCAAACTAAAGCTAAGGAAATTAGCCTGTTTTAGAAAAAACAAACTAGATGCAGAAATAATACAATGAGTCGCAATATCAAGAATATATTAAGACCAAAACAAAGATTAGGCAGAACTCAATCAATCGATCAACCTTGCCGGCTCTGATTTTTACGTAAACACGTACATTCTAACAAACAATCAAGTGAAAAATTGCGACTTCTTTGCAATTAACCAAAGTTTTTAAATTCATGCAAAAATATCAGTCACGGTAGGATTTGAATCTGCGACCTCTGTGTTACCCGACCCATTGTGCTGGCATTACACTACCAGACTGAATGAGAGTTCAAATCGTTTTTAATACCTAGATGTTACATCGAAGTATTACTAATACCAATATTGCACAGGACGATTTGTTTTAGTTGAAACACATGCGTAGGCGTTCTTTCTTCCGATATACGAGGGCGACCTGAAATGTTTCCGGAATCTGCAAGAGATGGCGCACGAAGGTTGAAGTCGATTCATTGGTCGACAAGAGCAACCTTTTTTTATGGCAACTGTTAAAATTTCAGAGATTTACTGTCCGTACTTGTCGTTTAAGAGTGTGTTTTGTGTAGCAAGTCAAACGGTTTCGCAAAAATGGATAACATCGAATTTTGTGCAGTGATATCACACTTCACACGGAAACTCGAAATGTTTTGCTAAAAGTTCATGGTGGATGTACTCTATCATTTTCGACCATCAGCTTCTGGGTGAGCGAGTTCAAACGCGCTGGCACAAGCACAAGTGACCAATCACGCAGTGGATGCCCAAAAACAGCTACAACGATGAAATGGTCGACAAGATTCATGATGATGTCGTGTTAGCCGGTCGCCGATTGAAACTAAGAGATAGCAGAGGCAACAGGCATCTCAAAAAAGCGCGTTGGCCATATCCTACACGAAATTCTAGGTATGAAAAAGCTTTCGGCGCGATGGGTACAGCGTTTGCTCACACCGAAGTAAAAACGAAATCGGGTGACCGTTTCGGAGGAGTGTCTGGTCAGGATCCAACGCAATCCAAGGGATTTCGTCGTGCGTTTCGTAACCGTGGATGAGACTTGGATCCACCACTACATAGCGGAGACCAAGGAACAGCCGAAATAGTAGACTTTTCCGGGCGAATCGGATCCGAAGAAAGCCAAGACCGTTCCATCGGTCGGAAATTTACGGCGACCATTTTTTGGAGTTCCCAAAATGTGATCTTCATCCATTATCTACAGAAGGGAAGGACGATCACGGGGCAATACTACAGCAATTTATTGAGTCGATTCGATGCAGTATTGAAGGAGGGACGGCCTCGTTTGCAAGGAAAAAAAGTGCTTTGGCACTACGACAATGCACGGGCTCATTCATCCCGCATCGCCGTGTCCAAATTGAATGAGTTGCGCTACGAGTCTCTCATCTTCTATATTCACCAGACTTAGCCCCCAGCGACTTTTTCCTATTCCCAAACCTGAAACAATCATCGCGGCTATAGATTGCTATTTTGTAGACCTCGAAACATCCTACTTTTGCTATGACCTGAAGAGACTGGAGAACCGTTCGAAGAGACTACATCGAAAAATAAAAATAAAAACCACACCAATACCGTGTTTTTCTTGTCGATTCCGGACACATTTCAGGTCACCCTCGTATGCGTAAGGCGTTCTTTCTCACTATATATATATAGGATATAAAGCGGAATTTCATAGTTGGCAAGACAATAAAATGTGAGTGCTTGTTGCTTTTACTCTTCCATGTAAGTTCACATATAAGGTGCATTTTAATTAAGGAAGTGCATATGTGCATTCATTTATATCTCACAAATGAAAATAGATGTGTGCATCCACAACGTCTAATATTATAATACTAACTGCTAGTACTGCACATGTATACTACAAGCACAATATAAATACCGACATACGAGCCTACGAACATATATTCAAACAATTCTCTTTCCTATTTCTATTAGCTCGGCGGAGAAAGACGTTGTCTTGCGAATAAGACTATTTGCTTAACACACTTGAAAGTAGTGGACCGTCGAAAATATAATTTCCCTCGAGGCAGAGAAAGGAAGATCGAGCCGGTTCTCATACTGTAAATAATAGATCGTTTACGCTGAAATGTGCATCGCACCCGAATTATTGTTCTGCATGTTAGATGCGGGTTCCCGACTAGATCTATTGTTATATTTCGCCCAAAACTTCGAACTTTGGAGATGGTAGATATCACTTACGTTGAGAGTTATGCCCCATTTTGCGAAGTTGTATTAGGAGTTATGGAGTTGTTGTATTAAAATTGCAACAACGCCAATTGTAGTCGAGACATCGTGTTTTGAATTGTTGATAGCGAAATCTTCAACATTTATCTACATGCATTGCAGAATGTTACACAATGTATTTATGAAAGTTTATTTTAGATATATCGAGGTACATTGCTGTTCATATAAGTTTGGACATACAAGGCAAAACTAACTAACTTGAGAATTAACAATACAAATACAAATACAAAAAATAACTAAAACCTAACAATAAAATATTCGCTTGACAAAACTCCACAATAAGCAAAAAAAATGTTGAAATATTAAAATTACAATAAAATGAAAATTAAAGTTTTTTCTTGTCGAAATAATAATAATATCACAAATGTAATACAGTGGGCTACTTGTACGAGAGATGCCTTCTAAGTTTTGCATACTGCGGCATAGAGGGCGCCACTAATCAAACGTCAGTACTGAAAATTAACTTCCATCTTTAGTTAACCTAAATCCAAAGATTCTATGGGATACGTGTAGTCAAATTTGACAAGTTAGTTATAACATGGAACTAAACCGCAATATTTTTTTATAATTTTCGAAGACAATTATCTCAAAGAGAATGTCTCGTCGTGTAGGTTTTTGTTTTCAGCAATGCAACGTCAGTCAACACTTTCTCGCAGGTATGGGGAATTCAAAAGTGTATGGAATTGGTCTTAGTGACCATCCAAGAGCAGGTGCGCCAAAAACAGCAGTCAGTCAGGAAAACGTCGAAAACATGTGATATATCGCGAGATTGAGGTATCATTGGCGATTTCAGAGACCTCATTTCAAAAAAGTGTTGTATGAAGAGTTGCTTTATAAAAAAAATAGTTTCCGCTGGATACCGCATCTGCTAGCCGAAGAACAGAAAGCAGGTAGGATGACTTGGTGTCAAAAAACTCTAGACCGCCTCCCTGCCGGAAACTCTAAAAACGTGTACAACATCGTCAGTGGTGATGATTCTTGGATTTACTCATATGAGTCAGAAAACAAACGTCAGTCATTTGTTTTGGCGTTCCCAAGTGAAAAAGGGCCGACAAAAATCATATGCTCCCGAAGTGTCCCCAAAAAGATAGTCGCGATATTTGCAAAATCGAAAGCAGGTAGCAACAATTTCTTTGCAAGATCAAGAAACTGTTACACCATTCGTTTGTGGCAAGTCATCGCTGAACTTCGAAAAAGCAACCTTGAACGACGAATCATCATCTACCAAGCCAATGTAAATCCGCACATAGTGCGTAAAACAATTTAATTGTTAACGCAACAAAACGTCGAAATGTTAGACCATACTTCGTACAATCGGGGACTAAATCCCTTTTACCTTTTCGAAAATGAAGAACGGATTGCGTGGTCAAAGGTTCAATCCATCAGAAGCTTCGATGCTTTCCAAAACGTAGTTTTGACTGTACCAACAAACTAGTGAAATAATTGTTTCAGAGTTGGTTTGAGAATACTTCGAAAAACAATAAAGTCTTTGAAAGCTATCTACAGTTTTATTCCAGCACTATATGCAAAACATAAAAGACAACCCTCGAATTCTCAAAAGGTTTGAGATCAGTTGTTACACAAGTCAGTTTTTCTTCTTGAACCAAAATAAAAATAACTGACATTTTTACATTACGTAAGTTATAATTAATAAATTAAATTGAGCACAACTAGAGAAATATATGAATTTAATATACTAGAAACCAAAAATATGAATGCATAGAGCAATTGTAACTTATATGACTACAATTACAGATAGAAAAGTAGAAAACTTGGTGCTTTCCAACAAATTACTAAAAAGCAAATAAACAATTACAAATCCCTGACATACTTCTATCGCAATCCATGTGTGCCAACAAGTGGCAAAGGAAGGGACTGTAAATCACATGGAAGGGAATTGTAGCCTTTCACGACGTTATAAGAAAAGGAGCGTTTAAATGGCAATACGAATGAGGCGATAAAAGTCTTTTAAGGCGAATATTTAACATATCTACATCGAGTCTGAATTTGTGTCTATTATAGAGATAGGTAGGTCTTTTATAGTAAATTAAGTTCTAATAAGATACGGCTGAACGAATCTCCATCCTGGTGGACGAACTTACCCATTTCGTCCTTTTGAATCATATCTGCGCTCAGGCAAGCATCCCGAACATTCTGTATACATATTCTATCACAGTAACCTAGACAGGTGCAGTATATATAAAGTTACACGGATTGAAAGTGGATGATAATAAAGTTTGATGGAACGCCTTTGAAACTAGATCCAAACAATTATACCGAATTCTCGAACTACAAAAGAAAACCCTCTTAATTGCACGTGACACATGTTGTTTTAACCGCAAATTTATTGCAATTTAATGCCAAATTTAATTCTAGTTTTCTCAGTAATTGTTAATCTAGATTTTGCATGTCCAAAAATCATAACAGTAGATATAGTGGGATTAAACAGAAAATAGTGGGGGGACGATTGTCGAATGAAAAATCAGCATCAATATTAGAAATTCCTTCCTCAACAACATTGAGTGGGAAAGAACAAATCAATACCCAAGACATTTGTTAATATTAGAACTGTATGTAGTATATAGAAGTGGTCCCAGTATACTCTCCTGCGGGACACCAGACTATGTAAAGCAAGGCATCGATAAGCCAAACCTATTGGGTGTGATTGTTTAAATAAGAGAGAAAGAGGTTAACAATATTTTCAGTATAGCAAATGTCGTAAAATAGATAGGAGGACTGTATGATCAAGTACGTTAAAAGTTTTGGAGTATTTCCTGTCTTTCTGATTAGAATTTCCCTCACGTTAGGTTAAATTTGTATAACCGTTGTATGCTAAACACATCATAAAAAGTGCAATTGGAAAGATAAATTGTGAATTCGGAAATTCATATTTCATCCCCTCAATAGCATTGCTTAAATGGAATTGTCACAATAAATTATAATTATCGTACTAAGTGAGTAATGAATACAAATTCGTTTTTGTTGGGTCATAAATACGTTGTAATAGTATTGTAGAATAATGTAGTTCATAATTTATTCGTATTATAGTGTTATAAATATTTGTTCTACGAAACTTTATCAAATATTCAGTCTTCTATCAAACTATAAGCGGGAGTGTATTTTGATCAAAATATTTGAGGTGGTCCCAGAATCAACTAGCGTCCATACTTTAAGAAAAAAAGGTAGAACAATCATAAAACTAAATAAGCTTGTTTCCTATGTTCTTTAATGTTTCATTGTTTGAGAAGATAAAAAACTGGTGACATGTATTAAAGTACAGAAAAAAGAATAAAAGTGTTAATGATCTTGTAGACTCCGTTGTGGATTACCTTAAATTCATTCATGAACTTTACACTTATTTAATGACAAATTACTAATATTATTTGTGCTCTTTATGATACATGTAAGATTGGAAAGTTCGAATGTACAATTGTCACTACCTTGTAACAATGGAACCATGGAGATAGTGGTTGAAATGTCAAGGATTTTTGCATAACAAAACAAAATGTAGCTATGATAATAGGAAATTTTTTATTGTTTTGCTTTATATATTATGCATTTTCTTAATCTTTGAGCATATGCCTATATATGAACTGCGAAAGTTTCATTGACAAAAAAAAACAAAAAAAGTATCAACAACTATGAAATCATTGTTACTGTGGTAGAATACGAAAAAATTCTTATTAGATCAATTCTATATAATCTAAATATTAATACTTACATCCATTTGTATGACAGACACTACCCTAAGTTTATTAGATAAGGAGTCCGCGTATTTGGGACAACCTATACATATACATACAATACTAGAAAGGATAGTATTTCAAAATCAACTTATGTTCACGTAGATTGTTAAAGCAAAAAAGAGCGGGTAATTTTAAATGCAAATCTATTAAAAAACAATCGCTATCTCCAAGCGCAATAAGTATGTAATTGCATGAAGAAAATATCCTAAAATATTCATGCTTGCATGCAAGATATCATTTCGTATCAGCAAAGCGTTGAACACGCGCATCACTTAAAACGCCATGTTTTACAGGCGCTAATGTCATTGCACTTTCGATGGTTCTACACTATCCCCCATGAAATTAAGAGTATCTTGAGAAATTGGTATTACAATTTGATCAAAAAGAAAATAGATCTTTAATGAGATAAAAGCCTATATTTTCTTTTAGAAATTGTAATATTAAAAGGGTGGATATTATATTATAAAAAATACACACAGGTAAATACTTTACTGAACTTCGATTCCATTGACGTACGTTCCTGTTGGTTCCACATTTTTCTACAGGATTGAAGTCTGGTAATTGCGGTGGCGATATCATACTTTTGGTACTCCTTTTTTCTATTGCAAAAGGTTTTGCAACAAGATCAACAAGAAACTAGATAGAATCATATATGCTCCAAAATTGCACGTAAAATGGACACGCAGTTATTAAATTATACTTTGAAGCTGAACTCTTTCATTAAAAATTCTAAGAACTTACGTTTACACTGAAGAGATATATTGGCAGTTTAATAATTCTGTAATCCTAGAAATATTATTATATTACACATTGAAACCATAGTAATATTGCAATTATATTCATTTTATATTTTGCTATTCTTCAATAGCTGACCTTAATCTTATGAGCGATAGTGTATATCGACTATATATAAAAACGTATGCAGCTTCTATTATAAATGAAAATGAAGTAATAAAACAATTTGAAAACAGTACTTGCTTTTGCTCCATAAGGTTGCATCTCTGATAGAAATAACTTTAGAAATTAACCGAGCGTAACATATTAAAGTAAACAATAACTCTCATGAACCCCAGATGCCCATCTGGCTTGTGACAGAAAGACTATAAGTTGTATGCATAGGTGTTCATTAGCGAACAATATCTATTTCACTTTCTTCGGCATAGATTTCTTTGGAACAATAGCCGAGAAAGAATATATCGCCTGCAATAAGAAATTTCTTACTGGTAAGTATGTGAAGCTTTCGTAGAAATAATTTTATAAACGTTCTATGCAAAATGGGAAAACGGTATTTGACTTTCTCCCATTTGAAATGAATCCTCTGTAATTAGCAGTATTATCTTTAAGTTTATTGCGATTATAAAATGAACAAATGTATATTACCTGTGTAATTGTGATTTAATTAAAAAGGAGTTCTTTCGCCTAAGTGCAGAGCTTTAGTCGGGCGCCCTCTATGTACACTAAATCAAAAAAAAAACGAAAACGACTTTTTGTAATTTGTTTTAAACAGTTTTTAGTTCAATAAGAGTAATTTCTCTGAATATATAAAGTGTTCAAATAAATTCAAGAATTTTAGAATTATTAAGCCTACTTTTTTAACGTTACATTAATAGGAGAAAAGTATCGACAAGAAATTATTATCCCATTTATCGAACAGCTTAATGAAGAAGAAATAACACCGAACATGGATTTCCATCAAGATCTTGTGATATTACCCCCTGATATTTGTTTTTATGGCCTTTCTTAAAGAACTCAATTTATCGGCTACAGATACCCGATCTTGCAGACCTTCAAATAAGGGTTACTAAAAGAATTAACAAAATTGATGATATAATCCTATAAAACGTTCTTTTTTATTTTATTAGAAGAAGTGAGAAATGTCTTTAACAAGGTGGAAGTTACTTTCAACAATTTTTATAAAATCTTACTTGTTTGTTGGAAATAAATATATTTCATTCAGTTAAAAATTTTCGATTTATAATTTTGACCTTTCGCATTCAAAGAAAATTTGCATTAAGAGTTTCAGTAACAAGCTAAGACATAATTATAACTTTAAAGGCTACCTTGAGGTAAAATTTATTTGAACGCATGTTAATAACTTAAGTCAATACCTACTTATTTTCTTAGTAACATATGCACGTACATATTATAAACTAGTTACTGTAAAATCATGAACCAACATAGTAGAACTGAATACTGCTCGCGGATATATTAGTACAAATTTATTAAGCTAGACAATAGTATTTTTAAAGGTGTGAAAACTTTACTTTTCAAAATCTTTTCCAATTAAATAATACGACAGGTGAAAATTTCATATATAATAAGAACCCTTTTTAAAGAATTGCTTAAAATTTTTTCGACACAATGTATTACAAAATTTTAATATACATCTTATTTTTATCAAGTAGATCAACCTGGTTACCCCGTTGCTGATAATTAACAATTTTTCTTTATACCTTAACGATGACATTTTGTGTAGAAAAATTGAGTATCTTTTTTTTAAAATACTCATTATACGTTAGATTTTGACTTGCATTTTAACTAAATAGAGTTAATGTCGACAGCAATGGCTATAGCTGCAGTACATACATTACTAGTCAAGAGCTTGTTAACGAAATAATAAGGGAATGCAACGAAGAAGTTTTATCAGTCATGAGTGAGGATGGTGGAACATAGAAGAAATATCAACAAAAGAGGCACTAAAATGTGTAGGATAACTTAATCAAAAAGACCATAAGCATTTTTTGGAAAATTTAAAAAGATCCATAGATTCTTATGGCAACGGTTTATTCAACACATTTCTTCAAACAAAAATTATAGACATTCTAAAACAAATACTCGGTATCCCAAAAGTTTTTTTCAATTTGTCTTATTCACTGAGCAAATACAATCATTGAGTAGGGAGTGGGAGCAACTTAGTAGCTGGGGCCTTGTATAGGAGATGTGCGCTGTTGCATACTGTGTGAGAGAGTTATATAAAAATTCTTCAGATGAGGCGAATTTTCACCTTAATAGCCATGTAAATAGGCAGAACTGCCGTTATTGGAGTTCAACAAATCTAAAACAGAAGCATGGCAGACCACTTCACTCGAGAAATATTATCGTTTGGGCTTTTTTGAAGATGATAGAGGTCACACAGTAGCCGTAAATTCTGAGCGATATGTGTCTTGCAAGATTGTAATGGTTCTAATTATAGTACTTAGTTCCAATAAGATGGGGCGGCAGCTTACATGTTTAACGTGTCCTTACCAGTTGAAACTTTCTCTGCAAAATAATCCATGCTTTTACAACAGTTTTCACCAATTACTTTTAACATTTTCCATGGAGCGAGAATAATCACCAAAACCCTCAACTCTGAGAAACGGCAGTCCCAGCGTTAGAATCTGGGACTTAGAACCACCAGTCCCAGCATAAAGGGCTCCGGTTTGGTGATAGGCATTCTTGCTACTTTTTTGGCTAGCTCACCTATCTTCCCATTTCTTCAGTTATTTTGAGGTTCTGGACCCCTCCATACAAAGTAAAGTGGTTCGTAATATGTACGTCCCAGTTGGGCTTTAGTATTTCCTGACTGTTTGTGGAAATATTGAAATTGTTTCTCGAAGTTGTTTATGATGTACTTATCACTCGTTAATAAACTTTAACGAATAAATTTTAGATCATATCTCTTGCGATATGCATAAAGTGATTTATATTGACTTCCTCAAGGATTTTTAAGTGATCCCTTATATGTATCTTTGGACTTTGGCTCTTTTATTCTATTCTAACAAGGATGCCTAATATGGCTTTCTTCTATTTATGGAAGTAAATTGGCGCTATTCGAAGCAAATTTTGATAATAAAGCTGCTGTGGGACAAGTACGTAAGACATCTGTGATGTTGAAACAAGCTGCCTACACGAAATAGTTTACAATTACCTTGGTACTTTGATACTATCACTTAAAGATACTAAAACTATTGCCTGTAATCCTGTAAAAGGATGGTTTTAATGAGCTTTAACTTTGAAGTTAAAGCAGACATCCGAACAAGCCATATACAAGTTAAAGAAAAGTAAATTCACGTAACAATTCATTCCATAGCGTTTGACGATTACCACCTGTTAGTTGAAGTATGTATATAGTGTATTATATGTATGCCTACGTATATCGATCGGGCTTGGAATTATCATAAAAGGGGATCGATTTAATTATCGGCCGGACACTCCTTTTTTTCATTCCTTTTTTCTTGTCCGTCGTCCACCATCTACGCAGCTCGGCTGTCGTATAAACGGACGTAAAAAGGGTTTCGGAACTACAGTAATCGCCGTAAATTTGTTGACCGAACGTTTTTAAATCCCATTTGATGTGGCTTAGAGGTGCGCGTTAAAATTTTTGACGTTAAAAGTTGGGATTATAAGACCGTAGCCAATCCGACCGCCTCTACATTATAGAAATGACGTTTCTAACATTGCGGAAGCTTTGATAGGCTTTAAAGTATTATTACTGCTCCTCTATCAAGTGTGTCCCATTCAATCAATGTACTGCAGGATATTCCAGAGAAACATAAAGGTGTATTTTGGATGGATGCGAGCTCTTCCAGCTGATATAACAAGGAACTAATATACTATATCTCTCTTACTGACCGAAAATTTTACTTTTAAATTAGTTATAAAAATGTATATAGTGCTGTAGAGAAAACATAACATTAGTACGTTCGCTGCCACGACCTCTTATGTATGTATGCCCGATATGAAATAAAACGTCCTTCATATTTTATTACGTTCTATGAGGGTTGTTTTTTAAGTTTTGCGTATGAACCTGGAATAAAACAGTCGCTTTTAAAAACTTTATTGTTTTTCGAAGTAACCTCCACGAAGATTAATGGACTTAATTAAATTAAATGAATAACATGTGCTCGAAACAATTCTGAAAGCAGTTATTCTACTCATTTGTTGGCACGGTCAAAATTAGAAGTCGTTGGGACTTAGATCGGGGCTGTACGGAAGATGTTCTAACAATTCAATGTTTGTTGTATTATCAATTGTTTTGCGTACTGTGTGTGAACTCGGATTGTCTTGGTGTAGGATGATTCGTCCTTTGAGGTTGGTTTTTCAAAGTTGAGCGATAATCTTGTAGAAGAATTGTTGCTACATGACCTACTTTCGAGACAAATGTCGTAATTATCTTTTCGGAGAACGGATGATTTTTGTCGGCCTTCTTTCACCTAGGAACACCCAAACAGAAGACTGGCTCGTATAAGTATTCATCAAAAGTGACGATGTTTTTAGTGCTTCCAGCGTTGAAGCGATCTAGAGATTCTTGACAACAATTCACCCTAGCTGCTTTTTGTTCTTCAATCAGCAGATGCGGTATGAGAAACTATTCTTTTTGCACGCAATCCCTCATACAACATTTTTTAAATTGGGGTTTTTGAAATTCCCAATGATGCCCCAATCTCGCTATCACATGTTTTCGATGTTTTCTTGAGTGACTGCGGTTTTTCGTGCAGATGTACTTGGATTGTCGCTAAGACATACCAACGAGAAGTTGCTGACTGATGTGACACTTCATTACTGAAAACAGGAACCAACTTGCTGGAGCACTCTTGTTGAGGTAATTGTCTTCGAAAATTATAAAAATTATTGCAAAAATGTTCTCGGTGTAGTTACATTATTTAACTAACTTACCAACTTTGACAGTTGTTGTAGTTACAACATCATACGTTTTGCACTGAAATTTGGATCTAGGTTAATTAAAGATCGTGGTTAATTTTTAGTACTGACATTTGATTAGTAGCGCCCTCTATGTCCCAGTATGCAAAACAAAAGGTATCCCTTGTATTTTATTATAAACATGGACCAAGAAAGTCTCCATCATGTCTTTGTGGTGTTGCATTCACCTAAAAGGACCTACTTTTTTCTTCTCCTTCGAATTTTTTTACAAGTAGCATGCTGATTTATTGGATTAATTCGAGCTTGAACTAAAGGAAAAAAGGCCGCACGTAGTGAAGAAAAAAAAGAGCTCTGTCATCATGAGCAGTGAAGAGGTCATTACGAAAAAGAGACCTATTTTGTAGAATTCGACAAATCCTATTATTTGGATGGCTTAAACTAGTTGGAATGTCGCTGGACTAACTATATAGAACTACAAGATTATGTTGAGAGATAAATTTACTAATACAAAACAACTGCATTGTCTTACGTTTTATTATCATACCATCCTCGCACATATCATATAACACGCGTTTAAATAAATTTTACGTCAAAGTAGCTTTGGAAATTATAATTATGTGTTAGGTTGTTACTAAAACTCTTAATACGAATTTTGTTTGGTATAAGCTATTTGAATGACATGACAAATAAGATTTTATAAAAATTCAACCATAAATGATTTGTGTTGTATAGTGAAAACCATTCTAAATTAATTTTAAATTACAATATAATTATAAGTTCCTGTTACCTATGCATCTGAACGAATACTCTGTCAAATTAACAACTAATGAAACTGAAAATTTCGATTGAGTCCGCCGATACTTGTTGGAAATCCATATAAACATGGGCGAAGAAGTAAAATACAATTTTACAAATATTTAAATTACGTAATTAGGTTGAAAATATTTGTAAAATTCTGTTTTACATCTTCGCCATTGCAGCTCAACATAGTACAAGTTTCGACAAACGTTTTTATTGGAATGGACTGCTAAAGGTGACATTTATTTGAACGCTTTTTATTAAAAATTTAAGGGATGCTTCATATAACGTTAATACAATTATTAGATTAAATTAGAAAAGATATTCTCTTTATCTTGTTAATCTCGTTTTCCTAGCACTGTAGCTTCATAATTTACAAGAATAAAGGTACCATTTTTATAATTTCTACCACAGAATTATGTCCATGTTAGGTCCTGAAAGTTTGCATAAAAAGATATGGGACACCTCGTATAGTTGAAGTGAAAACTTAATGTATTTCCTGCTTTAAATATGCTAATCCTGACGACCTACTTTTGCCTATTTTACCATATAAACGTTTTTAAACATTTTCTCTTATACTTTAAATATTTCCAATTTCTAGAACCAATACCAGCTTCCTTATCTCTACATACCGCCATTCAATACTATAATAATATCGAGAGCTTGCGTCTTCTCTAATATAATTAATTATGTATTTAGGTCATAATTACGCGAGCGTTGAGAAATCTAAGGCGAAGACGTATGCGCGATAATTAAGATGCATCGTATTACGCTCTCTACGCTGTAGATTCTAAGTGATTAATTAATAAATTAGAGACTGATACATGGGTCATTTATGACGTTTATAAATCTCGCGCGGAACGCTACCTCGCGTGGGCTTTTTGTGGAAAGAAAGGCAAAGCGCGAAAGCCGACGCCTGTGTTGAATGTACGAGTGTTTATAGATTTTTCGTACGATAGTATACCTATGCATTTTCTTTCGTTTTCTAGTAATCTACCTACGTAAAGAATACAAATCGAGTTGTAATTTTACGTTCATGAATCGTCGTATTTGTCGTGGGATTAAGAGTATAAATAGGTGTCGAGATTGGTATTTAAAGAATGACGTGTCACGAATGGTTATTTAAACAGATGTAAATAAATATCATATGTCACTAGGTGTATTTTAATGCGGTAAAAAGATAAGTAACACAAAGAAGAACGATGTATACTGAAAAGACCTATTATAATACTGCGATAAGAATTAAACTTCCACACACGCAGATTATAGCAGCTTGTTTTATAAACATGCATTACATATATATACATTTTCTATTTTATCAAATTAAATACAGTTCGTCAAAAGTACTGTTGCACAATTATTTTGCTTTAGTTTAAACAATTTTTTACGATCTCGCAACCTAAAATGGGATAATAATTTTAAATGAAAAATTAAAAAAGATTTTTGAATAAATTTCTATTTACGATAGACGTTGACATTCAAAACAGAAAGACATTTATTTACTATATTCTTTTAATACATACCTACAGCATAATCCATTTATAACGGATTCAAATAAACCCATAAACGTCCATTGTATCATTACTATTCGTGAAATAATAGTAACAATTGTATTTTAAACATTTAAGTAACATTGCAATTGGTAAAAATAATACACGAGTGTAGACAAAAATATCTTTTATAATAAACCATTATAATAACCACTGCCAAAACATTCGGAAGCAGATTAGAACCGTATGTTTGTGGTCGTTGTCTTGTTGGAACACAAACGGCTCACCATCAAGACGACTTTCACACTAAATAGCATAATTTTGCAAAATATCAAAATACTCTTCCTTCCGACTAATCTTCACTAAATCACCCGTTGCAAAAGAACCCCAAACCGCAACACTACCACCTCCGTGTTTAACGGACCGCACCAAACAGGCTTCAGTAGCTCTTTTCCCTAGTCGTCGACAACAAAAAGCTATCCCTTGCATACCAAGTAACTAAAATTTGAACCCGCTAGTTGTAACAATTGCGCACTAATTTCTAATTTCAAAGAACTAATTCCATACAGGAAAGCGATAAGACACTAAGGGTTAATACCTCTACCACATGCCCTAAACGATTACCTAAGTAGTACTAAACCATTTGATCGAAAGTAATTAGTGCATACCTACCCCATCTCGTCAAACAATAGTCGTATTCTTAGAAAAGGGCAATAAAATGTATTATCTGTAACAATTTTATATTTGCATAAAATTATTTATAGTAGGGATTGATGATTTCACGATATGCCTTACCAGTTGTATTATTTTAAAAGAATTTTGTCTTGCCTTCAGACTTATGGACAGTAGCGTACATAAGTACAAGTAAATAAGTTTGAACAAAAGTATTTTGAACAATTTGGTCCAACAAAAACCTGTGGATTCTATTTAAATTCTCCAGAAAGTCCTTATGATCCCTATAATAATATTTCTTCACTGCATTCCTTCATTATTTCGCCAACTAACTCTTGATTGATTATTGCATATTCTGTAGTTACAACGTTGCTGTCGGTATTAGCATAATCTTTCAATTGGATGTTTTCATGTAGAAACATCTCCATTTTCATAAACTAATTTAAAATTATTATCGAAGATTCCCGAATCTACACTTTTTATTACACCAGCATTATGAAAGCAATTTTTGATTATATCTATAAATACTTTGGTTTACGAAATAATAGAATATTGGTAACATCTAAAATAGAAATTGATAAATTTTAATTTGTTGTTTGCAATAATCCTCTTCTAAATGTTTATACTCCAAACTGCAAAACTGCAATTGGCCGACCTCGAAAGAATGCAAGTTTTATGTGGTTTAATGCTGTATGAAGGCAGGCAGGGCAATTGTATGTAAGTAGTTAATTTAAGTTCTAATTTTTTTTTAGATAATTGTCGAAAATAGATGACGCCATGTTCCAGAACAATTGACACATACCACCACTATTATGCATTCTTTCGAAAGTTTCACGAAACCATTATGAAATTACTCACAGTAGCACGTATTGTGCGAAGTAGTGTTGGTTGCCAAAGTTTGTTATCTTGATGAAAAGAAAGTTATTATTATGCTTCTATATTTTTACGTTCATGTTTGCATTTTGTTAAGCAAATGAATATTGTTACATTTTACTCTGTTCGTAGTATTTATATTCAAATCAATTTTAGTTTGTATTTGAAAATAATCGAAGTTTCAAACTTTCATGAGTGGTAATGCAGGGCCATACTGTGATATAATGTGAAATCGTCGAAATGAAATAAATACGCAGACTTGCACGGCCAGAATCAGTAATAAACGAACTGCTTCCGGATTTGGACCGTGTCATGATACAGTATAAGAGAAAATGAAAATCGTTGAAATGTTTTTATAGTGTACCGAAGTTCCAGGCACTTGAATGGTCTACCAAACACAAATTTCCCGAGGTTATTACTTAATTTTATAATCGTTTCAATAAAATTTATTTACAGTAAAGATAAATAACAATTATAAACGTTTCTAAAATTTCCGAAAAAATGTCGGGACCGGTAGGATTTGAACCTACACTCTCTCGCTATCCAAGCGAGTGTCATATCGCTACACCATGGAATCACTTGTAAGTTAGAATCACTTTCAATACCTAGATGTCATAAATTCTAATTTGTTATTGTAAAAACCAACGAAAGCTTCATAGTAATGTCTTCACAGTAAAGTTAATGAATGTTTGTAAACGTAGACTGTTTTAAAACACCTTGAGGATAATCACTGATAACTAATCTTTTTTAACTGTATCTTCATTTTGCTCTTCCATAAAATATTGGTACACTTTACCACTTTAAAATAAAAATATATTAACGTTTTCGTGCTGTATACGGAGTTTATTTCTAATGAAAACCTATACAACATAGAGTACGTAAAAAGATTCAACACATTTTGCGCAGATTAGCAATAATGACCAAAAATTGTATACTTTGCACGCGCACAAAGTTGGATAATCGAATATCACTGTAATTTGTTGTCGCCATAACTTCAAAGAAGTTGGTAATTTCGGTATCGCAAATTATCAACCGACAAATATATATTAACAGCATAATATTTATCAGATAACACGCTAGAGTGTTCATGTAGGTGGAAGCAAAACAGTCTCGTATACGATATGAATTGCAGCGAACTTTGCCGCATATACCATACAACACAATATTTATGCATGTACTCTACGTACGTATGTACGAATGTAGGCTCCATCAGTGGTGACTGGGTAGCATTAATTCAATAATTCGCGATGAATTAAATAAGCTGTTTCAATGACCGTGCGAAAGTCGGTATGGATACTCTTGCATCAGCGCGGTATATTTCAGAATGCGACCGTAAAGTATTACTTGCATACATGGATGTAGAAGCCAACGTGCCACAGCGAAAATTACCCGATGTATTTTTATGCGAATTTTATTCGCAATATTGTCCGCAAACGAGCACTTGCGACTGTCGTGGATTTGGAACGAACGATGCTTTGTTTTGTTTTTGCCTTGGAGAAAGTTAATCGCCCGTAAAATTATAGAATGGGAAAAAATGATAATGTACTTAATTTAACGTACAGGTTGGAATAAAACCGAGTTTTTATTTGCCGTTCTTTTTATATTCAGATAAAATGATTACAATATTTTCATTTCAATATATATATAAATGTATATATACATACATACACTGGAATGAAAAATGAATAGGCTAGCTATTGGAGAAGATCTGTTCATCTCCGATCGTTAGCCAAACAAGAGCGTCCAGAAGAAGATGAGTGAGACCTCGTCGAAACGTCGACCTAGTCGAAATGATCGCTTTCGGTACCTACAGCACACGCGACCAGAAAGCCGGGAATATTATTCCACATACGGTGACCGCGAAAATATATGAGAGTATGGTTTCTCGGGCTTTTGGCCGTTTGTTGTCCTGATGAGGATCGTTTTCTCGACGTTTCAACGAGATCGCATTCGTGATCTTCTGGAGCTGGTCTGTCGATCTCAGTTAGAACTAGAAAGTTAAGTTGAGGGATTCACATTATTTCTTCTCGTATATGAAATTGAACAGTATTCAGCCAAACAAAAACATAAAATAGACGAATATATATATATATGAAACCAACACGAAAAACGAATGCAAGTGTCGAGGTTGTCAGCCGGAGCAAGATTCTATAAATGTTTAGGAAGAAAAAGTGTAAGCAGACCAAAGAAAAGATGGGTATTGTAACAGACAAAGTGTCTAAAACCTGAGGTGAAGAAGAAGAACATTATTGCGTGTTGGTAAGAAATGCAACAATAACAAAAACTTATTGAAGAAGACGGAACTTATTTTACAGGTTCATCGATTTAAGGGTTGAAAAATGAAGTGAATTTTTGGCAATACTATTAGCCCATCTCTTACCAAACTATTTTGCATTACTTGTAACATAAAACAAAAAGAATCCAATATATTTTCAACTCCTAAAAATTACATCTACCGTGATATTACGTTACATTCTCAAGTCAGTAATAGATTACCCTCAAATGAGTTTAACCGTAATCGTAGCGAACTGTAGGCGTACAAAGAAAACACCGCGCCGTCTGAAGATTACATTTATTCGCATTGTGACCCTAATGGAGACTGATGTGCTTCGTAAATTGAGATT
Source organism: Trypoxylus dichotomus (assembly GCA_023509865.1). NCBI lineage: Eukaryota > Metazoa > Arthropoda > Insecta > Coleoptera > Scarabaeidae > Trypoxylus > Trypoxylus dichotomus. The sequence goes on from CM042078.1 coordinate 50,529,649, forward strand.
TAAAATGCCCGGAGCAAAATAATAAGTCGAGTATCAAATCAAATTTGTGTTATCCTGCGTTTATTCTTAAACAACTCTATTTTTAAAATTTCCCATGGAAAACGCAAGTACGTGCTAAATGAGAGGCTCGTTTAGAAAAGTATACATTTGATGTTATGTAAATTAAGATTATTCCTTATGTATTTCAGGAATTTACTTCAGAGTTATCTAATTCCGCAATAATCACAGCTACAAACCGTATTTCTTTATTTAATTGACTCGTTTTAATAATAAAGAAATCTTTTATAGTTAGAAATTTTCATATTCTAAAGATCTGTTAATCTATCTTCGTAGATTAACAATTTGTGTCGCATTAGATATTTTTATTTGGCATACATTATTAAGTACCATGATATAAAGTTTCTAGGTCGAAGATGGCATTCAAATAGAAAATGTATGTCTGAATTTAAGAAAACTGTAAAGAAAAATCTGCACATACATCCGTATGAGATGCAATCATGTTAGCCTACTTCGTCAGTAGACCACCCTAAACGTCTTGCTTACTGTCAGTAGTTTGCAAATAATTTAATGCAAAAAAAAATTCGACATTTTTCTCAGTGTGGTTTCATTTTTCGGGGCACGTCAATTCTCAATATACTCGGATGTGGAGTAGTGAAAATCCTCACATTGTTGTTGAATCATTTCTGCATACTGCGAAACTTGGTATGTGGTTAGCAGTTTCTCGCCGCAGTATTGTTGGATCAATTTTTGAAAATTTTGCAATTAATGCTGAGATGTATAGAAACATGTTGAATTAGTTTATTGAACAGCTGGACGAAGATGAATTACAATATAGTTACTTCGAGCAAGATGGTGTAACCGCACACACAGCACAAGGAATAATTATGAACCTTTTCGCATTTCCTCACTTAAAGCATAGAATATTTAAAACACCTGCTACTAATTTGCAAGATTGGCAGCAAGGAACTATTGAAGAATGTGCATTAATAACGCCCACAATGCTGTATGAGTAGGGCTCTTAAAGACAATGGACAGTAATTTCAATACTTGCTTTAATTTCGCCTTTATTATTAATAAAATCTTGAATACTAGCTCAACTTGTTGTTTTATTTAATTTTTGAATAAAATGACACATTTATTAATATCATGATGACACTATCAGAATAATTATTCGTACTAAGAGTGGGAGTACGAGTACGAGAGTAAGTTCTGACAATATTGTTTGAAAATTGTATATCAAAGGTTTTGAATAGGGACGTGCATTATCATGAAGCAACACAACGTCTTGACTGAGTCTTCCACGTCTTTTGTTTTGAATTGTGCGCCAAAGATTTCTCTGAATTTCACAGTATCGTTTCGGATTGATGGTTTCGTTTCTGGAAACGATCTCAATAAGCAGAATGTCCTGTCTGTCCCAGAACACAGTGTACATGATGTTTCGTGCTCCATGTTGTTTTGATTTTGGAATGACATGACGAACCCAAGTTTCATCACCGGTCTCAATACTGTTTAAGAATTCATGCCCCTCAATACTGTACAGGATAAGAAATATGAAAGCACTGCCAAGTCGCTTCGTTCTGTGCACATCCGCAAGCATTTTTGGAATCCAACGAGAATATATTTTCCGACAATCTGAGCGATTTGTGACAACCTCATGCAAAACAGTTTTTGAAATTTGTAGAAACTTATCACTAAGCATTCTTGTTGTGAATCGCCTATTTTCCCGATTTTTTTTCGTTAACTTTTCCAACCTAACCACCGTTGATAATAGAAGGCCACCGATTCCATGCTTCGTCGTTCGTCTATCATTGAATTGTCTAACCCACTTTTTCACCTTTCATATGTCATTACATTTTCACCATATTTCTCTGCAAATTGGTTCAGTTGGTTCAGAAATTGTATTAAATATTTTGAACAATCACTAACAAATGTAATCACAACACAATCTGGCGTAATGACGGCAGCGAAAGGACTGTGAACCAAAGAAATACGGCTGCATGCGCGAAACTACGACAATGGCGCTGCGGTGGTTGTAGAACGAAACGGTGCTTAGTTTTCAGACAAGCCTCGTAATTAAATAAATAAAAGAAAGTTATACAGAGTGTTCCGAAAATATGGAAGCATCTAATTACGAAGACACTATTCATTTTATTCATTTCCTTTGAATAATATAATAAGTTTTAGGTACATTCCGAATGTAAGAACAGTATTATAAAATGAACACATACATACATTTTCTTCGTATTTTTTTGTGTCAACCCTTATTGATATTCTTAGTTACAAATTTTACTCGCACAATTCTATACGCAGGAACACAAAACTATACTATACTAAACGTTTATATTTGCACAAATAGAAGTATGTTTCGTGTTTCTAGGTTACGCAGAATTCCGGAAAATCATTTAAGACGCAGACCGACGAACGTAAAAGGTATTGACCTTATTACTTTTCAGCCAAAGTAAGCGTTCTAGCGCTCTAGAGCTCTAGATACCCGTAGACAGTGTACACACTAAACCGACGCGCCCATTTAATTCCTATTAGCTAATTACAAGCTGTCTTACTCGTTACACTAGGTGTCTAATTTGCGACAATAGAATAAACTTAGAACGTGAGAGGCAACCATGATTTTGATACGTATTTACGTAATTGAATTCGATGATCAGCAGCAGCGCCACAACATCAACAGTTGCACAATTGACATTTAGGTGATGATGAGATCGTACGCGGAGTCGATGAACTCTAAATTTTAAATTTACAGTTCGTCGACGAACCGTTTCTTCTGATCGAGCAGGTTTTTCGTAATTGGTTACATAATTACGTGTAACCTGCAACATTGTCGGGCGGCCGAACAAATTGTCAGGTGGAAGATCGGTATCATTAACATTTTATCGTAAACATATCTGAGTGCTAAAAGTACTATAAAAATATCAGTTTAACGATTGGATTAATTATGTCGATTTGAACTGCCTCTTTATAATTGCAAGTAACTAAGAAAAAGTTCTACAACTTACATCGAAAAACTGTCGTAGTTGTTCATATTCAATAGACACGTTACAAAACTTTTAAATACGCTTCAGGGTCATTTTTCTTACTATGTACAAACAGTTTTACCTATTTATGAGAGGTAAGGTTAACTATAACTACACTTCGAGTGTCACTGTAGCTTTTTGCATTATCAACCTGGATGCGTATTACTCTTGGATAATTTTTTATCTAATAGCAAGCGTACGAAAGAAATTAACAAACCAAAATATTGTACGTATAAGTACAACATAATTATAAGCATAATTGTAAATAGAAACATATCTACATACATGTTCCATTACGTAAGCTTATTAACGCGGAAATTCTAGTCGACATTGGAAGAACAAGTGAGCGTCTAACGCAGTAAGATAGGCGTAGAATGCAGGGACTCGTTAAATGAAGGCATACTTAAGAATTTTATCGTCTATAAATATGTGCTTATATAAGAGGAAAGGAAAACAACGTTGTACACGACCAATTAAAACTTTTAACGCGTATACCTTACGATCGATATCGAAGCTGTGCATATCGAATTTAAACTTCGATAATGAAAATGCCATGAAAAGTTTAGTCTTCCGTATGGAGCGGGGAGCTTCAGCTATAAAAAAGTTCGCTAAAATGCGATGGTAGCGAAGTTACTCTGCTTATTAATTAAATCTTTAAAGGAAACAGTGTACGCTACCAAGTTTAATAAAGTCGCATAAATATGACTTGAAAGGGAGTATGTATATACACTCTCGCTCATGGAAAATTAGACACTTGATTGACTTTTGTATAACACATTTGCAACACTATTTGGCAAATAAATTAAGAATTATACTACTTTACAGTATACAGTAAGCAGTTGTGGGAGGATTATGATACATGAAATTGGTTATATTTTTATTTATACGGAAATTATGTCAAAAAAAGTTTTATTGCTACTATTACTAGAAAACAATGTTCTGTTGAAAGTATTTCACGACAACGTAAAAGTAAACAACATAAATAGTGGGTGCCCCAAAAGCCCTTTTCAATTTGTTTTGTTCGCAATTGTTAAGTGAGAAGTGGCAGGTATGCCAACCACTAATCCACTATGAAGCGTTTTACAGGGGTAGAGCATGCACGCTGTGTGATTTCCAAAAGCATCTTAAATGGGGCGAACTTTTACCTTAATGGTCATGTAAGCATGACGAATTGTTGTTATTAAGGTTCAACAAATCCAAAACAGAAGCATGAGAGGCCATTTCACCCCCTAATAGTTACTGCATGGGCTGCAATATCGGCGCAAGAAATTATTGGCCCACACTTTTTGAAAATATTGAAGTCGTACAGTAACCGTAAACTCCAAGCGAAATGTGCAGAGGATTGAATTTTTTTTACGCCAACCTTGCAATATCTTAATAATTTTAATCGGAACACTTGGTTTCAACAAGATGGAGCGATGTTTCATACGTATAACGCATCCTTGCGTGGAATTTTCTCTGGAAAATTGATGCGGTGACAAAATAATAATATAGTCCTGACTTCTCACTGTTTTTTTTTCTTTAGGTCTATCTCAAATCAGAGGTATACAGCAACACTCCTCACTTACAGAGTGCCAGCAAAGTAAAAGAACGAATTCAGAATACATAATTCATAAAAAATAAATTTCCAAAACCTGTATTTTAATAAAAAAAGAAATATTTATTGATTAAATCCGCCCATTATTTTACTACATCGTTTTTTGGAAATAACTTTTGGAACATTACTATATAAGGTGCGCAACTAAGTTCCCACTGTTTGTCAATAGATTGCGCCACCAATAATGGTTGGTTGATTTCGACATATCCAAAAAGGTTATGAACCAAGCTTAGACGTATGGTAAACAAACCGTTTTGACACAGTAGTGATTTTGTTTTGGCGTTATATACATGCTTTTGGTTGGGTGAAAATGTCTGATTTTGTGCTAAATAATCGTCATTTGCGGGAAGCATTGAGTTTCTTCTTTCGTCCGAAGAAAGCGCATTCCATCGCTTCAAAGGCGGTAATTTCGATGTTGACGGCCTTCCGTGTGAAGGAAGCCCCAAAACCTTCGAAGACACTGAATTGGAGACATTGCTGGATGAGGATCCATACCAAACGCAAGAAGAACTTTCATCAGCATTAGGAATTACCGGCCAAGCTATTTCCAAGCGAATTGCATTGGGAATGATTCAAAAGCAAGGAAGTTGGGTTCCTTATGATTTGAAGCCAACTGCTCCAGCGGCAAGAAAGGAAGGGTATTTTTCAGCGCATCGTGACGGGTGACGAAAAATGAATTCATCACAGCAACCCAAAGAAAAGAAAGTCATGGAGACTGCCCGGTCATGCTTCTACGTCGTCGGCAAGGTCGAATATTCACGCTGCGAAGGTTACGGTGCGTATTTGGTAGGACCAGGTCGGTGTTATTTATTATGAGCTGTTGAAACTGAACGAAACCACCACTGGGGAACGGTATCGACTTCAGTTGAAGCGATTGAGCCGCGCACTGCGCGAAAAACGGCCTCAATACGAGCAGAGGCACGAAAAAGTGATTCTACAGCATGACAACGCTCGGCCTCACGTTGCCAAACCCATTAAAGCCTGCCTGTAAACGCTCAGATGGGAAGTCCTACTCCACCCGCCATATTCCACAGATATTGGGCCGTTCAATTATCATTTGTCCCGTTCGATGGCACATGGTCTGGCTGATCAGCTCATATGAAGACATCGAAAAATGGCTTGATTCGGGGATAGCCTCAAAAGAACACTTTTACCGTAACGGTATTCGAGCTTTGTCAGAAAGATGGGAAAAAGTTGTAGCTAGCGATGGCCAAAACGATTCATTTGTAACCATTTTTTCACAATAAAGTTACATTTTCATAAAAATAAACAGCGAGAACTTAGTTGCGCATCTTTACTTTTTGGATAAATTTTTTTACGCTAACTGTTTATGAGTTACTGATATACTCATAAATTCTGAGATACATACAATTCCAAACAGATATTACCTATTTGATGAACATTACAAAATCATGTAGTCTTTGTGCGTGGTAAAATTGAAAACAATATTAAACCCGATAATAAAAAAACTACTTGTGGTTTTGAATTTTTCATTTCGAAAATAATTAAAATATCCGAAATTCCGTGAGGAGTGTACATTCGCTGTATAAAACGATTTGTTAGAATGCTGTGAAGTATATTTTACACTAATTGGACTTATATATACCGTTCTTGTCTCTTTCGCTTTGTCAAAGCTGTAAATTGAATCAATTTTCTTTTATCTGTATTTTAACGTTATGTAATTTCAGTTATTCTGCTATTTATTCGCTGTCATTTTTTTTCCTGCTAAATTATTGGGGGATAAAATACACAAAAAGCCCCTGTGAATCGCAGGGCTCTATTGCCTAAAGCCATTTACGTGACAATTTTTCATGCAGACGTTCTTTTTCCTGTCGTATGTATGTGAAATGTAAATTTTGTGTTTTCATTTTAAAATGTATGCAGATTGAAATTTGAATTGGGTGTATCTTTGTGTAGGTTTCAAAAAGCAAAAGGTGCATCGTTGGAATTTGAAATGATTTTTCGATAAAAGTTAGTAAACCTTTGGCGCATGTACCAATACTTTTTTATTAGCTTCATCGTAATAGTTTTGGGATTTATCACTTACATACATACATATATACATTACATATACACATAATATAAAAATATAGAACAGATAAATATATAGAAATACAACATAACGAAATTAATTGTAACTATTTTGAGCCTCCTATCGAAATGTTCGCAATGGTAGTTGCGCATGCGCTTTACGCTATTACGTTACTAATTTATGCTAACTGTCAAGTTCAAAGTTACCTGAAATATAGTATAGTATACGAATATTGACGTGTCATTAAATGCATTTGAAGGGCAATATAATGAATGTTCGGGATTGCCAAAAGCTACAACCATTATCGATAACATCGGAAAAGTTCACAAAATGGCAGTGAACAACCGTCCAGTTAAGGTTAGAGAGATAGCAGAAGCTGTGGACATCTCAAAAGCGCGTTTGTCATACACTGAGTGAAGATTTGCGCGCTAGCTGTCAAAAACAAAATGCATTCTAACGAACAGTTGAAGTGAAATAAATTGGAGCTTCAATGTCAATTAATACTTGCTGATGAAACCTGGATACACGTTTACACGATTACACTCATGAGACCAAGGTATAATCTAAGCAGCAGATTGCAAGAAGTGAATCAGCTCTCAAAAGCGCAAAGACAGTTCCACTGGTTAGAAAAGGGATTGCAACTGGTTTTTGGGATAATCATGGAGTTGCCTTAATTGACTATTCCGAAACGGCCACATGTGAAGGAAAGGAAAGTTTTGTTCCCGCAAAAGAACGCGACGTTTCACACTTCAGTTATCGTCATGGTAAAAAGTCGTGAATTGGAGTACGAATTCATTGACTACCCATCGTATTCACTAGATCAGGTCCCCCACTGATTTCTTGTTCTTAGTTTCAAAAGTTCGCTCGAAGGCTAAAAATTTTCATCGAATGAGAAGGCCACCATATTTCACTTATTTTATAGAAGACGATGCCAACCACCATTTGGATGGAAGCAAAACAAGTACCTCGTTCTAAACTTGAAAAAACTAGTGCGGAGAAGCAGAAGCCTAGAGAACATATACCTTAATACGTGGTGAAGATGAAGATGACTATTCAAATAGGCCTTGCATTTATTAGTCATTAAAAATAATTGTGGAAGAACATTCTTAGTAGATCAATGTGGTTTACTGGAGTCCCACTTAAAATTTCTTGAATTAAGTAGAAGATTTAAGCTGAAAATTTCGACAAACATGGATTTTACTGCCGAAACTACCATTCGTGAAATTTTAAGTGTTTACTAGAACTACAAACCGCTATTTTATGCATATTTATGCATGTGCACAATATGTCGGAAATATAACGGAACCTTTTAAATTTACAGCAAGTTACTAACGCCATCTGTTGAAATAGTATATAATCTGAAAGTTGTATATACCTTCTATAAAACGAGGTCGCGGGAATTAAAATCACACGTTACAAATATATGAACGACGAGCTAAAATTAAATTTTATTTCAAGCTTAAGTAAAAGTTTTACAGAAACATTTGAACTACTGTAAAAAGTTGAAGGTGATGACGCGTTTTCTAGTGGTATAAGCGATTTCGGGATAATCGTGATGCCTTGGACGATGACCAAAAGCCAGACCGTCCAAGAAACAAATATGGTGCTGGTCGAAAAAGTGCGAAAGATAAATAGCGGAGGATTTAAATACGACCACAAACATGAATCACCAAATTTTGATAAAAAGACCAAACAATTGTTCGCGTTGAACATTGCAAGGATCTTATCAAAACAGCCAGATGAAATCGCACATTTCTAGAATCAATTGTAACTGGTGATGAGACTTGGTGCAAGTACGATCTTCAAATAAAATGCCAAAGTGGAAGTACTCAGGTTCACCAAAATCGGCAAAATTACGCTTCCAGAAGTAACGAGAGAAGAGAATGTTGATTTGTTTTTACGACTCTAAAGGTATTCCACACCGGGAATTCGTTCCACGGAGTCAGAATGTCACTGATGAATACGATGTGGGAGTCATGGAGCGTTTATGGAAGAGAATCATTCGAGTGAGGCCCGAGTATCGACCGCCTGAAGGTCGGTTTTTTGTCGCACGATAATGCACCACCACACAGGACTGTCACTCTTCGCGATTTTTTGACGAAAAAACAAGTCTGCGTCTTACAATATCCTGCGTATTCACCAGACTTATCCCCCATGTGACTATTTCTTCTTCCAGAAACTGAAACTGGCTATGAGAAGAACGTTTTACGACAATGTTGAGTAAGTCTTTGCCAAGTCTTCACCTTATAATTGGAAATAGCACAATAGACCTGGCAATGTCGATCAAGAATCTAAGGATCTCTGAGGTGATTCTGAGAAATGACTTAAAAAATTCTATGTTATCTGGTTGAACGTGCCCAGAGCTGTTTTGACGCAGAAGGAATGTATTTAGAATAAAAACAAATAATTTTGCCGAAAAACTAGTTGTTTATTTTTTATTTGAAAAGCTCCGTTATTTTTCTGACGTACTGTGCTATGTACAAAAATAAATCGTTTTTGTTGATGTTATTTCCCAGTTCTTTATTGGTTCCATACTATCTAACTGACTAATTTTTATTTTAATTATATACTCAATATCTCCTAGCTCGCACAAAATAAATTGCATAACTACATCCTATCTCGATCTCGTTCATTTAAAACAAAGCAAATGTTTAATCGCGAAATGTCCTACTCTCTACGCCGTAAAACAACTTTAGACCGGCACTAAGTGCTTTTTATTATATACATACGTACCGTAACGTTTATATGTCGTTGCGAGCTCTATGCAATTACAAATTAAGAGCCCTTGACAGTTACAATAGCTTTCATGGTGATGGGTGAATATCGTCGACGTTTAGTTACGTTCGTAAGTACTTACATAGCGCAAAATGTTGCTCGCATTTTGTGGACTTCGTCGGGACCATGTAGTAGCTATGTATGTATGCATCGAGCAATTTATCAAGTTCACAATACCCGGTAGTCGAAATTACGAACAATTACTACCCATTTAATTAGCGCAAGCAGTCGGAAAGCTGCACAAACAACCGCAAATGAGCGTACATTGTATAATATTTGTCCGCTTTTACGATGGGTATTTTTTGCTTTCTGCTTGTGCGATGAAAATTAAATTCGTAGATTTCCACGACTACGGTATGACAATATTAATGCCTTCCACATTTTTGGGGATTCATTGTTATGGTTTGAGCGCATAAACTGTGACATATACCATAGGCGTACAATAAATACCGCAATAAATAATTAATAATTAGTAATAAGCAATATATTTTATGTTGTAATTCGAATTAACTGGGCCAACGATCTGAAATATTGTGTAAACATTCATTCTTTTCGTAAAATGATATTCGTCGTAGTGTAAAAGTAGTATTTGTTATTAAACTGTCTATGTCCAAATAATTTTTCGCACTAATTACACCGAAAACTCCAAGCATACATTCTGTATTATTGCGCAATAACTATTGATTTTAAATGAACTATTCTTTATTTTTACTTGGGTCTCTATAATAGTGATAATAAAACAATAATTTCTCAAGTTTTTAAAGGAGTAATGATTAGTAATTAAAAAATGTTCCGATTTTATCCAATGTTATTTGAGATTATTTTTCAAATTTGGAATACACAGATTATTTAAATGTAACAATATTTTTTATTTCAAGTACCAGCACAAAACTCGTGGCTTAGTAATGAAAAATAACACGTGTAAGCGACCTCCTGCTGGTGTAAGATTTTTAATAATATTTTGAATGTTATTGTATTTTTTTGCTTAAAATCATTCAAAAGGAAAACATTCTAAGTTGCTACATCATATGTGGGCAACCACCGGAACCGGCCCGCTGAAGATTTGATCCGGCCCGCGAGACATTTTGAAAAACCCAATTAAAAAAATATACTAATTACTCATATTCACTCCAAATGAGGAAGATCGAGTGATATGGGGTTTAAACGCGGCCTGCAAACGTATTTGCACACTGAAGTTTGGCCCGCAACATGTCAAAGGTTGCCCATACTTGTGTTACAACGTTTCCTCTTTAAAAAATGATTCAACTGCCAAACCGTTAGCGTAAAACATCTGTTATTTCTGTGACTGTATGACACGTGTAACTATTCTGCTGAAACCACATGTTCTCTACATCGCCACTTTCTAATTCTTCAAATAAAAAATTTGCAATCACTTTTCGATATCAAGCTCGACTGGTGGTAACAGCAAAACCATTTTCATTTCATAAAAAAATTCAATCACTTCACCAACCCAGAAACCACACCAAACAGTTACGTTTTGTGGGTGCAATTGGTTTTCCAGTATGTTTGCCAAACTTCATTGGCTTAATTTCTAAGTTTTTTGAATCTTGTAATGTTGAGAACTTCGACGAATTGATGTTTTTAGATTCTCAATAACGCTAGTACTTACAGCTGCAATATTTTTTTCTTAGCGTATTAATTTCCGCAAACTTTATAACAATTTTGCGAATGGTTATATATGATAAATAATTTTCTTTTCCCTATTCTGAGTTTTCCCGAATTTTCTTGTAGTTTTCGCATAATTTTTCACCAAATTTAAATATTTTATAATAGCATACAAGGTTGTTCAATTGTATACCTTTTTAAAAAAGGAGGTAAATTTAAAAAGTATTAATAACAGTGATATATATAAGTAAAGAATACTTCGTAAGCAAAGCTATTTTTCACAGTGGTTACTCTAGAATGCAGATCAAGTTTGAGTAGATGCATCTCTTGCGGCTTATCTAGTTTACATTGGCATGTAGATGTGTATCAAGAGCTTTGGAGCGATATACGTGCCAAGTATTTCTACGTGACAATTGAAGTTAATAGCTGTCGGGTTTGTTGCGAAAATTCTTGAAGCACGTTGCATAAAATTTAAATATGACAAATGTTGCATATTTAAGTGCGCTAGGTTACTTGCACATGCAGCGCGTACAGTACTGAATAGTTGTACGTATTGACTTCCCTGTTAGTAGCAGAAATCCATCCATTTATAGTTCTTCATCTCTTCCTGTATGGAATTGGTAACTTATCTTTTTATTGTTACAAAAAGAAACGATATGAATGTTATCAAATAATATTAAATAAATTGGGAATCGCCTTCGGTTGTTGCAGTTAGTTTTAGTTAATTATTAATGCCTTGAAGGGGATCACCGACAGCCCGAACATTCAGATTCCGATGAAATTCTAGCGACTAAAGGAGTATATTCCTAGACGAGAAACACAATTTTATAGCGACTAAATCACTCGATTTTGGAAGTACAGTTTCCTCTAAAAATTTGTACGATTTAGTTTTGATAAATATCTCAGATACATAATATGAAATATATAACATAGTCCCAATGATACAAATTATTTTCGGAAAAAATATATAATAAGGAATCAGATACCCCGTACCCCCATTTTTTGTTTTTATCTTTTTGTTTATTTTTTTTTAGTCATCAAAGATAAAGCCTATTTTACATAGAAAAAGGTGCTGTATAACAAATTTAGACAGCAAATAAACTTGCCTGCCTTCTAATGAAAGTGGGTATACTAAGAAAAATGAAGAAATATAATTATATATTTTTATTCGTTTGTTGCATATTTTAAATGTAGTGTATATTTATAGTTTGGCATGTTATTCTATAAAGCAGTATCAGTATAACTTATATGTTTGTACAATAGAGACCCATAGTTTAAAAGAAAATATAGTGCTTATTGAAACATTCAATACGTATCCATGCAATTATTAGTATTATAATTGTAAATAGTGCAATTGTATGTACATATATTAACTATGCCACACAATTATTGCAATAATAAGCACAGCACAATAGCATGTTTTTTACAGACACTACCCAAGAGCGCAAATACCATGAATCTTTTACAAAACAAAACTCTAAAGAATCCGGGTATTTCGTCCTCGTATCAATTCTTGTTATTTTGTTGTTTTAAAATAGCAGCAGTCTAAATAAACCGTTATAAAATATTCGCACATCTAAATCAGCATACGTACTACATATAAATAGAGTCGAATTAATGCGATATGTATCCACATAAGTGAAAGCTGTTACAAGACGTACAACGCGAATCGCAAATTAAAAATAAACGAATAACAAAAGCACCGACCATGCAGTTTATCTACAAGCATACATACATATCTAGTTCGTAATAAACGAATGCTAATCTAAATCTCCAGACAAGCACAATAAATCGTCGAATGCAGACAGGATTTGCGTTAAAGTGTAATTATAATCGCACCAGAGTGAAATTGCACTCTCCAATATGTAATCAGATCCATCAACTCTTGTTTCTAGTTATTAAGCCTGGTGTTCCATTCAAATCTATCTCTCGTGAAAGAAAATGTTAATTGAAATTGTGTTAATGTTGGACTTTTATCTGCAATTATTTTCATATGTAAATAATTTACCACACACGTGAAGGACAAGTCTGTGCGTACTGCTAGTGTTGAGATATAAAACAAAACGTCGATGGAGTTACGATTGGGGTTGACATCTTTTGTATGGTTGCAATGTTTGAAGACTTATACGTTTTTGTCCCTGCTAACGATGATTATCATGAACATTAGGGAATAGGATACCATTAAAACAAACACCAGGACTTATGTACAAAGTGCACTAGTAGACGTATTAGTAACACCGAGACTTTATCTGAAGATACGTTTTGTAACTTCAACTTCTATATTTCTTTAGAAAGTTCGTGTTAGAACTGGTAGCAGCCTAGAAGCAGTAAAAGTTTGTAAACAAGCATTCATGTCCATTCATGGGAGTAAACAACAAGAAACTAACAACACTACAAAATTCTCCGAAAATGACGGGTATGGTTCTCCAAGACAAATGAGGGAAAAAACAACTTTAGAAAATTCTGAAACCTGAAGTTCGTATGAACATATCAAATCATTCAAGTGTAGAAAAAGGCACTATAATGTAAATAACAATAGAAGATTATACTTTTCTAAAGACATCTTTATAAAAAAGATGTTCGAAACGTTTTGTGAGTTGCATCTTTAAATGAAAATATCTCACGAGTCATATAGAACAATCTCCAATATAAAATTTAACATAGCTTTTGGAGCTTCCAGAAAGGTTACATGCAATTCATATGATAACCTCCCATAAAAATTCCTTTCAATCTGATACTTCAAAAACATACTGGTATTGATGAAGAAGAACCTCTACAAAATGAACTACGACATCCTACACTTGCACAAAGTAAAGCTGAGGAATTCTACAACACAAGAGGAACTACAAGGGAAAGAAGTCAAACTTCTGCAATTTTTGTTCTATAGTTCATGATTTATGAGTAAGAGCGCTTGATGCTTTTTTCAACTCAACTATGTGTAGGTTTCTGCATTATGTTATCCAGTGACCATGTGAGATGACTAGATTCACCAAGTCAAAGTTACTTTTACCATTCATAATCATTCCTATATTGAGCCAGACAAGAACATGGGATTAATAAATTTCAAATAGGAAGCTGGTGTTCTATCAGACTAGATTGAAATATTCAAGATTGCTCGAATGAAATTAAATTCTTTTAAATAATTCTACTTTTGAGCATTAACCATCTTTAAATGCCAATTTAGCTTATGCTAAGAGACGATCGTTAATTGCCCATTAGGACATGGGAGTCAGCAGTAGCAAAAGACAGGAAAATAACTAATGAGGCATGTTTTTCCAGCAAATGAATTTGTGCTGCCTCCATATTCCTATTCCAGTACAATAATCCTATGTGCTTGAATTTAAAAATTACTGAAAGTTTCTTTTTGGACGTGATGCCAATTAACGCTAAAAAGTTGCAATGTTTCCAAGACTTAAAGAAGTTCTGGGGTGCTGAAGCATATAGATTTTTTATAATAATCCAACAAATTAGGAATATGTATTGTTACAAAATGTTTTGAACGGCAGTAGTTTATATTGACATTTCTCTTTTTATAAGGTAATAGTCAACGCAAGTTCTTTTAATCAGCATCGTTCATAAAATTTGAGCCACCGAAAATGTTTTTAAATTTAAATTCAGAGTTGCGCAAAATAAACTACTTGTGATATAGCTTTTATGGATCTGCATCCTTCACACCTTGTTATAAGCAAATCTCAAGAGCAAAGAACTTCAACAAAATAAATACAAAAGTCACTTTTAAAATAACGTAATCTAAACGATAGTAATGTATTCATATTTTTTAAGAGAATTTTCTCAAATGTTTTGATTACGCTACATTAATTCATCATTAAACTCCATTCCGGAGAATTAATTATTGTTTCAACTTTAACCACGACAAACTCTCAACAACAAACTAGATCGTGATTAATTACCCCAGATTAATCTTCAATATTAGAAGATGATTTACGTTATGGCGGTGATACGATACGGTGGTATATGTACAGCAACGCGGTTGCCTCTTGGAATTCTTATATTAAATATCACGGTATCACGAGAACAAGGAACGAGAATACTCCAACTACCGTACAAAAGTCGCGCGTCTGTTCTTCGTAATGTACCAGAGCTCGCGAGAAAATTAATTAAAACGTGTATTCTATCCACCGTCAGAGAACCTACTTAAAACAAATCGTCATTGGTGCGACGGTTGGTATTAAAGTTGTGGTTTCGCACGTGAAAACCGCTCGCCTGCCCTGCGGTCATACGGAGAAAAGAAAGTCAGTCGCTAGCGTAGACACAGAGAGATACACGGAAAAGATTTTAAAATGGAACTATCTTCTTGTTCTTTTTCGTTGCTCTTGCGAAGATAGCATTAGACATGAATTAAAATTTAATCTCGAATAATAATTGGATTCTGACAGTTGCAATCACTTGAAGTAGAAGGACTGCCACATTTTACTGGGCAGTTTTGAATTAAATTCTAATTCGTGTTGGTGTAAATTGGTTATAAAGATTATATGTAATAATACACTGGTATTATTTATTAGATCAGTGTAAGATTATTGAACAAAACTACTTGAGTTGTAAATGGCAAAGGATAACACCAATAAACGCTTTTCTTTTAGTTAATAATAAAGACAAACAGTTAAAGTAGTTTCCAGGCTTTCACGGTAGTTATTGCTGGCTGCTCTTCAGTTCTCGGATTTTCTGCCGTATAGAAAGTTTATAATTTTTCACGTTTCGATCGTTTTGTCATGATCTTCAGAAGTGAAGTGATTGGTTTGTCATTATCCGAGGTTTGCAGTCTGTAAAATAAGAACGTGTACAGCATAAATGATAGTTGGCTTCAATTATCGTCCTAGTTCTTTTGTAAGCCGATAGATGAAATCTTTGTCGTGAATGCTTTGTTACAAAATATTCAGTTGGCGTCGAACTCTAACCTGAGAAACACGTTAACCGCCAGGAGTGCCGTATACGCGCTACGAGGCTGTATTTTTTTGTTCCCACTCTAAAGGAGCAAAAATATCATATACAGTGGCTGTTAAATACATGGCAAAGTCAAAATCGTTCGTCGCTAAGTGGGTTCAGCAATATAAAACCAAAAATGTCGATGAGTTTTCCATGACGTGGATCGTTACGCAAAGTGACGCCGAATATGGAAGAAAAATTGTTTAAGCGAAACTCGACCTTGACATTGGGACAAGCAGAAGCAAAATGAAAACAGAAGGGTACACAGGTATCACATACAACTATTCGAACCCATCTCCTTGACAATGAAGAAACCGTTGTTAGGCGAAAAACATGTGACGAAAAGACTCGCTTGGGCAAAGAAGAATTTAGACCGACATTGAAGCAACGTGATCTCTACGGAGGAAGCTTCTGTTTGGGGATACACTCCCATTCGACGTTCTTGGTCAACCTTGACCAATTGATTATTACAACGCACTCTTAAACAGCCTGTAAATGTTCATCTTTGTGGCTGCTTTTTGGAAGAGGATTTTGGAGCATTACATCTGTTTACATCCAATTTAAACGCTCCAAAGATGCTTAAAATTTATGAGATGTTATTGTTGCTGACTTCTGAACGATGCTTCAGGAAGACAACGACCAAAAACACCGGAGCAAGCTTTGCACCGAGTGGAAAGAGCAGTCTGGCACATTTGATTGGCCATCGCAGTCGCCAGATGCAAATCCCATTGAAACTATGTGGACATATCTCAAGCATAAGCTTGGAGGGAGAAAAATGTGCACTTTGAAGCAGCTAACACGGCAAATTCGTGTCATTTGGATGTTTTTACCGAAGGAATACGTACAAATTAAGCCGTACACGTTTTTCCTTTACAAACTGTATACACAGTCGTACGTCCTTTTGGTACGTAACCGTTCCGTTCTATTAAGGCGCATCTATTGCTCTTTCTTTAGGTGTGAAAACTGTTTTCTAGGCACTTGGCAACTATAGTACGTGTTATCCGTTGATGTTCGGATTACTTCTGTATTCTAATAGCTTCTAGGTACCAGCTTCTCCAGTAATATGGTTCCGTTACTAATTTCCGGCGTTCTTCAAAGTTGAGTCTGTGTTTTGTGTTTGTTGAGCGTTCTGCTGCTTCCGATCTATCTCTGTATTTGTTAATGTTGATGTTCCTGCCTGTTTGTTCGATGTATACCTTTCTGCAAGTGCAAGGCATTTTGTAGGCTCCTAACTTTTGGAGCGGAAAAATGTAATCTTTCGGTGAAAGTAATTTGGTAGATCAATTTTCGGGAGTATTGAAGATGACTTTATTATTGTGTTTGCGTAGTTTTCGTTTATGCGCGTATCCCTTGATAGATGGCAGAAAAGCCGTTCTAATGAAGATTGCTGGTCCCTCCTGTTAATATCTTTGAGTCTGTAGTCGTTTCGTTGTAGTGTATTCTTGAGATATTAAAGTCCAGCTACAAGGCGTTTTCCATTTGATATCATAGCCGTGTGTTCCAGTATTTGGTTCTATGTTCTCTTAAGTAGTATATTCGGAAAAGATAAGAAACCATCTTCGAATGCCATGGTGAATTGTGTTTCGTTGCGCTGCTTGTTGAGGTGTTTCAGTAATTTCATGCGGCCATACACCGTCGACGTATCGATACCAGCATTTCAGTTTTAGTTTACTTGATGTGATGGCGATGTCCTTCAGATACTTCCAGAAAAATCACCCACTGGTGATACCGTAGCGGCTCCCTCTACTTCTTTGAAGGAGAAATGTATTGAAGATGAAATATTACAAACATTGTATACGGTACAGAACTCGGAACTGAACAGCAGTCAAAAACAAACAATGATGCTAAAGAATTGAGAGATTTTTAGTTTTGTACGAAGATCTAGAAGCGTTTGACTTTATTTCTTAAACAAATGTGATTTAGAAACAAGAAGCATACATGACAAAACTGATTATAGTTACTCTTTTAATCTGCTTCATATTTTTTTTAATTTTTAACGATACAATACAAAAAGAATAACCAACAAAATTCAGAAATAAAACATTATTATGTTAGAACCTAGCTTAACATTCGCAACACTAAAAATTAATACCGAGAACTTTTTCGAACTTATCAATTGTTAGTGGATTGCTCAATATGTCTGCTACATTGGTATTAGTTAGTCTATAGCATGGTTCGATTTCACCTTGAATCACCAGGCTTCGTTTATAGATGTTCAGAAAAAAGAAATATAGGCAGACCAAATAAAAGATGGGTATCGTAACAGACAAAGTGCGTAAAACCTGAAGGGAAGAAGAAGAAAAAGAAATCCAAATTTTTTGATCCATTTTATCAGATATTTTATTTTGCAAAAAAACAATTTACAAAGTCTAATGTTAATACTGCAGTAGTTGTTTCTAATGACAGGTTCATTCTTTTCAGTCATCCAGTGTTGTATTTCCATTTTCTAGATCTAGAATTAAATCAATTATAGGAACCAGGTGCTTGCCGAATTAAAAGTTTGCAACAACTGATTATGAATCTATCGTGCTTTTTTTTGTTAGAAAGTAGAGAATAACGCAGCTACCTTAAGCTTTGATACACATTCTAAAACATTCTGCGTACAAATAAATACAATAAGAAAGATTTATACTCCGTAAGATCCATTACTGCAATCTCTCAGTGAGTGGGAATTAAAATTTATCATTAACTAGACGAAATAATCTTCAGCAACAGAAAGCTTCTTGTCTTTTTCGTGTTTTACCATTTAATTACTGCTGACCTATGTAACTTATGCCAAGTGGAAAAGTTGTCTCTCTTATCGTTCAGAGAGTTACCGCGTTGGTGCGGTAGATGTAACCCTGAGGGAAAGAGAGGTATTACATAAGCGCATATTTAAAATTCTATTCACTCCTTTGTCAATAGTCATTGTGTAATAGTAATGCGAATTATTCTATTTCCTAGTTCTGATAACTGTTAATCGTAATAACATTAACATTATGGTAGTAAAATAAAAGAATTTTTAAATAAATGATCAAGTTATACGTAATTTATTGTGGTCTATTACAGCGAGTTAAGTGCAAGATGCTGTACAGTTATAATAGGCACAAAATCGACCCAGTGTCAACTCGTACGCCGTAGAAAGTCTAACACGAAAGGTGAAGGTTATAAGATTTAATTTGAGATTTTATAAAGAGAAACGTTTTAATGGATATGCTATAAGGAAATTAATAATGTCGCATTGCATGTACCATTTCTGAAATAATTATTACTATTCTAGTACGCGTTGGAAAATATTGAATATGAATATATTATATATATACAAAATTAATAGAATAATTGAATTAAATTATGAATCGAAAATTGATATATTTAAATATACTTTACTAACATTACTCATATCCTTATTTCTATATCAACATGTGTACAGTGAAGTCATAAAATAAACCCCTCTCAGGGGAACTTTCGAGCAACAGAGAACTCTCTATCTAATACTAACTACTCCTCTTACTCTTATTTCGTTTCTATATTATCTCATCATGACACGGTCCAATTCCGGAAGTAGTTCGTTTATTACTAACTCTGGCCGTGGAAGCCTATGTATTCATTTCAAGTCTCTATCTATTTACAATACACTTGCCACAGTCTCCCATAGGTGTAAAGTGGCGTTCTTTTCAGCAAGATGTCTAGAGTTGCGGTGAAATATGTGTAAATCATACTTGTAGTATTGAGGCATCCAAGCTTCTAGATTTATTGAAGCTACTACAAACAAAGATCCACAATCCTACACAAAATAAAATTGATAAACAATTTTACAATTCCGAATGATAAACTAAAAACTTGCTAAACATAGCAGTATGATTTCATTGTTGTGATGTTGGTAATCTATATATATTCTTTCATGTATTTATTACCAAAACTATTTTGACTTGAATATATACACATATTCTGACTCAAATAAGATTTTCTAAGCTTGATTTGGAGCAAATTTCATCCTTCTTTGAATAACTAAATTCCTGTTTGCTTGATTCAGTTATAAATACAACTGTAATATTGTTTAGTATACTTTCCCTTTGCTCAAGTTGCTTAATTTCATGATAAATCAATTTGACTTAAGTGTTAATTTAGACTCGTATAAACTTTCCAACGCAGTTAACAATGCATCAAACGACCTCGGTAAAGTGAACAGTAAGTGATAAACAACATAATCGAATTTAGGTCCAATTGGTTTTAATTCCATGACAAGCTCATTAAATATGATAATAATTATTCAGCGGCTAAGATTCTTTGTATTCTATTATCAACACCTTTATATGTACATAAAATTGGCTAGCAACACCTTTTCAATGAAATACTCCAACAAACACTTTTCACCATCTAATAGGCATCCTTTTAAGAATTCTAGTTGCGAATCCACTACATATTGGACGATAATAAACTTACATTTCTTGTCAAATTTCTAAGCTGCAAACCACAAACAAGAAACATAAACAATAAATCGAACAAATATTGATCTCCCGGTGGTACGCCACTTTTTATTTGGCAACTGTGGTTATTAATATTTATATACTTTCTAGAATCGTTTTTATTGCAGCATATGAACTGTTTATCGCAAACTTTACAGATAATTTTATAAAATAAACCAATTCAGCAATATACTTGCGTTCCACATAATTATATATTTACAAAGCATAAAAGAACACAACAGTAAGTCGATCAACTACCTCACGTCACGAACAGAAAGGAACCAATGCAAATACAGTCATATGTCGACACGACGACGTACGTCCCGCTTTTTGCATTGTAGATGACGGTACGAACTTACTACAAACCTGGCAAGTTCATAAGTGTGACCAGTGAAGCTATTACTGAAACATGGTTACCACTTAATTTTAATATTGCTACCGTAAATACCATTTTTCGAGACGAAATCGAAATATGGTCGGTAGAGGCGTCGGTGTCTATGCGAGAAGTAGTATCCATCACTAAATTTTAGATTCTTCAGATATTGTAGAGTAATTATGGCTTAATGTTGGTAAAAAGGAGTGATGCGTTTACTCTGGGGATTGACTATAAACCACCAAATACTTCGTATCGTGATTTTAATCAGGAAATGGAAACGGCCTTTTCCATTTTGTTTATGTGTACAAGTTCTTGATATAATGGGTTCGCACCTAATAATTGTGGCACCCACCCGTACCCCTGAGAGTAGAACATCTTCATAGATTCGATAATGTTATCTGCTATGTCATTCGTTAAAAGATCTGGAGTTTGGGTCATTCCACAAAAAGAAAACTAGGTATCCAAGTCCAACCATTTCCTAATTTAATAAAATTTATCATAAAAGTTTTCTTATGGTCATGTGCAAAACTTCAGTTCAATATCTTCATTGGTTGCATTTTTATGACCTCTCATAAACTGTCATATTGTCACAAAAAGCCAAGTTTCCATAGACTTTGTAAAAGTTGAATAATACACGCAAGCTTGTACTTTTACATTCTTGAAAAACTCTTTGAGTTGAAGGAAAATATGCTACTGGTTTTGTGAAAGTTGAAAAAATTCGTTCCAAAACTAGAAGTTCAGATTTAAACTACCATAACTTTTTGTTGAAAGCCTAAGTTCAACCAACACTTAGTAAGAACTAGTCACTTAAACTTTTAATTGAATATTAGATGTGCGAGTTCTAATTGCACTGAAATTTTCTTAGCATAGTCCGGACCGTATTTCATAGACTATAATAAATGCTTCTATTACTTATGAATATCCAAAAACTAGATTTATTTACATACTGGGCACTTATTTCACGCCATTTCGTAATAGACTAAGTATGCAAGCAAACACTAATAGTTTTCACTACCATACTCTGATTCCGCTCTATTTATTTAGCGTTAATGTTTTTAATTGAAATAATCAACCGAATGGTCTGGCAGTCAGCTGCAAAAAATACCGAAAGCAATATTAATGAGAGGTTAATAGACCTTGAAATGTGCAACGGAATGGTCGTTTAAAAAAATAAACATTTGAATGGTTAGAATTAATTGTAATTTCGATTAAGTCCATTTAATAGCGATTATACTGATATTATTTTTTCTATCAATAGAAATAGAAAACGAATTACTTGCAAATTTCCGATATATGTTATTTTAATCGTTTTTATCGCTTCTAAGAAATATACTGTTTATAACGCGTGCTATGTCACTAAGAAGGAGAAACTTGAAGTCTACGCGCAATCATAAGTATATATTTGGAATGCATAGATTTATCAAGAAAATACCCACACAGCAAATATATATGTACATGTATACACTTACATGCTCATTTTCATGCACATAATATTAGTCTTTTATAGGTTACACATTCAACAATTACTGTACATGAGCTTATACTTTCTCTCACTCTTCCACATCTATTTACTGCTACGTTTATAATACTTTTAATGTTATTTCTCTTAACTGTCCCATTTATTTTAGGAGAATATCTACACCTTCACCATATTTTCAGTATTTAATTCGTTATCATGTTAGAAGTTTAGATTTTATTACCCATTTCAATTTTCACGACCAACTAACAAAAGCTCTACGACTAATAAAATCGAAATAAATTTTTGAACATATATATGTATGTATAACAAAAACTGATTATTTTGAATGCATCAACTGGAAAAAGGTTTGAAATCATGAGTGTATAGAGTAAACAAATTGGGACGATCGTAGAAAACGGAATTCTAAAATGATAGATAATTTACCTTACATTCCATTAATTTATTTTTAAAAACCGCTAAAATTATAAAAAATACATGAGATAGTTTCTAGTAATAAGAAAAAAAAAGAATAGAAGTCAAATGGGGTAAAACATATGACGATTGCAAGGACTGTGTGGATGTACAATTCACAGGTATAGCAGGAAACTCCACTCACACAAATTAATTAATTATGCGGAACGCAGCGTTTCGGGAGCACGTGGGCTCCCATTGTCAACCGTGTTACCGACTGAAAGTAAAAACTGTATCACACATGCAAATTATTTTCTACGCAGGCTCTAAAATTTCTAACCATATGACTATTTACAATCTACTAGGTGGCCTCATGCCTTTTACGGGGAAGGATGGACCGAAAGCGAACCGTATCATTTAACAGGGTCTATGGTAATAAATCCATCAAACTCGAGTGTGCAATTGGGGGTGGTTCTCTGTTCAATAAGTTTCCGTTCTTTTTCATATATACCGTTTCGTACGCGTCTAATTTCCCATACGAGTTCACGTTTTTAAGTAGTGTCAGATTTTTTAAATCAATCTTATGTCCGGATCTTACCATATGCTCTGCTACGCTTGATAGTTTGTCGAAACGATAGTGTCTAATATGTTCTTTGAACCTCGTTTCGATACTCCTTTTTGTTTGTCCAATATAAACTTTCTCACAATCATTGCATGCGATTTGGTATATTCCAGACTTTTTTATCATCTCCGGTTTATCTTTGGGATTCCCTAAGAGATTCTTTAAGTTGTTTTTTGACACGTTCATGTTTAGTTGTCGGAAAATTTTACTTAACCCTTTTACTGTTGGGTGAAAAGGAAGAGTTATAAATTTCTTGTTACCGGTGTTTGTTGATGTCAAAGTCGTGGAATTTCTGATGTGTTGTTTGTATTGGACCTTCCTTAAAATACGGTCGACATCCATAGAAGAGAAACCATTATACCTCGCTACATCTTTGATATATTTTAATTCTTTGTCATACCTGCTCTTGTTTAGCGGAAATCTGACGAGTCTATTGACCAGAAAACTAATCGCGGACATTTTTTGTTGTTCGCAATGGTGCGAATCAAACGTGATGAATCTGTTGGAATTAGTTTCTTTTCTGTAGATGTCTATTTCTAAGTTATTATTATTGCGTATGACTAGAGTATCTAGAAACGGAAGGCGATTGTTCACTTCTTCTTCAATGGTAAACTTGATCGTGGTAAATTTTGAGTTCAGTTCTGCTAGAAAATCTTGTATGTTTCCTTTGTTGGTGTCAAACACAGCGAAAATATCATCTACGTACATAAGCCAAATTCTCGGGAAATATTTGGTTTCTTTTTTCAGGTTTGTTTCAAATTTGCTCATGAAAAGGTTCGCAATAAAAGGCGATAGAGGATTACCCATCGCCGTGCCTTCCACCTGTTCGAACCATTTTCCGCCTATTTGAAAACAATTTTGTGACATGCATAATTTAGTTAACCTTTTATATTCCGCAGTTTTCACATCATCTACGTTATTTAATTTCAAAAATTCAACCAAATACTCCATCGTTTCTGGAATTGGTACGCTTGGGAAAAGTGAACAAACGTCGAATGATACAAGGGCTTCCCCATCTTTTAATTCAATATGTTCAATTTTATTTACAAAATCTACGGAGTTTTCTACACATAGGTTATCTACTTTATGGGGCAAGTTCTTATATTCATTCACTAGCCATTTGGACAATTTGTATGTTGGAGAATCAATGCCGGATACTATAGGTCTCATGGAATTGCCTGGTTTGTGGATTTTTGGAAGACAATACATTTTTGGAATGGTAGGGTTTGAACTTGTTATTTTGAATTTCAGGTTATTATTGATTAAGTTGGGACAGTCCTTAATAGTATCTTTAGTGATTCTAAAACATATAGCAGCATATGACATTAAACTTACCAATAACAAGTATAAATGTTACATTTGCAGACGCGGACTGAAAAACTGCTTTCAGAAATATTAACATGCTTATTTTTATTGATGAAAACGCGATACAAAAAATATGAAAAAAATACTTATTAACATAAAATAAAGATGTCTTTGAAAACGCCCTAAGTTGTCAGATTCTAGTGACAAGTGAATTGAAGTCACTATCTTTTGGTTTTAATGAAGAATTCTTGTGGCAATAATTTGAGCTATTCCACATTCATCGAAGAAGTTAGTACTTTGTGTAGCACTGCTTATTCGGATCGCCAAATAAGTAATGATGCGAATGTTTTATTAACACTTTAAAAAAATAATGACGTGTCTACAAGGAAATTGAGCGAAATTCATGCGACCCTCCAGAATTCTGCCAAAATGCATATTGTTTATGAGTTAACTGAAAATGATCCAGATCGCAGATTATATTTTTGCGAATTTATGACAGAATTTATCAGAAAACAGCCGCCTAATTTGGTGAATCAAATAGCCTTCTTTGATGAAGCAACGTTTTAATAATAATAATAATCCATGCCTTTGCATCCCCCAGCAGCTTTCGCTAATTATAGAGGGCATCGGCCTGCTGACTTATTATTACGCCTGCGCCTGTGGTACGTCTTAAAATATTCGTTCTCAGCATTTACCAAGGAGTGAGGAAAACCACCTCAACCCTGAGAGACACTCCTGGGGTTCGAGCCCGAGACCTAGAGACCAATACCCAACTGGGCAAGGCACTGAGGTACCAGCCCCTATTTTGACCTCATCTTACTGTTAACAGGTAAAATTATCGTTACTGATCAATTGAAAATCCTCATTGGATAGAGGAGATCCATACACAGCCTCCTTTAAAGGTGAATGTGGAGGCTGGTCTGGTTGAAAACAACATAAATCAACCATTTCTCATTAGAGGAAATTCAAATGGTGAAGGTTATTTAAATTTAACGAGGAAGATTGTGCCAAAACTTACAGCCCTTTTTCTAAATTCAAACAGGCCTAATCATCCAAATGAAAATATTTGGCTCCAACAGAATAGAATTCCTCCATATTTCGCGTGCAATTTTCGGGATTATTTAAATGAGATATTTTCTGCACGCTGGATAGAACGCAGAGGAACAATTGAATGGTCAGCGTTCTCCAGACCTGTCGAAAGTGTATTTTTTCTTTAAATCTCACTTGAAATGTCGGGTGCATGAAAATCGACCAAATAATCTTTGTTTTCAAAGATATCTTGATTTTACGTGGTTATGTACTTTTCTTTTACCAATAAAAACAAGCAAGTATTCAAAGTGAAACAATTTACTGGAAAAATATTTTCAAATAAGAAAGTTATTCCACCGTTCTTTTTACTAAACCTGTATAATCTTCTATTTATTTCAAATTTTTAAGCTTCCATTTATCGCAGTTATTTTATTAAGTCCATTTACGTTTTTCTTAGAAATACATCAGCGGAGTCTGCAATAATTCGTAGCAGTAGGTGTCGAACACAAATATCAGCTTAACGTAATACTAACCTTTGACCTCTGACCTTTGCTATGGCAACGTGCAAAGCGTAGCGTTTGAACCATTCATCTCGCGGACGAACCTGAATTCGTTTTCGGAAATATTGAGTTATCGTTCGAAGGCGATAGACGAACTAATTTAGCGCAATTGGAAAGACTAACGAATGCAACGTACTATGCAAATAAGCTAAAATGAAATGGAGTTGATTCTCGTATTCTGTAAGCAATTGTTTTCGTTTTATTAATCTATTTGACAAATTTTGAGGTTAGGATGTGCAAATCTATATGACAAAAAATATATTTGTATCTTAAGATTCTCAATTTTCCTATTATACAGATACTGAATTTCACTTTTCTGTTTTGGTTTTCTCCTTTGTGCTTTTCAAAACCCATATTTACAAAGGTTTGCATGTGTACTATTGATATTCACAATTCTATTGTTAAGGTAAGTTAAATTACGAGATTATGTTTACAGTACCTAATTTTCACAAAATCTGCCAAAGTTAAAAGCGGGCTAAATGATAACATGTACAATGTGATCAAAAAAGACTGATGGAATTAGCAATTTGGAACTAAAGAGGGTGTTTCAATAAGAGTGCAAAATTTTAAGGTTCAATAAAGCAAGGTTTTTCCTAGCCAAGTTCTGATTTATAATGTATACATTTGGGCATTATGTATGAAACAAACTATCTTGTAAATGTCCGTCATGGCTTTACTGGCACATGCGTATACTTTTGATAAAATTTGCAATAACACTATTATATACACGTGGCGGTATTTCATTGGTAGAGCGTCTAATTTCGGCCTTCAATGCTTCGGTGGTTAACAGCTTGTTGGCATAAACCCGTGACTTCAGATAACCCTACAGCCAGAAGACCAAAGGTGTTAAATCGCAAGAACGTGGTAGGCAATTCTGGTCACCAAATCGGGAAATGATACGACCAGGAGGAAGCTCATGCAAGACAGTCAATGTTTCATGGACGGTATGACATGTAACACCGTCCTGTTGAAACCAGATGTCGTCAAGGGCAATATTTTCCAATTGAGGTCCAAAAAACTGCGTTACCATAGCACGGTAACGCTCGCCATTCATCGTTATTGCATTACCTTCCCCATCTTCAAAGAAATACGGTCCAATCATTCCTCCAGATCACATTGCACACCAGACAGTGACACGTTTTGGATGCATTGTTTTCTGATGAATCATTCGTGGATTTTCTTAGTTCCAAATAACGAAGCCATCGAGGTGAAAGTGGGTCTCACCTCTGAAAATGATTTTGTCCGCAAAATCGGTATTCACTTCCGTTTGCTCAAGAATCCAATTGGTGAACTCTCTTCGCAGTGCATGGTCTGTTGGGAGAAGTTGTTGAGTCAATTGGACTTTGTAGGTATGGAAATGCAAATATTTAGTTAGAATACACTGAAGGGTGGCTGTTGTAATGTCCAATTCTTGTGCACGATGACGAATTGACGTCTCTCGATTTTTGGCCACACTCTCGCGAACTGTCATGATGTTTTCTTCTGAACAACCTCTACGAGCTCGTGTTCTGTGTTTCACACCAGTAACCGAACCAGTGCTTTCGAATGCTTCCGTTTTTCTTTTTACAGTAGATGAATTAGGAACATTCTGTCGACCGAATATTGGACGCATTTTATGAATGGTGACAATCAAACATTCACCATTTTGATTAATAATCTTTAACAGGATGAGTTATTCTATCGTGTAATACTCCATGTTTACTAACTCCCATCTGTCAACTTTTGACCTGTCACGTCATAATCACGTGTAATAATGCCTGTCAAACATGGCGGGCAATTCAAATCTTTGAAAACACTTTACTAACAATATTTTCCTAACGTTTTATCCTATACCATTGGTGCACTGATATTTTGTGGTATAAGTTTGTTGTCCAAGTATTTATAACAATATTGCTTCTCAGTACTACGGGGATGTAAAAGCAGCATTTTCCATGAAGCAGGATATTTTATAGTTACGGTGTACTTTCGAAGTTTTAGTTGTAACATGAAATGGACATATTCCAAAGGATTTTGCTACGAACAATATGCAATAACAATATTATCCTCTGACAATGGTGTAGCATTTAACATATTTTTGCAACATCAGGAACGTGGTTCAATGTTTCCTTGGTTCTGGTAGTATTTGGCATCTCTTGTGCACCGAACGTTAAAACCGCAAAAGTAAAAAACGATTTCACAAAATTAATATTTCATATATAGGCCTTTTGCATCTTATTTTTTCCTACACATAAGAAGACGATTTAAATCTACACATCTAGTCTTATATTTACTTTGTATGATAAAAATTATAATACGGTTCACGCGTATTATTACATCGGTTTACTCACGATGCCAGAACATAGAGTGCTACTATGTTATAATCACTATGATTTGCATTTTATTATTTGTATATGTCTAAATGCAAGTCTTCTGGGTTTTAAAACACCTCTTTTTTATAAATTGCAGAGTTTTATAGTCATTGTTTGGTAATTTGTACTAAAAATATTAAAATAATATTTCGATAAGACATAAGGACATGCAGACTTATGGAACCGAATTCTCTATTTTTATTAAACGGAGAAATTTATACCACCGTTATGTTTTAATAAAATATCTTGGAACAAATTATTGAAGTATATAAACGTTACTAAATATTCTACGGATTACGTTTGTAACTGTATCCTATACACCGTATAATATGTACAGAATACGTTTTCTCGATAGCTAAAGTAATTGTATGTGTCTAATTTATTGCGTCGCTATTTCTGAAATATTCTTTTGAATGTTTATTTAATAACCTGTACTCGTGACGCAAGAAGCAAAAATACGAATTACCGAACGTACCACGTGTTAATCAATCGTGAGAGTAAATAACCGTGTATCAAACGTATACGTAAATAATAGTGTGGGATATTTTAAAACTTACACATTCGATTGAACTTCTCAATGCTACTTTTTTATTCTAAAGAACAATAAAAAAAATATTTCTTGATGAGAAAATTCTATTCATCGTTTTGAATCTTGAATGAAGTAAAATTTTTGTAAATTGTTAATGAATCGAGAGCATTTCGAAAGCGATTTCCAGCATAATTTCATAAACTTGATATAAACAAATTCTGCATTATATTAGAACAACATTGTTCCGTGTCTCTTATTCTGTTGTTTGATTTTCATAAATCACAATCGTGTTTCTATAATGAAACAGGATGAGAATCCACATCATACTTGGGAATTTTTAAATCATGTAGCACTTAAACCGTATAAAAGTAATAATTATAATATCTGCATCAGAAGTTTCTACTATCAGAATAACGTTGAATATAATTAATTATACGGTATAAAATATCGATATCTTTTAAAATACAATTCATATACAAATGATAATACCAATACCATTCGAATTGTTTATTATAATATTACTCATATTCTGTAATTGTGTTTTTTTTATCAATTTTACATTCAAGTTAGCTTATTAATTGTTTATTAAACTTCCAAGGGCAAAGTTTGAATAAAAACTACGGAGATTCCCACAATAATTTTTCTTTATTACTTCCATTTATTCGCTACCGCTTATTATTCATAGAATAACAAACTTTATAACTTGAATTAAGAGTTAGAAATACCCTTATGGATAGTCAGTCGGTATTAGCAGCTGCATGTCTTACAAAAGGATCTCCCACATGATGTTAATTGATGAAGTAAATAAGAAATTAACTATGAATATGGCTATAAATAATTTTCTTTTAAATACGTAACTGCATGGTAGATATGTATGTATATAAAGATCAATTAAATAATACAAAAGAAGTAATTTAATTAAATTATTTTTTAAAGAATATATAAAACATTCTAAAATAATATCCTGTATTATTTGATTCAACTTTTTTAATAGTGTCTTGTCCAACAGATAAAGTAATTATCCAATTACAAGGCAAATATAATAAAAAAATAAATGTGTACATGTAAAACTAGTTACCTTGGAATAAGTACAAAACTAACCAATGAAAAAAAAAGCTGATCAAATCATAATATACTTATAATTAAATTACTATAACTATCCACATCCACACCCAAAGTGGTTTACTGTAAATGAGAAAAGAAATCACTAATTGTTAAAAAAGAAACGAGGTAAGAACAATGAAATGAAGAATTTCTGCTAAGTATAATGTATATGCGGTTTACATAATACCAAAAGAGATGGCAAGCAGCAGGTATGTATAGCCAACTCACCAGTATCCATAGAGTTGAAGCCATTACACATTCTATGTATCGGGTATCTGATGGCAACGTTAGTTCTAGGAGTCCGACAATAAAATGCTTTTGATTGTCCGGATTCCAGACAAGGAACCATAAAATTAATTTGACTCAACAACTCAGAGACATCAAGGTCATTGTTAAGTAAATGAAATACGAATTTGAACTCAGCTTGTTTTCTACGTAGTTCTAAAGAATCAATATTAAACATCTCCAGTAGAGTATTGTGACTAAATCCTTGTATCGGGTAAGTATTCAATTTTTAGTCTAAGAACACCTTCCTTGAACCAGTTCCAGAAGATGTATCTGATAGATGTAATGTAGGTGATCAAACCAAGAGTGCATACTACAATTTGGACCGAACAAGAGCAAAATAAAGACGAAGAATGGCTATTATAGAAGAAAAAGATCGTGTAACACGTATGATGAAATCCAACATAAATGTAAATGTGAGTTTAGAGTCGAAGATGGCAGCTGGTGTTATTGATAATTCTACAACAATATTTTTTATATCATTAACGATGGCATTAAATTTACAAGGTTTGCCTTGTTTAGGATTATTATGAATCTGTAAAGATTTTAACTAAATAAGATACCTTCAACAAAAATGTGAAGGAAAAATTATTAGGGAATGAGGTCAGAAAAATAAATAATAAATTGGGAACAATTGCTTGCGCTACTGATAGAGGAAGCTAAAAAAACTGATGATATTAACGTCGTTAAAATTAACATCTATATGCTAATTAAGTTGTAAAATGGCTCGTATCCAGTTACAATACGGTTCGATGAATTTCTAAAACAATCTCTAAATGTATATCAGTGTAAAATGCAAGTTATGTTTGAACTTAAAGCGATTGATAAATACAGTAGTCACAATCGCCCACCTACTATTGCAGGTCAATCTGGCTTAATAAATTTCATATTAACATGTGTAATATATCATTTTATAAAGTAGCAGTATAGTGTATATTACATACAGAAATATAAAAATTTTAACATCTATTGGAAATTTAAAAAAAAAGTGCAATATTGATGATTATATTATTATTATTAATAATATTTAGTACGCCATCTGTGGCTATTTTTGACGGCATTTATTCTGTCGTTCATAGAAAGCACAAATTTCTTCAAATGAATATGTAGGCTTTACGGCCAGAGTCAGTAATAAGCGAACTACTTCCGGAATTGGACCGTGTCACGAGATATAAAAATGAAATGAGAGTAAGAGGAAAAATAAGAAATAAAAGAAAAAGAAAACAAAAAGGAAAAGAGGGAAAAAAGAAAAAGGGATGAAAAAGAAGAAAAGGTGAAATAAAGAGTAAGAGAAGGAAACATTGGTTAACACGTCGACTTACCGTGACCTTCTTCCAAAATGATTTCGCCTCTAGCGTGGATTCACGTTGTTTTCTCCTGAAGAAGCCTCCGACAACGGAGGCGAAACGTCGAGTTCCCATCTTTCTCATTTTCTTTCCTTTTTTCTTTTTCTTTCTTTCTTCTCCTTCTTTCTGTCTCGCTTCCTTCTTTCTTTCTCTTACTCTTTATTTTACCTTTTCTTCCTTTTCATTCCCTTTCTACCTTTTCTCTCTATTTTCCTTTTTTCTTTATTTCACCTTTTTCTTCTTACTCTTATTTAATTTTTATATCTCATCATGACATCATCGTGAGTTCTTGTTTATTTGGAATGGTATGCTTTTTGAGTATAAATTTTAATTCTGGCCATAGGTGGTCTATTACTTTCAAATCCGGCAATTGCGATGAACTTTGAAGGACTTTTGGGCAGTTGTAAGGTAGCCATTCTCTTACAATACCGGACTTATGCGTAGGATCATTATCCCGATAAAAAATAAATGTGTCCAAAATATCTATTTCTTCTGCACTTTGTTTGATATTTTTCTTTCATATATGTTTATCCATTTCTCCATTATGCTTTCGATAAAGTGAATATTACCGACACCTGTCACGGACATGCGACTAACAACATTCCTTGTTTTATGGTTAATATCAAATTCTTTGGTTTCAGCTGTTTATTCGATTTACATCAAACATTTACTCGCTCATACGATCCGACCAAATTTATTTTAGTTTCATTGTCTGCGAATTCGGCTCTTACTCTTTCCTATTTTTGTCGCTG
This sequence comes from Trypoxylus dichotomus, assembly GCA_023509865.1. Lineage (NCBI taxonomy): Eukaryota > Metazoa > Arthropoda > Insecta > Coleoptera > Scarabaeidae > Trypoxylus > Trypoxylus dichotomus. The sequence goes on from CM042078.1 coordinate 50,562,223, forward strand.
ATATACGGCTTCTTCCTAGCGATACGTCCATGACATCTACTTTTTCGCAACACCTTTCTAATATTTTCGGGATGAACTTATCTAAGTATTGTTCTAGTTCGTTCGCTAGTTTTGGGGTGGCTTTTTTCGAATCCTTGTTTAAAATCCAGTGTTCGTCCCCTTCGGCAAAATTTGTTTTTTGAATAAGTTCTGCGTTTGTTAAATATTCTTCTATCGTCAATCCATCTTTTGAATATATACTGAACTATATTAAAAAGATGAGTTTTACCTACAATTTTAGTGAATATCACAACTAGTTTGTCTTTTTCTTGATTCCATTACATATGAGAATACACTAGTTTAGTAACTGACGTTAGACATGGGAGTTTTTTCTTCTTTCTACCTATTTTTGCAGCTGGACAACTTTGACTGTGACCAGTTATACAGTACTTCCCTTGAATACGTGTTTTTTAAGTTAATGTGGACTAAAAATACAATGTTTTGACGATTTCCACTGTGAATTACTATAAATTAGACATGATTTTACCGTTGAAATCCTAACAAGAAATCACATGAATTCACAGTGTTTGGACAATGTTTTATAGATTTATGAAACATATTTCCATTTAGATTTTTCTTATTAATGACTTTCCACGAACTGCAAGGTTGGTTTTATACGAATTGAAGATACCCAATAAGATTAAATAAAAAATGCTGTATACAATATGTAAGAAATATTTCTCTGTATTTTCGTTATACTATTTTTCAATTTGATGTTACTATTAAAAAAATTTAATTAATAAACTATTAGATATTTAAATTTTTCACTAATCTAGCAAAAAAACAAATGATCTTTAAAACGATTCCTATAGGGTACTGTCTAATTCCTACGATGACAAACATCTAATTAAGAGTTTATTTGTAAACTTTTTCTAGAAAAAAGAAATAGGAGGAACGTTGTCACTCTGCATTTATCCTAACCATAGACCGCATAGTACGAAGATAATTGCTTTAATATACAACGCAGTTTTGGGAGTCTGTGTATTTAATTAAACATCACCGCATAGCTTACACGATGACATATTTTTTCATTGCTTACGCATAGCGCGAACAACGTGTAAATACCTTGTTTGTTTAGTATATTATGTTAATAAGCATCACGTACAAACGTACATACTGACATACTTAATTTAGCGGGATAACTGTAGCCATATGGAATGCACTTTTAGGAAACATATATTTAGCATTTGTATCGAGTATAGATTATATATGAGAAAAACATGAACATCGAAGTATTTTTACGTGTCAGATAGTATTTAAAGACAGTAATTAGATAACTGTTAAGCTTATTACTCCACGAGGTAGGTAAGAACTGTAGACAAACGCTGAAAATTGCAAAATAGTGCGGTCCCGGAGTTATGTTACACAGGAAAAGAATTCAAGGAAAATATTCACATTTATAATGAAAAACTTAACAATAAGAATATGAAAAAAAATACAAACAATGAATGTAGGAAAATCGGAATGAAATCACAACATTAAAGTAGATCAAGTATGTAATCTTAAATACCTAGGAGTAACTCTAAATCATCAATTAACTGCAGACGATGAATTAAACGATAGAATGTTTGCAATCAGAAAACCATTTAAGCTGATTGAAATTTCCTTAGTTACAACGAAATCTCAAACCAGATATCGGCTGAAATAGTTAATCTTAATTTATCCAAGTACTAAAGCAAATCTTGTACTTTAATAAAAATATATTGAAACTAGTTTCATGAGAAGGTAAAGAAATGAATGATTGATAAAGGAAAAGATGAAAAAAATCGTGAAAAGATCAAGTAAAGTAAGAATTTCATAAAATATATGTATTTAAAGAACACTACCCAGAAGCTCAGCTATCAAATAACTTTATTAAACATTATAAGATATAAGGGTTCAGGATTAGGCAAACTAGGTAAAAGTAAGAACATCTCTAAACGTGTATTCCTAAACGTGAACGTCAAGAATATTTCGCCTCTATAACTGAACATAAGTAAAAATTCATTTTATTCCATCTATCGATAAATTTAGTGCCTTTGTATTAGGCGTCAATTATTCAGAAGAAATATTCAGCGTTTACAGAATAGAATAAAGATAACTTCGACGAACATGATGAAAACTGTACTACAATAGATTATACTGATGATTCTGAAATCGAATGTGTCACAGATCAAAACGAATGATTGCCTAAGGATATAGACAAAATCAACCACGTAGAAGCAATTCGTATATTTAACAGCGGTTGGGCTTAGCAAAATAATGCTGACATCGGGGATATGCAGTCCCTACAAAAAATACTTGAACGTGCTACTATACTTTCAACCAGACAACGATTCCAGCAAACAAAATTGGAATACTTTCTAAAGAAAAATTAAATGCGTTTGTTCATTTGATTTGTTCCATTTTTAAAAATGTATTAAACATATGTATCACGCATTTAAATTAGTTTAAACTTCTCGAATATATGAGCACAGTCGTTCATAATAAAGTTCGTGAGACTCCACTGTATTTAATTAGTTTAAAAATTGCATTAGATCTATCAAAATGAATGACTATCTGGTCCAATAATGCTGATAGAAAATTTTGACGAATTAATTGATGTGCTACCAGAGAGGAATAAATGTAGACACGTTGATGTATCGTTCAAGATGTATGGCATTTATGCATCTAGGTTTTCAACTTTGCCAATGAAACAAAAATATCGTACTATGACCAATTGGTTACAATCCTTCGTATAGACTAACTCCCGAGTTGAATGACGTTCATCATCATGAATTAAAGCATTCAGACGATCTTCATTAAAGTTCGATGGGGCATGGTTCATGGACCTGTTTGAAACGAGAAAACCTTTTACGTGCTGTACAAATGATCTAACGTCTTCTAATATCATAATTCCTCTGTTCAGCTCGAACATAAGGATATATCGTAAATGTGAGTTCTTTTCTACTGCGTACTGTATTTGTATTTGTGCATAATTTATATAATCTTTGCGCAAATTTACAAATTCAAAGGCTATTTAATTAAATAATAGCATGTCAAACATTTTTTTCCAAATACTCTAATCCCAGAAACCAAAAACGCTACGGACACATGACTCAAACTAATACGTAGGGAATTGAATACAGCAAACGTTTAAAGCACATTTGATTATAGATGCCCAAAAATATAATCTGCTTGCTCAGTACGTTTCAGACCTTTCTCCATCTAACACTAGATATAACATTAGGAATAATACGGTCAGGAATATTATTTAACTTAGTAATTGCTTTTCAAAATTAGATGTTTGGTAATGGCCAAGCTTATTTAAACATAGTCGAAAATCATTGGATGATGATATATATTACATTAAGATTGGCTTATTCACCTGATATAGTTGTAAAAAATGAACATATGTTTGGTCATTCAGGTTGTAAATATGAGAAAGACGCATGATTAGTAGGTTCAATAAGAGTTTCAGATATTACAGTTTTTAAAATTCTCTGTCACCACTTTGGAATGACAAAGTACTTTCGCCATTTCAAAAGCGTGTCCGTGTAAAAATTTGCCAATAATTTTTGACTTGGAAATCAACTAGATTCTATCAACCTACTTGTTGCTCGAGACAGAATATGGGTTCATCTTTACGATTGTGAATCTCGTCAAAAGTCGATGCAGTGGCATCTTAAAAGCTCCAAGCTGCTCAAGAAGTTTAAGGCTAACCTTTTTTCAGAAAAAATAATGGCAATTATTATTTGGCACTCTTAGGAAATGTTGCTAATTGATTATATATGAAAAAGTGCATTAGTAACAAGAGGGTATTGTGCAAGTTTAATAGCTCGTTTCACAGATTGTTAAATTACTTGGAAAATAAATGTTTTTGTGTTGTTAAAATAACAGCTTGTTACAAGGTTGAGGTAAAATTGAACTATTGTCTTCTAGCCATACGATTTCGTATCCGGCAAAACATGTATGGTGAACCAAATTTAAGGTATTCTAAATTATAATTTAAGCATTTAATATACATATGTGATGCATTACAATTAGAAAAAAATGTCGGTTTACTTGCAAATGTAATATCATTTTGTAATGGAACAGTTACGATACGAATAAATCTAGACTATACGTTGTATATTATTAAAACAAAATATCTAAAAGTGCAAGATTTAACAAGGTTCAAGGCAAGTACATAACAGTCAGGATCAATTTATTAAAAATTATGATTAGACTGTATTGAATTTGCGACAAGTAATTATACATTTTAAGAGTATACTACCATATTCGTTTAAAAATTAAATGATTTCTTAAATATTCAGATATTACAATGAAAGGGTTTCATTTTTAATGATCCTTAGCACTGATTAGGTGATAAATAATAAAGAATAATATCCCAATTCCTTTAAAAAGAGGAGCTTCCTAAGTCAACCTTTTTTACGTAATGATAGAATGCGTCTTACTATTTTGCAATTCATATGTATATGACACCAACTAAGGTATTCAGATAGGAAAAATAACACTACAGCACCTAAATATTCAACCTTGTACCCACGTATAATTTGTAAACTATACGTAAAACCATATGTCAACAAAGTTGTTACATATGCGCTCACAAAATACTAATACCAGAACTTCGAAACGGACAGATTAACATAATGAAGCTGTCAGAATAAGTGAATTTCGCTTTAAAGCTAATTACTAGCAAAAATGAAGAAGGAAATTGTGACACGCAAAACAACTTCGCTACAAAAACTCATCTTTCAAACCGGAGATTAAATAAAAGTCGCTTCATCGCGACTTTGCCACCAATTACGCAGCGCTTAACGCAAGTGTAATAATTGTACCGAACCTGCATAGCAGCACATTTGTTCGTAATTTTCGCGTAGATCACTCGTGACAAAAGGCAATATTTAATTTCATATACATACGCGTACACATATACGTCTAAACCTATCTTAAATTTCAAATTTTATATACATACGTGTGCATCTTATTTTTCCCCATGATCGTCGATGGTTTTCGCTCCTGTTTGTCTCAGCTTACTTCGAATCAACAGATTAAAATCCCAGCGGAATGTCCGAAACGTAATGAAAATAAAATAAAAAAAAGGAAAAACGACAACGAGCGGAAACGTTCACAATTTAAATGTCACTAGATCTTTTAGTGTTGACGAGACATTAGCGGGCACTATACTATACTAAGTGAAGGGTCACAAACATCAAGTCAACAACGGGAGGAGAGGCGGGAAATCGCCTTAATAGTTTTGAATCTTGAAACGCTGTTGCGCACGCAAATTATTTACTAAGCGTACGGTACCATCTATGAGATAAAAGCTGTACTAAAGGAATATTTATTTTAAGCGTTCTCTCTGCTAACTTAGGCGAGTAAATTGATAATACAGTTAGCTCTTTGATCTTAACGGTCCGATAAGAAAGAAATCTGCTTTATTATTTGCGCAATATTTGAACTGCTACGTGTTCTGGTAGCGTGACAAACTACGTTAATTTGAACAAAGAAAACCAATCATTTTTACAAAATAAGCAATTATAAAAATATCAAATTAATCCATTTATATGTGAAAGCAAGGTTAACATATTCTTAGTATTGTGTTAGAAATTGTATATTATTTATTCTCCTTCAAATATAAAAGTAGGCGAATGAATTACATCTTTTGTTCCCCGTAACAGTTAAAAGAAATATAATTTTAACACACCAAATATATTAAAAAAAAAAGAAATAATAATAATTTGAACACCTGTACTAAAATATAATTATTTGCAGCTTAATAAGATCCTTTATGTATACGTATAGGTTTTTCATTTTTACTGTTAATTAATATTTTGTCGGTTCTAATCATAAAAATGTTTCTCGGAACTGCTTCATATTGTTCATCAATGTTCTCCGCTTATTTTTATATAAGGATTGTTAGATTGACGTTTTGTATTGAAGAAAGGTGTGGAATATATATTATATATTTTGTTTCCAACGAATCGACAGGGTAACCAATAGCATCCATGTTTCTATATTACAGCCTTAAGATCATTTATTTTTAATGTTTTAAAGCCGCTACAAGTTTCTAGTGCGTATCCTACATAAGCTTGCGTATAATATAGAATACTTCCACGTACATTGCTAACGTGGAAGTATTCTATCCTCTACCCGGTTTCAGAAATAGAATGAATTTCTGAACATACTCCTAGCCCAAATAACATACACGAGTGCAAATTTTACGCACGAAAATCCAAAGACTTGATGAGACCCAGCATTAGTTAATTTCCTGATATTAAATCTATAATTTGGCTGCTAGAATTGAAAGTATATGTTGCAATAATTGTGTATCGTTGTACTGTTATGTAATACAATAAAAAATAATACTACAGCATTTATTTATTACAAAATATGTAATTGTAATGCATTTATTGTAAACCTGCAGTTTGCGCAAAAATTATATTCAAATATTTGTCTACAGAAATACACTTGTGGTAGAAGCAATTACTGTAAACTTATAGGCGATATACAACTGTTAAAATTAAATCGATATATTTTTTAAATTATTGTAACGGTTTTCAATAACAATCAGAATCTTCATTGTCACTGTCCTTTCCGATCTCGATGATGGATTGCATTCTTAACACCGTCAATGATCGCATTAAAATCTCTTATACGAGATTCTTCTTTAGAGACATGGTTATTTATGCATTTTAGCCAAGTAGCATGAGTTGCAATTTTGAATAAGTGTAACTTCAGGTAGTTTGCAGTGGTAAGGGGATAATCCTAACACAGTTTTATTTTACGATTTCGTCAATTCATCTTAACATTCATTATAGATTTTTAGCTTGAATATCTATCTTCTTTTACGATGATGGTGGTGGATTTTCAATTTCTGGACTACGATAGCATGCATTACCTATTATAATAGCTAGAACTGTTACTGTATATAGTAAAAGAAAAGGTGAAATAACGGAGAAACAATATAATTAATACAATGACACCATAAGCTTGCTCATGTTGCAGCGTGTTCAAAATTCATGCATTCGCTTAGTATTTGGTATTTACAAGTTCGAACACGTAACCCATAAGTTGACTAACTTAAATTGGCTGAATGTGGTAGACAATTTTATGGGCAGGATTGATGTATATTAATATCGTTATCTCCAAAGTATCAACATACTAACGTAACAAACTAAATTTTCGTAGTGACGTACATAACTTGAGATTACGACATAGTAATTTCATTACTCCTCCTATTCATAGAAGCTCGATATTCCAATGGTCCCTTCGAATATTTCCAAACTTTATAACAACTTCGAGTTATTCGTTACGTAAGTTCAAAGTATGGATACTGTCATTGTTTATTAGTCAGCGATGAAAACGTGAAGTGATTTTTGTAGAAATTATGCAGTTTTTCTGTTTCGTCCATGAATAATCGAATTTAGGTTTAAGCTAGGAAAATCAAAGGCAGCTATACATTCAACCTCTTGGTGTTCTTTGTAAGGCACAATGCTTCAGTTTACAACTACTACGTTTTCGTAATCTTTGTTGCAGAAGAAAAAATAAGCGCTATTATTATTTTGAATAAAGGACCTAACGCCGATTGTTAAGATTAGGTATAATTGTAATTTTCTTATTTATTTATCCATTATGTTTGTGTTAATGAAAATGAACATTATGTTCCTGTAAATAACGTAAGGCTTTCAGGGACGGCGTCTGACTTTGTATCCACAGTAATTAGTCCGATGACTAGCGAACCGTCAATATCGTCCTGAAGATGCCAACCGCAGTGTTTGGCGAAACACCTACATACATAAATACGTACTACCAGTATAAACTCATTATGTTATTGCTTCAAATTATCATTAGTCAAAATATTTTCTGTCAAAAGTCTAACAGACTATTGCAACGTTGTTTTCTCTTTTAGATATTTGCTTTTCTTTAAAGTGTAGCATTAATTTCAAGCTGCTGAGAATATTAAAGACAATATTCTATGTGTTACTGTAAATATTAAATTTAAAAAGAGTAGATCTAAAAGAAGTGTTGCAACATATATTAGGTACAGAAATGCGATTCTGATCCATTTACGATATTTTCGTCTTCCTTTTTATACAAATCATAAAAGAATGATCACAATAGAATAAGAAAGAAAACAAGAACATTTATTTTATAGACGCCCCGATGAGGCTTTTAGTGATGGATTGAAGCGCAAATCATTTATCACCGTGTATACGGAAAGAATAAGTATTATGAGCGATTTGTTAGACAGACCCTAGAAAAATTTGTTCTCATCACATATCGAGAAAGAGATCTACATGTTTGTCAAAAGCTATTTGGAGAAGTGCGATGTAGAAAAACGTTTCCGATTCAAGTTATGACATACTTTGAAAATTCAATCAAAATATACAGTGGGAATTCGCTCACCAAAATATTTTCTGGAGTAACTATTGTACTGTAAATAATTGAAATATTTATATATACAGTTTTGTTCTACACAAAAGATTGATTTTTAAAAAAAAATGCCACAAAAAAAGGTATTGTGTGAGAAATATGAAATCAACAAATCAATAAAATATATGTATCGTGGGAAAAAAATAGGGGAAGTACCTTTCTATCTACATTTTTGTATGTTCATATGTACGTCCTCATGTATGTATATATACAATTGAATAAGTTTTATGAAAATAACAGATAGATTGAGTTAGTTTCACAGAAAGAGAGCATACCATTGTGTTATTTAAACAAAATCATACTATACGAGGTAGGTAAAATAGCTAAAAAATCATACAGCACTGTTGGATATGTGATTAGTAAATACAAAGAAACGAATAGTACAGTAAATAGACCACGATTGGGACGCTAAAGACGTGTGTGGCTTGTGAGGAACAGACTACTTTAAACAAAGGCAGAAAAGATCTCCGTATAAGTGCAAAGAAAAACAGTAACACTTGTGGAGGATGCATCGAGAAAGAAAGTCTGTTCTAAAACGCTAAGAAAAATTTTACGACCAGCTAGTTTCCATGGACGTAATGGGACGAGAACTATTTATTAGCGATATTAATAGTCTCAAAAGATTAGATTGTGCAACAAAATATTTGGACAAACCCATGGAGTTTTGGAAAACTGTGGTGTTTTTCGACGAAAATAAATTTAATTTCTCTGGATCCCATGACATGTCAAATAGTATGACATAAACCAGAGACGGAGTTGAAAAACAGCATATACTACCTACAGTAAAATATGGTGGAGGTCACATGATGACAGTGCATGGTTTATTATGATGTGGGTAAATTACACTTCATCGATATTATTTTGGGTACTAAGGGATATTTAAAGATATTGCAAGGTAATTTACACTAAACTTAAAAGAGAATTTTATATTCCAGCAGGGTGATGATCCGAAACACTGTTCTCGATTCGAGAAGGAATGGATTTCACCCCAAAGTCCCCATTTAAACCCAATAGAGAACCTGCGGCACATATTGAATTCACATCTCGGTAAATATGGAATACGAAATAAATAGGATTTAAAGAAATATTTGCGACAAGCTTGTGACAGTATATCAGCAAAAGCTACTCAAAAATTGGTAGCTTTAATGCTCAGATGTTTACAAGGCGTCAGTGATGCCCGTGATATGCTAACAAAATATTAATCGTAAATATAACCACATATTTTGTTGCTATTGTAATATACGAGGATTAGCTGAAAAAAAATTCGGTAACTAAAGCATAGAAAAACTCGGTATTTCAATGAAATGTGTTTTATTTTCCGACATAATCTGCCTCAAGATCAATACATTTATTTACTCGATGCTCCAGTTTCTTTATGCCTTCACAGTACTCATTTTCCTCAAGCTCCTCAACATAGTGGTCCACGGCAACTATCACCTCTTCATCCGAAGCAAATCTCATATCGCCGGGGTGTCTCTTAAGCTTGGGGAAGGTGAAGCTAAATCCGGTGAATAAGGGAGATGCTCAAGCGCTTTGAACTTTAATTTGGCTAATTTTACTTCGGCAATTCCGCTCTTGTGAACTGGCGCATTATCTTGATGAAAAACGACTCTTTCTTACTTTCTCCCGGGTCCTTTTTCAACTAAAAGTTTAGAATAGTAGTCCAGTAAACGTTCGTCCCTTTGGAGGGTAATCGATAAGTAAGATTCGACTCGCATCCCAAAAAACGAAAGCCATCACCTTCTTTGCCGATAGAATGGCTTTGGCCTTCTTTGGAGCCGGTTTATTATGTTTAGTTCACTGGTTTTATTGCTGTTTCCTTTCCGATGTGTAGTAGTGAATCCACGTCTCATCGCAAGTCACAAATTACCGCAAAAAATCTGTTGGATTTTGCCGAATCCGCTACAAAATGGCTGTAGAACATTCCACGCGTTTGAGTTTTGTGGTGATGTGATCAAACGTGGCACCAATCCTGCACATCGCTTAGACATGTCTCATTTAACATTTAAAATGTACGTCACCCGTTCTCTAGAGATGCCTGCAGCCTTAGAAATATCTTTCAATGTTGTTGATCGGCGATCATCTTCCATAAAATTCAAAACTTTTTGCATACTTTCTGCAGATGTGGCTGTTTTTGGGCGTCCAAAACGGGGACCATAATTTACACTCGTACGACTTTTTTAAATTCATTCATCCATTTGCAAACAATCTTAAAAGAAGGAGCATTCTCACCTAACATTTTTACCATATCAGCATAAATTTATTTCGGCAAAAAATACTTTTTTCCACAGGTATTTAATCACTGCGCGAATTTGATTATTGTCAATTTTTAAAAAGCACCAAGTGCTCTTTAAACGAGTGTACACGACAAACTACTTGACAAATCGACATAAAGTTTAACATGTATATCATTGAAACGTCAACTTACACAATAGCGTCAAAGTTGCTTTCACATAGCGCCATCTCATAGGTGATTACTGATTTTTTCAGCATATCCTCGAATGCTGTAATACTACGAGCTAATACCTTATTGACTTGTAAATTCTATTTTTGTCGAATTAATACTTTAGTTTCAGAATTTTTGTGTCACTGTTTTTATTTTATGCAAAATAAAGATGTATACATCAATATTTCAATTATTTCTACTTTAATATTTAGGTGAACGAATACTTTATTGACTCATTGCATTTTCTTTATGAAACGTCCTAGAAAGTAAAAATTTACTGGGTATAATTATATACATGAACGCATCATTTAATATACATATACTTTAATAACTTTCTCGTAGATTTCCATAAAATATTACGGATCATCGCTTCCGGATTTCTGACGTCCATAAATTAAATCGCATATTTAACGCGGGAGGATATTGGATAACTTAATTAAGCGTCAAACTTTGATGAGCCGTCGGTGGATAAGCGCGGAACTAACAAAAACGTACGAAGCGGTCATGTAATTACATTTGGGTTTCCTGTGCGCGGAAACCCGCGTGCAATCGACGAAAATTAGACCCTACAATTTTGTTATTGATTTATCGATTGCCTGGATTATACGTACGTGTGGGTTGTTGTTATTTGCTTTGATAAAAAGAGACGAGGTTATTTGTGAAATTAGGTTCGTTGACCGTGAATGTCAAATTGTATTAACGCTGAAGATTTCGTAGGGGTTATAGTGAAGGCCATCAGGAAATGACTATGTAAACGTAATTTATACGTAAATTAAATGGAAATGCAGAAAATAGAGAATAATAGAAGGGAATCCTTCCTATTTAAAAATCACTGATACAAAACTTTGCTATATCTAATTTATCATCCAGTTGAGAGTTTCTTACTTGGGTGAACTAGTTTCGTTAATACAGCATTAAAAAATAGTTTTGTATATATGTACATAAAATAAAACTTTTCCGTGAAAATTCTGGTACCATAAATTTTGGATGTGAAGAAGCAACGTTTACAGCAGATTCGTCCGACTTCAGCGTGAATGCACCACTTTTACGGTCAAAAGTTCATGAAGGTCATCTATCGACGTATTATCGTCACTAATTGTGATGCTGTGTGTGCAATGAGTGAACCAGGTCGACATGCGACATACTATGGAATTGAAGCATCATTGAATATTGGCATGAAAGCAATGTTCGCGATTCTGCATGCATATTTGACCGTAGGGAAGTCTTGCAGTCGTTAGATCTCATACAGTTTAACAGAAGTCGAATATTTATTAGAATGAATGTGAAAGCCAGCAAGCTGTTCATTTAGGCAGTGTTACAAAGCAAATAGTCATTTGCTTCTTTAGTTTTATTACACGTGTAACTAGAATACTTAGTGGAATTTCTATAGATCCATATGATTTTATAGTCGCACTAAAAAGATTCATCAACGGTAAGTTAATTAAAATTATGTTTCTGAATGTAATGAAATAGTAAGTACTATTTTGTGAATATTGTTACTAAAAATAGTAGTAGTAGACCTTATTTTAAAGCATACAGTGTATTCAGTGGTTTGAACGCAGGTCTTTGATTTTCTGAACGTGATCAGTTGAAGTCATGGCCCTTCCTAGTCGAGAGTAGTTACCACTTTTGAACTGTATAAACCGTTCGTAGCATTGTGTACAATCTAGAGCATTATCTCCATAAGCTTGATTTAAATGTTTAAACGTTTGCGTAAAATTTTCCGCAGTTTCCTACAAAATTTTACATTGCATCGTTGTCCCCGAAAATCGTTGCGGACAAAGAAATACTTCAAATAACAATAACACAGAAACTAGAAGAAAGATCAAGAATTCCAAAATATGTGGTTATGCAGGAGCTTATCATCAAGTCTCCCTTTTGTTGCATAATTCAAAATGTTTGATTATCTCAACAGACCTTGTACACCCAAGTTTCTTTAAAAGTTTATTTTGAATTGGCGAAACCAACAGATCTCACAATCTCCTTTATAACATCATAGTTCCTGAGTTAACTTTTATTTGCATGGATTTTGAAAATGGTTTCTTTGCGGAAATAAGCCCGGGTATTGTTAATTAAATATGAAAGGCAACAAAAATATTGAGGTTAACATCTATAAGTCGGTTTGTAACAATATACGAGGGGAGGTCCAGAAGTTCGTGGAATGGAGGGGATGGAGTGGGGATAGTGGCGCTCGCTAGATGTCATTCTGATTGGCGACTCATCATTGGTATATAAGTTAAGTTGCAGCCCTATAGCGTCAGTTGTTTACGAATAGTTGCCTGCTAAACAAGTCAATCCGGAAGAAAACTGAAACTATGGAGGAAATTGAACACCGTGCTGTGATAAAGATCCTTACAAAGCAAGCAAAGAACGCTCAAACCATATTCAATGAAATGGAAACCCTATATGGGGAACAGTGCCCTAGTAAATCAATGATTTATAAGTGACGTGGTCTTTTTAAACATGGTCGGGAGTCAATTGACGACGACCTCCGCTCAGGACGGCCAGTTGAGGCCACCACATCAGACATCGTCGAAAAAGTGCAAACATTTGTACTGCAAGATGCCCGTTTGAAGAAAAAACAATTATCTGCATTAGTTGGAGTATCAGATACCACCATTTTGCGTATCCTACATGACCACCTGGGTATGACAAAAGTCAGTGCAAGATGGGCACCGAGAATGTTCACGCCGCTGCAGAAACAGCAGCGCGTCTGTGCGTCTGTGCGTCCAAACAATTTTTGGAGCTGTGTGGAGACAAACCTGCACAGATTTTGGAGCGGATTGTTACCGGAGATGAAACATGGGTTCATCACTTTGAGCCTGAGTCCAAACAGGAGTCCATGCAATGTATAAAAAGGAGACACCACCGCCAAAGAAATTCAAAGTGCTAGAATCGGCTGGAAAGATGGATACTGTTTTTTGGGATTATGAGGGGATATTATTGATTGATTACAAAGGAAAAGGTAGGAGCATAACCGGAGAATATTACGCAGTGATATTAGAAAAATTAAAGGAGGCCATCAAGGAGAAACGTGGACGAAAATTGACCAAGGGTGTGTTGCTCTTGCAAGACAATGTGCCGGTTTACAAGAGCAAAGTTGCAATGGCTGCTCTGCACAAGCATGGCTTTCAATCAATAGTCCATCCACCCTACAGTCCAGACCTGGCACCTAGTGATTTTTATTTATTCCCCAATTTAAAAAAAGATTTACGTGGAAGAAAGTTTTCCGACGACAATGAGGAAAAGGAGGCAATTTTGGCCCATTTTGAGGAGAAAGATAAAAAATATTTTTATGATGGTTTAGAAAAAATAATTCATAGATCTAATAAATATATTGTGCTTAAGGGTGATTATTTTGCAAAGGAAAAATAGATTTATTGTTTTATTTTATTTAAAATCCTTTCATTCCACGAACTTCTGGACCTCCTCTCGTATTAACGTCAGATCCGTCTCTGCATGTCATTACTTACTACTACCATTGATTTACTCGCAAGATGTATGCACCAATAACAACATTTCTTCACCGCGAAAATGCAGTGAAACAAAACAAGCTTTCTCGTCGCGAAATAAGCGGATCTCCGCCCTCGAGAGAATACTACGTATACAAGCCTTCGTCTTCTAACTTCAACATCCACTCATCATTAAGGAAAGAGTCGACAGAGAGAAAAGAAACGAAAAGGGTAACGAAATAATTTGGTTACGCTATCGTGGTGTAGACTTCGCGTTGAGACTAGCGGTTGACGTTCTAGGATACAATTAACATATAAAAGAGACCTGATTGTTCTTCCTTATTGTAGTAATGCTTCTATTGCCCACATCCTATATAAATAGACGCCCACGATCAATTTTTCGCACGATGCCGCTCGTGCAGCACAGCCGAACGCTGTCCGTTAACGATACGCGTTTCAGAGGCCTTAGCATACTCCTAACAGTGATAATATGTGTAAACACGGAGAAGTTACAACGCATACGGATAAATGCATGATGTAGAATTAATTATAACAATTAGCGAGTTCTCTTACAAAATAATGAACGTTTAACATCGTCAACGGAAATGCAATGTAACGTATCTTACCGGAACTGAAATAAATAACAACCTAATACAAAAAATAACTCACAATTTCGTGTCCGATTTCGTAATTTATGTTTTCCTAATAATTATACGATTGCGCGTGCAATATCAACGATAGCTATCAATAAAGCCGTTCATTTGGGGGCAACGATATTGTTATTCATTAAGTGGGCGACCATGAAATCCTTACTTGAACATAATACAAGGTATAAGAATAAATAATAATAGCCTCGTTCAATCCTACACTAGCCTCATTAATTGTTAGGATCTAGTTGTAGATAGTTTTCTAATAACATTGTATGCAACTAATACGTGTAGAAGCGAACAACAAAACATGAGTTTATAGAAATTCACAAAGTAATATACGTACAGCTGTCTACGAAAAAATGTGCATTGAAAACGGTTAAAAACTAAACCCCAATATGAACTCTATGCCATGAGCGCACTTTCAACATGTCGATGGCCGTAATTGTGAATGTAAAAGAAAGAAAAATGTAATGTCATTATTGTTTTAATATTGTGACGTGTTTCCGATGACTGCTTCGCATCTTCGAGGCATGGAATCAATCAATGCTTGACATCGTACATCTAGAATAGAGCACCATGTTCTTTACACTTTGCACATTACAATTTTGGATACTGGTGGAAGGATTACTTGGGGAAAATGTTGGGAAATTCACAATTAAGTATGTGCAGCATTAATTAATGGAAAAGATTTAATATTTATCCGTGTTAACACTTGATTCAATACGAGGGTTATTTTTTTTCAACCTCCGATTGCTCACAAAAACAAAACAAGTGTAAATAACAAAATGAATTTATTGCTAAAAGTTATGTACAAACATCGTTATTGAGAATGATGCATTTGTCATATTTATGAACGAGCGTCTGCGCAGAATGTTACCACCAGTGAGTTGAGATGGGCCGTGACGTTGTTTTGAAGTTCCTCTGTACTATGGAAAATCTTCCCTCCTAGACGGTTTTTCAGTTCACGAAAGAGATGGAAGTCGCTTGGTACTAAGTCGGGGCTATACGCCGGGTATTCAAAAACTTTCCATCGAAACTATTCAAGAAGTCGTTGGGTTACAGCTGTAGTGTGAGGGTGGGCATTGTCATGAATGGAATGTTCTCCGCAATCGTTGTAAAGTCCGACAATAAACAGCTGCGTTAATTGTAGTCTTCGGTAAACACTGTAGCCATATCTTTTCGATTGTTAAATGTTTGCTTGAACTTTTTCGGTTTGTTTAACGACTTTGGGGGTGTAGGCCTCATCTCCAGTCACAATTGATTTCAAAAAGTCCTCACCCTCAACCTCATAACGGGTGGGAAGCATCGGCGAACTTTCTGGTCATCAGAAAACATCCTTGGAACTCGCTGAGCGCAGAGGTTTTTGTAGGTGTTCAATTACAATTGTGTATATAGTTGATTTTCAAACTTCAGAAAATTCCACATTCAACTCACCGATGAAAAACCTCCCTTTTTCTCGAACCATTTGTCAATTCGTTGAGCAATGTCTTCTGATGCGACAGACTTGCGTCTTGTCCCCCTTCATCGTGAACATCGGATCGGCCTTCTTTAAACTTCCTACATGATTCACGCACAACATTTTTCGATAAATTTCTGCTGCACTATTCCCAAATTACACTACGCAACTCGCACTTGCGCGAGGAAATAAATTGTAGCAACCATATTTACGTGCCTGCAACTAAAAATGGCGTAATGTCGTTGCAAGTGGCAGATATTATAGTGTTGAACTACGGGGAAGCTTTGCTCCATCTACCATCTCTTGAGACTTCAAATATGCTTACTATAATTTTCTTAAGCAGCATCCTGAGGGTTTTTTTCAGAGTAAATAGTTCAATAATCACTACTACTCTAATCTGCGGTCGCACGCTTTAAGAGAGAAGCTGAAACTCTGTATTAAATTGTGAACAACTCAATTATCAAATGACGATTGCAAGGACTGTGTGGATGTACAATTCACAGGTATAGCAGTAAACTCCACTCACACAAATTAATTAATTATGCGAAACGCAGCGTTTCGGGAGCACGTGTCGGTAACACGGTTGACAATGGGAGCCCACGTGCTCTCGAAACGCTGCGTTCCGCATAATTAATTAATTTGTGTGAGTGGAGTTTACTGCTATACCTGTGAACTCAATTATCTACACACCTTTCCCACAATTTAAGCAAGCTTATATCTAAAATTTTTATTGTATAAAACTTACCGTTCGTTTACGCTATTTAATCACATTATACTAAGGTTTTCAAATTACACGCAAATCAGCGATCATTTGTCCAAATTCTTTCGTAATTCGATATATCGATCTACTTTCTCATCACCGTACCTGCGCAGATTTACATTTTACATAATACAGTACGAAACGATGGAAAAATACGTGCACATATGCATTAAATCGAAGCGCGAAGCATTTTACAATTGAAGAATACCGAATGCGAACCGCATTAAGCAAGGGAAAGTTGTTGAGAATCGCTTCGATCCCAACTTTACGTTGCAAAATGCGATATATATGAATGCAGGTTCCCGCCATGGTTTCTAGATAATCACTGAGAGTATAATTCTCACGGAACTAACGGCTTTTAGGTTTTAATAATAACAAACCTGTGTAAAGGCGACGACTTGCTTTATAACAATTAGTAAGTGGGAGGTGAATAATTAGTTGGTATAAATAAATAAAGGAGTATATTTTTATTTATACAAAGCGTAATGTGTACCTATTATAAAGTAATGAGTAGGCTATATTCAACGATTATCGTTGCAGTACAGTGCTAAATACCAACCTAGGAATTCCTTTTGGAAAAGATATATGTAACTTTAAGGTCATTTTTCATTAAAAAACTTTGAAGTAAATATACGCATAATACTTATTTTTTATATGGATTACTACTGCAGATATCAAATAACTTGGGGTCCGCATTGTGGTGAATAATCAGTAAGAAGTTGGGTATACGTAGTAATTGAACTTCGCAAAGCCGGTGCCAAACCATAGGCGTGGAGAGAGACGGGTTATATTTCGGTAATACCATGTGCCATACGAACGAAAGCATTTATTAGACGCTTATCTAAGAGGGCAGAAACGAAAGAATGTTCGACAATTTATTCAATGTTCCAGGGTTCATTGTAAAATATCAAGACTTAAAATACGACAGATATCGTGTGAAGTATTTTGTATGTAATAGAGATTTGCTGATTTGGAAACGATCATAATGTGACATGTCAAATGCAAACCACAAATTGAAAAGGCCCGGTCAAAGATCCTATGCTGAATTTGCAATGGATTTAATATTTATGAAGAGTGTTTCAGAAATTCCATTTAGAAAAAAAAAACTTTCATAAGTTTTGGGAAAAATACAAACCCGATTGGAAAATGCCAAATGAATCAACATTGCGAAATTATTTACCACATGTACGTGGGGAAACAGAGAATATAATTCGACATGAAGTGTTTGACAAAAGAATGCGGTTGGTCATAAAAAACAACGGAGATGATTACATCCATATTTAATAGTCAGTAAAAGTAATCGTGTACTGGTGAAGCCATAAAAGCATGATATATATTAAGAACTTTAAAGAATTCACAGGTATCGCAGTAAACGCCACACCACACAAATTAATAATTTATTGAAACGCTATATTCCGAATAAATTAATTTGTATGGTGTAAAGTTTACTGCGATACATGTGAAATTATATAATCACACAGTACTAGCAATTTTTGTGGACTTCAAGGAAATTAAACACTTCAACACCCCAACTGCTAATGCTTGTAACTGATAATGAATCAGCTATACTTCGTGTGGTTGCCAACTACTTAAACCTACTTTGCATAATTTGTTATATACAACGTGTATAGCGTATGCGTTACATTTCATAGCCGAAACTACTCCCTACTAGTTAGTATACAGCTGGAAATAAACTAGAAGCCCAAACTAAAACGGTGTTTGCCAAATCTACAAAATATATTCCTTTTGCGGATTTTAGTTTTAATATAATTAAGCCAATTTATTACGATACATTTGAGAATTATTTTATTGTTTTAACCCATTTCCAGACATGTAAGAACTACCCTAAATAAACCTATAAATTAGTTTATCTTGACTTAACGTACAGTGCAAATAACATATTTATCGTGTTCAAAAGTTAAAATAAACACATTTCTGCTGTACTGTGCGGTGAATTTAAATCAAATTGTTTGATCGTTGTTATAGGTAACAAAAAGAGCATAACAGCGAGGTACAGTCACATGCTTGTGTTTGGCTCAAAACGTCATCCCCGAATGCTTGCTTTAATATTTTGTGTGTCTCTGCAGTAGTTTTAACGAGTTTAAAGCTAAACTTTATACAAATGCGCTGTTTCATCAAATCGCAAGTATAAGCCGATACAAAAATGCAGAACTCATCAACAAATAAATCCTACTGACTCATAAAAGGTGTATATAACTCCATGTAGTGACGTTTGATTTGGGTTCTACCTCGTACAATGTAACAGATTTATTAGATATTTTTGATCTACTTAAGACTGAATGTAAAATAGAAATATGAACGATTCCAAAAAATTGACTTCTTAAGAAATTTTATTCTTCTACCATTTATAGGCAAACCTTCGTTTTTATTGTTCAATTTAATTAATTAGTTTCCGTCCTTTTTTCTATGAGCAATGACGTACCTGCCAGAAACAAATTAACGTCACGAAGGCCGTTCGCACTTTATACGGTATTGTTTGTAGAAGACCGAATTATTAATCCACAGTATTTTGTTTATATCATTGACTGTTTAAAAATGGGATAACAATCGGCTTAGCACAATAGATGATAAAAGAATATGAAGCTTGCATACTTAAAATATGAAGGTATTAGAATTTTAGTCATGATGCCATCTCGTCTCTTAGGATAGGCAACATATATGTATAGCAATATCGTCTATAACTGTATACAAAGATAATAGCTTAAAACAAATCTGCTTTAATAATTACAATCTCGGCTCATAAAACCTATTGTCGTGAAGATTTTCGTAAATTTATGAAAACTACGAATTATTTTAATAATTGAGAAGATATGAAATTTTATTCACCGAATTACTCTGTTAAGTAAACCTTGGAGAGTCCTCCACTAAATTTTTTTTCTAAAATGTTCTAACAATACTAAAAATGTGTTTTGGTATTGACGTGTTACTAAATTTTGTTGAAATTAAAAATTGTTGAAACCTCTCTTACAGTTTCAATGCGACACCTATAACAACGTTAACAACACGTTTGCACTGTATGTCAATAATTTCATCTGCTCCATATATAGTTTTTGAATATTTAAAATTTCTTTGCCAGAGGCTATTTTGATTTGAAAACAAATAAAGGTCGCGCTAGAGTAATTCAGGAGACACTAAAATATATGTTACACAGAACAAGTAATTTTAATATAAAAATTACGTTTTGTCGGACAAATAAAATTCTGCACCTTCCTTTTGAAAAGTACTGAGCAAATTACACCATATATTTCAAAAAGAACGTTGCTTGAATATTTAATTGCTTTCATATGAATAAGCTCACATCACATCCAGGGAATTTTCACATTTTACACAGGGAAATGTACAGTCTGAATAATCAGTGCAATTTACAGACTCATTTTGTTTTAATAATACGAGATAAAACCTAAAGTTCATGAAATTTATGCGCCTTTCTATCGAATTATGTAAACCCTTTGAGTAACGGTGAACAATTTTTTATGGTTTTGTCTCCTTATGTTTACTACATATTTTGCAAGAGGTTATTTGATGATCAAGTTTGAGTAAGAACACAGAAACACACAAACTGTTAAAGGAAGGATTTCCGGACGAGGGTTTTCGTCAAACAGAAACTTATGACCGAATATCAGTTGATAGCGATGATCTTTCCGGAAGATCATTAATCGGCATTACACCAGAATATGTCATTGCTATTTAGAAGCAGTTCTGGGAGTATAGCGGATTTCATCGGAAGAATTAGAGGAATTAAACACATGTTTTACAGTTTTTACTTCAGATATAATTATTTCCGATGAAGCCAGTGCCTGTTGAAACATTTGTTATAGTGTAAATCGTAAAACGTATATTTTATTACTTAAAAAATTATGGACTTACATGAAGTAAAGGCCAAAGAGATCCAGGAAGAATTAAACATAAGAACAATGGCAGCAAACTTTCTGTCATAGCTGCTATGAACAGAAACAACGTAGCATGGATGTCCGTAGAAAATTGAAAGAACAGCTTCGAACTGAATCAAAATTCTTTTGTAAGGTTTATGGATATTGGATCCCAAAAGCGAACAGCAATCGTTATAAACGAGAGCGTCCCTCTCATCTCGGCCAAAGACAGCATATCAAGTCAAAGGCAACATGGCATTATTATTGATTTGCTTTTTCGCTGTTGATGACATTATACTCAAAGAATCCAGATCAGACGATTAAAGCAGAAAATCTTTAGTGACGTCCTAAGACGACTAAGAGAGGATATAAGAAGAAAACGTCTAGAGAAGTGACACAGGAACAACTGGGTTACCGAAAATAAGTTGAAGGGATGGATATTTGACACGATAAAGGAAATTGGTGCTAAATACATTAACAAAATAAGACATACAGAAGACACTCCTTTCGTGATAGAGACGCTGAGATCGGCGTTTGACTTGTAAGGGGACTATTTTAAATTAATCCCACCCGAAGTGTTAATATTTGTAACTGATTGCGAATTTTATTACATCCCTACTACTATACAGACGTAAATAAACTAAAACAGCGTTGGTCAAATCTTTCGATCGGATGGGAAATGTGGTTGGAAGTTGTGTTTTATTATTTTAGATATTTCCTTCTGTTATAATTCCTAATGTTACAACCTGACACAAAAGAAGCCGCTGCCATCAAAACAAGTCAATTCAAATTTCAGCACTGTCTAGTTGAAATTCATTTGCAAACTATTTTCAATAACTTACCAAGTAACAGCAAATGCCAGTACAAGATAACAAAAGTCTCCGTTACCGTTACTCGAATCTTTGCAAATAGTAACGTACAAAACAGTATCAGAAACGTAAAGCGACAAGAAAAGTGTCTCTGTTAAAAAATACAGTACAGATACGTTTGGTGCTAAATACATTAACAAAACAAGGCATCCAGAATACACTCCTTTCGTGACAGAGACTCTGAGATTGGCGTTTGCACTTGTAAGGGGATTATTTTAAATTTATCACTACATTTTGCGAATTTTTAGATATCGCCTTATACATATCGCTGCATAATTGAACAGCAGCAATCTATTTTTTAACGCTGTTATTGTATTATGCGATGGTAAAGCTCATATTTAATGCAGTTTCCAATTTTCTTTGTCTCTATATACATATATGTTCGTGTGAGACAAATATAGAACGAATACGTTATTATCTCGGACAATTTCACAAAATTAATGAAATTTAATATTTGATCTAACAGACGCAATCGGGGTGTACATAACCAATTTATGTCGAAATGACTATAATTAGACACAGCTTTACAGAGGCAATAACGTAACTGTCTGAATATTTTCTTGTAAGTTGATCAAAACGCTAGTGAAATTGAGTAAATATTGTATTTAGGAGTAGAAAACAATGTCTGTAAATAATAGAACAAATAACCATACTAATAATAATAATAATACAAACAATCTCACTAGAACTTCAGTATTCGATGCATGTGATAGGAAATTGAGCAATTTGGAGAAGAACCGCGGAAAACAACGTTTCATTTTGTTAAAAATAAAAAGAGAAGGAAAACAAATGTCATACATGCAAAGCGAAGTTAAAAAAACAAGTGAATAAAAAAAAATCAACAAAATTGGAACAAGAAAGGCAACGAGGACTAAGAATAAAAGTAGTAGAAAAACAGTAATTTAAAATATTCAATAATAGATGTTCACAAATTGAAAATTACTGTAATTACTAACTGCTTAACAACGAGGCTTGTATTAAATTTGATTCTAATCTTATAAATTTATTTGTATTCCGTCAATATTCTTGAAGACATCGTTAGGTTTTGTCTCCCTTTCTCATAATCATGTTAAACGTCATTAAGCCAACAAACGATGCAAAAGTAAGATACTTTCGATTCAATTCAATTCAATTCAATCCAATTCAATTCCTTTCTGGAGAAGTGTTTACTTTCTTATGATAACAATTCGATATTACTAGCGATTTGTATTGGAGTCGTCAACCCGTCAATAGTTTCACGTTTCTATCACGTATATAAAGAAGAACGCGTTGAAACTGTATAATATATATACCTACTTTATTTTCGCTGTCAGATCAAGTTTATGCCAACAAATATAATGGACTTCTGATATATATAGAGAAGTACATAATGTAAAATATACTTAAAGCCTTCGTTTCTGATTTGGGAAAGAATAATTTTCGTGAAGTAACATTTAATTAGTTATGTAGTTCTTCTATTGACTACATTCAGGTACTGCAACTAAACCGCAATTAAATTCAAATTTAAATTCTTTGTTTGAGTTTTCTTAGATTAAAATTAGTGTAATAAACGAACTGTTTTCGGAATTGGACCGTGTCATGACAAAGCACATAAAAGGAAAAATAAATAATAATAATAAGACAAAACAGAGAAAATAGAGAAGACTGTCCTTTTAATCTCTTTTCTACTTCCTTTGTTGAAAACAGAAAAAAGTGAAATAAATAAGTAAAAAGAGAAAAAAGGAGAAAAACTGTGAAAGGAAATGAAAGAAAGTGAGAAAAGAGAAGGGGGACAGAAATAAAGGAAAGAAAAAGGCGGGATCTCGTTGTAGGAGGCTTCCCCAGGAGAAAGAAAGAGGGGAACCTAAATGGCAGAGTAACTCGACGTGTAAACCATCCTAGAGGCGAAACTACTTTGGAAGAAGGTCACAGTCGCTCGGCACGTTAACCACGCTAAAGACCAGAAGGTTTTTGCCTTTAGCGTGGTTTTTCTTTTACTTTCCTTTTTCTTTCATTTTCTTTCGTCGTTTCTTTCCTCTTTTTTCCATTTTATTTATTTACTTCTCTTTTTTGCCCAATACTGTCCTCTTCGTCCCATTTATATTTCGTTTTCTCTCTTATTATTATTATTATTATTATTATTATTATTATTATTATTTATTCCTTTTATATACTTTATCATGACACGATCCAATTCTGGAAGTAGTTCGTTTATTACTGACTCTAGCCGCGGAAGCCTGCGTATTCATTTCGAACTTAGTATATTTTATAATTTATGATTTAATAAGAATGTAGCTTACTATTTTATTAATTATTTTAAGTTATTGCAGCAGTAACAACTTGGACAATTTACCTTTTGACTATCGGAAGTCGTTAATTGGTTAAAATAGAAGTGAGGATGATAAATTGTGTAAGATAACAAAAAATCTGAAAAATAGTAAGGTCTTAATCACCAAAAATATCTCTACCGAGATAAATTCCGAATTCCTGTTTGAAAAGTAATTGCTATTAAGGATTTAGGTGATGCCATTACCTACACTAGTGAAACAATGACCCAGACATTGGCTGTTCAGCAAGAGAGAAATAATAGAAAATTAGCTAAAGAATAAAACATAAAGCCAATAATCTTACAGCTGATATTTTATTGTTTGTGTAAAAATTGCATAAAAATCATGGTTTGTATGAAAAAACATGTTACATGCTGTAAAAAATCGACAAAGATATATTAATTAAAATAAATTTACTGTGACAAGTTTGTGATGTTATCATGTGATAATAATATAAAGGTAATAACAGGATTCCGTGCTTTTGCATCCTCAAGTGCAGCGATACAATAAAAGGTATAATTTTTCCGTTACAATAAAAAACGACTGCTTCAAGAAAGCTCTGTAAACTGTGATGTCATAATGATATATCGTGGCACGTCCAGGCAATTGTATCTTGCAGCGCTGTGCCTACCTGAATGTAACCATTAACGCTTATTACTAGTAACGATAGTAAATGGTATTTTCAAAAGTACATCGATTTTTGGACTAAATGAACTAAAATTCTATTGGTACAAAATTTAGTCAACATTCCTGTGAATGTGTATAAAAGGAAAACCATTGCGATTTGATTTTATAATTTGGTAACTGTCTTCCACAGATGGGTGCCTACTTTATTCTAAACCATATGTAAACGTAGAAAAGAGGCTTAGGAGGTAGAGCAGTTATAGATTTACTTTTTGTTGTAAAAATCTATTAGCCATAGTGTATTTTTTAATAATTGTTTCTTTTGTTTTGATATATTTATTCATCTAAAGAAAACGGATTTTTCGCTACTGAAATCATTCAGGACAACGGGAAAAAGGATTATCCTCTTGAAACACTTACTTCTATAATAAGTAAGCAAGGTAGAGGTTCTTTTGACTATACCTACGATGACGATAGTAAAGTTTCTATGATCCGCTGGAATGATAATTCTGTTGTGACAATGTGTACTAACCACCTCAAAGTTGATCCATTTCATCCAACCAACCACTCATACCATCCAAAGATTCAGTAAAAAAGAGAAAACAGAAGTATAAATTGTTATGCCACATGTCATGTCGCAATGTAATCAAGATATAAGAGAGGTAAATGACGATTGCAAGGACTCGAAACGCTGCGTTCCGCATAATTAATTAATTTGTGTGAGTGGAGTTTACTGCTATACCTGTGAATTATAAGAGAGGTAGATCTGCACGACAATGGGATTGGTAATTATAGAACTAAAGTTCTAGGTAAAAAAATGGTTGTGATCAATTTCTCGTAATAGCATTAACAGTGCGCTTATAGCTTATAAATGTTTGGAAAATGTATAATCTTGTAAACAAAACCAAAATGTCACACTTAAATTTTGTTCTATACAGCCTCAGGTTTACCGAAGAGCATGCCAAAATAAAACCATAGATAAAGTTCGACTCGATAATATTGATCATATTATAGTTATTCGTGGAAATAAAGCTGGCAGATGTTGTAAAGTTTGTTAAAGCTACACCATCTCCACATGTAGAAAGTGTAATGTACATCGGGAATATTTTGAAAAAAAAGTGAAGGAATTTGAATTCACATATTTTTCCATCGGTGCGTTTACGGTTTTGCGTGTTTTTTTTTAATTTGCAGTTGTTTAATCAATTTTATATTTATATAATGATGCTCTTATAAAAAATAAAATATTTTGTGTTATACACGTTTAATATTGAAAAATAGAAAAAAGTTTTATTGTAGTTCACATATCTTCCACCATTTTTTTCTAAAAAGTCGTTTTAAATATTCACTTCACTTTTTTGTGGCATTTCCAGATATTATTTGTTTTTTTAAACCCTCAGTAAAGTATTATGAGTTAAAAGAAAGTAAAAATAAAGATACTATAGCAAATTTTAAACTTATCTTTTCTTCGCTTTGAAAGACAGATTAAACTAATGCTAAGTAGTTATATACATTAATTGCTTTGAATTACTGTTTCATGTATGAAGCAAATCCGTGAAAGAATTGGATGATTGCAACGGTTAACTTCCATATAGAATTTTCTTTGCGTGAGCAAACTAGATTTAACCATATTCAGTGCTATTCCGAAACAGATGTATGATACGTAATATTCTCATTATGTCATTATTTTACGGTTAAGTGTAACGGGGAAGCGCGCCGGAACAGTTTCCATTTCATTACAAATCGATTTATAAACGCAGATATACGTACACACGCACTTATCTGAAAATGGTTTTTCAATTACTTTTTTACGGTTAAATGAAGTACAATTGATTGTAATATTACAATCATCTGCATATAGCGCTGATATTATGAAACAGGAAATTGTATCGATGCCTGTGAAAGTAATTGTACATTAATGCTACTATGAAAGATTATTGTGATTTATCGTGAAAGTAAATATAAAATTTCATTCGACGTGTTATTTGCCTATCATTCGGATTATTAAAATGCAATTTTAGCAGTGTTATCATTAAGCATAATGTAATAACGTCGGTTTTTAGTTATTTCCGGTTTTATGTTATTATTGGATTACTTTCGAAATCAAGTGGAAAGGGTATGGGTTTATTACTGTCATTTTTATTTTTTAATCAAGAAAGTATCTTACGCTATGTGATACCAACTTTTACATTTTGTTACAGTTATTCTCGCAAATAATAAATATATAAGTATATAGGAATGAATATGAATTAACTTCAATGATTGTTTGTATAATTAAAATTATAATGCATTCAAAAAGTTAAGTTATGTTCAGTGGACAATGTGACAGATAGTACGAGAGCGACCTGAAATGTTTCCGGAATCGGGAAGAGATGGAGCACGAAGGTTGAAGTAGATTTATTGGTCGGCAGACAACGAAGGACCAAAAGCGAAATCGCGTGACTGTTTTGGTGGACTGTCTGGCCAGGATCCAACGCAATTCAAGGGATTTCTTCATACGTTTCCTAACCGTGCATGAGACTTGGATCCACCACTACATACCGGAGACCAAGGAACAGTCGAAGCAGTGGACTTTTCCGGGCGAATCATCGGCCGGAAAGGTAATGGCGACCATTTTTTGGGATTCCCAAGGTGTGATTCTCATCGACTAACTGCAGAAGGGGGAGAGGAGGGAGGGGGGATCACGATGCAGTATTCAAGGAGAAACGACCTCGTTTACAACGGAAAAATGTGCTTTTCCACCACGACAATGCACCGGCTCATCCATGCCGCATCGTCGTATCCAAATTGAGTGAGTTGCGCTACGAATTAGTCTCTAATTCTCCATATTCACCGGACCTAGCCCCCAGCGACATTTTCCTATTTCCAAACCTGAAAAATCACTGAGAGAAAAGAGATTTTCCTCAAATGAGGAGGTTATCGCCGCTTCAGACGGCTATTTTGTAGACCTCAAAACAGAGACTAGCACCTTTTGAAAAAGTGTATTGATCTTCAAGCAGACTACATAGAAAAATACAAAACCACACCAATACCGTATTTTTCTTGTCGATTCCGGAAACGTTTCAGGTCGCCCTCGTAACCATTGACACTATTGGCTATCTAAACTACTGGTCTTTTCCAATTTGTTTTCTTCACTGCGCAAACACAATCGTTGACAGAGTGGGAGGATTGGCAATTGCTTGTGTCGTTAGTATTGAACGATACTGTGATTTTTAAATCACGTCGTGATTAGTGGACGTGCTTTATAAATGACGGTGATTTTGAACGGTGAATGTGATCACTGTTATGACTCATATATGTATGTATGTGTGTATACCCAGTATATCGTATCTCTTATAACGAGTAGGTATAAGTTATAAGATAAGTAGCCCGAATATTTCATATACTACATGGCAAGAGGTCATGTTTATTTTTCGGGAAGTTAAGGCTACAATACACATTTTAATTATCATTATGCCGTATGTATTTTTATATATTCAAACACAAAAATCTTTCAAATTTTAATACTCAAGAATTTACAAACGACAACAATAACAAAAAATATATATAATTGCGAATACGTGATAATATAGGTGTAAAATATTTCAGTAATGCAACGAGCAAAACTAATAAATTATAATAAGATATATTATACTAGAAAATATGGTGAAGGTCATTTGTTATTCACTTAATAACGTATTAAGTTATTCAGGTATAAATCTCCAACCAATGATCATTGTTTCATCAGGCCGTTACTGCTTGAATATTCAGGCAATTGCTGCCAAATCACTGTTTTCTGATATTTAACTTCGTGGGAGTGATCAGTGATTTTTAAATCACAGTGAAAAAATCGCCGATGTGAATTATCGTCCACCACTAAGCCACGTTCTTATAAATTTAATCGCTATGGAGCGTTTTATGGGAGCTTTAATGGCTATGCAAACAAGCAGAACTGCCGTTATTGGATATCAACAAATCCGAAACAGAAGCATGAAAGGCTACTTCACTCGCCAAAAGTTACTGTTTGGCCTGCAATGTCGGCACAAGGAATTACCAAGCCGTACTTTTTTGAAGACGACAAAGGCAGTTATTCGTGAAATTTTCCCTAAAAAATTGATATCCAGACAGGGTGGCCATAAATTGGCCAGCCCGTACTCCCGACTTAACATCAATGGATTTTTTCCTATGGGGCTACGTTGAATCAAAGCTATACAGCAACACTTCTCACTCTCTGAATGGATTAACAGAAAATATTCGAAGAGATATCGCGACTATCACGGAAAATATGTACCGAGCAGTTCTCGAAAACTTTCCCTCGCGTTTAGAAAAGTGCCAGCAACCAGGATATAATTTAAAAAAAAAATTCCCAAAGTCTGTATTTTAATTAAAAATGAACATTCATTCATTAAACCTGGTCATTATTTTATTATATTCTTTCTTTGAAAAAGAACTTTTGGGACACCTTGTATAATAACAATAAAGTTAATAATTTGTGAATATGAGGCGAATATCACTTAATTTTTGTAGGGGCGGCTTCGGGAACATTAATTAATTATTTCAAATTAATTCAATTTTTAAAACCACAAAGGTAATTATGGTCCATGTGTAAATATACATATACACGTAATACATTTGAGGATACTTATATTATTAATTAACTGGAACTGGAGAAATATACACATCTAAGAAAGTTTAAACTAAAAAACAAAAACAAATGGCCTTGAACGATCTAAACAGGTATTTTAATATGAATTTAATGTAAATGTTATGGGTTTAAACTTCACGGCAGTTGTATTAGTTTGAATGAGAAAGTATTAACTGTAATTTTTATTGCAACTTGGATTTATTTGAGTATTTTGATGGTCGTTAAAGTTGCATATACACTATCGCTCATAACTTTAACATCATCTATCGAAAAATAGTAAAATGTAACAAAATCAATATCTGACAATATCTATGGTTTTAACATATGACGAAATAATGTTTCTAAAGTTACGAAACCTGTAAATACACATTAGCTAATAAAAATCTTTTGTTTTGGTTTAACCTAAACACATAAATTCTTAGAAATTTTAGTGAAAGCTTCTACTTGCTTAAAATAAATAATCGTATTTATACACATATTTTGCTTTTATGTTGATTTTCAGTTAACTTTATAATTTTTTTTCTGTTGTGTGGTATTTAGGCGGTGGTTTAAACCAATGTAATTTTAAGTGTTCGTTTGTAGTTATGCTGGGTGTCGGCCATCCACAGCTATGTTATTGCAGTGTATGCAGTCTGCGTGTAAGTATGCGAGTTTACGTATTATGTATACGGGTTCTGCATCTGTAGAGGACACATATTACAGTTTCCTGGGGTTTCTTTAATTCGGACGTTCGCGTGGCAATTGACCCAAAATTTTTTGGATTTATGTTCTATGTAATTATACTTTCTCATTTCCGTGTTTTTTTTTATTTTATTTCAAAGACACCCTGTATACGCAACTTTTTATGTGACCATTTCTCATTCATTATTATTATAGCATTTTTGCGGGTTAAGATCGTAGGATGCTTCTTTTTTTTGCATTTATACCTTCACTTTTTCATCGTCGTTTCTTCGAAAATGTGATATAAGATTTCCAGCTACTAGGACCATGTTTCTTTTTTATAATAGCACTATTTACTACTGTTTTTTATTTCTCATTTTAACGATCGCGTGGATAATATCAATATCCTTTTTCTACGCAATTTGTTTAACGTAAATGTGTTTAAGTCATTGTACTTTCCGGGCTATATTTACTATATACTTAAAGAAAGTATGTTGCAACCCATACATATGTGTAAACACATTCATATGTATGACAATTAACACATGCTCTCATGTCTAAAAGGTATAATTATAACATACAGATGCTCTTCCATTAGAAGAAAAAGTGTGTCCTCATTGAATCTATAAACACAAAAAATAAATTACAATACGTTTAGATTTTTCGATCTTTAATCTTCAAAGTGAATATTCTAATATTGCGCAAGAGAATGCCTTTTTATGCATAACTGTAAAATTCCATTTTCGTTTTTGTTCCAAAACGGAGACATAAAGATGAAATTATTAGATACGCTCTTTGCAGCGACACATATGGAAAATGAATCATAAATGATTCTAAAATAGAACCAAATGCCATTAGGCAGATGACGATCTTTATTGCAGTATTTAATAAAGTCTACAACAAAATTAAATGGCACGCATCTGAATAGACGACAGAAAAAATAATTTATAACTCCCATGTGTCGTAAGTTTGGAAATATGCTGGTGGTGTATGTGGTGTGTTTATTACTTTTATAAACCATAAAATATGCAAGTGAATGTGTGTTTGAAGAAGTAATAGGTAATGGAGAGGTTGTAATTATTGGAGTGGGCATTAGTTTACTATATAAACACGTATTTTTCAATAGAATTTTAACCCGACACCCAATGGGTAAAAGGGTATTATTGATTATATATGTATATTTTTTTTTCAATAGAACTACATTAAAATGCTACATTTTTCAAAAGATTTAGTCTAACCACTATATTGAAAAACTGTTGCGAACTTCCTCGATACTTTGCAAAGAATTCAAGGAAAATTTAAACTATAATAAACAAAAATTTATCCAAGATGCATTTGTACCTCGTTAATAGGTACCAAAAATAACAATCTCTAGTATTGAAATAGGAGGCAATACCTATTAAAATGCGTGGGTGTATATTTACGGAATAAATACATGTTATATATTGTTGCCTCAAACACTTCTTTCAGTTTACTTTAACTTTTGAAATTGTCGCAATTATACGTGTGTGTAATATCGCAATGTATAGTATGTAAAAAGTTTATTGTAAAAAGATGACTGGTTACTCTTTTACGCGTACTTGAAGTAAGAATGTCAAAAGGCCATGTTAAAGTAATAGCACTTCGTGCTTTGCGTTTGGATATGATATAAGTAGGCAAACGCTCGGTGCCCGTACCAAGCAGAATTAGCTTGCCAAATTTCGATCCGCACATGTGAGCTTTGTAGACAACCATGATGGAGGACTGCAACAACCGTGAGAGAACTTGCAGAGAAGATCTTCTTAAATCAACAGCCCACAATTATATGAAAACAAATCAGAAAGGTCAACGAATTTGGCAAATGAATCCTTCATGAATTGACTGTTGCAAACATAGAACGTATGGAAGTCAGCCACATTCCTTGGAAAATTTCCTAATACTTCATAGTGTGCTGCAACTCTTTGCATATTTAAAAAAGATGATCCTCTTCTGATCAAGAATTATAGGCTGATTTCTGATGTCTATTCAGCAGTGTTTGAAACGACTGCTGCCAATAATATGTATTCATTTGTGAACAAACCTAATTTGATAACAACTGGTCAACATGGGTTTAGGCAGGAATTTTTAATGGAGATGGAGACTGAAGAGCGTTCAATGTATACATATACAGTTAGTCACAGTTAAAGTCGTCCACATAGTAGCAAACGCATGTCCTCTGTTATTCGTCACTACACAACTAATGGTGACAAACTATGTTTTCTAATTTTGTAGCAGTTATATTTTCCTGTTTATGCAGATATTTCAAAAATATTTATGTCATGGAATCGAGAAAAAGACAAACTAGTTGCAATATTCTACGTTTGACAGTGAAACTGCAGAAAGATGGGAAATCGCTAAAATTGTGGGCAAAAGCCGTATAACAGTTCAGTGTATATTAAAAAGCTGGACCGATGGTAAAAGAATAACCAACAACCGAAGAAGTTGGAAAAAAATTCTTACCGAAGGGGACGGACGATGAATCTTAGAAAAAAATACACAAGGATCCGAGAAAGGCGCACCAAAACAAGCAAACGAAGTAGAACAATACTTCCGGAAGAAAATTCATCCCGAAAATATTAGAAGAGTGTTGCGCAAAAATGGATCGCATGCGTGGGCGTTCAAAAGTTACAATCTGGACATGTTTCTCTTACTATGGTACTGGTCCCATGTATCGCGTAGAAAGGAAAATGCATGCACCTATTTACGTAAATGTCTTATAATCTGTGATGTTACCATGGGCTGAAGAAAACATGTCGCTTCGATAGGTCCTAATGCAAGACATATATTTCGAATAAGATTCAGGTCACGGATTGGCCAACTCAATCCCCTGATCTGAATCCTATTGAAAATCTTTGGGTCAATGTTAAGCAAGCTATTTTCGAAGCAGAATCATCGAATTTTCAGGAACCTTGGCATACAGTGGGATCTGCGTGGACTAACATTCCTATTGAACGTTGTCAGCGATTAGTAGATAGTATACCGGGATGGTGTGCATCTGGTGTAACTAATCGAGATTATGCAACCAAATATTGAACAAATCATGTTATTTGAGTTACATTTTTAAGTATCGCGTTTTTGAGTCGTTGCTATTTTTTTGCACAATATTTATGACGCGGATTTGTATTTATAAAGTTACTGCAGTACTGTATCTATGTTAATATAGATTTCATTGTGATATTAATGATATAAATATCGAAATGAACTAGTTAGAGACCTATCTTTTCCAAAATTGTTTTAGATAAAGTCGGACAAATTATTAACTTTTTCCTTTCCGTATCTCTTGAGATCAGGTTGCTACACGATATTTTACTTTTGTTTATATATATTGTTTCAATAGCACTAACCATATTCTCATAATATACTTTTTTAAATACCTTGAAAAAGTTAAAAATATTACAAATGAATTTTACTTTATACCTCCTAATATTTTCTTTAGCTATAAGAAAAGGGTAAAAACTTACCAGCTACTACCCAGTATTCAGTTTTTCTTTTTTTTTATATTGCAGTACATGAAAGCAGTGTTTTCAAAACAAATTTATCTTTTATCAGTTTAATGTTTTTACTAGTCAGTAAACCCACTTTTTAATGGCAAAATAACAAATAAAAATGCTTAATTGTAACTGTGGGTAAAAATTTTTTATATTTTTGAATTTCCCCCATTTTTAGGGATTTTACCTCCATTACAAAACCAAAACTCACTAGCAAAATTAAGATCCTCTACCATATAATTTGTTGACCATTGAACACAAAAACACAAAAATCTAATTCAGAAAACAAAAAACCCAACATAAAAAACAACGATTACCAATCACAAAAATTGATCACCAAAAAGGACTAAATCGCCAGAACTGGCAACTTTAACCTGAGGTTAGACACGCTGCGAGAGGTTAGATTTTCTTGTTTCCTTTGAGAACATTTTACAGTATTGCAATGTGTTACGTCAGCGCTAAGTCCCTCAATTGATAGTATTTAAATTGTACAAATCAAAAAAAATACTTACTCTTCTTGTTTCTCATCTGCGACGGTTACGGTTGTTGGTGGTGGGGGTAAATCGTCCATCGGTAGAGTCTGTTCTTCCGGTGGCGTCGGGGGTGTTTTATCAAATTCGGCGATAGGCGCCATATCCGGCAACGGCGACACTGAATTATTTTCCATTTTCTTTCGATACAAAAGAAGTTTAATCGACGAAATTTTTGTACGCGGAAAGTATCTCAGAGAAAATTTTAACGTGTGAATCTGCTTTATTACTTCGAAATCACAATAACTTTTATGTCACACAGCACATCTTCCTTTATCCGTATTTGAATTAAGATTCTAACTTTTCGTAACCTTTTTCGAATTGTTTTAAGTTATCGTAAGTTTTGTAACGGTATTTGAGTCACTTCAAGAAGAAACACACCCGTATTACACGCTTTCGATATCTCTAACTACGACGATTTCAATTTCGATAAACAAACGTTGTCGATATCGTTTTATAAGAGACGCATATGTCATACAACTATTACTACTACTATTGTCATGAATTGCCGGTATAGTATAGAGTTCGTAGACAGGCTAGTAGTAGTGAAAATGCACGCGCATGGTCGGAGAATTTCTGAAGAACAGTGCTCCGGTGTCTCTTCGGAAAGAATTCCAACTCCTTCCTTTCCTATATAGAAAAAAAGCAAAGTATAAGCGCTCAATTATTGTAGATCGTGCACAGTTAACTGTTAATGAGAATTATGCAATATTTATTTTCTTCTTCGCGATATATTATGTGTTCGTTTCGATATCGAACATGAAGAGTTTTTTTTTCGCTTATCTTATGTTTGGGCGAATGGTATATCGCATCATTTTCGCTGTCGATGCATTTTGTTGGTTATACACTAAATGCCTAGACTAGCAATTGTGTTTGTTTCCCGACTTCATTGGTATTTTTGTACTTCCCTGGCTTAATAAATTAATAGCTCGTCTTCCTGTGTACTATTACGTAACTAAGTTTTGACGAATGGCAAAAAATGGTAGAAATCTCATGTAAACGATTTTTTTCGTGACCAAATTTAGATAAATACAGTGTTAAATTAAGTTTAAAATTAGAATTAATATGAATAAAACTTGACACAAACGGAAAACAAATTATAAAAATGATATTTCTGCAGTATCGAAGACGGCGTTGCGACGACACTTTGAAAATTATTAAAAAAAAAAAACAATAAGATGCACCTCATTTAATCTTGAAAAGGAAACATAGGCTTTTTAGCAGATATTATGAAAATCAAATGTAAGTCAACACCAATGATGTTTTTCCATTCCTCAAAATTATGAAAAGAAAATATCCGAAAATATTCATATCGATTTTTATTACGAAAACAGAAACGTTTATTCATTAACACTAAAATAAATATAAATGAAAAACTACTCCAATAAACCAATTTTAAATTTCGCAAACTATTTATGCAGTTAATAGTTCCGGCAATAAAAGTCATATTCACTAATTTATTGGAGCATTTGTATACAAATATGCCCTTTACTGCGGGAACTAACAACGTAAATAATTCGCGTCAAAAGTGAATCAACACTTACATGGGAAGTTAAAATAAATAAATATTTTAAAATTTTTAATATAAACTATTTAGTTGGACCCTTCCTCCCCACCTTCGTCTTTTTTACACATTCTAGCCTACATGATACAGCTTAGTTATAAAATGTAGAGGGATTTCCCTCCATTCTTCTAAAAAATTTTTTAGCATTATTTCCTTGCTAGTTATGTTCTTTTTACATTGTAGAATGCTTTTGGGCCCCTATGGAACACCCATTTCTTCGCTATACGTGATGTATGCTTGTCATTGTCTTCCTGGAAGCTCCAATGACTCGGCAAGCATAATTTAGCGACACTGGAAGCTTTTGAAAGACTTTCACGTATCCTTGTGTATTCACTCTGGTTTCAATAAAATCAAGTTCTGCAACACCTGATGCTACAAAACGCACACCATAATGAAGCCACTACCATGCTTAACTGCATATTGAAGATGTTAGGCATGAAATAGGACTTATGGAAGATTATTCCAGGTCAGAGGCAGTAGACGAAGTTTTTGGTGGATACAGGCCTACTTTTACAGCGGACCTACTAAGCACGGACATAAAGTTTGTCAGAACAATAGTGGGCTTGTTAACAGGATATTGTATGTTCAGGAAGCATGTGAGCATCTTAAGCCTAACAGAGGAAACAGTATGTAGATTCTGCTAGGCGAAATCGGAGACGGCTGCGGGCCTACTGGCGGGAATACGGCTGTCAGAAATGAGGTCGCAATGTCCTAAAGCCGAAACCTACCTAGAGGGATCACTCATAAGGCTGTTAGGTCTAGTGAAGAAAGTAAAGTTAATGTAGTCGATCTAATAAAAGGGAGCGTTTGACCATATCATAAGAAACTGCAAACTCACCAATACTTACCATAATGTTTTTATGAATTTAAGTTGGCGTCATGCCCTTTTTCTAGGAGTATTTTATTACGATTCTTTGTTCTACAGGATCCATTTTTATGAACAATCACGACACATAATTCACAAATTAGCCTCAGCACAACAACACCTTGAGATCTGAACTTGATATTATGTAGATCTGATCTACAAATGTCAGTTAACTAAATGCCAAAAACATTAATCAAACATCCAGTTAGAAGTAGATGAGGGATGGGACACGAGGATTCATTCTCGTATGTTGACTAACTTTCGATACCTAGTATATGAAGTTATTTTGTTAAGTCTGTAACAAAAAAGGTATTTTGACGTATTTCGTGTATTTATGTTATTGCTAATGAATAAACCTCACTTTTTGTAATAAATATCGATGCGCAGAATATTTTCCGTTCATAATTTTGAGAAATGAAAAAAATGTTGTTGGTGTGAACCTTCTTAGATTAGGAAGTTTCTTGACCATATGAGGCAATGAATTGTAAGTTATAGCATCATTATACCTAAATGGTCTTTTGAACAGGGATGTAGAATGTGGAGGTATTGTCAGTTGATATCGATGACCAGTTCTTAGAACAAGAATAAGATTACGTTGAATCGGAAATCCTTTAATAGGCACAAAATCATAAGTAAAGTGTTCATTGTGATATTTGAATTAAATTTGTGGATAGCTTTGGATAAGGTTTCAACAAAACATTCTCCTATCGATATTCCATCATACATTTGGATCTCACATGGCAAACAATAGCAATTTTTAAGCCATACTTTGATGATTTGTTTGATATGTATAACACATGGACTGAAAAGTCCCGGGCCTAACACATAGGTGACGTTAGTTCTATTGCAGTCACCTTTCTTTCAGTTAGTACTAACCTTCAAAATACAGCTGTTAAAATTTCATGATATTCTATTCATTAGTTTGTGAGTTATTGTGCTAAGAGTCACGCTACTTTTGTTATTTTCAAAACAATGGATCAAAAACAATTTAGTGTTTTAATGTTGCACTGCTTCTTGATTGGAAAAATACCGTTCAAGCGAAGCAATGGCTTGAAAAGTGTTATGCGGACTCCGCTCCATCAGAAACAACAATAAAACGTTGGTTTGCTGACTTCAAACGTGGTCGTAGAGACACCGATGATGCAGAACGCAGTGGACGTTCAAATGAGGCGGTAACACCAGAAAACATCAAAAATCCACAAAATCGTTTTGAATGATCGAAAACTGAAGTTGCGTGAGTTAGCTGACGTCGTCAAGATATCAAAAGAACGTATTGGCTTTATATTGCATGAGCATTTGACTATGAGAAAGCTGTGTTCAAAGTGGGTGGTGCGTTTGCTCACTGTTGACCAAAAACAAGAACGTGTTGATGATTCTGAGCAATGTTTGACCATGTTTAAACGTAACAAAACATAATTTTTGCATCGATATGTGACAATGGATGAAACATGGATCCATCACTTCACTCCGGAATCAAAACGATCGTCATCTGAGTGGACAGCAACTGGTGAACCTCGTCCAAAGCCCCCGAAAGCACAACAATCGGCTGGAAAGGTTATGGCCTCGGTATTTTGGGATGTGCGTGGTGTAACATTCATCGACTATCTTGAGAATGGAAATACCATCAACAGTGAATATTATATAGCGTTATTGGAGCGTTTGAAGGCCGAAATTGCAAAGAAACGACCGCATATGGCAAAGAAAAAAATTATGTTTCATCAAGACAACGCACCGTGTCACAAGTCAATCAAAACAATGGCAAAACGACATGAATTGAACTTCGAATTGCTCCCACATCCACCGTATCCGCCAGATTTGGCTCCTAGCGACTACTGGCTGTTCGCAGACCTCAAAAAAATGCTCGCCGGTAAGAAATTTCGCACGAATGAAGAGGTTATCGCTGAAACTGAGGCCTATTTTGAGGCAAAAGATAAATCGTTCTACAAAAGTGGTATTGAAATGTTAGAGCGGCGCTGGAATGATTGCGTTGCTCTTGATGGAGATTACGTTGATGAAGCTAATTTTGAACCAAAAAAACCGTGTTTTCTTTGTTAGGCCCGGGACTTTTCAGCACATGTGTTATTTTAAAGGCGCAACGACTCTGAAAAGTTGAGAGTTGTTCATCAATTGATACATTGATTGATGAATTGATCAATTGATGAATTGTATAAATTTGCAATGGTTGCCTTTTTAGAATTGGTAAGAAATTTCCTTAAAAGATGAATTACTAACATATTTTAGCAGTAGCTCCCTATCTAACTTTGCCATTTCTTCTTGTATGAAAAGAAAGTAACTCTGTATTAATATTTTCTAGACGCACTAAGTAATGTTCGCTTTGTGATTAGTTGCACACACTGTAACAAACCTCAAACATTGTTTAATAAATCAAAAAATATCACTATTCCTTTCTTGTATCACTTATAATTTTTATAACCACCTTTCGTGCGCATATACTCTAACGTACCGGGAATACGGAATATTGATTTACAACATTAGAGACAGATGTTATTACTATGTAATAAGACTAGTACATACCACCGCAAATATAGACATCGTACCAAAATAATTGTACCCAAAAATTATACTGAAACTTTTACTTATGAAAGAATGAATCAAAATATTGTTTCGATATTACCAATGTCTTAAATGCAGCGTTAATATTGTTTCTTTAAATTTCTTTTCATATTTGAATTTAATCTTTGATATTAAAATCTATTTGACTATTTGTGAGAAATTTGCGTAAATTTAACATGGTTTAAATAATACCTCCCTCTGACAGCCAACTGTCATATTTTTCGAATCAAAAAATAATTTGGTGTTTTGTGAACCGTTTCGATTTAGAAAGTTACTTTAAAGATGATTAATTTTCTGCATGAGATAACTCATGCAGAAAATTAAAAGAACAGGAAGCAGCAACAAATACTTATATAATATTTTCAAAGACAAATATTTGGCCTTATAAATTACAAATGATTGACCAGCGGTGATGTAGCACTGAATATACATATACATTTCGCTGATTGCTAGTCAATATACGCAATCTAGACTAAAACGGTGGAACTGCATATCGTCTCACTACTTACTTGCACGATGGTACATTGTTACTTAGATCATATATATACATACATGTCTACGAAAAATTGTACTGTAGCTAATTGAAAGACGAGTTTATTATTCAAGGTTAACGAAATGGTGATTGGCATGTTGTTTCTTTCTAACGATTTATTTGATGTGCCACACGACGCGTATGCAATTTATTGCAATAAGACAATAGACGGGTTGTACATGCAAATGTTTCGAAATGTAGGAAATGAAAGTTTAGAATGGGAATTGAAGTTTTTCTGTACATCATTAATTAGAAAGATATTTATATAAGGATAGTTGTTTGTTTTATTATTTAAAACATTATATATTACATAGGAGTGTTCGCATAATTATACGATGAAAAATAGTCTTTGAACCTAATTAAATGATTGGTGTGAACAATACTCTAATTAATTAGTAATTTGAGATTTTAATAGAGAATCCTCTACAAAGTGACTAGTCTGAACTGCTCAGAGAAGGTAATGTTCCAAATAAGTTGGTACATCCAAGTTTTAGCTTTAATGTTTATCTTACGTTACAACAATCACTACGCTGGCCAATTAAAATCCTATTACTTTGCTTGTAAGTTGGAACAAACTAACGGAAAATAAAATACCGTGCTTCATAGTCTTCTTTTTATACAGATATCACTTCATAATTGCACTAAAACCTAAACAAAATACGATGCATTTTGCGGCATGATGTTGATTAACACAATATTCTTATAATATTTGCAATTTACAGCTGAAGCAAACTTTCTTAGCCATAGTCTTACAAAGAATAAAGAAGGCCAACAAGATAATACATAATAATAATTAAAACAATTGTTTCTTCCTGACAAGGGCTAAACTGAAAAAAGGTAACTGCCGAAAAACATTTGTTAAAGTATTTGTTTTCTCTTCCAGGTGTTGTATTTGCATGGGAATGTATTACCAAAGAAGTTAAAAACTTTTGCTTTCAGAGATAAATTGTATCTAAATTACTATTTTCTGCAATTGAATTAAAAATTTTGAGTAAATATTGACTTTGGCTACAGTATCTATTAAAATTCGCAAATTAGATAGGTTACGTAATGCCACATACTACACACCCGGTGCATCTCTGGTCATTAGCATGAAAAGCATATACAAGATTATACACGAACATTTAACCGTGAAAAATTTGTCCGCGTTCGATTCCGCATACTTTGATAATCACTTAAGGAAATCTCGTGTCGCTTGTCGCAAAGAAATGCTCAAAAAATACAATGGTGGTGCGTCAAATGCTGTCTATAACATTTACACAAGAGACGAATTTTCGTATGAGACCGAAAGTAAACAGAAATCGACTGTATGGGTCTACAAAATTTGTTCGCGCCAGAAGCACCTCGAAGCAAATGGTTGCCTATTTTCTTTTGAGATAAACGAGCATGCGGCTATAGTACCACTAGTGAATCGTAGAACGGCCAATTCTAAATGGTACACAACCATTTGTTTGCCAGAGGTCTTTGAAGAAATAAGAAAAAAGGAACCAGTGGCGTAGGATCATTATTCACCATGACAACGCGAGCTCTCACACATCAACCTAAACAACTCGATATTTATCCGGTGAAAACATCGAATTGATGGCTCATCTGCCATAAAGTCCCGATTTGACACCCAATGATTTCTTTCTACTTCCGTCCGTGTATAAACTACGTGGTCAACGATTTTCGACGCCAGGTATGCATATGATTTTTTTAGATAAGGTTTTCTTGTATTAATGCGTTTATTTTCTTTTCATATTAAATTCTAAAATAGATAAAAAAGTGAGATTACCAATAGGTTTGTCGTGACAAAAACGCAAAAAACTTATTTTTTTTTAGGTCCGCTAATACGATGTAAAGCAAGAGAAATAGCCGCTTCTTTGGGACATTCTACATTCAGTGCTTCTTCTGGTTGGCTCAATAAATTTAGAATCCGCCACAATATAAGTTTTAAAGCGATTTCGGGAGAAGGAGCTTCGGTTAACGCTGAAGATATTTCATCGTTTTTAAAAAAATGTCCTTTGATTAAGGGATATTCACCGAGAGACATCTATAATGCCGATGAGACAGGCCTATATTTTAGGACAATTTTGCATTGTGCAAATACCCGTGCATTAAAGAAGGAAAAATAGTCATTGGTAGGGCAGCTAAAGAGAGGTTTACAGTTTTGCATTGTGCAAATATGGCGGCTAATATAAATAACCTGCCTGTAACTTGGAAATACAATAAGAAAGCTTGGATGACAGGACAAATTATGACAGAGTGGTTGCAAGACCTAGGTAGAAAAATGGCTAAAGAAAAAAGAAATATTTTAGACAATGCGGGATCTCATCCGAAAGACGTTCGCTTAAATAACCAATGACCAGGGGATTATAAAGAATTTGAAAACTTATTACCGAAGTCTAATACTCAAATATCTGCTAGTAAACATTGAAACTGCTGGTACAGCTTTTGAGGTAATAAGGAAAATTACACCACTGGATGTAGTTTATTTGGCAAAAACCGCTTGGGACCAAGTAACCAAAGAGACAGTTCAAAATTGCTTCCGCAAAGCAGGATTTAATCATGTAAATATGCAAAGTGAAGACCAGTTAATTGAGGCTGATACATCTGACATAGAAGGTGATTTGCTTCTTAGTGTACTTTCAGATATCGTCAAAAATAAGAATTTATTGAAATTGACGGATTTTTTTTAATGATTTTTTGAACGTAGGTGAAGATTTGTATGTTGAAGATCCAGATTCAGAACAAGGAATTGCAAATCCAGTTGAAATACAAGAACTTTCGGAAGATTCTGATGTCGATGAGGTTCCAGTGCCAACAGAAGCTATCCCAAATTATGGTAAAGTTATTCACCTGACGAAGCAGCTCAAAGGTTTTGTCGAAAACCACGGAGATACAGAATCTTGGAGCTTCTTTCTAAATTATAAATACGATTTCAAGACGCGATTTTAAAGAAAAGGAGTTTTGTTTTGTATTAAATACTATATCTATGTATCTATGTACATATATTGTACTTTGTATGTATATATCTAAAGGAAATACACTTTTTTTTTCTTAAGTTAAAGTTTCTTATTTACTTTAAAAACATTTATATACATATACGATTTAAATGTCCCAGTTTCTTTAATATCTACTACATATTTCTTTTATGCGGACACCCCTCCTGAACGGACATATTCAGTTGATCCCGTTTGTGTCCGTTCAAGGGAGATTTGACAGTATATCCTTCATATGTTGTCTATTTTGTCAGAAGTTGTTTTAGTTAGTAGACTAAATTACTAAACTAATGGAATAATATTACAACGTACTAGAATGTGTAGAACTCCTCTTGGAACACCCTGTATAACTAGGTTATTTTTGTTAAGCAAATAAAAATTTCGCACTTTTCAAATAGATTAGTGGACATTCCGTTAAAGCATTTAACCGAAAACATCCCTTCGCTGGAATCGTTTTACCCATGGTAATTTTTTCGCGAAATATTAAGAAACAAGAAGAAACCGTCTTTTAACGATTTCCGGGACAACTTTAATAAATCTGAAACTCTTGCGAAACGAGCGTTACTGTCACAAATTCGGATCCTCTCTTCAATTATGCATGCGATCCAACTTTCTATCTATCGTTAAGTTAGGTTTTATATTACCCATCGTGGCGGTAAGTCAGTAGCTACGTGCGGAACGTTGTAACAGTAAATCATCGGATAATCTTCGAGCAGCATGTTCAATTGAATCGTCTTCGTTTTGTATGGAGAAGTAAGATGAGCGAACCGTTAAGGAGAACTTCCTTCTAAGGGAAGACTTTTACGATAATTTCGATATGTTTGTTTTATGATCGTGAAAGAGTAAGTACGCAGAAGGTATACGACGTTCAGGTTTTAAGGAGGACTGTACTATAAAGGTGGTAAGGTAACCGCATTATGTAATGCTTTGGTCATGCATTCAGCATGGTCTACGGCTACTGCATTTTGT
Source organism: Trypoxylus dichotomus (assembly GCA_023509865.1). NCBI lineage: Eukaryota > Metazoa > Arthropoda > Insecta > Coleoptera > Scarabaeidae > Trypoxylus > Trypoxylus dichotomus. The sequence goes on from CM042078.1 coordinate 50,605,914, forward strand.
AAAGGGAACTATAGCCTAAATATAACACAAATACTGTTTACAATAAAAATATAATGATAACCTTTATTTGATCAACAGAAAATCCAATTACGAGGGCGACCTGAAATGTTTCCAGAATCGACAAGAGATGACGTACGAAGGTTGAAGTAGATTCATAAGCGGCAAGGACAACCTTTTGCAACATGGCAACTGTCAAAATTTCAGACGTCTACTGTCAATAGTTGTTGTTTAAGAGAGTGCTTTGTGTAGCAAGTCAGGCGCTTTAGCAAAAATAGATAAAATCAAATTTCGCGCAGTGATAAAACACTTCTGGATTACTGGGAAAATGGCTACGGACATTCGAAGTATTTTGCTAGAGGTCCATGGCGGATGAACTCCTTCATTTTTGATCATCAGCTTCTGGGTGAGCGAGTTCAAACAAGGCCGCACAAGCACAAGTGACGAACCACACAGTGGACGCCCAAAAACCGCTACCAACGATGAAATGATCAATAACATTCATGATGTCCTGTTAGCCGATCGCCGATTGAATCTGAAAGAGATAACACAGACAACAGCCATCTTAGAAGAACGCGTTGGCCATATCCTGCACGAAAGTTTGGGCGTTTGCTCACACCGGCAAAAACGAAATCGCGTGACCGTTTCAGAAGAGTATCTGGCCAGGATCCAACGCTTTATGCGTTTCGCAACCGTGGATCAGACTTAGATCCATTACCGGAAACCAAGGAACAATCGAAGCAGTAGATTTTTCCGGGTGAATCGGTTCTGAAGAAAGTAAAGACCGTTCCATCAGCCGAAAAGGTCATAGCGACCATTTTTTGGGATTGCCAAGATATCATCCTTATCGACTATCTGCAAAAGGGAAGGACGATCACGGGGAAATACTACAGCGATTTATTGACCCGATTCGATGCAGTATTGAAGGAGAAACCTCGTCGTTTGCAGCGGAAAAAAGTGCTTTTCCACCATCCCTCATATTCACCGCACCTAGCCTCCAGCGACTTTTTCCTATTCCCAAAACCTGAAAAAATCACTGCCTCAAATGAGGAGGTTATCGCCGCTACAGATGGCTATTTTGCAGACCTCGAAACGTACTACTTTTCCGACGGCTTGAAGCGACTGGAGCACCATTTGAAAAAGTGTATTGATCTTCGAGGAAATTACATCGAAAAATAAAAAACCACACCAATACCGTGTTTTTCTTGTCGATTCCGGAAACATTTCAGGTCGCCCTCGTACGTACTGAAAACAAATAAATTAAGATACATGCTGTATGGTAAGCAAATAACTATAATAATTAAACAAAAATTTAAAATTACGAAAAGCAACAGCAAAGAAAAATAAAACTTAATGCCACCACCAATGAACAAAAAAAAACAATAATGCAATATTAAGTACACATTTTGATGATTATTTGTTACCATATATCGAAGATGAACTGAAACTTACACCCATACACATTTATAGATGACAATACAATCGTCATGTGGAGAGTGCAATTTATTAAAATTTATCTAGATTCAAAAAAGAAGTTCTGTCCAGTTGATACCAACCGTGATACCAAGTTAAGAGATAATTATTTTATAAAATCAGTTACTAGAATTCTTAAAAATTTCTAAACATTTTTAAGTAGTTAAATTCTTAACATAAATTCTGAATGAAACTTGATCAAACAACAAAACAAAGTAGAAAATTATTTTAGAAATTTGCTTCTCTATGTTCGTATATTTATAATACTTAATCTAGTAAATGTTGCCCTATCCGTCCAAATAATCCTTTTAGGAAAGTTGGAGGTCAGCTAGAATCTAGTTGATTGTTCAATTTAGTAAATTAATATTTTCACAAAATTGGATATATCTATCGCCAGGATAGAGTGCTCTAATAGAAGAGTAATTATGCATTATATGTTTTTTTCTTGTAATAGACTAATTGTATTGTATAATAAGATATACCCAATCATATTGAGCTACAAAGATGTGCATGAAAATATGGTCATTTATATCATCTCCAATAATATTTTTTGCAATAACCACTTTTCGATAGTGTAGAAAGTTCGATAATTCTATTCGTTTATATTTACTCTTGCTCATCTGGCAAATGGGAATACATCTCATTGAATATCTGGCAAGTTCTATCAATAGTCCTTAAATAATTATAATCTCCGTAAATATAGAATTAGGTTATAGTATTCATAGATGATTTTGTAGTTTGGCCTGCACAATAAGATCACAAAATGATTTAAATTGTTATTTATTGGCATGGTATTGAAATAATTAAGAATCTAAATTATTCGAAAAGTTGAAATAACTTCTTTAAAAATAAGTATAGAGATTGTGAAGATTGACATAGAATACATTAAAATAAAAATGGGTCATTGTATTTAAGAAATTCAACTTTAGACGTTTTGAATTTGTACTAAATTATTTTATTTAAATCAGCCTCTACATAATTGAACTACAATGAATACATCGTTGCAATCCTTAAGGATTCTTATAAAAGCAGTGTAATTACCAATACTTACATTTTAAAAATGACCGCTACTGATTATTTTAAAAATTTTCAAAATAACTGAAATAAATTCACACCACAAATAAAACGTAGAAGTGAAACATGTAATAAAAAGTAGCATTTCATTTAAAACAAAGACGTTGATCCTTACGTCCGGAATAACCGGAAAAGCAACCATCTTGAAAAACACTTTCATCGAATTGACTACACTTCAATTAGCTTCAATTGAATTTTTTAAAATAAAACCGGCTTTGACAATCTGTGTTACTTTTAACGAATGGTTTCAATCAATCACCCTGTATAAAGCGCAGAACCATTTATCACACACTTTCTTTATTCAGCTATTCCTGTTGCAAGTGTGGGCGTTTTGACAAATTTTGAAATCATCAGAGAGCTAGGAATATTTTAAGATGATTGATTACGAAGACGTCAAAATGTTATCCTGGTATGGCATCTCTTAATGGCGTGATGTCACCATCTCAGTAATGACGTGTGACGTGACGTCTGATATGCACCAAGCGTATCAATGAATTCTAATATAAATGATATGTTTTCTCTTCTATTGCCTAAATAACAAACTAGCATACATTACGAACGTCGTGAATGGACGTAAATTTTAAGGATTCTTAATTTCACTATGGATGTGGGTGGAAAAATTTGCATGTAGAAATTTTTTATTGTACGTAATTCGACTGTCCTAAATTGTATGTTAGCTATGAGGACCATATATTAATGTAAATATTGTTCTTGGAACTATAATTTATAACAACTAGTTAAATATATGCCTACGACGATCATATAAATAAGAGATAATTGAACAGAGCTAACATAGCCTTGCGCAATTGGCGGGAAAGTAAATTTATTCTGTTGTTTGTTTTATGTATGTATATGTTACAGAAAGTATTGTTAATTTTTGCGTATAAAAATCGGCTAATTGAGATTTTTGAGATTTATGGCACTTAAAATAAAATATATAATATTACATACCCAAAAAAATGTACAACGATCCACACTAATTCAATTTATTATATTGAGAACCCTTCCAGGAACAGCGATTTTCGATTTTCAAAATCAATTACGTCTTACGGTGCGTTCTTTTTTTGTTTTCGGGGTGGCACGTCGGGAAACCTCGCCAACTCTCTCCCGCAAAGCTCGGTGTACTACACCCTGCACTTTGCCGTTGCAGCATCTTTACGCATTCGCAAAACGTTGGAGATTCGGCGTCGCCATGGCGACGGGCTCCAAGTCGTTATGTTATCACTCTTTTGTGTGTTACCGTGGCACTGGTGATAAGACCAGCCACTATTACGACGTGTATTTACCTTATTCGTACACCGTTCCAACTTGTACGCACTACTCCATTGAGATATTCGTCGGCGATACAGACAAGATCTCAGTTTTTCGAGGGTGCGACAAGAAACGGAACCGGAAAATTGGGGACAGCTTTCATTAGGAGTTGAATGTTAGGATCTGTATACGTTCTACGTATATATGTATGTACAGAATTTATATTAGAGAATTTACGTTATTCCATAAAGTTTATGCCCTGGAGTATTTGTTTCGTCGACAAAATTTATTGCAAAAGTTTTCGATTAGTATTCTCTAGTTTAATAATAAATTTGTTCAGTCTGCGAACTATTTATGGTTTATTTGATACGATATGAGAATAAGTGACAAAAGTTGCACGTGGAAATTTGATTTTGAAATTGACACAATTTATATAGCATATATATATATATATATATATAACAATAAATTATTTAGAGATTTGTTACAATTTTTGTTAATGTATATGCAAAATAATAGCACTCGTTTTTACACATAGAGTACATCAACATAACCAAACGTAACGTTTGAAAAAGAACTATAGCCCTATTGTAATTGTTTATATTGGTTTTCTTCTTCCAAAGAGTGCCTTGACCACATCATAATAATAATGATAATAAGAATGATAGTAATAATGATAATAATAATCATAATGATAATAATAATCATAATAATAATAGCGTTTATTGCCCAACAGTCAACATAAATCGTATTAAGGACAATATAAACTATATATTGTAGTGCGTTAAATTTCCGAAAAAATACAACTACAATAAATCGATTGTTAGTGATATCATTCGGGGACATCAACGCACGGGCAGTTTAAGAGATCAGGCACGTTCAGGTCGTAAGACAATAACAACTCACGCTGACGATGAGCGTATAAAATTGCTGAGCAAGCGTAATAGAAAACTGACAGCACCAGAAATCGTCGCCAAAATGAATCGCGACCGTGCAAGAAAAGTTTCTTACTACAGTGAAAAAAAGATTAAAATCTGCAGATCTTCACGGCCGCATTGCAACAAAAGGAAGTCTTCTTCGACGGGAAACAGGCAAAAACGGTTACAGTCGGCAGAAACGCATGGAAATTGGACAGTGGATGATTGGAAAAAGGTGCTATGGACTGATGAGACAAAGTTTGAAGTGTTCAGTCAACCAAGGCGCGTTTTTGTAAGAAGGAAAGGTCAACGAATGTTACAGGATTGTATAGTACCAACTGTCAAGCAAGGAAGTTCTATGCTTTTTTGGGGTTGGTTTTCCTACTCGGGTACAGGAGACTTGAAGCGAATCGAAGATATTTTGCGAAAATAAAGTTTATTTAGAAATACTGCAAGAAAATGCAATGCCATCGGGGCGACGCCTAATTGGCGAAAATTTTGTATTCATGTAAGAAAACGACCCTAACACTCAGCAGTGATATGTAAAAATTCCTTAAATAAAGAACAAGATAATGGCACTTTACAAATAATGGCATGGCGGCCGCAAAGCCCGGATCTAAACCCCATCGAGCTGTTATGGGATGAATTGGATATGAAGATCCGAAAAGTTCGCCCTACCTCCGTAGGCCACCTGTGGAACATTTTGCAACAGGAATAGATTAATGTGTCAAATAAAGTCCTTGAAAAACTAGTGTAGCTGATGCCTCGGATTGTGAAAGCTGTTCTTCGCGTAAAAAGGAGTTTCTTTGATGAACGGAATGTTTAAGAAGTTTTTGTTTATTTTTTGTTAGAACTACCTTTTTTACTTTTATACTTTAATTTTAATTGCTATTAATAAGATCCAACAAGTCTTAGTCTTGGGAAAATGAGTTTGAATATTTTCGCGTTCCTTTTTGAGTTTATTAGCGTGTCTGAACCACACACAACATCGGTCACACTGAATAGTCAATTTACTATCTTGTTTGTTACATAATTTACACTATTTATTGGGCATTTTAGCGTAAGTATGCAAGTGGTCTTAACTAAGGAAGAAAACTGCGACACACACTTCACCCTAGCTGTGACTAGGCTGTCGCAAGGACTTAAAAAGTAAGGACGAACAAATGTAGAATAGGCAACGGGAGGGATCAGGTACAGCAACCAAGGGAAAAAGAGGATTTGACAAGGTCAAAACCACTCTGAATAACCGTGTATATAAAATTTATAAAAATGAAGGAATATGAAGAAAAAGATGTAAAGAGAAGAAAAAGCAGAAAGAAAACTTTACTGTAGTTTAGATATGCGATGCTTACCAAGACAAAAAACTATTTGTATGTAGAAGACCAATTGAAGTAATTGCCACTAGTTTGTTGAATAACAAAAGTATTATACAGCGATATCAAATTTGTAAATTAATTTATAACTAGAACACGTTAAAACTCACAAAACACCAGAGCGATAAATACACTTGCTTATTTCAACACTCATAAGCACCTACAAATGAATATGAAACAATCTGCATATTGTATGCAATCAAAAATTTGTCCTATTACAATAAACACTCAGAAATTAAAGCTCTATAAACAATTAAAAATATGTTAGCAACAATAAAACCTGACAGTTGTAAATCTAAAATACCGACACTCAAAAGGGAACACCACCAACTCAACAATTCAGATTTTGGCAAGATTAGCGACTGTAAGAGTGCCTTGGTATAAAAACAAAATTTTTTTGAAACGGTCGAATCGTCCAAAAAATTGGACGATTTTAAAATTTTTATATATATCTCGGAAACTATAATAAATCGAAATTTTTAAAAATTATTTGGAAGATATTATATTGCGTTAAGGATGGTTCAAAAAATATATGACGAGGAACCGAGTACCACCTACACCTCATTTTTGTTGTAATTTTTTTTTTCTTATCGAAAATAAAGTTAGTTTCACCTAGAAAACAGTGTTGTATAACAAATTTACTCAGTCAAAACAATCATAAAACAATAAAACGTACAAAACAACCACTTCGATGACACTTCAAAGAAATAGATATTATTATTAACTTTACTATTAATTAATCCATAGTCTGACCTATATCAATAAACTAGAAATATTCACATTGTTCTATCATGTGGACCGTAACGCATACGTAAGGTGGTCGTTCCAGATGGTGTATTATAGTTTGGCACAATGGGATCGATCAATATACCTAGTGTGTTCAACATGTTACTTTGCAAAGTTACAACTTGCAAGTGCCCAACATCGTAGTAATTTCTTGAATTGATTCTGAAATTGATGTGTTGATATGCTCAACAAGAAAGCATGTTCTCTGTTGAATATGTAACAGGATTGGAGAATGGACGGTTAGAAGAGCTATGTGAAGCGCAAGTTTTGGAAGATGCAGCAGAAGATGAAGAAGACAATTCTGAAAATATTGCTTGTGTTTGTGAGGAACAAGGCAGTAGTATTGGCATAGATTGCACGATTAACGATGTAGAATACTGGAACAGTGGTAAAATCAAACGATGTTTTGTCGAAAGTGTGAAAAATAATGCCAAAAAGGTTAAATCGCTATACCAGCTATATAGATGGGAAGAAAGTATTACACTGGCAAATACACATTTTGGTGCTCCAGATTTTTTAAGTGTAATTAAGCAATTTTGGGGTGCCTAATCCAAAAATTCCGTCAGATTTGTTCTATCAGATCTAGTTTTTGAAATTCAGTCTTTCCGTCCCATTTAAAAAAAAATCGCCAAAATTAGATAAAATGTTTTTTATGTACGTAACTTTTTAAATATTACTATTTGATAACTGTAAACTGAAACACAAAAAAATGGATAGAATTTATGAATATACAACTTTCAATCATCAGTTAAAAGATTCCTTTTATAAGATTTCCTTGCGTGAGGTTTACCGGAACAGTCTCACTGAAGATTCCAGCAATAATCGGCATCATATGGGCATCCAATCTTCCTTGGTACCTTTCCTCCATAACGTTGATGTCTTGGCGGAATCTTTTCCTCAGTTTATTACTAACATCACCTAAGTTTTCTGAAAAACGATCTAAGTGGCTGTGAAGGTAATGAATTTTGATGCTCATGTTATATTCGAGCGTGTGAAAGGTAGAAAGCATCTGTTCTGCTAATAAATAACGGTAAAATATATTACGTATGAGTAGTAAATTTCACCGCGGTGTATCTCAAAAACTAGAGTTGCTAGGAAGAAGTACCAGTTATTTTTTGAACCAGCACATCAGAAATACTCTAAATAAGTTCGTATTTTACAGGCACCACGACAAAAGAATTATTTTGTTGGAACCCGCACGAATAAATTACGATTCATTACCAAGCATTGACATTAGGAAAATAATAATTCGTGATACGGACCTTCAACACTAGGTGTTAGAAGCCAGACAAATAAGAAATTATACATGAAACATTTAAAGCAAGTTCTAGGTAGAGATGGTATTTCAAAAAAGTACATAATATTGTGTCACGTGAAATAATAAAAATGTATTATTCATTTCACACATATTGCTATGGAGGGCCTACAATTGTTAAGTGATTGCATTGCTAAAGAAGTTAAACCCCGTATTATTAGTATCGACAGAAGCAACGTATTTGTTACAACGCCGTTGAGAGTGAATTTACTGTACAAATACGTTGCGGCCGTATTTTAACAGTAAAGGGTCAGAAAACCGTTGAAGGTGTTGTTATTTACGACACATGATCTATCATGTGTCATTTCAATCGATTCCCCGGTGGTTTGGAACCCACCACAGTGTCAAGATGATTTTGAAATTGTAATTGTGGCAGAATATTTGTGTAAGCTAGATATTTCTTAATTAACTGGGTTTTGTTTGTTCGGGGTTACCTTTAAACATCAGCTTACGATTTCCCAGATAACATGTCTAGTATTGAAAAGAAATTGCAAGCATGTTACCAATGATGTGGGAAATATTCATCAGAAACAATTCTGGATGTTCGGAAAAGGTCTTACGGTAGATTTAGGCATAGTATAATACAGGATGGCACAGGGTAACAGGAAATTTTGAACGTTACAGTTGTCAGCACTGTAGAGCAGTTGTTCGTAACGTCGCACAATTGTTGTGAATGCATTGCCATTTAGTAATCATGGATCGTTGGACTGGTGCGGAATGTGCAGTAGCTGTGAGAGCGTTTTATAAAAATGATGATAGTGCGACTGCCGCGCAGAGAATATTTCGACAGCATTACCAGCTTGGGCGTCATGTACGTGTCCCATCTGCGCATGCGATTACAACGTTGGTGCGTAATTTTGAAGAAACAGTATCTGTCTTGAAAAAGAACGCTCCAGATGGCATTCGGTACGTACCCCAGAGAACATTGAGGCTGTTAGAGCTGCAATCGAGAGAAGTCCTCGCCGCTCCGTTCGACAGCATGCATCTACGCTAGGGATTAAGCGACGAAGCTTACAAAGAATACTGCACGAATTACGTTTCCATCCCTATAAGTTGCAGATTGTGCAACAATTACATGAACGAGACCCAGCGTCACGTATGGAGTTTAGTAGGCAGATATTGGCTAAAATTAACGAGGACGCGAATTTCGTTGGTAACATATGGATATCAGACGAAGCCCATTTCTACCTGAACGCTTTCGTAAACAAACAGAATTTTCGTTATTGGGCCCAGGACAATCCTTGTGAGTTACACCAGCGATCACTACATAGCGACAAGGTCACAATATGATGTGCAGTATCATGTCATGGTGTTATTGGCCCTTATTTTTTTGCAGGTGAGGATGGTAGTGCAGCGACAGTAACATCCGCTCGATATGCTGAAATGCTTCAAACATTCTTTACACCGAGACTGTACGAGCTTAATCTTAACATGGAAAACATGTGGTTTCAGCAGGACGGAGCCACATCACACACTGCTCGACATTCGATGGCAGCACTTCGTCAATTGTTTGGTAGACGCATTATTTTACATAACGGTGACATTGAATGGCCTGCGAGATCCCCTGGTTTTAGTGTGTGCGACTTCTTTCTGTGGAGGTATCTTAAAGGCAAGGTGCACCGTACACGACCTGCAACAATCGATGAACTGAAAGAGAACATTCAACAAGACATCACTGCCATTCCTCAAGATTTGTTACACCGCGCATTCCAGAGTTTTCATAACAAGCTGTTAGAGTGTGAACGCAGAATGGGAGGACATCTTTCCGATGTCATCTTTAAAGAGTAAAGAGACACTTTTGGATATTTTTATTGTAAAAACATAAATGGCATGCTGCATACATGCACTTTCGTGAATAAATTACTAGTTTTATGAATTTATTCGTGGAAATGACGTTATTTCAAAATTTCCCGTTCTCCTGCGCCACCCTGTACAATTCCGAAGATTATTTAAACACGTTTTCACTAATAACTTACGTATCATGCTTTAAATTCGTGTTATCGATCTTGAGGTATTAATTTACGAAAATCTGTTTCACGTTCTCGGTTCATATATTAACGTTTGATGATCGACTCTGGCACAGCACAAGCATAGTGTCAACTATATCTCTGCTATTTTGTCTGTATAGAAGTGAAAAATATTCACAAGATTGCTGTGGTATTCCGAACTTTAAGGATTTTACTACGTCAACCGCCTTAAATTTTCACATGTAGTTGGCAACAAATCAGCGATTTATAGAATTATATCTATCATCGCTAAAATCTCTCTTACTTACTTGAACAGTACTTGATTTCAGCAAATAATGGTTACTGGATAAATACGATTTTTTTCTTTTCAGTGCTTAATTGCATCTAAGACATCAAAAATTAATTCACTGAAAGGGGTGTCAAAATATATAAAAACTACTAACATGCTAAATTCAATCAAATTTTTCGAAGACAGAAGCAGTATTATTGCAATTATGTTACCTTTTAATAATTTTATCGTATTTCTTATTGCTATTGTCATTATGAAAGCTGATCCAAAAAGAACTTTGGTATTTGAATTGTGCGCTGTTTACGCTGTGTAAGCATTACAAGCTTACATTTTTGTGGTTGCAGCCGAAGTGTTTGTGAAACTCCTCATGGCGCCATCTATTGTGCAATACTATACATCAAAAATGTTGATCAATGACATGATGGAATGCGGGGATTGTGAAGATCGTGGAGATAGACCTTCATATACTTCTGACATTGGAAGGAATAAGAAATTGTCGTATTGGAAAAATCGTGTCTGCTGGCGTAAGTGATCAGTTACGATTACGAAAAGAAAACTGAAGGCAATTTTTAGACGCAATAATATGGAAAGTAAGCGTACGATTCGTCATCTAGCGCAAAAGATTGAAACAAGTGGCAAACTTATTGACAAACTAACGGTATCAATGCAAAGCTCGGACCTGGTACGCCAATTCGTCATTGTTTACGATAACCGAAGGTTTCGTATTGAACTACTCAATGAGTTTTAACTAAATATCTGCATAAAATTCAAATGACCCAAGAAACGGTTCACTAGGGACGTCATACAATTGTGCATTCGATTTTAAAGGACAGAGTTAATATTGATTTTTGCAAAAAACGAAGAAACACATACCAGCTCATTTCGGCTAATGAAAATCCATATACTTATCTCTTACTTTTTTGAGGACGAAGAAAGCTATTCTGTTACTGTCATAAATATTTTTCCAAAAAATGTATTTCGTCGATATATAAATAAATAACCACGAATTAACATTAATAATGTATTTATTAGCCATCATCTAACATTGTTTTTGAATTTGGCGGGTCTCTTTTTTTAGGTTGGTATAATACTCAAAGAAGGTTATAATTATATATCGTACGAAGTGCAAACACAGGAGAGAAACGATATGCTATTTGAAAAATATGCTATGATCTTGATATTAAATAGTGAAATGGGAGAGTATATAGTCAATAGAATTACTATCAACTTAAACGTAATCCGCGCGAAATTTAAACAGTGCTAATTGGAAATTAACTAATATGCTTTGTTTAAACCGAAAATAGTGCCTCTGCTATCTATAGCAATAACGCGTTTATAGCCTTCGAATAAATATTAGACGAAAAATGATTGCTTACTTTTATCAGGTACACAACAGCCACAGCCTACTTACCTTTCTTAAATATATTGTATACATTGAAAGCTTTTGAAGAACTTTCAAGTTCTTCAATAAGGATTTAATGTAGGAGGTGGATGGGAGATGGATGAAAATAATAGAAAACCCAAGTGCAGTATACATACACATAAATACATTTTTAGACTATCCTAATATTTTTTAAGATAGACCAGTTACACGAACCATAAAATTTTAACATCTCTATATATTATGTTTATCATATATTATGTAACTTGACAAAATAGATGTGTGTCTTTGTAATTATTACAACATATTCTTTTATGCATCATATTTCTTATTGTTTATTGTTAATATGTACTTATTTAGTATTTAATATGCCATTTCAAATGTCTCGTTTATACATAGATAATATTTATGTGTAAATAATTGGAATGGAATTAATCTTTTAAAGAATAAATAAATACAAAAAATATACAATTATACATCTTATATCATTTCATAAACAAAAATATATTAATAATTTGTGAGACCATTTTATTCAATATTCGTCAGTCTGATATTGTGAATAGTATTGTATCAGTTCTTTTCTTTTATTTTCGTTACCGCGCTTAATATTTTTCGAAACGAAAAAAACTAAACCGAGTACCCTATCTTTTGGGAGGCTGGAAACCATTGGAAAGGGTACTAGGAGGTATCACACTGTGCGACAATGCATAATAGTACCAGCTAGCGTTTCTTTGTTATCTCGATTATACAATTTTTGTATTCTTGGAATGATATCGACGAAAATCCTGGATGCTAAATGATCGCCGAATGTGTGAGACAATTAAAATCTACCTATAGAATTATATAACGTCAATAAAATTTTACGTTCAACATATCTCAGTTACAAGGAGAAATATTACATAAATTTTACATTTATACACAAAATATATTATTATATTGTTATATACTTTACATTTAGTTACTTCAACAACGTAAAGCCTATATTTTCTATAATGATAAACACCGATAGTATCGGGTATACGTTACTGTTTATAATATACTTATATTTCAATAAAGCTTTGTCGATGGGAAAAGAGAAGAATTGCAAAGATCGAGAGGTAGAAAGTATTAGATATCAGGAAAAGAGAGAATGACTTCTACATAGTAGCATGGAGAAGAACAAAACAACAAGGATATGTGATGAATGGATAATGCATCTTCTTCTTCGTGTACTTTAGTATGCGAATTTGTATTTTCAGACCAGATATCGCTTTTTGATGATATAGATTTTTTTTTTTTGATAATATTGAAAAATAAAAATGGACGCAAAACCGAAGAAGCACTTTCGATAACAGGGCTGGTTTGTTAAAGAAAGTGCATCCAACTGTATTTCCGTAAAGTGTACCGAAAATCTCTTCATTTAGTCTCCTTTTCCTTCTCTTGCGGAATCGGAGCGGGTTGTGGAGGAAGCGCTTTGAGGATCGCATGAACCTCTTCGGCGACCGCCGTCAATACGAATTCAAACTGTTGTTTAGTAGCTACCATGCGCGGTCTTTGATCGCGCAGATGTTCCAGTGTTGCGGCTATGTCGATTTCCTTAGCACCCTTTGCCATACGGCTCAGTACCATATCAATAAGACAGTAGGTACCGGTACGGCCGGCGCCGTCGCTGCAATGCACGACAATCGGGCAGGATCGTCCGCGATAAGACTTATTGACTTTCCTTCGGAATTCGAGAAGAGCTTTAGTTGAGGAAGGTACGTTAGCTTCCGGCCACGATAGGAAATGGAATTGGGTGACCGTTCTTGTTTCTCCGGTTCTAATATTCTTCAAATAGAACGACCGCACCAGATAATCGTCGCACCAAATATGCTCGCTTACTAAGTGCACCTCATAGATATGATAAACCTCGGAGCCTTCCTCGGGCCAATATCTGTGGCACATAGCGATGTCGCCCTCGGTCAATCTGGAAAGCATCACGATTACTACCGCGCCCTGTTCCCAAATTAGTTGCCAAAAATCGGGCGCCGTATGGGGTAAGGGTCCTTGCGTTGCAATATAGGCCGGATTTCGGGGGTCGTGATCGGTTATGCTAGACGCGTTTATATAGTCGGATCCGGTGGCGTTGGATAATTCGTTTAGAACCACCCTGGAATGGTCGTAAGGTAATACCGTTTTGCAGCGATTCTTATTCACGTTTTCCTTCTTCAAGGCAATGGAAGTCTCGCAAGGTTCGGCAATGTAAGCGCATAGCGCAACCCATTCCTGATCTAACCTATCCTTATTCTTCAGATGATCTTCCATATAGCTCAAAACCATGTGTCCAGTCGAGATGTCCATGTTGTGTAAAGCCGGTTCCTCGCTCCAAGAAGAAGTGCTTGAACGACTTGACGGGCTTTGTTCTGACTCTTTAGAAAGCGACGTTACTCTACCGTGTATTGTTTCGCCTGGCGTTTGTCCCTTTACGGCCATCCTAGCCCTGCATAGGTCTTGATAGTCCTTACTTGCTTCCGTGTCGGGTTTAGTAAGATTATGTAGCTTTTCCTTGGAGACAACGTGTCGCCGAATGATAATCAAGAGCAAGGAAGCAATGATTAAAGCGCCAAGAATTCCGCAAATCGTAAATAGGATGATGTAGAACTCGTTCTTCGAATCAAAATGGTTGACCAGAATGGTTTTTACCTGAAAAGTCGACAATATAATAAACCAATTCCGATAGCACGGTCAAAAAAGTCTATCTAGCGTATTCGTTAAGTTCATTTATTCGTATCAGATAATGGATTACATTCTACAGAGAAACACGCACATAATTATAATACATGATGTTTCCTTAGTATGGAACAGATTCTGATACATTTACAGATACAATACAAGTACTTGATAGCAGCGAGGTGAAATTTTGAAGAACACTACAATTTCATCGCCTCATATGACTACTAGGAGGAAAACCATAAGCATAAGCAAAGCAGAATTTTGTGCTTGACTATCCAAAGCTGATGAATTTGATCGCCTTACCTTATCACCCACACCCACCGCGGTTATTTCTACACCTGTGGACTTCTTTAAATCGTCGCGTATCATTACTGAAAGAAAAATAAGATCGATTAGTTACTAAATTGGGTTTCCGTGTAGGATGTGTGTACCTATTCTCCTAGCTACTTCGGAAGCGTTTAGGTTGTGCTTGTTAGGATGAACTTTAAATGTTACCTCATTCCTATCAACTCTGGAAGAAGAATTGTTAATTTAAACTACAGAACATTTCGTTTATCGGTACAGAGTTGAAAATTTATTGTTATATTCAAGGTTTTATCAATAGTCGGAAACTAGTAACGTTTAACACTTAAACTTTATTAAACTTGGTGAATGGACGACATTAAACTTTAGAAGAGATGACTTGAAAAGTAGGTCTTCTTTTGAAGTGACTGAGTGAAGATTGTGAAGTTATTTTAGGAAAATGACAAGTCTGGGTAAACAAATTCAAGCCAAGGACACCGGATAATCACCTCAGACCAAATTTTTGGTCTTAATTGTTAGAAGATAATTTATAATTATAGTATTTACTTCTCCGGGATACTGTAAGAATTCATTCCCATGTGCAGGCAACCTTCATTTTAGATGACCATTGCCTCTTGAAGAAGGTGGATATCCAATTCTCTCCAGAGCTATGGAGCAAAATGAGATTGGGACTGAGATAATGATTGGGTTCTAATTTTAAGTGACGTGTCTCGACAAACGTATGGAAACTATCGGGAAAGTTTAAATATTGAAGCCATATTCAAAAAATACATAGTACAATTATTACTGGTAAAAATTTCAGTGTTTATAATGATGATGATTGAGGGATTGTCATAGTCAACGTCATTTCCACAGTTAAATCTCATCAAGCAAGTCAAAATTACTCTACCCGTGACTAACATTTTCAATGTTTCTAGAGCCACAGGGCTTTGGACAGCAGAATGAGCGTGATCGTATCAAAAATTATCAATGAAATTATTCCGAATACGAGCATAGATACAGAGCTGTGATTAACAAACGAAGAAGTCATGGTGTGCATTAAAATTTGTTCCTTTCGCCAACTTGAGAATTTTCTGTATAGCAGAAGATCTAAAGATGCTGCATTGAATAACAATGTTCTGTAGAAAGTCA
This sequence comes from Trypoxylus dichotomus, assembly GCA_023509865.1. Lineage (NCBI taxonomy): Eukaryota > Metazoa > Arthropoda > Insecta > Coleoptera > Scarabaeidae > Trypoxylus > Trypoxylus dichotomus. The sequence continues at coordinate 50,621,862 of CM042078.1, forward strand.
TTGGGTTCCGTAATTTAAAGGTGGTAATATGAGCATGGAAGCTGATGTGTTACCAGGTATATCAAAAATTGCAACAACACTGGGAATGATCTAAGTTGAACGTCGAGAACATATCGACTGACTGCGTACATCACATTTTATGTGCAGAACTGGGCATATGTAAAATATTTGCAAGGTGGATGTTGCTAATCTTGAGTTGTGATCTAAAATCTAAAAGAACATAAATGTGAAGAATTTTAAACTTTTTAACAAGGACCAAGCTGATCTTTTACAAAGATTTGTTACGTTTGATGAAAAGTTGCTCCACCACCATGCTCCTCAGCTCAAACGATAGTCTCAAAGGTGGTCCTTCCTCAAAGAAAGCCAAGACTTTGCTAGCGACAGGTAAGGCAATAGTTACAATTTATTATACCTTTTAAAGGAATGTATTATACGATTCTATTAGACGAATTGAAGAAAGAAATATTGAAGAACGGCCCGAATTGAGCATAAAAAATTCAATTTCATCACAGGAATTACACTAATCAAATGAAAAACTGCGTCAATTAAGATTTCAGGTTGTCACCCATCTTATTTGCCTGATCTAGCCTTAAATAATTTCCCGTCATCCCTCAAACAAAAAATTCTTGCCTTTGAAAAGAAAATTCTGTCCAACAAAGAAATTATAGCATCGAAGGAGCAGTCGTTTGAGGAACTTGAGTGAAAATTAATAATGGTACTTCGACATTATTGGTTCAAAAGTGTTGAAATTTGAAGGAATTGGAAAATAAAAAAAATCATTTGCAAAAATCTTTCTAGATTTTTCTTGTGTAAGTTTATGGAAATATATATTAGTTTTGTTTTGAAGTTTTGTTATGATAAAATAAAATCAAGATCTTCAAGTTATTATTGTGCCAAAAATAAATCACTGAGTGTATATTTAGTAGTAAACAATAATGAAAAGTTTCATTCAGCAATTCGTATTTTAAATGTAAACGACTATTGATTACAGAGTTATTATAATAGTTTACAATAGCTTACCTTCCTGAATCGAGAGTTCCCGGGTCTAAATTTAGCAGCTTTGAAATGTTTTGAATTATTTCATCTCCTTGTCTCCACATTTGTACGCTGAAATAAAAGGAATCATAACAACTGATGAACTACGGATCGTACGTATGTAAATATTATTTAAAGTTGATCAATAGATCTAGCAATTTGTAAGTCATTGAACTTGGTCTAAAATCGTCTAGGAACAAGAATTTAGTATACTAGTTGAGTGATCGTAGTTTTCAATAATTTTCTTCTAACCTGTTACGAAATCCTACGAAAACATAATCCGTATCAACGTCATACACCTCATGGGAAGGGTTAGGATGGGCGCCTCGTGGTTCTTTCTTTATCATAGATGGTAAGATAACATCTTTCGTCTCAGATGTTGGCGAACTAGTTGTGCGTTGGGTATCAAACATTGGGCCAGGTTTCTTGACGTCTAATCTTTCAGGTCTTTGAAACCCCAACCGGTATTCATTAAGTAATTCATCAAGATTTTCTTTGAGAGAATCTTCAGTATTTAGGTCATCTTTAAAAAAAAAATAATCTAAAGAATTCGTTTCGAACAATCAAAAACTTACTTACTGGAAACTTTAGATTTCGGTGCATGTAGAACTCCGCCTTCAGTATATAAACCGGAAGCGTCTAGGAGATTTCCACTCTTGTCGAACTTGTTAGGAATTCCGGTGAAACTAGTGTCGTCATCGTTCTTCCTCATCTGCTTTAATTCCCTGAAAATCTCCTCGTCATTTGAATAACCGGATCTTTGTCTTTCCTCTTCCTCTTCGCGTTCGTGCTTATGCAATTGTTTCAACTCCCTGAATATCTCATCAGGTTCGGTATGGGCACCGCTTCCATATTCCTCCGGATAATCTTCGTCAGCTTCATCGATATACACCCTAGATTCAGGAATATCTTCATCCAACATATCTCTAGTTTCCCAGGCTGCTTTGAAATTATCCGGAGTGTTATAGGCCATCGCGAAACGTTCAGGGAGACTGGCGCCTTCCTCGCGATTCTCCTCTTCATCTTCTTCGCTTCCAACTTGTCGATTTAACAAACTGTCGACACCAATGTCTTCAGGTCTTTCGATTGTACCGAATTCATCCAGCAATGACATCAATTTTCGATACCTATCTTTCACCGGAAGATTTCTAAAGTCTTCAGTAGTCGTCTTCAAGTTGTAAATGAAATTCATCATAGGATAGAATTCTTCCAGGTCGTCCGGTGTTACTTCAGGAGTAGATGGTTCTCTTTGCGAAGATAGTCGGTTATCGTCGAATGGTAATCGGTTTGGTGGGCGAATGGCGTGTAAGAATTCCAATTTATCTCTTTTTGCCATTTCAAACCTGTTAGGTATATTGATCGGAGGAGGTAAAGGGATTGATCGACGACGTATCTGCGGAATCCAGGTTCTCTTTTGAAGAGCGATGTCTGCATATGGATCTTCCATGTCGTAAACTGGAAGATCAAATTAACCATGCAAAGGAAATTTATGAAATTTCAGCAGAGGATATAAGGAATGCGAGTTATGTGCTGACAATCTTTATTGGTCATTTTAAAAGGAACCGAAATGGATTAGATATATGGAAACATTGCCAAAATTTGAGATAATTTAAGTTCAAATTGTTAAGATATATTAACATCGAGCACCAGCACTATTAGAAGGGGGAAATGAATAATTTTTCAAGTCAAAATTCGGGCAATTTTATTTAAATAAAATATGTTCCATTATTTATATTATTCTACAAAATCTTTTCTATCTAGACCTATCAATAGTAGAGGTTTTACTGTAGTGTGTCTATCTACTGTCATCTTCAGGATAGCCCTGAGAAGGGCTGTTACTTGCCAGATTCATTATTCGTTCAATGATTTTATCTAACGAATTTGTCTTCCCTAATTTTATTTGTGAAATTGTTTTATGTAGGGATCGAGCTTAATTTGCTTTTCTCGAATTTCATACTCCAATGAATTTGACCACTAAGCGAGAAAAACAAATCGAGTTCGATCCCCACACAAGACAATTTCACTAATTAAAAAATAGAGAAGACAACTACGTCAGACAAAGTCATTGAACGAATAATGAATCTGGCAAGTAACTGCCGAGAGGATTACAATCCATCGATAATAATATCACGTCAAGAGTAAATAATAAAGCATTGGAAGCAACACAAAGTTTGTAATTGTTTGACTTCAAAGGTTCTAATGGTTAGTTACAAAATTTTTATAAAGGGGAATACAGATTCCCTGTGAAATGGTGTGTGGCGAGTTTCATTAGATGAACCTGGAAAATTTTGATGACTAAAAAGCAAATAATACTGAAGGACTACGTTTTAAAAGATATTTTTAATACCGTCACCGGGGTGACAAAGTGCCATATTTTGAAGTTTCTATGCCATATCTCCTTTGATATCAGTTGAATTGGGCCGAATTTTCAATACAATATAGACTTATATCTTTGCTATCAATTTATGAATCTTAAAGAAATTTTAATTACAACAACAGGGAGGGAGGAATTATTTTCTGTGGCAACAACTCATGGTGTTTGTCGGGGCGACTAAGTACCACACCTGGTTTCTCTTTGAAGAGATATTAGAAACGTTTTATGGTTAATGGTCACCCTACAGAATTCAAATGTCCAGATTTATTATGTTGGGAACTGTTTAAAAAATGGATTCATATGTTTTATACCTGAAACCAGTAATTATAAACATATATATAATAGATAATTAACATTTTTAATAACAAAATGGCAAAAGGTTACCAATACAATCCTAAAATAATAAGAAACAAACAAAATCGTGAGTTGGTGGGAACACCTTTTCTTTAAAAAATCCGCCCTAAACATTGAGCCAAACTCAAGAGGAAACTGACTAAGGAACTACGTATGTACAACTGTCTTAAACTTCTGTAGAGATGACGATTGCAAGGACTGTGTGGATGTACAATTCACAGGTATAGCAGTAAACTCCACTCACACAAATTAATTAATTATGCGGAACGCAGCGTTTCGAGAACACGTGGGCTCTCATTGTCAGCCGTGTTACCGACAGGTCCAGTGCTCTCGAAACGCTGCGTTCCGCATAATTAATAAATTTGTGTGAGTGGAGTTTACTGCTATACCTGTGAATTCACTGTACAGAGTTCAGAAATCTCTTAAAAAATGGAATTAAAAAAATGGAAAATATGGAGATTAGTAGTCCACCTGAAACTTGTGGCTGCTGATTTCAGTCGGCGGCACAATTTTCTTATTAATTTATTGCTCTTTGTACCAAGGAATATCCGGAAGCTCACGCCACTCCCAGAATTTTTCTTTCTTTCTCATACAGAGTATACTGGTCTTCCTAGTTACATCAAAGTTAGTTAACGTTAAACTTGGATAACATTAACCACGATATTCCATGACACCGAGTGATCCCTACAGACACTTAGTCACCCCGGTTGAGGTTACCTATGAAGTAGATCTTTCAGAGATACCTAGTTCTCCGGTTTTTTCAAAATTAATAAGCAAATAGTAATTTGCTTCACCCTTCAGTCTAGGTAATATACTTCAAATTATGTTCTAAAAAAATTTTGTATCTGTTCTAGTTCCCGAGATATTTGCAAAAAAAAAAGAAAATTGTGCAAATTTCTGAAGGGGCTGTATCCCAAAATCTAGGGTTTAACCGCTAAAAAATATATTTGTTTTGTACCAAGGTACTCTTTCAGACTCTACAGTTTCATCAAAATCTGAAATTTCGTGTTGCAGTTCCTTTGTAAGTGTTTGTATGTGTAAATTCTCATTGAAATCGTATCTTTTTTTATACCAGGGATAATAAAATATGCATTTCAAAATTAGAATCTAGGAACATTTGGACACCTTAATGAATTTGATAAGACTCAGCACAAAGTACACAATTTTTGTGGTTAATTTATTTTGATCCAAATGGGATCTGTCAAGTATTGCATGAATTCTTGTCATAGGCGATGTGATCAAATAAAATACACAAATATTAATATTTTTTTCGGCCCATTTACATATTACGATTAGGTTCTATATATCAGCATTCATACATTTCAAAACATTTTAATGAAAATTGACTTTTTCAGTTCTTATATAATTTGTTATTAAAAACTAAAGGAAAAAAGATTTCTTTTGATATACAACTGAACCACTTACTATCGACAGCGTCTTGTGGCAAGATAATATCCCTTATAGCAGCTTTTTCATCGGTATTAGGTGGGTAGTAAACCTCATCCGCATACTGAGCGTTCGGATTTTCCGCACTAGGAGTGAATTTGACGATCGCCACCTCCTTCGGATCGATCTGTTCCTCGCCCTCTAGAGCCTTCAGGGCGCCCTCCAGGTCCTGGTCCACGAGATGGTAGCAGGCATTCACGTCGAAGGGTAAACTGAAAAAATGTTACTTCGCGATAAGGCTTCGAAGGTATCGAAAAAAACGTTCTTAACTCACTCGTTTCTGGTTGCGTAGAGCATCGCTTGGAGACGGCATTGGGTGTAGGCGTGACTCCAACGGTATCCGAGGGCGAAGAGTCGTTTTAACTCTTGGCTCAACTGGTGCACGGTTTCTTTGGTTAAGGTGTACCTAAAAACGAATTTAGATTCTCAATAGTTGTAAATCAGAATTTTCAGCGAGGAAAACTAAAGTCATACTTGACTATCATTATATCACCTAGCCTGAGCGGCAGGTAATGGAAAATATAGGGAAAATATATGAACTATATTCAAAGAAACTAGAAAATGTTTTGTTAGCAACGAAGGTGATGACACCATTTGCTTCTTGGAACGTAGAAGGTATTTTGTTAATTCACTATTTGAAAAAAGAGGGCAGGACTCAAATTGGTGCATGTTACGTTGGTTTTTTTTAGAGTTTAAGGACACAAATTAAAAAGTAATTTTCTATCAAGGTATAGTAATAGTTTGCAAGACAAATAGAAAAATGCATAGCATTTAAGCTACAACAGATCCATTATCTTCTCTCCCTTGATGGTATCCCCATGCTAACAACTAGTCCATAGTCTTATTGTACTCATTGTTGACGCTAGCATTAAACACTGAAAAGAAAGTGCTTCGTGGTCTTGCCTTTGACCTGGCAATACTAGCATAACGACTACTTGATTATTCCTATCCTGAAAAGGTGCTTCCTTAACTATGTGCGATCAGGTTCTCTATAATCACGCAAAGGTCTCTTCTGAATCATCTGAGGTATCTCAGTGTCCGCTTATTCGCATAAATCGAGGTGACTCGATTCGTGCAACACAAATTCGTTTCGTCTTATCTCTTCGAGGAAACTTCATGAATCTTTTGTCCTGGCGTATGAAGATTTTGCCTTATCTCATCGCTAGCTTCTTAATTGATGTGGTAAAAAAATTATGACCTTGGTAACGGATCCACTTGCATATAGTTTTGATTATGACTGCCTACTTACGAGGGCAACTTGAAATGTTTCTGGAATCGACAAGAGATGGCGCGCGATGGTTGAAGTGGATGCATTGGTCGGCAAGGGCAACCAGCACAAGACACGAACTACGCAGTGGACGCCTAAAAACCGCTACCAACTACGAAAAGGTCGACAAGATTCATGATGCCGTGTTAGCCGATCGCCGATTGAAGCTGAAGGAGATAGAAGAGACAACAGGCATCTCAGAAGAACGCGTTGGTTATATCCTACACGAAATTATGGGTATGAGAAAGCTTTCGGCGCGATGGGTACCGCGCTTGCTCATATCGGAGCAAAAAAGAAATCGGCTGACCGTTTCGGATGAGTGTCTGGCTAGAATCCAGCGCAATTCAAGGAGAGTACATCGAAAAATAAAAATAAAGAACCACACCAATACCGTGCTTTTTTTATTGATTCCGGAAACATTTCAGGTCGCCCTCGTATAGCTTTTTGACTGTCTAGTTACCTTTGAACTTGGTGCAAAGTAAAACTCTTTGAATGGGCGGAACAGGTAAAAATCGAACGGCGTAAGTTTGGAATTATGGGGTGGATGTAATAATATCTCCCAACCAAAATTTTCTGATTTCTTGCATTTTCTGGGCAGTATGGGGGCGGGCGTTATCGTGTTACGGAATTATTCGTTATTGTAGGTTTCCTTATATTTGAAGGATGTTAGAATGTGTTCACTGTTAGCACTATGTTGTTTTTCTAAATAATCATCAAATATTGGACCTTAAGAATCACGAGAAACATAACTCTACCGGTAGACGCGAGAGTTTTAGAGTCTTCTCTTTGCAAACGAATCCTGATCAGTAATACTTGTCCGTCCAGATCTAAACTATTCAGTTCATTTCCACAGTATCTCACAGTACATGTTTCTGGAGGAGCTGACATTTTGAAATGATGGATATATTTCCTTCAAACAGTTGAATGAATTTACCATTAAGGCTCCCAATTTGACACTTACAAAGTAATTTCATGTGAAGCTCCAATACTTGTATTAGTTTTTAATCCATTTATGAAAATACATAACCCGTCTTTATCGCAGTTAATCTTGTGATAGATTTTTATAGGATTTATCACTTTATAGATGAAATTTTATTATATATACAGTTCGGAGTAGCAGTTTCTGTAAATATTCCCCGACTATAGGCATCCTGGTTTCTACTGGACCCCTGTGTAGTTAGCATCCACTCCTCAATGAACATTAATTTGTCTTTTAGATAGCTTAAAGGCAGGAATTAGCAAAAAACAATAAAACTGGTTAAAGAGAAAGTGGTTTTCCATCAAAATAATGGATTTGCTTATTCGATTGTTATTGTAGCATGAAAATTTGATAAAAGAAAATTTAAAATTTAAATTTGCTTAAGATTCTCTCTATTTGTCAGGTTTGGGTTCATTTAACTTTCATCTAATCATCAATGACGATAAAAATGTTAGCTCAGGCCGGATATTACGCGGGATCCGAAGGAAATCGCTTTTGTTAAGGCGCATTTTTCATTGTTGGTAAAGCATTGACCCAACAAATATTCCGTTAATATCTAGTGAAATCAAAAGCTCCATAAAATTGGTACAAACATGTAGATAAGAAAACTATCGGTCATAGTAATGTAACCGTTCCCTTATATGTAAGTATTTCACTAAAAAGTCGCTGAAGGTAGTGTAAATAATTCAATTATTTAAAGTTACAGATATTATTGCTTTCCAATAAGTAATGGATTGCAGAAATACAGAAAATGTAAGTTATTACCTGTAAACGTCGTCCTCGTCTACATCTCCAGTACCTGGCAAACATCGACCAAAAACGTAATCTGAAACATAAAATAATTAAAATACCCTAATCTCAAGTGAGTGCCTTATATTTTTTTTTCAAACTTTTTATTACTTGAGCAATTATAGTGCACCATCAATGAACTAATGAATTCCAATAATCAGTATTGACCTGAACTCTAATATAATTGTGTAAGTATATGGAATAAAAGCTTATCTTTGTCGTAAACCTTGTATGTTTCAATCTTTAATTCATCAATCACAAGGAATATAATTCTCTAAATCTAGAATTACTGCAATTTTCGATAGCAATCTGCTGCGTGACACAAATGGTATTTGTCACGAGTCGCTAGACTTCTGCTCGTATCCGAGAGTAAGGCGCAATGTGATTTTTATGTTTATAATTAAAAGATCTACCGCCTTGGCTCGGAGTATGAACCGGTAACCTTTTCAAGAAGAGGTGAGCGTAATTCATTTTTGCAATCTGTGGAAATTGAATAGCAGCTATTTTGTTTGAGAATGTAGTTATTTTTAGAATGCTGTATAGCATAGCGAGATGAAATGTCAAGACCAATAATTGAGGGATAAATGAAAATGTCTAGATGGAAAATTGTTCAGTACAACAAAAATATTAAACCATTAAAAAGAAGAAAAGAATTTGAAAAGAAATAACGTCAGAAACAGTTTGGGTATCAATTTGAGATATTTTATCTTATTGCTATACCGTTACATAAGGATATATATTATTTCTACGTTGGTTAATATAAACGGAAAAAAACTGTCGGGCAAAAACGAAAGTCGGAAATAGTAAGCAGTAAATAAAAAATAGAAGAGAACAAAAAGTATAAAAGAGAAGTGTTTTAATCTTTAATAGACATAACTCAGATGAAAGTTGGATGGTAGAACTAATCACAGAAGTAGATGGCGCTGATAGGGAAAAAATAAAAAATTCAGAAATTAAGTGAAGAATGAAGAATTCTGGTAGAGAAAATACTCCATGACTTTGATTAAAAAGACAGAAGTGTAAGTACAAATCTTGGAATCAAAACCAATTTAAAAATAGTTGACTAATAGATATTTTATAGATTTTGAAACGGCAGTTAATTACATCCAGAAATAAAAAATCTGGGAGACACAATGTTACCAACAAGTTCAAAATAGACTTAAAATTAAGAGTCTCTAGATATGTAAAAGGAATACAGTAAGGACTCATTATAATACAACAGGAAATTTATTGTCAGTCGTGGAGAAAGACAAAAAGATACTCTGCTGGATGAAAGAAATAAGAACTCCTATCACGACGTGAAGAGTTTTGGTAATCGAATAATTTGTCAACGAGAATGTAATTTAACGTTCTGGATTTCTCTCTTTTTGGCAAAAAGTTTACGCAAAAATGCAGAAATAATTGTGTTCTTAAGGTGAATATTATTGATGACATTTGTGAAACTTATTATGACCGAAGTTATGTAAAAATTTTATTGAAAATTTTGGTAATAGAATGGAGATTTACTGTACAGCAGCATAGGATACACTCATGAACAAAATTAGCGAATATTTTTTGTTATTACCATTTCTTGAAAATAACTTTAAAATATCGCTATAGGCTAATACATAGGCAGATATTGCCTATCTAATGGACGGATATACTCAACTGTATTGCAATATTTTAACATTTAATTCAAATTTATGATATTTATTGCATATTGCGGATTTTATCGTTGAGTATTCTTTTACAAAATTTAAGAATTATATTGAATTAAATTATATATGGTGAAACCAGCCAATTGATAGCAACTAACAAGTATTTCGCGTTTGTCTGTTTATTTAAAATATCGGTATGCCACCAGTTAGGCGTTGCAGTGAAGTGGAAGTGGCATAAGTTGTTGAGTTGTTGCGTTGTTTAAGGAAGGAAATATACAAAAAACATCTCAATGACGTCTCAAGAAGAAGCCAATCTACAATATGAAAAATGTTACAAGGATATCACAAGATTGCAAATTTTAGACAAAAACCCAGTTAAGGTCGTAACAGGAGTATGATGACTATTTTCTCATATTTAATTGTACACGAAATCGCAAAATGACATCTGTGCATCTGAAAATTGAGCCACTTAATGTAAGGCAAGTTAGTGTCAGTTTAAAAACAGTTAGACAAACATCAAAACAACTAAGACTGCTAGTCATAGTTATGCGTCCTTTTCCAAATTAAAAAAATTCATCGAAAATGCATTGCATGACCAATCCCATGAGCAGCTACACTTAACAAAATTATTATGTTAGAAAATTTGTCGATTACAATTTACTCTAACACATTCTCAATGAAATATGGATCAATGGAAAAACGTTCTGCTCACAGATGAGAAGAGAAATGAATTATGGAAATCAGATGGATGAAACTACGTCAATGAAAGAGATGAAAAACGGTACGTGAACTACAACCTCAATGTTTTGGAGATAGTATGAATTGGGAAGGACGTACTGAACTCATGGAAGTTATTCAACGAATGACTTCTGACTTTCAACTCAAAACTATTCTGGAAAATCACACTTTGTTATACTTTGTTATACGTTGACCATATTGGGGATACGAAAGATTGACATTAAGTGCATGACAACGCATGACCACACGCATCTGGTACAGCGACTAATTACCTCTATACGGTTCAGATTCAAAGATTAGACTAGTCAACACTTAGTCCAGATATGAATACCATCGAATGCATGTGGGATGAGCTAAAATCCTGCGTACGATGAAGACATATTCATAGAACAGAAAAGTTTCGATTTGCAGCACCAGAAGTTTAAAATGTAATCCATCAAGTCCTTCAAGTTCTACTTAGTAGCTGAGAAGGATGCAAGCGGTAATTGGAGCTGGAGGAGGAAAAATTTAGTATTAAGTATGATGTAATTTTGGTCTAAAATCTAGTACGAACCATTTCAATACCATTTAAGTTTAAAGCAATTTTCACAACTCTCTCTTTCACACAAACTTAGTATTGTCCATTTAAATTTGTAAAATAAACTGTTTTCCTTTGTATTATGCGTTCTAATGATTTGATTTATCTCTATTTTAGTTTTTTTTTTCGAATAAACGTGCTGAAAATTTCAAAGTACTCTATGATTTCGTGCATGATTGTATAAGTTCTCATTACTAAGACGCAACTTTTATTCTAGGACTTCAAATTGTAATATTATTACATTTCAAATAATTTGTGTATAATGGGAACATCTCTTACAAGAGAATAATACTATAGCCTGAGGAAGGACTGGAACGGAAAATATTGTAGAATATATATGTACAAGATACTCTTTTAAAAAAATTGTACTCCACTTCCTATTAAACCAGACCATTGTAAATGTATGTATCTATGAAAACATGACATCCTCTTCAATATTCTATACTTTACTTCAAAGTGAAACCATTTAAATATTAAAAGCTCGTTCTTCTAAAATACGAAACATATTTTGCAATTCTCTTTGTACCGTATTTCGCTTTATTTATTCGTAATATGCACACATATTAACTTATTTTTGGGAAAGTTATGCGCCAGTCCTAACCTTTTATTCATATAGAAGCACTTTGTCATAATGTGAACGAATTTTCCTTTCGTATTTATTCGCGAAAGGGAAATGGGAAAAGGAAACCTGAATATAGTAGCAGCCACTGAAAGTGAAATTACTTTTTCATACGCTTGAGGATATAAATATATACCACAATATGTGTGTGTGTGTACTTACCATCGTAGCACCACTCCACCTCGTCCAAGCAAAGTCTATCGCTGAAGAGGCATCCTGCAATAAATATGAAATAAACATGAGGCTTTTAGATGTGTCTATTCATTCTTAGACCATTATTGCTCATGGTTTTTCGTATAAGAAATATAGCTATAGGAGTTTGATGTGATCCACGAAAATTAAAGGCTTTGTGTGTGTAGAGGATTTCTTGTAGTTCGTTAGTTTACAAGAAAAAGATCCTAAATTCAGTTGTGTTTTTATATTGATGTTTATATGTGATTTAGAAAATTTTTCATAAATTTCCAGAAATTTAGAGTAGGAAGAAGAACATGCTGAATATGCAGACTATTGCTTATAAACTTAAAACCACTTATCAAAATATAGTAAACTGTTAAGAAATTAATATGAAGGCAATATAACTATGGTTTTACAGAATAGCGCAATAATATTGTTTCTTTGTCTTGTTTTAACGTAACCATACAAATCTTAATGTTTTTAGTTAAATCCTAATACAGATTTTTCAAGGTGGTTTTATGTGGGGCATATACATAATACCCTTCCGACGCAGTCTGAGGGCGTCGGAGCAATTCTTTCGACAGAAATAGTTCATATCGCACATTAGAAGAAGATTCCTCTTACAACTGCGATACAACATGCAGTAGTCCAGAGCAAGCATCATGTAACTAAGAGCGAAACTTCGGTGGACTCATGCAATTACGACGCGGTTTCAACCCGGTTTTCATTCATTCATTCCTTCAACAAGTTATTACTGTTTACTTCGTCATTACATCAAGCTTTTGTTGCTTGTTATTAGAAACCTTGAAACTTAAAATTATTATTCTTATCTTCAAACTATTATTAAGGCACAAAAATAAGAAGAAATGGAACTTCACTTTCATTTGCGAACCGTCTCAATTGCCTTCTTAGCGAGTCGTAACTGCCGAAAATTAAATACCATTATTATTACTACCTTCGCACGAGACAATTCTAATTTTAATTAAATTATGATCCGAATTAGTTGTAAAATAAAAAACGTACTGAGTGAGTGGTCCCATTAGTCGTTGAGGGTACTTTCCAAATATGTGTATTTGTTGTTGATTTAGCATAAGATTTTGATTCTCCTTTATTTTTTCTTGCCATATTTCAGAAAGTATTGTCCAAAAGTTATAAAACTTGCGGATTGATTTGTCACAACTGGATTTACAAACATGAAAGCATTTCTCTCTCAGTCGGTCCCGACTGCAATATCGTGCTTTGATCTGGTTTCCTACTTGTATAACTCATATGAATTCTATAGAGTCCATTCAGAAGAGTCTGTTCAGTCCCTGAAATTTTTATATTTCTTGCTTGAAGGATCTTATCCGGATAGAAATATTGAACAGGACGCTCTGCTGAACAAATTTAATTTCACAGCGCTTTACGTAAGCAGAATTACGTCTGTACTTAAGTTCTTGTTTTCTCTGTTACATAATCAAATTGATTGTCCATAGCTACTAGTGTAAGTGTAATTTTCTAGAACACCAGATCATCTTTCACTTTTTACTGCAACACTAACAGGACAAACGTTTTAATGACGTCTCTCATTAACGCCGATAGCTTTGGTACAATTCTTGCCGCCATTTCTGTTCGATTCACCAGGTAATGTTATGCTTTGTTATCAATACATTTTCTTTTCTGTTTATATCGTTTTATTGAATTTAAGATTATTAGTCGTATTATAAATGAATTATACTTATTTAATTCCTAGGTTTATATCTAGCTTATTTCTATTCATGTTGCTGTTATGTATGTATATTTCATGTACCTGGATGTATACCTGTTGAAGTAAACGATTATTATTATTATAAAGGGTTCGTATGGAATTTTACTTTTGCTTATAACCATATATTTCGTTTTACTGACACTTATATCGAGACCACACTCACCACTGACGTCCTTCACTCTAGTCATCAGTTGTTGTAGTCCTTACAGGTTATCTGTCATAATAACAGTATTGTCAGGGTGTAGGATGCTGTTCAGTCTTTTCCCATTTACAGATATTTCTTCATTTACATAATCGAGAGCGTTTCTAAATATGTAATCTGAGTAGACGTTGAATAATAGAGCAGACAGTACGCATCCTTGCCTTACTCCTTGTGAGATATTTATAGTATCTAACTGCTCTCTGTGAATGGTTATATATACTGACTGATCCCAGTATAGTCGTGATATTATATCCAGATCTTTTGCATCGATCCCAATACAGTTTTTCACTAGTTTATGGTGTTAGATACGGTCGAGAGCTTTGCTATAGTCGATAAAACAAGTATACACTTCGCAGTTGACGTCTCTACACCTCTAAAATAGCACCTGAACACTGAATAGTGCGTCTCTAGTGCTCACTGGATCATGAAAACCGAACTGAGTCTCAGACATACAATCCTCACATTTTTTGCATATTCTTCTATGAATAATTTTCAGGAATAGTTTTAGTAATAATATTTAAGATAATTAAAAACAAAACAATTCAACGTTCCTGGTAAATCTACCGAAATGAATCTCTTTATATTTGCACACTGTATACTGGAGAATCTCGATAATAAAGCTGAATACTATTTTACATCGACTGTAGTAAAGCGTTTGATAAAATAGACCACCAAGCAGTTAGGTGGCATTCTTCGAAAGTTACAGTCATATATGCATGTCTAATAGGTCAGAAGTTACACGGATATATTTCCAGAACGGTTGCTGCCATGTTTGGGGTCTCGCAGGGATCTCATTAGCGACCATTACTTTTTATTTCATATATCCATAATATATGCTGACGATCTCAAGATTTGTCGCATCCGTGCCTAATATCTGAAAGCGTTTCGCTGGATATACTAACTTTATCGCGCGGAAAGCCTTATTGTGCCATAATGAACGCTGGAACATTATCGAGTGCAAGTTATTAAAATGAGACCAACTTTATTTGATTCCGACGCATAATGAAAAAGCTGAAATTGCTACTGAAAGCTTTCCACTATAAATTAATAATGAATATTTCAAGAATAATATACGCATCTACAATTATTAAGTGTTTTACCGCTAACATCACAACAAATTACTGGATAGAAAGTATATAAACAAAGGTTGTGCTTATACCTTTTATGAACCTCTTGCAAAGTTCTTGTTAGTGAACATCATTGCTTGTATAACGTAATTAACAAATTATAATCTTTATAATTAGCTTGTGTTCTTCCAGAAAACAACTGCCATCAAAAGGAGGTCATTAACAATTCTACTGTGGAATTAGTTTTCTTTTTTGAAATCAGTGCGTAATTGTAATAATTTGGTAAAGTACTGAACGTAAAAATGACAAAATGTAAACAGTTGACTACAGAACAACATACTAATATTTGTGCTCTTTGTGACGAACGATATACCGAGAGAGGAATTGCTCTACGGTTATGAATTTCACCGGAAGGAATTACACGTTGGCCCCGAGAAAATAGAATAAAATATTGTTAGAAGACAAAGTGGGCGACCGCGAGTCACTTCTGCAACTGAAGATAGATTTATAGCAACGAGTTCGACGTCTAACGGCACCGGATATCGCAACCAGCACTAATATTCAATAACGAACAAATGTTTCTGTTACCACCGTTAAGAGCAGGTTTAAGCGGATGCATCGGCTGTAAAAAAAAACAGTTTTTAAAACGCATGCATACAGGAAAACGATTAACATGGGCAAGATAGCATGCAAACCGATCACTGGATGATTGTAACACAGTCTTATGGACCGACAAATGTTAGTTCGTCGATGAACAGGAGAAAAAGCTAGTGATTGTGTTTTGGTTTGGGATTGTTTTGCTGGAACAACCACGTGTGATTTAGTGAGAATTAGTGATAGAGAAAGAAGAACTAGAACTAATGGATTTATCCCCCATAGGGCTCTTATGGACTAAGCTTGATAGAAGGGCTAGACAGCGGTAACGTCAGAACATTCAACACCTATGGGAATATTTATAGAACACATAGCAACAAGTTGACGGAGGTCATATCAATAAGATTAAGCTTACCAGCTACATAATGCATAAATATTATTATGTTTGAATTAATTTACTTTTGTTTGGCGACAGTGACTTATCCTGCATAAATTCATTAATAATTACAATCAAAAGTTACCTTGTAAAGTACTGTGACTTTTTATAAAATCCGTTACTGCTTTCAAGTTTTTGGACGGTAGTATATATATACACTAGGGTGACAGAATATAATAGGCACCTACTAATTAAAAAAAAGATTCTATTCCCGTTATATACACAAAATATTTTAAAATTTTTAAATTAGACTAATATTTTGTCGATCCACCTTTACTTGCGTGAAGTGCTGCGAGTCGTCGTAGCATAGAATCTATTAAATGATTAATGGTGTCTTCTGGAATATTTAATCACTCTTCTGTAACAGCAGCCACGAGTTCTTCCTTATTGCTGGGTTTTCAGGGTCCTCTCGCCATATTTGTCTGGATTATGTGCCATACATTCTCTATCGGATTCATGTCTGGTGATTGGCCTGGCCATGGTAAAATCCGAATCCCCTGTTCCTCTTTCCATGTGGTTGTTGTTCTTACTTTGTGGCAGGGTGCTCCACCCTCCATAAAAGTGGCGTCTTCGTTAGATAAAATGGCGTTGTCGAATATCGGTGGTAGTCCCTCTGTTAATATTTGGATATATTTTGCCACATTTATATTTCCGTCGCAGATTACTAATTGCGATCTTCCACCATACCATATCGCGCCCCAGACCATGATGTTCACACCGCCGTATTTCACCGTCTGATGCAAACATTTGTCGTCCAGTTGCTGTGACGAACGCCTCCATACCCACGTACGACCACTATCACTGAATTGGTAGTATCTGCTTTCGTCTGAAAAAATGACAGACCGCCAAAACTCTTCGGGCCTCGTTCGCATTTCGATTGCCCAACCCATTCGGCGCCGTTTTTGAAACGCCGTAAGGAGAGGTTTTTTCTTTGCCATCCTTTCGTACATCCCCACACTGTGGAGGTATCGCAGAACGGTGCGCTGACTTTTCTGTGAAGTTGCCGCAAGCTCAGCTGTACTCTTTCGCGGTTGTCTTAACACTTCGCGCACAAGCACCCTTTTACTTCTTTCAGAAGGTCCGGCACGACCTGATCTCCGCTCCACTGTTGTTTTTTCCTTGCGTTTAAATTGTGTAATCACACGGTTAACTGTGGACAACGGAATATTAAAAAAAAATACTTATTTCACGTTGCGAAGCGCCGCGTTCACTCTGGCCAACGATGCGACACCGGGTGAAGTCGCTAATATCACTCGAACCTTGTAAGCGAGGCATAGTTGTAACGATACTAAACTATGACGAATTCCTTCCGATACGTCTACCACTACCCTAATGACAAGAGAGAGTTCTTAATTCGTTCTTAGAATTTAGCTGTTTACATATTTATACCGCTTTACCTGGTGTCTATTTTATTCTGTCACCCTAGTGTATACATATGAAATAATATTCCCGAATTTCTGAGGGTGTTGTTGGTCACAAAAGGGAAAAAATGAAAAGAATTACTTATTTCGGTTCATAGAGAACAAAGGCAGGACACATAATAATAAAATAGACCATTTTTAGCTGAAGAAAAAAACGACCAAACTGCGTATCTAAAAATTTATGTTTAACCGCTATACTATGAATGAAAGGTTAATATCAACCATCAAACTACAGTGCCTATTCGGGTACCATTCATATGTGATCTCATAAAATCTTTACCCCATCGTGTGCTAATATAAAGTTCTTCCCTTCATGCATTTTATATCCACTTCAAGTTCCATAAAGAAACTACATTGGTATCAGTATGCGATAAATAATAATTAATTTCACTCTTTTTTAACATTATATTATTACTTAAATCATGATAAATTAAACGCCTACATTCTATTTGGTGAAATTCTCACATCCTAGGCCTACCTATTACCAACACCCTCTACCTATTAAATGTCAAGCTTACCCTATATGAAGACATAAATCTAACCGCACGCCTTCGCAATGTATAACATTATAATTAAGTCGATAAAATCTTTATAACTATTATTCTGTAATTATACTTCCTTTAAAGCAATTCACCCCGCTTTATCGCTCTTAAATGTTAAATATACAAGGCGACCTTACGCGAATACGTTTTATTTTACAACTAATTCAGACCTTAAATTTAATTAAAATTGAGAATTGTCTCGTGCGAAGGTAGTATTAATAATGGTATTTAATTTTCGGCAGTTACGACTCGCTAAGAAGGCAATTGAGATGCTTCTCAAATGGAAGTCAACTTCCATTCCTTCTTATTTTTGTGTCATAATAATATTTTGAAGATAAGAATAATAATTTTGAGTTTCAAGGTATCTAATAAGAGATGTTGTTGAATAGAGAGAGCTAGAGACGTGTTGAATGAAATTGGAGTCAGTTTTTAAAAGTCGATCTCTTACACTGCCGTTGCTATGTCTTTTCTGTCTTGCTATAGGGAGCAAGAACGTAAACCTTGACTGAAGCAACTACCAAAACATCAGCAGCGTTTGAAACGTGGCTTATTATAGAATCGTAAAAATTTCATGGACAGAATATATATCTAATGAAGAAGTCTGCTGTAGAATGGAGAAAGACGTCGAATTAATAACTACGAAAAAAGCTCTCAAAGTTGAGTTTCTCGGTCATATAATGAGGAACGAACATTTACTACAAAACATATTGCAAGGGAAGATTCCTGGGAAACGTGGTCTAGGCCGATGAAGATATTCATTGCTCAAGAATCCCAGGATATGGTTTTTAGTAACAACAACAGGACTATTCCGTGCAGTAGCGAACAAGATCGTGATAACCAAAATGATCGCCAACATTCGGACCGGATAGACACTATAAGAAGTAGAAGATTATGAAACAAACACAATACACAGCTGTATCGAACAAATGTCAATTTATTCACAGAGGGACAGTCGGGTCAGAGGTGAATCTCCGATGCCAACGATACCGCGGCGAATGTCGGAAACGGAGCTTACTTTCTGTACATACTTCGTATGTCATTTACAAAAACATTTCCTTCGTACACAAAGTGAAAAATAATTAACAAGAATATCCATCTCCATGGAAATTTCGATGGAAATCTACTGGCAGCGTTATATCTATGAAGAACGTGACACAATATTACGCAGCGAAAATGTAACTTGAAACTTACTCAAATTATCCCATTTTACAGACGAAGCTTCTCCCAATCCGGATTCATTAGGGTCGCTTCGCGAACTTGAAACTTGAGAAGAGTGCGAGGAGGTGCGAGCGTAAAGCGTTGAAATACAACTCGCGAGATTTAATTCTCGGTTTTGCATGCCTTCGAGGATACCGCAAACTCTCCAATAAGTGTCCCTTGAGGATAATCCGGTAAAAACATCGCCTGCGATCCAGCAACAGATGCGGTAAGAACATGGATTTCCTAACGAGTTTTTTTTACGAGAAAAGTTTACAGAAAACGCGTGATTTATATATTAGAAATTGCTAATTTAAAATACATATAATCTACAGACTATGTACAATCTTCATCAAAAGCAATGAATTACCATAAAAACCGGTCGTTTTGTTTAAATTTCTTGAAATCATTGATCCAATTTAATGATTGCAATTTCCGTTGGCTCCAAATAACACATTTCAATTTCTTTCGTTTTTCTAACGTCGTAAATAGTGTTTTTTAACACAATTTACGCGTGTTGTTACATCGATTTACCTTCAGAGCCCCAACATTAAAATATCACTACGTCGGAATATTTGGATTTTATTATTCGTGCATTTCTAAATGCGATGAATATACATTACCGTCCATAATTTTCCAAGCAAGGACATATTGCTTTCAAGCAATACAACTGATAGACAAATCGTGAAATCGTTAATCCCTATTGTAAATTATTGCATGCAAATATAAAATTCTTACACATAATCCGTAAGATCCAAACATTTAGGTACAAATTTCACCCGAATACATTTGATTGTTCTAGATAGGGGAGGATATTACGCAGACAGTTGACTGTAGAACAACGTAGTAATATTTGACTTTTCGCGACGAAGGATATACCAAGAAATTGCTCTACGGTTAGGGATTTCACCGAAAGATATGCAGTAACGACTTTGAAACGAGATCTAGCGTTAAAACACGACGAACAAATATTTCTGTTACCACCGTCAAGAGGCGATTATTGGCAGATCTATCGGCTGCAAAAAGCCATTTTTAAAACGCGTACATAGAGCTCTTATGGGCTGAGCTTGATCGAAGGATTAGACAGCGACGATCTCAGAACACCCAACACCTATGGGAATACTTAAAGAACGCATGGGAATAAGTTTACGCGGACTGTCTCGAAAAATTGCTTAGAAGAATGCCTAAAATTTGTGCAGCGGTAAAACTTACGAGCTAAATACTGCAAAAATATTATTATGTTCGAATTAATTTACTTTTATTTAACGACACTTATGTTATACTAATTGATTAATAATCACAATAAATTTTACTGTATCTGTGACTTTTTGTAAGATTCGTTGCTGCTTCTAAATTTTTGGACGGTAGTGTACACCTATTATATTGCCCATCGTTGTATGCAGACGCATAATTTATAACCCTTGAATGCGCCGTAAAAAGTTTAAAGATAAGGGAAACGAAAATCGATATATAAAAGCACATCAACGAAGTACAAAGATACCAGAAGTCGTATTGCTCCGAAGGTCGATAGTATCTTAGTCTCTTACAAAGGAAAGCTTTTTCCATTGAAACTACTTTATGCCATTAGCATTTAAACTTTCTGCGGTAGCGAAGAAATTTAATTTAGAACAAAGTGCGGCTATAAAAGAAAATATGAGGTGATTAAATAGCCTCTCAACTTTTTCGAGAACACATTCGAAGTATTATTAGTTCGTAAGTTTTCGAAATTGCCAATGGAATTAAAAATGAGCTAAGCAGTTATAGTCTTTCGTACGACCTTGAAGAATTTAATAAGAAATGGTTATCTACACTCTTGCCACAAAGTTTTGAAGCATGTATAATTTTTTATAAGCATAAATATTAGTAAAGGTGTGGTAAAACTATTAATGTCTATTTTAAACTAAAATATTTAAACACGTACATAGAGAATTCATCAATATGGCTTCAAAATAATAATATTTTTAACGGGTAAATCTAAGTACAGGAAGTTAATTACATACAAAGTGATAGACAAAATAAAATACTTATAAAAACATACATTATACAGTAGAAACTTGTGAGATAATGATGAATTAAAGTTTACATCTGTGTTAGCACAAACAGAATTACAATTTTATCATTACATTCGTCCTATTTGTTTGAATATAAAATATATACTGGGAGTTCTAGGTGGGGCTTATTCCCGTTTAATTGACTAACTAGTGTAAAGAACTAAATTCTGTTATTTAAAATGTTGTATAATAACTTAATGTTTTACACTTTCCTCCGCAAATATACTGATATGAACTTTTTATGCTCTATACTCTAGTTGATTTAGTGAATCAGACAAATGTGGTGTATAGTGAAATTAGATGTAGTACATTCTTAAAATTCTGGCAGTCCATGCAACCATGATTTAATCTTATTATTAAATCTAAGTTTACTGTCAAAAGTAATTACCAAATTTTTCGCCTGACCGCACTTCTGAAATGCTTCTTTCTTCAAAACAGCGGTAGTATATAGGTTTTTGCTTTTCGGTGTACATTCCAACTTTGCACTAATTGATATTCAAACTAAAACAATTCTTTTTTCGACAACGAGATCTTATATCGTTAACGTTATTCCGAATTGTGGAACAATCACTTCCACAACTTATTGTATAAAATATAAGGAAGAATTCACAGGTATAGCAGTAAACTCCACTCACACAAATTAATTAATTATGCGCATAATTAATTAATTTGTGTGAGTGGAGTTTACTGCTATACCTGTGAATTGTACATCCACACAGTCCTTGCAATCGTCATATAAGGAAGAACATAAGAAATACAACGAGACCTAGATTCGATCCTTGTACCTCGCCCTAACTGAATACATTGAAGATAGTACGAGGGATGTCTTTTAAGTTTTGTATACTCGACATAGATGATGCCACTAATCAAATGTCAGTACCAAAAATTAACTTCCATGTTTAGTGAACCTAAATCCAAAGTTTCAGTGCGATATATGTAGTCTTGTAGCTACAACGAACTGTTAAAGTTGACAAGTTAGTTGAAAAATGGAATTAAACCTAGAATATTTTCGCATATAACTTTTTGTAATTTTCGACGACAAGACAATTATCTCAACAAAATGCCTCGTCGAATTGGTTTGTTTCCGGCGAAAATTTCTCGTTCGTATGGAGGATTCAAACACGAACGCATTAGTCTTAACGATGATCTAAGAATAGGTACACCAAAAACGGCAGTCACTCAGGAAAATGTCAATGGTGTGCGCAGGATAATCAACGAAGATGGATATGTGACATATCGCGAGATTGAGGAATCATTGGGGATTTCGAAGACCTCAGTTCAAACAATTTCATAAAGTTTCCTGTTGGATACCGCATCTTTTGCCCGAGGAACAGAAAGCAGTTAGGCTGAATGAATATCAAAACACTCTAGACCGTTTCAACGCCGGAAACTCTAAAAATGTGCACAACACCGTCAGTGGAGATGAATCTTGGATTTATTTGTAGGAGCCAGAAAATAAACGCCATTCCTCTGGCGTGGTTGTTCCAAGCTGAAAAGAAACCGACATTTTCCCAAAAAGATGGAAGCAGCATTTTTCTCGAAAGCAGGTCATGTTGCAACAAGTCTTCTGCAAGATCAAAAAACTATTACTGCCGATTGGTATACAACTATATGCTTGCCGTAAGTCATCGCTGATATTCGAGAAACCAACCCCGAACGACGAATCATTCTCCACCAAGACGATCCAAGTTCGCACACAACAACAAAACTTAGAATTATTAGACCATCCTCCGTACAGAATGCACCCAAATCCCAACAATTTCCTTACTTATCCGAAAATCCAGAGTGGACTGCGTGATTAAAAGTCCTAGTCGTCAGAAGGAACAGTCGATGGCTTTTGACTATACCAGCAAACGAGTGGAATAACTCCTTCCAGAGTTAATTCGAGAAGTGCATTAGTCTTCATGGAGAATACTTCGAAAAACAATAAAATCTTTCAAAGCTACTTACTGTTTTATTTCAGCTCTATATGCAAAACTTAAAAGATTATCCTCATACAACATGGTCCGCGACAGAACACCTGCTGTACACCACTCAAAGGTTTTCTTTTTTAAATTTTAAGTTTGAAAATCTCGTAGCTAATAAAAAATTAGTTTTCTGATGATGATTTCGTTGCAGTTTTCTCTTACCATTATTAAAAACGTTACTTATAAAGCGCGAAGAAACAAAGCTGAGATAATTAGCAAAAAAAGCCAACATAAAATTTCATCTAAACCGTAATTTTTCTTTTTACAAAAGCAAAATTAGTAAAACTCTACCTCAGTCCCAATATACTTAAGCTCTGTTCCGCTCGCGCAACGAGAATCTTTTGACGATTAATGTAAATTTACGACGGTAGAAATAACAACGACGGCGTTGACGCAATTTCATGTCGACCTCAATAAGACCGGGGAATGGAAATTTGAGCGTCGCCGAGAGTTACGACGGGACGCGACCATCGCAAAGCTTTAATAATACAGAAACGACATCGGGCGGTACGAGCATCTGGTCAACTTACCCACATATCCTTCGGACAGGACTCCCGGGGGACCGATTGCGGCCGCTAGCAGCAGCAGGATACAGCGGAGTGAAGCGCTCGCCCACAGCATGGCCTACAAAAACAAGTAAATGTCTACAATATTATATACTACTGGTTGCTTAACGCAATCTTAGTAAATGAGATTAACGGTTGGAGTTTCGGCATTTTGTTGGGGGATGTAATGGACTTACTGCCGGGTATAGTAAGTTTGTTTGCTAATTATTAAGTAAAGCTTGGTAAGGGTGACATGAGTTATAATTAATTATTTCATTAGCTCTGATTACGTTATAAATTTCGTTTTGCTAATAAAATTTGAGTAATTTATATATTTATTACACTATTTGGAACTCATGTAAATCTAATGAAGAGTCCACTAAATATTTAACAATTGAGGTAAATATGTGGTAACATGTAATAGTTCAACACATGTATTAGAGTGTATTATACAAAAAAATATATAATAATAATACTTTATTGCCCAACAGATAAAATAAATGTTCCAATTACAAGGTAAATTTAATAAAATAAATAAATGTATAGTGAATAAAACTAGTTACTTAGGAGCAAATAATAAGTAATATAATAAAAATAATAAAATTAATTAATTTAAATTAATAAAAAAAGGCTGATCAAATTACAATATATTTATAATTAGATTACAACATACTGTAACTATTCATACTCACACCCAAGGTGCTTTAATTTAACTGAAAAAAATATAATAAGGTTGAGGAACCGCACCAGTACATATCTTGTCACAAGTGTCAAACAAGTGATGACGTAATTGCAACAAAAACTCTTGTGAATTTTACCAGAGAATCGTTTTTCTCTACCTATTATCGAAATTAGAAAAATGAAAAAAGAATGAACAATCATTTCTTGTAAATACAGCTTTCTCATGGTGTTAGTGAAATCAATTCACGAGAAAGATATGTGAAGAGACATAAAACGCTAACACACAGACAAGTTTCTGCCTAGCCGGCGTTTATGGGTTATTTTCTAGGCATTGTTTTAGATGTGTTTTTAAATACGTCATGATAAGCCTGAGAAATCATTCACATATGTAGTTCCTCTTGCACTGCCTTCGTGGTGCGCCCTCTCGGGGGAGCAATCCACGAATTGCATGAGAAAAGGGTGGGAAACTGTACCCGCTTCTTTTCGCTGTGTCCGACTTTGCAGACAAGCTTTTCTTTCTTTTGGCACTAGTTAGCGCCAAGAAAATTAACTTGTATCTTAGGGTTAGATATGGCGATAGAAGTAGCGAGGGAATTATATGAGTTGAGCATAAAACCGTTCGAAACTACGCTGATGACGCCGGGTCGGTAGAAACATGTCCGTGTGTTAGCGTTTTATGTCTCTTCACATGTCTTTCTCGTGAATTGATTTCACTAATACCATGAGAAAGCTGTATTTACAGGGATTTATTATCTTGGTGTTATTTTCTAGGCATCCTCTTAGATGTATGTTTCATTTCTTGGCAAACTTTGGCGTCTGGTTGCAAGAAGAAGTAAAGTTTCCTGAAGTGGTTTTTCATTATATTCCTGGTCTTTCTTCTACTAGTGGAAAGTAGGGGGGGGGGGCACCATCGAAAGACTTTGAGGATGCTTCAGTGGTTGTTAAACGTTGAAAAATCCAATAGTTAAGTAAAGATCGATAGATTGCCGAAATAGCTTTTGCGACATTAATGAAGGTAAGATAAAGTGGTGATTGAGCTGGAGCACAGCTTCTCGATGAAATGACCACAAAAATGCCTTCACGATAGAAGCGAGTTTTAACTCACTAGAAGACTTCAGAAAAATAACAATCAAATTGTTCATTAGAAGAAGTCGTAGTACTTTCAATTCTTGCAAATTTTACCAAGGTAACAATACAACATACTAAGAAGCGAAGCTAACCCGCACAAATAAGATTTGTATCTACTATATTATATAGATTAGAAAAGAAGAAACTTTTTTTATCCACCGCAAACTTCAATCTCTGCAAAATTTATTGAATAACACTTATCAACACATTTTAAAGTGTATTTTGGCTGAAGCACTTGGGATGGTTCATTACTTTTATTGTGTAAGTGGAGTTTTGACGCTAGTTCACGTTATACGCAGTGTATAAACTGCAAAGTCAAGATACACCATGTGCAGATGAAAATATCGTTGGAAAAACCAACGACTTGCCTCCAAGAGATATTGTCGCCCCAATAAGACTTCAGCGTATGCATGGAAGTACTGATATTTCAACACAGGAAGAAGCGACTGTGAAAAGAGAAATTGAAAATTTTGCCCCATACGACTTTCCAGTAGAGCAAATCAGTTTTAAATTGTGTTTAACAATAGTGAACGAAAAAGTGTGCAGTGCGCTGACAAACACTTCAAACGTGACTTGCTGTGTTTGTACAGCAAAAATTTCACAAATAAATGAATAGTCTCTGTTCTGTGTTTTACATTCGTATATCCGTTGTTTTGAATACTACATATTTCATAACGACTTGAGCGGCAAATGTGGAAAAGGGGCAAAGCTCACAAGGAGGCTTTCGGGATGCGAAAGAGGAAGATTCAATCAGAATTTCGAGAAGAAATGGATTTCTTGTAAATCTTCCGAAAACTGGATCTAGGAATACAAATAATGAAAATAGTGCAAGATATTTCTTTTCAATACCATCTGTATCAGCGGAAATTACTGGGATTGATGAATAATTGATTAAACGTTTTGGTGTAATTTTGCGTTAAAAACTGTCGAGAAATACGTTTCATTATACAAGCGGTACCACATGCCATCTTCCGCCTACAAACTATTGATCCATGGTCCAAGTATTGTAAAAGAAGCAATTCTTTCTATTGGCGAACTATCTGAAGAGGCTTAAAAGTCTAGAAATAACGACCTTAGGCAATATCATCAATACCACACCAGAAAATAAGTGTGAAACCATTGTTAAGTTTATTTAGTATAGTTTTAGTAGTTTACGCAAAGAGTACATAGGAAGTTAGATGACGATATGTTGCAATTAGTGGTAATTAACAGAGACGAACAAGAAACTTTGTCCCGCGACAAGGAATAAAGAGACTTAATTAAATAAGAATTTTGTGAGGAAGAATCGTTCTAAAAGTATTATCAGTATGTATAATTATACTATTATTACTATTATCATATTATATTATTATTGTTATCGATACTACCAAGAGTATATGACCGAAAGAAAATATTTTTATACCTCTTGAATAATTGCACTTTTTCCTAAACAGTACAGACATTTCCACCCTTATTAGGGCTTGAAGATGACAAGCTGCACCAAAACATTTTTCATTAGTCGATTCTACATGACTTGAAGCCATTGTGGTTAAATTTTCACCGTGTTTGGTCAACTATTGAAGGAGCTAGCTAAACCACTGTGAGTTGGTTATAATTAAATGACTCTGCATCGCGTTTAACAACTTTGGACTATCTACTATACTACTAATGATTTAAATACCGAATAAAATGTCATTCAACTAACACTTTTCCGTTAAGGGATGCATGTTAAAATATAAACAAAATGCGATGATTGTATACAATATAATCGATTTGTTTTAGTTTTTGTTAATTATTTATCTAAAATAATATGTTTCCACATAGAGTTAAAACAATTATAGCGGTATGTTAGTTATGAATTTCAGGTACCGTATATGTGTATATATAACAACAATTATGCACATATAAGGACTAGTTGGTTATATTAGAGTTTCTATGCAACCTATTCAAAGTATTCAGTTTCATGAGGTAAAGCTCGCGTAATATGAATCGCTCGATAATTGCTTAGTTCGCGAACAATAAATGTGTTTCCTTGATATCAAAGCGTGCCTTTGAGAATGTTGTGTAGAATCACGCCTTTAGATTGGAAAGGTACAAAGGTTGAAACAATATTGTGCAGGAAATATGATAATGGAATATGTTAACTTGCGATGACATGCAGACATAATTACAGTCGTTAGCAATTAAATTAGGGTCGTTTCAAATAATTTGGAAAGTCTAATTTAATCAATGCTATTACACTTTTAGTTCTTCTAATTCTTTCTAGAACGAAAAACAAAGCACATCTGCCCTGCCGGAAACGGGGAATATACTTTAAACGTGAAATAGAGCGAAGGCAAGGTATTTTCCATTAAATTCTATCAAAAATTGCTGAATTAATTAAGGAAAATATTTCTGGAACGACTACTTCGCGGCAATATTACGGCATGAATGAAAAACAACGTTATGAGGTAATCGCTAAATTATAAAAATAGCAACACAAAACTCTTCAGCATCCTTTAAAGCCATTCACTAAATTATGGGGGAAGAGAGTGTAAACATAACCCATCGGGGAGTTCAGGGACGCCTACATCTATTCGGAATACAACGTGGGCATCCACTAAAAAAAAAAAAAACAAAATTAAAGGAACGCACGAAGATAACTCGCTACCTCCGCTATACAGCATGAGAATTTCATTGTTGGCGAATGGATATTAATAATTACGGTAATAACTTACGTAAACGTGATTTTTGAAAATATATGTCTTGTCTATTATTGTATTTAGCGGCGAATCAAAAAAAATCGATACGGAAATGAAATGTCCTCAGTATGTTAGAAGATCACCATTAAACGGTATACGGATGTTTCCAAAACTGATAAAAGAACAGGTGCAAGGGTATTCGGGCCAGGAATCAAATATTCAGAGTCAATGGGAACGTATCCTTGCGTCCTTCAAGCAAGGTTTAATCCGATTGGAAGATGTACTTCATAGAACCTCGACAGAAACTATCGAAGACAAAACACTGCAATTTTCTCCGATAGTCAAGCAGCCATAATGGTGTTAAGCTCTAACACCATCAGCTCGAAATTAGTCTGGAAATGTATAGAAAAACTAAGCAACCTAGGCAGAGAAAACAGGGTAACACTATGGTGGGTACCAGGACACATTGGAATCAGGGGCAACGAGAAAGCTAACCTATTAGCAAAAAAAGCCGCTACAACTTCGTCTGTGGTATATAAAGAAACTCAAAGACAGGAAGGAGAAGCTCATAGCATTTCTCTGAGAGAATCTTTCTGGTCTGAGGCATTCCAAGGTATTTCTAAGAAACTTCAATAAGCAAAGAGTAAATACTATGCAAGAACTAAGTAGAAACAGACTACGTGTCCTCACAGGTTTTCTTACAGGGCATTGTCACCTTGGGAAACACATGACAAGGATAGATATGAAACAGAATAACGAGTGCAGATTTTCTGGGGCGGAGGCTGAAAGTCCGGAACACCTAACATCTAACTGCACTGCTATCGTAGAGACCCGTGCCAACCATCTCCGCAAAGACGTCCTTCTTGAAAACCTTCTCTGAAACCATCACAGCTATTGCAATTTATTAAAGCTCTTAGACTGGATAGGGAAGCTATAAGTGCGGACAAACCCTAGTAGCTTGCAATTCATATAGGGCGGCACAATAGATCAATAGATCACAGTGCAACATTACCCTGATGTTAGAAGATGGTTAGGTAAGTATTGTAAAGAAGATTGCATCGCGAAATAGGTAAAATGTTCACCTTCTGTAATGATTTAGAAATGCACTACAATACAAGAATTTTCGAGGAGTACTGTAAAAGTTTTTTGTTTTGTAAAAGGTGCCATGTACTAAAAAGCATACAAAAACCGTTTTAAATTATTATTTCTCGTCATATATTGAAAGCTTAGATGAAATTAACAGCCCGTACAATTTCATGCGTCGCAATGCTCTATATTAGAGAACACAATCTATTAAGTTATCTGAATTCGAAATATTTGCCATTCTGTATTGACGCAATAGAAAACATATGAAATGTTTCAAAAAATACGGTAACCTCGGAGAAATGTTCTAATGAAACAGATAAAAAAGTAGCTACTGTTACTAAATCGAAAGAATAATTTCCTAATAGAATGACTGTATCGCATTGTAATAGGAAGGCTAAAAAGGAATCTTGACTGAGAAATTATAAATTACTACAAGTTTGAGCTGTAAGATCGATATTCTAAAACATCCTAACTCATGCAAGTGGGTATCAGATGTAATATTATCATGTGGTAGGGAGACGTCTTTAAGATGTCAATAATTTAAGATGTCTGTATACCGTTCAGCACTGAAGATGGTATTTCTGGAAAATAGTGACATAATTTTATCGTATTTTTGCGTTTAGTGGTGTAGTTATGTAAATTTGAACGAGTGTTGGAACTTATTTCGCACGTGTTAGAATGTACGTAGCCACGATGGTAAATATGCGCTCGTGTAGAAATCGGTCGCTGCAATTATCTCTTTGTTGTAGGTTAAAAAGCACCCTGACTGCGGATTTCTGTAGGAGAAAAAAAACACGATTTGTGTCTGTAAACGTACCTCATATATATATATAGCTATGCTGTAGAAATTTGCTGCTTTAAAAGTTGAGACTTATTTGATTCTCCTAATCATAATACTGTGGAGCGTAGTTAATTGCATAGTCGGTAAATTTAATGACTCCAATTAAGTTTTTCGTCTAACAAGAACGCTCACAGCTTGTTTAGTAAGTACACCAGAAAAGGCAAGTATTTTTATTTAATTTTCGTTTATTTTAAGTTTGTTGCCTGTAAGACATTTCTTTGTTTACGAAGTAGTTGTGTTTTCTATCTTCATCACTTCCCGTTAAAAGTGATGTCTTGTCAGCGTACAAAATAATCTTACTTCCTTCTATGTTGCCGGGTAAGTCATTTAGGTATGTGGTGAACATACAACCGGACCTATAATCGAGCCTTAGGCTATGTGCTTGGATTCTAACTTTCAGTGAAAACACGCTGCTGTTGATAGCGTGTTAAAGCCTGCAGTTGCAAAATTAAACACGATTCTTCCTCTCGTGGTAAACAGCAGTGAAATCTACTGATAAAGTGGCGATGAATAATGGAATGAGCAGTTGCTTTGTATATAAAGTAATTGTAACACAACTATTTCGTATTCTTATCTGGTCCTTTTGATCACGTTGTTGTATATTATCATATATTACGTTATTCAATCATCGTGGTATAGGAATATTTCCACCAGATGAATTTTCTAACATAAATACCATTTTCCAATTTAATTAGAACGTTTTAAGGAAAATAGAAACTGCAAATATTTCGGATAATCTTCATGCTATCACTGGTGATATTCGTGTTTCCATAGTAAATGGACGATTAGAATATTCCAGATAGTATTTAAAGAAGCGATTGTAACAACTTTATATTAAAAATCAATAGATAATTCTCTTTAATCTAAATGTTTATCTTTAACTAGTATTGGAATAGTTTTTTTTAAGTCACATTTATAATACAAAAATTAATATTTTAAGTATTATTCTGTAATATGTTGTGTTGAAGATTTCGTAATACAAATTTTATATTTTTACTTCTTTCCAAATAAGAAAACGTTCCTTGTTATCCTAATATTAACAAGGAACGTTTCGCTTAAAATTCGTACTTGACCTAAATCGAAAATAAGAACTTGTTTCGTCGTTGTCTCCCGACCCTTGGTTACATTTCCTTTCGGCTATTGTCAATACTTCAAAAGCTTTTGTGGCAATCCCGCTGTTATGAAACCAATCATAATTCAACAGTTCTTTCAGCGTTGAATTTTGATGTCGGATTGTGTTTGTATTCATTTATTTTAAACACATTTTCAGCTACGTCAACAGTATTTATTTCGTTTAATAAAATCGATCAAAAAAGCTATAGATACGTATTTAAATAAACATTAAATCTGGGATTGGGTATTGAATCGATTCTACAGTTTGTCAGTGGTGTACAAGTATTAACAAGTTTCTGCAAAAACCAATTCCGTCTTATTTCATTGGAGAATTCAAAGCAATAGTTTCATTTTGCATTTGTAAGGCGGGAATAAAGTTGCACTTACAGCAATTTTTTCACTTCCAGGAGTAAGACACAAACAACAAAATAGTACGGCTGAAAACAGGTGTTTATTAAACATAACAGGTAGAGGAATGACTTGAATATACGTATTTCAATTACGGGAAAGAACAACTCAATTTTATGAACGATAATGTTTGCTCTCGTTGAGTAAACATTGTGAAAAATTGGCTTCATGAAGTTGGTAAAGAGGAAATGGAGTGGCCAGCCAATTTTGCAGGCGATAATCTAGTGGAACACCAATGCCACCGAGAACACTAGACGGAAGAATTATAAGTTACTATCAAAGAGGTATAATTTCCGAAGGATGTAATATTTAGGTAGCGTCACGAATTTGCAGAAATCAAGAACCATCATTATTAACACTTGATAGCAATAGTTTTATGTGAAGCTCTTTACATAATTTTGAATATGATCATCTGGACGTCTACTTTTCCAATTTCTTAGAAAATTGTAATAGTAGGATTATGCTAGTTTTCAAAAGAGGTGGCCGAGCTAATATATATAATTATAGACCAATTAATATTCTATCTAATTATGCTAAGGTTTTCGAACAACTTCTTATGGCAGAATTTACAACTGTATTAAACCTGACCTTTCTATTCTCTACCATGAATTTATTAGTGGACTAGTGGTTAGTGAACTACTCTTGACGTGATAGTGTTGATGATGGTTGCTCATAATAACTAGAGCTGTTGTTTGGGCTTTTTTCATCACTCGTTGAACTTATATAGTCCAAGGATATACAAGTTTAAATATACAGCAGTTGCCTAAACTAATTCCTCTATTCCTAAGATATTTAATTATATCACCTTTTGGTATCCTCACCATCATCATTAGTTACTACTTGAAAAACACGAGCACCACAAACTTCGTGGCAGTTTGCTTCGAAGCGGAATCTCGATTCTTTGTTTTGCTACAGAGACATGACCAGTAGAAGATTTCTTATCAAACTAATTAATCACGTTATTGACTGTCCTTATTTGCTTTACCACGTATGTCTTATCGTTTCCCAATATAGTCATAGGTCTGTTGATGCTTTCCACAGCGTACTAATATTTTAACTAAACCGCTACTAAGTCACGTGTGTAGGAATGCCAATTACACAAGGTATCTTTGAAATAAAATAAATATAATATATATATAAGTATATAATATATATAATATATATATATATAAAGTATGGAAAATGAAAGTGTAATTATATAGAACATAAATTCAAAAAAATTTTGATTCAATTACGACGTCAGAATTAAAAAAAACCCTAGGAAATTGTAATATGTGCCGCCTATGGATGCAGAATGTATATATATAATACGTCCATCCAAACTGGCATACATCACGCAGACTGCATAAATCGCAGTAACACAGCTATCAATGTTATAAAAACTACAAGATAACACTGTCTACTTTCCAAATAGCATGCTACGAGTTCAATAACATGGACATCCTGTATGTAAACAGATCTATTTCCTTATAATTATGTTATTGGATCATAAATTTGTTATATAGTTTGTATTTGCTCTAGTATTTTGGAATATTGAGCGACAAGAATCTCATTTTTTATATTTTCAATTTACATCATTATTACAACTTGAAATGCACTGTATTCTCATGTTCTTCTCTGTATATTGCCTTCTTATTGGATTTTTTTTTGGTTAACCTATATTATTATTACTATTAAATAAAATAATAAAGAATGTAGCATATACTTTTAAAATAAAGCGGACACCAATTGAAGTATTCCAGTAAAATATTTTGAATAAGAATGAAGCATCGAATTATGACGTTTAATAACTACATTTTCCAGAATATAAAATTGTAATACGCTCCATATCGGGAATGCTGTCACGTACTTCTTTGTACGGTTATTGCAACTGCGCTTATTCTACATTAAAGCAATATCTGCATAACGGCTTTCCGCCAGTAAACAACCCCGTATCCTCCTCAATAATAGCATACCTACATACTTCGCTTCCATAAATTCTACTAGGTCACACGTCTGTCCCGATCAAGTTATACATGCATATGATTAAGGGTATATGCTTTTGTTTCGTTTGCTCAGCGTACAGAAAAATATGATTTTATTTCCCAAATACACCTAGGTTATCAGACATCACATTGAGTACGTACATATACTGCAAGATACGGATATTTTTCATATATATTACAAAGAAAGAGGACAAATAAAAACGTCTGATTGACACAGAAAGCAATAAAATCAATATAGATGTGTGGAAAGCAGAAATATAAATGAAAGGGAAAAACATATGTTACGGCGCCCGCTAGTGTTGAGAAACATCTGTTGGCCATTAAATCTTGAAAGCTCGCTGGTTTCTTCAAGGAAGAACGAATTCTTGTAGCAATTCATTTATTTAAGAGGAAATATATTAAGTTACGACCTACTTGGAAAATCATTTTACCAGTGGAAAATATTTCTGCTTTAGAGTGGTTTTGATGAGGTCATATAGTGGAAATTTATCTTTGTTGCTTTAGAAATTAATTTTGTTTGTTTAATGCATAAGCAATAAATGTTTGTTTTAGAAAATATTTTTACGGTTTTACAATTTGGATAAAAGCTTTTATAGTGAAGAAAACAACTTAGATCGTGATCATCGAGTTCGTTACTAAGATTCTGTACAATTCATAGTTTGGTTCTTTTCAGGAAGTGAAGTCGGTTATTTTCCTGTAGGTATATCGTGATCCCTATAAAGTTCGCGCCAAATTCGAAAATCGCTATTGGTTTGTGCGTATATCAAATCTAAATAATCAGAACTGAGGAAGTATTTGTTTTGGAATAAACGGTATTTCTAGGAAGAGTCAAAATCAAAATAATGCTATTTCTTGGAAAGTATGAAGGATTTCAGCCAGATTTTATGATTACGTGTTAAGTTGTAATTTAACCTAGATAGTAGATGCAATGTTTAAGAGGGGGCATTCGGAAAGTAAAGAACGTTTTTTTCTATAGAAATTTTTATTAGGTATAATTAAACGAAACTGTATTTTATATAAAATTGGACACCCACCCTGTTTTTCCATGTAATCACCGTTCAAATTTAGGCACTTGTCACACCGTTTTATCAGCTTTTCTATGCCTTCAGCATTCTCAGTTGCCGCCAAGATGTTGAACCACTAATTAACAGTTTCTGTAAGTTCATCATTACTTCCGTAGCGTTGTCCACTCAATGGATCGGAATCATGTTTAATGGCGGACGGAAAAATGTTCACGATAAAATAGGCCTTCAGTGGTGATTGCCGGACCCAAAGCCAGGATTGAATCAAAAATCCAAGAAAATAGGTGTTTCACAATTAGTGAAATGCACTCATTCTTTCCAGAAATTTCAAGAACTGTATTGTACGGAATTGTTGGTGCAGATCTGGGCTGTAATAAAGTGTATGCCAGGTGGGTTCCCCGAATTTTGCCAAACGAACACCAAACCAAACGAATAACAGCTGCATTGACATCGCTCAGTCGCTACAACAAGGATGGTGATGAAGTTTTGAATCACATTGTCACTGGTGACGAGAATTGGATATCACATTTCATAATCAATGCAATGGCATCATTCGCAATTCCCAACGAGAAAAGGAAACAAATTTTGAGGACCAGAAAGATTATGGCTACGGTGTTTTGGGATCGTAAGGGTGTCTTGCTCATCGACTACATGCTTAGAGGTGAGACCACAAATGTAATGGTCTACTATCAGACGCTTCAACAACTTCGCCATGCTATTCAAAGCAAGCGGCGCGGAATGCTAAGCAGTAGAGACGTCTTTACGATAATGCACGTCCGCACGCAGCGGAAGTGACACAGGACTGTGATTTAGCAGTTTCAGTGGACTTAGCGCCAAATGATTTTCACTTACTCCCCAAATTGAAAGGTTTTTTTGCGTGGATAACTCTACAGAAGTGATGACGAATTTAAAAAAAGCTGTTAATCAGTGGTTCAATAACTTGGCGGTAACTAAGTATGCAGAAGGCTAAAGCGATACGACAAGTGCCTAAATTTGAACGGTGCCTACAGTTTCGTTTAATTATATCTAATAACATGTTCTATAGAAAAGAACGTTCTTTACTTTCCGAATGGCCCTCGTGCATTCCAGTATGCTTTCGGTCTCGTAGAATACAGAAAATTACCTTATCATATCCCTCTCTACTTTACCTAGAAATACAATTTCAATTTTATCTTCTTTCGTTAATTTTACCGCAATTGACAATGCGTGCCTAAAAGGAAGCAATACTTTATAAATTGCTAGATGTGACAAATGTTTTCACGAGTTGGGCAATAGGCAATCCATGGCAAACTAATTACGTACATTAGCATCATGGGAACATGTCGGGGAGTGGGTTGATCTTTAGTTACTTTAATGTGTTATGTGATTAGTATGTTATGTTAGGCATTGTTTCTTAGGCATTTTCGATGGGTTTTTAGCTGATTTATGTAGGGGATTTCTCTCAGTAACTCGTCTGCATTTCATTTTAGTCTTTGTTGAACGTAAACCAGTATATTGCATGCATTTATACATTACGATTATTGCATGTACATCTAATAAAAGAAAGTGTTTAAAATTGAGTGGCAAAGTGAAAATTATAGATGAGGGTTTATTAGATGCGAGAATAGCACAATTAGCATAGAATAGGAGGTATCGAAAGCAGCAATATATAAAATTAAGCGTTTAAAGACACAAATGTCACGGAGAAAATTGTAAAGTGCTTAGAATATAAAATGATTTTTCAAACAAGAGGAAAACCATGTCTTAATTAGCAGCGAAATAGTTAAGGAGAGGGCCAAACCTTGTAAATGAAAAACTGAACGAGAGTGAATAAAGCAGGTTGGGGAAATTGACTGCTATCTTTATACGGTAAAAAATTATCAGCGTAACCACAATTAAAACAACCGTTTAAAGGAAACATTAATAAGAAAAATAAAAAAAAAACTAGATTTAAATGTGAAACAAATTTACAATACTGGTGAAAGCAACCTTTATTGGAAACTGTTACTGTTTCATCATTCGAATAATCTGTTGTAGATACAAAAACGGAACAACTTTTCTAGCTTGTACTAATCCTAATGGATCACACGAAATAGAGCGAATGATAATCGAAAAAGTAGAAGAGAACAAGAATTAAGATATTCCTGTTGATTATGACTCTTCAGAAATCACCTGAGACGCTTTGTCCATCAGATACGACAATGACTCTATAAATACAAATATTCTATACATAATTTAACGACATTCAATGTTTTTTTTTTCATCTCAGGCAATTTTTGCAAGAAATATTCATGGATAATTTTCCTTCGTTATCGTTTCGTACCAAGCAATCGTTTTTATTATTCTTGCATCTGAGTAATTTATCACATTCGTGCAGAAAATTCGAACAACAAAAAATAATTCCCTACATTGCAGTATACCTTACAAAACACCCTACAACGTCTTTGCATATATGTTAAAGGAAATTTATCCATCAGCGTTCTGCAGTTTCAAGCAATCTACTAAGTGCTCCAACTTCTTCGTAAAATTTAACCATGCAAAATATAGTACATGGCAGTAGCGACAATTTTTAACGCGCGATATCAGTTCTCTACTGCGAATAAGAATATATCATGCGCAACATTACAACGCCTTATCTGGCCCATCCGCTTCAACACCCACCGTCAATTCTAGAGGAAAGCATAATCTCTGCTTTCTGTCCTCGGTTAGCGTTTATAAAATATTAATACGCCAACACAGTTTATTAAATAAAGTATTAAACTGTCGCCGATATTTTAATTGTAATAACAATTTCGTTGTATATACCGGGTGAATTTTTTCTGATGTTTAGTATGGCGATCCTGAAAGCTAATGCGGATAGAGAGACGATCGGATGGGCAGAGAATTACAGTTTTGTTAACCTAAGTGATTCTGTTTTCTTTCTTTAGATAAAAGGCACACTAGATAATTTCTTAATTCAATTTGTTCGAGCCTGTTAGCTCTGTTGTTAACTTTAGAAAAAAACTGCAAAAGAGGCAGTTATAGGTAATTATGTGCGTAATAAGACAACCTAACTGAATTTTCTCTTTAAGCTATAATTTTTGGGGTACAAAATTTATTTCTTTTTAACGGAAACTATAGTCGAACATGATTTCATAAAAAGGGCACTTTCTTCGACGCAAATTATGTAACACAGCCATTCTCCCCCTTTTAATTTCCGATGTGTACACGTAATAAACTATGGAAACAATCGATAGATATAGACGACAATTATTGACAGATGCAAAAAACCTGAGTTTCCGACAGCTTCATGAACATTAAAAAGACTCACCCTGTATAATAACAATGAAATTCTGTACTAATTATCTTCATGAAAGGCTCTATAGAAGCAGATAATTATAGGAGGTACCTAAATAATTCGTCCCGTCCCTAGAGGATTATCAAATCAACATATCATTAATCTAACGGATATTCCACGTCTCCAAAACCATTTGTTGATTAAAACAATATACAGTGCCTTGGATAAGCTTACATTTATCAAAACGACATACAAAAGGTTAGTATCTTTTTTCAAAATTATTTAACGAATAATAACATGATATTAGTCCATGGTGTGTGTCCAAGTGTCGTCAGCATTTGATCTTAGTATATTTGTTACTCAAAATTATAGAAATTCAAAATGCAAAGCAAGATTATATGGGATAGGATCATCAATAGAGAAACGTCATATCCGCTAACAAGAAGAAAGATAATTCAGACGGTTTTGATGATTTTAGATGCTATTGAGACCATTTCCATGACGTTGGAATGTGTCGCAACTTTGGTGGCGGTGTATAATGTTCTAGCATCTAACATACTCAATCGAAACTGACAATTTCAACTTTTTCCAATCGTAGCAAAACTGTGATATGATACTCTTACATTAAATCAAGTTTTAGGCTGGGAATCTTCAAATGATACATCACGCAAATTAAAGATAGACGCTTGCAAACATTGTAAAGCTCACAGCTTTTAAATAAAGCGATTCCAATGTTATAAATTCTTCAAATTTCTGACTTTGCGCAAAGAAATTATTTGAAAATATAACCGTTTTATGATGTTATAATGAAAGTTCTATCTTAATAGTATAATTTAGTGCGATTAAAGGTGTCAGAAATTTATCTTTTGTTTGCTCAGAACTCTATCTGCAATTATATGTATTTTGCTTACGACTTAGGTAATTAGTGTAATTTGTCGAAGAATCATGAAGGACAACTTAGGACGAAATCTGGTTAAGATGTTATAGTTCCTGAATGAGTTTTAAATATAATGGCAGTTTATTTACCTGCCCCTAAGTGCCCCTGAAGGTGCTAGAGCCTATAAAAGGTTACGAGTCATGGGTAAACAAACTCATTTCACAGAGCTTCGTCCAGTGAAATATTAGCCTGTTTTTTTTTAAGACTTTATATCGGTGTTTCCGGTTGTAAACTTTGTTAGCTTTCGTGTTTTCGAGTTTTTCTTTTCGAATTGCCGTATTCTGGCCATGGTGAATGGAATTTCATAGAGAATCTACGAAATTGTTTGATTTTTGGAAAGAGAATATTCAACCAAATATTAACGAAATTGCAATAAAGACTCTTGTGAATTTTATTAGAGAATCGTTTATTTTCTCTCCATTATTGAAATAGGAAAAGTGACTCGAGAACGAATAATCACTCTGGGTAAAATTTGGCGCCTAGTTGCCAGAAGAAATAAAGTTCCTTGAAGCGGTTCTTCATTTTATTCCTGGTCCTTTTTCTACTAGCGGGGGCCACCCATCGAAATTCTTTACTTCACTGGCAGTAAAACGTCAAAATCAAATTATTATAATGGCCACCCGGCTCATCTGACCTAAACTCCGCTGAAACTCTCTGAGCAACAATAATAAGCAAAACAACAACGTCAACTACTTGAAATCTGTGGTGAAGAGATACTATTTCATTATTAGACACTATTTCATTATTAACAAAGTGGGTAGATCGCATGAAGAAAACAAATTTTATTAAATATAGGCAGAATGGTGAATTTCTTGTTTTTTATTCGTTTTGTGTTAATGGATCTACAGTAACTTTGTTGTTTTAAATTATTATCAAGAAAGGGGTCCACTATCGACGCAATCTTCATTGTCAGACAAATACAACAGAAATTACTGGAGCTTAATAAATCGGCGTTCATGTGTTTTAACTTACAAAATTAATTCGCGACATTAACAACCACTCCAGAACGATGATAAAGGTGGAGAATGAATTAACCAAGAAAATACAAATACGCACTGGAATAAAACAAGGCGACTGAAAAAGAAGAAAAAGAAATGGAAAGCTAGCTAAAATAGCAGGCTACAAAATGGGCAATACTTACTTGCTACGCAGACGACGCGGTATTAATCGCCGACTCAGATGACAACTTACAAAAATTACTTCACTCCTTTAATCAATCAGCAAAACAACTGAATATGATTATTAACATTAATAAAACCAAATATCTAGTAATAGTCAGAGAACCGGTAAGATGCAAACTGGAGGTTGACCAAAGGATGGTCGAACAAGTGAATCAGTTTAAATACTTGGGAGCTGATATAACAAGCTCTGGAAATCCAGATAGTGAAGTCCGGGAACAAACAATGAAAGCATTCGAAATCCCAAGCTGCTTAAAAGACATCATATGGAGGAATAAATACCTTATGGAAAACAGAGTGAAAGTATGCAAATTGGCAATAAGATCCATAGTGACATACGCTGCTGAAACAAGACTAGCCACCTCCAGCACATGATGCGAACAGTCGAAATGAAAATAATAAGAAACATTCGTGGAAAGAGACTATTTGACGGAATCAAAAGCGAACCTACGACAACAAAGCAAAATAAAAGACGTGGAAAAATGGATAAGAAAACGAAGAAAAAGCTGGAACAAACACGTAAGCAAAATGAGCGATGATAGACTGGTAAAAAGTGCCAAAATAAATAACCCTGTCGGAAAAAGAAATCACGGCACGCCATCGAAACGTTGAATGCTGGATATCTACATCCGAAGAGGCATAGGAAGAAAACAGGCAGTAACCTACCTATCACTTGTAGAAGAGAAGAAGAAGAAGCTATTTTACATCTAAATCCCATTTTT
Organism: Trypoxylus dichotomus; assembly: GCA_023509865.1. Taxonomy (NCBI): domain Eukaryota; kingdom Metazoa; phylum Arthropoda; class Insecta; order Coleoptera; family Scarabaeidae; genus Trypoxylus; species Trypoxylus dichotomus. The sequence continues at coordinate 50,662,637 of CM042078.1, forward strand.
AATAACGAATGTAATGAATTCAGGTTATTTCACACAAGATAAAATTTTGCTGGTCATCCTGTGATCTATATACTTTTCGAAATCGTGGCATGAAAAATATTAAACTTAAAATGTTCTCTTTAATAAAAGTTCGCTAGATTTTGTGGAAGTTACGTTTAATTTCAATCCCTCAGTCCCTTCGTTCCTAAAGCAGCTATACAACTTTTAAATTAATATTTTTAATCAAATGGATCCTAAGGAAATCCAAATAGACGCCAGGTATAAAACGTTAATTATAATGCAGGGTTTTCACTGTGGCGGAGAAGTAATTTGAAAATGCTTTGTTCGCTGCTAACACAGGACTAGCTGTATTGAAGTTCGTCGTTAACTAATTAGTTAATGGTTCTAAAATCTATCAAATACATCTGACCTTTGATTGGATGTAATCTAGTAGAGTTTTATTCGTGTTATTTTAAATGAATCTTTGCCTTTGAACTTTCCTATTGATCAAATTGTATATGTTATATCTATTAATTTTCTTTTAAAGTATACAGGATGTCTCATTAATGAAAACGAAGATTCTCTGTAATGCATTATGCAATTTTTTTTAAGAAAGTCTTCTAACCGTCGCTCAAAATTGTACTTGTCTGATAATTTAATTTATATCGTAATATTGGTAACAATGATATGGACGTAATTTAGATCAAAAATTTTCGCCTTCCCTCTCTCCCTGGTTCGCAAACTTTGTAAAGGTTATAAAAATGTTATGGCGCAATTTTAAATTAACCGCATTGTTAATAATAAAAAACATCATGTCTCATCATCAGTTATGATAGAATCAAGCAAATCTGAGTCGTTTTCAGCAGTTTGAACGATGTCTCTATAACGCACTGCACGAGTGTTTTTTGGTCTTCATTCAACTTATGCATGGCGCTAAGTAATAAATGATTTAAACTAAAATTCTGTTATCCAATTGTCAGACTGTGTATGTGACAAAAGGTGTGATATAAAACTTAAATTCCCAGACAGCGAATCAGACTTTGTTCCACCAAATAAGCATAAATATTCATTGGGGGTTTCTTCAAGTTTAACCTGAACTTAGGTAAGAATCAATTGGTATTCGTTGACATTCAAGATAAGTCAGCTCTGTTTTTAATCTTACTAGGGATGAATCTTCTGTGTACTTTACTGCATTAGTTTTTTTATAAAAGCAAGATTGGGAACAGCTGATTTATATTATCCTGTAAACGGTGTTAATTCTCATATTTAATGAGCTCCAATAATAACTATTGAAATAACGTTTATACATTTACACCTATCGTTAAAAGCATACAGGAAATTATTACGGTAGCAGCACGTTTTTCTCCTATAAAAGAAAAATAACAACCTCATCTTAAAAAGCGATGAATTACGATGGCGTTTGACGTGGGCGTTCAGCATTGACAGCTCCAAATAAACGTCGTTATTCGTTTTTTATTACCAGCGACACTGTCGGAAGCGCAATAAAATTTATCAAACGTGAAATCTAAATAATTTATTCTCATTCACATCACAGACGTGGGTGGGACAGGTACTCTCGTACAGTAGAATTAGCAAATTAGCTATTCATTCATATATAGCTCGGAGGATTCCCTTTAATAGTCCCACGCTCCTTTTTTTTGGAAGTCCGCTTTTTTAAACTACCAATTTATTTTGGGTATTGAGGATAGTTTCCTTTTTATTTGTTTCTTGTATTAATATTAGTTCAATTTTTTTTTTGTTTTTTAAATTATACTTCGAACTTTTATTATATACAGGACGCGTTACTGTGGTCGCTGATTAAAACAATGTGGAAAAACATGCTAAATGTGTTTTTGAACTTCCCCGTTTTATTTAAAATGCAGTAGAATCTCTACACAACGAACATCATTTTAACTTAATTCTTGATTTTGCGATATTTTAAAAGAATATTACATAATAAAAATTTACTTGAATCCTTGACTTGATTTAGCAACATAAATTTTGACGAAACGAACGTTGTGGCTATTAAAACCAAAAGATTTACGCTAATAATCTGGAAACAATTGATACCTTTAAGGAGGCCATTATTTACAGTATTCGTGAAAATAAACCATATTCATGCCAAAGTATAATTAAAAATGTTGATAAGAAAATGGAGGCCTGGAGCTTCAAAAAACTTATGTTTAATTACACTAGCTGAAATGATTATTCTAACTAATGCAACCATTACACCATTTCTTTCATTACTAGAACTCTATGAAGACATATTCTGTCACTTCATGCTTTCGAAGAAGCATATACCAACATTTCTGATACGTGATAATAGTATTAATTCAAATTATTTTCTCGTATTAGCATAAGAAGTACCTTAAAAATTGTGTTCGGCCTATGTCGTTAAATATTTAAAATTCTTTGAAGATTTCTGTCTGTTTATAGATGTGTCAATTCTCTCAACAAATTAACCGTGTGGACTTTACCTTGCAAAATCTCAAAATAAATCTCCCAGCAATTTATTAAAAAAAGTGTTATTTTGAATAATTTGGTTACCACATAATACATCAAGACAAATACTGGGTTGCAAAAATGTGTTACACGTTGTGTTGTGTCAATCTGACATAGTGGTCAAATGACAAAAACATTTGTACGAAATTCGAAATTCCTGTGACAAGGCGTGGTGCTGCCATTATTATTTTTGCTTGGTAGAAGAATAAAAATTATGTGCGATATACTGCACATTGTCCAGAACTTCCTATTCCAAAACCTTCGTCTTTACTCAATAAAACTCAACAGAAGGTGAAGAAGACTTCTGAGATTTACGCAATGATCCAATTTATGCGCCTGGATTTTGTGAGGAATAGCATCTTATCACACAAACTAACCTAAATAATTTGATTCGTAATCTAAAACTAAGCCAAAGAATACGCCCTACTTCTAGGCCTACACTTGCATAAGTGGAAACTTCTTGATAAAAATATTCGATTATAGATGTGTGTGTATAAGAGGTATGATTGAGCACCTTTTATGGAGTGAACGATAATTTTTGTTTTTGTAATAACATTGATGCTTTAATGCATGATCTGGAGTTCAACCATAATTTCAATTAAGACTAATTTAAACGCTGCTTCATTACATAATGGTGATGGAAGACCATCGATTTCTATAACCTATTCCACAATCACTAAAGAGAAACATGAATCTACAAATGTGAACAATTTTAAAGTTTAGTTCGCCTATAAACGGTATCTTTAGAATATTTGTGGTAATCTTAAGATTTCAAGGTGATTTTATCGAGTACTGTTGTTTTTTCTCTCTTTGGGATAACTGCGCCATTCACCCTATATATTATAATGTTAAACAATGGCAGCCACGAGAGGGCAAGTTTAACCACAAATTTGAACCATTTGTAGAACTAAAACTAAAAGGAAGAGTCAAACTCTTCCTCCATTACGTGTAAAATTTGGGTGGATTAAACAGTTTGGCGAAGTTTTAAATAAAGAATGTAACATATCGAGAGTAAATCACCAAAGTTGTCCGATTCCAAAGTGCAAGAAGGAATATTTATTGGTCCATACATACGAATGCTCTTGAAAGATAAAAAAATTACAGAAAACAAAGGCCAATTTGGAACCTTTCATCTAGACGTCTTTCTCCAGAATTTCTGAAAATTTGGCATGTAGAAATGCGAAACTAAATAATTTTGTTTTGTATGAAATTGTACCAGTATCTAATTTTCCTTTATCTTTCAAGTTAGTTTGAATTTACGAAACATTTTTGGTTCGAATTATTATTTATTTGAACTCAATATGTTACAATAGTATTATCCCACATTACTTAGAAGGTATCGGAATAAACTCCACACCACACAAATTAATAATCTATTACGAATATTTCAAGAATACACGGACTCTGATTGTCAACAGAACTACCGCCAATAAGAGCTCATATGCTCTTGAAATGCTGCGTTCGGAATAAATGATTAATTTGTGTGGTGTGGAGTTTACTACGATAGCTGTGAATTATATAACTATACAATCCATACAATCGTTGTGGCTATTCCAAATGTCGGATAGTGTTATTAAACCGCAAGTTTTGTACTACTAGCATTTCAAATAAGAGAATATTGCTACATTTAGATTATTTGTCTGTTCCATTATAAAATTACGAAGCAATTTCATACTGGAACGCCTTTTCTACCTTGATTTTCTTCATCTACCTTTATCCAACAAAAGAGTATCTCCTAAACCGTTTACTTTAATCGAATAGTCTATAATATGAATACGATTTCAAATCAAGCGAGGGATTCCAAATGAAATAACATATAGGGTGTCCTATTTGCAGCTAAAAAATGTTAAACCTAATTGCACAAATAATGCAAGTCTGAAAATATTTTAAATAGAATGGGCAAGTATAAAAAAAGCTATTTCTATAAATTTTCATGGTAATACTGTAAGTAGTTTTCTATATCGTTTAATTGGAGTTGGTGACTTAGTGCCTTGCGCACTTGGTTATTAGTTACGAGATCCCGGGTTCGAACCCAAGGGCTCTTTCTCAGGCTAGAAGCTTTTCTGTGGTTTTCCTCACTGCATGGCAAACGCCTAGAAGCAATATCTTAAGACACACCACAGGCGTAGGCGTGATAATAACTCATAGCCGGCCGATCCCCCCTGTAATTAGCGAAAGGTGTTGGGGGATGCGAAGGCATGGGTTATTATTGTTATTATTATTGACTATTGTGATGCATTTAATGCTAATTAATTGAAAATTGTGGTATAAGTCTCGTATTATTTATTGCCGCCCGATTTTTTGGTACAAGTTTGTTATTTAATTTATCCACAACTTCAGTACAATACCCAGTTAATTTCATATTATTACATGAACATTAAATTAATAACATATAGGGGCATAGTCTTTTAAAAAAGAAATATTGTCTTCAGTTTTCGAAAAACAATGAAGAGCAACATCCTTAACAACAAACGACTTAATTGAGAATTACGTTGATTCCTTAACACCGTAGAGTGACACGATAATTTGTCGAAAAACATGTAAAAATTAATTTTAACGCTAGAAATAGCATTCACATATGTTTAAAACGTTGCGTGACAATTCATTCGTATAGCCAATGCCAGACGCTTATTACGTTTCATAAAAAAGGAATGTTGTTATTCTTGGTTCGCACAAACTTTTGCGATAATTAATTAATTAAAAACTGCCCTTTTTCGAGGAAGAAAATCAATACATGTCATATGACGTAGGTGTACAAACAAACCTAAATCGTATTGCAATTGAACACCTAAAATTTTTATTTTAATTTAAGCAATTTGAACTATTGAAAAAAAAATGTTTTCTCACAAACAAAAAAATATATATTTTGTTTTATATGAAAAAGGACAGCAAATATTTATATTCTTGACGACAATTACAATTAAATGAATTAAATGTATCAAAAAAAAACGACACCTTGAAGCGAACTGTCATTTTGACAATATCATTTTATTTAGTTCTAACGTACCAGCGACCTGAATATGCATTTAAGAACTTCGTCATTATGATAAATGCGCTTTATATAGTTGAAAGACATAAAACGTATCGAGTTACATAAGGTAAAAAGTAAAATATAAGGTACGTCTACGAAGATGACTAAAAATAGTTAGGTATACCTAATACCCCATCAGCATCAGCAGGTAAATAAACAAATCGATTAACATGAAAATCAATATTTTTATACGCGATTTGTGCGGTAATAAGGCAATATACAGGTACAGGTGTTACAGGTACACGTTCTGATTCTACCCTATGGGCATCTACGCGTGTGTCTATAGGTATAAAATTAGATATGCGAACAGATATGATCCAAACAGGTGGGTGTATTGCTCCATTCAATGTTCTATATGCCATTACTATTTATATTATGTATGTACGTATAAAATCGATCATTCGGCGATTAATTGACAGAAAATAACATCCGCGTGACATAGTAAAAACTTCTCAAAAACCTACTCGTTAAATGGACGAGAAAATAGTGAAAACCGAAAGAAAGACGTACCTGCGGCGAGGAGAAACAAGCCGACGCTATTCACAGCATCGTTCGTCCCGGGCAATAGGATCCGCCGACACTTTCAATTGTCACACAAGCTTGTCAGCGTGTTATTATCGCTCACAGATGCGTATTCGGACTGTCTACAATTCGATGGATGCTGTAGCGTTGCTGTAGAGGGCCTTTTTCCTGAACGATACGGAGACGGGACGCTGTGTTGCGCCGTCTAGATTTTCCCAGCTGTTAGTTTTCAGATGGAATGGAACGGCAGGAAAAGCTGCCGTCTAGCTATAGTCAGCGCCGGCGCTTTTATGGCGCTGCGAAGGCGGACACACAATCGATTAATGGAGGACGAGAAGGTAGGAAAACGTTCGTTGGTTGGTCTGTTATTTCTTGATATCAGCGGTGCGACGCATCCCCGTACAATGTGTACTTGGGATGTTACATTGGGGTGCAGAAGAAATGGACACGGAATGTACCTATTCTCTAAATGAATTTCGCAAAAAAATAGTTGAAAAACTTTCTTGTCTTAAGAAATCCTCCAGACCTGAAACAAAAGACCATAATATATGCTGCTCATAAGCCGAAAAACGTAATAAGACTAAAATAAGGTTATAAGGCCATCGTATATTACGTCATTGTTTTAACGGTCTTGTAAAAATTACTGTGGGATTTGGTATTACAAAGAATCTTTACTAACGTCATTAAATGGCTATAATCTCACATACTTTAAATGCGCACTTTCCTTTGCCGGCAAATAAGGTTTACGTTTGCTTGTTAACATTTGGGAAGTGTTCTTACCAATTAAAACGATTTAATCTGTGAAATGAATAAAAAATAAAAAGGAAAAAGAAAATGCCAACTAACAAGATGAATACGACTTATACGAGGGGAGGTCCAGAAGTTCGTGGAATGAAAGGGTTTTAAATAAAATAAAACAATAAATCTATTCTTCCTTTTCAATATAATCACCCTTAAGCACAATACATTTATTAGATCTATGAATTAATTTATCTAAACCATCATAAAAATATCTTTAATCTTTCGCCTCAAAATGGGTCAAAATTGCCTCCTTTACGTCATTGTCGTCGGAATACTTTCTTCCACGTAAGACTTTTTTTAAATTGGGGAACAAATAAAAATCACTAGGTGCCAGGTCTGGACTGTAGAGTGGATGGACTATTGATTGAAAGCCATGCTTGTGCAGTGCAGCCATTGCAACTTTGCTCTTGTGAACCGGCGCTTTGTCTTGCAAGAGCAACACACTCTTGGTCAATTTTCCTCGGCGTTTTTCCTTGATGGCCTCCTTTAATTTTTCTAATATCGCTGCGTAATATTCTCCGGGTATGCTCCTACCTTTTTCTTTGTAATCAATCAATAATATCCCCTAACAATCCCAAAACGCAGTAGCCATCAACTTTCCAGCCGATTCTGACACTTTGAATTTCTCTGGCGGTGGTGTCTCCATTTTATGCCATTGCATGGACTCCTGTTTGGATTCAGGCTCAAAGTCATGAACCCATGTTGCATCTCCGGTAACAATCAGCTCCAAAATCTGTGCAGGTTTGTCTCCACACAGCTCCAAAAATTGTTTGGACGCACAGACGCGCTGCTATTTCTGTAGCGGCGTGAGCATTCTCGGTACCCATCATGCACTGACTTTTGTCATACCCAGGTGGTCATGTAGGATACGCAAAATGGTGGTATCTGATACTCCGACTAGTGTAGATAATTGTTTTTTCTTCAAACGGGCATCTTGCAGTAGAAATTTTTGCACCGTTTCAACGATGTCTGATGTGGTGGCCTCAACTGGCCGTCCTGAGCAGGGGTTGTCTTCAATCGACTTCCGACCATGTTTAAAAAGACCACGTCACTTATAAATCATTAATTTACCAGGGCACTGTTCCCCATAAACGGTTTCCATTTCATTCAATATGGTTTGAGCGTTCTTTCCTTGCTTTATAAGGAACTTTATCACAGCACGGTGTTCCATTTCCTCTGTAGTTTCAGTTTTCTTCCGGATTGACTTGTTTAGCAAGCAACTATTCGCAAACGACTGACGCTATAGGGTTGCAGCTCAACTTATATACTAATGATGAGTCGCCAATCAGAGTGACATCTAGCGTGCACCCCTACCCCACTCCTTCCCCTCCATTCCACGAACTTTTGGACCTCCCCTCGTATGTTTCGGCAGTATCGCAAACATCAGAACTATTGCATTGTTGAGATTACGAATGAAAAATAAGTATGAAGTAGGCACCATAAATTCTCTAAAGGCATATTACAAAAAATGTCGGACACACATAGCTAAACGATTAGAGTGTTGAGAGACTGGGTCTTACTTTTTCGAGAGACAAAGAGAATGCAATAATATGTTCCAAGTATTTATTGCTATACATCTTCAAAACTTTTTCAATCCTCATAATCTTCGGTTCCAGCAAGATAAAGCCGCAGCCCATACTGGCCTAGCGTCTGTGGCAGGCGTTCGACAGCCTTTTGGTAACCACATAATATCACGATTTGGCGAGATTTGTTAGTCCCCGATATCACCAAATTTGTCAGTGTGCGATTTTTTGAATAATACAATGCAAATAAAACATACACGATTGAAGCTTATCCTCGAACTGGAGTGTGAATTGATGGAATTTGTGTGTACAGCCAGCGTGCATGTTTGGATGATTTTAAAGAGCACTTTCCAGAGTTGTTCTGTTCTTATAATTGCCCTTCCAATTGCGTTGGTGTATTTCGTAAGACTGGTTCTGTGGACCATAAATCACGTACTGGCAGACCAACTGTTCGTTCGGAAGAAGTATAATGCTGTTCGTCAACACATGGAAAATAAACCCACAAAACCTTTAAAACGTCTTTTTCAAGAGATTTGACTTTCTTATGGAACATGTCAGAAAATTAAAAGGAAAACTTGCGCATGCACCCGCATAAGATGTAATCGCACTAGGCTATTTTGCCGGTAAACTACGCCAGACGTCTTGTTTACTGCCAGTGGCTTGCAAATAATTAAATGCAAGATGATGACACACTAAACTTGACATTTTTCTCTGATGAAGCGTGGTTTCATCTTTTGAGATACGTCAATACTCAAAATGCTCGGATGTGGAGTAGCGAAAAACCTCATATTTTTGATGAATCGTTTCTGCATACTGCAAAATTAGGTGTTTGGCTAGTCGTTTCTCGCCACGGAATTCTTGGACCTATTTTCTCTATCTTGCAATTAATGCTGTGAAGTATAGAAACATTTTAAATGAATTCATTTTACAACTGCACTAAGATAAATTACTATATGGTTATTTCCAGCAAGATGGACACAACACAAGAAAATATTGCTTTTCCTTGTGAGTCTTTTGATGATTGGATTATAAGCTTACATAGTGAAGTTGAATTTCCACCACGATCACGTTGTTTGATAAATATGGACTTTTTCGTATTTCCACCTAAAGATTAGAATATAGATAATTGTTGTTAATTTGCGAGATTTGCAGCAAAGAATTATTGAAGAATGCGTATTAATAACCCCTACAATGCTGAAAAATGCCTTTAACAGTACGAGAAGGCGTATAAAATTGGAAATTGAAAATAATGGACAATTTCAACCTTGCTTTAATTTCTTGATTACCGGCTAAGCTTGTCGTATCTTTAAACCAAATATTCTATAAAAAATATATTTATTGATGTCACGATGATACTGTCAAAATGATTTTCAAAAGTTGAGGTTATGTGACGAGTATGATAATATGGCTCAAGTTCAGATATATATTTTCTATTTCAATGTCATCTTCGCCTTAGAAACCTTATGATATCACGGTACAGTTCTTATAGAAATTTAGTGTTTCGTAAGATCTATAAGCTATTTGTAAATCGACAACTATTTATAATCCTATGTTAACTTGAAAATCTTGTTCCGAAAATCTAGTTCAAATATGGCTATACTACTACAATAAAAAAAATATTTATTGTTTCCGAGATATTTCCAAAGATTAATGAAAACGGTCATTCTCTAAAAAAGTATTTACAACTAAATGTGTGTTTAGAAAAGTATAGTAAATATATTTCTTATTTTTAGAGAACATGAACCGTGATATCAGTTTTAAACTTTTTTTATTGATTTTAGGACCATATTTTGCAAAAGGGTTTACGTCAGAAATTAAATTATCCTAGGACGAGGATCAGTATCAGTGGGTCGTTTCACAAGAAATTAATCAAAAAGAAGTTGCAAAAGCAAGGCGTTTACTTGAGCAATACACTCAAGGCAAACATAGAAAGATACCCTTTATTGATAAGAAAATGTTTACAAAAGAAGACAAATTCAATAAACAAAATGATCACGTTTATGCTTCGAATTCAAAAGAAGCAAACAGAACGCATAGCTATGATGATGTTTCGGAGTTAGTTTTTGTGAAAAGAAGCATTAAAACCTCTGGTAAAATATATCAAGCAGCTTTCAGTGGCATTCGGCACCAGGCTCTAAAGCAGGTATGGGCAATCTATGACATGTTGCGGGCCAAACTTTCGTGTGCAGATACGTTCGCGGGCCGCGTTTAAACCCCATATCACTCGATCTTCCTCATTTGGAGTGAGTATGAGTAAGTAGTGTAATATTTTTTTTAATTGGGTTTTTTAAAATGTCCCGCGGACCGGATCAAATCTTACAGCGGGCCGGTGGTTGCCCATATATGCTCTAAAGTAAAGCTTATTCGGAAATGGTTAGACCAAAACTTGACTGCTGACTTTATTAGTGTGGATATTTGGCCTTCATTAATCCGTTAGATTATAAGATATGGTTTGAGGAGGTTTAGAGCAGGTATCTCGTTCTAAACGCCTAATAGTTTCTAAATAGATATCTCAACACAGAGTTTTTCTCGTGAGATCCTTTAGCAAAAACTGTTTGAATTGGAAGGACCAGCACACGCAGTAAATTTGAAAAGTGGATTACTGTCGAAGTATACATTGTACATATACACTAGGGTGACAGAATAAAATAGACACCTACTAATTAAAAAAAGATTCTATTCTCGTTATATATACAAAATATTTTAAAAATTTTAAATTAGACTAATATTTTGTCGATCCACCTTTACTTGCGTGAAGTGCTGCGAGTCGTCGTGGCATAGAATCTATTAAATGATTAATGGTGTCTTCTGGAATATTTAATCACTCTTCTGTAACAGCTGCCACGAGTTCTTCCTTATTGCTGGGTTTTCGGGGTCCTTTCGCCATATTTGTCTGGATTATGTGCCAAACATTCTCTATCGGATTCATGTCTGCTGATTGGCCTGGCCATGGTAAAATACGAATCCCCTGTTCCTCTTTCCATGTGGTTGTTGTTCTTGCTTTGTGGGAGGGTACTCCATCCTCCATAAAAGTGGCGTTTCCTTTAGATAAAATGGTGTTGTCACCGTCTGATGCAAAAATTTGTCGTCCAGTTGCCGTGACGAACGTCTCCATACCCACGTACGACCACTATCACTGTATTGGCAGTATCTGCTTTCGTCTGAAAAAATGACAGACCGCCAAAACTCTTCGGGCTTCGTTCGCATTTCGATTGCCCAAGCTATTCGGCGCCGTTTTTGAAACGCCGTAAGGAGAGGTTTTTCTTTGCCACCCTTTTATACATCCCCACACTGTGGAGGTATCGCAGAACGGTGCGCTGACTTTTCTGCGAAGTTGCCGCAAGCTCAGTTGTACTTTTTCGCGGTTCTCTTAACACTTCGCGCACAACCGCCCTTTTACTTCTTTCAGAAGGTCCGGCACGACCTGGTTTCGGCTCCGCTGTTGTTTTTTCCTTGCGTTTAAATTGTGTAATCACACGGTTAACTGTGGACAACGGAATATTTAAAAATTTACTTATTTCACGTTGCGAAGCGCCGCGTTCACTCTGGCCAACGATGCGACCCCGGGTGAAGTCGCTGATATCACTCGAACCTTGTAAGCGAGGCATAGTTGTAACAATACTAAACTATGACGAATTCCTTCCGATACATCTACCCCTACCCTAATGACAAGAGAAAATTCTTAATTCGTTCTTAGAATTTAGCTGTTTACATATTTATACCGCTTTACCTGGTGTCTATTTTATTTTGTCACCCTAGTGTATACATGTTTTAAATTAACGAATATTTACCTGCTTAATTTCCTTTAAAGCAACTGCACTGTAATAAACAACTTCCCCCAGTTAAATCACAAATTGTAAAATTCCTTCTACACATTTAGTCACTTGATTTCCACAAGAAATAAGGTGCAAATTACTTGATTTTATACCCACACCCTCAACGGCATTGACGACCTCCAATACCGCATTGAATACCGTAGCTAATATAATTGGAAAAGCGCGGAATTTCAATCAAAATCCGAACAAAAAATCCTCGGACCGTCGTAACGAATTCCCACGACCTACGAAGCAATCCATTCAATAAATGACTGATAGCAGCGATGTAATACAAAAGCGGCGACAATATTGTAATTTCTGCGATAACGACGCTGATACATTCAGAACGTTCTTGCGTATGTAATATATATGTACGTATGTACATATATATGACTTTCGCGTTATCAGCAGTGGTTTGCCTGTCAAATTACAGTTTTAATGTGTTAAGCGTTATCGGATCCAAGCGGAAAAATGTTGATTGTTTGTATGTATTTACATAACACGTACATACGTGTATGTATGTATTTTTAGTGCTTTCAGGTGGGAGTCGCGAATATGTGCTTTCCGAACGGTTTTTTTGCGAGTAGGTTGCGATCTTTTCTATACCGCTTAAATTGTTCGCCCTTTACCTTTTTTTATTGTGCATGTTGCGCGGGTTCTCTCTTGATTTACGAAGGTAATTTCCTCTTTTTCGGTTTACATTGAACGAAAAGAAGAGATTACGTTTTTTTCATTCTTTTTATGGAACTGATAAATAAAAACAATTCTTACAAATACTTTCACGTCGAAAATATTTATAATGGAAAGGAATTCTAAACAGTTTTATGTTTGTGGAGTATCTGACCCTCGAAAGCTTTTAAACCGAAATGAATACCTGTATTGTTATTAAATTCGTTTGACGTCACTTCTTCGCCCTCACAAAATGTAAATGGCAGGTAGGGTCGAAACACTTACGCTGGTTCTCTATATAGAAGACGATATCGTTAACGTCAGTCTATATTTAAAACGGATATGCTTCATATTTTAAACGAATTTTGATATTTACTACTATTTTTTAAAAATAATGCGGTTGTAATAAATTTGAATTCACATAATTAATCGTTTAATAAAATATAGAAATCTTTTCCAGGAAATGATTTGAAGAGATATAAAATAAAAGAAAATAACACAATATTTATTTACAAAACATAAAATAAAAATAAACAAAAGGTATGGAAACATAATATTATAATAAAATCAAATTAAGCTCTCTCATCGTTGAAATAATTATCTTTGGCAACTAAAAGTGCTCACATAATACGAGGGCGACCTGAAATGCTTCCGGAATCGGCAAGGAAAACGCCGTATTGGTGTGGTTTTTATTTTTCTTGTAGTCTCCTCGAAGATCAATACACTTTTTAAACGGTGCTGCAGTCTTTTAAAGCCTTCTGAAAAGCAGGATGTTTCGAGGTCTGCAAAACAGCGGCGATGACATCCTCATTTGAGGTAAGCGTCTTTCCTCCCAATGATTTCAGGTTTGGGAAAAGGAAAAAGTCGCTGGTGGCTAGGTCGCAGACACTCCTCCGAAACGGTCACCCGATTTTGTTTTTGTTCCGGTGTGAGCAAACGCGGTACCCATCGCGCCAAAACCTTTGCTTGTTGTATCTACTATCTCTTTCAGCTCCAATCGGCGATCGGCTAACACGATATCATGAATCTTGTCGACCATTTCATCGTTGGTAGCGGTTTTTGGGGGTCCACTGCGCCGTTCGTGCTTGTACGGCCACGTTTGAACTCGCTCATCCAGAAGCTGATGATCGAAAATGATGATTACATCCACCATGAACCTCTAGCAAAATATTTCGAATTTTCCTGGCCATTTTCCCAGCCATTCAGAAGTGTTTTATCACTCCACGAAATTCGATTTTATCCATTTTTTGCGAAACCGAAACTTGGTCTTAAACAACAACTATTGACAGTAGACGTCTGAAATTTTAGCAGTTGCCATAAAAAGGCTTGCCCGACCAA